>OZ053299.1:26355335-27728335 GCA_964056655.1 Arabis hirsuta
ATCTCGCCAGAAACCAAAATGTTATGAGATTCATGTGTGATTATGAAGCACACTACAAGAACTTGCATAAAAAAGGGTAAAAGGTATTGTAAGATATTTGCAGATACTGAATACTGTGAGAACTCAAAAATGGTTACTACAAGCTCTAAGTCCATACATAAACAAATAAGTTTACGGACACTAAAACTCAAAACTTTAAAATACTAAGAAACCAAACAAATACATGTTATAGACAAAAAAAAATGAAGCCTCTGCAAGTTGCGGCCAATTACAAGTTCCAATACATTAATTGACAGGTGGTATGCGTCGATCGACGCAAGGTTAAATCGAACCGGATCGGTTTGATTTAAATGTCGGTTTACGGGCCGGTTTAGGGTGGAAACCCTAGGGTTCCCTATAAAAGGGTTGTGGGCGCGAGTTTTGAGATTTTTAGTTTCCAGAAAGTTTCCAGAAAAGTTCCAGAGAGTTTCCAGAGAGTTTCCAGAGAGATTTGTGAGAAGAGATTTGTTTGGGAGGTTCCGGGATCGTTGCTTGTGCCTTTTCCTTGCGATTCAAGAGAGAATTTCGGATTGGGGATATGTGTTCTTCGCGTTCATCCTTGTTTTATCATCCTTTTTCCTTCCATATCTCAGGTGAATGCGTGACCATGAGTTTATCTGAGTTTATTGATAGGATGCGTTTGTTGTGTTGTTTTGTATTGATTCGTGTGGATTTGTGTGCAGGGATCGATGTGATTCGATCCAAGATCGATCCATGAGAGGATAGGTTTGATCCTGGGTTTTGTGATGTTGCGCCGATCGACACACGAGACAGTGCATCGATCGACACACTAGTAGATGCATCGATCGACACATGGTGGTTGTGTCGATCGACACATGCCTGTTTGAGGCGAACTTGTGCTGATTGTTCGTGCTTTGCGTGTTGATTGTTCATCCTGGTATCGTATTAATTCTTCTGCTTGTGTGTATAACCTAGTAGATGGGATGACCGTCTCATTGAGTATTTTGATAATACTCACACATTTCTTTTTTCCATGTGATGCAGGTAAAGACAAGGTGTGATCTTGGAATCATGGCCGGAAAGAAGAGATGATCTAGTGTCTCGTATTTTGTGGCCGTTGTGTTAGAATTGCTAGGGTGTTAGTGATTCTGGAACTGCTGTTTATTGTTATTGAAATTGTTGAATTTGATTACTGGTTATTGATTTTGGAATTGGTTTAGAGATTTAGTAAAATATGGGATTTACTGAATGTTATGTTTGGTGTAATTGTTGAATTGTTTCCGCATTATCCGAAAGGAAAAATTTTTAAATTTTTCGGGTTGGGTTGTTTCATTTTGGTATCAGAGACCTTATGGTTCTAGGGCGGGTGCAATTGATTAATTATGCGAGTTAGTCGACTGATTGTTGTGTGGGTTTGGAGTCATAGATCATCTTCTCTGAGCCTTCAATGAGATTCCACGATAAGTGTTGTTTGACTTTTCTGCTTTTCTAGTATTCTTAGTATTCTACGGGGTAGTGCAAAGGGATGGCTAGAGGTACCATAGGCAGAGGTCGTGGGGACCGTGAAGGCCGAGGTGGTCGTGGTGGTGGCAGGCGCGGACTTGAGAGTGAGTCTATTGTCGCGAGTGTGGCCCAGAAGACCACGCAGGAGCAGGTGGCTGATTCGCAGGCATATCAAGAGGGGTCCGTGGGTGTGGCCACTATGAGTGTTAGTGTGAAGACTGGTGGGACGGGTGTAGGTCCCGGTGCAGCGGGCCCATGTGGGGGTGCTGCTGCAGGTGAAGCCCAAGATCGAGATAATCGTTTGGCGGGTCTGCTACAGTTAATCTTGGAGCGGTTGCCAGGTGGGGTGCCTGCTCCGGGTCGGTCTCCGGGAGTGCAGCCGGGTGTGGTTAGTGTTCAGCCAGGTGTGGCTGGTGTTTAGCCAGGTGTGGCTGGTGTTCAGCCGGGTGTGGCTGGTGTGCAGTCGGGTGTGGCTGGTGTTTAGCCGAGTGTGGCTGGTGTTCAGCCGAGTGTGGCTGGTGTTTGGCCAGATGTGGCTAGTGTGTAGCCATGTGTGGCTAGGGTGCAGCTGGGTATGACTGGGATGTAGCCTGGCAGGGCTGCAGCCGGGCAAGGCTGGGGTGCAGCCAGGTGTGGAGGTTGCAGAGGAGCTTCCATCCTATCTTAGGATGATGGAGTAGATGCAGAGGATTGGCACCGGGTTTTTCTCGGGAGGTGCCAAGCTTGAGGAGGCCGATGAGTGGTGACTGAGATTGGAGCGTAACTTTCGCTCCATCAGGTATCCGGAGGAATACCGGGTTGATCTGGCGGTGCATTATCTGGAGGGTGATGCGCATCTCTGGTGGAGAGGTATTGAGGCCAGGAGGGGGCAGGCCGAGATGGCCTGGGAGGATTTCTTGGCAGAGTTTAACGCCAAGTATTTCCCACAGGAGGCGGTGGATCGGTTGGAGTCGAGGTTTCTGGATTTGGCTTAGGGGGACTGGTCGGTGAGGGACTTCGACGTGGAGTTCAGTCGACTTCTGGTGCATGTGGATAGAGGCATGGAGAGGCGAGCAGACCCTGGTAAAGAGATTCTTGAGAGGACTTCGAGCTGATTTGAGGACTCGCTGTAGAGCGAGTAGGTTCGCCACGAGGGCAGAGCTGGTAGAGACGGCTGCTACGATTGTGGAGGACCTCAGGAAGCAGGCTATGGTGGTTAGTCAACCGGTTCAGCAGCAGAGGAGGTCGCAGTAGCAGGTGGGTCCGAGCAGGAGCGGCAAGCCTGCGTAGGGACCGAAGAGGAAGTGGGAGAGCACTTCAAGGACCAATCAGGTTGGTCAGGGTGGTTCGGGTTGCTTCGGGTGTGGGAGCACGGATTATCGGGTGGCGAGCTGTTCGAAGAGGACAGAGGCTCGGGGTACGCAGGTCGAGGTCCGGGATATGCGGGTGTGCTTTCACTGCAGAGAGCAGGGCATATCAAGCCCAAGTGTCCGAGGTTGCATCAGCTGGCAGTGGCGGTGGTGCAGCAGGTGGCTCAGATTGCAGCGGCATCGCGGGTATTCACCTCAGTAGAGGCGGGTGGTTCTAGCGCTAGACCGATCACAGGTAATTTCTGGACTTGACTTTTTAAATTTTTTTGGTATTTGAATTTAGTCTGTTTTGGAAATTGTGAGTCTGTGCTAGAATATTAGGGTTCTTAAGCACATGGGATTTGTGCAGGGACCTTAGTAGTGGGCGGATGTGAGTCCCATATTTTGTTTGATTCGAGAGCTACGAATAACTTCATTATTCCGGAATGTGCGGAGGGTAGCGGTATCCAGAGCGATTCCGGTGAGCAGCCGGGAGTAGTTAGGGTTGTTGGTGGCAAGTCGTAGCTACTTTCGGGCAGGCTCGATGTTCTGGTGGCGGGAGAGTTGATGCCAGCAAATTTGATCATCAGTCCGGTGGAGTGTACGATGTCATTCTCGGGATGGATTGGCTGGACCAGTACAGAGTTCACCTCGATTGTCGTCGAGGACGAGTTGTGTTTGAGCGAGAGGCGGGGAGGTTGGTTTACCAGGGTGTGAGACCGACTTCTAGGAGTCTCGTGATTTCGGCCATTCAGGCCGAGCAGCTGATTGAGAAGGGCTACTAGGCATATTTGGCGACGATAGTGATGTTAGAGACTGTTGGAGAGGTTGCAGTTGGAGATATTCGGGTTGTTTAGAACTTCCAGGATGTTTTCCAGTCATTGCAGGGATTACCGCCGTCTCGGTCCAATCTTTTCACGATTGAGTTGGAACCTAGGACGACTTCCATATCCAAGGCGTCTTACCGTATGGCTCCAGCAGAGATGGCACAGCTGAAGAAGCAGCTGGATGATTTGTTGGGTAAGGGTTTCATACGGCCTAGTGTTTCACCGTGGGGAGCACCGGTGTTGTTTGTGAAGAAGAAAGATGGGAGTTTCTGGTTATGCATCGATTACCGGGAACTTAACGGAGTCACTGTGAAGAATAGGTATCCTCTGCCACGGATTGATTAGTTGTTGGATCAGTTGCGAGGGGCTACTTGGTTCTCCAAGTTTGATTTAGTTTCAGATTACCATCAGATTCCTATCGATGAGGGGAATGTTAGGAAAACTGCTTTCAGGAGGAGGTATGGGCATTATGAGTTCATAGTGATGCCTTTCGGGTTGATGAATGCGCTAGCAGCGTTCATGAGGTTGATGTTGTTGTAGATGCGTTGAGTCGGAAGAAGGTTGCTTCGGCTCAGGAGCGGGATATGGAGGCTTTGGTGAGCGAGATTAGTACGTTGAGATTATCTGTTATTTCATAGGAGCCGTTGGGGTTAGAGGCAGCTAACCAGGCAGATTTGCTGAGTAGGATTCAAGTAGCTCAAGAGAAGGATCAGGGTTTGATTGATGCTTCTAAGGTGGCAGGTTCAGAGTATCTGGTCTTGGCGAATGGGACGATACTGGTGAACGGGCGGGTGTGTACCCAAAGATGAGGATCTGAGGCAGGAGATCTTAAGAGAGGCTCATGCGAGCATGTTGTCGATTAATCCAGGAGCGACCAAGATGTATTGCGATCTGAAGCGATATTATCACTGGGTCGGGATGAAAATAGATGTCGCTAGCTGGGTTGCAGCGTGCAACGTGTGCCAGTTTGTGAAGGCTGAGCATCAGGTTTTGAGTGGTATGTTGCAGAGTTTGCCTATTTCGGAGTGGAAGTAGGACATGATTACCATGAACTTTGTGACGGGGTTGCAAGTGTCGCAGACCTATGATGCGATTCGGGTGATTGTGGATCGTCTGACCAAGTCAGCACATTTTCTTGCCATCAAGAAGACCGACGGAGCGGCGGTGTTTGCTAAGAAGTATGTGCGGAAGATAGTAAGGCTGCACGGAGTGTCAGCGAGTATCGTGTTAGACAGGGATCTGAGGTTTACTTCAGAGTTCTGGAGGGCATTCCAGGCTGAAATGGGCACTAAGGTGCATATGAGCACAACTTATCATCCTCAGACGGATGGACAGTCTGAGAGGACGATTCAGACATTAGAAGATTTGTTAAGGATGTGTGTGATGGATTATGGTGGTCATTGGGCGGATCACCTGAACTTGGTAGAGTTTGCATATAATAGTAGCTACCAGGAGAGTATTGGAATGGCTCCATAAGAGGCTTTGTATGGGAGGCCATGTCGTACACTAATATGCTAGACTCAAGTGGGAAAGAAGAGCATGTTTGGTGTTGATTTTGTTCAGGAGACAACAAAGAAGATTTGTGTCTTGAAGCTGAACATGAAAGAGGCTCATGATCGGCAGAAGAGTTATGCCGATAAGAGGAGGAAAGAGCTGGAGTTTAAGCTGGGAGATCTGGTGTATATCAACGCAGCGATATTGAGGGGACCTAACAGATCAATTTTGGAGAATAAACTCAGTCTGAGGTTTATGGGTCCGTTCAAGGTTGTGGAACGGGTCGGGCCAGTAGCTTATCGGTTGGAGTTACCTCAGAGTATGAAGGCTTTTCATAAGGTCTTCCATGTTTCGATGCTGAGGAAGTGTCTACATGAGTCTGAGAAGGTGTTGGCTAGGATTCCGGAGGATCTTCAGCCTAACATGACGTTGGCGGTGAGGCCTGTGAGGATTTTTGAGAGGAGAGTCAAGGTGTTGCACCGAAAGAGCATACCGTTGATGAGAGTCGTGTGGGACTGTGACGGTATTGAGGAGGAGACTTGGGAACCAGAAGCGAGGATGAAGACAAAGTTCTCGAAGTGGTTCGAGAAGCAAGTGGTTGCTTGAGTGTCTTTTTCTGGTATTCAGAGTCTGTAATAGCATGTGGCTATGAGCTGTTATGTATTTTCATTTGTGATGTAACGATTGTACATTGTGGAGATTTAATAAGATGGGTTTTTCTTATTAAATGTGTTTATAAGACGTGTGTTCTTATGGTATGACTGGTAGGTCATGTGTTTTGATGACTGGTGAGGTCATGTAAAGGTCTAGTGATAGAAGTTTTATGTGAGTTAGAACTTGTCTATCGGCTAGAGAGCTAGAAATAGAAGTTTTAAGTGAGTAGGACTGTCTATTTTCTAGTGAGGCTAGAAATAGAAGTTCTATGTGAGTTGGAGCTTGTCCATGTTCTAGGAGGAGTATCTGGGGATGGAGGTTCTATGTGAGTTAGGACTTGTCTATTCCCTAGATGGTGCTGGGAAATAGAGGTTTTATGTGAATTAGGACATGTCTACATCCTAGGAAGAGTCTGGAAACAGAAGTCTTATGTGAGTTAGGACTGTCTTTTCCACGGACTCTGATTGAAACTCCCTAGTGATTCAGTTGTTTTGGATGGTCTAGTGATTGGTCATTAGGTGATATTCCGGGATATGAAATGTCAGGATGGAACTACGAGAGGTGATTTTGGTCGACAGGTGCTTATGATGCACGTTACAGAGTTGATTGTTCCAGGGGATAGTGGTTTCCCTGGATATACTTGAGGGGACAGTGAGGTTCTCTCAGGGGGATAGTGGTTTTCCTGCATATACTTTGAGGGACATGGATCTCTCCTAGGGATGTGTGATTTCTCTGCAGCCGATAGCTTGACGGACTGTGTGTCTCGAGAGTGGGAAGGGCTGGAGCATACCGAGAGCTGGATGGACGACGGTCCTGAAGGTGGGAGGGGTATGATATACATCGAGAGCTCAAAGGGTGATGATCCTATGAGTATGAGCGGTGTATATAGATATGAGTATAAGCAATAGTTGTATTGTGATTATAAGTATGAGACTGAATAAGCTTCAAGGATCGGGAGTGGATCTCAGGTGGTGCTGACCGGGTTTGGTCACGATGGTCGCCGTAGTGAAACGGTGTTATGTGATTGAGATCGGGAGTAGATCTTAGGGGGTGCTGACCGGGTTGGTCATGATTGTATCCGTAGTGAGACGGTGCAATGTGACTAGTATGAGACTAGTTGAGTTCTGGGATCGGGTGTTGATCTCAGGTGGTGCTAGCTGGGTGGGGCTAGGAGTGTGATATCGGTATAGCTGGCTGGGTTGGATCAGAGGGGTGATATCAAGTGAGTTGACCGTAGCGAGATGGTGTCACGTGAATCAAGGTTGAATCCGTGTTAGTGGAGGAGAATTGTAATAACTGCGAACCAATTTCTGTGGATTTTGGTCGTGCGTCGATTTACGCAGGTGGTATGCGTCGATCGACGCAAGGTTAAATTGAACCGGATCGGTTCGATTTAAGTGTCGGTTTGCAGGCCGGTTTAGGGTGGAAACCCTAGGGTTCTCTATAAAAGGGTAGTGGCTACGAGTTTTGGGATTTTAAGTTTCCAGAAAGGTTCCAAAGAGTTTCCAGAGAGATTTGTGAGAGGAGATTTGTTTGGGAGGTTCAGGGATCATAGCTGGTGCCTTTTCCTTGCGATTCAGGAGAGGATTTCGGATTGGGGATCCGTGTTCTTCGTGTTCTTCGCGTTCATCCTTGTTTTATCATCCTTTTTCCTTCCAGATCTCAGGTTAGTGCATTACCATGGGTTTATCTGGGTAAAGGATTGATAGGATGCATTTGTTGTGTTGTTTTGTGTGGATTCATGTTGGTTTCGTGTGGATTTGTGTGCAGAGATCGATGTGATTCGATCCAGGATCGATCCATAAGAGAATAGGTTCGATCCTGGGTTTTGTGATGTTGCGTCGATCGACACACGAGACAGTGCATCGATCGACACCGGGGTTGTGTATCGATCGACACACTAGTAGATGCATCGATCGACACATGGTGGTTGTGTCGATTGACGCCTGCCTGTTTGAGGCAAACTTGTGTTGATTGTTAATCCTGATATCGTATTAATTCTTATGCTTGTGTTTAGAACCTAGTAGATGGAATGACCGTCTCACTGAGTATTTGTGATAATACTCACACATCTTTTTTTGTCATGTGATGGAGGTAAAGACAAGATGTGATCGTAGAATCATGGATGGAAAGAGAACATGATCTAGTATCTCGTATTTCATGGCTGCTGTGTTAGAATTGCTAGGGTGTTAATGATTCTGGAACTGCTGTTTATTGTTATTGGAATTGTTGAATTAGATTACTGGTTATTGATATTGGAATTGGTTTAGAGATTTAGTAAAGTATGGGATTTACTCAATGTTGTGTTTGGTTTAATTGTTGAATTGTTGCCGCATTAGTTGTGTTGACCCGTTGAGAATTATTATTTGTGATAATAATAATCCGAAAGAAAAAAATTTAAAATTTTTCGGGTTGGGTTGTTTCATTCATTGTATCCTTAACACATCCCTTTAAGATGGAGGGGCGGTAGCGACTCCAGTATTTTTACGCATCTTAAGAAAACAAGCCCGAGGTAACGGTTCTATTAATGCATTGCCTAGTTAATCTTTAGTATTGACATGAGCTACACGAAGTGTTTCTTGTTGAATATGTCCATGAATGAAGTGATAATCAAGGACCACGTGTTTTATCCTTGAGTGGAAGACCGTATTAGTGACAGCTCTAAGTTTTATCTTAGAAAATCCCTCATTGTTGAATCAAGCTAAGTAAATAGATAATATGACTAACAAAAATATGAAAGAAAATCGGTTGTAAAACGAGTTTTAATCAATGAGACAAACGCTAGGTGTAATAACCCTACCAAGAGGTCAAAACGGTTACGGAAAATGATCAAGCCAAAACCTACTTGTGGGAAGAAAGGTTGTCAAGCATGACGGGATTTTAAGCACGAGGTGGTGCAAAGCACGAGGTGGTATGGTGTTTTCAAACTTGATATTTTTACAAAAATATAAAAGTTTGCAGAAGCACGACACAGGTGCTCAATATTGACCTACTCGAGATTGAACAAGCATGACAAATCCACAAGCACGACAAACCGGTAAACACGAGGTGTTGCAATCTTGTGTGACGAGTCATCTGAAGCACGAAAAATCCACACACACGACAAGTCGGAAGCACGACAAACCCATAAGCACGAGGCGTTGCGATCATGTGTGACGAGTCATCGTAAGTACGACAAATCCGCAAGCATGACAAAACCGTAAGAACAAGGTGTCGCGACCATGTGTAACGAGTCTTCGGGAAGCACTACACACACATGTTGACCATCCTCCTTGCATCCCTAAGCCTATATATAGGACCTAGTAGCTCCCATTTTCTACATAGATTTCGTTCCAAACCTTAGACCAAAATAGTTTGCGATCGTCATCTGGTCTGTGGACTGTTGTGGGGAACCATCGAGTAGCGCCGAGAAGTTTTTAGGGTAAGGCTTTTCGATCCAAACTTTCCTATCAGACTTAGTTTTGTTTTGTGAAATATCAAAGTTAAAACAATTGAATCAACTTATATTTTATCAATCGGTCAATATTAAACAATATTAAACGTAAGCTAGTTAACATGGGTGATATCAAAGTGAAGCTTTAGGTTAAATTATAATCTAATTTACAATAGCTAAGCAGACATGTGAAATATCAAAGTTTTAATTAGCAAACAGATCAACTTTGGCAGACTTTATGTTAGTATTATCAAAACATATAAAGCAAAAGTCAATTTGTTATAGATCGACACAAAGTTATATAAAAATCGAAGCTCACGCTTGAAATCATTATTAAAAACATGTTCCAATCATGAACGAAAAACATGTATAAATTCTTTATATATTAATTGGGAAGTGATTTGTGAGAAGATGCTTATGTGTTATTTCCACATTCACTCTCCCAAATAAAATATGATATGGCTAAAAAGAATTATGACATGGCAAAAGAGTAATTATTTCTTACTTTTTAAACTTTTGATTGTCATGAAAAAATCTTTGCAAACATTTATTTATGGAATTTAAAAAAAAACAAATACGGATCAATTTTAACTTAAACAAATTTAAAGTAACATTTGGCCACTAAAAAAAAAAGATCAAAAGACAAATTACTATTGTGATTATAAATTAAAATTAAAAATCTATATATGTAATCATGATCTTATAAAACAAGAAGATAATGAGATATTGATTAAGATATGTTTTAAAAAAATATCTAGATATAGGTAAACCTAATTATCTTTAACAAAAATAAAGTATTGTATATATCCGTGAAATTGTACATGTTGAGACATAAGAAATTATAAATAATATTAGTTGATCAAAAAATTTTCTTAACATAATTTATATATTATATACATATGTGTTTGGGGTGAAATTTGTCAAATTCATATTTCGATCTTCATATTTATTTTTAAGATCTTATACACAGTAAACATATTTTTTGAACCAAACTTCTATTTTATTTTATTTATTTTCTATTTTATTGTTTGTTCTCTATTTTATGAATTTTAAAAAGAATGTGTAGTGACTTCATCTTTTTGAATGTTGTCTTCAATATTTGAAAATAATTGTTTTACCAATTTTTTCATCCTAATTCAAAATTTACTCCAAATCATGCTTATTTTAACTATTTTTTTTTTGTTTTTTCAAAAGAATAAGAATTAAAAATAGTGGAAGAATACGAGCTACATAAAATATAACACATGAAAAAAATTTATTTAGTAAATTAAGAAGTAGAAGATGAAGATCTTTTAACCAAAAAAAATGAAGAAGATGAAGACTTAAAAAACTACAATTTTAATCAAACACCATTGGTAATGTTTAACCATGAAACGAAAATTTTCTAATTAGTTTGATACCTAGAAAATTAGAAAATATTTCATCTGCGTATTACGCGGAGAATCACCTAGTAATTATAAAATATCTTGTTGATTTATTGAAGAAGCGTTAAGCACCAGATTTCAAACCAACGATTTATACCAAACCAAATAATATAGCAATGATCGATTAATCGTATTATAAAATATGTGACCATGATTATGATTCGATCAACATGCATGTATACATGGATATGCTATCAACGAATCATTAAGTCAAATAAATAATTGTATAATAAGAACAGTAACGACATAAATAATAAAATAATCATGAGTTATGTGTATTACTCGATAAACAAACATACACTTGTATGTTATCAATCGAATCACAAAGTCAATTCATATACTTTGATTTTGGATTGGATCGAAGATAGAAAAGAAAAATTCGGCGGCTAGGGTTTACTCAATGGTTAGAACTATTCGTGCTAATAATGTGTTATAGAATGAAGAGAAAATAAAGAAAAAATAGTGAATTGTGTGTGTCTTATTATTTTATAGAGAACAAATGTATATATATTATACAATAACTTGGAAAGAAATAATAATTTGGAGAAAAAGTTTAACTTGGAGAATAAGTTAAAACCTTCTAGATTATGATTTCTAATGGGCATCTACTAATTTGAGTTTATAACATGGTTACAATTTTTTTTTGTTTTTTTGGTCGAGTATTTTTGGTTACATTTATTTTAAGAAGTGTTGGGAAAACGAGAAAGACGAAAGGGTTTAGGAAATTGACCAAAAACGGCAGTGTTTAATATCAGTAAATGTGAGAGTTGCTTTTTTGTTTTTTCTTTACCCTTTTTGCCGTCTTCGAGATCGATTAATGCTTTACCTTTTCTATTCCATTCCAAAACCAAAAGATTTTGAAAAAAAAGGGCAAAATCAATTCTCCGTCTTCGTCGTTTCGCTTTCGTCATCATCATTCTTTCTTCCTTCCTTCTGCAACTTTCTCTGTTTTCGTCTCGTTCTTATTCTGGTTCAATGGATATTCGCGTGAAGCAAGAGAATCCCGCAACTTCTACTCTCCCGTCATGGAAACCCTCCGGTAACAGAAGCACTCGTCGGAGAAAATCCCAAGATGTTATCGATCTCACCAGTAGCAGCGACGACGCCTCCGGGTTTGGTGACGAATTCGCTGATGTTGAAAGCGCCGACCGAAATAACCATTCTCCCGATATCTCTGGAAACTCTACAGTCGGCGAGAAGAGAGCTCGAAGTGGATTACCGGAAATCGACACTAGGAGCGTGAAGAAGCTAGCGGTCGTGATGACGGAGGAGGAGGAGGAACAAGGGTTTGGCCAATCGATTCCGCCGGGACAAGCGATTGTGGCTCTTCGAGCGACGCCGTGTAGCGTTGTGCCGCCCACTTTTTCGCCGTCTTCGAGTAGCTGCAAACAATTTTGGAAGGCTGGGGATTACGAAGGAACATCTGGCGGTGATTGGGAAGTTTCTGCAGGTAATGATAGTTTATTCCTTTTAGGGAAATAGTTTGGAATGTTAGTTGGAAGAAAAAAACCATTAAAATTGTCATGTTCATGTGTTGTGAATACTATATCGGATTAAGCCATGTACATGGTTTATTTCATCCTGCTAGACGCGTAATGGAGTTGAGATATTTGTGGTTTCAGGTGGCTTTGATCATGTAAGAGTCCATCCCAAGTTCCTGCATTCTAACGCAACCAGTCACAAATGGGCCCTTGGAGGTAACTCTTTGAATGAAGTTTGATTCAGTCTATTTAACAATCTTCTCTGTGATGAAAGACCTCTTTGAATGAAATTTGTTTCATATGTTATATCTTGCAGCTTTCGCAGAGCTATTGGACAATGCTTTGGATGAGGTGAGCTCTTCTTTTTTTTTTTTTTTCCTTTTTTGGAAGTATTACAAAGGTTTAAGTGCATTTAATTATATTTCTCCTTGTTAGTTGGCAGTAATGTTTTCTCATCCTTTGATATCAGATTCACAGTGGAGCTACACATGTTAATGTAGACGTGGTCCCCAACAGGAAGGATGGAACCAGGATGGTTTTGATTGAGGGTATACAATTTATCTACCGCTTCTCTGAATTTATTCTTTCTGTTGTATCAAGTGCTGACTTCTTGATCTTCATCTACGGATTATCCTTATGTTTTGAAATGCAGACAATGGTGGTGGGATGAATCCTGAAAAGATGCGACACTGTATGTCTCTAGGATACTCTGCAAAGAGCAAGCTTGCAAACACCATTGGACAATGTAACGATTCTTCTTACTGCGGCATATATACCAAATGTTTACATCAAGACTATTAATTCATATACTTCTTATAGATGGCAATGGATTCAAGACTAGTACAATGAGACTTGGAGCTGATGTCATTGTATTCTCACGTTGCTGTGGAAAAGATGGAAAAAGGTTTGTTATCTATTACCGCGCTGTTGCTCCTTCCACCTATCATGTCTTTCATGATTTTGCTGAATTATATCTTATCGTATTGAAAAATATCAACAACAGTAAAGCTATAATTTCCTGATCATAGTTCTGTTTGACTTGATGTTGGTTTTAGCTCTACACAGAGCATTGGGCTGCTATCATATACATTTCTGAAGAGCACCGGAAAAGAGGACATTGTTGTACCCATGGTAATCTACCTTTATTTAACTGTATGGCATTGTAGGGGAAATTCCATTTTTGCGCCTTTGTTTATCTATTAAGAGTATGCTGGTATGGAAAAATGTTCATATACTGGGCTCAACACTTGATAATCTGGAATGATACAATTATAAGCATTGGTTTAGTTACGTAGACAACTTTTCAGACCATATTTTGTTTGAAATATTGTTCTCATTTATTGTTGAAAGAAATGGTAAGCAGAAACTTGTCAACTATACTCTCTTTTTCAGATGAGCGAATTATATTCTGCAGAGAAAGCTATCATTATTATAGCTTGGTTTGGAATTTGGTGTCAGAATTCTTAATTTATTCGTGCTTCACAACTATCATATGTTAGAGTTAAATTTCGATTGAAATAGCTTCATATCCATAACATAGGTTTTTAATAGTTCATCAGGCTTTTGTAGTCTGTTTATCTCTTTTAAGTTTATCTCTTTTAATCTTCTCCTGGTTGGTTTAAATAAAAGCTTGACTACGAAAGAAGTGGTTCTGAATGGAGTCCAATTGTACGGTCTTCGGCTAGTGATTGGAATAAGAATGTGGAAACAGTAGTCCAATGGTCGCCATTATCTTCTGAAGACGATCTTCTTTGCCAGGTAAAACTTTTTCCTTTGTCCCATGAGAGTTTCTTAGTATTCTGTAGTTATGTTTTATTTGCATTGTGTTCTCTATCATCTTTTGATGTGGGTTCTCAAACACTGTTACCTCTTTATTAATATTTTCACTAATATGTTGCTCTGGCTATTGTAGTTTAATCTAATGAAGGATCATGGCACAAGGATTATCATATATAACCTCTGGGAAGATGACCAAGGAATGCTAGAACTTGATTTTGACACTGATCCGCATGTATGTATTCTTACTACTGAATATAGATAAATTATGATCTGCAATGACGCAAAAGCTTATGTATCCATATAATTGACATGTGGTTTGTTGCAGGATATCCAACTTAGAGGGGCCAATCGAGATGAGAAAAGTATCAATATGGCTACTCAGTTCCCTAACTCTAAACACTTCTTGACATACAAGCACTCACTCAGGGTATAAAATTCTTTCCATCTTTCCTATAGTTTGGTTCAGTCTCCCGTTACTATCGTTGAGATGGTTCTTAAAAGACTGAAACAGAAGATCCAGTAGTGGTTTGAAGTCAATAACTTGATTTTGAATGATTAGGATTCCTATAAAAAGTTTGGCTGATGTTTCTTTTGTTTAACTAAATTCATTCATTACTTTTTGGCTTGTTTCCAGAGTTATGTATCTATTCTATACCTAAGAGTGCCACCTGAGTTCCGTATCATTCTCCGAGGAAGAGATGTTGAGCATCACAACATTGTGAATGACATGATGCACACAGACCGAATTACTTATAAGCCAAAAGATGGCGCTGATGGATTTTCTAAGTCTTCCAGTGTATGTTTTCATAACTTATTATAGTCAGCTGATTATAGATATAACTAAAAGTTGATTGTGTGTTCAATATTTTCAACAGATGTCTGCTGTTGTGACTATTGGATTTGTTAAGGATGCAAAACATCATGTGGATGTTCAGGGCTTCAATGTTTACCACAAAAATCGCCTTATTAAGGTTTTCTGTTTCCTCTAGCTTGTGTTTTCTTTGTTCTTGTCAGTGTTTCCCATACCCTGCCTTAAAGTTTCATGAAAAGAAAATGAAGTTGATGCTTTCGTTTATTATCGTTCCACTTGTTTTGTCAGCCATTTTGGAGGTTATGGAATGCAGCAGGTAGTGATGGTCGTGGGGTCATAGGTATATTTTTTAACTGGAAGGTCTTATATCTAATTACCCTTTGAGTATGTAAAGTCTAATGCTAGTTTATTCTGTTACTAAGGTGTCTTGGAAGCTAATTTCGTTGAGCCTGCTCATGATAAGCAAGGGTTTGAGCGTACAACAGTTTTGTCGAGACTGGAGACACGGCTGATTCAAATGCAGAAGACTTATTGGTCTGAAGGGTCTTCTCGTGCTTTTAAATTCACTCTTAAGCTTGGATGCTTCATTGGACTCTTTGAGCTTATGTTTTCGTTCTGGTATTACTCAGGCGATCTAAGTGTCACAAAATTGGATATGCGCAGAGGCAAGGCAAAAAGTCCGTAAAGGATTCTGAAGACAGAGGTACAATATCTTTTGCTGCATTTAACATCATCTTTTAAAAAAAAAACATTGTGCCGAAAAATCTCTTGGAAATGTTTCCCATATTGTAGAATCATCACCAGAATATGATCCTAAAGGATCTGACTCATCAAGGAAAAGGACTGCTGCTTCGAGCTTTAAAAGTCCAGCTGCACGTTCAGAAAATTTTGACTCAAGACTAAATGTGACTCGAGGAAAAGGAGTTGTTAAAGATTCTAAAGGGAGCGGTTTTGTATCATCAGAAAACTTTGACTCAAGACCAAATGTGAATCGAGGGAAAGGAGCTGTTAAAGGTTCTAAAGGGAGCAGTTCTGTATCATCAGAGGAAGGTGGCAAACTTGGAAAAATTTCTTCCAAATTTAACAAACGAGCAAAGCCTCAAGGAGCTCGAGCAGTAGAGGTCACCAACAGTGATGATGACTCTGAATATGATTCTTCTTCTGGAAGAAATGTCACGGAGCTTCCTGAGAAGGTATACATGCTTTCTTTTTTTTCCCATATACGCTTTCTCATGTAAAAGGATTGAGAACATAACCTTATTGATTGCTTCTAACAGAGTTCTGAACTACCCAAGTCTTTGTCTGGTTCACGTACACTCTGTCAATTAGAACAAGAGAATGAAGAGTTAAGAGAGAGGTTTGTTATCTTTCATACCATAATAATTTGCTGATACGATTGATGCTTCATGCTTTGTCTGAACGGTGGAAGGTGCTTTTCTTCTTCAGGCTAAACAAAAAAGAAGATGTTTTCATGGTTTTGCAAGAGGAGTTGCGACGTGAGAAAGAGCTACGCAAGAAACTTGAAGCTGAGGTAAGATTTACTTTTTGACATTTACTGTTTCTGTTTGCATACCTATAAAAACACGCACTGATGGATTCCTCTTGTCATTGAAGGTTCAAGCAACAAAGGACAAGTTAGAAGAAATGGAAAAAGAGCAAGCGAGTTTAATTGACATATTCTCTGAAGATAGAGACAAACGCGACAATCAGGAGGAAAATCTCAGAAATAAGCTAGAGGTTATCGTCCATTCAAACCACCTTCCTCTAAATATTCTCTCATAATCAGGAAATTGAATGAGTTAACGTTGTGGTTGCAGGAGGCATCGAACACGATCCAAGAGTTGTTAGATGGAAAAACTCTGAGGGAGATAAAGCGATGAACAGAGACATTAGAGGTGGGAACTTAGAGAAGAGATGTGCATTGAGGATAGTATTGATTCGTTAGGTTTTTGTAGTGATGACACAGTATGGTCTCTGACCCGACCAGACCAGAGTTGTAGAGTGAGGTTTTTGGTTTGATGTTTTGAAACCTTTGGATTTGGTTCCTGTTACGCATTTCCAACCTCCTCTCCCAAATCCAACTAACTCACAAAGTTCGGTTTTTGCAGCCAATATGATTTAATTAGTATCATCAAATTATTTTACATGAGCTTATAAATCCGTCTATTTCTTGAGGGGCATGACATCTCTTTGATTGATCCAAGAGTACACTGAAATTTCACCAATGCTTATCATTCCAAACGTATCAGTAAGTCTCAATCAAGGCCATATTTTGCATACACTCGATTTTGGATCCGTGTTATGCTTGGATCTTTTGTATAATTTTTCGGTAAAATTCATATGCAACCAATAATATTTATTAAAATATTACGATGTATATATTGGTGATGGTAAAAAATATACATCTATTTAAAATAATTTATATCTCTGAAATTTTCAATCTATACTATATAAAAGTTGAAGCTATAAGCTTTTGAGACCGTCCATCTAGGATTTAATTCAACTTATAGTAGCATGCTAAATCAACATTAAAAATTATGTTAATTTTACTTTTGTTGTTAATAAAAGACTAAGACACAATTTCTTTATTTCACAAACTCATTATTAATTCTATTTTTTTGTTAATAAAAGACTAAGACACAATTTTTTTATTTCACAAACTCATTATTTAAAATAATTTCTGTTTTTTTTTTAAATTTGTTTTGATTTTTCTTTTAATTTTTATATACTATAGATAAGGAAATTATTGTAAGAAAAAATACAAAATAGTTAATTTTTTTTTATATATATATATATACGAGTTCTAGAGTCTACAATATATGCTTTTTTTCGTTTATTGTTTTTATCTCATCGGTCCTAATGTATTTTTCTCCATTTGTCTTGCTGTAGGTTTCATCTTTGTTATGGTGAGGATCTTTGCTACCAAGGTTCGATGATATACAAAGTCATATACTTTTATTGTCTTTATCGCCTATATTTTAGTTTAGCTCATGAATAGTTTTTTTATCAATATTTATGTTTGAATAGTTTTTTTGTTTTTTTTTTAGTGTGATTTGTTTTATTGTATATGATACGTTATGTTCATGATTAATTATTTAAAAAATTACTACAATTTTAAACCTAACTTTGTGGTTGTGTCTTCTTTTGTTTTAAATTACAAAGAAAAAAGAAAGGCTCTAACCAATATCAAAAGCAAAAACTATTAAAAAGATGATTAAAAACATGTAAATTTACAAAATTATTCCTTTTCTTACATTAGAATTTTTCAAATACCAATGTCCTTCACATATAAAAAAATCACGATGTCGAGATCTCTAGAACACGAGTTCTCGCATGATAGAATATCTACAATGATAAATGCAAAATAGTATACTCTTGTTCAATTGATTTTGTTTATATTTTTAATAGTAAATTTGTTATCATCTATATTGTAGAAACACAAGAAAGATATGACTCTAATGAAGAAGCTCACTGATTTTCTCACTGTATATTTCTCAAAAGGTTTTGATTTTTTTAAAAACAAAACGGCGATTGTATTGCATCCGTTAGTGTTCAATATTTCATAGCTAAGTAAAATATAAAAACACATTAAATAATATGATTGAAATTAAAATTTACGTATTTTTACTAAATTTCAGGGCATCAATTGTCAGATGGACAATCGTTTGATCTTTCGAAAGAATGTTGTGTCGGGTCAAAGATTCATCACTGGAGATGTACCCAAAGGAACGGAGAAGGCTTTCGGCGAAGCCTCCACAACGTTCATCAGTGATGTCATGGCTTACGTGAAGGTCAGCATAAGTATTATTTAATTTTATATTTTTAAATAATTTATTTATTACAAATATGCCTTTAGAAATATTTGTTTACGTTTCTTTTCGAATATTTCATACAAACGTATAAGAATAATGAAGCAACCTCATCGGACTTCTATGATAAAGAGCTTTCATTGTTTCTTGACATGATATGGCGTGAAAAATAGCAGAATCCATTAGGTTTACATTTTTTTCTTTATAAATACTGCTCTAGTTTTGGTAAAGGAGTTTGGTGTTGTTGTTTTGTTTTTTTTGTTCGGTCTATAATTTTAGGTTGTCAAATTATTTAAATCAATTGATGTTATCTATCTTAAGTATATGCTTTTGACATAAAGTCTGAATAAGAAAATAAATTTGAATCAATTTGTCTATCTCTAATTTTGTATATTGGGATCTTATAAATTTTAAATTCTTAATTTTCTTCTTTTCAAAAGTTATTTTTATACTATATAAAATTTCATGCTATTTGAAGCTAAAAGTGTCCACGTGGGATATAAACACACAATTCTATTAGTCCACATAAGCATTTAGAATAATAATATTATAAAGAAAATTGTGTATTAGTTTTCTTTTAATAATAACAAAAATTTACGTCAGAATGAAATTAGGAAAGTTTATTAATTATAGGATAATAGTTTTAGTTAAATTTCTTAATTGTAAGGTTTCGCTTATTTTAGATAGAGCAAGGGGAAAAGAGTTTATGTGTATGTGTGGATTTTGGAGATTAGATGATGATATTGTTCATGTGATTTCATTGCCATACAATCAACCTAAGTTTTTTTAGAATAATACATATCTATAAGAAAAAACTGAAGATATATTTTTAGAAGGGAAAAAATGTATTGAAATTAATAAATCTTATATAATATAGTAAAGATTATCGCTAATAATGTGAATAATGTTATGTGGATGGTTGTGGTTAAGAGGTAGCTAAAGAATTTTGGGAGAATTGCAAAAACCCTAACTCGAACAAAATAAAAATGAGTTCAGTGTCCTATATAAAAATGTTTTTTTATCACTTTATGCCAATAAAAATAAATATCGTAGAATTTTTTTTTGTAAGTAGCCAAATCATAAACTTTTATTTTGTACAATATTTTGAAAAGATATAGAAAACATAAAACACAATAGGAAGAAAATAGGTTTTTGGTAAAATCATATGAAATCCAAAATAATTATGTTTAATTAAAATTTTTACTTCTATCATTTATTGTATTATATTTTAATCAAATTAATATTTATAAAAACATTTAATAAAATATTATTGAGTAAAACTTATCCCTGTTTGTATTAATCTTCTTATGGTAATAATAACAACCAAGTATCTTGCCATTTTATTTTTTTTCATCCGTTTATGTCAATATTTGACTAATTAAAAAATATTATGAAACCTGAAAATATATTAAACCTAATTTCTTTATTTCGTAACCTCATTTTTTTTTTGGTCAAATATTTCATAAGCTCATTATCTCCAACAATTTTTACTTTTTTACTGTTTATTTTTTTTTTTAAATATTGACTGTTCTTTTTAATGTAAAACACGATCAGTCACATTAAATTATCTAATTGACATATGCATTGGTCAAATAAGAAATTTTACAATAATACTAAAACATATATGAAAACGAAAACACACTAAATAATTAGAAACAAAAATAAATAGAAAAAAAAAATAAGAAAGAAAAATTGAAAAGATATATAATTAGTATAATTATAAAATTAGGTATCGAGTTGATTTATCAGTTTGTGACAAAGACAATGTCGTAACTTTCATAATCTTTGACCGTGATGCAGCAAAACTAACTGATATGAGATTCAAAGTTCATGACTGCAATGTTTGTTAGATATAGGCCGCACTTTTAAGTTTAGATGACACTTATACCCTATAACTTCAATGATGTCCACCAAACTATCATAGTTACACACATCCAAGAAAAAATCAATGTTGGTGACGAAAGTATCCGAGAAGGCGTCAATGGTAGTGGCAAAGCTCTCCAAGAATACGTCAATGGTGGAGACCATGACATTGATCGAAAAACATAGCATAAACATCTAGATCAATTGCAGTGAATGAATATAATGACACAGAACACGATGACATGGCTGACATCAACCACAGAGAAAATATCATCCTTCACGAGTGACTTACATACAACATCAACCTTTTTAAAATTTAGATTTATGAATACTTTGTTTAAGGATGCCATAATAAGATCTAAACATTATATAGAAGTCTCTTTACCGATACAAATTAGTATTTATGGTAGATTAATTATTCAATTCTCTACGATTTTTTTTATTTTCTTATCATTATACTTTTGCATCCGTATATGACAATGTCTGCTAATTTAAAAATGAGCAAGTACAAATTTATATTAAACCTATCGATAAAACAAACCCATGCTGCGTGGGTATAAAATTTAGTTTATCATAGAAAGTTGAAACAATAATTATAATTTAAAATTTTCTAAATCTACACATAAAACACTACAAAAAAAGGTGTTTAGCATCAGTTTTTTTGTAGAATTAAATCACTTATTGAATGATACAAATGTGTTATCATCACTTGTATATGTGATGTAAAAAGTGGCGATGTAAATTAATACGTCGGATATAACAACTGATGCAAGTATTACCATCAGTTAATATAAGTGATACCTCTTTGTGTTGGTTAATATAACTGATATAACATTTTGTCTCGTTTCAAACAAATGACATATAATTTGCATCGTACTTTTTAAGTGATGGTCAACCGATGCTAAACACCCTTTTTTTGTAGTGAAAGTTTTTCAATTTATCGCCGGTATTCTTCAATAAAATGCATAATTTTTTTTTTAAAAGAGAAGACAATTACTAACAACTTCATCTAGTATATTTTATATTGTCAGAATCTTCATTCGAGTAACGGATTGAAGAACACAAGCTACAAAAAACTAAATTAGAGAGATTGGATTATATGCAAGTAACTATAAAAAAAACATTATGCCATATAATTTACAGTTTGTTTATTTTATATTTTTTTTTCTTGTACTAGTTTACGGAAGGAGCTAGAGTTTAAGCTGGGAGATCTGGTGTATCTCAAGGCAGTTATGTTGAGGGGTCCTAACAGATCCATTTCAGAGAATAAGTTGAGTCCGAGGTTTCTGGGTCCGTTCAAGGTGGTGGAGCGGGTCGGGCCGGTAGCTTATCGGTTGGAGATACCTCAGAGCATGAAGGCTTTTGACAAAGTCTTCCATATTTCGATACTGCGGAAGTGTCTGCATGAGTCTGAGGAGGTGTTGGCTAGGATTCCAGAGGATCTTCAGCCCAACAAGACGTTGGCGGTAAGGCCTGTGAGGATTTTTGAGAGGAGAGTCAAGGTGCTGCGTCGGAAGAGTATTTTGTTGGTGAGAGTCGTATGGGACTGTGACAGTATTAAGGAGGAGACTTGGGAACCAGAAGCGTCGATGAAGAAGAAGTTCTCGAAGTGATTCGAGAAGCAAGCGGTGGCTTGAGTTCTTTTCTGGTTTTCAGAGTCTGTTTTAGCTTGTGGCTATGAATTGTGTGTATTTTCGTTTGGCGTTGTTGTAACGATTATACATTTTTGAGATTAATAAGACGTGGAGTTCTTATCGATGTGTTTTATAAGATGTGAGTTCTTATACTTTATGACTGGTGATGAAAGTCCTTTTACCGATTTCAAAGATGTAAAACCTAGAATCACTAATTCGATGTAGAAATAGTATAGGTTCGTTAAGGGACCAACAATACGCTCTAATTCTATGGAATACCAATTCAGCTAAGCGATTAAAGGAGGTTTAAGTGTCACGAATTAAGAAGCAAGCAAATGTAAATTTTGGTTGTAAACAATTAGGTCAAGGAGTATATCTCAGGGATCAGAACATCAAAACCAAGCAATTATTCAGGTTATCAAGTTATGAACCAATCTAGAACTCAACCATAGATTCAAGAGGACCCACTGTCATGGCATCAACTACTTCAACAATCAATCTAACACCCTAAACTGTCGTTTGAGGTTACAAGGAATGATGAACATTAAACGTATAGGATCGATCTGTTCACGGGTTGCTTTAACTTCAACTGTCGTTGGCTAAAAACAACTCGCCCATCTAAGTCAATTCCAACAATTCACGACACTTTTGATGGGTGAATTCAACCAAAAATCAGAGACAAGGTGATCAAGTTAGCCTAGGCAATACGATCGACTATAGACGGAGATTATCAAGTGATGTTTCAAAGCCTATCTATGCTTAGTTATGATTCTCTAACCCTATCGAACCCTCAACCTAACAAGGGGAATTACTCGCACATAATTAAACAAACAACAGCAGCAAGAGACATAAGAAACTTCATTGAATTGAAATAGAAGAAAGTAGGGTTTAAGAAATCTTCAACAATAACGTGGAAGGCAATCCTCAAGCTTACAAACTCTAAAAACAAGTATCAAATCTCTCTCTCTCTCACTTGCATTTTCGTTCTGTTGCTGTGGTGTCTGCGTGATCGCGTGATGTCCCCAAAAGGATCGAAAAACTCTGCCCTTAAAGGCCCACGGCGGCTGGGAAAAGATTAGGGCCTCCAATTAGGTTTAATGAATATTTCTTTAAGTGGATCGTTTGGGAGTAGGTGCTCCCTCTTCTGGGGCGGGTGCTCCCTTTCTTCAGAATATTCCAAAAATATTCAGATTCCTTCTTTTTTCACCAAATCCAATTGCAAGTTCCAATCCTCCATTCCAGCTACATTTTAGACCTAGAATTACTCAAAGTAGAGTGAAAGACTCGATAAAAACCTACAAAACAAAGGTTAGAATGCGCCAAAAATGCATTATATCAAGGGAACTTAACTTAAACAGCACATAAATTAGGTAATATTACTAGAAGTATACAAAACTTTTTTTTATTACTGATTTATTTTAAATGCCCAGCGTGCCCTTGTAATTACGTTATGACAAAAAACCTAATTACAAGAATGCCATTACTTTTGAGTGCCACGTCAGATAAAACCCGGCGCCACATAGGAAATCGCTGACGTGTATTAATGAACTCAGCCGTAAAGCATTACGGCGGTATTGACGGCTGAGTTATATATACGATGTGGCTGACTTAAAAAAATTGACTGATTTACATATACAAATAAGCCAAACGATACGGCTGACTTACAAAACGTGGCTGATTTAAGATGTTCTGGCTGACTTAAGATTTATGCGACGGCTGAGTTTAAAAAAATCTGCCTGATTTATGAGCTAATGGCTGACTTACGTACATATATGACGGCTGATTTGTACATTGGCTGGTTGAGATATGTTTCTCACGATGACGGAATGATCATCGACTGGCTGTGTTACTAAACGGACGGCTGACCTATGAAAGATTGTTACGGCTGATTTAAGTATAATTAACGTAAATCAGCCGTGTTTAGCTTGATTAATAGTAAACTCGACCATATTACGTCTGATTTATTAGCGAAAGATTAATTACTATAATAGCATTCATTTGACGGCTGATTTATTGGAGGATACAGCTGACATAATATTTTCCAGCTGATCTACGCCCTTTTATGGCCTCTTTTCGAACCCGATTTTTGTTGTTTTTATTACTGAAATAGTATTCACGTAGCAACTGACTTACATATGCATTTGATGACTGATTTATTTAGGCTGATTTACGTTTTCATTTTGTGGCTCACTTGCCATATAAGCAAAAAATTAATGTCATCAGCTCCTATTTTCCATGTCATTTTCCATGTCATTGTTAGAGTTTTATGTTGTGACGCTGTGTCTTCTTCTTCTTCTTCTTCATATATTTATCTTCTTTATCATCTGATACCCAGAAACTTAATCGTCTTCTTCCACATTATTTTTTTTCATTGATCTTTGTTCGATATCTTATGGATCCGGTAATTATTGTTTCCGGTAACTAGGTCAAGAAAAACAGATACGTATTCAACGCCGACGGTAGAGGGTGTAGAGTTCTGTATTTAAATGATGAAACAACACACGACGAACTTGTGAAGTCTGTACTCGATGATTACGGATTAAACGAGTCGAGCCATCAGATTCAGCTGAGCTACATGTTCTCGAATAAAACTTTGAAAACAATGGCGCACGATACTCCACCAGTTTACGTCTCCAATACTCGACAGATGATAGGTTTTCTAAGCCTAAGGAAATTCGAACAGATACGTCTCTGTGTAGAGATTACAGAGAAAAAGGAGAGCCAAATTAGTCAGAATGACGAAGTGAGAGAGCAGAAGAAAAGGTTATTCAGTTACGGTGGTTTCAGTAATGATAATTGTGCTGGTGGTGAAACAAAATACGAAGATAAATGCGACGATGAAGACATAGATTGCGCAAGTAAAATGGAAGGTGAAGAATACGAAGTAGGCGAAGAATCCGAAGTAGGCGGAGAATCTGAAGTAGGCAAACAAGACGAAGAAGATGATGAATTTGAAAGCCAATTTGATATGTTCGACGACTCGGATGGTGCTTCATCTGAAGATGATAACTTCAGTTCATACGGTGAGTCTCCAACACAAGATGAAGATTCACCGACCCTACCGCCTAAGAAGAGAGCTCACAACATGTCGGTGAGCGGATCGGAAAGGAATCCAGAGGTTCTAAGGTTGGAGATGTCTTCGCTAAACCTCGCGGTAGGGCAACGATACGAGAGTAAAGCCGATTTGGAGAAACGACTGAAACTTCTTACGGTGAGAGATCAATTTAATTTTAATGTAGACGTATCCAATTCGGACACACTCATTGTTAAGTGTTGGGTTGATGGATGTCTCTGGAGAGTTCGTGCTTCTACACAAGGGGAATTACCGGCATTTTATGTTCGTATTTACGATTCAGAGCATACATGTTCTGTAACTGAGCGTTCTAATCGATCTCGACAAGCAACACCAAATATTTTAGGCCAGTTGTACAGAGAGTATCTCGGCGACGTTGGTCCGTCTGTTCGACCTAAGAGTGCTGGAATAACTATCAATAAGAATTTTGGTGTAAAGGTAATTTCTATTACGTTGCAGCTGACTTATTTGTATAGTACAACTGATTTATTAGTACGTTGCGACTGACTTCTATTTCAGCTGATTTTTTAGTACGTTTTGGCTGACTTATTTGTATATTACAGCTGATTTATTTGTATGTTGCGACTGACTTCTATTTCAGCTGATTTATTGGTAAGTTGCGGCTGACTAATTTGTTTATTACACCTGATTTACTTACTTGTACTTTACGTTTTCCGTGTGGACAGATGGATTATTGGAAATCACATATAACGCTAAAATTTGCAAGGGAAATCGATATGAGAACTCCTGATAGTGGGTTTGAAGACTTGCCTCCTTACCTATATATGATAAGAAGGGCAAATCCGGGTACGGTTACGCGTCTTCAAATTGATGAATTTGGAAGATTCATGTATGTGTTCCTTGCGTTTGGTGCGAGCATAAATGGGTTTCCTTTCATGCGCAAAGTTGTCATTGTCGACGGTACGTTTCTTAATGGTAAATACAAAGGGACACTTCTCACAGCACTAGCTCAGCATGGTAACTTTCAGATTTTCCCAATAGCCTTCGGTGTGGTTGACACTGAAAATGATGATTCATGGCACTGGTTTTTTACGCAACTAAAAATTTTGATTCCTGACGATGAGGCTCTTGCGATTATCTCGGACAGGAATAATTCGATAGGAAAAGCAATTGGAAATGTGTTTCCGTTGGCTTCTCGTGGAATTTGCACTTACCATTTATATAAGAACATTTTGCAACAGTACAAGGGAAAAGATGTCTTTCATCTGGTGAAGAAAGCGGCCAAATGTTTTAGGGTTTCTGACTTTAATACAAGGTTCGAGGAGATTGAAGCAATTAATCCTGAACTTCATGACTACCTCCAAAGAGCTGATGTCCGACTGTGGGCGCGTGTTCATTTCCCGGGCCAAAGGTACAATTTGATGACTACGAACATAGCGGAATCAATGAACAGAGCACTGTCAAATGCTAGAATTCTTCACATTGTTCGACTATTAGAATCGATACGGGTTATGATGACCAGATGGTTTGAAGAACGGAGAGAGGATGCGAAATCGCAGCCAACCACGCTTTCGCGTGGTGTCGAGAAACTACTACATGTAAGTCAGCCATTGCAGTTCATAAGTCAGTCGTTATTGTTCCATAATCCAGCCTTTATGATAAGTCAGCCATTGTAGTTCATAAGTCAGTCGTTATTGGTCCATAACCCAGCCGTAATGTTTTAATAATTTTTTATGTATTATAAATAGGGCCGTGTCATTGCCGCCAGACTTATGACGGTACAAAGGATTGATCCTTATCACACGGAAGTTACATATGGATCGTCTTTGCATATTGTGAATTTGGAAACAAGAAAATGCACATGTCGGTGTTTTGAACACGAGAAATTACCATGCGTGCATGCAATCGCAGCTGCCGAGGACAGGAAAATTTGTCGTATATCATTGTGCAGTCCTTACTACTACATCAGTTATTTGGTAAACGCATACGCTGAGTCGATCATGCCCATAGATTCAGCGCTCCAAGTTCCAAATAACGTTGCTAACCAACCGTGCTTGCCCCCGCTTGTTCGTCAACAACCAGGAAGGCCTAAGAAAAGTAGGATGAAATCTGCTTTAGAAGTTGCCCTTGAGAACAAACGTCATAGGAAACGACACGCATGTTCTCGTTGTAAACAGCCTGGGCATAATGCAAAAACTTGTCCGATTTAAAAGTGTTGTTTGGATATGTATGGATTTGTGTTTTTGTTAATGCGATAAATCAGCCGTAAAGATTGAATTATTGTCAATAAATGACTGACTTATGATTACAATACAGCTGATTGTCAATAAACGACAATGAGATTGGGTTAGATGAGGAAGACATTTTCTTTCGAAATTTAAGAAGACGAAGATGGTAACTCGTCCAAACGCGTAATATTTTAAAAAAAAATTAGAGTTCCCAAAAGATTAATCATTACTCCTAGTATATGGAGCCATATATATGTCAGTATAGCATCTCGAGAATACGAAACATCGCATGTTAAAATCGAATAAGTAATGTTTTTTTTTTCCCGCCGAAATACGAATCTACGCGAGATAAATTACACATTTCGGCTGACTTATATGCACTTAACGTCGTGAGATAAAATTGAATAAATAAATATTTTTTTTTTCCCGCCGAAATACGAATCGTCGCGAGATAAACCGGCTGACTTATATGCACCTAATGGCCGACTTAAGGCACGTTCAATATGACTTATATATTGAAAGAGAACCTATACCTCAAAATTATTTAGCTCGAGTTTAGGGTATGACACTTTTAATACTTTATACGGCAGAAGAAAAAAAAGTTTTAGTTTCATCCAAAAGAAAAAAAAACAAGCAATATAGTTTCATCAAAAAAAAAAAAACACACAAAGTTCCATAACTTGAGCATCATGCCTCGATCTTGGAGCAGAACTTGAGCATAGGAGGAGATGCTTTGTCTTCCCAAACCAACTTCAGCACAGAAGATTCGTACGCCTTAACACCAATAGCCTTGAAGAATTCTCTAATCCCTGAACCAAAGCGCAACCTCATCCGTATGTCTGGCACGCATAGATACACTGGCCACTCTATTCCATGCTGGTCCAAAAGAGTAATCTCCTTTCCTCCTGCTTTTTCCATCTGGTGAGCCCTAGTGAAGCTCAGTGGAATATGCTGCATAAGAAAAAGACAATAAGCTCTTGACAAAGCATCAATAATGACAAAAATTGAATAACAAAATTCCTTCAAGAGAGTTTACTTAAACTTACAAGTCTAGAATCTTTGAGACTAGCTGGTGTGACAGTTATTGTCACAAATCGGTTGTCACTTTGACTACTCTCACCGGTTTCTCTCTTCTTCTCTTTGTCCTCCTCCTCCTCCTCCTCCCCCTCCACATCATCATCATCATCGACGTTGTTGCTAGACTGCACATATTGAATCTCACAGCAATTAGGTCCAAGACCAGTGACGTGGAACAAAAATTCTCCTTCGTGTCTGAAAATGACGAAGTCTCCGACTCGGAAATCATGAGCAAATGCGAACTCTTTCCATCCAAAGGTTAGTCTCCGACCTTCCATCTTCACCTTCCATGTTTTTTCAGACGCGTCCGACTTAAGCTCCATCATATTTTTTTCGTTTCTTCCTTCTATGTATTTCGAGAAGAACTTTTCCGGAATGCTCTGCAACCAAGACATTGAGATATATATATATATATAGAGAGAGAGAGAGAGAGAGAGATGGAGGGAAGAAGGGAGATTACATATGAGGTGGGAGTAGAAGCCGGGAAGAAGAGGTTGAAAAAAATGTGCGTTTGTAGGAGATTTACATACTTGATCCGCCATTATGGAAGTTGGAAAAGGAGTTTCAAAGATAAGAAAACCCTAAGTTTATGAGTGATGTTCGTAATCCTCCTCTTATTTACATGGTTCATACAGAAAGATTACACTAATAAATGTTAGTTGACTAAACATTGTAAGTTGTGTTCAAAAACATTGAAAACTAACGACAATGCATTTAAGTTTTTAAGTGGAATATTTAAAAAAGATTAGAGTTCTCAAAAGATTAATCATTACTCCTAGTATAGGGAGCCATATAACTGTCAGTATAGCGTCTCGAGAATACTAAACGCGTGCGTAATACGATTATGTACTAACTACACGACAAACTTATTTTAAATACACGGCTAAACTTATAGAAACTAAACGTCTGACTTATATTTTAAAAACGGCTGACTTATCTCATGCGTGTCAAAAGTTAGGTTGAGTTATGTTAACGGTTAGGATGAGTTATGTTAAAGGTTAGGCTGAGTTATGTTAAAGGTTAGGCTGAGTTAAAAACGAAGTTTAGGCTGAGTTATGTTACAAGTTAGCCTTAGTCATAAACGAAGTTTAGACTGACTTATTAAATAAACATAAGTGGCTGAATTATATTTAAAATACGGCTGACTTATATATACAACACGGCTGACTTATATTTACTACACGGCTGAATTATATTTAACATGAAGTTATAAACAAAGAAACAAAGGAGGAAACAATAGTTTATATTACAACATCCAAAGCCAATCCGGCCAATATATAATCGGCTTAAAATCACGGTAAAAAAGACCTAACTCTTTGATCCAAAAGCATCGGTCACACAAATTGTTATCCTTACTGTCTTCAATGAACCAAAGATCCCAATCTCGGTCCATCAATGGAGTACATGTGCAATTATAGAACAAGGTTTTTTCCGTTGACATGAACTCATACTTCTTCGTTAGAAACGCATCAGTGTGATACGTTCCCCAACTCCAGTCTAGCGATCTAACAATCTTGCCTATCCTCTGAACAGATTCCCTTGTGAAAAGAGATAAATACTCCTCAGTATTCCAAAATACCTTGCGCGTCATTTCATATGTGTACAAAGCACGCTCGAATCCTGCATCTGCTGCTCTCTTAATCAAAGCAATTCCTTCATCTTGGAGGTCGAACGTGAAGAACTTATGTACACCCTCTAAGAACAGTGTACTCGGGTTTCCATTAGCGTAGCAAACTTGCATCACCAAGCTAGATATATGTGTGTACGAAGGGAAGGTAAACACATCTATAGATGCGGACACTCCGGGCCGGTCTGTTAGTTCCTTCATATACCTGCATGTTGCTCTCAATCTATATAGATCTGCAACAGAGTTAGCGGCCACACGTTCGACCACTAAGGCTTGGATTTCTTCAGGTAGGGCTGTAAGAGGGAATACTTCCATTACAAAGTGGATTTCTCTAGAGATATAAAGTTTATGAAAATCTAAACAGATGGTAAAGGCTGACTTATGTGTTAGTCAGCCTTTAATCTAAACAACTGGTCGGTAACTGAGTAGAAAAACAAGTAGGGTTTATGGCTGGTTGATGAGTGTTTAAATGGTATTTATATATTAAAAAAAAAGAAAAATAGCGACTCTTCGGTTACTGAGTAGTTATGAAAAGCAACTGTTCGGTAACTGAGTAGAAAAAACAATTGTTCGTATATTTTGAGTAAAGGCTGACTTAGTGTTTCGGCTGAGTTATGACAGCGTTGCAAAAGAAGCGGCTGACTTATTGGTTTAAATTTTCAAAATACAAACTAACTAAAGGGCCTCATACGGCTGAGTCATAAACGAATTTTAGGCTGAGTTATGTCAAAGGTTAGGCTGACTTATAAATGAAGTTTAGGCTGAGTTATGAAAAAGTAAACAAATTCTATATTAGAGTTCGAAAAATACATAAACATCAGAGTTCTAAAAATACATAAAAATTTGAGTAATAAGCATTACATAAACATAAGCATTAGCATTAGATAAACATTTAGTCAGCCATATATTGTGCACCAAGCTTCATCCAATCAATTTCTGGAACTTCGACTTTGGCCATCTTTTCTTCGGCTTCAACGATTTTATGAGCAAGTTCATCCAACTCAGCAAATAAGTCAAACTTTTCCTTCCCCATAATTTCTTCAAGCAAATCCATTTTTGCATTAATAGATGTCACTTCCATCATAGCATCTTGCAATTCAGATTTAGCTTTCATCTGTTCCTTGACCAAGAGGAGCAACGACTTGTAATGCTCCTCGGTTTCCCTTCTGGCCTTTTTAACATCGTTTGCTCCATGGTCATCCTCCATTGGACGCTTCATCATCTTCTTCGATTCTGCCATTGAGATTGCAAAAGGAGAAAACAAGTTCAAAGTTAATAAAAACGATTGTTCGGTTACTGAGTGTAAACTTGGTATTTATAGAAAATACGGAAAACTGTTGGGTTACTGAAACTGTTCGGTTACTGAATAGTTATGACTGAGTTATTAGTGACGTAAACGTGTTAAGGCTGACTGAGTTATTCTCATCAAATAAAAAAGTATAAAATAATAAAAAGTTGGAGAGAGAAGGGAATTGAGGTTCTTAAGTTTCTCATTTGAGAAACAGTTTTAGCCATACCCTCCACGAACATATGTTCATTTTCTATTGGATCCACATTTTTCTATTAATTTAAAATTTAAACAAATAATGAAAATGAATATAATACTATTTTTTAGAGATTCATCAAGTCTCTATCCGTTGTACATGCTCTAACTCCTAGTTCCCAAGAGATATCATTACACCTATAATATAGGAAGCGCCATATAGCTCGTCAGATTAGCATCTCGAGAGTATTAATTTTGGTTATGATTACGTATTCAGACGCCACAATAAATCATATATTATATATTATTTAAATTTAAAAATGTGTAATTTAAGGTTAACTTCACGGCTGACGTATCAAATGTTAGTCTGAGTTATAGGCTGAGTTTCGACTGAGTTATATCAAAAGCGACTCTTCGGTAACTGAGTAGATAAACAATTGTTCGTATATTTTGAGTAAATGCTGACTTGACTGATCAACCAAAAAAGTAAATTTTGATGCGTTTTTGACCATCGCATAATAAATGAAGCCATAGTAATTTTGGACTTGTAAATCAATTAATTCAGCCTTCTGTCTACAAGAGAAGCGGCTGACTTAATATTGACGAATTCGTGTTTCGGCTGAGTTATGATTGCTTTGTGGAAAAGAAGCGGCTGATTTATTGGTTTAAATATTCAAAACGCAAATAACTCGCCAGTTTAAAGTATCGACACGGCTGATTTATATATACATCCAAAACTCAAAAGATGCGGCTGATTTATTCATGCAAACACACAAAAGATACGGCTGGTTTAAAGAGATGAAACACAAATAACTAAAGTGTATCATAACTAAATTACATTCAAAAACCAAAATTATCAGGGCCAAACTCTTCAAACATATCGACCAGATTCGTCCAAACTATAGTGTTTATCCAATCTGGCTTCTCGCCACCATGCGCCCATATCCTCCTTAACGTGCGCATTTGAGTTCGAAATAACGTTCTAGCCAACAGATTAAAATGTGTCCAAATCGTCAAAGTGTGTCTCGGTTCCCATCTGTATTTCCGCTACCCAAAAAAAAAAAAAGAGAAATATTATTGTTGTTGATAAAATGATCGGGAAAGAAAGATATTAGTGTTGGCTTACAGCGAGTTTAAGAAACCATTGTTCCTTAAAATAATCTGGAATGAATCTGTATGTCGGCCACTCATGAACCCATCCTTCTCGAAGAATCTCCGGGATCGCCTTCGAGAGCTCGTGTAAAAATTTGAACCACGTGATGGTTGTCTTATCAATAATACCAAAACCAGGGTTTAGAACGGGGAGGTGATCCCGATCAGCAGAGTATAATATGGCATCGACACTGCTGAATAACTTGGAACTACAGTGTGGGACAACCGACATGTCGAAAATGAATATGAAACAGATAGATTACAGAGAAGAGAGAAAACAGTGTAGGATATAATGTGATAGGGGGAGGCAAGGTTTACGAGAAGGTATATATATACAGATATATAGAAATATGAAACGTCGCGAGATAAAATTGAATAAATTTTGGTTAATTTTTTTTTTTTCCCCGCCGAAAATACGAAACGTCGTGAGATTTTTTAGTACATTTCGGCTGACTTATATGAACCTAATGGCTGACTTATGGCATGGTTTGGGAATGTCATAAATTTGGGTTTAGAGTTAGGCTGAGTTATATCAAATGTTAGGCTGAGTTATAGGCTGAGTTTCGGCTGAGTTATATCAAATGTTAGGCTGAGTTATATCAAATGTTAGTCTGAGTTATAGGCTGAGTTTCGGCTGAGTTATATCAGATTTTAGGCTGAGTTATAGGCTGAGTTTCGGCTGAGTTATATCAAATTTTAGGCTGAGTTATAGGCTGAGTTTCGGCTGAGTTATATCAAATTTTAGGCTGAGTTATAGGCTGAGTTTCGGCTGAGTTCTATCAAATGTTAGGCTGAGTTATTACGGTGACTACTAAAACATAAGCATTTGATAAAGTTAGATAAACATAAACATAAACATAAGACTACTAAAGCATAAGCATTAGATAAACATATATCCCTATTTTTCATGAAACTTCATCCAATCAAGTTCTTCAACGCTGGCGTTATACATCTTTTCTTTGGCTTCAACGAGTTCTGCTGCAAGTTTGTCCAACTTAGCAAGGAACTCAACCTTTTTCTTCCCGATAAATTCTTCAAGCAAATCCATTTTCGCAGAAATAAACATAACTTCCACAAAAGCATCATGCAATTCAACTTTTGTATTAATCTGTTCCTTGAGCGAGAGGATCAACGTCTTGTAATGGTCCTCGTTTTCCGTTTTGGCCTTTTTAATAGCATTTCGTCGATGGTCATCCTCCATTGGACGCTTCATCATCTTCTTCGATTCTGCCATTGATGCTGCATGTATATCGAAAATAGGATGTTAATATAGCTTCTAAACATATAAACAAATCAAGTTGCAAAAACGTGAATTACATATACTAGGAGAACAATGAAAAACTAACTTGAATTTGAGATTGCAAAAGGAGAAAACAAGTTCAAAGTTCAAAGTTAATAAAAACGAATGTTCGGTTACTGAGTGTTCACTTGGTATTTATAGAAAATACCAAAAATTGTTGGGTTACTGCGTAGTTGCCAAAATATTATAAAAAAAGAGAAAATTACTCAAATAGCATAGAAAAGTTTAATATGCTTAGCGTATCGAGACTACCAAACGCGTGCGTAATGATTATGTACATATATTCACACGCCATATTTATATAATAGAGAATAGATGATTTATTATTTATATGATTATATTAGGGTTTAGGGTTTAGGGTTTAGGGTTTTGTGAGAACAATGTGTATGTTTTGCTATACCTCTAGGAATTAAGGTTTAGGGTTTACGGTTTTGTAAGAACAATGTGTATCTTTTGCTATACATCTAGGAATTATGGTTTAGGGTTTCGTTTAGGGTTTTGTGAGAATCAGTCAGTCATAACTCAGCCGAATCCCGAATTCGTCACTTTTAAGTCAGCCGCTTCTTTGCACAATCAGTCAGTCGCTATTAAGGAGAGTAAAAGCTGACTGACACATCAGTAACCGAAGAGTTGCTATTACACTTTTTTTTTATATCAATAAAATACAATCTCTTTAGTTTTTCACAAAACCCTAAACCCCAAACATTAAGTGTTCACTTGGTATTTATAGAAAATACCGAAAACTGTTGGGTTACTGCGTAGTTGCCAAAAATATTATAAAAAAATAGAGAAAATTACTCAAATAGCATAGAAAAGGTCAATATACCGAAAACTGTTGGGTTACTGCGTGCGTAATGATTATGTACATATATTCACACGCCATATTTATATAATAGAGAATAGATGATTTATTATTTATATGATTATATTAGGGTTTAGGGTTTAGGGTTTAGGGTTTTGTGAGAATAATGTGTATGTTTTGCTATACCTCTAGGAATTAAGGTTTAGGGTTTAGGGTTTAAGGTTTTGTAAGAACAATGTGTATGTTTTGCTATACCTATAGGAATTATGGTTTAGGGTTTAGGGTTTTGTTTAGGGTTTAGGGTTTAGGGTTTTGTGAGAACAATGTGTATGTTTTGCTATACCTCTAGGAATTAAGGTTTAGGGTTTAGGGTTTTGTGAGAACAATGTGTATGTTTTGCTATACCTCTAGGAATTAAGGTTTAGGGTTTAGGTTTTAAGGTTTTGTAAGAACAATGTGTATGTTTTGCTATACCTATAGGAATTATGGTTTAGGGTTTAGGGTTTTGTTTAGGGTTTAGGGTTTAGGGTTTTGTGAGAACAATGTGTATGTTTTGCTATACCTCTAGGAATTAAGGTTTAGGGTTTAGGGTTTAAGGTTTTGTAAGAACAATGTGTATGTTTTGCTATACCTATAGGAATTATGGTTTAGGGTTTAGGGTTTTGTTTAGGGTTTAGGGTTTAGGGTTTTGTGAGAACAATGTGTATGTTTTGCTATACCTCTAGGAATTAAGGTTTAGGGTTTAGGGTTTTGTTTAGGGTTTAGGGTTTAGGGTTTTGTGAGAACAATGTGTATGTTTTGCTATACCTCTAGGAATTAAGGTTTATGGTTTAGGGTTTAAGGTTTTGTAAGAATAATGTGTATGTTTTGCTATACCTATAGGAATTATGGTTTAGGGTTTAGGGTTTTGTTTAGGGTTTAGGGTTTAGGGTTTTGTGAGAACAATGTGTATGTTTTGCTATACCTCTAGGAATTAAGGTTTAGGGTTTAGGGTTTAAGATTTTGTAAGAACAATGTGTATGTTTTGCTATACCTATAGGAATTATGGTTTAGGGTTTCGTTTAGAGTTTTGTGAGAATAATGTGTATGTTTTGCTAAACTTCTACGAATTAAGGTTTAGGGTTTAGGGTTTAAGGGTTTAGGGTTTAAGGTTTTGTAAGAACAATGTGTATCTTTTGCTATACCTCTAGTAATTATGGTTTAGGGTTTAGAGTTTAAGAACAAAGTGTATGTGTATAATTTCGTAGACGAGATAGGGAAGTCTTCAGTTTGGAGATATAGTTGCAGACTTATCATACAAAACATAAGATATAGTAGCAGACTTCTCATACAAAACTAAAAAAGTTCAATCTTTTACAGAAAGCTTGAGATAGAAGTCGAATTGGCGTGCCGATTTGCTACGGCGAGGTATCGGCTCTGTGTTTCTTCGGATTTGGTGGTTGACTTGGACTCCGGCGAGATGATTCGCCTTCATCTCCAACTTTCGGTGTCTTCTCTTCGAACCGATCTCTGTTCCTTTGAGCGAGAAACTTCTGGTAGTACCTGTACAACGAGAAACAAACCAAAAAACAGTATTAATTTCACAGTTTGACAGTATTAATTTCACCAGGTTGAAAACAACAAAAATTTGACTTGCAAAGAATTCGACATTCCATAGATGCTGAATACACATAATGACAGAATTCGACATTCAATACAATACACATGTTGACTAAGAGTTTACCTGAAAACTCTTTCGAGAATTGCCTCATACGATAAAAAGTTTTCTCCGTTTCGTGACATCTTTCGGGCATAGTTGTCGATGGCCCTGTCGATTGGTCATCTCGCAATAGAGAAACAGATTTCAGATTAGTGCTGCAAAATTTGAGATTGGTATTTGAATTGACATGTATGCAGTTAGAAGTATGTAAGTTTGTAATGGCGAGAAACAGGGTTGGTTAATGGAACTTACAAGAGATTTCCTCCCATTATCGTGTACTCAGCGATCTCCTGAGGGGCTTCAGTGGTTGTTGTTGGTTCGTACAGAAAGGGAAAGAGAAAAGGGGTCAGACACTGAGAAGTAAGTCAGAACCATGAAGATCTTGAACAGGGGAAGTCGAGGAGACTTACATGGATCTACGTCGAAGTTAATGATATATCCAACCCTCTCGAGTCTAGGGAACCGAGTTTCAGAGGTAGCAGAGGAAGAATCCGGTTGCAGATTTGGGGATCGTGACGAAGAGGCCATTATAGGTGATTGATTGAGATTTTAAGTTTTTATTTCGCAAGAGAAGAGAAAGTGAGGAGCCCCATTGGTTGCTAACCTAGGGTTTTCTGAATACGTAATTATATTGAAATTAATTAATACTCTCGAGACACTTCTTATATTATCAGCCGAAACGTGAATTTGTCACTCTTAAGTCAGCCGCTTATTTTGCACAAAGCATTATATAACTCAGCCGAAACATGAATTCGTCACTCTTAAGTCAGCCGCTTCAGTCAGTCGCTATTAAGGAGAGTAAACGCTGAATAACACATAAGTCAGCCAACCTTTACTCAGTAACCGAAGAGTTGCTATTAATTTTTTTTTAAATCAATAAAATACAATACAATCTCTTTAGTGTTTTAGTGTTTCACAAAACCCCTATTTGAACTGCCCTAACACATTATAAGTTCCTTCATCTAAGATCTCTGATGCCATCTTCACCCGTAAATCCTGAATATTCGCATCATTTATCCCATGGAAAGTAGTGCCAAGCGCTAGACACTCGACAAACTTCAATGCATACACCCCACAGTCGCCAATTTGGACATTTTGTGGGATGTATTTGCCGCTCCTCCTTCGGAACGAAAACTGCTTCACTCTAGGTTTTCGGAGATTGGCAGGAACTAATTCGTTAATCATAAATGGGATCATGTGCGAAAACGGCCTAAAGGAATCACGGATTTTCTTTTCACTTTCGGTGTCACCTATCCAATGATGGGATCGTAAACGTCGATCTTCTCATTAACAAGGTCCACGTGATATGCCACCCAATGATCTCCTCCAGTTTGTAGAACTCCGTACAAGTGATCCACATCTTCTAACCACTTCTTGTTTGTTTGCAAGTCATTAGGAGTTTTGCCGTTTACTAAATCCCCATACCCAGCTGTGAACTTAAACGTCTTTGTTTTGATCTTGAACTGTATGTAATCCATAGACCATACTGTAGTAAACCAAATGTCCATAAATCCAATTCGCTTGGAGTAGAATGGGGAGGGATCTAGCATGGATTTTTTGATGAGGATTCTCATATACGCGGAAATATGCTGTACAAAGAAAAATTATACTTAACTCAGTCCCATATAATATATAACTCAGACATAAAGCATACTTAAGCCTACATAACTCAGACATATAATAAATAACTCAGACATTACGTATATTTAACTCAGCCCCATATAATCTATAACTCAGACATAAAGCATACTTAAGCTTACATAACTCAGACATATAATAAATAACTCAGACATTACGTATATTTAACTCAGCCCCATATAATTTATAACTCAGACATAAAGCATACTTAAGCCTACATAACCCAGACATATAATTAATAACTCAGACATTACGTATATATAACTCAGCCCCAACAGAATACTTACATCATCAGACAGCCATCCATAATCTATCCTTGGCCAATACTTTCTCTCAGACATGAGAACTCTGTAGAACTCGATCTCGTCTGTACCCTTTGTAAATGGAACATCCCTAAAACAATTAAACACTAGTTAGTTTAGGCAAATATTGCTAATAGCCGTATTAACATATGCTCTAAAGGGTCATACTCGAATGGCTTTAGGTGATCCAAAAGTTTAGCCACTTTAACCGGATCAGCAGGTGCGACAGGATCATAGATTGCCGGTGAAGGTTCATAATTTTTCCTCATGCACGTCATTCCATTGTCTCCAATATAAGGAAAAACTCGTGCTTGAGGATCCTTTTCTAGCCTCCCTGAAGACCCATCAGGAGATAATTTCACCCTTGACTCCCGATAAGCCTTAATTCTCTCCGACCTAATCTTGTCCTCTTCCTCCTCATCAGACTCCGGCAGCACTTCATTATATTCTGCGATAACTTGGCTGGTGACATCCACAATCTCACTGTCGTCGTTTAAAATCTGTTTCTTCTTTGCTGGGATAGTCACTTCCGGAGGTTTCGGATCGTCGTTGCCTTTACGATTCCTCGCTGTCCTCCTTTTTACTTGCCGCTCCTTTTTTAAAGCATCGGCCTCCTTCTTTAAAGCATCGGCCTCCTTCTTCTTTAAAGCAGCGGCCGCCTTCGTTAAATCAGCAGCCTCCTTCCTCTTTAAAGCAGCGGCCTCCTTCTTCTTTAAAGCATCGGCCTCCTTCTGCTTTTTAACCTCAGCCTCCTGCTTTTTTGCCTCAACCAATTTCTTAGCAGGAGAAACAGGAACGAAATCAACTGTTTCTTCTTCGTCATTACCAAACTCCTCAGCCAATTTCAATTTGGTCTTACGAACTGGTTCAGTACTTTTAAGCTGTATTAACATATAAACATAACTCAGCCATAATAAAAAGAATAAATCTGTCGTTATGTAACTATAACTCAGCCGTCAAATAGGTAATAAATCAGTCGTCAAATATAGGTTATAACTCAGCCGTCAAATGTAACCATAACTCAGCCGTCAAAAATAAACATAAATCAACTGTAACGTACATTATGCAGGGGGCTGTTGACTGGTTCAGGACTTTTATCCGGTTCAGGACTTTTAAACTCGTCCTTCTGCGGCTGTATTAACATATAAACACAACTCAGTCGTCGAATAATAAGGATAACTCAGTCGTCAAAAATAAACATAACTCAACTGTAACGTACCTTTGGACTATTAACGGATTTGTGCGGGAAGTTGTTCACTTTTGATTGGTTATCATCCTTTTGAGTACTGTTCCGTGCCTCGAGAGCATTTAGACGCTCTCTCATTTGCATCCGATCATTCTCAATAGATGCAACTCTTTCTTCCACAGCATCTCGGACTGTATCACCAATCATCTTCTTCAAATCTGACAACTCTCCAAATTTTGTGTTATAGGCGTTTAACTGCGCCTCAACACTGTCTAGTCTACTACCAAAGTTGTCAAACTTGTCAAATCTTCTGACAAAGTTTTCCAGGACATTGACTACGGTCGTCAAATCCATCTCTTTCCCCATATCCTTGTAGCTACTATACTGCAACACAATCTCACTGTTGCTTACTTCCTGTTTTTTTGTAGCTTTCTTCTATTTTTTGGCGGGGGGTTGATCGGAATCTAACGAAACTGCAGCCTTCATTTTTTTCTTCTTCCCATCGCTCTTCACATCCCAAAAACCTCTAACAAACCTACCCGCATGTATGTCTGTTACCAGATTTACAACGTCTGGGTCATTTTCTTCACTCGCCCACTGCGGAAACAGCTCTTCTACAGCCTCCTTCATGACCATTTTCTTCACACGCACCTGCATAGTAAATCAGCCATAAACTCATAAGTCAGACATCAAAAGATTCATAACTCAACCATCAAGTAACTTATAAGTCAGACATCAAATGATTCATAACTCAGCCATCAAGTAACTTATAAGTCAGACATCAAATGATTCATAACTCAGCCATCAAGTAACACATAAGTCAGACAGAATTAAAAGATCCATAACTCAGCCAAGTCAACCTTCTTACCTCACCATGGTCTCTGATCTCCTCAGCTATGGCTGTAGTAAGACTTTTACGTGTACGGGTTCCACCCCATCACAAAAGAGGAATTTCGTTCTCATTGACTACTCTTCCAAACCGTTCTCCGAAGCAGGTCACAGATTCATACGCCCAAACCAGCAACACGTCTTTCATGCTGCTAATGGTGTACGACTTTCCTTCTGGATTCAACATCTTAACTGAACCAACCAGAACTTCGAATGCAGTCCGACCCCACGGATAAGTCCTCAAGGCTTCATCGTCGAATACTCTTTTTGCACTTTCAAAGGGTATTCTATAATTATGATGCAAGCCATAAAGTCCCATGGCTTGAAGAAGCAACAGCCCTAACCATTTCCTCTTTTCAAAACTCCAGCCTCGACAGCCATCTAATGTTGCCCTCAGTTCATCTAACTTGGGTCCTACCCCAAGCGGCACCTTCAACTCCTCCCAGAAAGTTTCGTATTGCTTAGGTTCAAAACTTTCTGTTGGCAGTGGATCTGTGTTTAGACCCGTGAGTGCACCAAATTCGATTAAGCTAAACCTGATAGGTTGATCAACAACGAGAGACCAAATCTCCTTGTCATGTACTCGTAGCTGTCTACATAGTAGATAGTGTACAGTCTTCCCAGACCACACCAATTGGCTATCAGCTAGCTTAGCAACTACTCCAACAGGAAACTGCTTGATGTGTTCCCACACGTCATGTCCTATTGCGTCTCTGACTCTAGGGAACTCTCCCAAATGTACATTGTGATTAATTTTTTTATTTTCTAGCTTAGAAGCCCCTTCAGCGCATAGTCTTGGAGGGTAATCCCTTGCTTGATCTTCAGAAATTGCTTGATCTTCAAGAATTGCATGATATTCAGACATCTGAACATAAAAGACATAACATATTAATGATAAATCAGCCGCAACAAAAATCACACTCAGCCACAACTAACAAATAAACCAGCCGCAACCAAACACAAACTCAGCCACAACAAACAAATAAACGAGTTTGTGTTATGTTTGATTTAACATAACACAAACTCAGCCACAATAGCATTGCACATGTAAATCAGTCGCAACACAACACAAATCAGCCATAGCATAACAATAAATCAGCCGCAATAAATAACTTAAACAGCCACTAGCAACGATAAACAAGCCGCCACAGAATAATAAATCAGCCACAATACCGTTAACAAGCGACAAACACCTTCGATTCCTCAGATTATAATCAAAATAAATCTGAAAACTCAAAATAAAACGAAGGAAGATGAAGAATCCCCACTCCTCTGTTTATACTCACATTCGACTAAAATCCGACTGTGAAAATGCAGAGCAGACGTTTCGACTAAACCGGCGGTGAATGTTTCTCAGAAATCGACTAGAGAGAAAAAAGTAGAAGTTTCTACGACAACACACGAAGTTTTTAATTTTCCGTCCTTTGAGTTTCCTTCTTTGACTTGTTAAGACGGTTAACCTAATTAGTGACATGGAACAGTGATTAGTGACGTGGATTAGTTAATCATTTTTTAATTATAAATAACCTCAATTAAAAAAAAATAACCAAGGGTGTTTATTGTAATTTACTAGGCTTTAAAAACTTTTGAGTAATTTCCAAAAGATGTATGCTATTCTAGTAATATAACAACTTTTCTATGCTATTTCAGTAATTTTCTCTTATATCAATTCTCCCAGACTTAAATCTTTGTTTGTCCTCAAACAAATTCAAGATCAAGTGAAGGAGAAAAGTTTGAAAACGCGGGAACTCTTTTATCCTCAGTGAACCGGGTTTAAGATTTTCAATCTGCAGACCACATAATCCAGATTACGAATAACAAGGCTTTACCAAAACTCTTCAAGACATTTCTCAACCAAGTTTCATTTCCCAAACACAAACTCAACGCATTCAAAGTTGCATGAGGGTCTCGCTAAAGGCACCACCTAGGGTAGACGACGCTACGGGTTAAGGCTATTTAGAGGTGGAGTTAAGTGGTTAAAGTGTTTAAGGGTTACCTGATGTTTCGTAGAGGATGCAGGATATCGCACAAAATTGCAAGAGAGAATAGGTCTGTTGATATTCCACATTCTTTAAACCACTTTTTCTTTCTTCCAACCTCTCAAACGTCTTATCTAACCATCATCCACCTTGGGTATACTCGCTGTGCAGAGAGACACTTCCTATTTTACAGATTCACCACTCTTCATCATTTGTTTTTTTTGTTTTTAAAGAATAAGATGATGATGAATTGGGGTTTTGATTACAAGTGTATGTCTCTCAAACACGAAAATATCAGAGTTGTTATACATATCCAAGTGGAGCTCATCAATGTTATTCCTCTTTCATAGATTTTTGTTCCACCTCGTTGTAAAACCATCTTCTGGAAATAGGAACAGGTGCTCCTTCTGGGAATCAGTGCTCTTGTTCTTCAGAAAGAGTGATTTAAAGGCAGTGTCGACCTAATTCTCTCCGGCCCTTTTGCGCATATGTTGCACATATGACAATGAAGTAACAAGAATGTAAGAGGCTTGAAAAGAGATAAGGGTTAAGGAGGTACTAACTAAAAATGAGCTAGCTATTCAGGAACAACAAGAGTGATAAAAAGAATAAGAAGTCCTGAATATGGTTCGTTTCCCTAATCTAGTGCCAATAGCGAGAGAAAATTTTGGTCAATATGAAACCTAGAAGATGGTGTGTGGAAGTGTTCCAGCTGTTCCTTGAACCCATGCGCTGTAGAAATGGTCACTAGAGAGAAAGTTAAAAATAGATAGTTCAAAGATCATCATAAGATAAAGTCCTAATTCCCTACAAAGTCTTAACTCAATAAAACCAACAAAAAATAGACTCAAACAAGACATAAGAAAATAGAAAAACAACCAAAATTAAAGATATTAGTAGCAACTCCCCCAAACTTACTTCACACCGTCTCGGTGGGAAAATAAGAAAAGAGAGAGTGATGAAGAAGTAAAAATCATAAGGAAAAAGCAGAAAATTAAAAAGTGTTCATGGGAATACGTAGGTGGGATATAACATCGACGTCTAATTGCTGGTGGTATCGTCGGAGTCCTCATTTGTGATCAGCTTCTTGCGTTTGCCCAAGCGTGTTGATGGTCCGGTCGATGTGGATGGGCGAGCCAAAGGCTGCTGGACAGGCGCAGTAGAGGGCATCCCTTCTGGAGCATGTGCAGAATACGGCGAAGCAACCCATTGTTCCGCTTGGTGGAGGCCACCATCCAACGGCGGTACTCGGCATCCTCTGGGTTATCTGAGATGTCTCCAAGCGTCAACTCATTCGCATAAGGCCGGCGGTAGTAAGCTCTGGCCTGCTGCGTTCGCTGTGTATGTACTTCTAAGTCCTCAACCTCGTCTGGGCTCAAATGAACGTCTGGAACTGGAGCGGGAGCAGGAGCAAGTCTGGTAGTGGAGGTGCTCCTCCTGGGCTTAGGGCTGCTCCGCGAAGGTGCTCCTATGGCAGAGCATAAATACTCTGTCCCAAGCGTAAAACCGACGTTTACCGCGACCTCCAAATCAGTCAGGGACGGTTGCAGCAATCGGCAGTACCAGGCACTCTTGTCTCGGGCGGTGAACCTGTAAATGTTTGTATCAGAAAAGATGTCACAAGAGAGGAGGTAAGCAATGTCCATAAATTTCGTCGTCGGGTTGCAAGTGTAGGACTCAATGTCGATCCCGAAATAGATGAAGAGCCTGGTCAAGATACTCCCTATCTGCTCCGTATGCGCGGCAGCTTTGCCCTTGGCGATCTTAGTCCTCTTATCCACAATAACCAAGGCAAACAACGCTCCCATGTTGACACTTCCGTCAAACTCGCAACTCAACCCGTCTTCGCCTTCAATGGTTTCCCTTACCGCAGTGTAGAGGAAAATCAACTCATCGGTCCGGACATTGCTCGCATCATCTCGAGAGAAGAAGATGGTGCTCATCGCCTTGGCCCCAATCCGAAGAGCAGAGTTCTGAATGGTTGATTGGGCAGCTGAGCAAGAGAAGTAGTCGCCAATGGTGATGAAATCCCAAAAACTATGAGAACCTGGAAGGCGTGTAAGGAGATCCACCTTCTCCGGCGTAGAGTCAAACCCGTAGATGTCACAAAGTTCGGTGACAGTGACCTCATATCTCTTTACTCCAGCAAAGAAAAAAAGCATCTCTTGTGAGGCTACCGGCTTGCACGGGCTGGAGTAGACCAGTTTTGCCAAGGCTAAGCACTACCTAACTAAATCCGAGTATAGAGCATCCGGCTGAGTGGTTATATCGGACATCTGGGAGGCGGTTAGCACACTGCCTACGTCGTAAAGTAGCCCCAAATCCTTCAATGTTTGTCCACATAGAAAATGGGTCGGCTCTATAGCAATGTCTAGCCTGTTATTGTAGTAGTAAGCATCAGTTTGATCCCATGCCTCATCTGAATCGGGAGGAAGGCGGAGTCGGGAAAGGAGAACCGTTGGCCTTCGTCACGCGACCAAGGGTTGATGATGATTTGAGAAGAAGAGGATGCTTTCTGTCCCTTGGAAGAGCATGGTGGTTTGCCGAAGGAAGTTCGTGGTCCTGTCATCCTGCAATGACAACAACACCCACGGAAAATCCAGCATAAATCGATATCTCAAATTCCACACCAACACAAATTCAATCAAAAGAAAGTCCCCTGTTTTTGCAAAATTTTAGATCATAGTGTTTGCACTTTAACAGATGGATTCTACAGTTCCAAACCCCCTAGAACAACGAATCATAAGCTTCATTCGTATCTCAAACTTATCCCTTTCCCCCAATTTCGATTTCACACCCAAAAACTAGGTTTTTACTCCCAACAAAAATCGCAAGTCAAATTTCACAACCCTACCGACGCGAACTCATTAATAAATAAGGATAAGGTTTTCCCAACTAATTGCAGTTCGAAAAGCAACCAAATCAACCTCGAATTTCATCTTGTGCTTAAAAACAGCGGATAAAAAAAAAGGGTTTTCGAAGGGTTACCTTGATTTCCTTGAGAAACGAGTTGTAGATTTGGAATGGTGGTGAAAAATCAAGTGGGATGGAGCCTTAAATTGCTCAGATTGGTTAAGAATTGAAGGAGTTATGCTTTGGGCAAAAAGTTTCAAAACCGTTTTAATGGAGAGAAAATCGAAGGAAGAAGAGTGGGGAAGAAAGAGAGAGAGAGGCGCGAGAAATATAGAGTTTCGGTGGGTCCTACCATATCAGTTTTTATTTCCATTTGAAATTGGAAAAATCTCTTTATTAATATTCCTCGGGTCCATCTCTTTTTTTCTTATTGGACTTACCTCTTGGTGGGCCCAAATCTGAAATTCAAAACAGTATCCTGGGCAGCAGGTGCTCTGTTTCGGGGAGCAGGTTCTGGGTTTTGAACTTTGCAGCGGATCGATGTGCAGGTCGATCCTGAGATTGACCGATGGTTCGCATGTTGAATTCCTCATTCCGAATCGATCGAGCTAGTTGAGGGGATCGATTGATCCTCCTTGCATATTCCACAACAAAAAAAAATTTTTATTTTTTTTTTCAAAAACCTGAAAATCAAACTGAAATTCAAAGTTAGTAATAAAAAATCAAATTGAAAAAGTTAGAAAACGTACCGGTGGGTTGCCTCCCACCGAGCGCTTGGTTAAAGTCCTTAGCTTGACTTGATTAGCCGTTTAGGCTTTTGGTGCATCGCCTAAGGAGATGAATCCTCCTTCGGCTTGGTTTGTTTCAGTGAGGTATGGCTTACACCACTGTCCGTTGACCACGAACTCCTTGCCCTTGGCGTCCAGCAACACCACAGCTCCATAGGATCGGACCTCCTTTATGAGTAAGGGTCCGGGCCACCTAGATCGCAACTTTCCAAGAAAAAGTTTAAGTCAGAGTTAAAGAGAAGTACCAGGTCGTTTGGTTTGAAGTCTCGGGTGAGAATTCTCTTGTCGTGATACATCTTGGTTTGATCCTTGTATATTTTTGAACTCTCATAGGCCACGTGCCTAATTTCTTCCAATTCATTAAGTTGCATCGATCTCCTTTCCAAGGCAGGTTTGAAATCGTAGTTCATTAGCTTAACAGCCCATGCTGCCTTGTACTCAAGCTCTACAGGAAGATGGCAGGATTTCCCATATACCAAGTGAAAGGGCGTTGTCCCCAATGGTGTTTTATAAGCGGTTCGGTAAGCCACACCCCGTCGTCCAACTTAGCGGCCCAGTCTTTCTTGGTGGTGCCTACGGTCTTTTGTAGTATATCCTTGATTTACCTGTTGCTAACCTCAACTTGGCCACTAGTCTGCGGGTGATATGGCGTTGCAACCTTATGCTTTACACCATTCTTCCTTAAAAGGTTCTCAAAAACCTTATTAATGAAATGAGTCCCTCCATCGCTAATCACCACACGCGGAACTCCAAATCTGGGGAATATTATGGTTTTGAACATCTTTAAAACCACAGCGGCATCATTTGTTGGGGAAGCAATGGCCTCTACCCACTTGGACATGTAATCAACGGCCACTAAGATGTACTTGTTTCCATAGGAGGATGGAAACGGTCCCATAAAGTCTATCCCCCACACGTCAAACACTTCAACTTCCAAGATGAAGTGCTGAGGCATCTCGTTCCGTCGTGAGATATTTCCTTGCCTCTGACATTTATCGCACCGTGAGATAAAAGCATGTGCGTCTCAGAACATTGTTGGCCACCAATACCCAGCTTGCAGTGCCTTGGATACTGTCTTGAAAGTCACGAAGTGCCCAGCATAACTCGAACTATGGCAGTGAAATAGGATTCCTAGAATCTCCTCGTCAGGAACACGTCTCCTAAAAAGACCATCCGAGCATTGCTTATAAAGGTATGGCCCGTCCCAAAAGTATCTCCTGATGTCTCACAAAAACTTCCTCTTTCTGTCTCCCACAAAGTCAGCCGGTTCATGATCAGCAGCAAGGTAGTTCGCTATCTCCCCAAACCATGGAAAACTCGGGGCAACTGTCTTAGAAACAGCAGCAGAAAACACTTCTGGAGCAGGTGCTCCCTATGTTGGAGCAGGTGCTCCCTCTGTTGGAGTAGGTGCTCCGTCCTGGACCTGATGCTGTAGGACACAGATTCCAATAGCATACACATGTTCATCCGATAGTGCATCATCAAGCGGGACTGTTTCATCGACCTTCAAGCGAGATAAGTGATTAGCAACTCCATTCTCAGTACCCTTCTTATCAACGATTTGTAGATCAAACTCTTCGAGTAACAAAATCCATCTCAAGAGCCTCGGTTTCGCATCCTTCTTTGTGAGAAAATATTTCAAAGCCGCGTGGTCGGTATGCACAATGACTTTCAAACCAACAAGGTACGACCTAAATTTCTCAAAGGCAAAGACTATAGCCAAGAGCTCTTTCTCAGTCGTAGCATACTTACATTGAGCTTCGTCCAAAGTCCGGCTAGCATAATAGATCACGTGGAGCTTTTTATCCTTCTTTTGCCCCAAAACTGCTCCCACAGCGTAATCACAACGTAATCACTTCAAACGGTAGATCCCAATCTGGCGGTTGAACAATGGGTGCACTCACCAATGCTCCCTTTATCGTGTGAAACGCCTCAAGACAAGCTCCATCGAACTGAAACTTGGTCTCCTTACATAAAAGCAGAGTGAGCGGTCTCGCTATCTTTGAAAAATTCTTGATGAAACGTCTGTAAAACCCAGCGTGACCAAGGAAACTCCGTATTTCTCTGACTGAATCCGGCGGTTGCAAACTCATCATCACCTCAACTTTTGCTCGGTCAACTTCAATACCCTTTTCTGATATTCGATGACCCAGAACTATTCCATCCCTAACCATGAAATGGCACTTCTCCCAGTTTAATACAAGATGTTTCTCTTCACAGCGTTGTAACACCCTGCACAGATTAGACAGACACACGAAAAAAAGCTCCCATAGACGGAGAAGTCATCCATGAAAACCTCCATAATATCTTCAATCAAATCAGTAAAGATAGACATCATGCACCTTTGAAAAGTAGTAGGGGCATTGCATAGTCCGAATGGCATCCTGCGGTACGCAAAGGTGCCATAGGGACATGTGAAGGTTGTCTTCTCCTGATTATCCGGGTGAATGGGAATCGGAAAGAAACCTGAATAACCGTCTAAAAAGCAGTAGTAAGGGTGGTTAGCTAGTCTTTCGAGCATTTGATCAATGAATGGTAAGGGAAAATGATCCTTCCTAGTCGCTGCATTTAACTTTCTATAATCGATGCACATCCTATGTCCCGTGACAGTCCTAATGGGTATCAATTCGTTCCTATCATTGGCGATCACAGTGATTCCGCCCTTTTTAGGCACTACATGCACAAGACTTACCCAATTACTATCATATATTGCATAAATAACTCCAGCTTCTAGTAATTTCATTATCTCTTTCTTAACAACATCTTTCAAATTCGGTTCAATCTCCTTTGGTGCTCTACAGAAGTTCTAGATTCATCCTCTAAATGTATCCTATGCATACACAATTCAGGTGAAATTCCAGGGATGTCAACAAACGAATACCCTAAAGCTTTCCTATACTTTCTAAGCTCGCATAAAAGTAGGGTGGATTCCACATTATTTAAATCAACATTTATTATAACAGGATATGTGGAGTTGGGGCCTTAGCCCAGCTGGTAAGGTTTTGAGCTCAAGTTTTGGAACTTTCAGCTCGCTCCAAGAATCGTGAGGAGAGTTCCCAGGAGCGGGAGCAGGTGCTCCGTCCTCTCCCTCTGTTTCAAGTATCAAAAAGTCTGTCGATTTTTCCATCTGCCCAGAATCCAACATCCTTGCGAACCCAACAGTATCTTCACTCAAATACCCATGTTCGCTTTCAGCTTTTGTCAACGCAACATCCAAGGGATCATCAGCAAGGATCTCTTTAATCTCTCCCTCTTAGATTTCGAGATTATCCTCAATGGCAAAGGTCTGCCCATCAATGGTCAATTTCTTCAGCATCCGATCCATCTCAAACTCCATAATAATGTCTCCCAGGTGGAGACCTATCGTTCCGTTCTTTATATCAATGATCGCACCAGCTGTGCGCAAGAAAAGACGTCCCAAAATCAGAGGATCCTTCGGTTCATCATCCAATTCCAACACCACAAAATCCGCTGGAATCAATATGTTACCAATCCTGACATGTAAATCTTCCGAAATTCCCACAGGTAGCTTTATTGATCTATCAGCAAACACCAACGAAATCCGAGTGGGTTTGAATTTCGTGTACCCTAGCTTCCTCGCAACCGAATAGGGCATGAGGTTCACGCTCGAACCTAGGTCGCACAGAAAGCAAGCAAATCGCATGGGACCAATATCAACAGATAACACAAACTTCCCTGGGTCTTCTTGCTTTTTAATCACCTTATTTTGTAGCACAGCACTATAATTCCTTGATATCATCATTGCGCTCTGCTTTGAAGAAATCTTACCAGTTACCAAACCCTTGACGTACTTTTTTATGGATGGCATCATCTGAATCGCATCTGCCAATGTTAGCTTAACCGTCAAATCCTGCAACATTTCTTTACACTTTGCTTCCTCTAAATCCTTCTGTGATTTCCTTGGAGGTACTGGGTAAGGGACAGGGGGTCTGTAGACACGAGAACGAACCTTATCAACAATCTTATTCGGCCGTAATACCTTAGAAATTGGTCCAGTAACTTCTTCATCCTCTACTGTTTCCGGAGCGGGTGCTCCCTCTGTTGGAGCATGTGCTCCGTCTACTAGAGTAGGTGCTCCTTCTGGGCAGTTTTCAGCCTCTGCCCCTTACGACTGCTGGCAGAACTCTTCCAGTTCTCAGTTCTATGGCATTGACGAACTCCCTGGGGTTTGCATCCGTTTTACTAGGCAACACTCCATATGGTCTCTTGATTGCATCAGCTGTTTGAGCAACCTGAATGTTGAGCTTCTTCACGTAGTTATAAACTGCCTCAAGCCGACCATTAAGGTTCGAATACATAGCATCTACCTTCGTGTTGATCTCAATGACAGATTTCTGTTGATTAGCCATCAGCTGCTGCATCATACCCTTCAACTCATCCTTGCAAGTACTACCAGAGCTCGCAGGAGCCTGAAAGTTAGAGAATTATGTTTTCTGACCTTGAAAAGGGAAGAACGTCTTTCCTTGGAAATTCTGAGGGTAGGTCTTTTGGAAAGTCTGATCCTGAGGCTTTTGGTTCTGGAGGCCAGTTTGCTGCGGATAAACCTGGTCATGTGGGTTCTCAACATTCGTACTTCGATAGGAGAAATTTGGGTGACTCCTATAATTTCGGTTGAACCCGCGGTTTCGCACAAACCCTTGGCCATTCACGTAGCTGACCTCCTGCTGATCACTGTCTCCTTCCTCAACTATCTCCTCAGCGAGTGACTCACCATCCTCATCTGCAAAGTGAACCATCCTTTGGTTCGCTTTGAGCAACAAGTTGACCTTAGCGGTAAGGTCATTAATCTTTTGGGAGTCCATCCCACTGGATTTCGTAGTCCGATCATATTCCTGAGACTTGTTGCTAGAACTCGCAGCCAAATTCTCAATGAGCTTATGCGCACCCTCTCTGGTTTTTGTCATAAAGTTTCCATCGCTAGCAACATTAAGCGCATTTCTGTAGTCCCACTCAACACCATCGTAGAAGATACTGAGCAGATTCTCATCGGTGAAACCATGGTGTGGGCATTCCCTTTTATACTCCTTGAACCGTTCCCATGCCTCACAAAAGGATTCACCTGAATGTTGTTGGAACGAGGAAATTTTGTTCCTTAGACTCGCGGTTTTTGTCTTCGTATAGAAGTGATCCAGAAACGCAGCTCTACATTATGCCCAAGTCGTAATGGATCCAGCAGGTAGAGACTTAAGCCAACGCGAAGCCTTATCCGCGAGTGAGAAGGGGAATAACTTGCACTTTAGGAAATCCGGGTTCATCCCATTAGAACTTGTCGTGGAGCAAATCTCCTCGAAGTTTTCTATATGGTCCATCGGAATTTCAGCAGGCAGCCCATGGAACAAATGCTGTTTAACCAGCGATATCATCTACGGTTTGATCTCATAATTATTCCGTTCAACAGTAGGGGGAACTATAGCAGCTCAATTTCAGTAAAAAGCATGGGGATTGTCCATATCCCCTATGGCTCGCTGCTGCTCACGCGCCCGTTATTGCTGCTGTTTGCGCGCGTGCTGCTGTTGCATCTGAGCCATTTGCTCTTGCAGCCTTTGCAGCTCAGCCGCCATGTTGTTGTCGCCTTGTTCGCCCATATCAGCGAGATTAGGCCTTTGTCATCTATTTTCTCGTTCTAGTCTTGCAAGTTCAAGATTACTCAAAGTGACGAGAGGAGTTTGAAGATTTCTCCTTGTTGTCCTTGAGTTCATACACCTGAAACACACGCAAGAGAAACAAAAGAACGAGTTTAGTACTTAGTTTGAAATCGTAAACGAAAATTAGGGGTATCGAGTTTGTCCCCGTCGCAACGGCGCCAATTTAATGAAAGTCTTTTTACCGATTTCAAAGATGTAAAACCTAGAATCAGTAATTCAATGTAGAAATAGCATAGGTTCGTTAAGGGACCAGCAATACGCTCTAATTCTATGGAATACCAATTCAGCTAAGCGATTAAATGAGGTTTAAGTGTCACAAATTAAGAAGCAAACAAATGTAAATTTTGGTTGTAAACAATTGATGGAAAAGCATTAGGTCAAGAGGTATATCTCAAAGATCAGAACATCAGAACCGAGCAATTATTCAGGTTATCAAGTTATGAACCAATCTAGAACTCAACCATAGATTCAAGAGGACCCACTGTCGTGGCATCAACTACTTCAACAATCAATCTAACACCCTAAACTGTCATTTGAGGTTACAAGGAATGATGAGCATTAAACGTATAGGATCGATTTGTTCACGGGTTGCTTTAACTTCAACTGTCGTTGGCTAAAAACAACTCGCTCATCTAAGTCAATTCCAGTAATTCACGACACTTTTGATGGGTGAATTCAACCTAAAATCAGAGACTAGGTGATCAAGTTAGCCTAGGCAATACGATCAACTATAGACGGAGATTATCAAGTGATGTTTCAAAGCCTATTTATGTTTAGTTATGATTTTCTAACCCCATCGAACCCTCAACCTAACAAGGGGAATTACTCGCCCATAATTAAACAAACAACAGCAGCAAGAGACATAAGAAACTTCATTGAATTGAAATAGAAGAAAGTAGGGTTTAAGAAATCTTCAACAATAACGTGAAAGGCAATCCTCAAGCTTACAAACTCTAAAAACAAGTATCAAATCTCTCTCTCTCTCTCTCTCTCTCTCTCTCACTTGCATTTTTGTTCTGTTGCTGTGGTGTCTGCGTGATCGCGTGATGTCCCCAAAAGGATCGAAAAACTCTGCCCTTAAAGGCCCACGGCGGCTGGGAAAAGATTAGGGCCTCCAATTAGGTTTAATGAATATTTCCTTAAGTGGATCGTTTGGGAGCAGGTGCTCCCTCTTCTGGGGCGGGTGCTCCCTTTCTTTAGAATATTTCGAAAATATCCAGATTCCTTTCTTTTTCACCAAATCCAGTTGCAAGTTCCAATCCTCCATTCCAGCTGCATTTTAGACCTAGAATGATTCAAAGTAGAGTGAAAGACTCGATAAAAACCTACAAAACAAAGGTTAGAATGCGCCAAAAACGCATTATATCAACTGGCGGGGTCATGTGATGGCTAGGAATGGAAGTTCTATGCGATTTAGAGCGTGTCCATGTTTTAGGAGTGGCTAGAAATGGAAGTTCTATGCGAGTTAGAACCTGTCTGTTCCTAGGGAGAGTCTGGAAAAGAAGTTTTATGTGAGTTAGAATTATCTTTTCCAAGGACTCTATGGAAACACCCATGGTGGTTGGGTTGTTTTGAGTGGCCTAGTGTTTGGTCACGGAGGGATGATATTCCGGGTTAGGGGATGTCATGATGGGGCCATGGAGGCGATTCCGGTCGATTGGTGCTTAGGATGCACGTTTCAGAGTATTGCTCCAGGGGACGGTGGGTTTCCTGCATACTTGAGGGATGGTGGTTCTCTCCAGGGGATAGTGGGTTCCCTGCATATACTCAAGAGATGGTGGTTCTCTCTAGGGGACAGTGGGTTCCCTACATATACTTTGAGGGATGGTGGTTCTCTCCAGGGGATAGTGGGTTCCCTGCATACGTAGCTCAAGGGGTGACGATCCTGCGAGTAGATGTGGTGTATATGTATATGAGTTATGAGTATGAGTTATGAGCAGTAGCGTCTGAGCGTGGTCATAAGTATGAGACTGGATGAGCTTCAAAGATCGGAAGTGACCTCAGTGGTGCTGACCAGGTGGGGTCAGGGGGTATGTGGATGTCGAGTCTAGGGTATTTACTTAAGTTTAGAACCTCGGTTCGGACAACCTTGGTAGCATATGTAGCACCATTGGTCGTACATGTTCTTGTTTGATTGTTGTGCGATCATTTGGTCCAATTGGGGTCAACAGTTGGTCGTGCATGTTCTTGTTTGATTGTTGGGCGATCAATCAGGCAGCCCTGATCCGGACCAGTGGCATTGCATCGTTGATGGTTCCGGGAGAATATGGTCGGGTTTTTAGACGAGAGTGTTAACTTTAGTGAGACGGGGTCGCGTGATTCGAGGTCGAATCCGTGTTAGTGGGGGAGAATTGTAATGCCCGTGAACCAAAAAGTGGATTTTGGTTGGGTGTCGATCGACACAGGGTGTGTGTGTCGATTGACACATGTGTTTTGACTTGTGAGAAGTCGGATTTTGGACGTTGTGTTGATCGACACAAGGTGGGTGTGTCGATCGACACAGGGTTAAATTGAACCGACAAATTCGGTTTATTTGCCCAGTTTGGTGGGCCAGTTTAGGGAACCCTAGGGTTGATATAAAACGTGAACATTTGTGGCGGTGGTCGTTTTTGGGGATCAAAAACAGAGAGAAATCAGAATCTGAAAAAATTTTAGAGAGAATCAAGTGAATTTTCGTGTGCTTGAGGGTTGAGAACAAGTGCTGTTCGTGTTTTGGAGGAGACGAACGGCTGGGTAAATCACGTCGGATCGGAGTGAAACTTTGTGGGTAAGTTTTTCAATCTTTCCTCTTGATGTAGGAGAAAACCGTTTGTCATTCGGTCAAGTATTTAGGGAGTTATGATCGTTTTAACTGGGTAGGTTTGTGCAATTTTCTTCTGCGAACAGTCCAATTCGAGGGAGGATTCCCGTCGAACCATTTGGACTCAGGGGACGTTCTACACACCGTTGTGTAACTCGTTGTGTCTAGTTTCCAAAGCCTTTTTCCAATTCGGATTTGGATAATCCGTTCGTCGTGTGCGAGGTGTTCTTCGTAGGCGTCGTGTTCTTAAGCGTTTCAATCCTTTGTTGAGGTGAGTGTGTGATCGTAGTTTTATCTGGATAAAGGGATTATCCCAATGCATTGTTTGATGATTTGATGGTTTGATGGTTGATTCTCGTGTTATGGATGTTATGTGTTGCTTGGATGTGTTTGTAGACGGTTCCTGTGCAGGGAATCGACGTATGTGCAGGTCAGAATCGGACCAGAGAGGAGAAGGTTCGATTCTGCAACATGTGTCGATCGAGACAAGTTGTGTGTCGATCGACACAAGCATTTGTTGTGTCGATCGATTGCCGTCAGTTTGACGTATTGGTTGATATGTGATGATCGGTTATTGCTTGGTGTTGTGGTTTGTCACTTATGCCTGTGTGTATAACCTGTAGACCGGATGACCGTCTCACTGAGTATTTGTGATAATACTCACGCAACTCTTTTTGCCATGTGTTGCAGGTAAAGAGAAAATGTGATCGTGGAATCATGGCCGTAAAGAGGAGATGATCTAGTGTCTCGATTTCGTGATCTTTGAGTAGAATTGCTAGGTTGTTAGTAATTCTGGAACATGTTATTGATGTTGGTTGATTTGGATTCTATTAGATGTTGTTATTGGAATTGAATTGGTTGGTTATTGTATTGGTTTAGTAACTCAATAAAGTATGAGATTTATTGATGGGATGCTAATTACTGATTGGTTTATTGCTTTCCGCATGTTGAGTTGTTGACCGTTGAGGATTATCATTTGTGATAATGATAATCTGGGTTTTCAATTGGAAAAAGTTTAAATTTTTGGATCGGGTCGTTTCAATAGCCATATGTTCAATTCTAAGGACGTGTTATTCATATATGCAGTGGTGAAATAATTCACACTTTCCTCAAAGCCGGATCTAGACACGAGTAGACTAAGCTGAGCGCATCTCACATACTCTAATTTAATTTTCTTAATTATGTATATAATTTTAAATCTTGTAGAAATCTTAAGGAGAAACATTTTGGGTTAATTTTGTTTAAATGTCATCACCACACATTTTTCCATTTTTCTTATTTTATATTTTTTTAAATTACTCTATACTCGTTACCAAACACATTTATTTCAAAATTAACTTATTTTGATTACTCTTACTCTACTTGCCAAACACATTGAAATAATCCTAAACTTGCCAAAATTAAAATATTTTGAAATCCTAAACTTGGCAAACTTAATTATTTCATAAATTCTAGACTTAAATCATATAATTGAATTTGAACAAAAAATTAACATATATATATATATATGTCCAAATTTTAATAGATTTTAAAATAAAAGTTAATTTGATTATCTTTTGAAAATCTATGAGCATGTAAAACAAATTTTCATATATATTTTTACATAAATAATTTTATACATTTAAGATATATACAATATTCATTTTTACTTTAAAAAATTTGTGTGAGCAACTAAAATTTTGTATTAGATCTTAACAACAAATCTAACAATATATTTAGTAATGTATTGTTAATTCGGTTTCGTATAATTCGAGTTTGCTTTAAATAATTTATTATAGAAACTTTAATACTTATTCATAATTATATAATTTGGTTCTAGTTTGGATTGATGAATTTTGATTTACTATTTTTGTTTATTCATCCATTCATTCATGCTCATTACCAAACACATTTAAAGAAAACATTATTCAATTTTGTTTGAGAAAATATGTGTGAGCAATTAAAAATTTGAGATAAAATGATACTAAAACTAAAACCATGTGAGCAATACTAAATCAAATACTGTGATAAAAATCAGCTAATTGATTCAGAATATTTATAAAATGCATAAAAAGTAATAATTTTTAGTAACTTTTGATTTTTTCGGTTAAATTTTATAAAATTAGAGTTCGTTTAAAATAATTAAGTATAGAATGTATGTACCATTCATATTATTATATAATTCGGTTCATAGTCGAATTGTTAAATTTTGATTTGGTTCTGTTTATGCAGTTTTCCTATTTATAGGTGATACATATTTCTAAACAAAATAATTTTTAAATTCAAATATATACAAGCAAATTTTGAATTTCGTTTGAGTATTATTCTAGTAATTAAAAAGTTATAGAAAATGATTGGTTATCTTGAAAAACTTAGGAAAAAAAACTACGTTTTGCCGTCTTTCTTCTACTTCCTTGTGCGATTGAGAGCTTCATATTGTGAAAGCTTTTTCATAATTTTTTCTCTCATAACTCATTATAATTAAGATAAAATTATTCTTTTTGTTTTTCTTTTTTCCAATAACTCTATTATTTTCTATATACTTTTCATATATTTTTTCCGAAATTGTGAATAATAATCATAACCTTATAGTCATTAGGCTGTTTTAACCAAATGTCATCAAACCAAATACATCAACTTTTTGGAACAGACAACAGAAAGAAAAAAAACAAAAACAAAATCTGAAGAGAATGCTTTGTTCAAGTATTTAAAAAAAAATCTGAAATTCTTGATAGATTTGTATTAATTCTTGTGTAGCAGACAATTTTTTAAATATATAAGACGAAAGTTTTTTTTTTTTTTTTAATCGCTTTTATATGATATTTGTGTTGACACGGCTGTGTTTTCTCGATCTCCACAAACTCAGTAAAACACAGGGGCGCGCTTGCATTACAGATAATGGGTTCAATTAATTTAGTCTAACAAGTTTGTTAGATTTATGCTAATTCATTTGGTTAAAACTTAAAACAGCCTAATTGTACCGACTACCTAGTAACCACTATCCAGATGTTCTGCGTCCCAGATTATAAGTACATAAGATTTGTTTTCTTTTTTAAAATTATTTTTTGGTCACAAATAGATAAGAATTTATCCACTAATCGATATGTTTTATTGATTGTTGATACAATTATGAGTGTTGATTCTGTTGAAGGAGCTACATTGATATATCATGGTTTTTACCCGTTTTTTACCATGATATAAGTCCTTTTTATAGAGTCATTTTGGTATTTTTCGAGTCTTTTAGAGTCTTTGCAGGTTAAAGGACGATTGGAGCTTAATGGAAGCATTTGGAGCATTTTGGAGCATCGAGGAAAGAAGAGCCGAAGTGATCAAGTCGGAGTCGAGTTTTCGAGGCTGTGTCGATCGACACGAACCTGTGTGTCGATCGACATGCCCGTCTGACACGTGAAGACTTCAAGTTTTGAAGAAATTCCAGTTTTGCCAAAAAGCCCAGAAGTTTACACCAAGGCCCAATCCGATTTTTAGACAATATAAATAGTTTTTCCTTAGGTTTTCAGGTTTTTATCTAGTTTTTAACTTTAGAACTTAAGAGAGGAGATTTGAGGAGCTTAGGAGATTTCATACTTCCAGACTCTGTCAATTCGAACTCTCTCTGTATCTTTTATCTTATCTCTTTTATGCAAACTATTTATTTCATTGATTATGTTTACATCATCCATGTCTGAGTAGTCTGCTTGTTAGGTTTAGGGTAGTTCTAGGGTGTGATGAGAAATTGAATGGATTGAAACTCTGTTAGGATTTATCTTTATGTTCTTCATCTAGATTGGTATAACTCTGATTTTAGGATTGATCAACTAAAATTAGATATCCTAGGTTGTTTAAATAGATACGAAAGTATAATTGATAACCTGAAATAATCTTAGATGAGCAAAATTACCTATTCGCAAAGAAATTTGGCTTAGGAATTTTGTGAGCAATTAAACTTGAACTATAACGCTTGATTTAATTCTCTGGGTTCGCAAAGAAATTTGGGATTTAGGAATCTAATCATAGATAGTCTCTGCAACGAAAGTTGATTGATTTTATATTCGTGTTTATGTTCTAGAACGGCTCTTAATAAAATCCTACGGTTTAAATATATCCGTGTCGATTGACACGAACCTGTGTGTCGATCGACACAATCGAATTTCAAATCATCCCTACGAATTACCCAAGGCCTAACCCTTGTCTAAATTGAATTCTAAAACCTTGATAATCATTTATTCGTTTGATTACTGTTTTTTTACTTCATTCACACATATTCACTTAGCAAAAATTGAACTCACAAATTGGTTGTGTTATTCGATTTTTTGTGGATTCGACCCCTAAGCACTACATCGATCTCTTAATTTGAGAGAGTAGCTCATGGCAAATTTGAGCATATCAAATTTTGGCGCCATTGCCGGGGAACTCGATCTAACCAATCGATTTGTGTTATTAGAACTTTGTCTAAGTTTTTATTTTTGTTTATTTTACTTACTTTTTTTTTTTGTGTTTCAGGTTTATGCATCAGCGTGTTACCAGAAGCAACTAGAACAAAGAGCTACTTGATCTCAATCCTGAGATTGTAAGGTTAGAACGAGCCAACAGAGCAGCGACAAGGACAGCTAATATGAATCCAATGATCCTTATCAGAGGTGACGATGGGTTTCTTCAGGACTCTGAGGGTCGTAGACGTAATGCTCAGGGTCAGAGGTTGGATGAGAATGGGGCTGTGATTTTGGAGGAGCAGCATGTTGTACAGCGCCATGAGCCAGCTGGGCGTGGGCGCACTCTAAGAGAGTACAACAGGCCAGACGAATTCTATGCCAACAGGGCAGCGATTCGTCCTCCAGCTTTCCAGAGGAACGACTTCGAGCTTAAACCCGTCTATTTCTCTCTTATGGCTCAGCACCCCTTCTACGGTCTGTCATCTGAGCATCCCATGGACCACATTGAGAGATTCGAGGATCTAGCATCCAGTATCAAGGCAAATGGAGTCTCTAGCGACTATCTCTACTGCAAGCTATTCCCATACTCCCTTAGTGGAGAAGCAGCCTACTGGCTAAAGCAGTTGGAGCCTGGATCGCTAACCACTTGGGAGGACACCAAGAATGCCTTCCTCAACAATTTCTTTAATGAGACGAGATCAGAGGACCTGAGGACTAAGATTTCCACCTTCAAGCAAGGTCCTACTGAAGCATTCAAGGCTTCCTGGGTGAGGTTCAAGGCCTACCAGAGAGACTACCCTCACCATGGTTTCAGTGATGTTCAGCTGTTGGGCATCTTCTTCAGAGGGATTGACTGGAGGTATCAGATGGCCCTTGATTCGGCTAGCAATGGGAACTTCAACACCCGATATCCGGAAGATGCTCTGATTCTCATCGACAACTTGGCCTCCAGCAATAGCACCAAGAATGCAGATTTCGAAAGGAAGAAGCTAGGAGGTAACATGGATGGAAGCCAAATCGCAGAGGTTAAGGCTAAGCTGGATACTGTACACAATCTTCTGGTAGGAAAGAAGACAGTTCAGTTTGCTCAGGAGGTAGAAACCTTCATACCAGAGCCCGTGTCGATCGACACAGGATGAGGAGGAAGATGTCAACTATGTCAGCGGAACTGGGTTTCAGAATCAGAGGTTTGGCAATCAGCAGGGTAACAGAAACTTCAGTGGGAATAACCAGAGGACTACATTCACTGGGAATCCAAGCTCACCCACCTATTCTTCTAAGCCACAGTTTCAGAAGACTGAGTATCAGAAGCCTTTTTAGAGCACTTACACTAGGAACTACGGTTCCTCTTCCTATCAGGCACCTCCTCCTCAGACAGCAGAAAACAGCGAGATGAAATCCATGCTAGAGCAGATCTTGGAAGGGCAACAGAAGATGACTGTGAGTTTCAACGGGAAAATGGATGCGATGTATCAGGATCTGAATGGGAAATTCGAAGCTCTGAACACCCATGTCAAGAAATTGGATACTCAGTTTGCTCAGACCGCAGAGAACTCGAGGAGGCAAGAGGGTTTTCTTCCATCAAGGACAGATGCTAATCCCAAACATGGTGTGGCTGCTATCACCACAAGGAGTGGCAAGATGCTGGAGGAGCCGGGAGTGAAGAAGGGTCTGACTGCAGAATAGCTAGACAGTGCATATCGATCGACACAGCCTCGAAAACTCGACTCCGACTTGATCACTTCGGCTCTTCTTTCCTCGATGCTCCAAAATTCTCCAAATGCTTCCATTAAGCTCCAATCGTCTTTTAACCTGCAAAGACTCTAAAAAACTCGAAAAATACCAAAATGACTCTATAAAAAGGACTTATATCATGGTCAAAAAGGGTAAAAACCATGATATATCAACTCCCCCAGACTTAGCATTTGCTTGCCCTCAAGCAAAACATACACCAAGAATGTGAAAGAGGTTTGAAAACGCAGAAACTTACCTTCCCTTGGAGTACCGAACCGACCCCTTTCAGCTAGTAATCCACATAATGCATAACCGACTTAAAATCAGACCACTATGTACTTCTCCATAGACATTCGCAGCCTTCCAAATTCATCCACGACTACTCAACATAACCCGTTGGATATCATTGCAAGGTCTCGTCCCAGATCTTGACGCCAAAAGCCTTCTAGACTCATTCCCATACTATACCATGACTAGTGAATCCATATAACTTTCGGTACTCTTTCTCCCCCAGACACACAGGTTCGTGTCGATCGACACAGCCTCGAAAACTCGACTCCGACTTGATCACTTCGGCTCTTCTTTCCTCGATGCTCCAAAATGCTCCAAATGCTTCCATTAAGCTCCAATCGTCCTTTAACCTGCAAAGACTCTAAAAGACTCGAAAAATACCAAAATGACTCTATAAAAAGGACTTATATCATGGTCAAAAACGGGTAAAAACCATGATATATCATACATGAATATTATAATAAATTGTATCCATTAAACATAAACATAAGTATTTCAAATAGTGTATATATATATATATATATATATATATATATATATATATATATTAATTAAACATATACATAAGTATTTCCAATAGTATACATATATGAAGTATCAAGCAATATATATTACATAAAATAATTTTAGATTTTTTTTTTTTTGGTCACAATTAATTTTAGATTTTTATTGTCCTTTTAATTGTAGAAACATAAGTATTTCAAATATTATGACCCCGCCATAGTGTACCATACAGACACAGATTATTACTATTCTTTGTTACAAAGGAAACCCATACATAATAAATAGACAAACGAGATATTTATTTATTTGATTTAATAAGACATATTTTACATTCGAGATGAGAAAGTGAGAGAGAGATGGACGATGACGCTTGTCAAACACAAATTTTAAAAATTAAACCCTAACATGAGATGCAAGCACTCTTAGACACACACACATCAACACTTGATAGTTTATAGCTAATTAATTCTTGGAAATAGCAAACACTTCTTTGTCATCCTTGATCTTCACAAAGTCACCTTTCATCTTCTCCTCTATGTCGATGGTTGCCTCCATGTCGGCACTGTCCTGTGGCACCAAAGCTCTCATTTGTGACGAGCAAACCATCGAACTAAGCCTCACGACATCGACGACATGCTCAGATATATCCTGAAGCTTAATCCCTGACGGCTCCAACACTTTCGTACCAGGTTTCTTGTAAACCATGTAAAGTATCATCTGAAGCACTCCAAAGATGAAACCCAGAACATTTGGCAGCTGGAAACATATGTTTTAAAAAAAAAAAAATACATTAGATTTCAACGTTAGCTTGAACATAAGAAGAAATACAAAAATGAAGACTAGTAGACTTACGGCTACGTTCATGTCTTTAAGGAGAAGCCCGTAGAAGAACCACATGACAGCCGATAAGGTGAGGAAGAAGGAGAGACCAAACGGCATGAACTCTGCGCTCTTCGTTTTGATCACTTTCCTCTGTCGTTCATTATATCTAGGATTTAGTCAATAAGAAGAAGATTTTAAATCGTAAATAAGAAAGAGAGACTTACAATGATGCCAAGGGGTGCAACAAAAACACATAGAGCAAAGACCATACAAATGTTTCCTAGGACTTTAACACGTTTATTGCCATGACTCAGAAAGTATGTCAACACGAAGATAAGGCCAAACGCGAACACATCCACAAAGAGAACGAACTTCATCGTTAGAGTCTGCCATATAGAAACGCACTGTTCAGTTGAAGTTTTAGTAATTCTTGTGAGTAATATTCAAGAATATGATTTATATTCATAGAGAATGAAAACCTTTTCCTTCTTAGGAGCGTAGAAGAGGTAGAAAGAAATGTAGAAAATCTGTATGACGCAACAAAAGGTATTGATAGTGATGAGAAGTACTGCATGTTTCCTGATCATAGCGTAGTATATCCATAGCATCGCACTGAACAGCGCAATCACGTAAGGGATCGACTGATACCCTTCAGAAGATTTCCTCTTGTATATACGAACGAACGTCGGTCTAATGTATAAACAACATGTATGCTTAATGTTAAAACGTTATCTATAAAAGATGAAAGTACAAAAGAGATATATATAGAGTACTTACATCGGGGCAAGGCAGACGAAAAAGGAGATGATATCCCCTACAAACAAATCATAGTTATGTTAGAACTCACGACCTCGTGTAAATGCATGCATGTTGAGCGTATATGAAAACGCATTAAGCATGAGAATAAAACAGATACCTAGAATGCCAAAGACAGTAACCAAGACGGCTGGTGAAATTGCCATTTCTCTATCGCTCACAAAGTAGTGAAATGCTACTTAAGAAAAAAAGGAAAGTAGAAACTCTCCCTCTCTCTTCCTCTATGAAAGAGAATGCAAATGAACGAACGGGTTAACTCTACAGGATCATACTGAGAATCTGTTCAATGTATGATGCAATTGTTGATTGAGAAGTGTAGTGATTTATATAGGGAGGAGAAAAGTGTATCAACTTGCAAAATGCGTGAGAGAAAGAGTTTAAACTCAATGGGATGTATAGTGGAGAAAAAAGAATCAAAGAGCATTATCTCTACTTTACAGTTGTTTACTTCATTCCCCGGAAGGTTCTCTCTCTCTCTCTCTCTCTCTCTCTCTCTCTCTCTCTCTCTCTCTCTCTCTCTCTCTCTCCACCTAAGCCTAATCTTACACGTCTATTGATTTTGCTATTCATCTACTTAATATGCCTACGAAGTATCTGTGTTTTATGTAAACGGTTAAACCATTTCTATGACCTATTAGATTGCAGATATGAACATGACTAAGTTTACTCGGATTCTCGATTCCTTATCAGAAATACATACGATTCATAGATTGATTAGTTTCTATCGACAGTAATTGCGTCAGAATTTTTAACCAAAAAGAAAAAGAAAAAGAAAGTCTTTTGTAAAATTCACCATGAAATATAATATATATATATATATATATATATCGTACATAAACATGTGAGGAATAGATAATCCCTTTCATTTCAAAAAATTTCACGTAATTTTCACTCTATAATATGCTCTGATGAGTAGACTAATTTTACCATAGTGTTTATTCATCTAATAACAAAAAAACGAATGATGGTGTGCGCACATTGATGTCGGCATGCAAAATTAACCTAATCTAATACCATAAATCTTGTGGGAGATAATCAAACCCTAAAACCTAAAATGGGTGGGTATCTATCCAGCTCAGCAACTTATGAGCACTAAAACCTTAAATCTTGCAAGTACCTTTCTGGTACATTCTAATGGACCCAATTTTTGGCCTTTCTGACGTGTCACCAACCAAGTAGGTGTTGAGGTTTACTGTTTACAACTCTCTAAATTAGGGCTTTACAAGTGCAATGAGAGCAAGTTGGTGTTTTACCTAAACCGAATTGTCATGCACATAGTTCGTTTTCCAAATTGAAATAGCTCATCTAGGGAAACCCGCTTTTGAAATATATGCCTTAACATATTAACAAAAGGCAAAAAGCAAAAAAAGAAAACATTATACATATCCCTATTTTAATTAAGTATATAATTTCTCTGAAACAAAATATGCAAAGCTGCAATTATCAACACACTTGTAATAGATCCAAAATGTGGAGATATATTTGGTTTATCATTTCCATCTGATATACAATATATTGGTATATAGGGTAATGCTTTCTTCGTATATAGACCAAACAACATACATTTTACCGTTTCTCTCTCGTTCTCTATGTAACAGTTACCTTTCGTCTCAGACATTAACAACTTTTCTCGACAATGTTTACTCACAGGCATCCGGTCCGACATCGACCGTACTCCTTCTTAAATTTTTATTTGTATCCAAATCATTATAGGCAATTCGTGGCGACTGAATAGGTGATTGTTTCTTCGAGCTTCTATACGATGGTTCTGGCGACGGTTGCGACAAGGTATGTACTGGTGACGAGAATTCATCAGGTTTTTAGATTGTCAAGTTTGATTTCGTTTCGAATGACATCGGCAGCGGAGCAAACACACCCTCTTTCGATTATAGTTTTTATTTTATTTGAAAACATTTTTTTTTTTTGGCAACTTTCTCTAAAAGTGTAAGATGATATATTTACTTCGTTGGACTGAATTGATGTTATCGATTCCAATAGTTGATCTTGAGTAACTGTTTTGTTTCTTAATGTAGAGTTCTGTTTTGGCGATGTGGTTACACACAAGGCATCAGTGCGTTCTCTAAAAAAATTGTATATGATCGAAGATTAGACATAAGATAATTTGATATCTGAAATATCATTGAATCTAATTATTTGCAGGCTTTCAGTGATACAAAAAATAAGGAATCATTTATTTGTACTCATAAATTTCTTCAGTATGTACAAACTCTTAAAAATTAATAAAATATGGGATGTTAAAAAAACAAATATATATATATATATATATAATATATATTGTTAAGGAAGATATATAAATAAATGAAACCAAGGATACAGATATATAAACATATCCAACAAATTGTCACAGTGCTCAGTACAAACTCTTAATAATTAATAAAATGTGGGACGTTAAAAAAACAAAGATATATCTATATATATATATATATATATATATATATATTTGTTAAGGAAAACAAAGATATATATAAATAAATGAAAACAAGGATACTGATATCTGTTTCATATCCAACAAATTGTCATAGTGCTCAGAAGTTGGTTGTAGGTCTATTTCGATGCTCGCTTGGACATATGTTGAAAGTGTTGAAAGTATCTTACAAAGACATTACATCTCGCACTTTTCCGTAATCTTGTTGATGTTCTAAATTTAGTTTTTTTTTTTGGGAAAATTAGAAATAAATAATGTTTTTTTTGAAATTTGTTCATCTATATCTTTATTACTTAAATTTGGTGATATATACTTTAATTTAGTTAAAATCTTATTATGCCCTTAATCATAATTATAATATTTAATCATATTTTAGAGAGTAATTTATAATAATATTTATTAGTTGAGTTGGTTGATGAGTTATAAATTTTTAAAAGATGTCTCAAGTTCGAACCTTCCTTCTCTCTTTTGTTTTAATACTTTTTATTTAATCAATAATAATATTTTTTTAATACAAAAATAACCAAACAGCAACCTTATAAATAATGAAATCTAGTTTATTACCGAATCGTTAAGAAACCAACACAAATTGTTTTTCAATTTAGATTTATTCTTGAATCGTCAAAAAAACTAATACAAATTGGTGTTTTGATTGTTTAACATGTTTTTGTTAATGAATTACAAAATTTGAATGCAATTACTCATGCTTTTAATTCGAAACTGTGATAACAATCTTAATAATTTAGTCATATTTTTGAAGTTTCACGAATAATTTCTTTTAAAACATTTTCTAAATATTTATGGAGGCCCTTATGAACCATTAAATCCTTTTAAGAAATAGCTAATTGCATTTACTCTACGTTTATTTACAAGTTTATTTTTATACTGTAAATCTTTAATCACTTATACTTGGTATATGTACATTATGCATTAGTTACATACATCTGATCATGTTCAAGTTCTAAACACATAAAAATAAAGAAAATTCATCAGAAAAACGTTAGGTTATATAGAAGAAAAATGAACAATTTACTGAATTCCGAAAAAAACAGAATATGTATTCTAAATTTTTCAGAATGCACAATATATTTGATTTCTTAAACCAAAAGATTCATTTAAAGATTTGAAATATTCAGTTTCCTTAATTTTCGGGATTCCACGTATAGAAGAATACGTATTTTAAATTTTGGAAAACATATAGCAAATAGAAGAATAAGTATTCTAAATTTTGAAGAACATAGAGCAAATAGAAGAATACGTATTCTAAATTATGAAGAACATAGAGCAAAGTCCAGTTGACGTATTTTGAAATGGTCTTCTAAAGTTTGTAGAACGTTAGTGTACTCTAAACTTTTTAGAACATGTACAATGTTCATATTACGTAATCTGCAGATTTTAGAACATGTACAAATTTCAAAAAATGTCTTCTACACAATCTAGAACGAATTTATAAGTCTAAAATTTAACCTCTTGGTTATCAAATAATAATTGCTCCTTTGATAAAAAGTCTTATTCAATTGTTTCTCACATATTTAACAAAAAAAATTTAGAAAAAATTAATTATTTATACAAAAAGGGTAATTTAGGCATAAATATGATATTTCAAATAAAGGTATAGATGGACAAAATATATTGTAGATGTCCTTTATTTTCAATTTTCTCTTTTTTTTTGTTAGGAAGAGAACTTTTGTAACAGTATTCTCTATATTCTACTATATAACATGTTTAAGGATTATTGTTTTGTTTGAGTTTATAAGATGTTTTGCAAATTTTCATGTAAATTTTAACGATGTTTAATGTTTTTAATGTTAAGTTTTACAATCTTTTACATGATTGGTTAAATTATATTTAACTAATTATTAAATAATATTTTGTTTATAATTTCATTTCATAATTATCGTGCATTCAACTAAAATATCTTATAAAAAAGAAAGAAAATAGCCAAATGAACCATGTACAAATTTTTTGTTAAGAAAAGAAAATGATTATAAATTCTATTTTCCCCGTTAAGACTTTTGGATGAGTCCGTATATAAATTGAATCATGTAAAACTTTATCAAACTAATAAAACGGGATTTCCTAACTATATTTTCTATAGTTCTTAATTCTTATAAGTTTGACATCAACTGTTTAAGATACTCTTGGAACAAAATCCACTTACGAAGGCCTATTAATATCTTTGTTTTCTCGCAACACCAATGAACAGTTTTGGAATCTTACTCTAATAATGCTCTTAAACTTGTCGAGCCATTATAAGATTCTTTAAATTAAAATGGCTTAATATATATGTCAAGTGATGCATTGTCAAAAAGGAATTACAGAGTTCCGTTGGAACGTCGTTATCTAAAAAGAACCTAACATTTAAGCGTGATAGCCAAATACCTTATGATATTACGTTTGTTACCTTATGATATTTTGTTTGTTAAAAATTTAATAGTTCTTCCGTTCGCGTTTTATCATAATTGTTGTTTAAGATGTTATTTTGTCACACACAAAAAAAATCGTCTTGTACTTCAATGTAATTCAAATGAAATTTCAGTTCTATTCATGTTATCTAAGTTTATCAAATGAAATCTTATATAGGATATTAGCATATATATATTAAAGAAGTGTGGAAAAGCATAATGTCAAAAAATAAATTAAATTTTATTATATACAAGAGGATGCCCGTGATAAGAAGATGACACATAAGCAAAATTCTTATTCACTAGATTACGACATATGTAATTGTTAATTTGGAATTTTGATATGTGTTAATATTAACAAAAAAATTAAATTAGGAAAATAACAAATATATATTCTAAACAAGAATTATGGAACAAATAAAAAAAAAAAACTGAAACAACTCACCCCGTAAAATTAAAATTTTCCAATTAAAAATCCGGATTATCATTATCACAAATGATAATCCTCAACGGTCGAACCTCAACATGCGGAATTTAGACAACAATTAAACAAATTCAATAGATCACATACTTTACTGAATCCTAACCAATTCAATTCGATAAACCAAATCAATAACCAATAAACCAATCAAACCAAGATCCAATAACAATAACCAATTCAATCAAATTCCATTCGAGTAACAATAAAACAGTGGTTCCAGAATTACTACATCCTAGCAATTCTAACTCAAGACCACGAAACCGAGACTCTAGATAATCTCCTCTTCCCGGTCATGATTCCACGATCACAATTTCTCTTTACCTGCATCACATAGCAAAAAGAGATGCGTGAGTATTATCACAAATACTCAGTGAGATGGTCCTCCCGCCTACAGGTTATACACACAGACAAAAGCAAAAGATACAATACCAGGATGAGCATACATCAAGCATACACGAACAATCAAACAATGGACCGCTTCAGGAGCACTGTGTCGATCGACACAACCACTAGGTGTCGATCGACAAACTGCAATTGTGTCGATCGACACACCACCATGGTGTCGATCGACACGACATCGCAAACATAGGGAACGAGCTTATCCTCTCATGGCTCGAACCCTAATGCGACCCATCGATCTCCTGTACGATTCCAACCACAAGGCACACGAAATCCAATCCAACAACCGCAATCAATCATATTCAATCGATTTCTTTACCCAGATAAACCTACGGTCACGCACTCACCTCGAAAAAGGATTGAAAATAGGAAGAACACGAAGAACAGCCACAAACCAGCCTCTGATTCTGTCCTTCTAGGCCCGAAATCAACCACAGCAACGATCTCTCCTCGTGCTAACAACCTCTCAATACAATCCCAAGCTTTAAGGATTGAAATCCACAACGATTCCTCCATAAAACTCAATTCTCTCAAGAACACTCTATTTCTCTCTCAATCTCTTCTGATTTTCAGCCAAAAGAGAGACAAAACACGTCACCCACACTTTTATACTGGAACCTTCGGGTTCCCTAAACCAATCGCCAGACCGAGCAATCACAAACCAAACCTGTCGGTTCTATTTTACCCCGTGTCGATCGATACACTTCACTCGTGTCGATCGACATAACGCCCAAAACCCGACTCTCACAAGTCAAAACACGTGTGTCGATCGACACACACACCCTGTGTCGATCGACACACCACCAAAAATCCACTTTTTGGTTCACGAGCGTTACGATTCTCTTCCACTAACACGGATTCGACCTCGAATCACGTGACTCCATCTCACTAAGGTTAACACTCCTGTCTAAAACCCGACCAGATTCACTCGGAACATCAACGATGCAACGCTCCCTGATCCGGATTAGGGCTGCTCAATTGATCGCACAACAATCAAACAAGAACATGCACGACCAACCGTTGACCCAGAATTGGACCAAATGATCGCGCAACAATCAAACAAGAACATGCACGACTAATAGCGCTACATATGCTACCAGGGTCGTCCGAACCGTGGTTCTGAACGTAAGTAAAAACCCTAGCCTAGACGTCCAAACCACATTCGCTCCCCGAGCTCCGCTAGCCTCATACTAGCCACATTGAACAGTCTCACCACGGCTGCAATCCTGACCCCACCCGGTCAGCACCACCTGAGATCCACTCTCGATCCCCGAAGTTCATCCTGTCTCATACTTACAATCACACTACAGACACTATTGCTCATACTCATATCTATATACACCACCCCGCTCTCAGGATCGTCACCCTTTGAGCTCTCGATATATATCATACTACTCCACCTTCAGGACCACCGTCCATCCAGCTCTCGGTATGCTCCAGCCCCTCTCACTCTTAGGACACACAGTCCGTCAAGCTATCGGCTGCAGAGCAATCACACATCCTCTAGAGAGGCTTCAACCCCTCAAAGTATATGCAAGGGAACCACTTTCCCCCGGAGAGAACCTCACTATCTCCTCAAGTATATCCAGGAGAACCACTATCCCCTGAAGCAATCACGCTGTAACGTGCATCATAAGCACCTGTCGACCAAAATCACCTCTCGTGGTAATCCGAAACAACCCAATCACCAGGGTGTTTCGACAGAGTCATTGGAAAAGACAGTTCTAACTCACATAGAACTTCTATTCCATACTCCTCTTAGGAAATAGACAGGCTCTAACTCGCATAAAACCTCTATTTCCCAACGCCATCTAGGGAATAAACAAGTCCTAACTCACATAGAACCTCCATCCCCAGATAATCCTCCTAGAACATGGATAACCCTAACTCACATAGAACTTCCGTTTATAGCCTCCCTAGCCGATAGACAAGTTCTAACTCCCATAGAACTCTATCGCTAGACTATCCACATGACCTACTAGTCATCTCAACGCAAGACTCCACCAGTCATACCATAAGAACACACGTCTATAACACATTTAATAAGAAAACCCATCTTATTAAATCTCAAAATGTATAATTGCTACAACAACATCAAAACGAAAATACATACATCTCATAACCACAAGCTAAAATAGACTCTGAAAACCAGAAAAGACATTCAAGCCACCGCTTGCTTCTCGAGCTACTTTGAGAACTTCGTCTTTATCATCGCTTCTGGTTCCCAAGTCTCCTCCTCAATACCATCACAGTCTCGCACGACTCTCACCAACGGTATACTCTTCCGACACAGAACCTTGACCATATTCTCGAGAATCCTCATAGGCCTCGCCGCCAACGTCATGTTGGGCTGAAGATCCTCCGGAATCTAGCCAACACCTCCTTAGACTCATGTAGACACCTCCGTAGCATCAAAACATGGAAGACTTTGTGAAAAGCCTTCATACTCTGAGGTAACTCCAATCGATAAGCTACCGGTCCGACCTGCTCCACAACCTTGAACGGACCCATAAACCTTGGACTCAGCTTACTCTCCGAAATGGATCTGTTAGGACCCTCAACATCGCTGCCTTGAGATACACCAGATCTCCAGCTCAAACTCCAGCTCCTTCCGTCTCCTATCGGCGTAACTCTTCTGCCGATCCTGAGCCTCCCTCATGTTCAGTCTCAAGACACGGATCTTCTCCGTCATCTCCTGAACAAAATCTGCACCAAACATGCTCCTCTCCCCCACTTAAGTCCAGCATAATGGTGTCCGACATGGCCTCCCATACAGAGCCTCATATGGAGCCATCCCAATACTTTCTTGGTAACTGATGTTGTACGCAAACTCGACAAGGTTCAGATGATCCGCCCAATGACCATCATAATCCAACACACACATCCTCAGCAAATCCTCCAATGTCTGAATCGTCCGCTCGGACTGCCCATCCGTCTGAGGATGATACGCTGTGCTCATATGCACCTTAGTGCCCATCTCAGCCTGGAACGCCCTCCTGAACTCTGAGGTAAACCTCGGATCCCTGTCTAATACGATACTCGCTAGCACCCCGTGCAGCCTCACTATCTCCCACACACACTTCTTAGCCAACACCGCCGCTCCGTCGGTCTTCTTGATGGTAAGAAAATATGCTGACTTGGTCAGACGTTCCACAATCACCCAAATCGTATCATAGATCCGTGACATTGGCAATCCCGTCATAAAATCTATGGTAATCATATCTCATTTTCACTCCAGAATAGGCAAACTCTACAACATACCACTCGGAACCTGATGCTCAGCCTTCACCAACTGACATACGTTGCACGCTGCAACCCAGTTAGCTACATCCCTCTCATCCTGACCCAGTGATAATACCGCTTCAGATCACGATACATCTTGGTCGTTTCCGGATGAATCGATAACATGCTCGAATGAGCCTCCCTCAGATCTCATGCCTCAGATCCTCGTCCTTGGGTACACAAACCCTCCCGTTCACCAGTATTGTCCTATTCGTCGAGACCCAATACTCTGTACGTGCTGCCTTAGAAGCATCAATCAATCCCTGATCCTTCTCTTGAGCAACCCGAATCCTGCTCAACAAATTTGCCTGTTTATCTGCCTCTAACCCCAACGGCTCCTGTGAGATTACACACAATCTCAACATACTGATCTCGCTCACCACAGCCTCCATATCCCTCTCCTGAGCCAAAGCAACCCTCTTCCGACTCAACGCATCTGCAACCTGATTAGCCTTACCCGGATGGTACCCAATCTCTAGGTCATAGTCTGCAACTAACTCCATCCAGCGCCTCTGTCTCTGGTTCAGCTCTGGCTGAGTAAAGAAATACTTCAGACTCTTCTGGTCTGTGAACACCTGCACCTTTCCGCCATACAGATAAGACCTCCAAATCTTAAGGGCAAAAATCACCGCAGCCAACTCCAAGTCATTATTAGGGTAATTGCACTTGTGCTTCCTCAACTGCCTCGAAGCATACGCAATAACCTTTCCGTGCTGCATCAGTACACATCCCAGACCAACTCCCGAAGCATCTATATACACCACATAAGGCTCACCCGGCTCGGGTAACGCCAACACATGTGTACTCGTCAACATCTCCTTCAGCTTCCCGAAACTCTCCTCGCAAGCTGAAGACCACACAAAAGGGACATCCTTCCCTGTCAACTTCGTCATTGACTGCGCCCTACTCGTAAACCACTTGACGAACCTCCGATAATAACCCGCCAACCCAAGAAAACTCTTGATCTCGGTAGTACTCCTCGGTCTAGGCCATCCTCTCATAGCCTCTATCTTAGTCGGATCCACAGAAACTCCCTCTGCAGACACTAAGTGGCCAAGGAAACTCATATCTCGCTGCCAGAAACTGCAGTTACTCAACTTCGCGTACAGCTTCTGCTCCCGCAGCTTCTCCAGAACTATCCTTAAATGCACCTCGTGCTCCTCAGGACTCCTCGAATATACTAGGATATCATCAATGAAGATGATCACAAACACATCCAGATACTCCTCGAACACCCCGTTCATTAACCGCATGAACGCTGCTGGCGCATTCGTTAACCCGAACGGCATCACCACAAACTTATAATGCCCATACCTCTTCCTGAAGGCAGTATTCCTAACATCTTCCTTATCAATCGGAATCTGATGATAACCCGCAGCCAAATCGATCTTCGAGAACCAGGTAGCTCCTCGCAGTTGATCCAACAACTCGTCAATCCGTGGCAGAGGATACTTGTTCTTCACAGTGACCCAGTTAAGTCCCTGTTAATCAATGCATAAACGAACACTCCCATCCTTCTTCTTCATAAACAACACCGGCGCTCCCCACGGTGAAACACTAGGCCAGATGAAACCCTTCCCAAATAGATCATCTAGCTGCTTCTTCAGCTCTGTCATCTCTGCTGGAGCCATACAGTAAGGTGCCTTTGATATCGGAGTCATCCCCGGTTCCAACTCAATCGTAAATGGATTCGACCGCGACGGTAGCAATCCCAACAACGACTAGAAAACATCCTGGAAATCTTGAACAACTCAAATATCCCCAACTGCAACCTCTCCAATAGTCTTCGGCATCACTATCATCGCCAGATAAGCCTCACAGCCCTCCTCAATCAACTGCTTGACCTGTATCGCTGAAATCATGAGACTCCCGGAAGTCGGTCTCACTCCCTGAAACACCAACCTCCCCGTCTTCCGCTCGAACACTACTCGTCCCCGATGACAATCTAGATTGACCCTGTACCGATCCAGCTAATTCATCCCAAGGATGACGTCATACAGTTCCACCGGACTAATGATCAGATTTGCTGGCATCAACTTTCCCGCCACCAGAACATCCACACCATAAGTCCGCCCGAAAGTAACTAACAACCTGCCACCAGCAACCTTAACTACTCCCGGCTGCTCACCGGAATCGCTCAAGATACCGCTACCTTCCGCACGCTCTGGAGTAATAAAGCTATTCGTAACTCCCAAATCAAATAATCCATGGGATTCACACCCGCCCACAACTAAGGTCCCTGCACAAATCTCATGTGCTTTAAGACCCCGACACTCTAGCGCAGACTCACAATTTCCAAACAGACTAAATTCAAACTACACAAGAATTTAATAACATCAAGTCTGAAATTACCTGTGATCGGTCTGGCGCTAGAACCACCCGCCTCCACTGAAGTGAAAACCCGCGGCGCCGCTGCAATCTGTGCCAACGGCAGCACTGCCAGTGGTTGCACTACCGCCACCGCCATCTGCTGCAGCTTCGGGCACTTGGGCTTGATATGCCCCGGCTCTCTGCAGTAGTAACACACGTGAGCACCCTGAGACTCACTCCTCTTCGGACAACTGGCCACCTTGTGATCCAAGCTTCCGCACCCAAAGCATCCCGGACCACCCGTCCTCTCTGACTCGGCCTTGAAGTGCTCTCCCACTTCTTCTTCTGTCCCTGAGCAGGCTTGCCACCCCTGCTCGAATCCGCCTGCTGCTGCGGCCTCCTTTGCTGCTGAACCAGTGGACTAGCCACCACAGCCTGCTCCCTGAGGTCCTCCTTAATCGCAGTAGCCGTCTCAACCAGCTTCGCCCTCGTGGCGAACCTACTCGGCCTGCAGCGAGTCCTCAAATCAGCTCAAAATCCTATCAGGAACCTCTTCACCTAGGCCTACTCACCCTCCATGTCTCTACTAGCATGTACTAGAAGTCGACTGAACTCAGCATCGAACTCCCTCAGTGACCGGTCTCCCTGAGCCAACTCTATAAACCTCAGTTCCAACCGATCCACTGCCTCTTGGGGAAATATTTGGCATTGAACTCAGTCAAGAAATCCTCCTAGACCATCTCGGCCTGTACCCTCCTGGCCTCAACACCTCTCCACCAAAGATACGCGTCACCATCCAGATAGTGAACCGCCAGATCAGCCATGTATCCCTCAGGACACCTGATAGAGCAAAAGTTACGCTCCAACCTCAGCCGCCACTCATCGGCCTCCTCAGACTTGGTACCTTCCGAGAAAAACCCGGTGCCAATCCTTTGCATCTGCTTCATCATCCTCAGGTAGGATGGAAGCTCCTGTGCAACTGCCACTCCCGGCTGCATACCAGCCACTCCCGGCTGAACCCCAGCCACTCCCGGCTGACCAGCAGCCACTACTGGCTGCACACCAACCACACCTGGCTGAACTCCCGAAGCCGGTACCCCACATGGTAACCGTTCCAAAATCAACTACAGCAAACCCGCCAAGCGATCATCTCGGTCCTGGGCCACACCTGCGGCAGCACCCCCACCTGGGTCCGCCACACCACCAGCTACACCGGTACCCACACCAGCCCCATCAACCCTCACGTTCACACTCGTAGCGGCCACACCCATGGATCCCTCCTGAAACGCCTGCGAGTCCACCACCTGCTCTTGCGTGGTCTCCTGTGCCACACTAGCGGCATCAGACTCACTCTGCAATCCTCGCCCACGCCCACCACAACCACTTCGGCCCCCATGACCTCTGCCTCTAGCCACTCTAGCCATCACTCTGCACTAACCAGCAGACTACTAAGTACTAAAAAAACAGGAAGTCATAAAACACATACCGTGGAATCTCATTGAAGGCTCGGAAGAGATGATCAAGGACTCCATACCCACACAACAATCAATTGACTAACTCACATAATCAATTAAATGCACCCGCCCTAGAACCATAAGGGCTCTGATACCAAAATGAAACAACTCAACCCGTAAAATTAAAATTTTCCATTTAAAAACCTAGAATATCATTATCACAAATGATAATCCTCAACGGTCGAACCTCAACATGCGGAATTCTGACAACAATTAAACAAATTCAGTAGATCCCATACTCTACTGAATCCTAACTAGTTAAATTCAATAAACCAAATCAATAACCAATAAACCAATCAAACCAAGATCCAATAACAATAACCAATTCAATCAAATTCCATTCGAGTAACAATAAAACAGTGGTTCCATAATTACTACATCCTAGCAATTCTAACTTAAGACCACGAAATCGAGACTCTAGATCATCTCTTCTTCCCGACCATGATTCCACAATCACAATTTCTCTTTACCTACATCATATAGCAAAAAGAGATGCATGAGTATTATCACAAATACTCAGTGAGACGGTCCCCTCTTCTTCAGGCTATACACACATGCATAAGCAAAAGATACAATACCAGGATGAGCATACAACAAGCATACACGAACAATCAAACAATGGACCGGTTCAGGAGCACTGTGTCGATCGACACAACCACTAGGTATCGATCGACAGACTGCAATTCTGTCGATCAACACACCACCATGGTGTCATTGTGTCGATCGACACACGCGACAAGACATCGCAGACACAAGGAACGAGCCTATCCTCTCGTGGCTCGAACCCTAATGCGACCCATCGATCTCCTGGACGATTCCAACCACAAGGCACACGAAATCCAATTCAACAACCGCAATTAATCATATTTAATCGATTCCTTTACCCAGATAAACCTACGGTTACGCACTCACCTCGAAAAAGGATAGAAAAGAGGAAGAACATGAAGAATAGCCACAAACCAGCCTCTGATTCCGTCCTTCCAGGCCCAAAATCAACCACAACAACGATCCCTCCTCGTTCTAACAACCTCTCAATACAATCCCAAGCTTAAAGGATTGAAATCCACAACGATTCCTCTACAAACTCAGTCCTCTCAAAAACACTCTATTTCTCTCTCAATCTTTTCTGATTTTCGGCAAAAAGAGAGACAAAACGCCTCACCCACGCTTTTATACTGGAACCCTAGGGTTCCCTAAACCAATCGCGTGACTGAGCGATCACAAACCGAACCTATCGGTTTCATTTTACCTCGTGTCGATCGACATAACGCCCAAAACCCGACTTCTCATAAGTCAAAACACGTGTGTCGATCGACACACACACCCTGTGTCGATCGACGCACCACCAAAAATCTACTTTTTGGTTCACGGACGTTACAAAAACCGTCCAACTAAAATAGGTAATATTTCTAAATTGTAATATCAAAATACATTCTTTCCATTTCAAATTATCTAAAATTTCAACAACAAAACAAATCTTCAATCGAATTGTCAAAAAAATAGTTAAAGACAAAAAAAGATGTCATATTGTAATTGTCATTTTGCTAATATAATAACGTATATATGAGACAATTTAGTATGAGACATATAATAAATTGACGATTTAATAAAATATAATAATAAAATAAATATTAAATAGTTGTGCGAGTCATAATTTATAAGTTAATTATATTTGTCAAATTAAAGAAGTTATCAATTTTAAAATAAAAAATATAGACCGCAATGCATTTTATATAAGCCTGACATGTAAGCAAGATTATAACTCCCAAATCACGACATATATCTAATATTATCAGATAATGACATGTGTTAACACTTCAAAATAATTAAGAAAAATAAACTTTAAACGGAAGGTAATTTTCAAATTACTAATCAAACAATAAAATGTAATATTTCTAATAATCCATACTAATTACGAAGCAAAAGTTAAGATGAAATATAGAGAGGACATAAGCCATAAAAGAAACAAATAATACATACATAATAAAAATATCAATTAAAACAAATAAAAAGACAAATAATAAACAAAAGAAGGTATATAAATTGAAAAAAAAAATTAAAAAATTATAGACACTTCAATTTAAAAATTTTAGATATGCACAACTATGCAAAAATTAAATAAATAGAAATCTATAAGCATTCTTATTTATCAATATAAAGTTATAGAATATCACAAAAAAAATAAAAATGAATATCACAAAGATCTATTCGAATAAAGGATATTTTATTAAAATGTAAACATAAAAACCAAAATCAAACCATAAAGTATTAACCATCTTAGATATTTTTATTTTAGATATTTTTATTCACAAATAGAATAAATACACGGGTTTAACCAAATAGAAATTAAACACAATTGATCACAATATGTATTTTTTGTCTATTTTTCAAGCTATAAAATAATTTAAACACACATTAGTAGTAGTTTGGTGCAATGTATTAACGGCAAGATTGACACTACAATATTAATAGAAATGATTAAATGTTTAGAAAAGACAAAATCTTACTTGGTTATTAAAAAAGGATTGTAAATGAATTTATTGTCAATGTTATTAATAAAATTAGAATTAGTGCAAACAAACGAAAAAAATAAAAATAATATTATTTCATATAAATAAAATTGAACTTAAATCCAAATTAAACATTATTAGTCATTTGTAACCACCAAATAATACTTTTTAATTTATATGATTTTAAAAAAAAATTTAATCGTGTATAACGCGGAAAGTCATATAGTTTCTGATTAAAGTAACAAGTGGTCGACCGGCCACTAATAAAGAGCTACGTTGCATGGAAACGTGAAAAAAGTAGCGTTTCTGTTTCGGAAACGTTCGGAAACGGAAACGCGATGGAAACGCGTTTCCTAAATATTCTGATTTGGAAATGTTTTGGAAACGTGTTTCCAAAGTTGGAAACGCGGCCGGAAACGTGTTTCCGAAATTGGAAACGCGAATTTTAGTTTTTGAAGCAAATTTAATAAATATTTTGAAAATATAGGGATTTGTTTGTTATTTTTAATAAGTTTTAAAACCTAATTATTAAACACTAATACATTATTTTTCTCTAATCGTCACCATAACCTAAAAACGTAGAAGAATCGAATAGATAAACAAGGTATTTTTTTTAATTACAGTAGATTTGTTATTGATTATTGAAATTGTGAAGTCGTATATAAAAACGAAGTGTTTTTTTGTTCGAGTCGGATTAGATTTGTGTTGTTTCAAATATTTTAAAACTATTGATAATTTTTGTTTCATGATATATATATATATATATACACGTTTCCAAAACGTTTCCGTTTCCTTTTTTTTAAAGAAAAATCGTTTTCGCGTTTCCTAACGTTTCGCTTCCACGTTTCCGTTTCCGTTTCCATGAAACATAGATAAAGAGTAACTTAATTAGCAAAAGGAGACAAAAGGAATTAAACACTTAATCCCTAATACTATGAACACCCTAATATTAATTGTTGGAGGTAGATTTTCTCAGGTAGTATGGTTTTGGTGATTACCACTTGGAGCTAGCTTTGTGATGTGTAAATTGATATTAGTGAGAGATACTGAGAATCTTTACTCGAAGTGAAGTGAAGAACAGATCCAGTGGCTTAGAACCGATCTGGAAAATTTCCCACTGGAAGAGAATGTTCTTTTTTACCTCTACACAAAGATTCCCTTATTCTGTTTAGCTTGTCAGAGTAATGGAACCGCCCTCAGTACATAAGATATTTATTCAACGAAGAAGGTTTTATTTTATTTTACTTTTTCAAATCCATGAATATTCGATCATCATTGACATCTACGCACGATGGACAAATTAAGGAATATGTTTGACTCACTTTTTCCATGAATACTCTTTTCAGTTTTATTGAAACGACTTGGTGGTCTCTTATTTTCATAGAGTGATTTACAGAAATTTTACTTTTTATTAACAATCTCATTTTAAAAGGTCCATCTAATTTGATTCTTGTTATGTCTTTGGAATATTTGCTTGCAATAAGTGATTCTTTTAGAGCCTTATAGTATAATCATTTGTTGGAAAATGACAATATCATCAATTTCCAAGATTAATTATTATTTTCCCGTTAGCAGAAAAGAGCAAATTAGTATTTCCATAATAAGTGGCTTGGGAGTCCAATATAATTTTCTTATGCACGTTAACAAAATCTCTAGGTTGAAACCTAAATCCTTTATGTGAATCAGAACAACCCGTTCTCTTTTCGATGTCAATTTGATTTCTTACACGACATCGTGGCATAGGTAATAGCATTTGCATGATCTGGTTCAGCTTCCGGTTATCAATTTCCAAATGGGGAGAGAAACCAAAGGGTTTAATCTGGGGCTGGAAACACATTCATTTCACAGTTTTCTCCTCTCTGACGTCACCGTTCATCTCCAACTAGTCAATATCAATCGTATCCTATCTAACTTCGTCATCTCGAAGTCTTTGGACTAGGATAGTGATATGGAAATGAGCAGTGCGAACCATTTCAAACGGCAAAGATTGGTGCAGAACAAGCGAAATGAATAAAACAATCAGTGTGGACTAAATGGATTAAAATTAAATTGTAACTATATTAAACTAAATGACTAAATGCAGTACAATATAATACTTTAAAAACTTTAACTATTTTTTTTCAAACATTGTGAATAAGTTTTCGAAATATAACTGTAGTTTTATAATATATTCTTTCTGATCTTTTTGGATTAAAAAATATGAATTAAAAAACACATTTGTACGCATCATATACATTTGTACAAAGTTTAGTCTGAAAACCGCTACAGTGCATGTCTCACACCAAGTTCACAACATGCCATTGTCAGTCAACCACGCCAGATTTACTAAGGATTGGTTGAATCAAAATTGATATATTTAAAGACGAACAATTATGAAAAACGCCAAATTAAACACTAAATTACAATTTTTGGCAGTATCTTTTAAAATTAAAAATATACACTACTTTAACATGATTAATTATCTCTAACTTACATTTTTATTTATAAAAACGTGCAAAACTCAGAATAATCTATATATTACGTATAAATATTCCATTTTTAAATCAGTATAGTTAAACGACAAAAAAATATCACACTATTGTTTATAATATATATGAAAAATGTATACTCTTGCATGTTAAAACTAAAATTGTCCGTTATATAATCGTCCATTTAATTGTTCTCATAATTCATAATTCCAGACGATTAAAAAAAATAAAAAAAAATAAAAAAAAACTTAGTAATTAACATTCTAATTACCTGAGATTCCAATTTACCCTTAATGTATTTATGCTAAGTAATTTCATATCTCATTCTCATTATTATCTCATTTAATATATTTTCCATATCAATTTTCTTCTCTCGCATATCCAGAAAATGATTGAAAATAAATAATACTCTTATTTTTTGCATTATTAGAAAAAAAAAAAACCAACATCACAAACTTAAGAATTTTCATTTCTATTAATTATATGTTTACATATGTAGTTAACTATGTATCTAAATATAGTTATTTAGATTTTTCATTTTTATTAATTATATAGTTAACTATGTACCCAAATATAATTATTTGTATATTTAATTTTTTTTTTCACAAACTGTCAACTATACTTATTATATTTACGAATAGTTCACTATTATCTACTCACTCTCTTTGTGTATAAAAGAGTATATAGTTAGATATATATCTAACTATTTTTAAATATAATTAGTTATATATATATATATATTTATGTGTAGTTAACTATATACCCACATATAGTTATTTATATAGTTGATTTTTTCTCAACAGTCAATTATATTAGTTATATTCACTAATTTTTCAGTATTATCTATATATTTAGAAATATAAATAACTATATTTAGAGATAGTTAGTCATATATCCATATACAGTTAGCTATATATAAACATATAGTTGTCTATATAGTTAACTTTATTCACAAACAATCAACTATACTTGTTATATTCACAAATAGTTTATTATTACGCATTTTCAATGGATAAAACTTGTAATCCATTATATCAAATAAGTAGTTAATTTTATTAAAATAAAGTTTACTATTATTTATTTAAATAGTGAAATAGTTCACAATTTATGTTAAATAGTTCAGTGTTTATGTCAACAATATCTTATTTGTGATATAGTTTACTATATAATTTATATATTCAAACTTTCAAACAGTAATTAGTTACAGAAAAAAAACATAAAAAAAGAAAACGAAAAAAATATAATTTTATATACCTCAATTTCAAGTTTATTTTTAGAAAAAAATATTGTTATTTTATTAGTAAAAGACAAATTTGCATTAAATGTGCATTAAAGATGACAACTTTAATTGAATTTATTTAAAAGTAAATTAGTCAAATTTTATTTCTCTTTGCTAGTTACTTAATTTACAAACTAGACATGTTACTTTATTAATTTACATGTTCAAACATGTTATTTCACTAATTAACGCTAAAATATATCGATATACAAGGTGTACAAAGAAAAAAGTATGTGATATTTGATTTGCTTTCTGAAATGAGAATTTTTGAAAAATACCACTTTTAAAAAATGTCAGTTATTAAAAATCTTTGCAAAAATGCCACTTTTCAAAATCATTTACTCAATATATTATTTATGTTTGGGTTAACTATGTTGTATTAGGATTGGGGTTTAGGGCTTGTTTAGGGTCAATGTTTTTCTTAGGGTTAAGAGTTTTAAGATTTAGGGTTTAACATAATTAGTGGCATTATTGCAAATAGACAATCTATAGTAGCATTTTTGAAAATGAACACACCAAAAGTGGCATTATTGCAGTTACCCAACTAAATTTGCATAGTTATTAGAGTGATATTGATGCATACATGTTTGGTAAAGATTATGTGAAGTTATTTCACCAAATTATTAAGCAGAGCAAAGTATTGACGTATAATCATTGGTAATGTTAGAATATGGGTTTCCAACTCAATTGGGAAGGAGTAGATTGGTCTATAAGCTTTATATAATGCTTAAGATCCCTTCCAACTTCCGATGTAGGATATATTCCCTAATACGCCTCCTCGAGATGATGGCTTTTTTGGCCATTAATCTCATAATATTTTGGCATGGATCGATGGGACCAATTTTGGCTCAGAATCGACTATGGATCGGTTTGGACTGTGTGGTTCAGGCTTTGATATCATGTTAGAATACGATTTTCAACTCAAAACTAACTGGCAATGTAACGCCCGTGAACAAAAATTGGGATTTTTGGGTCGTGCGTCAATCGACATGATACGATCCCAATCGATGATCAGAACTTTGATGTGGAGCCGAGTCTCAAACGGGGAACGGGACGGATGGGAATGGATAGTGATGAACGATCGATGGAGATGATGATAAAATCACGCAACCTATGGACGGATTGAGTGAAAGATATACTGTCTTCTTCCTCGGATACCCACCGTGAGAAAACAGGATCTTCTCTAGAATTGCTTCTAAGAGAAAGAGTTGTCGGATTCCACCAACGGTAGTGAACACAAGTAGAAAAGAGAGTGTTTGATTTTACTTAATACTTGGTTGGATTGAAATGAGAAGTGGCAAGCCACTTATATAGGCCTAGGGGAGTTTACATGCAAGCTCCCTAGGAAATTACAAAAGCATTAAATAAAGTTTGACTCATAACAGAAGTTCATGCAAAAGACTTAGGAAATGATGAACTTTGACTCAATCTTCTTATAAAAACGTGATGGGCTTGAAATGGGTTTGGGCTTGGTGAAAAGAAGGCTTGAGTCCATTAAGAAAAAGCCCACGTAAAAACCAAGAGAAATACTAAGTGAAAAATTTAAGCAACCTGGCTTGCCTCGTTAAAAACCATGTTCGGGAAACCCATTGGGACAAAACCGAACATGGGAAAAAGAGTACAAGACAAGGCGCTTGTCACTTAGTGAAACAACCCGACCCAAAAATTTAAAATTTTTCTAATTAAGAACCCGGATTATCATTATCACAAACGATAATCCTCAACGGTCCAATCAAACATGCGGAATACATAACAATTAAATCAATTCACAACACAACAATTTTAACGAATCCCATATTTCATTAATAGTAAACCAGTTCACCAATCAACCAATATCAATAAACAATATCTAATGACTAACAACTTAACAATTCCATAGAACGACAATCCAAGTGAGACCCTAAATCATCTCTTCTTCCTCGCCACGATTCCACGATCACAGTTTCTCTTTACCTGCAACACATGGCAAAAAGAGTTGCGTGAGTATTATCACAAATACTCAGCGACGCGTTCATCCCGTCTACAGGCTATTTAAATACAAGTATCAACAACCAACACAATACCAGGATGAACAGAGAAACAAGCATACAAGAACAAGCAACAAAACCAGTCCAGAATGCACCGTGTCGATCGACAGGCCTCACTGTATCGATCGACACAACCACTAGGTGTTGAAGAACACAGGCCTCGTGTCGATCGACACACCCCTTCGGTGTCGATCGACACGACGTCGCAGAACCCAGAAACGAGTCAATCCTCACACGACTCGAATCTGATGCGATCCGTCGAGTCTCCTGCACAAATCCACACACAAACACACGAAACTACCAAGCAGTCATATTCCATTGACTCCCTATACTTATACAAGCCTACGATCACGCACTCACCTCGAAGAATCGAAATGAGAATGGGATCAACGGTTACAAAACGACTCGTACACAACGAACCACTGATCCAAAACCAAAACGGACGACTGTTCTGGAAACTAGACAGACACAGCTACGCGTCGGTATGCGGATCGCCTCCAGAATCCTTCTGGTTCGATCGGAAATCAACCCCGAAGCTGACTGATCGCAGACAACCTATCTGCACAGACCCATCGAGTTCAAACAGCCATAACTCGATGAATAATCAACGAAAAGACGAACCATTTTCGCCTATATCAAGAGCAGAGATCGGAGAACTTACCCACCAAGTTTCACCCCAATCCGCCTCCAGAATTTTTGAAACTGTCCTTCACCCTCAATCACACACAACTCACAACCTCTCTTGATTCTCTCCCAAGTCCTCCTCTTTCTCTGATTTTCGGCCAAAAAGAGACCAACACGAGTCTGTTCTAGCCCTTTTATACAACCCTAGGGTGTCTCCTAAACCGGCCCACCAAACCGGCAATCAGAAACCGAAACCGTTGGTCTGATTTTAACTCGTGTCGATCGACACACAACCCCTGTGTCGATCGACACCCACCAAAAATCTACTTTTTGGTTCACGGGCGTTACAATTCTCCCCCACTACCACGGATTCGACCTCGAATCACGCGATTCCGTCTAACTAAGGCTAACACTTCCGTCTAAAACCCGACCAGATTCTCCTGGGAACATCCACGATGCAACGCTCCCTGATCCGGGTTAGGGCTGCCCGATTGATCGTCCAACAATCAAACAAGAACATGAACGGTTAACCGTTGACCCCAATTGGACCAAATGATCGCACAACAATCAAACAAGAACATGCACGACCAATTGCGCTACATATGTTACCAGGGTTGTCCGAACCGAAGTTCTAAACGCAAGTACAAACCCTAGACTCGACATCCACCTCAAAACTCCTGACCCTCGGTCAGCACCACTCGAGATCACACTCGAACCGCACAACCTGTCTTACTAAGGCTAACACTCCCGCCTGAAACCCGACCAGATTTACCTAGAAACACCAACGATGCACGCCCCATGGTCCGGATTAGGGCTGACTGATTGACCGCCCAACAATCAAACAAGAACATGTACGCCCAACCGTTGACCCCGCATTGGACCAAATGATCGTACAATAATCAAACAAGAACATGTACGACCATCGGCGTTACATATGCTACCAGGATTGTCCAAACCGAAGTTCCAGACTCAAGTAGAAACCTTAGACTAGACATCCACATCCACTCTCCTGACCCTCGGTCAGCACCACTCGAGATCCACTCCCGATCCCCGAAGTTCATCCAGTCTCATGCTTACAACCACATTACAGATACTATTGCTCATACTCATATCTATATACAACACTCTGCTCTCAGGATCGTCACCCTTTGAGCTCTCGAAGTATATCATACCCTCCACCTTCAGGACCGCCGTCCATCCAGCTCTCGGTATGCTCCAGCCCCTCCCACTCTCAGGACACACAGTCCGTCAAGCTCGGCTGCAGAAGAATCACACATCCCCTGGAGAGGCTTCGGCCCCTCAAAGTATATGCAAGGGAACCACTTTCCCCCGGAGAGAACATCACTGTCCCCTCAAGTATACCAAGGAGACCCACGATCCCCTGGAGCAATCACTCTGTAACGTGCATCTTAGGCACCTGTCGACTGAAATCACCTCTCGTGATCATCCGAAACAACCTAATCACCAGGGTGTCTCACAGAGTCCCTGGAAAAGACAGTCCTAACTCACATAAGATTTCTATTCCAGACTCTTCCTAGGAAATAGACAGATTCTAACGCGCATAGAGCTTCCATTTCCAGCCACTCTTGGAACATGTACTATCTCATTTCTAGCCACTCCTAGAACATGAGCACCCTCATTTCCAGCCACTCCTGGAACATGAACAACCTCATTTCCAGCCACTCCTGAAACATTAACAACCTCATTTCCAGCCACTCCTGGAACATGAACAAGCTCAAACCGCATAGAACTTCTATTCCTAGCCATCCTAGCCGATAGGCAAGCTCTAACTCACATAGAACTTCTACCGCTAGACCTCCACATGACCTACCAGTCATCACAAACCATGACATCACCAGTCATCCCATAAGAACACACGTCTTACACACATTTAATAAGGCAAATCCCATCTTATTAAATCTCCCAAAAAATGTATACTCGTTATAACAACAACGAAATACATAACAATAACATAGCAACATGCTAAAAACAGACTCTGAAAACCAGAAAAGACTCAAGCCACCGCCTGCTCCTCGAACCACTTCGAGAACTTCCTCTTCATCGCTGCTTCTGGTTCCCAAGTCTCCTCCTCAATACCGTCACAGTCCCACACGACTCTCACCAACGGTATACTCTTCTGACGCAGCACCTTGACTCTCTTCTCCAGAATCCTTACAGGCCTCGCCGCCAGCGTCATGTTAGGCTGAAGATCGTCCGGGATCCTAGCCAACACCTCCTCAGACTCATGCAGACACTTTCAAAGCATCGAAACATGGAAGACTTTGTGAAAAGCCTTCATACTCTGAGGTAACTCCAACCGAAAAGCCACCAGTCCGATCCGCTCCACAACCTTGAACGGACCCATAAACCTCGGACTCAGCTTATTCTCTGAAATGGATCTGTTAGGACCCCTCCACATAGCTGCCTTGAGATACACCATATCTCCCAGCTCAAACTCCAGCTCATTCCGTCTCCTATTGGCGTAACTCGTCTGCCGATCCTGAGCCTCTCTCATGTTCAGCCTCAAGACACGGATCTTCTCCATCGTCTCCTGAACAAAATCTGCACCAGACATGCTCCTCTCCCCCACTTGAGTCCAGCATAATGATGTCCTACATGGCCTCCCATACAGAGCCTCATACGGAGCCATCCCAATACTCGCCTGGTAACTGTTGTTATACGCAAACTCAACCAGGTTCAGGTGATCCACCCAATGACAACTATAATCAAGCACACACATCCTCAACAGATCCTCCAATGTCTGAATCGTTGTCTCTGACTGCCATCTATCTGAGGATGATATGCTGTGCTCATATGCACCTTAGTGCCCATCTCAGCCTAAAACGCCCTCTAGAACTCTAAGGTAAATCTCGGATCCTGGTCTGACACAATACTAGCTGGTACACCATGCAGCCTCACAATCTCTCGCACATACTTCCTAGCCAAAACTGCCGCTCCATCAGTCTTCTTGATGGCCAGAAAATGTGCTGACTTGGTCAGACGATCCACAATAACCCAAATAGCATTAAAAGTCCGTGACACCGGCAACTCCGTCACGAAATCCATGGTAATCATATCCCACTTCCACTCTGGAATGGGCAAACTCTGCAACATACCACTCGGAACTTGATGCTCAGCCTTCACCAGCTGACACACGTTGCACGCTGCAACCCAGCTAGCTACATCCCTCTTCATCCCGACCCAGTGATAATACCGCTTCAGGTCACGATACATCTTGGTCGCTCTCGGATGAATCGACAACCTGCTCGAACGAGCCTCCCTCAGGATCTCTTGCCTCAAATCCTCGTCTTTGGGTACACAAACCCGTCCGTTCACCAGTATCATCCCACTCGCTGAGACCACATACTCCGAACCGGCCGCCTGAGAAGCATCAATCAACTCCGATCCTTCTCTTGAGCAACCCGAACCCTGCTCAACAGATCTGCCTGGTTAGCTGCCTCTAACCCCAACGGCTTCTGTGAGATCACACACAACCTCAACGTGCTGATCTCGCTCACCAGAGCCTCCATATCTCGCTCCTGATCTGAAGCCACTCTCTTTCGACTCAACGCATCTGCAACCAGATTAGTCTTACCCGGATGGTACCCAATCTCTAGGTCATAGTCTGCAACTAACTCCATCCAGCGCCTCTGTCTCTGGTTCAGCTCTGGCTGAGTGAAAAAATACTTCAGACTCTTGTGGTCTGTGAATACCTGCACCTTCCCGCCATACAGATAAGACCTCCAAATCTTAAGTGCAAAAATCACCGCAGCCAACTCCAGATCGTGGATAGGGTAATTGCACTCATGCTTCCTCAACTGCCTCGAAGCATACGCAATAACCTTCCCCTGCTGCATCAACACACATCCCAGACCAACTCCTGAAGCATCTGTATACACTACCTACGGCTCACCCGGCTCGGGTAACGCCAAAACCGGTGTACTAGTTAGCATCTCCTTCAGCTTCCCGAAACTCTCCTCGCAAGCTGAAGACCACACAAAAAAACATCCTTCCCTATCAGGTTCGTCATCGACTGCGCCATACTCGCAAACCCCTTGACGAACCTCCGGTAATAACCCGCCAACCGAAGAAAACTCCTGATCTCGGTGGCACTCCTCGGTCTAGGCCAACCTCTGATAGCCTCAATCTTAGCCGGATCTACAGAAACTCCCTCTGCAGACACAATGTGGCCAAGAAAACTCATCTCTCGCTGCCAGAAACTGCACTTACTCAACTTCGCGTACAGCTTCTGCTCCCGCAACTTCTCCAAAACCAACCTCAAATGCACCTCGTGCTCCTCCGGACTCCTCGAATACACCAGAATATCATCTATGAAGATGATCACGAACACATCCAGATACTCCTGGAATACCCCGTTCATCAACCGCATGAACGCTGCTGGCGCATTCGTCAACCCAAACGGCATTATTACAAACTCATAGTGTCCATACCTCGTCCGAAATGCCGTCTTCCTGACATCCGTCTCATCAATCGAAATCTGATGGTATCCTGAAGCCAAGTCAATCTTGGTTGTAGTCCCTCGCAACTGATCCACCAACTCATCAATGCGTGGCAAAGGGTACATGTTCTTCACAGTGACCCGGTTAAGCCCCCGGTAATCGATGCATAACCGGAAACTCCCATCCTTCTTTTTCACAAACAACACCGGCGCTCCCTACGGTGACACACTAGGCCAGATGAAACCCTTACCCAACAGATCATCCAGCTGCTTCTTCAGCTCTGCCATACGATAAGGCGCCTTGGATATGGGCGTCGTCCCGGATTCCAACTCAATCGTAAATGGATCCTACCGCGACGGTGGTAATCCCAACCACGATTGAAATATGTCCTGGACATCCCGAATAACCCGAATATCCCCAACTGCAACCTCTCCAACAGTCTCCGACATCACTACGCTAGATAAGCCTCACAGCCCTTCTCAATCAACTGTTCGGCCTGTATCGTTGAAATCACGAGACTCCCAGAAGTCAGTTTCACACCCTGAAACACCAACCTTCCTGTCTCCCGCTCGAACACAACACGTCCTCGATGACAGTCCAGATGGACTCTGTACCGATCCAACCAATCCATACCCAAGATAACATCATACAGTTCCATCGGACAAATGACCAGGTCTGCTGGCATCGACTCTCCCGCCACCAGAACATCCACACCACGAGCCTGCCCGAAAGTAGCCAACGTCCTACCACCAGCAACCTTGACTACTCCCGGCTACTCCCCGGAATCGCTCTGGATCCTGCTATCCTTCGCACACTCCGGAGTAATGAAGCTATTCGTAGCTCCCGAACCACCCTGACCTCCCTGGCTCAGCCCTGAAGTGCTCTCCCACTTCTTTTTCTGACCCTGAGCAGGCTTGCCGCCCCTGCTCGAACCCGACTGCTGCCTCCTCTGCTGCTGCACCGATGGACTAACCACCACAGCCTACTCCCTGATATCCTCCTCGATCGCAGCAGCCGTCTCTACCAACTCCGCCCTAGTGGCGAACTTACTCGCCCTGCAGCGAGTCCTCAGATTAGCTCGAAGTCCCCCGAAGAACCTCCTCACCTAGGCCTGCTCGCCTTCCATGCCCCTCCCAGCATGTACCAACATCCGACTGAACTTCAAATCGAACTCTCTCACAGTCCGACCTCCCTGAGTCAGGTTCAGAAACCTCGACTCTATCCTATCCACCGCCTCCTGCGGAAAATACTTGGTGTTAAACTCTGCCAAGAAATCCTCCCAGACCATCTCGGCCTGCACCCTCCTGGTCTCGATGCCTCTCCACCAGAGATGCGCATCACCATCCAGATAGTGAACCGCCAGGTCCACTCTGAATCCCTCAGGACACCTGATCGAGCGAAAATTACGCTCCAATCTCCGCCGCCACTCATCGGCCTCCTCAGGCTTGGCACCACCCGAGAAAAACCCGGTGCCAATCCTCTGCATCTGCTCCATCATCCTCAGATACGATGGAAACTCTTCTGCAACCGCCACACCCGGCTGCACACCAGCCACACCCGGCTGCACACCAGCCACTACCGGCTGAACCCCAGCCACCACTGGCTGCACACCAACCACTCCTGGCCGTACACCAGCCACTCCTGGCCGTACACCAGCCCCACCTGGCTGAGCTCCCAGAGCCTGACCCGGAGCCGGTACCCCACCTGGTAACCGCTCCAGAATCAACTGCAGCAAACTCGCCAAACGATCATCTCGGTCTTGGGCCACACCTACGGGAGCACCCCCACCCAGGCCCCCCGCACCATCAGCTACCTCGGGACCCACACTGGTCCCACCAGCCCTCACACTGGCACTCATAGCAGTCACACCCACAGACCCCTCCTGAAACGCCTGCGAGTCTGCCACCTGCTCCTGCGTGGTCTCCTGGGCCACACTCACGGTCTCTGACTCACTCTGAAGTCCTCGCCCACGCCCACCGAGACCACCGCGGCCACCATGGCCCTACGACCTCTGCCTCTAGCATCTCTAGCCATCACTCTGCCCTAACCAGCAGACTACTAACTACTAGAAAACAGAAAGTCATAAAACACTTACCGTGGAATCTCATTGAAGGCTTGGAAGAGATGATCTATGTCCCCAAACCCACACGACAATCAATCAATTATCACACAATCAATTAATCAATCACCCGCCCTAGAACCATGAGGGCCGTCCTAGAACCGTTAGGGCTCTGATACCAAACTGAAATGACCCGACTCAAAAATTTAAAATTTTTCTAATTAAAAACCCGGATTATCATTATCACAAACGATAATCCTCAACGGTTCAATCAAACATGCGGAATACATAACAATTAAATCAATTCACAACACAACAATTTTAACGAATCCCATATTTCATTAAATAATAAACCAGTTCACCAATCAACCAATATCAATAAACAATATCTAATGACTAACAACTTAACAATTCCATAGAACGACAATCCAAGTGAGACCCTAAATCATCTCTTCTTCCTCGCCACGATTCCACGATCACAGTTTCTCTTTACCTGCAACACATGGCAAAAAGAGTTGCATGAGTATTATCACAAATACTCAGCGACGCGGTCATCCCGTCTACAGGCTATTTAAATACAAGTATAAACAACCAACACAATACCAGGATGAACACAGAAACAAGCATACACGAACAAGCAACAAAACCAGTCCAGAATGCACCGTGTCGATCGAGAGGCCTCACTGTGTCGATCGGCACAACCAGTAGGTGTCGAAGAACACAGGTCTCGTGTCGATCGACACACCCCTTCGGTGTCGATCGACACGACGTCGCAGAACCCAGAAACGAGTTAATCCTCACACGACTCGAATCTGATGCGATCCATCGAGTCTCCTACACAAATCCACACACAAACACACGAAACTACCAAGCAGTCATATTCCATTGACTCCCTATACTTATACAAGCCTACGATCACGCACTCACCTCGAAGAATCGAAATGAGAATGGGATCAACGGTTACAAAACGACTCGTACACAACGAACCACTGATCCAAAACCAAAACGGACAACTGTTCTGGAAACTAGACAGACACAGCTACGCGTCGGTATGCGGATCGTCTCCAGAATCCTTCTGGTTCGATCGGAAATCAACCCCGAAGCCGACTGATCGCAGACAATCTATCTGCACAGACCCATCGAGTTCAAACAGCCATAACTCGATGAATAATCAACGAAAAGACAAACCGTTTTCGCCTATATCAAGAGAAGAGATCGGAGAACTTACCCACCAAGTTTCACCCCAATCCTCTTCGAATTACCCAGCCGTTTTCCCTCTCAAACACTCGAGCAGAAACTGTCCTTCACCCTCAATCACACAGAACTCACAACCTCTCTTGATTCTCTCTCAAATCCTCCTCTTTCTCTAATTTTCGGCCAAAAAGAGACCAATACGCGTCTGTTCTAGCCCTTTTATACAACCCTAGGGTGTCTCCTAAACCGGCCCACCAAACCGGCAATCAGAAACCGAAACCGTCGATCTGATTTTAACTTGTGTCGATCGACACACAACCCCTGTGTCGATCGACACCCACCAAAAATCCACTTTTTGGTCCACGGGCGTTACACTTAGACATTCCCTTGATCTTTTTCCTCGGCTTGCATAAGTATCACGATCCAGTTTGCCTCGGTCAATCCTCCGTCTTGTGCCTCCTTGAGCATTCGTTGAATGGAATGCGTGAGCTCCCTTCCCTAGGACCTCGTGACCGGTCCTTGTATTTTCTCCATCGCGCTTGACTCGTCCCAAACCTCGCGGTTACCGATCCCCAACCACATCACGACATAGGGTGTGTGCGTCGATTGACGTAGGGTGTGTACGTCGATAGACACATATTGCGAATTGAACAAGTTGGTTCAGTTTTTGAATGTCGGTTTGCGGTCTGGTTTAAGAGAATCCTAGGGTTCGCCTTTATAAGTCAGGGGGCCGTATTTCAGCCATGTTTTTGGGAGAAAAAAAGCTGAGTTTCAAAGTTCCAGAGAGAAGAGAAAGAGATCCTTGAGTGTTCTTGTTCCTTAAGGCTAAGAAAAAGTGTGATTGAGGCTTTGGAGGCAATTCTGTCCAGTTTTAAAAGAGGAGGGAAACGGCCAGTAATAACAGGTCCGATCGGAGCAAAACTTTTAGGTTACGTTCTCCACTCTCTGATCTTGATATAGGAGAAAACGGTTTGTCAATCGGATGTGTATTCTAGGAGTTATAATTGTTTTACTAAGAAAGATTTGTGCAATGTCGGATCTGCGGTCAGTCCACTTCAAAGTAGGATTCCCGTCAAACCAGAAGGACTCAGAGGACGATCCACATACCGTTGGATAGCTCTCTCTGTCTAGTTTCCAGATGAGGTTTCCAATCTTTAGTGTGCTTTCGAAGTCAGCATGTCGTTCCTATTTTCTGAAACCCTAATTCGGTTTAGGAGGTTTTTGGAGAAAGGATCGAGGTTTTGTTGGTTCGTGAGGAAGGGAAGATAGAGCAGGGGCTGTAGGTGTCAAAGAGGTCTCTTTTTGTGGCTGTCCTTGTCTAGAATCGATCTAGAATCAAGCTGAGTGCGTGACCATGGCATTCATGAGACTGATGACGGGGACTTTCAGGAGTATTTGGACGAGTTTGTGATCATCTTTATCGATGATATTCTGGTGTATTCGAGGAGTCATGAGGAGTACGAGGTTCATTTGAGAGTTGTTTTGGAGAAGCTGCAGAGCAGAACCTATATGCTAAGTTGAGCAAGTGCTGTTTTTTACAGCGGGAGATGGGTTTTCTCGGTCATGTGGTTTATGCATATGGAGTTTCTGCAGATCCGGCAAAGATAGAGGCTATTAGAAGGTGGCCTAGACCGAGGAATACCACGGAGATCATGAGTTTTCTCAATTTGGCAGGTTACTACCGGAGATTTGTAAAGGGTTTCGCGAGTATGGCTCAGTCGATGACAAAACTGACGAGAAAGGATGTTCCTTTTGTGTGGTCTTCAGCTTACGAGGAAAATTTCGCAAGGCTGAAGGAGATGTTGACTGGTACACCAGTGTTGGCGTGGGTAGAGCCGGATGAGCCTTACGTGGTGTATACAGATTCTTCGGGAGTTGGTCTGGGTTGCATGTTGATGCAGCACGGAAAAGTAATTACTTATGCTTTGAGGCAGTTGAGGAAGCACGAGAGCAACTACCCTACCCATGACCTTGAGTTGGCTGCAGTGATTTTTGCTCTAAAGATTTGGAGATCCTATCTTTATGGCGGAAAGGTTCAGATGTTCAACATACCACAAGAGCCTGAAGTATTTCTTTACGCAGCCAAAGCGGAACCAGAGGCAGAGGCGATGGATGGAGTTGGTAGAGGATTATGATATGGAGATTGGTTACCATCTCGGTAAGGCTAATCGTGTTGCTGATGCTTTGACTCGGAAGAGGGTTGATTTGGCTTAGGAGCGGGATATGGAAGCTTTGGTGAGTAAGATTAGTACCTCGAGGTTATGTGTTATCTCACAGGAACCTTTGGGGTTAGAGGAAGCTAACCAGGCAGACTTGCTGAGCAGGATTCGAGTAGCTCAAGAGAAGGATCAAGGGTTGATTGATGCTTCTAGGGATGCAGGTTCTGAGTATCAGGTCTCTGCGAACGGGATGATACTTTTGAACGAGCGAGTTTATGTGTCGAAGGATGAGGATCTGAAGCAAGAGATTCTTAGAGAGGCTCATGCGAGCAAATTGTTTATTCATCCGGGATCGGCTAAGATGTATCGTGATCTGAAACGGTATTATCATTGGGTTGGGATGAAGAAGGATGTTGCTAACTGGGTCGAAGCTTGCCATGTGTGCCAGTTAGTGAAGGCAGAGTATCAGGTTCTGAGTGGTTTATTGCAGAGTTTACCCATTCCAAAGTGGAAGTGTTGACCGACGCAAGGTGTGTGCGTCGATCGACACAGGTTGCGAATTGAACCGGTTGGTTCAATTTTTGAGAGTCGGTTTGCAGTCTAGTTTAAGGGAACCCTAGGGTTCGCCTATATAAGTCAGGGGGCCGTATTTCAGTCGTGTTTTTGGGAGAGAAAAGGTGAGTTTCAGAGTTCCAGAGAGAAGAGAAAGATATCCTTGAATGTTCTTGTTCCTTAAAGCTAATAAAAGGCGTGATTGAGGCTTTGGAGGCAGTTCTGTCCGGTTTTAGAAGAAGAGGGTAATGGCCAGTAATAACAGATTGGATTAGAGCAAAACTTTCAGGTTAAATTTTCTTCTCTCTGATCTTGATACAGGAGAAAAGGGTTTGTCAATCGGATGTGTATTCTAGGAGTTATAATTGTTTTACTAAGAGAGGTTTGTGAAGTTTTGGATATACGATCAGTCCACTTCAAAGAAAGATTCCTGTCTAACCAGAAAGACTCATAGGACGATCAGCATACCATTGGACATCTCTCTCTGTCTAGTTACAGATCAGGTTTCTGATCTGGATTATGAGGTAATCTCCGTTTTCAGTGTGCTTTCGAAATCAGCTTATCGTTCCTTTTTTTTTAAATCCTAATTCGGTTTAGGAGGTTTTTGGAGAAAGGATCGAGGTTCTGTTGGTTCGTGAGAAACGGAAGATAGAGCAGGGGATGTAGGTGTCAGAGAGGTCTCTTTTCGTGGCTGTCCTTATCTAGAATCGATCTAGAATCAAGGTAAGTGTATGACCATGGTTAATCTGGGTAATCGGAGTATTCAGGATGCGTTTGATTGTGAATTAGAATGGATTGATGAATGATTACTGGTTATTTGTTCATGTTATGTGTTGTTGATTGATCACTTGGAATTATATTATTTCTTTATGCCTGTTATGTATAGCCAAGTAGATGGGATGACCGTTTCATTGAGTATTTGTGATAATACTCACGCATCTCTTTTAACCATGTGATGCAGGTAAAGAAAACATGTGATCGTGGAATCAAGACTGTGGAGAGGAGATGATCTAGAGTCTCATTTATTTGCTTTATGTGATTGTTTAGAACCGCTAGGTTGCTGGTTTTATAGAATTGAATTGTTAAATTGGTGATGGTTTGATGGTTTAATCGTTTGATTGGTTTGAGTTGATTTCCGCTGGTTATATTTGGTTGCTTGTTGAATTACTATGTGTTGAGAATTAATATTCATAAGAAAACTAATTCGATGTAAAAAAAAAGGGTCGGGTTGTTTCAGGCAATGTGTAGATTAATCCATATCCCTTATAAATTCTCAAAATCCCTTCCAACTTTATGTTAAGCTTCTGATGTATGCAAAATAGGTTAAGCTTTTATGTGGATTTATTTAGCAAGTTTAGTTTCGCATAGTGATTATATTTTTTTCAATGTATATTTGTTTTGTAAATATTTCGAAAAAAGTTCTTATGCGAATTATTATATTTTATAGTTGTTTGATAAAATTTCTCCACTAGTTATTCTAAAAAGTTGTTTTGCAAACATATTTTATTGTATAAGCGGAAGATCATCATTTTTGCATCTCTCAAACTTTCTGGAATACCTATATATGTTCCCACTTCTCCTAGCGTTTTAATTCCTAAGGTTTGCTTAATTTTTTACGGGTTGAGTCTTGCATCCGATGTCTAAATTGTATTGAAAACTTTGCAAAATTAATTTTTTAACGCCCGTGAACCTAAAAGTGGATTTTTGGTGGGTATCGATCGACACAGGGTGGTGTGTCGATCGACACGTGTGTTTTGGACTTAGGAGAAGTCGGGTTTTGGGCGTTATGTTGATCGACACAGGTGGTGTATGTCGATCGACACGGGGTTAAATTAGACCGGCAGGTTCAGTTTAATTGTCCGGTTTGGTGGGCCGGTTAAGGAAAACCCTAGGTTTCTATATAAAAGGCAGAAACAGTGTTCTGGCCATTTTTGTTGATCAGAAATCAGAAGTTTAGGGTTTTGGAAGAGGTTTGAGAGAGAGAGGCTTTGTTCTTGAGAGGTTTGTGAGTGAGAACAACTTCTGTTTGAAAGTTTGAGAGGGCAAACGGCTGGGATATTCGCGACGGATTGGGGTGAAACTTGGTGGGTAAGTTTTCCGATCTCTGCTCTTGATATTAGGCGAAAACGGTTCGTCATTTCGTTGATTATTCATCGAGTTATGGCTGTTTGAACTCGTTGGGTCTGTGCAGATTAGTTGTCTGCGATCAGTCGGCTTTGGGGTCGATTTCCGATCGAACCAGAAGGATTCTAGAGGCAATCCGCATACCGACGCGTAGCTGTGTCTGTCTAGTTTCCAGAACAGTCATCCGTTTTGGTTTTGGACCAGTGGTTCGTCGTGTACAAGTCGTTTTGTAACCGTTGGTCCCATTCTCATTTCGATTCTTCGAGGTGAGTGCGTGATCGTGGGTTTGTGTGGGCATAGGGATTGATGGAATGCGTTTGCTTGGTGTTTCGTGTGTTTTGTGGTTGGAATTGTGCAGGTGACTCGACAAATCGCGACAAATTCGAGCCACGAGAGGATAGGGTCGTTTCTTGGTTGTCGTGTCGATCGACACAGGATAGAGTCATGTCGATCGACACCTAGTGGCTGTGTCGATCGACACAGAGTCCCTGTAATTTTTCGTGATTGGTTGTTCTTGTTGTTTGCTTGTGTGCTCATCCTGGTATTCCTATTGATTATTATGTCTATACTTAAATAACCCGTAGACGGGATGACCGCGTCGCTGAGTATTTGTGATAATAATCACGCAACTCTTTTTGCCATGTGTTGCAGGTAAAGAGAAAATGTGATCGTGGAATCATGGCCAGGAAGGAGAGATGATCTAGGGTCTCGTATGGCTGTGTGCTGTTGTAGAATTGCTAGGTTGCTAGTAAATTCTGAGTTGTAGTTTATTGGTTATTGATTATTGTTGGATTGTTGAATTAAACCGGTTAGATTTAATAAGTATGAGATTATTGAATTGTTTGAATTGGTTTAATTTTTTTATGTTTTTCGTATGTTGTATTGGCCCAATTGAGGATTATTATCTGTGATGATAATAATCTGAAGGGAAAAACTTTAATTTTTTTTGGGTCGGGTCGTTTCAGTTTGGTATCAGAGCCCTAACGGTTCTAGGGCGGCCCTTATGGTTCTAGGGCGAGTGATTGATTAATTGATTGTGTGATAATTGATTGATTGCCGTGTGGGTTTGGGGACATAGATCATCTCTTCCGAGCCTTCAATGAGATTCCACGGTAAGTGTTTTATGACTTTCTGTTTTCTAGTACTTAGTAGTCTACTGGTTAGGGCAGAGTGATGGCTAGAGGTGCTAGAGGCAGAGGTCGTAGGGGTCGTGGTGGCTGCGGTGGTCGTGGTGGGTATGGGCGAGGACTTCAGAGTGAGTCAGATGCCGTGAGTGTGGCCCAGGAGACCACGCAGGAGCAGGTGGCAGACTCGCAGGCGTTTCAGGAGGGGTCTGTGGTGTGACTGCTACGAGTGCCAGTGTGAGGGCTGGTGGGGCCAGTGTGGATCCCGAGGTAGCTGGTGGTGCGGGGGGGCCCGGGTGGGGGTGCTCCCGTAGGTGTGGCCCAAGACCGAGATGATCGTCTGGCGGGTTTGCTACAGTTGATTCTGGAGCGGTTACCAGGTGGGGTACCGGCTCCGAGTCAGGCTCCGGGAGCTCAGCCAGGTGGGACTGGTGTACGGCCAAGAGTGGCTGGTGTGCAGCCAGTGGTGGCTGGGGTTCAGCCGGTAGTGGCTGGTGTGCAGCCGGGTTTAGCGGTTGCAGAGGAGCTTCCATCGTATCTGAGGATGATAGAGCAGATGCAGAGGATTGGCACCGGGTTTTTCTCGGGTGATGCCAAGCCTGAGGAGATCGATGAGTGGCAGCGGAGATTGGAGCGTAATTTTCGCTCGATCAGGTGTCCTGAGGGATACTGAGTGGACCTGGCGGTTCACTATCTGGATGGTGACGCGCATCTCTGGTGGAGAGGCGTCGAGACCAGGAGGGTACAGGCCGAGATGGTCTAGGAGGATTTCTTGGCAGAGTTTAACGCCAAGTATTTTCCGCAGGAGGCGGTGGATAAGATGGAGTCGAGGTTTCTGAACCTGACTCAGGGAGGTCGAACTGTGAGAGAGTTCGATTTGGAGTTCAGTCGGCTGTTGGTACATGTTGGGAAGGGCATGGAGGGTGAGCAGGCCCAGGTAAGGAGGTTCCTCGGGGGACTTCGAGCTGATCTGAGGACTCGCTGCAGAGCGAGTAAGTTCGCCACGAGGGCGGAGTTGGTAGAGACGGCTGCTGCATTCGAGGAGGATATCAGGGAGCAGGCTGTGGTGGTTAGTCCACCGGTACAGTAGCAGAGGAGGCAGCAGTCGGGTTCGAGCGGGAGACGGGAAGGTTGGTGTATCAGGGGGTGAGACCGACTTCCGGGAGTCTCGTAATTTCAGCGATACAGGCCGAGCAGTTGATTGAGAAGGGCTGTGAGGCATATCTGGCGACGATAGTGATGCCGGAAACTGTTGGAGAGGTTGCAGTTGGAGATATTCGGGTTGTTCGGGATTTCCAGGATGTGTTTCAGTCGTTGTTGGAATTGCAACTATCGCGGTCAGATCTATTTACGATTGAGTTGGAGCCTAGAACGACTGCTATATCTAAGGCGCCTTACCGTATGGCTCCAGCAGAGATGGCAGAGCTGAAGAAGCAGCTGGGTGATCTGTTGGGGAGGGGTTTCATCCGACCTAGTGTTTCACCATGGGGAGCACCGGTGTTGTTTGTGAAGAAGAAGGATGGGAGTTTTCGGTTGTGCATCGATTACCGGGGACTTAACCGTGTCACTGTGAAGAACATGTATCCTCTGCCGCGCATTGATGAGTTGCTGGATCAGTTGCGAGGGGCTACCTGGTTCTCCAAGATTGACTTGGCTTCGGGGTACCATCAGATTCCGATTGATGAGGCGGACGTCCGAAAGACGGCCTTTCTGTAGATCTGGCTAAGATTGAGGCTATCAGAGGTTGGCCTAGACCGAGGAGTGCCACCGAGATCAGGTGTTTTCTTGGGTTGGCAGGTTATTACCGGAGGTTCGTCAAGGGGTTTGCGAGTATGGCGCAGTCGAAGACGAAGTTGACAGGGAAGGATGTTCCATTTGTGTGGTCTTCAGCTTGCGAGGAGAGTTTCGGGAAGCTGAAGGAGATGCTGACTAGTACACCAGTTTTGGCATTACCCGAGCCGGGTGAGCCGTATGTGGTGTATACAGATGCTTCAGGAGTTGGTCTGGGATGTGTGTTGATGCAGCAGGGGAAGGTTATTGCGTATGCTTCGAGGCAGTTAAGGAAGCATGAGTGCAATTACCCTACCCATGATCTGGAGTTGGCTACGGTGATTTTTGCACTTAAGATTTGGAGGTCTTATCTGTATGGCAGGAAGGTGCAGGTATTCAAAGACCACAAGAGTCTGAAGTATTTCTTCACTCAGCCAGAGCTGAACCAGAGACAGAGGCGCTGGATGGAGTTAGTTGCAGACTATGACCTAGAGATCGGGTACCATCCGGGTAAGGCTAACCTGGTTGCAGATGCGTTGAGTCGGAAGAGAGCGGCTTCAGATCAGGAGTGAGATATGGAGGCTCTGGTGAGCGAGATCAGCACGTTGAGGTTGTGTGTGATCTCACAGGAGCCGTTGGGGTTAGAGGCAGCTAACCAGGCAGATCTGTTAAGCAGGATTCGGGTTGCTCAGGAGAAGGATCAGAGTTTGATTGATGCTTCTAAGGCGGCCGGTTCAGAGTATGTGGTCTCAGTGAGTGGGATGATACTGGTAAACGGGCGGGTTTGTGTACCCAAAGACGAGGATCTGAGGCAAGAGATCCTGAGGGAGGCTCATTCGAGCATGTTGTCGATTCATCCAGGAGCGACCAAGATGTATTGTGACCTGAAGCGGTATTATCACTGGGTCGGGATGAAGAGGGATGTAGCTAGCTGGGTTGCAGCGTGCAATGTGTGTCAGCTGGTGAAGGCTAAACATCAAGTTCTGAGCGGGTTATTGCAGAGTTTGCCTATCCCGGAGTGGAAGTGGGATATGATTACGATGGATTTCGTGATGGGATTGCCAGTGTCACGGACCTATGATGCGATATGGGTTATCGTGGATCGTCAGACGAAGTCAGCACATTTTCTGGCCATCAAGAAGACCGACGGAGCGGTGTTGTTGGCTAGGAAGTATGTGCGTGAGATTGTGAGGCTGTACAGTGTGCCAGCTAGTATTGTGTCAGACCGGGATCCGAGATTTACTTCAGAGTTCTGGAGGGTATTTCAGGCAGAGATGGGCACTAAGGTGCATATGAGTACAACGTACCATCCTCAGACAGATGGGCAGTCAGAGATAACGATTCAGACATTGGAGGATCTGTTGAGGATGTGTGTGCTTGATTATGGTGGTCATTGGGTGGATCATCTTAACCTGGTTGAGTTTGCGTATAACAACAGTTACCAGGCGAGTATTGGGATGGCTCCGTATGAGGCTCTGTATGGGAGGCCATGTAGGACACCACTATGCTGGACTCAAGTGGGGGAGAGGAGCATGTTTGGTGCAGATTTTGTTCAGGAGACGACGGAGAAGATCCGTGTCTTGAGGCTGAACATGAGAGAGGCTCAGGATCGGCAGAAGAGTTACGCCAATAGGAGACGGAATGAGCTGGAGTTTGAGCTGGGAGATATGGTGTATCTCAAGGCAGCTATGTTGAGGGGTCCTAACAGATCCATTTCAGAGAATAAGCTGAGTCCGAGGTTTATGGGTCCGTTCAGAGTGGTGGAGCGGGTCGGACCGGTGGCTTATCGGTTGGAGTTACCTCAGAGTATGAAGGCTTTTCACAAGGTCTTCCATGTTTCGATGCTGCGGAAGTGTCTACATGAGTCTGAGGAGGTGTTGGCTAGGATTCCGGAGCATCTTCAGCCCAACATGATGTTGGCGGCGAGGCTTGTGAGGATTCTCGAGAAGAGGGTCAAGGTTTTGCGCTGGAAGAGTATACCGTTGGTGAGAGTCGTGTGGGACTGTGACGGTATTGAGGAGGAGACTTGGGAACTAGAGGCGTCGATGAAGAGGAAGTTTTCAAAGTGGTTCGAGAAGCAAGCGGTGGCTTGAGTCCTTTTTCTGGTTTTCAGAGTCTGTATTAGCATATTGCTATGATTGAGATAATTGTATTTCGTTGTGGATGTAACGAGTATACTTTTTGAGATTTAATAAGATGAGTTTGCCTTATTAAATGTGTGGTTAAAACGTTTGGGTTCTTATGAGATGACTAGTGATGTCATGGTTTGTGATGACTGGTAGGTCATGTGGAGGTCTAGCGATAGAAGTTTTATGTGAGTTAGAGCTTGCCTATCGGCTAGGATGGCTAGGAATAGGAGTTTTACGCGGCTTAGAGCTTGCTCATGTTCCAGAAGGGGCTGGAAATGAGATTGCTCATGTTCCAGGAGTGGCTGGAAATGAGATTTGTTCATGTTCTAGGAGTGGCTAGATATGAGATCGTTCATATTCCAGGAGTGGCTGGAAATGAGATCATTCACGTTCCAGGAGTGGCTGGAAATGAGATTGTACATGTTCTAGGAGGGGCTGGAAATGTAAGCTCTATGCGCGTTAGAACTTGTCTATGTCCTAGGGAGAGTCTGGAAAAGAGGTTTTATGTGAGTTAGAATCGTCTTTTCCAGGGACTTTGCGAAACACCCTGGTGATTGGGTTATTTCGGATGACCACGAGAGGTGATTTCAGTCCACAGGTACTTATGATGCACGTTTCACAGTATTACTCCAGGGAACGGGTGGGTTCCTGTATACTGAGGGATAGTGGATCTCTCCAGAGGACGGGTGGGTTCTCTGCATATACTTGAGAGTTGGTGGTTCTCTCTGGGGAACAGGTGGGTTCCCTACATATACGTTGAGGGATAGTGGGTCTCTCCACGGGACGGGTGGGTCTCCTGCACACTGTCGCTCAAGGGGTGACGATCCTGCGAGCATATGTGTGGTGTATATGTTTATGAGTTATGAGTATGAGTTAGGAGCAGTAGCGTCTGAGCGTGGTCGTGAGTATGAGACTGGATGAGCTTCGGGGATAGGGAGTGGATCTCAGGTGGTGCTGACCGGGTGGGGTCAGGATTGCAGCCATGGTGAGACAGTGCAATGTGGCTAGTATGAGCCTAGTAGAACTCGGGGATCAGGTGGGATCACGAGTGGTGCTGGCTGAGGGCCAGGGTGTGTTGTGGATGTCGAGTCTGGGGTTATTACTGGAGTCTGGTTCGGTTCGGACAATCCTGGTAGCATATGTTACGCCGATGGTAGTACATGTTCTTGTTTGATTGTTGTATGATCATTTGGTCCAATGCGGGTTCAACGGTTGGTCGGACATGTTTTTGTTTGATTGTTGGACGGTCAATCGGGCAGCCCTAATCCGGACCATGGGGCGTGCATCGTTGGTGTTCCGGGTGAATCTGGTCGAATTTTAGGTGAGAGTGTTAGCCTTAGCAGGACGGGTTGTGGGATTCGAGTGTGATCTCGAAGGATACTGGCCGGGTGCGGGTCAGGTGGTTGAGACCGTAGTGTGGCGGTATCGCGTGATTCGAGGTCGAATCCGTGTTTGTGGAGGAGAATTATAACGCCCGTGAACCTAAAAGTGGATTTTTGGTGGGTATCGATCGACACAGGGTGGTGTGTCGATCGACACGTGTGTTTTGGACTTAGGAGAAGTCAGGTTTTGGGAGTTATGTCGATCGACACGGGTGGTGTATGTCGATCGACACGGGGTTAAATTAGACCGGCAAGTTCGGTTTAATTATCCGGTTTGGTGGGCCAGTTAAAGAAAACCCTAGGTTTTGATATAAAAGGCAGAAACAGTGTTCTGACCGTTTTTGTTGATCAAAAATCAGAAGTTTAGGGTTTTGGAAGAGGTTTGAGAGAGACAGGCTTTGTTTTTGAGAGATTTGTGAGTGAGAACAGCTTCTGTTCGGAAGTTTGAGAGGGAAAACGGCTAGGATATTCGCAACAGATTGGGGTGAAACTTGGTGGGTAAGTTCTCCGATCTCTACTCTTGATATAGGCGAAAACGGTTCGTCATTTCATTGATTATTCATCGAGTTATGGCCGTTTGAACTCGTTGGGTCTGTGCAGATTAGTTGTCTGCGATCAGTCGGCTTCGGGGTCAATTTCCGATCGAACCAGAAGGATTCTAGAGGCGATCCGCATACCGACGTGTAGCTGTGCCTGTCTAGTTTATAGAACAGTCGTTCGTTTTGGTTTTGGACCAGTGGTTCATCGTATACAAGTCGTTTTGTAACCGTTGGTCCCATTCTCATTTCGATTCTTCGAGATGAGTGCGTGATCGTGGGTTTGTGTGGGCATAGAGATTGATGGAATGCGTTTGCTTGGTGTTTCGTGTGTTTTGTGGTTGGAATTGTGCAGGTGACTCGACGAATCGCGACAGATTCGAGCCACGAGAGGATAGGCTCGTTTCTGGGTTGTCGTGTTGATCGACACCAGGTGGTGTGTCGATCGACGCAAGATAGAGTCATGTCGATCGACACAGGATAGAGTCATGTCGATCGACACCTAGTGGCTGTCTCGATCGACACAGAGTCCCTGTAATTGTTCGTGATTGGTTGTTTTTGTTGTTTGCTTGTGTGCTCATCCTGGTATTCCTATTGATTATTATGTCTATACTTAAATAACCCGTAGACGGGATGACCGCGTTGCTGAGTATTTGTGATAATACTCACGCAACTCTTTTTGCCATGTGTTGCAGGTAAAGAGAAAATGTGATCGTGGAATCATGGCCAGGAAGGAGAGATGATCTAGGGTCTCGTATGGCTGTGTGCTGTTGTAGAATTGCTAGGTTGCTAGTAAATTCTGAGTTGTAGTTTATTGGTTATTGGTTATTGTTGGATTGTTGAATTAAACCGATTAGATTTAATAAGAATGAGATTATTGAATTGTTTGAATTGGTTTAATTGTTTTATGTTTTCCGCATGTTGTATTGGCCTAATTGAGGATTATTATCTGTGATGATAATAATCTGAAGGGAAAAACTTTAATTTTTTTTGGGTCGGGTCGTTTCAAATTTTTTTATCCTGATTCCAACCCCTATTCCATGGAGTTTGCTTTACGAAAAATAAACTATCATCCGCAAAAATTAAGTAAAAGCAATAACAGTGGGCTTATCCTGCCACCTTAAGCCAAGTTAAGCGTTTCTCTCTTTCTTCTTTCCATATATTAGCAATCAACGCTTTCATGTAGAGAATAAAAAGGTACGATGACAAAGGATCACTTTGCCTTAATCACTTTTGAAGAGTAATTTTCCCCCGCGGATTGCCATTGATCATAACTTTGCACTCGACTGATTTGATGCAGCATATTATCCACCCAATCCACTTTTCTACAAAACTTTATTTTTGAAAAGATGTTCGATAAATGTCCAATCCACCCAATCATAGGTTTTGCTCATACCCGACTTGATCACCATAAATTTGTCCTTACACGATGTATTTGTCCATAAACTATGAAACATTTCTTGGGCAATAAGAATTTTGTCCAAAATTTGTCGGCCAACGATGAAAGCCAACTGTGTTTTAAGATTTAATTTTGGACGGTGTGTCTTATAAATATAAAACTAAAATCAAAATAAAAATATAATTAGAAATATAATCCAAATTAAAAGTTAAAATTGAAATTGTCGAAAATAAAATAAAATACACTTACTAGACCTATGACCAGATCCGAAATCAGGTATATAATCAACCATGAGATGGACGTCCAATATGTTCCTTTTAACTTCACGTTCGAACTATGTCTAGTTAGTTGATGGTGGAGACGATGCAGAACACGAGATGCTGCTAAAGCTGAACTATCTTTGGTAATGATGTCCATGAGACTCGTCAGACTCACGGCTTGCTTTGCATGACGTTGTTGATGGCTTGCATTTCCTCTTAGTTCCTCATCAACCGCTCAGTCATGGTATTGGTCGATATCAACTGTGTTCACAAGTGCGTAGAAGAACTTTGTGAGGCAGTATAAGGAGCGGTCAAAGAAGCATTTGGTATCTCATGGATGCACCTGTCCCATCATTTGTCCTTTTTCTTCGGATCTTTTATATATTAAAAGAGAAGCATTTGAGGCAATTTTTGCTGATGTGTCATCACCACAATTTTTAACACTTTTTTCGTTAAATTTATTTAGTTTAGTTATCTCTATAACCAAACAGATTTTTAAACTCAATTTACACTCATTGTCAAACACAATTTCTAACACTTATTTAGATAACTATATAGGTTAATGTTATTTGTGTTGCCAAACACAGTTTCAATATATAAAAATTAACCAATTTTAAAAAGTTTATAGGGAATAACTATGAATCGTGGATAAAAGGTTTATGTTTAACAGATTTTTAACAAACCAATTATAACCATTAGAAAGATGAGATAATTGAATACATGATTTTAAATGATTATAACTTTATAAGTTTAACTAGGATTTAACTCGTGGTACACCACGGGTCAATATTTTTTGAAATTTTTATATCTATTTTATTTTAACGTTTGTATTGTTAGAATATCACAGTAGTTACTTTATTTTAACGTTTGTATTGTTTGTATTTTATCTTTGTTTTAATTGGTTTGAATCTCTGACTTTAGTATAGACTATGATTCATTTTTGTATACATCAGTTTCTTATATGAGAAAATAAATGCTATGACGTAGTTCTACAGAATAGCGGATTATTCAGAATAGCGAATATATAAAAGACAATGGGATAATTCTTGTTTGATATGTTAAACGCACATCATAGTAATACAAATATACTACACCCAAACAAAATACCAACAACTGATAACTTAACAGACTGAAAAAAAAAGACATTAAATCACATAACAAACTTCATAAACATCAAAATCCTTTCCCATTTTCGATAATCTAATAGGTAATAAGCTTTTAAGACCCGTGTCGATTTATTTTGTTTCCATAGAGGGACTTTTCGATTTAGGAAGAGAGAAAAAGCTTTTAAGACCCATGATTTAGGAAGAAGGATGAATATTTTCGATCATCTAATAGGTAATCAGCTTTTAAGACCCGTGATTTAGAAGGAAGGAAGAATATTTTAGATTTAGGATATAAAAAAAGCTTTAAAGACTCGTGTATCATACATTATTGTCGATTTAATTTGTTTCTATAAAGTGACTTTTCGATTTTTGATTGTAAATAATTGTAAATGATTCATAACTTTAGAATTTTGATTTAATTGTAAATGATTCATAACTTTAGAATATATGAGTAACCATTAGCAAACATTTTTATAAAAGTTCAAAGAATGATGTTTGTAATTTCCATGATTTCATGGTTCATCAGATTAATCTACATATCCCTTATATATTAATTGGATAGTGATTTGTAAGAAGATGATTATGTGTTATCTCCACAATCACTTCCACTAAAACAATTATGACATGGCTTGTCAAAATTGTGACATGACAAATTTGAATCAATAATAAAATCTTGTACAATTAAATTTATAATTTTTACCATAAATTAATAAAAAAGTTTTTAATCAATATATTATCAGATTTTTGTTTTTATTCTAAAATTATATAAAAATTAGTTTAGAAATTGGTTATTGTAATAATAAAATTATAGAACATTTTTATAGAATATATATTCTTTTTGAAAATAATAATAACCACTTACCAAAATTTTAAAAGAGATTTTGATATGTTTGTGAATAAAACTTCTTAAGTTAATAATAACAAATATAATTATTCTTTTGAAATATATTTTTTTTAACGCAAGACAATTTAAAAGTAATAAAAATATTTTATAATTCAAAAGCAACAATTTGTTTTTAATTTATGTTTCATTTATAAAATTTATGAATATATATTTTAATGTTTTAAAATATTAAATAATTTATTTGTATTAAATTCTACTTAAAATATTTGGACAAGCCAAATTTAACATGAGTTTTTAACTCTAATATATTAAATTATTATATATTTTGATTTGACATGTTTATATATATAAAATAATTAAATAGTAAAATTAAATTTTTGAAATTCATATTATTAATAAAAACGATATTATTGATCAAAAAAATTAACAACAAAAGAATCAACAATAATGTCTATAATAAAAATTAAAACAACTACATATTTCACATTTTTAAATACTAAAATTAAAAACAAAACTATATAAATAATTTTTCCGCGTGTACGCGGAAGAAGCATCTAGTATGGAAGTATATTATTAACGATGGTTATTGTAAGCCAAATTAAAAATATATTTTCCACGTAATCATTAAAAAAATTTAACCAAAATTCAAAATCTAATTTAATTATCAATCAACCAAAAAATATGTAATCTACACTTAATAAATTTACCATGATAAGTTGGTAACTAAGGAACATTAGAACAAAAAATGTTTCCACGAAATATTATTAAAAATCAAACAAAAATATCATAACAGTAATATTTAACAGTTATTTATCATTTAACTAATTTTTTTTCACATTTGCTAAATGGATTTATATGTTAAAATAGACCGATATTGAACATCTTTTATTTTTTTATTGTGTTTGTGTTATCTAACATGCTTAAAAAATGAATTTAAATACGAAGTACTTTTTATCATTCTTTTTCAAACTCATATGACCATTAAATATAAAGTGTGAAACATAAGTTTAACACATTGAATATTCTTAAATTTCGAAAAAAACATATGAATGTTCTTAAACTTGCCAAAAACATATAATATTTCAAAACTTTAATATCAAAACTCATTATTAAATCTACAAGATAAATATATAATTCAATTAGAAGTGAGATAAATGTGATTGATTTATGCATTTTTTATATCTTTATGTAAAATATATTTATACATAAAATAATTACAAATTCAAATATACAAACAATTTTTGAATTCTAATTATATATATTCATTTTATTCCTCGGACATCACGAATACTATCCTAGTAAACCTATACAAAACCAAAAATGTTTAAACTATAAGTCGAGTCGAATGTAAAAAAGTGTGTTTATTTAATATCTCTTCGTAAATCTGAACCTGATCTTCAACGAGCAATATAACTTTGACAGATACCCCCGGAGAAATCAATCTATGCCGCTCAGAGACCCGTGTCGTGTCGTGTTGTACACATGTGTTGAAGATTTTTCTCCGGTAAAGCGGTCACAAATATCACATCCTTGCGTCAATGGGAATTAGCCATCACATCAACAATAAGCGGGAGTGGCCCGTCCTATCTCTGTTAAGCGAACATAATATACTTACATATGTGTGTAATATATATGTTAAGAAAATGTAATAAAATAATTTGAAAAACAATTACCACGTAAAATCAAAGTCTGGCATATATTTTCTTGGTATGAAAAGTACATCATATATATATATATATATTTGGTTTTGTACAAGTGCATCATAAGAAGTAATAGACTGTTGGTTAAATAATTTTTCCACACTTGAGATCAGCCAAATTCAATATTATAGTGAAATCATATTTGCATAAACCATTCTTCAGTGAAGACAAAACAAACTTGAATTCATATAAAGTTGACCTAAATCGTTTTTCTTTAAACCGGTTGAATTAACTACTAAGAAATAATATTGTACATCTAAAGTTATATCTTAAGTCATATATAAAAAATGTGAGCCAATTTATTTATTATCAATTAATTTTAAGTTGACAACCATAATCTAACATGGTATAGAGGCCGAGCCATGTCATCCAGCACGAATCATTATCGATCCGACATGGATTAGTCCCATCAAAGTCGATCTGAGCCAAAATTAGACTCATCTATATATTTAGATCAATGGCCAAGCAACCAACATTTTGAAGAGACGTATTAAAAAATAATATTTCACATCAAAAATTAGAAACGATTTTAAATAATATATTAACTAGATTTTACTTTACATTCTGCGTGGGAATGTTATTTGTCTTATACTTAATTGTTCATAATATTTAAAGTGTCAATTATTTCGTACATTATATATTTATATACATAGTATTGTATTGTATATTGTTTGTGTTTCTTATTAGTGAACGTATATATAGTGGAATATATTATATTAATTTGTGTAGACAAAAATCGAAGTTTGAGCAAGGAATTTATTGTTCTTTTTAGTAAATAATTTCATTTTTTCCCGTGGGTTGATTTGTCTAGTTCTAATTATCAATGTTATCACACCCAATTGGCCTGATAAATTCACGACCCGGCCAATATTCCAATTCAAATTTAGTAATAAAATCTGATAAAACCGTGTAAACCTGAAAATATTCGTTACCAACCTGCAACCCGACGAATCGGGTGCACCAATCGAATCCGGATTTAAGAAAATATTACAAATTTTTTATGGAAACTAATTTTTTGCATCCCAAAATATAGTTAGAAAACAAAAATGTTCATAAGCAAAATAACGTTATGCCAAAATTGTAAAGCCCATTGATGAATCAAACCAGTTTACTCAAATTTTGGGGCAATAATCGTATGATTAAATTATAAATTTTTACTTTTTAATATATTTTTAGAATTTTTTTTCTTCTCCTATATCATGTGATTTTGACTTCTCTTTTTTTTTTTTTTTTTTTTGGTTCAGACTTTTGTTTATTTTTATATTTGTTATGAATTGTCTCTTTAAAACTAATTGTTTGGAGTTTAGTCGTACTGATTAGTTTGTGATTTGTGTTTTCAAAAGATGAAATCGTTCAAATGAAATACCCTCTCGTTTATCTTGTGCTTTACATAAGGGATATAATGCTCTTGTATCATAAACAATTCCTTCTCATAATTATGTTTGTATTCAAAATCGATTATATCTCATTGCATTCTATTCTAAGGATAAGATTTGTAATGTAATTCATAAATTATAAATAATATAATTTGAAAGAAAGATAAATGATAAATCTTTTTTTTTTTTGATTCTACATTTGAAAAAGTCACAGTCGACTTTGCATCTATAGAATTTGTTCCAATAATAAATGCATGTTCGAATTTTTTGCATCACTATGTTGCTCTATGTTTTTTCTATAGGACAATCAAGTACATTGAAATTTTGATAACGAAGTTTACGTCCATTGATTTCTTCACCACAATGTTGAAATGTTACTTTTCTTAACAAAAAAAAAAATTAAAATGTTACGTATTGGAATCTATAATATTAAAAGAGGAGTACACTTAGTACAATACCCAAAATCGAAAAAAAATATTACTAAAATTGCAATTCAATTATAACTAAATTGATTTAATTGAAAAAGGTAATTTTGGATAAATTTAATGGCAATTTCAGTAATTTTCAGGTCAATTTCGGACATTTTTCGGACTGGATCCCACTGGGGGACGCAGATTCTGTGTGACCCGTTTATGACCCGTTTTTTATTAATGGTAATTCTGTAATTATTCAATAGTGAGAGGATCGAGATCGATCCTCTCACTATCAGATAAAAAAGTGGGCCATAATTCTCCATTTGGGCCGATACAAATTGGTTGTCTCTAAATGGTTTTTAAATTAATTATGCATAGAAACATAATACTATCAGTGATCGCATATAACCTTAATCAAATATAAAAAATGACATGAATGGTCCTTTTTGTCGATGTGCTCGAAAATATAATTAATATATGTATTGATGTAAACAACCGAATATGTCAACATGTTTTTAATTCTTTTTAATATAGAAATTGAAATAGAGTACTCGCACAGAACGCTATATAATTAATATATGTATTGATATTTTAAGCAAAAGTTAACAGTTATATACTAATATGTAAGGATCCAGTATTTATATGCAAACATGCTATTTAAAAATATTTTTTGGTCGGCAGAAAAAGGAATTTAAAATTTAAATATTTAGAGTGCATATATATACTGTATTAATATCAGTTTTTATACTGTATTATCCAGTGGGACATATGCGATGGCAATTTTAGTAATTATCATATTAATTTCAGACATTTTTTGGGACTGGATCCGATTGGGGGGCGCGTATCTTCTTTTTACCCGGTCGGATCCAATTTCATTAATGGCATTTTCGTAATATTTGAATGTTTTATTACATCTGATTTCCTTATTGGATCACAAAATAAAAAAAAAGTCCAAAAACATTGTAAGCCCATTCGAAACTCTTGGTTTTATAAAATTCTTTGTCCCACATTGTTTTTGGGAGAGTTTTTTTATCTAGATTCTTAGTATAAATACGATCAACCATGATTCACAAAACTTAAATCGGAAGCCTAACATAGGCGTCCAAATTTGGGGTTTTGTTTGGTTTAATACTAATCCGGTTATTCGATTAACACGGATAGTTGAATCAAATAAAATTTGGAATAGGTTACATATATCGGATTTGTCAAAAACCTAAAATATTATAAATCGATCAGTTTATAATATTTTGGTTTTGATTAGATTCTGATATATGATAAATATTCTAAGCTTACCCAATAGTTTTACTGTTACGCATGTGGGTTAAAATATATTTATCCGTATTAGCAAAGGGATGAAAAGTTTAATATTTTAATCGAATTAAAATATTTCAGTTTTTATGTATTTGTTAATATTAAAAGAGAAGTACATTTAAGAGAATGTCCAAAATTGATTTCAATATTACTCAAATTGCCATTGCCTTTTAACTAAATAGATTCAATTAAACAGGGTAATTTTGGATATATGACGTGGCAATTTTAGTAATTATCATATCAATTTCAGACATTTTTGGGACTGGATCCGATTGGGGGGCGCGGATCCTCTTTTTACCCGGTCGGATATGATTTCATGAATGGCATTTTCGTAATACTTAAGTGTTTCATTACATCTGATTTTCTTATTGGATTACAAAATAAAAAAAAAGCCCAAAAACATTGTAAGCCCATTCGAAACTCTTGGTTTTATAGAATTCTTTGTCCCACATCGTTTTTGGGAGAGTTTTTTTTATCTAGATTCTTAGTATAAATACGATCAACCATGATTCACAAAACTTAAATCGGAAGCCTAACATAGGCGTCCAAATTTGGGGTTTTGTTTGGTTTAATACTAATCCGGTTATTCGATTAACACGGATAGTTGAATCAAATAAAATTTGGAATATGTTACATATATCGAATTTGTCAAAAACCTAAAATATTATAAATCGATCAATTTATAATATTTTGGTTTTGATTAGATTCTGATATATGATAAATATTATAAACTTACCCAACAGTTTTAATGTTGCACATGTGGGTTTAAATATTTCTAGTCGTATTAGCAAATGAATGAAAAGTTTAATATTTTAATTGAATTAAAATATTTCAGTTTTTATGTCTTTGTTAATATTAAAAGAGAAGTACATTTAAGAGAATGTCCAAAATTGATTTCAATATTACTCAAATTGTCATTGCCTTTTACCTAAATAGATTCAATTAAAAAGGGTAATTTTGGACATATGCAATGGCAATTTTAGTAATTATCATATCAATTTCAGACATTTTTGGGACTGGATCTGATTGGGGGGCACAGATCCTCTTTTTATCCGGTTGGATCCGATTTCATTAATGGCATTTTCGTAATATTTGAGTGTTTTTATTACATCTGATATTCTTATTGGATCACAAAAGGAAAAAAAAGCCCAAAACCATTGTAAGCTCATTCGAAACTCTTGGTTTTATAGAATTCTTTGTCCCATATCATTTTTGGGAGAGTTTTTTTATCTAGATTCTTAGTATAAATATGATCAACCATGATTCATAAAAACTTAAATCGGAAGCCTAACATAGGCGTCCAAATTTGGGGTTTTGTTTGATTTAATACTAATCCGGTTATTCAATTAACACAAATAGTTGTATCAAATAAAATTTGGAATAAGTTACATTTATCGGATTTGTCAAAAACCTAAAATATTATAAATCGATCAGTTTATATGGTATTTTCGTAATTGCGATGGTAAGACTCAGAAGAAGACTATGAACGTTGTTTTCAAAGAGGCTTTCCAAAATATTGACTCGCAATTTTTGTATGATGAAGGTATGGATCTATTTAACTTCTTTCAAATTCATCTCTTAAAACAAGTTGGTCATTTTTATAATATTTTGATTTCTTTTTATTACATATTAATTTTTGAACCTGATTAAAGATTTTGATCAATATACGGAAATGGAGAGTCTCAATTACTATTGTTTTGCTTTTTGGATCAAATCTTCGGCGATGTGTACAATTTATGTTTTGCTTTTTTTAGTCATTTCAGATGCGATTTATTACACAGAAATTTAGTACGTTGGCTGTTTGCTATTATAATAGACGTTTTCACATTCAAGGATTATGTTTCGTTTTTCCAATATAAATTTGTTTCTCATTTCTTAAAACTTTATCAAAACAGTACAGTTTATGATATGTTACATAGTTCATAACAAGTAACAAATCAAGTTTTGGTTACTTATAAGATGTTGTATAAAATCGGCCGTACTTTTTAATTCAGAGGATTGCTATCAGTTTCATGTAAATATTTAAGCAAAAAGTACCAAGATCACTCAATTACGATTACCAATCATCTATTCGTACAATCCATTTAATAGTTCAATCATTTGCAAGGTAAACATTCGTTTTATTTCCCTCATTATATTTCCCAACAACTAAAACCTAAACTTAGATCCAAACCCACGGAAACCAATTGAAAATTTAAAAATATTTTGAAAATAAACAAAAATTCAATCAAAATTAAATAAAGCACCTTTTAGTTTGCTTTGTTTATGAGATTGTTTAATTATCTACAAAACCAATAAACCGGAAACGTAAACCATTTGGAATAGCGTTAAAAACCATCATACTTGAGACGACAGACATACGTACATGCACAAAACTAAATATTGTAATTGATGTATACCAAATCCAATGACTATTCATTATAAAATTCAATACTTAACATACTTATTCTCTACCTTCAAGCTAAAAAAAAACCATCATACTTTTTCAAATTAATCGATTCTACTTACAAACTAAAACCATATATATCTAATCTTAGAACATATTATATACGACACAATACGAAAGCTAAATATAGTTTAAAATATATACAACGAATATTCCCGCACAAAGTGCGGGTGAAAATCTAGTTTTATTTTATTTTTCTTCCAAAGTTTTCTAGTTGTACAATTCTTCACAAAACATCATTCAAACACCAAAATCAACAAATATTTTTATAAATCCATTTAAAAAAATAAAAAAATTATAATGGGAATGTTTTTATGACAAATCAAGAGAAAAGCATTTGATAATCAATAATAGCTCTTCTTTGACTTCTTCATGACAACATTTGAAAATCGAGAATAGCTCTTCTTGTCACTCTTGGCACTCAAGAGTCTGATCATTACGTATGTTGGTCAAGAGAAAACTAGCATATACGAATGAGAGCAACATAAGAAAATTACTACTTCTTCTTCTTCATTCTTGGAACTCCTTGTGTCTGGTCATTGCATATTTGGATCAAAAGTAGCATATAAGAATGAGAGCATTGAGAAACGATGACGAAGATATCAACTAATATCATGATCTGAAACCTTAGAAGTCATCTCTGATTCCTGCAAAGATAAAGAAAATCCACTTTATTGATTAAAAAAAGCATTATGATGCTTGTAACGCCCGTGAACCAAAAAGTGAATTTTTGGTTGGTGTGTCGATCGACACGGGTGAGGTGTGTCGATCGACACGGGTATTTTAACTTGTGAGAAGTCGGATAGTTGGAGGTGTGTCGATCGACACAAGTGGTGTGTGGACCGATCGGTTTGGTTTCAATTGCTCGGATTGGGGAGCCGGTTTAGGGAACCTAGGGTTCGTATATAGAGGTTGGAACAGACGCGTTTTTCTCTCTTTTGGCCGTATTATCAGAGAGAATTGGGAGATTATCAGAATCAGAGAGTTTGAGTGAGTTCTGGTGATTTCTAGAGAAAGGTTGATCGATCTTGAGGCTTGTGCTTGCGTGGGAGGCTATTAGGAACGAGGAGGGTTTGTTGTTGAGTCGATTTTGGGGCTGGGAAAGGTGAAATCAGTGGCTGGTTTGAGTCGTTCTTTGGGTTCTTCATCTTTTCAATCTGAAATAAAGGTGAGTGCGTGATCGTGGGTTGTATAGGCCTAAGGATTAGATGGAATGCGTTTGCTTGTGTTGCTGGGTTGTTTCTGTGTGTTTTGTGATCAAAATTGTGCAGGAGACTCGATGAATCGTGATGGATTCGAGCCATGAGAGGATAGGCTCGTTTCTTGGGTTCTGCGATGTCGTGTCGATCGACACACTTATTCGTGTCGATGACACGAGGCTCCATGTCGATCGACACCAAGGTGGTGTGTCGATCGGCACAGGGCAGTCTGTCGATCGACACCTAGTGGTTGTGTCGATCGACATAGGCTTTCTGTACGAGTTCGTGTTGGTTGTTTTGTGTATGCTTGATTGTATGTTCATCCTGGTATTGTATCTCTTGTTTATGTCTGTATATAAATAACCTGTAGACGGGATGACCGCGTCGCTGAGTATTTGTGATAATACTCATGCAACTCTTTTTGCCATGTGTTGCAGGTAAAGAGAAAATATGATCGTGGAATCATGGCCAGCAAGAGGAGATGATCTAGGGTCTCGCTTCTCTGGTTGTATTGTTTAGAACTGCTAGGTTGCTAGTGAATTATGGTTATTGAGTATTGGATTGTTGTTGAATAATTCATTGAATTGGAATTTGTTAGATTAATAAAGTATGAGATTTATTGATTGTGTTATTATTGCTTATGTTCTTAATTTGTTCTGCATTGCTGTTGTTGGTCCATTGAGGATTATTATCTGTGATGATAGTAATCCGAAGGGAAAAATTTTAAATTTTTGGGTCGGGTCGTTTCATTTTGGTATCAGAGCCCTTATGGTTCTAGAGCGGGTGCAATTGATTGATTATGTGCGTTAATTGATTGATTGTTGTGTGGGTATGAAGTCCTAGATCATCTCTTCCGAGCTTTCAATGAGATTCCACGGTATGTGTTATTTGACTTTCTATTTTTCTAGTACTTAGTAATCTGCTGGTGACTGCAGAGTGATGGCTAGAGGTGCTAGAGGCAGAGGTCGTGGGGGCCGTGGAGGCCGAGGTGGTCATGGTGAGCGCGGGTGAGGACTTGTGAGTGAGTCAGATGCCGCGAGTGTGGCCCAGGAGACCACGCAGGAGCAGGTGGCGGACTCGCAGGCGTTTCAGGAGGGGTCTGTGGGTGAGACTGCTACGAGTGCCAGGGTGAGGGCTGTTGGGGCTAGTGTGGGTCCCGAGGTAGCTGGTGGTGCGGGGGGGCCTAGGTGGGGGTCCTGCCACAGGTGCAGCCCAGGACCGAGATGATCGCTTGGCGGGTTTACTGCAGTTGATTCTGGAGCAGTTACCGGATGGGGTACCGCTCCGGGTCAGGCTCCAAGAGTGCAGCCAGTAGTGGCTGGTGGTCAGTCGATAGTGGCTGGGCTTCAGCCGGGGGTGGCTGGTGTGCAGCCAGGTTTGGCAGTTGCAGAGGAGCTTCCATCATACCTGAGGATGATGGAGCAGATACAGAGGATTGGTACCGGGTTTTTTCTTGGGTGGTGCCAAGCCTGAGGAGGTCGATGAGTGGCGGCGGAGATTGGAGCGTAACTTTTGCTCTATCAGGTGTCCAGAGGGATATCGGGTGGACCTAGCGGTTCATTATCTGGATGGTGACGCGCATCTCTGGTGGAGAGGCGTCGAGGCCAGAAAGGTGCAGGCCGAGATGGCTTGGGGAAATTTCTTGGCTGAGTTAATTGCCAAGTATTTCTCGCAGGAGGCGGCGGACCGGATGTAGTCGAGGTTTCTGAACCTGACTCAGGGAGATCGAACTGTGAGGGAGTTCGATTTGAAGTTCAGTCGACTCCTGGTACATGCTGGTAGGGGCATGGAGGGCGAGCAGGCCCAGGTGAAGAGGTTCCTTGGGGGACTTGGAGCTGAGTTGAGGACTCGCTGCAGGACGAGTAAGTTCACCACGAGGGCGGAGCTGGTTGAGACTGCAGCAGCGATTGGACTCGCTGCATGGCGAGTAAGTTCACCACGAGGGCGGAGCTGGTTGAGACTGCAACAGCGATTGGACTCGCTGCATGGCGAGTAAGTTCACCACGAGGGCGGAGCTGGTTGAGACTGCAGCAGCGATTGAGGAGGACCTCAGAGAGTAGGCTGTGGTGATTAGTCCACCGGTGCAGCAGCAGCAGCAGAGGAGATCTCAGCAGCAGACGGGTTCGAGCAGGGGCGGCAAGCCTGCACAGGGTCAGAAGAGGACGTGGTAGAGCACTTCCGGGGCCAGTCAAGGTGGACAGAGTGGTTTAGGATGCTACGGATGTGGTAGCATTGGTCACAAGGTGGCCAGTTTTCCACAGAGGAGTGCAGCACGGAGTACTTAGGTGTGTTACCACTGCAGAGAGCCGGGGCATATCAAGCCCAAGTGCCCTAAGCTGCAGCAGATGGCGGTAGCGGCAGTGCAGCCGTTGGTGGTCCAGCCCTTGGCTCAGATTGCAGCGGCGCCATGGGTTTTCATGTAGGCGGAGGCGGGCGGTTCTAGCGCCAAACCGATCACAGGTATAATTTCAGACTTGTTCTTTTTAAATTCTTGTGGTGATTGAATTTAGTCTGTTGGAATTGTGAGTCTGCGTTAGAGTGTTGGGTCTTAAAGCACATGAGATTTGTGCAGAGACCTTAGTTGTGGGCGGTTGTGAGTCCCACGTGTTGTTTGATTAGGGAGCTACGAATAGCTTTATTACTCCGGAGTGTGCGGAGGGCAGCGGGATCCGGAGCGATTCCGGAGAGCAGCCGGAAGTAGTTAAGGTTGTTGGAGGCAGGACGTTGGCTACATTCGGGCGGGCTCGTGGTGTGGATGTTCTGGTGGCGGGAGAGTTAATGCCAGTAGACCTGGTTATTAGTCCGGTGGAGCTGTATGATGTTATCCTGGGTATGGATTGGTTGGATCGGTACAGGGTCCATCTAGATTGTCATCGAGGACGTGTGGTGTTTGAGCGAGAGACAGGGAGGTTGGTGTTTCAGGGTGTGAGACCGACTTCCGGGAGTCTTATGATTTCAGCGCTACTGGCCGAGCAGTTGATTGAGAAGGGCTGTGAGGCGTATCTGGCGATGATAGTGATGCCAGAGACTGTTGGTGAGGTTGCAGTTGGGGATATTCGGGTTGTTCGGGATTTCCAGGAGGTTTTCCAGTCGTTGTTAGGATTGCCACCGTCGCGGTCGAATCCTTTTACGATTGAGTTGGAACCGGGGACGACTCCTATATCTAAGGTGCCTTACCGTATGACTCCAGCAGAGATGGCATAGCTGAAGAAGCAGCTGGATGATCTGCTGGGTAAGGGTTTCATTCGGCCTAGTGTTTCACCGTGGGGAGCACCGGTGTTGTTCGTGAAGAAGAAGGATTTAAGTTTCTGGTTGTGCATTGATGTATTGCGTTTCTAATATGTGTTTCCGGAGTTTTATAGAGTCTTTTCTTTGTTTTCAGAGTCTTTTCAGGGCAAAATACGTTTGGGACAAGTCTAATGCAAAATGGAGCAAGAAATAGAAGAAAAATAGCAAAAGAGCATCAAAACAGTCCAAATCGATCGATCGATCTACTCCTGGATCGATCGATCAATCCAGTTATGTTCAAAATATCGGTTCATCTCAGGATCGACCTGACTGCTCGGATTGAAGATTTGAGGAGCAGATCGATCGATCCACTTTATGGATCGATCGATCAACTTACTAAACTCAAGAAAAAAGGAAAATTCTGATTTCCTTATTTTACTGGGCTTTTGCAAGAGATTTCGACGAAGACGTTTTTAGACCTATTTACTCGTTTTTTAGCTATTGTGGGGGGTACACTTTATTTTTATCATTTTTTGAGCTTTGGCAATTTGTAAGCACTAGGATGAGCATGTTCGATTAAATGCCTGAAAGAACGTAGATGAGCATGTTGTCCTTAGCCAACGAAAGCTGATGCTAAGGCGATTTGTGAACATATTAAACCTGTTCGTTAATGCTTGTCTAGAATTCTAAGTTCAAACGACAGTTTAGAATCTTAGGTTGCTAGATAAAGTGATTGATACCACGACAGTGGATTGGTTATAAATTTATGTTTGAGTTCGAGACTGCGCTTAATTGTTCCCTGAATAATTGTCTGATTCATGATTTCTGATTTCCTGCGAATATCCCTAAAGTCTGACGTTTTTAATTCATAAGTTCACATCGTTTATTTGTCATTCTTATTTTATTTTGCAAACAACCACATTTTATTATCTTAGCTTAGTTTCAATCTTATACTTTCGTAGTGTAACACTTGGTCCTTGTGGATTCGATCCCATAATTACCACTTCGATTGCTGTGCACTTGCAGTGTTATTTTAGGGTTAAAACCTATGATATCAAGTTTTTGGCGCGTTGCCGGGGACCAATAGCGTTACCTTCGAATTTTAGTTTGAAGTTTAGTCTAAGAAGTTACTAACGAGTTCCATTTTGTTCTTTTGGGTGTTTCAGGTGTATGCAAAGAAGAAGTAAAGGCTCTGACAACCTTCTCTACTTTGAGAACCTGACTCTTGGAAGAATAGAACGAACAAACAGAGCGAAAGCAAAGTCGAAACAAGTCAACATGGTTGATTCAGACTACGAACACAATGCACCGATGGCTGTAGGGGTTACGAGGGCTGAGTTTGATAGACTGCAGGAACGGATGCAAGAACAATTGAGACAGATGCAGCAGGTTCAGCCTGGGATTGGCGATGCTAACACGCCTCACACATTTTATCAGAACCGATCTGCCATATGTCTGCCTCCTCTCGTCAGGAACGACTATCAACTGCACCCTCAGCTAATTGGATTGGTGAAGAATTATACTTTCCATGGGTTGCCTGCTGAGATCCCAATGGATCACATAGAGAATTTTGTGGAAATTTGCAGTACTACCAAGGCAAATGGAGTCCCTGAGAACTGGATCAAATGCAAGTTGTTCCCTTTCTCTCTGGCAGACAAGGCATCGAGGTGGCTCAAGTCTCTACCTCCTGGATCTCTGACAACTTGGGATCAATGCAGAGCTGCATTCTTGGATCATTTCTACACCAAATCCAAGATAACTTCTCTGAATAACAGGATAGTATCTTTCCAGCAGTTTTTAGGGAAGTCATTCGGTGAGGCTTATGAGAGGTTTAAGGAATACCGGAGAGAGTGTCCTCACCACGGGTATTCGGAAGAACAACTCATTAGCATCTTCTATGATGGAGTTGACAGAGAATCTAAGAATCAACTCAATGTTGCAAGCAATGGAAACTTCATGAATCGAGGGGAGCAAGCAGCATCTGAGCTGACCGAGAGCCTAGCTGCAAGTTCTGTTAATTTCCTTTCTGAGTATGACAGGTCGAAGCGGGTTAGTAGCAGTGAGTCTCAGAAGTACGATGAGCTGAATGAGAAGTACAATCAGTTGCTAAAACAGAATCAGAGGAGTGTACAATTTTGTGAAGATGAAGCAGAACCAATTGTCTACCCGGAATACACTGAAAAGGGGTCTAATGAGCAACATGAAGTCAACTACGTGAATGGACAGGGTTTCGTGCAAAATAAGGGTTTCTACCAGAATTACAGAAACAACCCAAATCTGTCCTACAGGAGCATAAACGTTGAAAATCCCCAGGATCAAGTTTATCCACAACTGGTGGTCACTCAGGGAAAGGAAAAAACGTACGTACAAAACGCGGGCGTTTCTGGTTCTTAGGGATTTTCAGGACAGTCTGGCGTGCAAAATCCGGGTTTCCAGAAAAATTTTGCACAGGGTTTTCAGAAACAGTTCGTGCAAAATTTGGGTCAGAACGGATTTCAGGTTGGATTTCAGCAGAAACAGCCATTCAACAATTTCCAAGCTCCTGCGAGCTCTACAACCAACTCTCAAGATGAACTAAAGGTTCTGATGCAGCAACTTCTACTGAATCAGCAAAAGCCTTCTAACGAGATCAATATCAAGGTGGATAGTATATACAATGATCTCAATGGTAAGTTCGAAGCTCTCTCTTCTCATGTGAAGAAGTTGGACACTCAAGTAGCTCAGACTGCTGAGGCAATTAAGAGATCGCAGGGGTTCTTCCTGGGAAAGGAGAACAAAATCCTAGGATAGAGAACATGAATGCCATTACAACCAGGAGTGGGAAGGTGTTGAATCCTATTGCATCACAAAGGAAAAGTCTCGAGCTAGCCATTGATCTTAAAGAGAGTGATAATGCAGAGCCTAATGAAGTGAAAGAGTCTGCAAAAGAGGACACTGCCAAAGAACCATTGCCTACTCGTATCTATGCTCCAAGGGTTCCATATCCTACTCGCCCTAAGAAGTCACGAAAAGACTTAGAGGATGCGAAGTGTAAAGAGATGTTAGATGGGCTTACAGTGAAGCTTAGTATTTTTTATGCAATCCAGATGATTCCTTCGATGAAGAGATATATAAAAGGCTTGGTGACAAGTAAAGTCTCTGCAGAAGATGATTTTGTGAAGGTCTCAAAGGATTGTAGCGCTGTTCTTCATAACAAGATGCCAAAGAAATTGGGTGATCCAGGGAGATTTGTTCTGTTTATGCAGATTGAGTCGATGACCTTTGCTTGTTTTTTGTGTGATCTAGGCTCAAGCATCAATCTGATGCCATACTCAGTGGCCAGGCGTCTTGGATTCACCGAGTTCAAACCCAATGGATCTCCTTGGTATTTGCTGACCGTTCTGTGAAGTTGCCCGTTGGAGTTCTAGAGGATATACATGTGAGGATTGGTAATGCGTTGATTCCTGCAGATTTTGTAGTCCTCGAACTAGATGACGAGCCAAAGGATCCTCTCATTTTGGGTAGGCCTTTCTTATGCACAGCTGGTGCTATGATAGATGTGAGGAATGTGCGAATAGATCTCCACCTGGGGGATATTATCATGAAGTTTGAAATGGATAAGTTGCTGAAGAAGCCAATGCTGGATGGACAGACATTCTTGGTTGATGATTCACTAGAAATCTCTGACGATGGTGCTGAAGAGTTTATAGTTGATGACCATTTGGAGATTGCTTTGACGAGGTCTGCAAGTGAGAATGGGTTTTTGAGTAAGGATGCGACTGGGTATGCTAAGATGATGGACTCAAGCCAGTCAATGGGGAAGATGGTTGCTTATACGAGTTTGGATAGAGATGTAGAGAAACTTCCTGCAGCATATCTTCCTACGCCATTAGCTAATTCATGGAGCGAGCTCAAAGCTCCTAACATTGAGCACAAACCACTTCCATCCGGGCTAAGGTATGCGTTTTTAGGTCCTAAATCTACTTATCCTGTGATAATCAATGCTGAACTGAACAATGCTGAAACTGCTTTGCTTTTGTGTGAACTTAGAAAGTATCACATGGCCTTAGGCTATTCTCTGGATGATATCACAAGCATTTCACCTGATCTTTGCATGCACAGGATCTATCTAGAAGATGAGTCAATCACTCTATTGAACATCAGAGACGGTTAAACCCAAATCTTAAAGATGTTGTAAAGAAGGAGATTATTAAACTTCTAGAGGCTAGCATTATATACACTATCTCTAATAGCAAGTGGGTGAGCCCGGTCCATGTTGTGCCAAAGAAGGGTGGAGTGACTGTGGTTAGGAATGATAAGAACGAATTAATCCCAACTAGAACTGTCACTGGTCATAGGATGTGCATAGATTATAGGAGATTGAACTCTGCTACTCGTAAAGATCATTTTCCTTTGCCTTTTATTGATCAGATGCTTGAGAGATTGGCTAACCACGCTTACTACTGTTTTCTAGATGGTTATTCTGGTTTCTTTCAGATTGCCATCCATCCGGATGATCAAGAGAAGACTACATTCACTTGTCCTTATGGCACTTATGCTTATCGTAGAATGCCGTTTGGCTTGTGTAATGCACCAGCCACATTCCAGAGATGCATGATGTCGATTTTTACTGACATGAATGAGGACATAATGGAAGTTTTTATGGATGATTTTTCTGTCTATGGATCTTCTTTTTCTGTTTGTCTTTGTAATCTGTGCAGGGTTTTACAACGTTGCGAGGAAAAACATCTTGTGCTGAACTGGGAGAAATGTCATTTTATGGTCAGAGATGGGATTGTTTTGGGACAAGGCAAAAATCGAAGTGATGACAAGCCTGCAGCCACCCAACTCTGTCAAAGGGGTTAGGAGCTTTCTAGGACATGCTGGGTTCTATAGGAGGTTTATCAAGGACTTCTCTAAGATTGTTAGGCCTTTAACTCAGCTTTTGTGCAAGGATGTGAAAGTTAACTTCGACAGTGATTGTCTTGAGGCCTTTCACATGATCAAGGGAGCACTTGTCAGCGCACTAATTATCCAACCGCCAGACTGGGAATTGCCTTTTGAGGTGATGACTGATGCTAGTGACTATGCAGTTGGAGCTATTTTGGGGTAGAAGAAGGAAAAGAAACTCCATGTCAACTACTATGCCAGTAGAACTCTTGATAATGCGTAGTGTAAGTATGCTACTACTGAGAAAGAACTGCTGGCTATTGTGTTTGCTTTTGAGAAGTTCAGGTCTTATCTGGTGGGGTCTAAGGTTGTTGTTCACACTGATCATGCTGCCTTGAGGTACCTTCTGACTAAGAAGGATGCCAAACCTAGACTGTTGTGATGGATACTCCTGCTGCAGGAGTTTGATCTGGAGATCAAGGATAAGAAAGGGATTGAGAACGGTGTTGCAGATCATTTGTCTAGACTGCGTATAGAGGAAGGAGTCCCTTTGGATGACAGCCTACCTGAAGAGCACGTGTATGCCATTAACATTGGCAACATTGAGCAACCCGCAGCACCACGAGAAACCAACCTTCCTGAGATACCTTGGTTTGGTGAAATCGCTAACTACTTGGCTACAGACAAAGAACCTGAGGACTTTGTTGGGTACAGGAAGAAGAAGTTCTTGAGAGACATCAGACATTACTTCTGGGATGAGCCATATTTGTACAAGCAGTGTTCTGATGAGGTTTTCAGAAGATGTGTATCAGAGGAAGAGGTTCCGAGTATTCTGTTTCATTGCCACGGTTCAACTTATGCAAGACACTTTGTTACATTTAAGACAATGTCTAAGGCTCTACAAGCTAGCTTATGGTGGCCAACTATGTTTAGAGATGCTCATGCTTTCGTCTCTAAGTGTGATTCGTGTCAGAGGCAAGGCAACATTAGCAAGAGAAACGAGATGCCTCAGAATTTTTTCTTAGAGGTTGAGGTATTCGATGTCTGGGGTATTGATTTCATGGGTCCTTTCCCATCTTCTTATGGAAATCAATACATTCTCGTTGCAGTAAACTATGTGTCTAAGTGGGTTGAAGCGCTGGCTAGCCTAACCAATGATGCAAGGGTCATTGTGAAGATGTTTAAATCTGTGATCTTCCCGAGGTTTGGTGTGCCTCGAGTGGTAATAAGTGATGGTGGTTCTCACTTCATCAACAAGGTCTTTGAAGGTCTTTTGAAGAAGCATGGTGTCAAGTACAAGGTCGCCACTCCTTACCATCCTCAGACGAGTGGACAAGTCGAGATTTCCAACAAGGAGATCAAGAGAATTTTGCAGAAGGTTGTAGGCTCTACGAGGAAAGATTAGGCTATAAAGCTTGATGACGCTCTTTGGGCGTATAGGACTACTTACAAGACACCTTTGGGCATAACACCGTTTCATCTTGTCTATGGAAAATCATGTCATCTTCTAGTGGAACTAGAGTACAAAGCAGCCTGGGCTGTTAAGTTGCTGAATTTTGACATCAAGTCTGCTTCTGAAAGGATGTTAGTGCAACTGAATGAGCTCGATGAGATTCGTCATATGGCCTATGAGAATTCAAGAATCTACAAGGAAAAAACAAAGGCTTATCATGACAAGAAGATCATCTCTAGGAACTTCGCTGCAAATGATCAGGTGTTGCTCTTCAATTCTCGCCTCAGACTTTTTCCTAGAAAGTTGAGATTACGATGGTCTGGTCCTTTTACCATCAAAGAGGTGAGACCATATGGAGCTGTAGTGTTGCTGGACGCTGCAGGAGGTGAGGTCGTGGTTAATGGTCAGCGCCTAAAGCCATATCTCGCTGACACTGAAATCGCTGAAGGAGACACTATTCCTCTCAGTGATCCACCTCAAGCCTAGACGGCATCCAAGTCAAGCTCGTGACTTAAAATAAGCGCTTAGTGGGAGGCAACGCACTGGTAAGTGTACATAGTTCAACATTTTTTCGTTTGTTTTGCTAATTTTTAGTTTCGTTAAGTGTTTCAGGTTTTCCAAAAAAAAAAAAAAACAAAAAACAAAAAAGGGAACAGATCGATCGATCGGAAGAAAAGATCGATCGATCCAATACTGCGATCAATTTGCACAATTCATCGGGTTATGTGAGGATCGACCTACCCAATCTGCACCATCAGATCGATCGATCCACCTAGACGATCGATCGATCCAGTTTTATTGAAAGTATCGGGTCATGTGAGGATCGACCTGACTAGTCTGCGCCATCGGATCGATCGATCCTCCCTACAGATCGATCAATTCGCATTCCAGGTAAGTTTTTCGGTTTAAAATATTCGGTTTACATCAGTTTAATTTCCATTAAATTGAACCGAATTTATCCAATTTTCAAAAGAAAACTGATTTCTCCTTAAGTTTAATTTGATGCCTTCTGCTTTTCAAAGATCAAAATCGGTTTTCTCTTCTTGTTCATTATAGAAACTTTGAAAGTTTTTGAAAAATTTCTTAAACCCATAACTTTCTCAAAACTTGACGGATTTAAGCGATTTTTGGGTGCATTCCACTCGGATTTTCCTCCTTTTTCTGATTCTAGCAACGTCTCACTCGATCTCCAAAGGTATGTGCTCCTAAACCCACTTTTTCAGTTTGACTTTCTTGGAGAAATTGGTGCAATTCGGGTTTGAATGGGTCGATTTAGGTGATTTCGTGGCTTGATATGCACTCCTAGAGTGATTTCGGACTTAAACCATGCCTTGAATTTGTCGATTTGAGTGTTAGAGATTGGGACCTTCAAAACCATGGCCGAAAAAAAAAAAAAAAACGGATTGGCCATATGTCTTGTTGCAATTTAGACATGATTAGAGGACATTGTACTTAATTTATGCATGCTATTGATAAACATTCATGTTCTCATACCTATGTTGTACAAAATCCCCTATTTTCTATGCTTGAGATATCTTGATCGACATGGTTTTGTTTTGATTTTGCAGGATATGGGTAAGTCGAATGAACAACTTGGCCCTCACCGACAACCCGTACGGACTACACGCCAACAATCCAAAAAGGGCTCACAGGAAAAAGGAAAAGGAGTCGCAACATCTTCGAATCCCACACATGAGATGAAGCATGATCAAGAAGACCAGCATACTAGCGCGCCTTGGCCTCGCATTGAGGATACAGCTTTCCCTGCATCTGGAATTGTTGAGGAGATTCCTCATACTACCTTGAGTGTAGTGCAGAAGAAGACATAGTACTATTACCGCAAGCCTGGTCATGCATGAGATGCGTTTAATAGTTTGTTCTACAATGGTTTGCGGCAGGTCTCTATGGTTCCTACCCGATTTATATGCCCAAGGACATTGCAGAAAATGGGTATTGCGGAGGATGTGCGATCCATGTTGACGAGGATGGGACTTTGGACTTTGGCGTATAAGACGTATCCTCTTTATCCGGATTTGGTTCGACAATTTCTTGCCTCAGTGGAGCTCCGGTTCGAGGATATCGCTTTGCACCAAGCAGATGAGGGAACCCTCTCCTACTTTTCTATTGGGGTTCTATATGAGATTTCCATACCAGATTTGTGTGATCTCTATAGATTCGACAGGACCATACCGAGCTGCAAATTCCCTACTTTTCCCTTGGCCGATGAGTTATGGAGTTTGATTGGTTCAGGACCTTTTTGCAGTGCTAATTCTCGAAAGGCGAAGCTTTGTTTGATCAGGAATCCAGTGATTCGGGTTCTCGCCAAGATCCTTAGGCATTCCTTCAATGCGAAGGAGAAGACAGGTTCTCTTAGTGTAGCTGAGCTTATGATGATACACTATGGGCTTCCTTCCTCAGATGACATCTATGGTAGAGAGGTTAATGCGGAGCTTACAACGCATTTAGGAGCGGTATTTGCTGCAATGCTAGTTACCAAGAAGTCTCGGGGTCTTAACACGTTGCAGAAGGCCAAGATAGAGAGTGTTGGCAGTCTCTTGACACCCATTTTCCGATTCCATGGCATTGACCTCTCTTCTACTCAATGTGTGACCAAGCTTGAGTACTACGATAAGAGGTTTCTGAGCAATAACCACATTTGCGATGCGGGGTTCAAATATGAGTTCTATCATCGCTCGCTGGTTCTCCGACGCTGTCAGCTTCCTTTCCCTGCTTTTACACCTCCTACATCTAGGGACAACCTGGAGTTCTATTTGGATCCTTAGTTTTACCTTCCAGATCCGCCATCTATCAGGCGTCGTGGTGGACCCTCAGGAGGACCAGTTTCACAGTTCGAGGAGGAGAGAGTCGGCGACGATTTTGCTCCACACGCACCTGCTTCATTTGAGCCACTCCTCCCTGCTTATGATGGTCAGTATGATCTTCCTTCTTTTCCTCACGATGGACCAGATTCAGCTTGTTGGCAGTGGATAGAGACTTCTCAGCGGGCTCAACATTCGATGTTGAGGACGATGTTGAACGTGCTGTCTAAGCTCAGCTGCCCGCCCCCACCTTCTTGTTTTCGCCCTATCACTACAGAGACTCGGGGAGGAGATGATGCCCCTAGAGCTGGTCCTAGTGTTGCTGGACACATGACTTCCGATGAGAATGATGAGACTAGCGATGGATGCCTTGGTAGGCGTCGAAGAGCATTAGGAGGTAGATGCAGCGCCAGCTCCGAGGACCATTGATTGCAGTATTTCTTTCTCCTTTATCTTTTCACATTTTCTTTTTTCTGTATTTTTGCGTAAGTCGTATCATTCTTCTGATTTATTTCACACCGGGTCAGTGCGAAGTAAGTCTGGGGGAGGGTATTTGCTGGGACTAACGCCATTTTTCTTTGTTTTGTTTCTTTTGAGTCATTTTGATGTTTTTCTTGAGTCAGTCCAAGTTGTTTTATTGAGTCAAGAGTGTTATAGTTAGGAAAATATGATGTAACATTTCTCTTTGTTTACTGACTATTTCATTTAAATGACCATTACCGCAGAATGATTTCAGATCAGACTAATGGAAAACCCAAAGGCCAACCAGTTAACTAGAGACGTCCCTTGTTTCCAGCAAGGTCCACTAGGCTTGAGCTAATTATCCTCGTTGTACTGATTGGTGTCTATAGAGCTTGACTTTTCATTCGTACTAGACAGATGCACCTTGTGTGAAAAAGTGACGGCACTCCTCCCTCTTTTCTAAGTTATAAATGGTCTAAGGTTGAGAATAGTGCAAAGATCCTCACGACCCTGTCTCCTAACAAGGAACAACAGTAGTGAGTCCTCACGACCCTGTCTCCTAACAAGGAACAATAGTAGTGAGCGCTATTCTAAAACTATAACGGAAAAGTTGCTCACGACCCTGTCTCCTCACAAGGAACAACAGTAGTGAGTTCCGTTATGAAAAAGAAAAGAAAAGAATGAGAATCGAATAAGTCTGGGGGAGGAGGATGAGTACCAAAGAGTTGTAATGGTGATCTGTCATGGTATTATACGGGAATAAATCTAGAAGGTTCTTGGCATCGATTATCAATGAGGCTAGCTATGATGGATAGTGGACAGTGTTGCGAAATCTTGGGATGAATTTGGGAGGCTGGAAATGTCTGCGGAGAAGTACATGGTGGATCGATTTGTTTCATCTTTGCAGCACGTGGATTACGAATTTAGTGGTCAATAAACGTTCCAAAGGAAAATCTGAGTTTCCACATTTTCAAACCTCTTTCACAGGTTTAGTCTTCTGTTTTGCTTGAGGGCAAACAAAAAGCTAAGTCTGGGGGAGTTGATGTATTGCGTTTTAACGCATTCTAACATGTGTTTCCGGAGTTTTATAGAGTCTTTTTTCAGAGTCTTTTCACGTCGAAATACGTTTGAGACAAGTCTAATGCAAAATGGAGCAAGAAATCGAAGAAAAAGAGCAAAAGAGCATCAAAATAGTCCAGATCGATCGATCTACTCCTGGATCAATCGATCCAATTATGTTCAAAATATCGGTTCATCTCAGGGTCGACCTGACTGCTCGGATTGAGGATTTGAGAAGCAGATCGATCGATCCACTTTATGGATCGATCGATCCACTTCCTAAAATCAAGAAAAAAGGAAAATTCTGATTTCCTTATTTTACTGGGCTTTTGCAAGAGATTTCGACGAAGATGTTTTTAGACCTATGTACTCATTTTTTTAGCTATTGTGGGGGGTACACTTTATTTTTATCATTTTTTGAGCTTTGGCAATTTGTAAGCACCAGGGAGACGAATCTCTGACTCTGCGATTATTGAGAAGATTTCTGAACCCTATTGGATTTCTGTTTTATTAATCACGAGTTTTTCTTCATCTTCCTGTTGTTTCTTCATCACCATGTCTGGGTAGATCCATAGTTAGGTTTTAGGGTTTTCAAGGGATTTCATGAATAGATGAATTAGACATAGATAGGGATTTGTATTTGTCTTCATCTATCGTTGTTCTTATTGCTTGAATTAGATTGATCACCTAGTTCTTGATGTTAGGATATTTAATGCACCAAAAGTGTTCGATTAAATGCCTGAAAGAACGTAGATGAGCATGTTGTCCTTAGCCAACGAAAGCTGATGCTAAGGCGATTTGTGAACATATTAAACCTGTTCGTTAATGCTTGTCTAGAATTCTAAGTTCAAACGACAGTTTAGAATCTTAGGTTGCTAGATAAAGTGATTGATACCACGACAGTGGATTGGTTATAAATTTATGTTTGAGTTCAAGACTGCACTTAATTGTTCCCTGAATAATTGTCTGATTCATGATTTCTGATTTCCTGCGAATATACCTAAAGCCTGACGTTTTTAATTCATAAGTTCACATCGTTTATTTGTCATTCTTATTTTATTTTGCAAACAACCACATTTTGTTATCTTAGCTTAGTTTCAATCTCATACTTTCGTAGTGTAACACTTGGTCCTTGTGGATTCGATCCCATAATTACCACTTCGATTGCTGTGCACTTGCAGTGTTATTTTAGGGTTAAAACCTGTGATATCATGCATTGATTACCGGGGGCTTAACCGAGTCACTGTGAAGAACATGTATTCTCTGCTGCCCATTGATGAGTTGTTGGATCAGTTGCGAGGGGCTACTTGGTTCTCCAAGATTGATTTGGCTTCGGGTTACCATCAGATTCCGATTGATGAGGCAGATGTTCAGAAGACGGCGTTCAGGACGAGGTACAGGCATTATGAGTTTGTGGTGATGTCGTTCGGGTTGAAGAATACGCCAGCAGCGTTCATGCGGTTGATGAACGGAGTATCTGGATGTGTTCGTGATCATCTTTATAGATGACATTCTGGTGTATTCGAGGACTCCGGAGGAGCACGAGGTGCATCTGAAGTTAATTCTGGAGAAGCTGGGGGAGTAGAAGCTGTACGCGAAGTTGAGTAAGTGCAGTTTCTAGCAGTGAGAGATGAGTTTTCTTGGCCACGTTGTGTCTGCAGAGGGAGTTTCTGTAGATCCGGCTAAGATTGAGGCTATCAGTGGTTGGCCTAGACCGAGGAGTGCCACTGAGATCAGGAGTTTTCTTAGGTTGGCGGGTTATTACCGGAGGTTCGTCAAGGGGTTTGCGAGTATGGCGGAGTCGATGACGAAGTTGACAGGGAAGGATGTCCCTTTTGTATGGTCTTCAGCTTGCGAGGAGAGTTTTGGGAAGCTAAAGGAGATGCTGACTAGTACACCAGTTTTGGCGTTACCCGAGCCGGGGAGCCGTACGCGGTGTATACGGATGCATCAGGAATTGGTCTGGGATGTGTACTGATGTAGCAGGGAAAAGTTATTGCGTATGCTTCGAGGCAGTTGAGGAAGCATGAGTGCAACTACCCTACCCATGATTTGGAGTTGGCTGCGGTGATTTTTGCCTTTAAGATTTGGAGGTCTTATCTGTATGGCGGAAAGGTGCAGGTATTCACAAACCACAAGATTCTGAAGTATTTCTTCACTCAGCCAGAGCTGAACCAGAGACAGAGGCGCTGGATGGAGTTAGTTGCGGACTATAACCTAGAGATTGGGTACCATTCGGATAAGGCTAATCTTGTTGCAGATGCGTTGAGTCAGAAGATAGTGGCTTCGGATCAGGAGCGAGATATAGAGGCTTTGGTGAGCGAGATCAGTACATTGAGATTGTGTGTTATCTCACAGGAGCCGTTGGAGTTAGAGGCAGCTAACCAGGCAGATTTGTTGAGCAGGATTCGCGTTGCTCAGGAGAAGGATCAGGGATTGATTGATGCTTCTAAGGCGGTCGGTTTAGAGTATGTTGTCTCAGTGAGTGGGATGATACTGGTGAACGGGCGGGTTTGTGTACCCAAGGACGAGGATCTGAGGCAAGAGATCCTGAGGAAGGCTCATTCGAGCATGTTATCGATTCATCCGGGAGCGACCAAGATGTATCGTGACCTGAAGCGGTATTATCACTGGGTTGGGAGGAAGAAGGATGTAGCTAACTGGGTTGCAGCGTTCAACATGTGTTAGTTGGTGAAGGCTGAGCATCAGGTTCCGAGTGAGATATTGCAGAGTTTGCCCATTTCGGAGTGGAAGTGGGATATGATTACCATGGATTTTGTGACGGGGTTGCTGTTGTCACGAACACATGATGCGATTTGGGTGATTGTGGATCGTCTGACCAAGTCAGCACATTTTTTGGCCATCAAGAAGACCGATGGAGCGACAGTTTTGGCTAAGAAGTATGTGCAGGAGATCACGAGAGGTGATTTTAGTCGACAGGTGCCTAAGATACATGTTACAGAGTGATTGCCCCAGGGGATAGTGGGTCTCATGGGTATACTTGAGGGGACAGTGAGGTTCTCTCCGGAGGAAAGTGGTTCCCTTGCATATACTTTGAGGGGCCGAAGCCTCTCCAGGGGATGTGTGATTCCTCTACAGCCGAGCTTGATGGACTGTGTGTCCTAAGAGTGGGAGGGACTGGATCATACCGAGAACTGGATGGACGGCGGTCCTGAAGGTGGAGGGGTATGATATACTTTGAGAGCTCAAAGGGTGACGATCCTGAGAGTGGAGTGTTGTATATAGATATGAGTATTAGCAATAGTATCTGTAATGTGGTTGTAAGCATGAGACTGGATGAACTTCGGGGATCTGGAGTGGATCTCAGGTGGTGCTGATCGGGTTGGGGTCAGGATTGTAGCCGTGGTGAGACGGTGCAATATGGCTAGTATGAGCCTAGTATAGCTCGGGGATCAGGTGTGATCACGAGTGGTGCTGACCGAGGGCCAGGAGTGTGTGGTGGATGTCGAGTATAGGGTTTTTGCTTACGTTTACAACTTCGTTCGGACAACCCAGATAGCATACGTAGCGCCGTTGGTCGTACATATTCTTGTTTGATTGTTGTGCGATCATTTGGTCCAATTTAGGGTCAACAGTTGGTCGTGCATGTTCTTGTCTGATTGTTGGGCGATCAATCGGGCAGCCTTAATCCGGACCAGGGGATGTTGCATCATTGATGTTCCCGGGAGAATCTGGTCGGGTTTTAGGCGAAAGTGTTAGCCTTAGTGAGACGGAGTCGCGTGATTCGAGGTCAAATCCGTGTTAGTGGGGGAGAATTGTAACGCCCGTGAAGCAAAAAGTGGATTTTTGTTTGGTGTGTCGATCGACACGGGTGAGGTGTGTCGATCGACACGGATATTTTAACTTGTGAGAAGTCAGATAGTTGGAGGTGTGTCGATCGACACAAGTGGTGTGTGTCGATCGACAAGAGGTAAAATTGGACCAATCGGTTTGGTTCCAATTGCTCGGGTTGGTGAGCCGATTTAGGGAATCTAGGGTTCGTATATAGAGACTGGAACATACGCGTTTTTCTCTCTTTTGGCCGTATTATCAGAGAAAATTGGGAGATTATTAGAATCAGAGAGTTTGAGTGAGTTCTGGTGATTTCTGGAGAAAGGTTGATCATTCTTGAGGCTTGTGCTTGCGTGGGAGGCTATTAGGAACGAGGAGGGTTCGTTGTTGGGTCGATTTCGGGGCTGGGAAAGGTGAAATCAGTGGCTGGTTCGAGTCGTTCTTCAGGTTCTTCATCTTTTCAATCCGAAATCAAGGTGAGTGCGTGATCTTGGGTTGTATAGGCCTAAGGATTAGATGGAATGCGTTTGCTTGTGTTGCTGGGTTGTTTCTGTGTGTTTTGTGATCAAAATTGTGTAGGAGACTCGACGAATCGTGATGGATTCGAGCCATAAGAGGATAGGTTCGTTTTCTGGATTCTGCGATGTCGTGTCGATGGACACACTTATTCGTGTTGATCGACACGAGGCTCCATGTCGATCGACACCAAGGTGGAGTGTCGATCGACATAGGGCAGTATGTCGATCGACACGGAGTGGTTGTGTCGATCGACACAAGCTTTCTGTACGAGTTCGTGTTGGTTGTTTTGTGTATGCTTGATTGTATGCTCATCCTGGTATTGTATCACTTGTTTATGTCTGTATATAAATAACCTGTAGACGGGATGACCGCGTTGCTGAGTAATTGTGATAATACTCACACAACTCTTTTTGCCATGTGTTGCAGGTAAAGAGAAAATGTGATCGTGAAATCATGGTCAGGAAGAGGAGATGATCTAGGGTCTCGCTTGTCTAGTTGTATTGTTTAGAATTGCTAGGTTGATAGTGAATTCTGGTTATTGACTATTGGATTGTTGTTGAGTAATTCATTGAATTAGAATTTGTTACATTAATAAAGTATGGGATTTATTGATTGTGCTATTATTACTTGTGTTCTTAATTTGTTCCGCATTGCTGTTTTTGGTCCATTGAGGATTATTATCTGTGATGATAGTAATCCGAAGGGAAAATTTTTGAATTTTTGAGTCGGGTCGTTTTAATGCATGCATGGATAATCGAGTAAACAAATGAATTTCACTTGAACTATAGCTTTTGTTCAATAAGTGAAAGATTTAAACAATGATTTCCTTTTTTTTTTATTTCTTGTAACCAAATTCATTTTAGAAAGAAAAAAATTGTCAAAGCAAAAGCTCTATAAATAAAATGACTATGGAACCGACAAAAGAGTTTAATAATGGAACCCAAAAAATTCCCAACAGACATTGATGTTGTGAACTATTACCCTTTTGTTTGAATAACATCGACTTCTGGCAAGTAGCCAATTCTCAATAGTATAGCAAAACTTGGATCAACGGACATGCCATCATCAGTTGTAGCATTCTGTTTGACTTGTAAATGCGTTATAAGGTTTAACGTATGCTAAAAATTTAGAAACATATTAAGAATCTATGATTAACGAGCTTCAAACTATGACACCTGTTAACCAAAATTGGAATTTTGGGAAGGGTGTCGATCGACACCAGTTTGTTGATTATAGAGAAGCCGCAATTTTGGTTGAGGGTGTTGATTGAAACCATGGTATGTGTCGATCGCACCAACATTTTACTGAACTGATTGGTTCGGTTTTTTTGATCGTCGGATCGCGGTTCGGGTTTGGAAAACCTTAGGGCTTGGGTATAAAGGACGAGCAATGTGTGTTGTCGCGTTTTTGAGAGAAAACTATGATTTCTGAGAGGATTGAGAGAAGGGAAGTAATCATTGTTGATTTTCTTGTGTTCTTGATCATAAAAGCTTGAGATTGTGGTTGTGAGGCTCTAAAATTGAGTTTGGTGCGTGTTCTTCGTGAGGGAAGAAGAAATTCCGTTTGTTGAGTGTTAGGAGCCTCTGATTTCGTGTGTTCTTCGCTGTCCTTACTCCATTTCATTCCAGAATCGAGGTGAGTGCGTGACCATGGCTTATCTAGGTAATTAGAATGTTCATGATGCGTTTGTTTGAGAATTAGATTGATTTGATGATTAATTATTGTGTGTTTTTTTGTGTTGCTGGGTGTATGTGTTAACGTTTTCTGTGCAGGTGATCGATATGTCGCGTCCTGGAAATGAGCCATGAGAGGAGAGGCTCGATTTCATGGGCACGGCAACGAGTGTTGATCGACACCAGAGTCTGGAAACTTGAATTATCGTGTTGTTCTTGTTGATTGAATTGTCTTGATATTATGATATTCCTTTAAGCCTATGTGTATAGCCGGTAGATGGAATGACCGTCTCACTGAGTATTTGTGATAATACTCACGCATCTCTTTTAACCATGTGATGCAGGTAAAGAAAACATGTGACCGTGAGATCATGACTATGAAGAGGAGATGATTTAGGGTCTCGTTTGTTGCTGCGTTTATGTATTGTTTAGAATTGCTAAGTTGCTCGTTTAAAGAATTGATCGAATTGGTTTTTGTTGGTTCAATGAATTATGGGATTTATTAGATCATTTGTTTGATTTAATTGAGTTTGATTTCCGCTGGTTGTTTGATGTGTTAAATTGATTTTGAGAATTATTATTAATGGGAATAATAATCTGAATTAAAAAAAAAACGGGTCAGGTTATTTCAGTTTGGTATCAGAGCCCTTACGGTTTTAGGACGGGTGAATTGAATTGATTATGTGGATTTAGTCAATTGTTGTGTGAGTTTTGAAGTCCTAGATCATCTTCGTTGAGCCTTCAATGAGATTCCATGGTAAGTGATATATCCCATATTTTATCTATTTTACCATATATTTTACTATGTTTTCTATGCATTTATCAACGGTTTTATACCTTTAAATGTAGTTTTTCTCGTATTTGTAGTTTTAGAGTCTCAATAGCGAAATAAAGGAAAAAGGAGCAAAAAGAGCCAAAATAGGTGTAAACCAAGCTACAACAACATTCATAAGCCAAAGACACCATCAAGAACCAAGAATTCACAAAAAACAACATTCTACCAAATTGGACAGAACATATACGCCAGAAGTTCAGCAGTGAACGGAGGATCAAACTTGGTGTGAAGATATATCTTTGAGTCATCTTTACAATGAAGTTTGAATCATCTCATTTGGAGCTGTGAGAAGGAAGTTACACTGGATTTACTGAAGATACGTCAAGCTGCCTCAGAAACGAAACAGGTGCAGAATCGATCAAAATACCGGACCGCCTCGTGGACCGATATTCTGGGCTGATGCCAGCATAAATCAAGGCACTTTGGCCCAATACCGGTCGTGTTCCTTGGCCGAAATCCCAATCGACTTTGAGAGAAGTTTTGACGTAAAAAGTTCGTTTTGTCCTAAACGAAGCCCTAGAAAACCCTAAGCCTATATATACTTGTTTTTAGCCTTTTGTTAGGTATGACCACGAAAAAATAGAGTAGTTTATCAGATAGGAGCAGCCACCACGAGTTCTCTTGGTGTTCTTCATTAGATTTCGATTTTAGAGCAATCCGGTGGATGATCTCGCTTTGTATCTCGATATAGAGAAGAATCCTCTTACCCTTACTCTTTAATTCAAGTTTCTTTATCATGAATTCATCATCTATCTCTGGTTTTTCGTGCATCATGTCCGAGTAGTTTTATTTGTTAGGTTTTAGGTTTTCAATGAGTTTCATAATTCGATAATTGATTGATGATTGTTTAGGGAATACATTAGAGTCTTCATCTTTACTTACACTCAATGCATGATTGCTCTACCGTGCATTTAGCAATCTGATCTTAAGTTGATATACTCTCCAAAAGCTTGTTATATTTTCTGAACTAGTATTTGATGAGCCAAAAGCCTTAACAATTCGAAAGGTTAGTTAAGGAGTGCGGTGAACTTTATCAAACTTGAACTTTAATGCATGTTTTCACCTTGTTATAACCTGCGATAGTTGAGTCTATTAGGGTAATAAAACATAGATGGTTAGTTACGTCACGATAGTGGAATGACCTTAAATCAGTGCTTTGTGTTCTAGACGGTTCATAATTCCTAAATCCCTAAAATCAATCAATCTTTATTGTTGCATGATTCTCTGCGAAATACCTAAGTCCTAATGCTTTTCTTCTATTGATTTTCATTACAATTCACATTCGTTGCTTGCTTACTTTATTCTCAATCACAAAAACGACAAAAATATCTTGTTCTAGCTTAGTTTTATTCATTACAATTTGAAGTGTGGTTAAGAAGTCCTTGTGGATACTATCCCTTATCTATACTAACCGTGATTGCTGTGCACTTGCAGGTAGTTAGTTGAGAGGTAAAAATCGACTCGCCTCAAGTTTTTGGCGCCGTTGCCGGGGACTTAGAAGAACATCACCTTCGAATTTTTGACTAAAATTCAGTCTAGAACGCTTTAATTTCAGTTTTTCTTTTTATTTCGATTTTATTTCTTTCTTTTTCGACTTTGATTTATCGTTTTCTTTTATCCTTTTCCGTGTGTTTCAGGTGTTTATGCCTAATACTAGAAATTCTAACGAGAAAAATCTAGTTGTACATGAGCAAGAAATCGATAAGCTTGAACGAGCCCTTAGGAGACAAAGACAACTAAGGATGGGCGATCAAATTGTTGAGCACGCCATAAATGAGGAGGAACGAGCTCTTGCTGCTGCTGCTGCTCTTGATAGAGAGAACCAACCCGTGGAGCAACCACTTGGTGCCCACCTAAACCCACTTATTCGTAATGATGTTATCCATAACCCTTCGGAGAATATTGTTAGGAATCTAGTTGGTGGAAACGATCAACATCTCATTCCACTTGGGAATATGAGAATGCAACAACAAGTTCCACATCTTCAACCTCAAGGGAACCTAGATTTCTAACAGCGTTGCGTCCAAGACAAGCGCAACAAGTTCAACATCAAACTATCGGAGATGTCGATTCCTCCGATTTCTTCTTTGATAGAAATCCTATCCGCCTACCTCTACCTCAAAGGAATGATTTCGAGATCAAACCTCAAATCATCGCATTGGTGAAACAAAACCAATTCCATGGGCTGTCCACGAAGCACCCTCTTGACCACATCGATACTTTCGAAGAAATTTGTAGTATGACTCGTGCTAATGGAGTTCCTGCCGACTACTTTAAGTGCAAGCTCTTTTCGTTTTCTCTAAACGACAAGGCACTTAGATGGATGAAGTCTCTACCTCCACGATCCATCACTACTTGGGAAGAATACAAAGGAGCTTTCTTGAACCAGTTCTAAACAAAGATCGAATTCTATAAGGAACAAGATCTCAAGTTTCAAGGAGGGACCAACCGAATCCTTCTTTGAAGCCTTGGAACGTTTCAAGGAGTACACTAGGGACTGCCCTAATCACGGTTTCTCGGAAGGAAACTTATGGAATATCTTCAACAATGGAATCAATTACAAGCACCAAACATCTTTGAATGCTGCGAGTAATGTGAATTTCATGACCAAGCTTGTACCGGAGGCAAAGCTTTTAATTGAGAACCTTGCTGCTAGTGATGCTAACTGTTCTCATGACTATAATAGGAGCATCAACACTACTAGATCATCAACCGATTCAACTCAAATTGCGGAGCTCAAGAACATGGTTTCACAACTACTTAAAAGTCAAAGAGGAGTTCATGCCGTTGAAGACATTAATGATACAAGTTATGATCCTAATATGGAACATATTGGAGATGGAACGGAGGAGAATCAAGAAGTGAACTACGTAGGAGGAAACTATGGGAATCGTAATTTCAATAACTTTCGATCTCACCCAAATTTGTCCTATCGAAGCAACAATGTCGAGAACCCTCAAGATCAATTCTACCCTCGACAAAACGTCAACCAAGGAGGCCAATATCAGTCCAAGCAACCCTTCTATTCTAAGGGAATGTATCAAGTGAAACCACCATTCAACCCATCCCAACCAACCAGACCGGTTTCTTTTGATGCTAAACTCGAAGATATGAAGAACCAAATGTTAGAAGCTTTCGGCCAACACAAGAAAGAAGTAAACCAAATGGTGGAAAGTAGATATTCGGAACTTAACACTAAGATCGAGTCTATTGTTACTCATCTCTCTAAAATTGATACGCAACTCGTTCAAACCTCGGAAGTTGTTTGAAGACAAGACGAAGAGAAAGCAAAGAAGTTTTGCAATGTTGCTTCTAATAAAGAAGAGGAGGCCATGGTCACTCCTAAACCACTTGAAGAAGAGGTTATTTTGGTCCAAGAACCAAAAGAGGAACGCCTTCCCGGCGAATCTAAGAGAGCTTACAAGAGAAGACTAAAGAGGATACCTTTGGAAAAAGTCGATAATCCGGGAAAGTTTGTTTTTCCATGCTCTATTAATGGAAAAGAGATCCACGACTGCTTGTGTCGCTAGCCATGGCAAAGGAACTTGGATTGGCTGATTTCAAACCATCCAAAGTCTATATAGAGTATGCCGATTTGTCATCCTCTACATCTTATGGAATGCTTGAAAACGTCATGGTTAAAGTAGGAGAGAGGATTGTTCGTACTGATTTTCAAGTGTTGGAGAAGAAGACTGGAAAGTTGAATCCATTGATACTTGGATTACAATTCTTAGCAACCGCCGGAGCCATTGTTGATTTTCCAAACCGAAGAATCTCTTTCACCAATATCAACAAAAATTTCTTCTATGATGAAGTAGATGCTAAGAATATACCGAGCTCGATTGGAGTAAAGGATATGAAGCCTAGTATAGACCCCGGAGATGCCAAGAAAAGAGTCAAAGAAGGAGATCCTAAAGCTAAAATGAAGATAGTTGCAAAACTGTCCAAAGAGAAGCATAAGGACATTTCCGAAGATGTCAAGACAACTTTGACACCTATGGATGATGCTAAGAATGGGAACAAAGCAAAGGAGAAGTTTATCTTTGAGAACATGGTGATAAAGATCCTCGTCCCAAGAGAAGACGAGATCAACATGGAAACTATCAAGCGTAAGCTTGAAAACACTTTGAAGCTTTTCCCGGAAGCATTAGTTGTCAAGTATGACAATGGAGATTCACTCGGAGTCATCATAGAAGCCGAAAGATCAAAGCCTAATGAAGCTAAAGGAACAACCATTCCTTTAGTGGACCCTCCGGAAGTCTAAATCTTCAAAGGAGTCGAGCTAATTGACTTTAAACAAGCGCTTTGTGGGAGGCAATCCACATTTTTATTTTTATGCTTTAATTAGTTTTTAAAATTTTAATTTTGGTTTTCATAAGTTTATTTTACACTAATCTATTTTATTTTAATTTTTTTCAGGATTTATAAAAAAAAAAGAATCGACCGTCGGCCAGTACCGTGACCGATCACGATACCGGACCGCGGCCGACCGGTGTCGACCTTACCGCGACACGGGTCCAGTACCAGATGAGGTATCGGACGACGTTCTCGACCGGTATCGCATCACTCCATCCTACGACACGAGAGCCCCGCATCGATCGCGCGTATCGGTCGGATACCCCGACCGGTATTTGGGACGCGATGCCCCGAGCCTTCCCGCGACCCGAGCCTTCCCGCGACACGAATCTTACTGCGACACAATGCTCGATACCGGACACGAGTTTCGGTCGTCCCACGTGATCGGTATTTGAGTCTCGCGTCCCACTCGTGTCACGACACGATCGATCGTCCCACGACTCGACCCGCGACACGACGAGGCAGTCTTACCGCGACACGATGCTACGTCCATACCGGACGGTAATACCGGGTCATGTACGTGACCGGTACTCGTGTCCCGCGTCCCATCCCACGTACCGCACTACTGTCCGTCCTGCATCGCACAACCCGACCACGACACGAGCATGTCCTTACCGCGACACGAGCACCACCCGACCACGACTCGACCCGCGGTAAGTTCCGGTCACGATTTCGGTCGGTCCAACCGACCGCTATTCGACCAAAACCGACCCGAGTAAGTCTCCGGTTCAATTTTAATTTTCTAAACTGGTTCTAAACCGTATTTAACCAAAATTTAACCAAAAACATCACAAAATCTGATTTTAAAAGGTTTTATAAACTTCTTTTTGACAATTGGAAACACAACTTCATCTTTTTCTCTCTCAAATGTGTTCTTGAGTTCAAGAACTCTAAAAATCCAATTTTGGAGTTTTATCTTAATTCACTACAAATTGTGTAGTTTTTCATTAGGAATTCAATTCCTAATCTTCTATTTCACTAAACCCAAGGTAATTTCTCTCTAAAACCCTCTTTTTGTCTAATTCCAAGTTTATGCATTTTAAAAATTTAATAGATTTAGCTTAAATTGGCTAGGTTGTTGGAGAATCAATATATGAATACTTGATTAGACTTGATTGATGGGTTAATTACATGGTTACAACCTTTAATTAATTTTTCACAACTTTGGATTTGTGAGGCTATAATAACAAACAAATTTGGGTGATTCATGGTTAGTTAATGCATCTATTAATATGGGTTTATCATATATACATAGGATTCATGGTGTTTTTAACATGTCGTTAACATTAAATCCGAAAATTATGATTTAATTAGAGAAAAATTATTTTACCTTTGGTTATTATTCTTCCATATTTCTAATGTCTTGCTATGCTTTATTTTGATTCAATTCCCCATTGGAAGCAATTCTTTTGGAAATTGAGATTTTCAAGACCGTAAAATGCTTTTTCGAGATTTTTCTTTTTGTAGGAACTTCAATGGAGAATGCGATTGTTCCACGGAAGTCTAAAAGAGGACATAAACCCAAGAAGCAACACGTGACCAACCAAGATCATGAAGCTCAAGTCCCCTGTCCTACACGTTCTAAAACTAGATCGAAAAAGTCATCAAAGAAACATTGAAAGGATATTTTGGTGGAGAATGAAGAAGAACTTGGTTACCAACTAAGAGATGAGGAGGATGAAGCCACTCAAGTACCAATGCAGTTTATGGAGGTCACAAACAATACCTCACACATCACCTCCTAAGAAGAAGAAGAGAAAATCGCGAGCTAAATCAACTATGGTTGTAACTCAAGCACCGAGTGTTATCATGAAGCATGTTGGAACCAAAATGAATGCTAACATGGACTACATGGCTGGTCTACAACAGTTTGCTATGCTTCCAACTCTTGGTATTGATTTCGAGACACTAGATTTACTCGGTTTTCGAAAGGATGTTGAATGGTATCTTGAAGCATTGGGCCTATCAAAGTTTGTTACTATCTCTCACCCTACCTATGGAAGGCTTGCACGTGAATTCTTAGCCACGGTAACATTGTCTTACCCCAAGACAAAGACGACCATAGCAAAGGAAGGATTCTCGTTTTTACGGTTAATGAGAAATCGTATACTATGAGTATTGAAGAACTTTGTGATATTTTGGGACTTGAGTGTCATGCGAGGATCAAGTTCAGTGGTAGTGAAGCTCATTATGATGAATGGTCAAAGATAAGAAGTGATAGACTTAAGCCCGAAAGTTCTAAGGCATCGAAGATTACACATCCGGCGATTCGTTAGGTCTACTACCTACTTTCTCAACTCATTTTCAGTAGGAATGAGTATGAAGTGGTGAAACAAGAAGATTTTTACATGCTAATATCAACGTTTGTGGAGAATCCCGAGAAGGTGAACCTCGCTTCACTTTTAGCTCGTAGAATGGTACAAATCAAGCATGATGTCGTTAAGGAGAAGATACCAAAAGGAGCATCAAGTGATTTTGGTGGAACAATCACGGCCATACTACTTGCGTGTGGTATTGATTTTCACCTTGAAGTCCCTTTGCTGGTTGAGAGTAAGCTAGATCTACATGCCCTTCAAATGAAGCATTATCTTTGGGGATGGTACGAGCAATCTACAAACTTTGGGTACCTTTTCACTCCACCCTACGAAGAAGAGAACAAGTATGTTCTACTCCCACATGCGGAAATCCCAACCTTGAGTGAGGGTAAGACATACTTTCACCCCACTCGTTCCACATGGTTCTATCGTCCAAATGCCCTCTTGTTGGAGTTTCGCTATACTATCAATCCAAGGCAAGGATGGCACGAAAGGAGAGGTCTAGAGGAAAACAAGGAGGAGGTATTTTCCGGCCTTCCACATCTCATACGCCACCCCACGAGCCCCAATTTTTAGCCGCTCCACAAGCTGGTTTTGATGAATGGGTTCGCACTAGCTTTGAAGAAGAAAAAGAGAAGAGGATTGCTCTTGAAGCTACGATTTCTAAGCAAAGAAAGATGATTTCTAAGCTTGTAAAAGCAGTCAAGAAATCAATTCCACATCTCTTTAGGCGCTCCTCTAGAAACACAACCGCCACAACAAGTAACAACGAATTCGGTAGTCTTTCGCTCGTCTCTACTTTTCAGCATGATGAGGATGTCGATGATGATGTTTCTAGTCATCCCAACACACGTGCTCTTGATGAGACTGCCAATGCCCAGTACGGACATCACTCATTAGTCCAGGCCACCGCTTCAGACGAGACAGAGATCGTCAACTACGAGTCCGATGGAGATCACTTTCACGTGATAGTTCCGGATTCACCAGAGTCTATGTCACCCGTCTTTTGAGCCAGGTGTATCGACTTCTATCTATCCTTTTATTATTTTCATTTTTATTTTATTGAGTCTTCTCACCCTTATGCGACTTTTACACCGGGGACGGTATAAGTTAAGTCTGGGGGGATTTATCCTACTAACGTCCTTTTCTATTTTCTTATGTTTTGAGACGCAATTTTCCAATCACTAGAGATGCGACGGTTTGGTATAGAAGGGTAGAATACAAAGAACAAATTTCAAAAAGCTTGGCCGTTTCCTTGGATGATTAATACATGGTAATATTTCGTGCCTATACTTGACTCATATCAAAGAGATACCGTTGTCTAAGAGTCTTAAGGCCAAACGAATACGGATGTCTAAGAGTCTTAAGGCCAAACGAATACCCAAGGAACGCCAAAAAAAAAAAGAAAAACAAAATAATAAATAAAAGGAAGGAAAGGAAAACGGTTGTCTAAGAGTCTTAAGGCCAAACAATACCCAAGGAACGCCATGATACAAAAGAAGAGACGAGTAGAAGAGATTTCAAGTGAAACGACCCGACCCAAAAATTAAAAAAATTTCCCTTCAGATTATTATCATCACAGATAATAATCCTCAATTGGGTCAACACAACATGCGGAAAACATAAAACAATTAAACCAATTCAATCAATTCAATAATCTCATACTTATTAAATCTAGCCGGTTTAATTCAACAATCCAATAACCAATAACCAATAAACTACAACTCAGAATTCACTAGCACCCTAGCAATTCTACAACAGCACACAACCATACGAGACCCTAGATCATCACTCCTTCCTGGCCATGATTCCACGATCACATTTTCTCTTTACCTGCAACACATGGCAAAAAGAGTTGTGTGAGTATTATCAATCATAACAATCATAACACGCTGTCATCCCATCTACGGGTTATTTAAGTATAGACATAACAATCAATACAATACCAAGATGAGCACACAAGCAAACAACAAGAACAACCAACACGAACAAGTACATGGCCCTATGTCGATCGACACAACCACTAGGTGTCGATCGACATGACTCTGTCCTGTGTCAATCGATATGACTCTGCCCGTGTTGATCAACACACCACTCTGGTGTCGATCGAGACGACAACACAGAAACGAGCCTATCCTCTTGTGGCTCGAATCTGTCGCGGTTCGTCGAGTCACCTGCACAATTCCAACCACAAACACACGAAACACTAAGCAAACGCATTCCATCAATCCCTATGCCCACACAAACCCACGATCACGCACTCACCTCGAAGAATCGAAATGAGAATTGAACCAACGGTTACAAAAACACTTGTACACGACGAACCACTGGTCCAAAACCAAAACGGACGACTGTTCTGGAAACTAGACAGACACAGCTACGCGTCGGTATGTGGTCGCCTCCAGAATCCTTCTGATTTTCTCGGAAATCAACCCTGAAGTTGACTGATCGCAGACAACTAATCTGCACAGACCCATCGAGTTCAAACAGCCATAACTCGAGGAATAATCAACGAAAAGACGAACCATTTTCGCCTAAATCAAGAGCAGAGATCGGAGAACTTATCCACCAAGTTTCACCCCAATCCGTCTTGAATAGCCCAGCCGTTTGCCCTCTCAAACCTCCGAACAGAAGCTGTTCTCACTCACAAAACCTCACACAACTCCTTTGATCAAAAGACTCTCCCTCAAACCCTCTTTCTCTCTGAGTTTTCGGCCAAAATGAGGACAAACGCGACTGCACCAACCTTTTATACAAACCCTAAGGTGTCCCCTAAACCGTTCCCCAAACCGGCAATCAGAAACCGAAACCGTCGGTCTGATTTTAACTCGTGTGGATCGACACACAACCCCTGTGTCGATCGGCACAACGCCCAACCCGACTTCTCACAAGTCCGAAAACTCATGTGTCGATCGACACACACACCCTGTGTCGATCGACACCCACCAAAATCCACTTTTTGGTTCATGGGCGTTACAATTCTCCCCCACTAACACGGATTCGACCTCGAATCACGCGACACCACCACACTACGGTCTCAACCACCTGACCCGCACCCGGCCAGTATCTTTCGAGATCACACTCGAATCCCACAACCAGTCCTGCTATGGCTAACACTCTCGCCTAAAATTCGACCAAATTCACCCGGAACATCAACGATGCACGCCCCATGGTCCGGATTAGGGCTGCCCGATTGACCGTCCAACAATCAAACAAGAACATATCCGACCAACCGTTGACCCCGCATTGGACCAAATGATCGTACAACAATCAAACAAGAACATGTACGACCATCGGCGTAACATATGCTACCAGGATTGTCCGAACCGAATCCAGACTCTAGTAATAACCCCAGGCTCGACGTCCACAACACACCCCTAGCCCTCAGCCAGCACCACTCGTGATCACACCTGATCCCCGAGTTCTACTAGGCTCACACTAGCCTCATTGCACCGTCTCACCACGGCTGCAATCCTGATCCAACCCGGTCAGCACCACCTGAGATCCACTCCCGATCCCCAAAGTTCATCCAGTCTCATGCTTACAACCACATTACAGATACTATTGCTCACACTCATATCTATATACAACACTTCGCTCTCAGGATCGTCACCCTTTGAGCTTTCGAAGTATATCATACCCCTTCACCTTCAGGACCGCCGTCCATCCAGCTCTCGGTATGCTCCAGCCCCTCTCACTCTCAGGACACACAGTCCGTCAAGCTCGGCTACAGAGGAATCACACATCCCCTGGAGAGGCTTCACCCCTCAAAATATATGCAAGGGAACCACTTTCCCCCGAAGAGAAACATCACTGTCCCCTCAAGTATACCCAGGAGAACCACTATCCCCTAGGGAAATCACTCTGTAACCTGCATCTTAGGCACTTGTCGACTGAAATCACCTCTCGTGGTCATCCGAAATAACCCAATCACAGGGTGTTTCGCAGAGTCCCTGGAAAAGACGATTCTAACTCACATAAAACCTCTTTTCCAAACTCTCCCTAGGAAATAAACAAGTTCTAACGCGCATAGAGCTTACATTTCCAGCCACTCCTGGAACATGTACAGTCTCATTTCCAGCCACTCCTAGAACATGAACGATCTTACATTTCCAGCCACTCTTGGAACATGAACGATCTCATTTCTAGCCACTCCTAGAACATGAAAAATCTCATTTCCAGCCACTCCTGGAACATGAGCAAGCTCTAAGCCACGTAAAACTTCTATTCCTAGCCATCCTAGCCGATAGGCAAGCTCTAACTCACATAGAACTTCTACCACCAGACCTCCTCATGACCTACCAGTCATCACAAACCATGACATCACTAGTCATCTCATAAGAACACACGTCTTAAACACACATTTAATAAGGCAACACATCTTATTAAATCTCCAAAATGTATACTCGTTACAACAACAAACGAAATACATAACAACAACATAGCAACATGCTAAAACAGACTCTGAAAACCAGAAAAGACTCAAGCCACTGCTTGCTTTTCAAACCACTTCGAGAACTTCCTCTTCATCGACGCTTCTGGTTCCCAAGCCTCCTCCTCAATAACGTCACAGTCCCACATGACTCTCACCAACGGTATACTCTTCCGGCGCAGCACCTTGACTCTCCTCTCGAGAATCCTCACAGGCCTCGCCGCCAACGTCATGTTAGGCTGAAGACAACACCTCCTTTGACTCATGTAGACACTTCCGCAGCATCGAAACATGGAAGACTTTGTGAAAAGCCTTCATACTCTGAGGTAACTCCAACTGATAAGCCACCGGTCTGACCCGTTCCACGACCCTGAACGGACCCATAAACCATAGACTCAGCTTATTCTCCAAAATGGATCTGTTAGGACCCCTCAACATAGCTGCCTTGAGATACACCATATCTCCCAGCTCAAAATCCAGCTCTTTTCGTCTCCTATCGGCGTAACTCTTCTGCCGATCCTAAGCCTCTCTCATGTTCAGCCTCAAGACACGGATCTTCTTCGTCGGCTCCTGAACAAAATCTGCACCAAACATGCTCCCCTCCCCCACTTGAATCCAGCATAGTGGTGTTCTACATGGCCTCCCATACAGAGCCTCATATGGAGCCATCCCAATACTCACCTAGTATGAGTTGTTGTACGCAAACTCAACCAGGTTCAGATGATTCGCCCACTGACCACCATAATCTAGCACACACATCCTCAACAGGTCCTCTAAAGTCTGAATCGTCCTCTCTAACTGCCCATCTGTCTGAGGATGATACGATGTGCTCATGTGCACCTTAGTGTCCATCTCTGCCTGAAACGCCCTCCTGAACTCAGACGTAAATCTCGGATCCCTATTTGACACTATACTTGCCAGCACCCCGTGCAGCCTCACAATCTCCCGCACATACTTCCTAGCCAAAACTACCGCTCCATCAGTCTTCTTGATGGCAAAAAAATGTGTTGACTTGGTCAGACGATCCACAATAACCCAAATAGCATCAAAAGTCCGTGACACCGGCAACCCCGTCACGAAATCCATGGTAATCATATCCCACTTCCACTCCGGAATGGGCAAACTCTGCAACATACCACTCGGAACCTGATGCTCAGCCTTCACCAGCTGACACACGTTGCACACTGCAATCCAGCTAGCTACATCCTTCTTCATCCCGACCTAGTGATAATATCGCTTTAGGTCACGATACATCTTCGTCGCTCCCAGATGAATCGACAACATGCTCGAATGAGCCTCCCTCCGGATCTCTTGCCTCAGATCCTCGTCTTTGGGTACACAAATCCGCCCGTTCACCAGTATCATCTCACTCGCTGAGACCACGTACTCTGAACCGGCCGCCTGAGAAGCATCAATCAAACTCTGATCCTTCTCCTGAGCAACCCGAATCCTGCTCAACAGATCTGCCTGGTTAGCTGCCTCTAACCCCAACGGCTCCTGTGATATCACACACATCCTCAACGTACTGATCTCGTTCACTAGAGCCTCCATATCTCTCCCTGATCTGCAGCCACTCTCTTCCGACTCAACGCATCTGCAACCAGGTTAGCCTTACCCGGATGGTACCCAATCTCTAGGTCATAGTCTGCAACTAACTCCATCCAGCGCCTCTGTCTCTGGTTCAGCTCCGACTGAGTGAAAAAATACTTCAGACTCTTGTGGTCTGTGAATACCTGCACCTTCCCGCCATACAGATAAGACCTCCAAATCTTAAGTGCAAAAATCACCGCAGCCAACTCCAGATCATGGGTAGGGTAATTGCACTCATGCTTCCTCAACTGCCTCGAAGCATACGCAATAACCTTTCCCTGCTGCATCAACACACATCCCAGGCCAACTCCTGAAGCATTTGTATACACCACATACGGCTCACCCCGGCTCGGATAACGCCAAAACCGGTGTACTAGTCAGCATTTCCTTTAGCTTTCCGAAACTCTCCTCGCAAGCTGAAGACCACACAAACGGAACATCCTTCCCTGTCAGCTTCGTCATCGACTGCGCCAAACTCGCAAACCCCTTGACGAACCTCCGGTAATAACCCGCCAACCCAAGAAAACTCATGATCTCGGTGGCACTCCTCGGTCTAGGCCAACCTCTGATAGCCTCAATCTTAGCCGGATCTATAGAAACCCCCTCTGCTGACACAACGTGGCCAAGAAAGCTCATGTCTCGCTGCCAAAAACTGCACTTACATAACTTCGCATACAACTTCTGCTCCCGTAGCTTCTCCAAAACCAACCTCAAATGCACCTCGCGCTCTTTCGGACTCCTCGAATACACCAGGATATCATCAATGAAAATGATCACAAACACTTCCAGATACCCCTGGAACACCCCGTTCATCAACCGCATGAACGCTGCTGGCGCATTCGTCAAACCAAATGGTATCACCACACTAGATCAACCCGCATGATCTCTGAGGTCCACATCTGGTCCTATGCTTATCCACACGTTTTCAGACATTCATTGCTCCCAACTCATCAATACACCCCTCATACTCTCAAGAACGCATCCTTTGAGCTCTCGGTATCTGCAGGGGAACAACCATCCCCTCGAGAGAACCACCATCTCTAAGTATAACACAGGAGAACCACCATCCCCTAGTGAAATACTATAAAAATAGGGGAACCACCATCCCCTCTGGAGAACTACCCATCTCCTTATGAGTTGTTCGGGTATCTACTCACACCTTAAAGCGATAAATTTTTAAACATTCAATAAGCATCTCAGACCAGAGCTACCTCATGTAGTCCAAATCATGATATTCCCGGAAGTCGGCCTCACACCCAGATAAACCAACCTCCAAGACTCTCGCTCAAACACGTCCGTCCTCGATGACAATCCAGATGGACCCTATACCGATCCAACCCAATCCATACCAAGGATGACATCGTACAACTCCACCGGACTAATGATCAGATCTGCTGGCATCAACTCTCCCGCCACCAGAACATCCACACCACGTGCCCGCCCGAAAGTAGCTAACGTCCTGCCACCCACAACCTTAACTACTCCCGGCTGCTTTCCGGATCGCTCCGGATCCCGGTTCCCTCCGCTAACTCCGGAGTAATAAAGCAATTCGCAGCTCCAAAATCAAGCCCACGTGGGACTCAAACTGCTCACTAATAAGATTTCAGCACAAATTCCCATGTGCCAAAGAACCTTAACACTTATCACAGGACACACACAATTTCCAAAACAGACAAGATTCAACACCCGACTCGTCCCTCCTAGGACAATTTCCAAGCTTGTGATCCAAGCTCCCACATCCGAAGCATCCCGGACCACGCTGAACCATCTGACTCGGTTCCGAAGTGCTCTCCCACTTCCTTTTCTGACCCATGCACAGGCTTGCTGCCCCGGCCCGAAACCGCCTACTGCTTCCTCTGCTGCTACACTGGTGGACTAACCACCACAGCCTACTCCCTGATATCCTCCTCGATCGCAGCAGCCGTCTCTACCAACTCCGCCCTCGTGGCGAACTTACTCGCCCTGCAGCGAGTCCTCAGATCAGCTCGAAGTCCCCAGAAGAACCTCCTCACCTGGGCCTGCTCGCCCTCCATGCCCCTCCCAGCATGTACCAACAGCCGACTGAACTCCAAATCGAACTCTCTGACAGTCCGACCTCCCTGAGTCAGGTTCAGAAACCTCGACTCCATCCTATCCACCGCCTCCTTCAGAAAGTACTTGGCGTTAAACTCTGTCAAGAAATCCTCCCAGACCATCTTGGCCTGTACTCGCCTGGCATCAATGCCTCTCCACCAGAGATGCGCGTCTCCATCCAGATAATGGACTGCCAGATCAACCCGGTATCCCTCTGGACACCTGATAGAGCAAAAATTACGCTTCAATCTCCGCCGCCACTCGTCGGCCTCATCAGGCTTGGCACCACCCGAGAAAAACCTGGTGCCAATCCTCTGCATCTGCTCCATCATCCTCAGATACGATGGAAACTCCTCCGCAACCACCACACCCGGCAGCACACCAGCCACTACCGGCTGAACCCCAGCCACCATTGGCTGCACACCAGCCACTCCTGGCCGTATACCAGCCCCACCTGGCTGAGCTCCCAGAGCCTGACCCGGAGCCGGCACCCCACCTGGTAACCGCTCCATAATTAACTGCAGTAAACCCGCCAGACAATCATCCCGGTCTTGGGCCTCACCTACGGGAGCACCTCCACCTGGGCCCCCCGCACCACTAGCTACCTCGGGACCCACACTGGCACCACCATCCCTCACACTGGCACTCGTAGCAGTCACACCCACAGACCCCTCGCGAAATGCCTGCGAGTCCGCCACCTGCTCCTGCGTGGTCTCCTAGGCCACACTACAGCATCTGACTCACTATGAAGTCCTCGCCCGCGCCCACCACGACCACCACGGCCACCACGGCCCCTACGACCTCTGCCTCTAGCCACTCTAGCCATCACTCTGCCCTAACCAGCAGACTACTAAGTACTAGAAAACAGAAGTCATAAAACACTTACCGTGGAATCTCATTGAAGGCTCGGAAGAGATGATCTATGTCCCCAAACCCACACAGCAATCAATAAATTATCACACAATCAATTAATCAATCACCTGCCCTAGAACCATAAGGGCGGCCCTAGAACCGTTAGGGCTCTGATACCAAACTGAAACGACCCGACCCAAAAATTTAAAAAAATTTCCTTCAGATTATTATCATCACAGATAATAATCCTCAATTGGGTCAACACAACATGCGGAAAACATAAAACAATTAAAGCAATTCAATCAATTCAATAATCTCATACTTATTAAATCTAGCCGGTTCAATTCAACAATCCAATAACCAATAACCAATAAACTACAACTCAGAATTCACTAGCAACCTAGCAATTCTACAACAGCACACAGCCATACGAGACCCTAGATCATCTCTCCTTCCTGGCCATGATTCCACGTTCACATTTTCTCTTTACCTGCAACACATGGCAAAAAGAGTTGCGTGAGTATTATCACAAATACTCAGCGACGCGGTCATCCCGTCTACGAGTTATTTAAGTATAGAGATAACAATAAATACAATACTAGGATGAGCACACAAACAAACAACAAGAACAACCAACACGAACAAGTACAGGGACCCTGTGTCGATCGACACAACCACTAGGTGTCAATCGACAAGACTCCATCGTGTGTTGATCGACACGCCACCCTGGTGTTGATCGATATGACTCTGCTCGTGTCGATCGACACATTACCTTGGTGTCGATCGACACGATAACCCAGAAACGAGCCTATCCTCTCGTGACTCGAATCTGTCGTGATTCATCGAGTCACCTATACAATTCCAATCACAAACACACGAAACACCAAGCAAACGCATTCCATCAATCCCTATGCCCACACAAACCCACGATCACGCACTCACCTCGAAGAATCAAAATGAGAATGGAACCAACGGTTACAAAAAGACTTGTACACGACGAATCACTGGTCCAAAACCAAAACAAATGACTGTTCTGGAAATTAGACAGACACAGCTACGGGCCGGTATGCAGATCGTCTCCAGAATCCTTCTGGTTCGCTCGGAAATCAACCCCGAAGCTGACTGATTGCAGACAACTAATCTGCACAGACCCATCGAGTTCAAACAGCCATAACTCGAGGAATAATCAACGAAAAGACGAACCGTTTTTGCCTAAATCAAGAGCAGAGATCGGAGAACCTACCCACCAATTTTCACCCCAATCCGTCTCAATAGCCCAGCCGTTTGCCCTCTCAAACCTCTGAACAGAAGCTGTTCTCACTCACAAAACCTCACACAACTCCTTTGATCAAAAGACTCTCCCTCAAACCCTCTTTCTCTCTGAGTTTTCGGCCAAAACGAGGACAAACGCGACTGCACCAACCTTTTATACAAACCCTAAGGTGTCCCCTAAACCGCTCCCCAAACCGGCAATCAGAAACCGAAACCGTCGGTCTGATTTTAACTCGTGTTGATCGACACACAACCCCTGTGTCGATCGACACAACGCCCAACCCGACTTCTCACAAGTCCAAAAACTCACGTGTCGATCGACACACACACCCTGTGTCGATCGACACCCACCAAAATGCACTTTTTGGTTCACGGGCGTTTCATCAAGTGATTCCTGGAGAAAGATCTAAGTCTGGGAAAAAAAGACGCGAAGAAAGTGGTTGGAAAATTGTGGATATCAACAGGTTCATTCTCTCTTGCGATTTTGCATAATATCTCGCACCCAGAGATCTATGGTAATCCTAAACACTTTTAACCTCACCACATATATTAGCCTTTTTCAAATCCTAGCGCCGTCTACCCCGAATGATTCCCTTGATGAGAAATTCACCTATACCTTAATGAATGTAGAGAGTCAAATGAAGTGCAGTTGAGATTTTTGCAGGATTGTAATTAAAACATGGAGTTGGCTGCGAAGGTTTGGATGGCATATGATGAAGATACCCTTAGATCGATCATGTCACATACGGTATTAGTATCTACGTTATTTTCAAATGGTTTTCTAAGTTCAAATTATTTTCAAACCTCTTTTCTATACTTGGATTTTGCTTGAGGACAAGCAAGTTTTAAGTCTGGAGGAGTTGATATATCCCATATCTTACCTACTTTACCATATATTTTACTATGTTTTCTATGCATTTATCAACGGGTTTATACCTTTAAATGTAGTTTTTTCTCGTATTTGTAGTTTTAGAGTCTTAACAAGGAAATAAAGGAAAAAGGAGCAAAAAGAGCCAAAATAGGTGTAAACCAAGCTACAGAAATATTCATAAGCCAAAGACAACAACAAGAACCAAGAATTCACAAGAAACAACATTCTACCAAATTGGACAGAACATATACGCCAGAAGTTCAGCAGTGAACGGAGGACCAAATCGATTTGTAATTGGATGAAACTTAGTGTGAAGATATATCTTTGAGTCATCTTTACAATGAAGTTTGAATCATCTCATTTGGCACTGTGAGCAGGAAGTTACACTTGATTTACTGAAGATACGTCAAGCTGCCTCAGAAACGAAGCAGGTGCAGAATCGATCAAAATACCGGGCCGCCTCGTGGACCGATATTCTGGGCTGATGCCAGCACAAATCAAGGCACTTTGGCACAATACCGGTCATGTTCCTTGGCCGAAATCCCAACTGACTTTGGGAGAAGTTTTGACGTAAAAAGTCCGTTTTGTCCTAAACGAAGCCCTAGAAAACCCTAAGCCTATATATACTTGTTTTTAGCCTTTTGTAAGGTATGACCATGATATAATGCGTTTTTAGCGCATTCTAACCATTGTTTTATAGGTTTTTATCGAGTCTTTCACTCTCTTTCGAGTCATTCTAGGTACTAAAGTGGCTGGAAGCAAGGATTTGAAGTTTGCAATTGGATTTGGCGAAAAAAGAAGGAAAAAGGAATCTTTTTGAAGATTCTGCCCAGAAGGAGCACCTGCGCTGGAGTTAGGTGCTCCCGCTCCCCAGAATATCCAATTATGGGAATATTCACTAAACTCTAATTCGCAACCCTATCTTTTCCCAGCCGCCAAGGCTTTATGTAAAGGGGGATTTTCGCCTTTTTTGAGGAGAGAGTCACGACAGTAGTGAGAAGAACACAAGCAGAAAACTTGATAGAGAGAGAGAGAGATTCACTTGTTTTTTAGAGTTTGTAAGCTTGGAGACTTGTCATTCACGATTCCTTGTTGAAGTTTTCTTAAACCTTAATCTCTTTTCTTTGATTTCAATGAAGTTTATTATGTCTCTTGCTGCTGTTGTTCGTTTAATCATGAGCGAGTAATCCACGAGTTAGATTAAGGGTTTCGATGGGATTGAATATCATGAACTAAGCATAGATAGGTTTTAAGTAATCATTCGATAATCTCCACCTAATATCGATCTTATTGCCTAGGTTAGATTGATCACCTAGCCTCTGATTTTAGGTTGAATTTACTTATCAAAAGTTTGTAAATTGCTGGAATTGATTTAGGTGGGCGATTTGATCCTTAGCCAACGAAAGTTGAAGTTAGGGCAATTCGTGAACAAATTAACCCTAATCGCTTAATGCTTGATAATCTTTATAACCTCAACAACAGTTAGGGTGTTAAATTAATTGTTAAAGTTGTAGATGCCACGAAAGTGGATCTTCTTATATTTATGGTTGAGTTCGAGATTTGATCATAACCTGAGTACCTGAATAATTGCTTGGTTTTGATTGTCTAATCCCTGAGATATATCCCTTGATCTAACGCTTTTCCTTCATTGTTTACAACCGAATTTTACTTCATTTTGTTTTGATATTATCGTTACACTTTAAACAACCCTGCATTGCTTAGCTGAATTTATAATCCATAGGATTAGAGTGTATTGCTGATCCCTTAACGAACCTCACTATTCTGCATTCGAATTAGTGAACCTAGGTTTTATAATCTCTTTTGAAACCGGAAAAACACTTTTTTCATCAGACCACGAAACAATAGAGTAGTTTATCAGATAGGAGCAGCCACCACGAGTTCTCTTGGTGTTCTTCATTAGATTTGAATTTGTAATCCATAGGATTAGAGAGTTTGTAAATGCCATAGAACTGAGAAGTGGAAGAGTTTTGCCAGCAGTCGTAAGGATAGAAACTGCAACCTGCCCAGAAGGAGCACCTACTCCAGCAGAAGGAGCACCTGCTCCAGAAACAGAAAACGATGAAGAACCTGCTGAGCCAAAATAAGATTATTGATAAGGTTCGTTCTCGTGTTTACAGGCCCCTTGTCCCTTACCGAGTACCTCCAAGGAAGTCGCATAAGGATTTGGAGGAGGCGAAATGTAAGGAGCTGTTACAAGATTTTACGGTTAAGCTGACATTGGCAGACGCGATTCAGATGATGCCGTCCATGAAAAAGTATGTCAAGGGCCTGGTTACTGGACGGATTCCTTCAGAGCAGAGTGCCATGGTTGTAAGTAAGAATTGTAGCGCTGTGCTACAAAACAAAGACATTAAAAAGCAAGAGGACCTAGGTAAGTTCGTGCTTTCTGTTGATATTGGTCCTGTGCGATTTGCTTGTTCCTTGTGTGATCTAGGTTCCAGCGTGAATCTCATGCCCTATTCGGTTGCAAGGAAGCTCGGGTACACAAAATTTAAACCAACACGAATTTCATTAGTGTTTGCTGACAGATCTATTAAGTTGCCTGTAGGAATTTTGGAAGATTTGCAGGTCATGATTGGGAATATTTTCATCCCAGCAGATTTCGTGGTGTTGGAATTGGACGATGAACCAAAGGATCCCTTGATTTTGGGACGTCCTTTCTTGCGCACAGCTGGTGCGTCATTGATGTAAAGAACGGAACGATTGGTCTCCACCTGGGAGACATTATTATGGAGTTTGAGATAGATTAGATGTTGAAGAAACCGACCATTGATGGGCAGACTTTTGCCATTGAGGATAACCTTGAAATCTCAAACGAAGAGATTGAAGAGATTCTTGCTGATGATCCCTTGGATGTGGCGTTGACAAAAGCTGAAAGTGAACATTGGTATTTGAGCGAAGATACCATTGGGTTCGCAAGGATGTTGGATTCTGGAGAGATGGAAAAATCGACAGACTTCTTGAGACTTGAAAAAGAGGGAGAGGACATAGCACCTGCTCCTGCTCCTGGGAACTCTGTTGACAACCCTTGGAGCGAGTTGAAAGCTCCGAAACTTGAGCTAAAAACCTTACCAGCTGGGCTAAGGTACGCGTTTCTCGGTCCCAACTCTACATATCCTGTTATTATAAATGTTGATCTAAATAATGTGGAATCCGCCTTACTTTTATGCGAGCTTAGAAAATATAGGAAAGCTTTAGGGTACTCGCTTGATGACATCCCTGGAATTTTACCTGAATTATGCATGCATAGGATACATTTAGAGGATGAATCTAGGACTTCTGTAGAGCACCAAAGAAGATTGAATCCGAATTTGAAAGATGTTGTTAAGAAAGAAATTATGAAACTCTTAGAAGCTAGTGTTATTTATGCAATATCTGATAGTAACTGGGTTAGTCCTGTACACATAGTACCTAAGAAGGGCGGAATCACTGTGATCGCCAATGATAGGAACGAACTGATACCTACCAGGACTATCACAGGACATAGGATGTGCATAGATTATAGAAAGTTAAATGCAGCAACTAGGAAGGATCATTTTCCCTTACCATTCATTGATCAAATGCTCGAAAGACTCGCTAACCACCTTTACTACTGCTTTTTAGACGGTTATTCAGGTTTCTTTCAGATTCTCATTCATCTGGATGATTAGGAGAAGACAACCTTTACCTGTCCGTATGGCACCTTTGTGTACCGCAGGATGCCATTCGGGCTATGCAACACCCCTGCAACTTTTCAAAGGTGCATGATGTCTATCTTTACTGATTTGATTGAAGATATCATGGAAGTTTTCATGGATGACTTCTCCGTCTATGGGAGCTCTTTTTCTGTGTGTTTGTCTAATCTATGCAGGGTGTTACAACGCTGTGAGGAGAAGCATCTTGTATTAAACTGGGAGAAGTGCCATTTCATGGTTAGGGATGGAATAGTTCTGGGTCATCGAATTTCAGAAAAGGGTATTGAGGTTGACCGAGCAAAGGTTGAGGTAATGATGACTTTGCAACCACCAGATTCAGTCAGAGGGATACGAAGTTTCCTTGGTCATGCGGGTTTTTACAGACGCTTCATCAAGGATTTTTGAAAGATAGCGAGACCGCTCACTAAGCTCTTGTGTAAGGAGACTAAGTTTGTGTTTGATGGAGCTTGCCTTGAGGCATTTCACACGATAAAAGGGGCATTGGTGAGTGCACCCATTGTTCAACTGCCTGATTGGGACCTACCATTTGAGGTTATGACGGATGCTAGTGATTACGCTGTGGGAGCAGTTTTGGGGCAAAGGAAGGATAAAAAGCTCCATGTAATCTACTATGCTAGCCGGACTTTGGACGAAGCTCAATGTAAGTATGCTACGACTAAGAAGGAACTCCTGGCTATTGTCTTTGCCTTTGAGAAATTCAGGTCATATCTTGTTGGCTCAAAGGTCATTGTTCATACCGACCACGCAGCGTTGAAGTATTTGCTCACAAAGAAAGATGCAAAACCGAGGCTTTTGAGATGGATTTTGTTGCTCCAAGAGTTTGATCTACAAATCATTGATAAGAAGGGTACTGAGAAAGGAGTTGCTGATCACTTGTCTCGCCTGAGGGTCGATGAAAGAGTGCCGCTGGATGATGCACTACCGGATGAACATGTGTATGCTATTGGAATTTGTGTTCTACAGCACCCAGCCCAGGAGGGAGCACCCGCTCCAGAGGTATTTTCTGCTACTGTTTCTAAGACAAATGCACCGAGTTTTCCATGGTTTGGAGAGATAGCAAATTACTTCGCTGGTGATCAAAAACCGGCTGACTTTGTGGGAGACAGAAAGAGACAATTCTTGCGCAATATACGGAGATACTTTTGGGACGAACCATACCTTTACAAGCAATGCTCGGATGGCCTTTTTAGGAGATGTGTTCCTCATGAGGAGATTCCAGGAATCCTATTTCACTGCCATAGTTCGAGTTATGCTGGTCACTTTGCGACTTTTAAGACAGTATCCAAGGCGCTGCAAGCTGGATATTGGTGGCCAATGATGTTCCGCGATGCACACGCATTTATCTCACGATGCGACAAATGTCAGAGGCAAGGAAACATCTCGTGACGAAACGAGATGCCTCAGCACTTCATCTTGGAAGTTGAAGTGTTTGACGTATGGGGAATAGATTTTATGGGACCGTTTCCATTCTCCTATTGAAACAAGTACATCTTAGTGGCTGTTGATTACGTGTCAAAATGGGTCGAGGCCATTGCTTCCCCAACAAACGATGCCGCTGTGGTTTTAAAGATGTTCAAAACCATAATATTCCGCAGGTTTGGAGTACCGCGAGTGGTGATTAGCGATGGAGGGACTCATTTCATCAATAAGGTTTTTGAGAACCTTGTAAGGAAGAATGGCGTAAAGCATAAGGTTGCGACGCCATACCACCCGCAGACTAGTGGACAAGTTGAGGTTAGTAATCGGCAGATCAAGGACATCATAAAAAAGACTGTAGGCACCACAAGGAAAGATTGGGCCGCCAAGTTGGACGACGCAGTTTGGGCCTACCGAACCGCATACAAAACGCCATTGGGGACAACGCCCTTTCATTTGGTATATGGTAAGTCGTGCCACCTTCCGGTAGAGCTTGAGTATAAGGCGGCATGGGCAGTTAAGTTAATGAATTACGACATCAAACCCGCCTTGGAAAGGCGATCCATGCAAGTTAATGAGTTAGAGGAGATTAGGCACCTGGCCTACGAGAGTTCGAAATTGTAAAAGGAACGAACCAAGATGTACCACGACAAGAGAATTCTCAACCAAAATTTCCATACAAATGACAAGGTACTCCTCTTTAACTCTCGCCTTAAACTTTTTCCTGGAAAGTTGCGATCTAGGTGGTCCGGTCCTTTCCTCGTCAAGGAGGTTCGATCATACGGAGCTCTGGTATTGCTGGATGCAAAAGGCAAAGAGTTCGTGGTCAATGGACAGCACTGTAAACCATACCTAGCCGATGCAAACCAAGCCGAAGGTGGAATCATCACCTTAGGCGATGCACCAAAAGCCTAAATGGCTAATCCAGTGAAGCTAACGACTTTAACCAAGCGCTTGGTGGGAGACAACCCACCGGTATGTTTTCTAAATTTTTCAATTTGAATTTCTTTTGCTACTAACTTTGTTTTCGATCTTTGAGTTTTCAGTAAAAAAAAAAAAAAAAATTCGTGTTATGGAATACGAGAGGCAGATCGATCGATCCACTGTTTACGATCGATCGATCCGGATGAGGGATTCAACATACAAACCAGCGGTCAATGTCAGGATCGACCTGTCTAGTCGATCAAAATTGCAGGGAGCACCTGCTACCCAGAACAGAGCACCTGACACCTAGAACAGAGCACCTGCTCTCCAGGGTAAAAATTTGACATTTAAATTCAGGCCCACCAAGGTAAGTCAAATAGAATAAGGATAATGAGCCCGAGAAATCTGAGGATATTCTCCAATTTTAATAAGGAATACAGTTATAGTGGGACCCCCCAAAAATCCCTAATTTCTCGCGCCCATAACTCCTTCTTCTTCCTCCTCTTTTCGATTTTCTCTATTAAAACTCTCAAGTCTTTTGCTCAAACCTCAACTTCTTCAATTCTCAACCAATCTGAGTGAGTTTAGACTTGATTTCACTCGAAATTTCATCCTCATTCCGAATCTGCAATCCTTTTCTCAAGAAAATCAAGGTACTAACTCGAAATCTCCCTTTTTATGCTCGCCTTTTTCGAAGCCAAAGGGTAAAAATTGGACATTAATTTGTTGATTCGAGGCTTTGCGATTTGTTGAGTAACCATATGCTTGTTTAAGATTGATTTCGAGTGGGTAAGATCGTGAATTTTGACTTGAAATTTTGACAAGAACTTAAACCCTAGTTTATGGCGTAAAATTGGAAATTTAAGGGAATGGAGATGTGACAGCACTTATGATTCTTTGATTGATTATCTTGGGCTGTTAGGATTGGTCAAAATTATCTGTGTAGATGGCAGGAACTTTGATCCCAAAATTTTTGCCAAAACAGGGGAATCATATTTCAATGCTTGTGTGGATGTATGGATATGGATTTATGCTGGATTTGGTTCGTGTTTGTGGTTGTCATTGTAGGATGTCAGGACCGCGCACGTCAGTTCGTAACCCATCACGCTCACGGAAAGGGAAAGGGGCCTCCACCTCCTCCCAACTCGCAACAAACCCTTGGCCACGTGATGAAGGCCAGCGGTTCAATTTCAGCGATTCTAGCCTTCCTCCACATTCGGATGATGCATGGGATCAAAACGACGCCTACTACTACAACAATTGGCTCGACATCGTGATTGAGCCGACTCGGTTCTTGTGTGGGCAGACATTGAAGGATTTGGGGCTGCTCTACGACGTGGGCAGAATACTTGAGGCTTGCGAACTGTCCGATCTCATCACTCAGTCGGATGCTCTATACCCAGAGTTGGTTCGACAATGCTTAGCCTCTGCCAAACTTGTATTTTCCGACCCCCGCAAGCCTTTAGCATCACAAGGGTTGCTCTCTTTCTTTGCTGGAGGAAAGAGATATGAGGTCACTATCGCTGAAATTTGTGACATCTATGGTTTTGACTTTACACCGGAGAAGGTAGACCTCCCTATACGCCTTCCAATTGCTTATCGTTTCTGGGATTTCATCGCCATCAGAGACTACTTCTCTCGTTCAGCAGCTCAATCAACAATTCGGAAGCCCGCCCTTCGGATTGGGGCAAAGGCGATGAGCACCATCTTCTTTTCCCGAGATGATGCGAGTAAGGTCTGGACCAATGAGTTGATCCTCCTCTACATGGCGGTTAAAGCAGCTATTGAAAGCGAGGATGGTTTGAGTTGCGAGTTTGACACAAGTGTCAACATGGGAGCGATGTTTGCCTCAGTGATTGCAGACAAGAGGACTAAGGTCGCCAAGGGCAAGGCTGTTGCGCACACAGAGCGAATAGGAAGCCTCTTGACCAGGCTGTTCATCCACTGCAATATCAACCTTGGGGACTACACATGCAACCCCGCAACGGAGTTTATGGACACCGCTTACCTTATCTCTTGTGAAATCTTGGCTGATACTAACATTTACAGGTTCACCGCGAGGGACAAGACCATCCAGTTCTGCCAATTGCCACAGCCATCCTTGACAGATTTGGAAGTTGCAGCCAACGTCGGATTCACGCCTGGAACAGAGTACCTGTGCGCTGCTTCTGGAGCACCGACTAGGAGAGCACCAAAACCCAGGAGGAGTACTTCCTCCACCAGACCTGCTCCTACTCTCACTTCCGTCCCGGATGTCCCTTTGAGCCACGATGAGGAAGACGAGCTGATAGCCGATACGCAGAGAACCCGGCAGTCCAGAGCACATTACCGCATGCCTTATGCGAGTGAGCTGACACTCGATGACATCTCTGATGATCCCGAGGATGCTGAATATCACCGTTGGATGGTTGTTTCCACCAAGAAGAACAACGGGCTGCTTTGCAGGATCCTCCACATGCTCCAGAAGGGTTGCAGCAGCTCTCACGCCACTGAGACCATCCCATCCACGGCCCCTGCTCAGCCGCCTACTTCTCGACCATCCACATCCGCCCGTCCATCCACTTGTTCCTCTAAGCGCAAGAAGCCGATCACCAGCGAGGACTCCGATGATCCCACCAGCGATTAGACATCGCCCCTCCTATCCTCTCTCTACGTATTCTATGAACACTTTCCTTTTATGCCTTTTCATTTTCTTTTATTTCTTTTCCACTCTCTCTTTCTTATTTTCACACCGAGACGGTGTGATGTAAGTATGGGGGGAGTTGCTACTAATGACGTTTATTTTGGATGTTTTTCTATTTTCTTATGTCTTTTTGAGTCTTTATTTTCATTTGTTTCATTGAGTCAAGACTTTGTAGGGAATTAGGACCTTATCTTATGATGATTTTTGAACTATCTATGTTTAACTTTCTCTCTAGTGACCATTTCTTCAAAGCATGAGTACAAGGAACAGCTGGAATACTTCAATGCACCATCTTCCAGGTTTCATATTGACCAAAAATTTCTCTCGCTATTGGCACGAGATTAGGGAAACGAATCATATTCAGGACTTCTTATTCCTTTTATCACTCTTGTTGTTCCTAAATAGCTAGCTCATTTTTAGTTAGTACCTTCCTTAACCCTAACCTCTTTTCAAACCCCTTGCATTCTTGTTAATTCATTGTCATATGTGCAATATATGCGCAAAAGGGTTGGAGAGAATTGGGTCGACATTGCCTTTAAATCACTCTTTCTGAAGAACGAGAGCATTGATTCCCAGAAGGAGCACCTGCTCCTATTTTCAGAAGATGGTTTTACAACGAGGTGGAACAAAAATCCACGAAGGAGGAACGATATTGATGAGCTCCACTTGGGTATGTACAACAACTCTGATATTTTCGTGTTTGAGAGACATACACTTGTAATCAAAACCCTCTTCATCATCATCATTCTATTCTCAAAGAAAAAGAAAAAAAAAAACAGTAAGCCGATGATGAAGGGTGGTAAAAATTTGTAAATTAGAATATGTCTCTCTGCACAGCGAGTGTACCCAAGGTGGACGATGGCAACATGAATTGGTTGGAGAAATTTGGAGAAGAAAGAGTGGTTTAGAGAATATGGATATCAACGTACCCGTTCTCTCTTGCAATTTTGTGCAATATCCTGCATCCACTACGAAACATCGGGTAACCCTTAAACACTTTAAACACTTCTAGCTCCACCTCTAAATAGCCTTAACCCTTAGCGTCGTCTACCCTAAATGGTGCCTTTAGCGAGACCCTCACGCAACTTTAATGCTTTGAGTTTGTGATTCGGAAATGAGACTTGGTTGAGAAATGTGTTGAGGATGTTTTGGTAAAGCTTTGTTATTCGTAATTTGAATTATGTGGTCTGCAGATTGAAGGATTTAAACTCGGTTCACTGAGGATAAAAGAGTTCCCGCGTTTTCAAACCTTTCTTCTTCACTTGGTCTTGAATTTGTTTGAGGACAAACAAAGATCTAAGTCTGGGAGAATTGAAATAATGCGTTTTTAGCGCATTCTAACCGTTGTTTTATAGGTTTTTATCGAGTCACTCTCTTTCGAGTCATTCTAGGTACTAAAGTGGCTGGAAGCAAGGATTTGAAGTTTGCAATTGGATTTGGCGAAAAAGAAGGAAAAAGGGATCTTTTTGAAGATTCTGCCTAGAAGGAGCACCTGCGGTGGAGTTAGGTGCTCCCGCTCCCCAGAATATCCAATTATGGGAATATTCACTAAACCTTAATTCACAACCCTATCTTTTCCCAGCCGCCAAGGCTTTATTTAAAGGGGGATTTTTGCCCTTTTTGAGGAGAGAGTCACTACAGTAGTGAGAAGAACACAAGCAGAAAACTCGATAGAGAGAGAAAGAGATGCACTTGTTTTTTAGAGTTTGTAAGCTTGGAGACTTGTCATTCACGATTCCTTGTTGAAGTTTTCTTAAACCTTAATCTCTTTTCTTCGATTTCAATGAAGTTTATTATGTCTCTTGCTGCTGTTGTTCGTTTAATCATGAGCGAGTAATCCACGAGTTAGATTAAGGGTTTCGATGGGATTGAATATCATGAACTAAGCATAGATAGGTTTTAAGTAATCATTCGATAATCTCCACCTAATATCGATCTTATTGCCTAGGTTAGATTGATCACCTAGCCTCTGATTTTAGGTTAAATTTACTTATCAAAAGTTTGTAAATTGCTGGAATTGATTTAGGTGGACGATTTGATCCTTAGCCAACGAAAGTTGAAGTTAGGGCAATTCGTGAACAAATTAGGGTGTTAGATTGATTGTTAAAGTTGTAGATGCCACGAAAGTGGATCTTCTTATATTTATGGTTGAGTTCGAGATTTGGTCATAACCTGAGTACCTGAATAATTGCTTGGTTCTGATTGTCTAATCCCTGAGATATATCCCTTGATCTAACGCTTTTCTTTAATTGTTTACAAACGAATTTTACTTCATTTTGCTTTGATATTATCGTGACACTTTAAACAACCCTGCATTGCTTAGCTGAATTTGTAATCCATAGGATTAGAGTGTATTGCTGGTCCCTTAACGAACCTCACTATTCTGCATTCGAATTAGTGAACCTAGGTTTTATAATCTCTTTTGAAACCGGAAAAACACTTTTTCATCAGACCACGAAACAATAGAGTAGTTTATCAGATAGGAGCAGCCACCACGAGTTCTCTTGGTGTTCTTCATTAGATTTGGATTTTAGAGCAATCTGGTGGATGATCTCGCTTTGTATCTCGATATAGAGAAGAATCCTCTTACCCTTACTCTTTAATTCAAGTTTCTTTATCATGAATTCATCATCTATCTCTGGTTTTTCGTGCATCATGTCCGAGTAGTTTTATTTGTTAGGTTTTAGGTTTTCAATGAGTTTCATAATTCGATAATTGATTGATGATTGTTTAGGGAATACATTAGAGTCTTCATCTTTACTTACACTCAATGCATGATTGCTCTACCGTGCATTTAGCAATCTGATCTTAAGTTGATATACTCTCCAAAAGCTTGTTATATTTTCTGAACTAGTATTTGATGAGCCAAAAGCCTTAACAATTCGAAAGGTTAGTTAAGGAGTGCGGTGAACTTTATCAAACTTGAACTTTAATGCATGTTTTCACCTTGTTATAACCTGCGATAGTTGAGTCTATTAGGGTAATAAAACATAGATGGTTAGTTACGTCACGATAGTGGAATGACCTTAAATCAGTGCTTTGTGTTCTAGACGGTTCATAATTCCTAAATCCCTAAAATCAATCAATCTTTATTGTTGCATGATTCTCTGCGAAATACCTAAGTCCTAATGCTTTTCTTCTATTGATTTTCATTACAATTCACATTCGTTGCTTGCTTACTTTATTCTCAATCACAAAAACGACAAAAATATCTTGTTCTAGCTTAGTTTTATTCATTACAATTTGAAGTGTGGTTAAGAAGTCCTTGTGGATACGATCCCTTATCTATACTAACCGTGATTGCTGTGCACTTACAAGTAGTTAGTTGAGAGGTAAAACTCGACTTGCATCAGTAAGTATTATGTGGTTTTGTGAAATTTCTAGTAAGCTTAGTTTCTGTTGTTGGTAGTGTAGAGAGAGATGGCAAAAGGTGCTAGAGGTCATTGTCGTGGTGGTCGTGGAGGGCATGGTGATCGTGGGCGTGGACACGGACATGTGAGTGAGTCCGCCGTGAGTATGGCTCAGAGTTCCACGCATGAGCAAGTGGCGGATTCGTATACGTTTCAGGAGAGGTCCATGGGTGTGGCCAGTGTGAGTGCTAGTGTGAGGACTGGTGGGACCGATGTTGGTCTCAGTGTGGCTGGTGGTGCGGTGGGCCCAGGTGCGGGTGCTACCACAGGTGTAGCTCAGGGTCGAGATGATCATTTGGCAGATCTGTTACAACTGTTATTAAAGCGGTTATCGGGAGCGGTGCCAGCAAAGGCTCCAGTATGCCACTAGTGGCAGAGCTGTAGCCGAGAGTTGCGATTATGGAGGAGCTCCCATCTTACCTTAAGATGATGGAGCAGATGTAGAGTGGCACGAGATTCTTCTCGGGAGGTGCCAAACTTAAGGAGGCTGATGAGTGGAGGATGAGGTTGGAGTATAATTTCCACTCTATCAGGTGTCCAGAGGGATATCGGGTGGATCTGACAGTTCATTACCTTGATGGTGATGCACATCTCTGGTGGAGGGGTGATGTGGCCAGGAGAGTTCAGGCAGATATGGCCTGGGAGGACTTTTTGGCTGAGTTTAATGTCATGTTCTTCCCGCATGAGGTGGTGGATCGGTTAGAGTTGAGGTTTCTGGAGTTGGCTCAGGGTGACGCGGAGTTTAACCGACTCTTGGTTTATGCTGGTAGAGGTATGGAGGACAAGTAAGCCCAAGTGAAGAGGTTCTTGAGAGGACTTTGACCTGTTTTGAGGATTCGTTGTTGAGTGAGTAGGTTCGCGTCAAGGGTGAAGTTGGTTGAGACGGTGGTGGTGATTGGGGAGGACCTGAGGGAGCAGGTTGTGGTGGTAGTTGACCCGTTCAGTAGAAGAAATCGCAACAGCAGATGGTTCCGAGCAAGGGTCGGCAAACCTGCTGATATATCATGGTTTTTACCCGTTTTCAACTATGATATAAGTCCTTTTTACAGAGTCTTTTTGGTATTTTTCGAGTCTTTTTGAGTCTTTGCAGGGTAAAGGATGATTGGAGCTTAATGGAAGCTTTTGCAGCATTTTGGAGCATGGAGGAAAGAAGAGACGAAGTGATCAAGTCAAAGTCGAGTTTACAAGTCTGTGTCGATGCCCGTCTAACACGAGAAGATCACAAGTTTGGAGGAAATTCCGTTTTTGCCCAACAAGCCCAGAAGTTAATAGAAGGCCCAATCCGAATTTTAGACTTTGTATATATAGTTTTTCCTTAGGCTTTTAGAAAAATATCCAATTTTGGGATTGAGATTTGAGAGAGAAGAGATTTGCAGAGTTTAGAGGAGATTTCAGACTTCCGGATTTTATCGTTTCCGAATCTCTGTATCACTTACTCTATCTCTTTTATGCAATTTATTTCATTCATAATGTTTACTGCATCTATATCTGAGTAGTTTGCTTGTTAGGTTTAGGGTGATTTAAGGGTTTGATGAGAAATCGATAGGATTGAAATTGTGTTAGGATTTATCTTTATGTTCTTCATCTAGATTGATTTAATTCTGATTTTAGGACTGATCAACTGAAATTGGATAACCTAGGTTGCTTTAATAGATGCGAAAGTATTATTAACAACCGGACATAATCTTAGATGAGCAAAATTATCTATTCGCAAAGAAATTTGGCTTAGTAATTTTGTGAACAATTGAACATGAACTTAATGTTTGTCTTTATTCACTGAATTTGCAAAGAAATTTGGAATTTAGGGATTTAGTCATAGATAATCTCTGCAACGAAAGTTGATTGGTTTTACATTCGTGTTTGAGTTTTAGAATCGTACTTAATAAAATCCTAACGTCTTTTATCCCTTTGTCGATCGACACAGACCCTTGTGTCGATCGACACGATCGTATTTCAAATTATTCCTGCGAATTACCTATAGCCTAACTCCTTGTTTAATTGATTACTAGAACTTGATAACCATTCACTATTTACATTACTTGCTATTTTTACATTACATTCATACTTGTTTACTTAGCAAAATTTGAATTCACTAATCGATTGTGTGTTTAGATTCCCTGTGGATCCGATCCCTAAGTACTACTACGATCTCTTAATTTGAGAGAGTAGCTAAGGGCAAATTTGAGCATATCACGTGCGCAAGGACAGAAGAGGAAGTGAGAGGACACTTGGAGGTCGAGTTAGAGTGGTCGGGGAAGCTTTGGGTGCGGGTGCATGGATCACAGATTGGCGAGCTGTCCTAGTAAGGACAAAGCTCAAGACATTCGGGTTTGTTACTACTACAGAGAGACGGGACACATCAAGCCGAAATATCCGAAGCTACACCAGATGGCGGTGGCAGCAGTACAGTCGGTGGCTCAAATTGCAGTAGCACCACGTGGGCACTCTACCGTGGAGACGGGTGGGCCAAGCTCGAGGCTGATCACAAGTAAAAATTTCCAAACTCAGACTTCGTAAATTATGTTGGTGTTAGAATTTTTTCTGTTTGGATTTTTGTTATTCGGTAACAGAAAGTTAGGTTTTTTAGCACATGGGATTTGTGTAGGGACCTTGTTAGTTGGGAGTTGTCAGAGTTGCTGGTTGGAAGTTTATAGCTCCTCATGGGCAGGCGAGAAGCGTGGATATTCAGGTGGCTGAGGAGTCTATGCCAGCAGACTTGATTATTAGCCCAGTGGAGCTATACGATGTCATCCTGGATATGGATTGGTTGGATCGGTACAGAGTCTACTTAGATTGTCATCGGGGTCGAATTTCTTTTAAGCGTGAGGAAAGGAAGTTGGTTTTTCAGGGAGTGAGGTCGACTTATGGGAGTCTCGTGATCTCGGCGATTCAGGCTCAATAGATGATTAAGAAGGGTTGCGAGACGTATTTAGCAACAATTGTGATGCCAGAGACTGTTGGAGAGGTTGCAGTTGGGGAGATTCGGGTTGTCCAGGATTATGAAGATGTTTTTTAGTCGTTGCAGGGATTACTGTTGTCTCGGTCTGATCCTTTCATGATTGAGTTAAAGCCCGAAACGACTCCGATATCTAAAGCACCTTATAGAATGGCTCCAGCAGAGTTGGCAGAGCTTAAAAGAAAGCTGGATGATCTATTGGGTAAGGGATTTATCTGACCGAGCAGTTCACCATGGGAAACACCGGTGTTATTTGTGAAGAAGAAGGATGGGAGTTTTCGATTATACATTGATTACTAGGGACTTAATTGAGTCACTGTGAAGAACAAGTATCCTCTACCGCGGATTGATGAGTTGTTGGATCAGTTGAGAGGAACTACTTGGTTCTCCAATATAGATTTGGCATCGGGTTACCATTAGATTCTTATCGATGACGCAGATATCCGGAAGACTACTTTCAGGACGAGATATGGGCATTTCGAGTTTGTGGTGATGCCATTCGGTTCGACTAATGCACTAGCAGCGTTCAGAAGGCTGATGAACGGGGTCTTTTAGGAGTATCTGGATGAGTTTGTGATCATCTTTATAGATGATATTCTGGTGTATTCGAGGAGTCCTGGGGAGCACGAGGTACATCTGAGAGTGGTTATGGAGAAGCTGCGAGAGCAGAAGCTGTATGCTAAGTTAAGTAAGTGCAGTTTTTGGCAGCGGAAGATGGGTTTTCTCTATCATGTGGTTTTGCAGATGGAGTTTCTATGGATCCAGCAAAGATAGAGGCTATCAGAGAGTGGCCTAGACCGAGGAATACCACTGAGATCAAGAGTTTTCTCGGTTTGGCAAGTTACTCTAGGAGATTCGTCAAGGGTTTCGCGAGTATAGCTCAGTCAATGACCAAGTTGACAGGGAAAGATGTTCCTTTTGTGTCGTCTTCGGCTTTCGAAGAGAGTTTCGCGAAGCTGAAAGAGATGTTGACTAGTATACTAGTGTTGGCGTGGCCAGAGCCAGGTGAGCCTTACGTGGTGTAAGTAGATGCCTCGGGAGTTGGTTTGGGTTGTGTGTTGATGCAGCAGGGTAAGGTAATCGCTAATGCTTCGAGGCAGTTGAGGAAGTACGAGGGCAACTACCCTACCTATGATCTTGAGTTGGTTGCGGTGATTTTTTGCTTTGAAGATTTGGAGATCTTATCTTTATGGCGGAAAGATTCAGGTGTTCACAGACCATAAGAGCCTAAAGTATTTTTTTACTCAGCCAGAGCTGAACCAGAGGTTAACGCAATGGATATAATTAGTAGCAAATTATGATCTGGAGATTGGTTATCATCCTGGTAAGGCTAATCTGGTTGTAGATGCTTTGAGTCGGAAGAGAGTTGCTTCGGCTCAGGAGCAGGATATGGAGGCCTTGGTGAGTGCGATTAGCAATTTAAGGTTATGTGTTATCTCACAAGAGACTGTGGGGTTAGAGGCAGCTAACCAGGCATATTTGCTGAGCAAGATTTGAGTAGCTCAGGAAAAGGATCAGGGGTGGAACGATGCTTTCGAGGTTGCAGGTTCTGAGTATCAGGTCTTGGCGAATGGAACAATTCTTGTGAACGAGCGAGTTTGTGTGCCTAAGGATGAGGGTTTGAGTTAGGAGATTCTGAGAGAGGCTCATGCGAGCATGTTGTCTATTTATCTTGACACGACTAAGATGTACTGTGATATGAAATGGTACTACCATTGTGTCGGGATGAAGAAGGATGTTGCTAACTGGGTCACAACTTGCAATGTGTGCCAGTTAGTGAAGGCAAAGCATCATGTTCCAAGTGGATTGTTGCAGAGTTTACCCATTCCAGAGTGGATGTGGGATATGATTACCATGAATTTTGTGGTAGGAATGCCAGTTTCGCGGACTTTTGATGCTATATGGGTGATTGTGGATCGTCTGACTAAGTCAACACATTTTCTGGCCATTAAAAAAGCCTATGGAGCAGCGGTCTTGGTTACGAAATATGTGCGGGAGATAGTGAGGCTGCATTGAGTGCCAGCGAGTATCATGTCAGATAGGGATCTGAAGTTCACGTCTGAGTTTTGGAGAGCTTTCCAGGATGATATTGGCACTAAGGTGCATATGAGTACTTCTTATCATCCTCAGATAGATGGGCAATCTGAGAGAAAAATTCAGAGACTCGAGGATTTGTTGAGGATGTGTGTGCTAGATTATGGTGGTCATTGGGCAGATCACTTGAACTTTGTAGAGTTTACGTATAATAACAGCTACCAGGCGAGTATTGGTATGGCTCCTTATGAGGCGTTGTATGGGAGGCTATGCCGTACACCTTTATGCTTGATCCAAGTGGGGGAGAGGAGCATATATGGTGCAGATTTTCTTCAAGAAACGACGAAAAAGATCCGTGTTTTGAAGCTGAACATGTAGGAGGCCTAAAATCGACAAAGGAGTTATGCTGATAAGAGGAGAAAATAGTTAGAATTTGAGGTGGGAGATAAAGTATATCTGAAGATGGCTATGTTGCTAGGTCCTAACAGATCCATTTCAGAGAATAAGTTGAGTTCGAGGTTTATGGGTCCATTCAAGGTTGTGGAACGTGTGGGACGAGTTGCTTATTGTTTGGAGTTACCTCAGATTTTGAAGTCATTTCATAAGGTCTTCAATGTGTCGATGCTGAGGAAGTGTGTGCATAAGTATGAAGAGGTGGTGGTGAGGATTCCCAGCAGATCTTCTGCCCACCATGACTTTAGAGGCAAGACCGGTGAGAATTCTCGAGAGGAGAGTCAAGGTTCTGCGTCGGAAGAAGATACCGTTGATGAGAGTTTTATGGAACTGTGTTGGTGTTGAGGAAGAGAATTGAGAACCAGAGGCTAAGATGAAGGCAAGGTTCAGGAATTGGTTCGATAAGCAGGTCGAGGATTGAGCCTGTTTTCATGGTTCCCAGTTTCAGAGTTTAGCAGTGTTGCTATGTGGTTTTTGGATTATGTATTTTCGTTTGAGGTTTAACGATTATTACATTTTGAGATTTATAAGATGAGTATTTTTTATGGTTTGACTTGTGTTGTCATGAGTTATATGTTTTGAGAGTCTAGAAATAGAAGTTTTATAAGAATTTAGAACTTGTCTATTTCTGAGAGACTTTAGTAAACCACCGTAGGTGATTGGATTGCTTAGAGTTTACATGAGGATTGATCATGGATGAGATGATACTCCGGGATAGTGGAATGTCGTATTAAGACCACGTGAGGTAGTTCTAGTCAAAGATGCTTAACAAAGTTTAAGAATTGATTGTTCTAAGGGATGAAGATTTCCCGAATAACTCATTGGAAGATGAGGATTTCTCCTGAGTGCTATTGAGAGATAAGGATTTCTCTTGAGGAGATGAGGATTTCCCTACATATCGATAGCTTGACGGATTGTGTGTCCCGAGGGTGTGAGGGATGTGAATATGAGTTGAAAACAATTAATGTCTAAAACGTGGTTATAAGCATAGGACTAGATGTGGACCGCAGAGATCGGGAGTGTTGATCTCGGGTGGTGCTGGCCGGGTTGGTCAGGAGTGTTGACCGTAATGCTTCGGTGTTGCGTGATTTAAGGTCGAATCCGGGTTAGTTGGGGAGAATTGTGACGTCTGTGAACCAAAATTGAAATTTTGGAAAGGGTGTCGATCGACACCGGTTTGTTGACTATAGAGAAGTCGCGATTTTGGTTGAGGGTGTCGATCGATACCAACTTTTTATTGAACCGACTTGTTCGGTTTTTTTGATCGTCGCATCGCGGTTCGGGTTTGGAAAATCCTAGGGTTCGGGTATAAAAGACGAGCAGTGTGTTGTCGCGTTTTTAAGAGAAAAACTGTGATTTTTGAGAGGATTGAGAGAAGAGAAGGAATTATTGTTGATTTCCTTATGTTCGTCATCCTAAAAGCTTGAGATTGTGGTTGTGAGGCCCTAGAATTGAGTTTGGTGCGTGTTCTTCATGAGGGAAGAAGAAAATTCGGTTATTGAGTGTTAGGAGCCTCTGATTTCGTGTGGTCTTCGCTGTCCTTACTCCATTTCATTCCAGAATCGAGGTGAGTACGTGACCATGGTAATTAGAATGTTCATGATGCGTTTCTTTGAGAATTGGATACATTTGATGATTGATTATTGTGTGTTTGGGTGTTTTTCGTGGTGTTGGGTGTATGTGTTAACGTTTTATGTGCAGGTGATCGATATGTCGCGTCCTGGAAACAAGCCATAGGATGAGAGGCTCGATTTCATGGGCACTGCAACGAGTGTCGATCGACACCATTGCTTGGTGTCGATCGACACCGGTGTTGCTAGTGTCAGTCAACACCAGGAGGGTGTCGATCAACACCAGAGTCTGGAAACTTGAATTATCGTGTTGTTCTTGTTGATTGAATTGTCTTGGTATTATAGTATTCCTTTAAGCATATATGTATCGCTGGTAGATGGAATGACTGCCTCACTGAGTATTTGTGATAATACTCACACATCTCTTTTAACCATGTGATGCAGGTAAAGAAAACATGTGATCGTGGGATCATGGCTATGAAGAGGAGATGATCTAGGGTCTCGTTTATTGCTGCGTTTATGTATTGTTTAGAATTGCTAAGTTGATGGTTTAAGGAACTGATCGAATTGGTTTTTGTTGGTTGAATGAATTATGGGATTTATTGGATCATTTGTTTGATTTAATTGAGTTTGATTTCCGTTGGTGGTTTGATGTGTTAAATTGATTTTAAGAATTATTATTTATGGGAATAATAATCTGAATTAAAAAAAAATGGGTAGGGTTTTTCACAAATAATAAATTATATGATTTCAAGGAAAATGAATTTGGAAGTCATTATTAGCTTGTTTAGGGACAAATTGTCCAGTGATCTGTAAGACAAACATATTAGTTACCATGAATAACAGAAGAATAAGAGATAAAAAAAAACTAAAAAATAACGCAATCGTCAGTCGCAAACCGATTGCCATCATCCAAGTTCTAATCGTTGTCATATAGAGATTTTCGAATTCCAAAACTATTGGACACACAACACAAATTTTGAAAGAACCGCACACCTATGAAAAAATGTCTGATGCCGACACCAAAGATCGAACACATTATAACCAACAAAATCGCAAAAAACAAAAAAATCGATTAAATCTCATCCATGCCTGAAAAAATGATAACAATTATAATAAATTTTTAATGAGTACACCAAACAAAATGATGAAGTGATGCTTTGAGAACGTCAACTAATATGTGTTTGATATAATAGGGAATGAAAGTTAATAAGTTGACATTAAAAAAAAAAGCTGCAAATAAAGAGACAAATCTTTCAAACAAAATATTTTGTTATCTACACAAAATGTTTATTCATATATTTAGTGAATATTCATTAACCATTCAATTTTGTTGAAGATTTTCTATATTATCGCATCTTCAAAAATTAAAATTTAATGATTACAATTCCATAAATTTCTGAACTAATTGTTAATTTCTTATCATGTAAAGAATTCGAATCTCTATTTTTCTATTATGGAATACTCATGATGAATAAAGAATTCGAATTTAAATAGAGTATTCTGGACAAATAATATTTGAATTTTAACGAATATATGTTGATTAGCAAATATACCAATTATCTATTAAAATTGATTATTTTAGTTTATAAAGATCTTCGTAAATCTCGGTGAGGATAAAAATATACTAACAATATAGGGTATATCACTTAAAAACTAATAATATACCAAATTTAACTAAAAAAAATCGAAATATATGATATTTTTATAGCCCCTCATTCGGAAATTTAATTTATGGGATTTCAAAGTTAATGAACATTTCAAATTGTCATTTTTAATTGGTATTTATGTTAAGTGTCTATAATTGATCCTATGACTAAGGAATAACAAATTTTGATGATATATTATGCGTAACTTTATTAAAGAAAGAAATTGATAGTGCAATAATTTTTAGAGAAAGAAGTTGATAATGCAATAATTTTTAGAATATATAAGGAAATTATAATTAATATAGTGATGTCAGACTTTTAAAGTCAAAAGCAATTGAATCCCAAAATCGATGTGTTTTGTTTCTGAATTGAGAAAACCTTCATAAAATAACGAAAATACTTTCAACCTCCCAGCCTTATTAACTGTTATTGGACTATCCAAAATCATTAGAACTTCTAATTTAGAGGAGCCTGAAGAGGGAAGAACACTCGAGATGAGTCACAATTTCTAACAAAAATGTCTTTGAAAGTTCTAAAATCGCAACCTGATGCGTGATGTCTGGTCGGTAATCAGTAGGATTTCTGTTATTTTTTCTCAAGATATTAGCATGATCGTGAGAATTCAATAGCCCATAAACCCTAATTTGAGGACAAACGGATTGTTGTTTCCGTCGCGATTGTTGTTGTTGCTCTTCTTGTTTTCTCTTGATGAATAGTATAACATTCTTCAAGAAAAGATACAAACTACATTCGATTTGTCTGGTTTAATAAAAAGAAATACAAGTTAAATTAAGTTATTTGATTGGAGTATAACTACATAAACGAAATTGGTCACAAATACATCAAAATAATAAAATAGATTAAAACCATGAAAACAATGAAAAAGAAAGAACAACCATATGAAACGACTACTCATTCAAAAGTTGTGAGATCGAATATCAATTATTTATAGAGTTGTTATAGTGTTGATTTCTAGGGTTTGCACTTGGGTCTTAATTAAGTATATTAACAAAAAGATTTTGATTTCCCGAAAAAATAACATATAACATATTACGGAAAACATTGACATTAAATATATATCAAAACCAAAACAAAAAATATATATTTAATTAAATATTATGCTAATTAACATTTCAATATGTTCCTATAAAAAATCACATTTTAAAAGAGATTATAGGGTTGTTAAGGAAAGTGATTTCTTTATATAGCTTTGATTGTAATCTTTCATAAATTTGCAGAGAAAGATTTCAATCTTGTAAAAATATTAAATAATTAAATAACTTCTGAATTTTAATATTATCAAAAATTTGCATTAACTACATGTTTGGGCTAACTATATATATGAAACAATAAAACGTGAGATTAATTAACTTATGATGAAGTTACGAAAATGCCATTACTGAAAAACACGGGTTACGAACCAGGTCAGAGAAGATCCGCGCGTTTTCAATCGGATCCATTTAAAAGAATGTCCGAAATTGATCTCAATATTACTGAAATTGCTATTGCATCAGTGTGAAATTAACATTTTCAATTGAATCTATTTGTTATAAGGCAATGATAATTTGAATAATATTGAGATCAATTTTGGACTTTTTCTTAAATGTACTTCTGTTTTAATATTATAGAGATTATTGAGTCAATCCATTCATTGTCGATTGATTTTAAATTGGAAGCCCATAATCTAACACTAACCTCAATAGTTGATTCATATTTCAGTTCAATAATTTATAGTTAAGTTAACAAAGTGCATGGATTCATAAAAATATCTAGATTTACTTCGTGTAAATGAATAAAGTTTAAGTCGGAAGAATTACAAGTAAGAAAATAGTGGACTAATGGGGACAAGAAGACCGTTGTGAAATTAGAAATGGGGACAAAAAGACCGTAGTGAAAGTAGAAATGGGGACGAAAGCCTTTTGTGCATGGTAGACCATTTGCTCTTGCCCTTTGGGTTTCGCATGTGAGTCTCATTTTTGGAGCATCCCATATGTTTTTTAATATTACTAGAGTTTGTTAGTTTTTTTTGCCTTTAATTTTTATTTTAAAATCTATTTATTTATTATGGTAACTATTCAATGACAAAATTTTCTTGTTTATTGTCAACTAATATATATTTTTTGCTTTACTTTTTTTCTTGTATTTTATACATTTCCACAAATCTTGTTAAGTTGTTATCATTATTATTTATACAATATATAAAAAAAATTCTTTTTTTTTTCAAATTCTCAAAAACCAAAACTAAACAAATAATTCTTGGGTTAATTAGTTTAATATTAGTTTTAGGGTAGATAATTAGGTAACTAACATGTGCATAATAAAATTTAGGTATCTAGGAGAGAGAAAAAAACTAGACTAATTTGTCCCTGAGAAATTTGACAAAGAAAAATGGTAAAAAAAATTATTTCAAATATTTATTGTCGATCATTTAAAATCTGTAAATACCAATAGAGATCTGATATTCATTATAGTAGTCAACTATACAGATATATTATAGTAGTCAACTATACTGGTATATATTATATATAGTAGTCAACTATACTAGTATATATTATAATATATATATACATAGTAGTCAACTATATTGGATTATAGTAGTCGACTATACTCGTATATAGTTTATTAGATCTTACTGTTAAGTGTTAATGCAGGTGAGGTTTCCCTGCGTTGATAACACATTTGTTTATGTAAAAATATAATTAACTACGTAAGCCTTATAGCTAACTATCCATGTGTTAAGTATAGTTGACTATTGCTGGGTATTGTATAGATATAGTTAAATACGTAGGTCTTATAGCTAACTATCATTGTGTTAAATATAGTTGACTATTAGTGAGTATTGCGTAGATATAGTTAACTACGTAGATCTTATAGCTAACTATCCCTGTGTTAAATGCATGTGGAGAAACCAGTAGAGATCAAGGCCGAGAAGCAGGTAATGAAGAAATTGGACCGACGAAAAAACCCTAAACCATTAGAGATTGACGAAACAGGTAATGAAAAATTTGAATATAAGAAAAAAAGAGAAGAAGAAGATGATGATGATGAGTAGAAGAGAAGAAAAAAAAAATAAGAAAAAGATTAAGAAGAAGAAGATGATGATTATGATGATGATGATGATGATGAGCGGAGAAAAAAACGAAGATCATGATGATGATGATGATGATGATGATGATGATGATGATGATGATGATGATGATGATGATGATGAGAAGATCGATTTAACAATAAGAAGAAGGTATGAAGAAGAAGGCTAAAAATAAAAAATGATACCTAATTAGATTTTACCTAGTGTTAGATAATAATTATGTCTAATAAGACTAATATAGGACCTAATTTCCCATAATTCTTTGTAACACAGAAAAGTTCATATTGACAACAACAAAAAATATTTTGATTCTGTTACAGATATTTTTGGGTTTATGTTTTTCTCAATCCTTATATATTTATAATATAATATATTTAAAAAAATAGAGTAGCTTGTGATTTAACCAGTCTGAACTGGTTCAACCGAGTGACCCGGTGACCCAAATATTTTCCAGATCGATGTCCGGTTCGAGTTAAAAACATTGGTTTTTATTTTTTAAACTGAAAAAAAAATATAATTAAAGAAAATATAGTTTCCATTTTACTTGCGGAAATACTGATAATCTCTTGTGGAATTCAGGTCTTGTGGATGTACGAAATTCCTTCAAATTTTTCCCCAATTTTTTTCTTAAATCTCTTGTGGATTTCATTACTTTATTAGTTTGAATTCTAATGTTTTGGAATTTATTATATATATTTTTCTACAGTTTGGTCCAGCAACAAATAGCAATGGGATAGTAGAAACTCGATAAATTAATAACTCGATAAATCAATAAATTTTCTCGGTCCTAAATTGGTTTTTTGGTGTAATTGATATCTTTATAAATTAATAACTTTACAAATTAATAAAATATTGTTGGGCCGACAGTATTAATTTATAGAATTTTCACTGTAATTAGTGGGGTAAAACGACAAATTAATCAAATTTACTTTAAATTAAGGAAATATTGAATGCATTTATCCTTATTTTGTGAACATTACATTCCGCCGATAGAGTTAAAAATTAAGGCAATTCTCACAAGTACTATTAAATGAAATTTTGTTTCCAAAATGACCACAATTATTCAAATGTTCCCTAAATACCATAAATTCTCAACAGTTCTACAAATGTCACAAAACTAAATTAACTTTTAACATTCAAAACTAAATCTTAAATCCAAACCGTACCCCTAAAAACTATATCCTAGTTGTACAATAGTTAACCTAAACCCAAAAATCTAAATGATAAAGCCTTGAAAATCAATTTTGTGTTTGTGGTATTTGACGAAAATTTGAAAGATAGTAGAATTTGTGGAGCATTTGAAAAATTTTAACGCCCCGACCGCCATCGAGCTATCGGTATGTAGGAGAAATTCTCATCCCCTCGAGAGAAATTCTCATCTCTCAATAACATACAGGAGAAATCCTCATCCCCATAGGAGAAATCTGCATCTCCCAATGGACTCCACGCCCACTCTCGGCCTGTGGGCCCACCCTAGTCTGACGGTCGGTGCGTTAGTCTGGGAGGCTCGAAACACTTGTTTACTAACCCTGCAAATCACCACGTGATATTTTCCCGTGTTTTGTCCTTACTCACACGGTACTGAAAATGACTTATCTGTAGGTCACCCATCCTTAAATTGCTCCAGCCCAAGCACATTTAACTCTGGAGTTCTCTCTGGATGTTTGACGGAAAAGATAACTGCACTTTGGTGATATAGGTAGTCAAATCAATTCTTTGAAGCCTCTCTGCATGCACCACATATTTTCTTAAATCGGGATGTTACAATCACCCCTAAAACAACCCAACCCGAAAAATTTAAAATTTTTCCCTTCGGATTATTATCATCACAGATAATAATCTTCAATGGGCCAAACACAAGCAATGCGGAACAACAAACGATTAAACAATTAAACCAACCATCATTCAATAATCTCATACTTATCGAATCGCTAAACCGTTCAAACCAATAAACCAATATTCAATTCCAATGTCAAACAATAACCAATAACAATTCCAGAATTTACCAGCAACCTAGCAATTCTAACAATACAGCCACTCAACCGAGACACTAGATCATCTCTTCTTCCCGGCCATGATTGCACGATCACAATTTCTCTTTACCTGCATCACATGGCAAAAATAGATGCAAGAGTATTATCACAAATACTCAGTGAGACGGTCATCCCGTCTACAGGCTATACACACAGGCATAAGCAATGATACAATACCAGGATGAACAATCAACAATGCATCACCCATTAACCAAACGAGAAAAACAGCACGTTCAATATGTCAAACTCACGGCATCGATCGACACAAGCCTTGTGTCGATCAACACACAATCTTGTGTCGATCGACACACAACCTTGTGTCGATCGACACACAACCTTGTGTCGATCGACACACAACCTTGTGTCGATCGACACATGCTGTGGAATCGCAGAATCGAACCTTCTCCTCTCTGGTCCAATTTTGACCTGCTCACAAGTCGATCTCCTGCACAGAAATCTTCAACAAACACATCCAAATAACACATAACATCCATATCAACGAGAATCAATCATCAAATCATCAAACATCGTATCCTATCAATCTTTTACCCAGATAATCCTACGGTCACGCACTCACCTCGATTTTGGATATGAATAGCTATGAAATCGACGAAGAACAGACCTGATCAGAGGCTACACTCCCTGGAAATCCAAAATCTCCCCTTCCTCCACGAAGAACACGCAGAAGATTCAATTCCAAGCCTTACAAACACCCTCTAATGAGTTTTTTAGGATCGAGAATGCGAAGAAATTCACAAAAAAACTCTTCGATTCCTCTCAATCCTCTCAAGAACACACAAACTCTCTGATTTTCGACCAAAAATGCGACTAAACGCTGCCCTACGACATTATAGTCGAATCCTAGGGCTCCGTTAACCGAACGCCAAACCGAACAATTAAAAACCAAACCTGTCGGTCCAATTTCAGCCTGTGTCGATCATCACATAATCTTTGTGTCTATCGACGCAACGCCCAACTCGCAACTTCTCACAAGTCAAAACACGTGTGTCGATCGACACACACTCTATGTCAATCGATGCACAGTCCAAAAATCACATTTTTGGTTCACGGGCGTTACAATTCTCCCCCACTAACACGGATTCGACCTCAAATCCCGCGACACCGTTTCCCTAAGGTTGACACTCCCGTCCGAAACCCGACTAGATTCACCCAGAACCATCAACAATGCAACGCTCCCTGATCCGGATTAGGGTTGCCCAATTGATCGTGCAACAATCAAACAAGAACAGGCACGACCAACCGTAGACCCAGAATTGGACCAATTGATCGCGCAACAATCAAACAAGAACATGCACAACCAAAGATGATACATAAGTTTACCAAGGTTGTCTGAACCGAGGTTCCAAACGCAAATAAAACCCTAGACTAGACGTCCACTTACACCTCCCTATCCACACTCCTGACCACCCGGCCAGCACCACTCGAGAACACACCCGATCCCCGAGCTCCACTAGTCTTATACTAGCCACATTGCACCATCTTGCCATAGCTGCAATCCTGACCAAACCCTGTCAGCACCACCTGAGATCCACTCCCGATCCCTGAAGCTCATCGAGTCTAATACTTACAATTACACTACAGACACTATTGCTCATACTCATATCTATATACACCACTCACACTCTCAGGATCGTTACCCTTCGAGCTCACGATGTATATCACACCCCACCCACCTTCAGGACCGCCGTCCATCGAGCTCTCGGTATGCTCCAGCCCCTCCCACTCTCGGGACACACAGTCCGTCAAGCTATCGGTTGTAGAGGAATCACACATATCCTCTGGAGAGATCCTTGTCCCTCAAATTATATGCAGGGAAAACACTATCCCCCGGAGAGAACCTCACTGTCCCCTAAGTATAGCCATGGAACCCATTATCCCCTGGAACAATCTCTTTGTAACATGCATCATAAGCACTTGTCGACCAAAATCACTTCACGTGGTTCCATCATGATATTCCCTATCCCGGAATATCACCTCATGACCAATCACCAGGCCATCCGAATAACCCAATCACCAGGGTGTTCCACAGAGTCCCCGGAAAAGACAGTCCTACTCACATAAGACTTCAGTTTCCAAACTCCCCCTAAGAAATAGACAGACTCTAACTCACATAAAACCTCTATTTCCCAGCGCCATCCAGGGAATAGACAAGTCCTAACTCCCATTGAACCTCCATCCCCAGATAATCCTCCTAGAACATGGACCAGCTCAAACTCACATAGAACTTTCATTTCTAGTCTCACTAGACAATAGACAGTTCTACTCACTTAGAACTTCTATTTATAGCTCCCTAGTCGATAGACAAGCTCTAACTACCACAGAACTTTTATCGCTAAACCTCCCCATGACCCCACCCATCATCAAACACATGACTCTATCCGTCATACCATAAGAACCCCCGTCTTATAACACATTTAATAAGGAAAACCTCATCTTATTAAATCTCAAAATGTATAGTCGTTACAACACAAAACAAAAAAATACATCAGCTCATAGCAACATGCTATACAGATTCTGAAAACCAGAAAAGACACTCAAGCCACCGCTTGCTTCTTGAACCACTTCGAGAACTTTGTCTTCATCCTCGCTTCTGGTTCCCAAGTCTCCTCCTCAATACCGTCACAGTCCCACACGACTCTCACCAATGGTATCCTCTTCCGGCGCAGCACCTTGACTCTCTTCTCGAGAATACGCACAGGCCTCGCCGCCAACGTCATGTTGGGCTGAAGATCCTCCGGAATCCTAGCTAACACCTCCTCAGACCCATGTAGACACTTCCATAGCATCGAAACATGGAAGACCTTATGAAAAGCCTTCATACTCTGAACGGACCCATAAACCTCGAACTTAGCTTATTCTCTGAAATGGATCTGTTAGGACCCCTCAATATCGCTGCCTTGAGATACACCAGATCTCCCAGCTCAAACTCCAGCTCTTTCCTTCTCTTATAGGCATAACTCATATGCCGATCCTGAGCCTCTCTCATGTTCAGCCTCAAGACACGGATCTTCTCCGTCGTCTTCTGAATAAAATCCACACCAAACATGCTCCTCTCCCCCAATTAAGTCCAACATAATGGTGTCCGACATGACCTCCCATACAGAGCCTCATATGGTGTCATCCCAATACTCGCCTGGTAGCTATTGTTGTATGCAAACTCCACCACGTTCAGATGATCCGTCCAATGACCACCAATCTATCTGAGGATGTCTGAATCGTCCTCTCATGTTGCCAATCTATCTGAGGATGATACGCTATGCTCATATGCACCTTAGTGCCCATCTAAGCCTGAAATGCCCTCCATAACTCTAAAGTAAACCTCGGATCCCTGTCTGACACAATACTCGCTGGCACCCGGTGCAGCCTCACTATCTCCCGCACATACTTCTTAGCCAACACCGTCGCTCCGTCGGTCTTCTTTATGGCAATAAAATATGCTGACTTAGTCAGACGATCCACAATCACCCAAATCGCATCATAGGTCCGTGACACTGGCAATCCCATCACAAAATCCATGGTAATCATGTCCCACTTCCACTCTGGAATAGGCAAACTCTGCAACATACCACTCAGAACCTGATGCTCAACTTTCACCAACTGACAAACGTTGCACGCTGCAACCCAGTTAGCGACATCTCTCTTCATCCCGACCAGTTAATAATACTGCTTCAAATCACGATACATCTTGGTCGCTCTCGGATGTATCGATAACATGCTTGAATGAGCCTCCCTTAGGATCTCCTGCCTCAGATCCTCAACCTTGGGTACGCAAACCTGCCCGTTCACCAGTATCGTCCCATTCGCCGAGACCAAATACTCTGAACCTGCCACCTGAGAAGCATCAATCAAACCCTGATCCTTCTCCTGAGCTACCCGAATTCTGCTCAACAAAACTGCCTGATTAGCTGCCTCTAACCCCAACGACTCCTGTGAGATAACACACAATCCCAACGTACTAATCTCACTCAACAGAGCCTCAATATCCCGCTCCTAGTCTGAAGCAACCCTCTTCCGACTCAACGCATCTACAACAAAATTAACCATACACGGATAGAACCTAATCTCCAGATCATAATCTGTTACCAACTCCATCAAGCGCCTCTGTCTCTAGTTCAGCTCCGGCTGAGTAAAGAAATACTTCAGACTTTTATGGTCTGTGAACACCTGTACCTATCTGACATAAAGATAAGACCTCCAAATCTTTAAAGAAAAAATCACCGCAGCCAGCTCCAAATCGTGGGTAGAGTAGTTGCACTCGTGCTTCCTCAACTGTCTCGAAGCGTATGCAATAACCTTCCCCTGCTGCATCAGTACGCAATCCAGACCAACTCCTGAAACGTCTGTATACACCACATACGGCTCACCCTACTCGAGTAACGTCAACACAGGTGTACTAGTCAGCATCTCCTTCAGCTTCCTGAAACTCTCCTCGCAAGCTGAAGACCACACAAAAGGGACATCCTTCCCTGTCAACTTCGTCATCGACTGCGCCATACTCGCAAACCCCTTGACGAACCTCCGATAATAACCAGCCAACCAGAGAAAACTCCGGATCTCTGTGGCATTCCTCGGTCTAGGCCATCCTCGGATAGCTTCTATCTTAGTCGGATCAACAGAAACTCCCTCTGCAGACACCACATGGCCAAAGAAATTCATCTCTCGCTGCCAGAAACTGCACTTACTCAACTTCGCGTACAGCTTCTGCTCCCGCTGCTTCTCCAGGACCACTCTCAAGTGAACCTCATGCTCCTCAGGACTCCTCGAATACACCAGGATATCATCAATGAAGATGATCACAAATACATCCAGATACTCATGGAACACCCTGTTCATCAACCTCATGAATGCTGTAGGCGCATTCGTCAACTTGATAGGCATCACCACGAACTCATAATGCCCATACCTCGTCCTAAAGGTAGTCTTCCTAACATACGCCTCATAAATTGGGATCTGATGGTAACCCCAAGCCAAGTTAATCTAAGAGAACCAAGTAGCCCCTCGCAGCTGATCCAATAACTCGTCAATCCGCGGCAGCAAATACTTGTTCTTCACAATGACTCGGTTAAGCCCCCAGAAATCGATGCACAACCGGAAACTCCCATCCTTCTTCTTCACGAACAAGAACGGCGCTCCCCACGGTGAAACACTAGGCCGTATGATTCCCTTACCCAACAAATCATCCAGCTGCTTCTTCAGCTCTGCCATCTCTGCTCGAGCCATGCGGTAAGGTGTCTTGGATATAGGAGTCGTCCCCAGCTCCAACTCAATCGTAAACGGTTCTGACCTTGACGGCGGTAATCCCAGCAACGACCGGAAAACATCTTGGAAATCCCGAACAACCCGAATATCCCAATTGCAACCTCTTCAACAGTCTCTGATATCAATATCGTCACCAAATACGCCTCACAGCCCTTCTCAATCAACTGCTCGGCCTCTATCACTGAAATCACCAAACTCCCGGAAGTCGGCCACACCCCCTGATAAACCAACCTCCCGCCTTCCGCTCGAATACTACTCGTCTTTGATGATAATCCAGATGGACCCTATACCGATTTAGCTAATCCATCCCGAGAATGACATCGTACAACTCCACCGGACTAATGATCAGATCTGCTGGCATCAACTCACCCGCTACCAGAACACCCATGCCACGAGCCCTCCCGAAAGTAGCTAGCGTCCTGCCACCAGCAACCTTAACTACTCCCGGCTGCTCACCGGAATTGCTCCGGATACCGCTACCCTCCGCATACTCTGGAGTAATGAAGCTATTCGTAGCTCTAGAATCGAATAACATTCAGGACTCACATCCGCTCACTATTAAGGTCCCTGCTTAAATCCCATGTGCCTTAAGACCCTAACACTCTAGCACAGACTCACAATTCTAAACAGACTAAAATTCAAACACCACAAGAATTTAAAAAGGTCAAGTCTGAAAATTACCTGTGATCGATCTGACGCTAGAACCACCCGCCTCCGTAGAAGTGTAAATCGGCGGTGCCACTGCAATCTGAGCCAACGGCTGCACATCCAAAACTACCATCCGCTGCAGCTTCGGACACTTGGGCTTGATATGCCCTGGCTCTCTGTAGTTAAAGCACACCCGCGTCTTTCGGGCCTCAACCCGAGTATCCCGAGCCCCAGTCCTCTTCGAACAGCTCACGACCTTGTGATCCAAGCTTCCACACCCGAAGCAACCCAGACCACCCTGTCCTCTCTGACTCGACCCGGAAGTGCTCTCCCACTTCCTCTTCTGTCCTTGTGCACGCTTGCCGCCCTTTCTCGGACCCACCTGCTGTTGCGACCTCCTCTGTTGTTGCACCGGTGGACTAACCACCACAGCCTGCTCTCTGAGATCCTCTTCTATCGCAGCAGCCGTCTCCACCAGCTCCGTCCTCGTGGCGAATCTGCTCGCTCTACAGCGAGTGCTCAAATCAGCTCAAAGTCCCCTCAGAAACCTCTTCACCTGGGCCTGCTCGCCCTTCATTCCCCTACCAGTATGCATCAAAAGTCGACTGAACTCCGCGCCGAACTCCTTCACTGATCGGTCTCCCTGAGCCAACTCCACAAACCTCATCTCCAACCGATCCACCGCCTCCTACAGGAAATACTTGGCATTAAACACAGCCAAGAAATCCTCCCAGACCATCTCGGCCTGCACCCTCCTGGCCTCAACACCTCTCCACCAGAGATGCGCATCACCCTCCAGATCAACATGGTATCCCTCCGGACACCTGATAGAGCGAAAGTTACGCTCAAGTCTCATCGGCCTTCTCAGGCTTGGCACCTCCCAAGAAGAATCCGGTGCCAATCCTCTACATCTGCTCATTCATCCTAAGGTAGGATGGGAGCTCCTCCACAACCGCCACACCTGGCTGCACACTAGCCACTCCTAGCTGAATCCCAGCCACACCTGGCTGCACACCAGCCACTCCCGGCTGAACCCCCGAAGCCTGACCCGGAGCCGGCACCTCACCTGGCAAGCGCTCCAGAATCAACTACAGCAAACCCGCCAAGCGATCATCTCGATCTGGGACAACACCTGTGGCAGCACCTCCACCTGGGGCCACCGCACCACCAGCTACACCGGGGTCCACACCAGCCCCACCAGCCCTCACACTGGTACTCGTAGCAGCCACACCCACGGACCCCTCCTGAAATGCCTACGAGTCAGCCACCTGCTCCTGCGTGGTCTCCTGGGCTACACTCGGGACATCAGACTCACTCTCGAGTCAACTCCCGCGTTCACGCCCACCACGGCCACCTCGGCCCCCACGACCTCTGCCTCTAGCCACTCTAGCCATCACTATGCACTATCCAGCAGAAAACTAAGTACTAGAAAACAGAAAGTCAATTAACACATACCGTGGAATCTCATTGAAGGCTCGGAAGAGATGATCTAGGACTCCAAACCCACACAACAGTCAATCGACTATTCACACAATCAGTTAATAAATCACCCGCCCTAGAACCATAAGGGCTTTGATACCAAACTGAAACAACCCAACCCGAAAAATTTAACCAAACGATTTAACCCAACCATCACAGATAATAATCTTCAATGGGCCAAACACAAGCAATGCGGAACAACAAACGATTAAACAATTAAACCAACCATCATTTAATAATCCCACACTTATCGAATCGCTAAACTGTTCAAACCAATAAACTAATATTCAATTCGAATATCAAACAATAACCAATAACAATTCCAGAATTTACTACAAACCTAGCAATTCTAACAATACATCCACTCAAAGAGACACTAGATCATCTCCTCTTCCCGGCCATGATTCCACGATCACAATTTCTCTTTACCTGCATCACATGGCAAAAAGAGATGCGTGAGTATTATCACAAATACTCACAGGCATACAGGCTATACACACAGGCATAAGCAGATGAACAATCAACAATACATCACCCATTAAACCAAACGAGTAAAACAGCACGTCCAATATGTCAAACTCACGGCATCGATCGACACAAGCCTTGTGTCGATCAACGCAACAATTGCTTATGTCGATCGACACATAACCTTGTGTTGATCGACACATGCTGCGGAATCGCAGAATCAAACCTTCTTTTCTCTGGTCCGATTCTGACTTGCTCACAAGTCGATCTCTTGCACAAAAATCATCAACAAACACATCCAAATAACACATAACATCCATATCAACGAGAATCAATCATCAAATCATCAAACAATCGTATCCTATCAATCCTTTACCCAGATAAACCTACGGTCACGCACTCACCTCGATTTCGGAAAGGAAAAGGTATGAAATCGATGAAGACCACGACTTATCAGAGGCTACACTCCCTGGAAATCCAAAATCTCCCCTTCCTCCACGAAGAACATGCAGAAGATTCAATTCCAAGCCTCACAAACACCCTCTAACAAGTTTTTTAGGATCGAAAATGCGAAGAAATCCACAAAAAAACCCTTTGATTCCTCTCAATCCTCTCAAGAACACATAAACTCTCTGATTTTCGGCCAAAAACACAACTAAACGCTGCTGTATGACTTTATAGTCGAACCCTAGGGCTCCGTTAACCGAACGCCAAACCGAACGATTAAAAACCAAACCTATCGGTCCAATTTCAGCCTGTGTCGATCGACACACAGTCCTTGTGTCGATCGACGCAACGCCCAACTCGCAACTTCTCACAAGTCGAAACACGTGTGTCGATCGACACACACCCTATGTCGATCGACGCACAGTCCAAAAATCACATTTTTGGTTCACGGGCGTTAAAACCCCCACTAACTGATCGCAACGTCCTCGTTGCGTACCAGGATCGTTACCCCCTCACAGTGTGACTCACACACTTGTCAGGGTTCGCTCTGATACCACTTGTAACGCCCCGATCACCGTCGAGCTATCGGTATGCAGGGGAAATCCTCATCCCCTCGAGAGAAATCCTCATCTCTCAATAACATACAGGAGAAATTCTCATCCTCTTAGGAAAAATTCTCATCTCTTTAGGAGAAATCCTCATCTCCTAATAGGCCCCACACCCACTCTCGGTCCGTGGGGCCACCCCTGTCTGACGGTCGGTGCATTAGTCCAGGAGGCTCGAAAAACTTGTTTACTAACCTTGCAAATCACCGCGTGATCTTTCCCCGTGTTTTGTCCTTATTTACACTGTACTAGAAATGACATCCCAATAGGTCACCCATCCTTAAATTGCTCCTATCCAAGCACCCTTAACTCTGGAGTTCTCTCTGGATGTGTGACAGAAAAGATAAGTGTATTTTTGTGATATAGGTAGCCAAATCAATTCTCTTAAGCCTCTCCGCATGCACAACATATTTCCTGAAACCGGGATGTTACAAAAATAGTGGTATTTATGGAACATTTGAAAATTGGTGGTACTTTTGGAAACACAACTTCAAAATGTGGTATCCTAGGGAATTCTTCTAAAAATTAACTATTGTGGGAAAATGTTTAGGGGGGTGTATTGGATATGAAATTTTAATGGATTTGGTAGAGTTTCTAAAATCACTTGTTATTCAACTATTGATTTTAAAATCTCTTGTCATATCCTATGTTATTGAACATGGAATTTATGTAAAATACATCAAAATAATATACAATCCCTTGTTATTCAACTTATGATTTCTTAAACTCATATCAAATCTCTTGTTATTGAAAAGTTAATAATGTGTTTTAGAAAAAGGATTTTAGAAGATTTGAGATTCATTTTTAGTTATAAATTTGGCTCATGAAATCACACCTCTAAAGATGTGATTTGAATAAAACTATATTTCATAATAATTTTCTTGTTCGTAATATTTTTGAAAACAATATTTTTTTTGAAACGTTTCATTGCATTAATATAAATTTTTTGTGTTTTTGGGTTTTTCAAAAAAAAAAAAAAAGGACCAAACCACAAAAGCCCAGAATGACTCTGGTTTGGTTGCCTTGACCTAAACCTACTAGGCCTTACCCATCAACAAAACCAAGCCAATTACCCTAACCCTAGCAAAAGCTAAGAAAACCCTAGCGCAGCATAGGACCGCCGCTGCTGCAAATCGTCGATACAGAACCGTCGCCGGAGCAAGAGAGATCTCAAGGGGATCGAGCAGAGAAACTTCATGTGCTTCGAATACGGCAAAGGCTAAGACAAGCCCTTGAAGTACTCTCCAATAAACTCTTTATCTCCTCTTGCCGAGAGAAGATGCAAAGCTTAGAGGATGGCCAACTCCGAGGCCTAAATCAAGCCCATCACTCATAGCAAATGAAGCCGATCTAGCAACAAATAGCTTCAGCATAAACGAAACCAAGAGATGGAGAAGATAGCCCATCGTAACGAGAGAGATAAAGCAAGCCACCACCGATAAATGTGAGAAGGGAGCACCGTATTCATCGGAACAAGATCGACAATAGAAAGGGAAGCCCGCCAAGGTCTAGATTTCACCGGGAAAACTTTTCATTTGTGAAGATCTCCCATCCCCTAAGAGATCTAAACAAAAAGAACGACATCCATCAGGTCTAAACCTTAAGGCCACTTACTGCAGAACCGGACCAGTTTCAAAAGAGCCACCACCACAGCATGCACCACGCAGAGCCATCATGAGCAGAAGAGGGAGACCACAAATATGAGTCCATGAAGAGAGAGAGTCAACCGGATCTACAACAGATCTAGGAGAATCTCTTCAAACTAAGAACCACCGCCAAACCACCTCCGGAACACACTAGATTGCCGAGAAAACCTCACCGTGAGGACTGGAAAGCCAGGAAGTGTCAGATCGGAGACCTTCACCACGATGAAGTCCCATTGGCCCCAAAAAACATGGACAGGAGGGTGTCGATCGACAGTGGCATTGGTGGTGTCGATCGACACCAGACGTGATTTGGTTTGTGTATGTGTTGCTTTGATGAGTTGATTGCTTGTGTGTCTTGGTATTTCATCGTGCATGTGTGTATAGCCGGTAGATGGAATGACCGTCTCACTAAGTATTTATTATAATACTCAAGCATCTCGTTTTGCCATGTGATGCAAGTAAAAGCAAAGTGTGATCGTGAAATCATGGCTATGAAGAGGAGGATGATCTAGGGTCTTGTTGAGTTGTGATTTGATGTTGTTTAAAATTGCTGGTTATGTTGCTGGTTATTCTTGGAATTATTGAATTGAAATTGGTTATTGTTGGTTTGATGAATTGGTTATTTGAATGGTTTAATTGAGTTTTGCTTCTGCTGGTTGTTCGATGTGTGTGAATAGATATTGAAGATTATTATTTAAAAAATAATCCAAATTAAAAAAAAAAAAGTCAGATTGTTTCAGAATCAAAGTTGCAGGGTCACCTATATCGTCAACAATTAGTTCAAATTTAAACTGGATATAGAGTCATAAGAGTTTTTACATAATCACCTCCCAAATAATATATATATGGGATTTTTTACACATGAAAGAAATTTCTAATACATCTTATTTTTTTATAGTAAATTAATTATTTTGTTCTTTACGGTTGTTTCAGTTTCTACCATTATACTTTTACAATCGTATATGTCGACGGCTAACTAATTTAAAAATAAAAAAAGTCTAAAATTATTTTAATCCAATTGATAAAACAAACTCACGCGTGGCGTGGATATAAAATCTAGTAACTATTAAAAGCCACGTTGTTGGATTTGAACTAATTACAAATGGATAATTAGATTTGAAAAAATAAAGCTATACATATCCGGTTTTGTTGGATTTTGAAGTTTTTATTGTCCAAATTAAGTGGGTGATTGGTTGGACTGTAGGTGTAGAATAATTGCTGTAGAATTTAGGCTGTAGACGTTTTTGCTGTAGCTGTAGAATTTTAGCTGTAACTATTTTTAAATTAAAGTGTGATTGGTAAAGTATAATTATGCTGTAGAATTTGGGCATATAGATGTTTTTGCTATAGCTGTAAAATTTTGGCTATAATTATTTTTAACTAAAGTACGATTTGTAAAGTATAATTATACTGGCAAAAATTATTTATCATATATATTTTTCAAAAAAAAATTAATGATATTTATTAATATAATATATATGAAATTTTTTAAGAATAAAAACACAATATGGAATATTTTTTATACGAATAGTAGTACGCATATATAGATATTAAAATTATGATCCGACCAAAAAAAAAGATAATAAAATTATGCATATACATCTATAGAACATTATTATGTATACAGAAAACAAGTATATAAATGTAATGTAAGTGAGTTAGCGGAAGCAAATTCTACTAGGCATTATATAATACAACTATGATCGTATTAATGTATATATATATATATATGTATGTATTATATAAAATTTTAACAAAAATAAATGTGTACGTTCAAGAAAAGGAAACAAAAGAAAAAATGGAAACAAAAAAAAATCGTACAACCTTCTTTTTTTATAAAGCTTCAAATGTAGAGATGTAGGAAATATGGGTTCTAAAGCCAATTTTTTTTTTTTTTGCTGTAGTTTTAAAAAATAATTTAAAGCATGATTGGTAATATTTAGGGCTGTAAAAACAAATTAAAGTTGTAAGTGGATTTTACAGCCCAACCAATCACCCCTTAAAATCATGATTCATGCCTCAGATCTTGGATCAAATTTTATCCACGTTTGAATATTAGGTTTCCAAAAAAAAATTCAACGCTAATCATATTAAGAACGCTAAATGTTAATATAGAAAAACTGAAATTTAGTCTCTGATTATTGATTACCTAATTTGGCAGTGTATCCGTACAAAAGAAATTCAATCAGCATCGAACATGGTGATTGGTCCAAACAGTCGGACTTACTATTAAAAGAACGTGAAATTAATAATAATAACTTTTTTTAGAAACTATCACAAAGCTCACCGAAAGAATCCAAAGAAAAGGAGAAGGCAGGCAACAATTCTAGAAATTGTGTTAAGTTAACCAGCTCAGAACAAATACGTCTCGAAAGCTGGCAATCGACTTATTTTTCCAAAATGGACTTTATCGCCCATAACATGGCTTCTATCTTCGAGTGTAGTGGTAATATGCATTTTCTTTGTCTTGTTGCCCCCAAGTAGCAGAGTGTGGTCCCCCTCGTAGCATATCTAACCCAGTCATGAGGTCGCATTTATCTCTTTCCAAGAACCATCAACTTTACAGTGGATGCTAGTTGATTGTTGGTCGCATTCTAGTGTACTACTTCTTGACTTGATATACTAAGTTGGGCTTCTTTCCATGCCAAAAATTCACTCTCGACAAGTTGTAGTATATATGAGGGTTCCTAGTCAGCTCCTTGAAACACCTTCTTATTCCTTAATTTCCATATACACCACATAAACCATGAAAATATATCTTGTTATCCATCTTGGTTTTCATGCCTTTGATTTCTTTAAAAGAGAAAAGAAATCCATGTTTAAAAATATCGAAGAAGATGGAAACAAATCCTTATCCAAAGAAATAGGGGAAAGGTTCCAAGATTATAGCGCATAAATACACAGAGTTTTAACCCTATATAAACTACTGCAAGTGCACAACAAATATTGGAGCAATGTAAGGATCGAATCCACAAGGACCAAGAATCACATTACGAACTTTAAGAGTGAAATTAAGCTAAGACAAAAATATGGTAGTTGGTTGCAATATGAAAACGAAAGTAGCAAGTAAAAGATGTAAACTTATGAATAAAAAGCATTGAGCATTAGGGAATTCGCAGGGATTTGGAAACAAATTAATTATTAGGAAAAGCACTAATAATCTTTTTAGAATTCAAATCACGAAATCAAATGGATCTAGTGTCGTAGCATCAATTACAATGTCTAATAATCTAAGATCCTAAACTGTTGTTTGAATTCAAAAGGTTAAACATGCATTAATGGTGAAGTTTGATATGTTCACAAAACACCCTAACATCAGCTTTCGTTGGCTAGGGATCCTTTGCTCAAATAGGTTCTTTCAAGCTTTTAAACAAACACTTTTGATGCGATAAACAACCTAAGATCATAAACTAGGTAGTTAATCAAGTTTCAGCAATAAAACAACCTAGAAGAAGACACCAAGTTATTAATCCCTAAATAAACATCTTAATTAAAGCAAACCCTGAAATCCCTTTGAAACCATAAAACCTAATTGGAAAACTACTCAGACATGATAGAAATCAAATCAAAAGAAGAATTCATGGAAGAAAATATGAAATCAATAAATCAACAAGAGGGTTCAGAGATCTTCTCCAAATTGTCTATAGGGTTCAAAGATCTTCTCACAAAAGTTTATAATACCAAAGTCTGAACAAAAAAAGAACAATTCTTGGGTTCACTCCTAGCGGTGAACCTATCTTATTCACCCCCTCTTATTTAACAATCAGAATTTGCCATTTAATATAGTTAAACAAATTAAAACAATTAATATTATCTAAATAAAATAATTAGATTAAATCAATAAATCCTAAAAAACTAAACCCTAAATCCTAATACATTTTGGTTTAGTATTTGAGTTTAGGGTTTATGGTTTAGTATTTGAGGTTCAGGGTTTAGTATTTTGGATTTAGGGTTTATTATTGTTGGATTAGGGTTTAGTATTTGAGGTTTAGGGTTTAGTATTTAAGTTTAGAGTTTGGGATTTAGGGTTTAGGGTTTAGCATGTTGGGTTGAGGTTATAGTATTTGGGTTTAGGGTTTAGGGTTTAGTTTTTTTAGTATTTAAATATTTTATTTAATTTTTTATTTATATAAAATTAATTATTTTTATTTGATTAATTACATAACATGCAAATTATGATTGGTTAATTAAGAGGGGGTGAATAAAATAGGTTCACCCTTAGAGAAGAACCCAAGAATTGTTCTATATAAGGGTTCCTTTCTAAAGTGGATAAAAACATGTATTAATAGGTCTAAAATCATACAGGTCGAAATCTCTGGCAAAACCATGTCAAATTAGAAAACACTAAGATTTTCCTTTATTCTCGTCGGTTTAGCCATATTGATAGTTGTTCACGAGAATTAGTGTAACTTTCTGACCATTGATCCAAATGAGTTCAAACTTTTTCTGGATTAAAGCTGACTCAATTTTCTATCTCGTGTCCAAATTTAGGATCAATTCAATAATTTTAAGGCCTCGAACGATTGCTTAACATATGACGCTTTAGAACTGTCTAATATTTATTCTCTCTTTTTTTTTTGCCCAATTGATATGTAAAAGACTTTAAACACTACAAACACACTAAAACTACCACTTAATGTATAAAACCGCATAAAAACCATTAGATATAATAATAAAACCTATATCAAAAACTATAAATCCATGATATATCAACGAGTTGGACACAATGGCAGGACAATTGATTCCCCGCTGATTTAACATTGTTGAAACTAACAATACGCCCGTTAAAACTTGTTACAAAAAAGTTAAAATTGTGAGAACCAACCCATGATGGGTTTTTCTAAAGGCCCATTACGCTAAAACCTCCGTTATGCATTGTATATATATATATGGTGGGATCGTCGTTTTCATCAAACCGCAAGAAACAAAGACTTGAGTCACACCCTAACCAGATCAACGCTGCAATCTTTGAGCTCGTAGTTCTTATAACAGTGAGACAAGCCTTTGTCTCACATGTTGTTGTGTTGATCGGATCCGAGACATTGTCAAGAAGAAGAGACTCGTCGTCGTTCATTACCATCAACCACCACGCATCACCAGAAGATGTGTATCACCATGAAAGCCATCGGAGCTGATGTAGCGAGGAAGAGCCACTTCAGAGAAGAAAAAAGGAGGAAGAAGAAGGAATCTATCGTGAGTTGGGGTTTTGTTGGAGCGTTACCAGTTAGATTTGTTTGTGGTCGGTTGGTCAAGTGTTTGGTAGTTTTGGATAGATCTCATTGCAAGGAAGATACAACAACTGACCGCTTGTAAATCCAAGTTTCAGGTTGAAGTTTTTGAAGAAGAATTTCGACCATACCTTTGCGAAGTAAATCAGAAAGATTGTTGTACCCAAAAGTGCTAGTGTCAGGGAAGCCGTAAGACTCACTACTGTTATCGTTGGAGGTAAGACCAAACCGAGGTGAGGCTTTCTTCTTGTACAAGAATCATCTGTGTCTGCTAAAATCCAGAAACCCTAATCTGGTTTGGAATTGTTTCCTTGTGTTGCAAGTTAACATAGTGGACGTTGATCGCATTTTTGGGAAGGAGAACGCAACTACTATTGTACCAGGATCAAGTGTTAAGGTGAGGATAGATTTGTGGTAGCATAGTTCATCTTTTCTTTTATTATAATGCATGATTCATGGCATATAGACTTAAATATGATTGTTACACATAGGTTACATGATATTGTTGTTATGATATGTTATGTTATGCTATGATATGATATAGTATGCTATGATATGACTATGTATGAGGTACGAGGAAGATAGGTCTTCCCACATATTGGTCTACAGTGGATTTACGGATTCATTATAGCTCATAAACGGCTGACGAGGGGAGTGCTTGAGCCACAAGGGCCAGCCTCCCAACAGGAGGTTCTAAAAGTTTCACAAGGATGGCTGAACCTAATGGTTATGTACGTTATGAATTGGCAAGTAAAGCATGTTATATGGTTGTTAGTGTCTAGGTTTATGTGTTTTTGATGATTGTTTTATAATATTAAAAAGGTATATTATGTTTAGATGGCAGAGATGATCTCCTCACTTAGTATAGTAACTTGTTGCTCATCCCTTCTCTTTTTCCTTTTTTTAGGACAGGATAATAATTAGAGTTGCCACGCAACACTACAAGAAAACATAGATTTAGTGTCGGTATATTTCGATGCTAATTCGACGCTAAAAGCACTTAGCGTCGGTTTAGCGTCAAAATCGTCGATGCTATTTTAGCGCCGCACTGAATTTCGACGCTAATCCGACGCTAATTTAATGCAATAATTCGACGCTAATTCGACTCTATAGTAGCGTCGAATTAGCGTCTAAATAATTCGATGCAACAATTCGACACTAATGCGACGCTAATTTAGCAGATCAGCTCCTTGGGCATGTACCACATTCTCTGGTACGGCACTTTACTTCTACCAGCTCCTTTGGGCTTAAATCTTGGTTTGTGGCAAAATCGACATTCCTGTAGATCTTCATCATCTTTCCAAAATATCATGCAATTGTCAATGCAAAAATCTATCATCTGCGAGGGCAATCCTAAACTAGAGAATAGTTTTTGTATGTCGTAATATGACTCAGCAGCTTGATTACCCTCTGACAAATATTATTTTAGAAGAGATGCCCAATCATTCATGCAACTCTCAGATTGATTATGACCAGACTTTATTGTCATCATCCTAGATGCCAATGATAATTTAGACAGACCTTCCCTACAACTTCATAGATTGGTTGTTTTGCAGAATCAAGCATATCATAAAAAAATTTAGAATCTACATTGGCTTCCTCAGTAACATCAGGAGTAGACATAACTCCAGGAAATGCATCGGTTACCATTTCTTCGAACCTATTATGCTCTAACCTGACATCATGATCATCATTTTCTATAACAAATTGATGATGATCATATTGCTTATTCGAATAACCCTGATCCATAGGTTGGTAACTAGTACTACCCGAAGTTTCATCTTCATATCCCTCTCCATGATAAAACCAAACATAATACTCAGATGTGAACCCTCTATTAAATAAATGCGTACCAATTGTATCAATTGTATGCGGCCTCGAATTTTTGCAGTTTCGACACGGGCACACCATCACTCCGGTCCGTTGAATTGTAGGCACACTACTCGCTTGAGCCATGAAAATTTCAAGGCCGTTGAGGAACTCTTCTGAAAGCCCTCCATTTTCATCTTTTCGTCGATACATCCAGCGTCTTAATTCGTGTATATCGCCCATTTTCTTTAAAAAAATTAGTAGAAAAATATTTTATTTTTTTTCGGAAATGATTTTTTTGTTGTTGTTGTTGTTGTCGAATGATTTCTTACGTTGGTGTTGGGTGGGTATATATAGGAGATTTTAGCATCGAATTTGCATCAATTTTGCATCGAATGTTTGAATCGAATTAGCATCGCATTAGCATCGAATTCTTTTGCGTCGATTTTGCATCGAATTAGCGTCGTTTTGGCGTCGTTTGTAAGCGCCGCTAAATAAGTAGGTGAACCCATTTTTAATGTGTCACCTACCTACCAAATTCGACGCAATATTCGATGCTATATGTTCGACGCTAAATTGATGCAAATTTAGCTTCGATTTAGCGTCGAAATCAGACTCCCAATGGAAGTTCGATGCCAAATCGACGCTATATAGCGTCGATTTCGCGTCAAATTGTTTCGTCCATAATAAGCGATGAATTAGCGTCAGATTTTGTAAGCGCCACAATTACGATGCAAATTCGACGCCGGATTAGCGTCGGAATAAATTCGACGCTAAATTTCGTCGCTAAAATTCGGAACTTATAGTGCAAGTTCTCTCCCTTATGGTGTTATTTCAAGGATTTGGGTTTAATTTATTTTTCTAATTCATCTTGGTTTTATTATGATTTAAGTTAGTTATTTACGATATTTTATCAAGATTTTGAGACAAATTATTTATATGGTTTTAATAAAGAAGGATTTCCATGAAATTGTGTTTAATCGAAGTTATACAAATGAAGTAAATGAAACAGTAAGGCATTTGGCACGTTGTCTCACTATCATGGGCAGGGCCGGTCCAGTGGTGAGCCACGTAAAGCAATAGAAAAAAAATTGGCCCAAAATCAAATAAGAATAAAAAACAAAAAAAAACATTAGGTTTATGATTCGGACCCAAGACATGTTGCCTTCAGAAAACCTTGCGTAACCGCTACATGTTTCTATATGTATCACTGCCCTAAAAATATAAAAATAATTGTGATGCCTAAAGCAAAGGCTTCATGAGCTTTAGCCCAGGGCCGACTTGTTCATGGGAGACGGGTGTTACAATTTGATATTAGAGATTAGATTAGCTATGTCGGCTCTGACTCAGGAAGCGGTTTTTAAAGGAGATATTCAGCTTCAGTAAGTGTATTTTTTATTTTGAGAAAAACAAAAAGATTTTAGGAAAAAGGGATTTAATGACTTGCGTTTAGTTGGCTTTGTATAATGGCTTGGTATATGCAGGGATTCTGAGTTTTTTTATGTTATTTGGACAGAATGCCACTGAAGAGAGGAAGACGTCAGAAAAATTAGGCAGAAAATGCAGCAGCTGATGGGTAAGACAAGCAACCAGCAGGAAAGCACCTCCAGTAGCTCAGGTTGCAGGGAATGCATTGACTCGGGAAGAGATACAAGAGCTTCGAAACATGATGCAAGAGATTTTGCAGCAACCTGTGCATGCACCTTCACCAGCAGTGCCGCAAATTGCTGCATCTCATCATCCACCACCGCCAGCAGGGATGCCTAGGGGTGGGCAAAAATACCAAACCGAACCATAATTAGGTTTTTGGTTAGGTTTCGGTTTCATCTATAAATCCGTTTGGTTGCCTTTTATAAAAATTTAAGGTTTTGGTTCGGTTTCGATTTAAAACCGTAAAACCGTTTGGGTTTTCGGTTTTTTTATAAATTATATAAGTATTGTGAGTTTAAGAAATCTTAATGAGATAGTGGTGTACTAATTAGTCAAATGCTACCTTAATCAAATTATATAGAGTCTTTACAAGGTATGTATTGATATATCTTCTAGTCAAACAAGCTGTTTTTGATAATAAGAATGTTTTTCCAGTTTTCTCCTTTTACGTACTAGTTTTAATAAGATTAAGTTTACAATTAATTTGATTTATGTTCGGTTCCTTTAAAATTTATGTTTGTTTATTCATATTTATTTTAACTTTTGATAATTTTTAATTTTATATAAACTGTTTCTTTCAAATATCATCAAATAAACCAAAACTAATCCGAACCGAAATACAAACGGTTATATATGGTTTGAATTTTTGTAAAACCGATAAACCGAACCGTAACCATACCGAAATACAAATGGTTTCTATATGGTTTAAGTTTTTATAAAACCGATAAACTGGAGAACCGAAGAAACCGAACCGTAACCGAAATGCCCACCCCTAGGGATGCCAGTACCATGAGTTGGACACACGTATTGGGAGACATTGAGGCTCATAAGAGACATGGGTATGGAGAACTTCACTGGTGGGATTGACCCATTTACCCAGTAAAACCTGATGATTGGAGGAAGCTGCTAGAAAGAAATTTCGAGTCAACTAGATGTCTGATAGGGTTTAAAAGGAAGTACTTTCCGTAGGAAGTAATGAATAATTTGGAGCGTTCATTCTTAAAGCTTGTTCAAGGGGATAAGATGGAGTTCAACCGCCTCAGGAGGTTTGCAGTTAGAGAGCAAGGAAAGCCATCAACAATTAACATATTTATGGAAGGATTAAGACCTGTCATTCACAACTGTTGTTCAATCAGGGATTATGGTAGCATGATTGAGTTGGTTGAGAAGGCAGATATGATGGAGGTTGGGCTTGAGGTGGAAGCTAAGCACCTCAAAACATTTAAGTCTAAAGCTACTAAGGGAATGGAGTCTAAGAAGCGTGGCTTAGATGACGAGATGAAGGACCACGCCACTATGATTTTCCCCAGTGTGCCACATGTGGTAAAAGGCACGAAGGAATATGTTGGATGAAACCTGGCAAGTGCTACAGGTGTGCAAAGGCTGGACATACTCAACTTTATTGCCTGACAAGGCCTGCCAATTACCGGAGATGTGGATAGATAGGCCATTATGAAAGAGATTGCATAGCCAACATGGCACCACCTCTAAAGAGACAACCAGTTAGACCTCGTGTGTTTGCAGTAGCAGATCAGGATGGCGTTCAACCGAACATGGGTAAGTATTCATCGAAACTCTTTGAGTTGTTTTCTTTATTCTGGGTGCTAGAAGTTGCATGTGGTTCTTTTTGGTTCTTTTGTTTTTTGTGATTAAAGATCTTTTCATGGAAAATGGTAGTATGTTGTGGATTGTTAGCATGGTTCAACAATTAAAATCTCGCATATGCATGGTTTTATCATTTTAAAATATATATGGATAACCTTTATCCATCTTAAGTTGTGGAGAATTTTGTTTAGCTTGAAAGAAAGCTAAAATAGTTCAACGTTTCTAAGAAAGATACGATGTTGAAGAACAACATGGGAGTTCGAACAAGTAACGCGTAAACAGTGCATTAAGCTCTCCAATGGCGAGAGCGCAAACTTAAATTCGAGCATGGATTTTCATGAAGTGGGGAGAATTGTGAGACCCAACCCATAATGGGTTTTGCTAAAGGCCCATTATGCTAAAACCTAAGTTATGTGTCGTGTGTATATATATGTGGTGGTATCGTCGTTTTCATCAAGCCAAAAGAAACAAAGACTTCAATCGAACCCTACCAGATCAACGCTGCAATCTTTGAGCTCGTAGTTCTCATAACAGTGAGACAAAGGCTTGTCTCATGTGTTGTTGTGTTGATCGGATCCGAGAGATTGTCGAGAAGGAGAATCTCTTTGTCATTTATCACTATCAACCACCACACATTACCACACACATCACCAGATGTTGTGTATCACCAGGATAGCCATCGAAGTTGACGTAGCAAGGTAGGGCCAATTCAAAAAAGCAAAAGGGAAGAGGAAGAAGAAGGAATCTGTCGCGAGTTGGGGTTTTATAGGAGCGTTTCTAGTTAGTTTTGTGGTCGGTTGGTCAGGTGTTTGGTAATTCTGGATAGATCTCATTGCAAGGAAGACATTACAACTGACCGCTTATAAATCCAAGTTTCAGGTTGAGGTTTAAGGAGAAGAATTCCGACAATACCTTTGCGAAGTAAATCATAAAGATTGTTGTACCCAAGAGTGCTAGTGTGAGGCTAAGACAAAGCCGTGGTGAGGCCTTCTTCCTGCACAAGAATCATCTGCATCTGCTAAAATGCGAGCATGTTGACTTTTCATCTTGAAGAGACTAACATGTACTGTGATATGAAATGGTACTACCATTGGGTCGGGATGAAAAAGGATGTTGCTAACTGGGTTGCAACTTGCGATGTGTACTACTAGTTAGTGAAGGTAGAGCATCAGGTTCCGAGTGGATTGTTGCAGAGTTTATCTATTCCGGAGTGGGTGTGGGATATGATTACCATGGATTTTATGGTAGGATTGCCAGTTTCACGGACTTTTGATGCTATCTGGGTGATTGTGGATCGTATGACTAAGTTAGCACATTTTCTGGTCATTAAAAGACCTATGGAGCAGTGGTCTTGGTTACGAAATATGTGCAGGAGATAATGAGGCTACATAAAGTGCCAGTGAGTATCATGTCAGACAGGGATCTGAAGCTCGCTTCTGAATTTTGGAGAGCTTTCCAGGATGAGATTGGCACTAAGATGCATATGAGTACTGCTTATCATCCTCAAACGGATGGGCAATTTGAGAGGACGATTCAAACACTTGAGGATTTGCTGAGGATGTGTGTGCTAGATTATGGTGGTCATTGGGCAGATCACTTGAACTTGGTAGATTTTGCGTATACAGCTACCATGCGAGTATTGGTATTGCTCCTTATGAGGCGTTGTATGGGAGGTCATGCCGTACACCTTTATGCTGGACCCAAGTGGGGGAGAGGAGCATATATGGTACAGATTTTGTTCAGGAAACGACGGAGAAGATCCGTGTTTTGAAGTTGAACATGAAGGAGACCCAAGATCGACAGAGGAGTTATGCTGTAATGAGGAGAAAAGAGTTAGAGTTTGAGGTAGGAGATAAAGTATATCTGAAGATGGCTATGTTGCGGGGTCCTAATATATCCATTTCAGAGAATAAGTTGAGTCCAAGGTTTATGGGTCCGTTCAAGGTTGTGGAACGTGTGGGACCAGTTGCTTATCGTTTGGAGTTACCTAAGATTATGAAGGCATTTCATAAGGTCTTCCAAGTGTCGATGCTGAGGAAGTGTTTGCATAAGTCTGAGGAGGTGATGGCGAGAATTCCTGCAGATCTTTAGCCCAACATGACTTTAGAGGCGAGACCGGTGAGGATTCTCGAAAGGAGAGTCAAGGTTCTGCGCCGGAAGAAGATACCGTTGATGAGAGTCTTCTGGGACTGTGACGGTGTAGAGGAGGAGACTTGGGAACCAGAGGCTAAGATGAAGGCAAGGTTTAGGAATTGGTTCGATAAGCAGGTCGAGGATTGAGCCTGTTTTCATGGTTCCTAGTTTCAGAGTTTAGCAGTGTTGCTATGTGGTTTTTGGATTATGTATTTTCATTTGAGGTTGTAACAATTATTACATTTTGAGATTTATAAGATGAGTATTTCTTATGGTTTGAGATTTATAAGATGAGCATTTCTATGGTTTGACTTGTGTTGACATGATTTATGTGTTTTGAGGGTCTAGAAATAGAAGTTTTATGAGGATTTAGAACTTGTTTATTTCTGAGAGATTTTAGTAAGCCACCCTAGGTGATTGGGTTGTCTAGAGTTGACTTGAGGATTGGTCATGGATGAGATGATACTCCAGGATAGTGGAATGTCATATTAGGACCACGTAAGGTAGTTCTAGTCAGAGATGCTTAACAACATTTAAGAATTGATTGTGCAAGGAGATGAGGATTTCCCCGAATAACTCATTAGAAGATTAGGATTTCTCTTGAGGAGAAGAGGATTTCCCCTAAGTGTTATTGACAGATGAGGATTTCTCTCGAGAAGATGAAGATTTTCCTATATACCGATAGCTCGACGGACTTTGTGTCCCAAGGGTGTAAGTGGTATGGTGCACCGATAGCTCAAAGGACGCATTCCTGAGAGTGTGAGGGGTGTGGTTATGAGTTAAGAACAATTAATGTCTAAAATATGGTTATAAGCATAGGACTGGATGTGGACCGTAGAGATCAGGAGTGTTGATCTCGGGTGGTGCTGGCCAGGTTTGTCAGGAGTGTTGACCGTAATGATTAGGTGTTCGTGATTCGAGGTCGAATTCGGGTTATTGGGAGAGAATTGTGACCCCTGTGAACTAAAATTAGAATTTTGGGAAGGGTGTCGATCGACACCAGTTTGTTGACTATGGAGAAGTCACAATTTTGGTTGAGGGTGTCGATCGACACCATGGTGTGTGTCGATCAACACCAACTTTTTATTGAACCGACTGGTTTGGTTTTTTTGATCGTCGGATCGTGTTCGGTTTTGGGAAACCCTAGGGCTCAGGTATAAAAGATGAACATTGTGTATTGTCGCATTTTTGAGAGAAAACTGTGATTTCTGAGAGGATTGATAGAATAGAAGGAATCATTATTGATTTCCTTGTGTTCTAGATCCTAAAAGTTTGAGATTGTGGTTGTGAGGCTCTAGAAATGAGTTTGGTGCATGTTTTTCGCGAGGGAAGAAGAAAATCTGGTTGTTGAGTGTTAGGAGCCTCTGATTTTGTGTGTTCTTCACTGTCCTTACTCCATTTCATTCCAAAATCAAGGTGAGTGCGTGACCATGGCTAATCTGGGTAATTAGAATTTTCATGACGCGTTTGTTTGAGAATTAGATTGATTTGATGATTGATTATTGTGTGTTTGGGTGTTTTTCGTGTTGTTGGGTGTATGTTTTAACATTTTCGGTGCAGGTGCTCGATATGTCGCGTCCTAGAAACGAGCCATGAAAGGAGAGGCTCGATTTCATGGGCACTGCGATGAGTGTCGATCGACACCAGTGTTGCTAGTGTCGGTCGACACAAGGAGGATGTCAATCGACACCAGAGTCTGGAAACTTGAATTATCATATTGTTCTTGTTGATTGAATTGTCTTGGTATTATGGTGTTCTTTTAAGCATGTGTGTATAGTCGGTAGATGGAATGACCGTCTCACTTAGTATTTGTGATAATACTCATGCATCTCTTTTAATGCAGGTAAAGAAAAGATGTGACTGTGGGATCATGGCTATGAATAGGAGATGATCTACGGTCTCGTTTGTTGTTGCGTTTATGTATTGTTTAGAATTGCTAAATTGCTGGTTTAAAGAACTGGTCGAATTGGTTTTTGTTGGTTCAATGAATAATGGGATTTATTGGATCATTTGTTTAGTTTAATTGAGTTTGATTTCCGATGGTTATTTGATGTGTTAGATTGATTTTGAAGATTATTATTTATGGAAATAATAATCTGAATTTAAACAAAAAAAAACGGGTGGGGTTGTTTCACAAACAATAAACTATATGATTTCAAGGAAAATGAATTTGGAAGTCATTATTAGTTTGTTTAGGGACAAAATTTTGTTGTTCGGTGATATGTAAGACAAAAAATTATTAATTACTATGAATAATAAAAGCATAAGAGATTAAAAAAAATTAAAAAAAACTGCAATCGTCAATCGCAAACCGATTGCCATCGTCCAAATTCTAACGTTGCCATACAGAGATTTTCGAAATCCAAAACTGATGGACACGCAACACACATTTTGAAAGAACCGCATACCTATGAAGAAATGTCTGATGTTGACACCAAAGATTGAACACATTATAACCAACAAAATCGCAAAAAACAAAAAAAATTGATTAGATCTCATCCATATCCAAAAAAAATGATAACAATTATTATAAATTTTTAATGAGTACGCCAAACAAAATGATGAAGTGATGTTTTGAGAGCGTCGACTAATATGTGTTTGATATAGGTAGGGTGGGCATTTCGGTTTATTTTTGGGTTTGGTTCGGCTTTGGTTCGGTTTGGTTTGTTTTGTTTTAGTAAATCATTAGCCGAACTCAAACCGAAGTAAGTATGGTTTGGTTTGGTTTGATTTTGGTTTGATTTGGTATGGTTTAGTTCGATTTGGTTTGATTTGGTTTGATTTAGTTTGGTTCGGTTTTAATTCGGTTTGGTTTAAGTTCGGTTTGGTTTTAATTCAATTTATTTATAAAAAACATTTTAATAATATATAACCGAATTCTAAAATAAAATATATTAATCAGTTATTCAAACTTAGAGGTTCATGTTAAATATCTAAACAACAAAAAAATTCTTTAGTAGTTACTAAACCAAACTTAGGTTAAAGAATCTAGATTTGGTTAGGATGAAATAAATCTACGTTATTTAGTAGTTAATGGATCTATATTAAGAATACATCTATAATATTATATTTATATAATTAATTAAATTCAAAAAGTTAATGAAAAGCAAAAAAAAAAAAACCAAGAAGAAAGTTTAGGTAGAAAGTTATTTCTCCAACAAAAAATGAAAAGCTTTGGTAACAAAAAAAAAAAAATCATTTGGGGGTGGGTTCAAGTAGAATTGAGAGGAAAGTTTTTTCTCTTTTATGTACACCAATTAGTCCTTAGGATTTTGACTTTTTTATATAGAAAATTTGGCATCAAAATGGTAACACACAAAAATAATTCAGCAGTTCTGCCAACACCATTTGTTATTTTAAAAATTTCGCCATATTCAGCAATTCAAAAAAAAATATCAATTTTAGTTAAATATTGTTAAATTCAACAATTCTTCCAACATATAGTGATACGCAAATATATCAATCGGATAATAACGAATATGAGAGGTAGATAAAGATATTTAAGATATCAAAAAGTTACATTTGAACTATTTTTTAAAATTAATCAGGTAATACAAAGTTGATATATATTATTCGGATAATTAAAATCACTACCAAACAGGTAAATCGTATTTGGGTGTTTCAAGTAATGAGCTGGATAACTTTTAGAAAAAATTGTTTGAAAACTTTATTGAATATATATTAAATATAAATTTCATACTTTATTAGTTTATTTAACTATTTTTGACATAAAATTATTTAACTAATTTTTTAAAGTTTATTTAGTTAATTAAAGATTTCGCTAGATTCAACCGTTATTATTTATTTTTTAAGTTATTCAGCTAGATTCCGTAAAAAATTATCAAAAATTCAGTCAGATTTTGTAATTCAGCTATATTCAACCAAATTTCGCTGTTACCAATTAGACTCTTGTTACCAATTAGACCCTAAGTACTTTGGAACTTGATGTTCTTTACTTTGATGATCAATTTAGAAAGGATTCAAAAAGTAATGACTACTAGTAGAGCAAAGGTAGTTAATAATTTTCTGAAAAGGATTTATTTTATTGATCATATCACAATTTCCACAACCCTGGAAAGAAAATGATGAGAGGAAAGACGTACAAGAGAACTAATTAAAACAAAAACAAAAAGTACGAAAATGACAAAATACAACAACAACAAAAAAAAAAGATAAAAAGTTAGCTAGAGTGCACAACTCAAACAATGCATTATTAATGAGTCTCTAAATTGGATTCACTACTCAAACTTGGTTCTGGTCTTTCGGACCGGTCATGTTCTGGCTCATCTGAGTCTCGGGAACACTATGGATAGCAGGCGGTGGATGACCCGCTGAATCCAAAACTGGACCAGGTTTAACGGTGGTTAGCTTCGCTATGTCGATGGAATGATCCGACACCGTTTTGGACTTCTCTGTCTTCTGCTCCACCGGAGTTTTGTAGTACTTGAATATTACGTAGAGAATCATTTGAACAGCTCCTAAGAACGCGCCCAATACATTTGGAAGCTTCAATAGTTCAAAATTAGACATAAAGGACATTAATATTCAATTTATTGCCGACACAATAAGTTGGCAAAAAAAAAAAATTACCGACATCGCAACAGAACAAATTAGATTTTGTTTTATATAATTAGTGGGTCCAATTAGTTATATAATTGCTAATCATAAAGCGAACTATGCGTACGGTTTAAAACCATTATTCGTCGCCACGACATTTATATTAGACTTTTCATATTTATGTTGGAATTGAGGAAAAGAGAAAGTTAAGTAACTCGTTTTACTTTATTGAAGAACCACCATCATAACCAAATCATATAATGTTGTGCTGTCCTTTACCATATGCTTAGAAATAATCGAAACCGAATAAATAATTGAGTATTATATAAATAAACTCACCGCAACGTAGAAGTCTTTAATAGAGAGACCGTAGAAGAGCCACGTGACGGCGCTGAGTGTAAGAAACAACGATAAAGAGAATGGCATAAACTCCACACTTCTTGTTCGCACCACCACTCTCTGCACCAAATAATTATTTGCTGCATAAGTTATTTTAATATTCTTAAAGTGAAACTATAGAATATATTCCATATAACCAGGAAAGGAAAGACAAACATACTATCTATTAACATGACTGTTCTTCCGAGGTAATATACGTAAAACATGAATCGTTGCATATATAAATCTTACCATATATATTTTATATATGCATGCCTCAAGCTATACAGGAAAAAAATTATCAAGAAAAAAAATAAAGCTACACAGGATATATATCCTTGAAAATATATTAATACGTATCGTTTTCCAAAAAAAAAAATATTAATACGTACCATGATACTTAAAGGAGCTGCGAAAACGCTGACAGAAAATCCAACGCAAATCCCTCCAAGAACTTTCTCACGTGTCGATCCTTTTGTCAAGAGCTCGCAGACAAGAACAATGGCGGCAAAACCCAGAAAATTCAAGAGGCCAAGAACCTTCAAAGTGGACATCTGCAACATCGTTTCAACCATCTAGCTATTACTAAACGGATACAAAATCATTTGTATGTGTGCATGTGTTATGATCAACGAGAAAGACAAATAATAATAAATATAGGTATAGAAAAAAGTATTTCAACATACTCTAGTCTTCTTGTTTGCATAGGTTACGAAGAGGACGATGTAGATTGTTTCGATGAAACACCCAACAGCGTTAATGGTAATGAGAAGGAAGCCTGAGCCATCCTTTTGCATAGCGTAGTAAATCCATAACATCGCGCTAAAAAGCGCTGAAACATAAGGAAGAGACTGAAATCCTTCCGTAGATTTCTTCTTGCATATCCTTACAAAGGTTGGCCTAATTAAAAATGAAAAAAAAAACAAATAATTTATTTGAATGAAACGAAACCAAGAAAGAGCATTTGTAATGATTCATTGGTGCTTACACCGGGGCCAAAAACACGACGAATGAAATGATGTTACCTGCAAAGTCCAACGTAAAATATTATGAAATCTGAAGAGTCTAAACAAAATCATCTTTTTCTGGTATAAGTCTAAGAACATCATTCAAAGTGTTAAATAGAGTTTTCTAGTATATATTTGATGACTCTTTGTTTAAATGCTACGTACCCATGATACCAAACACAAATGCCCATACATTGTGAGTTAGAGCCATTTCTTGTTTCTTGTTGGTCGGACTATTAAAAAAAATTATTACGGGAATTCCCTTGAAGCCTCTTCTAGCCCTTCAAAGCTAAGCTCTAGTTTGTAAGTTTCACCTATGGTTTACATTGCCAATGTTGGGAGATATATATAGAGGGTTCACATGTGAAAGGGTGCAATGTTAGTACGTTTAAGACGACATCGTTTCCGGAGAGATGAGAGAAGGACATGTCACATTATTGGTCTCAGATATTTCTAATTGGTGTTTTATTTTTAATGGAAAATGTATGATATTTTTTATGTGGTATGCACTCTTGGCGTCTATTATATTAGTATCAAACTTTTTGTGCCAAACCTAGGTTTATATTTTAGAATCGTACTCATACGAATGAGTTTTAACAAAAAAAAATCTTTAAACAAAAGGAAATTTTTAGAAAGAACGGTCGATAGAAGTTTATTTAAAAAAACAAAAAAACTTATGAAACGAGTGGTTATTTAATAGTTTGGGCGTAACCAATAAGCCCCTGATCGGCTGATAGCTTTCTAGTTAACCATTAAACTAATACATTTTTTATATGCCTTTTCAGTCAATTTAAATTCCCTTATAAAGTATATGATTCTCTAATACTTAACCGAAGAGAGTCGAGCCAAGTTATTCCCTATAAACCTTTTAATTGTACTTACATTAGCCAATCAAAATATATAGCCGCACACTGATATTAAGTAATTTTTGCCAAAATTTACAGAAATTTAAATAAAAGAGTAATGTATCTATTAAGTTGTAGAAGTTTTAATACAAATTAATCGACAATAAATGAGTAGGTGATATTTTTATACATAATTTAAGTCTGATTTTATTTTTGTTGTGAAAATATTTTTCATTTGTTTTATCGAGATGATTCCACAACACAATCACACGATAACTAAGATTATTTTTAAATCATATAAATTTTAGTTTGGGTTGGAGTAAAATATTTAGACCATAATATAATATTAAGTTTCATGAATTTCAACTTATATATTGGACAGATTAAATTATGTGTTTATATGTATTTTTAACGTCTAATCTAATTTTTTATGTGCAATATTTTCAAAGTATCCAACTTAAACCGAATGTAAGCATTTGTGTTGAATTTGATTGCGTTATATGTATATCGTAATAATTAAGCCGTATCAAATTGCTGAATTATGAACATGATGTTGCAACATTAAAGAGCCTAAATATTCAACAACAACAAAAAAAAAACAATACAGAGGCTTATGGTATCATAACATATCTAAAGAGAAAGTCACATCGAAGTTGCCATTAAGCGGTCCAACAGCAGGTACAACCTTTAAAACTCCTAACCGTGATCGCTACTTTTGTTCATCGTACCAGTCAACATAAACATTTTTTCCTATAAAAAAAAATAAAACATTAACATTTTCCATCGAGCCTGCGCCACGTGTACCATATTTTATGTTGCCTATGAGCACCATTCTACTCCTGATTTGGCAGCCAAAATTAGGTCGTAACTAATTTATTAATACTATTTCTTCTACTCATAAGCCATGATATTTATGTTTATCTCTTCATCTTATTTTTATTAAACTTGTGATCAAATATCCCTAATTTTTTTAGAAAAGCAAATCTATATATATTTTTATATTAATTGCATTAACGAGTGGGTATGTTTTAAACTATTTTATCGAGGTTATTTTATTTTAATCGAAACAGAAATAATCTCATAGGTTATTAGCTACTATAAAGTATAACTAATAAAAGCGATTTTTTCTTTTCCGAAAACAAAAGTAATCATAAAGAAAATTATATATCTTTAACTTATTGTGTAATTTTTTTTTACGATATAAATATCAAGAAATAAAATAAGAATAGAGTTGTATTGCGTTTTATCTTAACGTGATTGTCGCGTGGGTATAGGTAGGATTCAACATCATACTTCTTGACTTGATGTTCCACTTGGCTACTTTCCGTGTTATCTAATTTTATCGACATCTACACAAATGATATCGTATCAAAGCAAATTATCTCACTAATCTTACTTTCCTATATAATATTTTTCTTATAAATCTATGCATCCACCTTCAACAAAAACACTATCGCGTAGTTTGTGACAAATAAAAACGTAAAGTTATATTTTCATATGGGAATGTTATATCTGTTTGAGCTGTGACTGATGCTAAAGGTCATTAAGTAATTTTTCCAGTTAAGTAATAAAATACAAACTAGCAGAAATTTCCAATTTATGTCCAATAAATTATATTTAAATTAAAACTTATGTGTTCTTCGCATAGTTTGGTAAAAGAGGATTATTCAAAACAAACTTAGCAAAAATTTCAAAAATTTGGTAAAAACATCAAAATTCAGATGTAACTCTGCTAAAATGCTATTAATGAACAACAAATATATTATTAGACGTGTTCAAAATAGATAAACCAAACCAAACCGAAAGAAAGTGATATGGATGAAATTTGGATTTTTTTATAAACCGATTGGATACTATTTTATTGAAATTTACAGGATTTAAATATGGTTCGGCTTTTAACCGAGAAATTAATTAGACCAAAAAAATCGATTAGCTTATTCTGAGTGTAACAATATAGTAATAACATTACATAATCATGTATAATTATTACAAAAAAGGAGGTGGATTGTATCATTTATTTTATTAGTTAGATTGTATCATTTATTTTATTAGTTTACATTATTTTTTAATGACACAACTAAAATTACATTATTTCTATGAGTGACTTTGAAAATAATGACTCTAATATTTTGTAACAATAAAAAAGACCATCTTAAATTTTTTCATCATTTATTATAACTGATATTAATATGTGTCGCCTATGAAAAATGAAACTAAAGTTTACATCAGTTTGTATAAATGATGTTAAATATTTGGTTTGGTTATAATAATTGATGTTGAATATTTATATCATTTATTTAGTTGATTTTATGATTACATTAGTTATTAAAAAGTTTTTTTATATTATATGTGATTAATTGATGATAAAATCATATTTTTTATTAAACATAATTTAATCAAGAAAATAAGCTAAAGAGTAATCATGTTTTATTGAAATTAAGTCTCTTTGATTTTAGTTGCCGTAATCGGCATATCTATGACCTTATTTATATAAGGATTTTTTTTTTCAATCATTCCACAATTGTCGACGTGGGACAATTTGACTTTATCAACTTGCATCAATAATTAATATGAAATAACATCAGTTTAATCTAACCGATATAAAAAGATTAAATAATTATAATTATAATTTTATTAGTATCAATTTTTAGTGAGGTAAAATTTAAATCAATTGTTTAGTGATGTAACATAAATTAAGAAATCCATCAATTATTAAATTGATACAAATCCATATTTTTGTATCAATTTTGTTGAAATGATGTAAACTAATAAAAATTTGTATCAATTTTATTAAATCGATGTTAAATTAATCAATAATAACATCGTAATATTAGACAACAAATGTTGTATCATTTATTAATAAATAATTCAAAACAGTATCGGTCAATTTTGTGTGTAGTGAATAATATGTTACTTATGTATACATTGTACTATCAGTTAGTATATTAGTTGACTATAAATATCAGTAGTTAAAAAATTAATTAACTAAAATTAGTTAAATTAATACTTTTATTTTTCTCTGTTTCTTTATATGTCTAATATATGTTTTGGTGTTGCTTGTGTATGTTTTACCTATAAATTCGATTTTAGTATGGTTAATTTTGGTTTAAATCGACAGAAATTGAAACCGAAAAAATTAGAAACTGGGAGTATCCAAACTTAACAAAACCAAAGTAGATATAGATTGGAAACTATTTTTCATAAACCGAGAAACCTAAATATTGTACCATAACCCAATCAAAATCCATATAGAACACCCTTATATATTATCATTGAGAGCCACTAAAAACAAAAGAAAGTTTCCTCTAGGATGCAGTAATGACGTCAATAAGTTTTAATAACATACTAGGTGAGTATCCACGCATACGCGCGAGTTTTTATTTCATGTATGATGTTTAAATTTACCATTCAATATATAATCTATACAATTTAATGATCTTAATTTATCCTACAATCATTTTCTCTTTGTAAAATTAGTTAACGATTATGTTACCTTTATAACAAAAAAATGTAAATATGTACAACTGAACCCGTTAATAACTCAATTTCAATTGTACAGTTCTAGATAACAACCATAGTCTCACAACAACTGTAATGCGTGTATTGACTAAATCCTTCTGTTTCAACAACAACATGACTAAATGATGATGATCGCAAAGCCGATTGTTAGAGATTCGAGCATTCCTTGTAAATATTATGATTTCATCCTTGTAGACCTGTTTCACTGTCAATTTTGATGACAAGATGATTGTATCTTCTATCTACATTTTTATATCGAGACCAAAAACCTCTTTTGGATATATTCATAATTCTTATCGATAAAACTATATTTACCTAGTTTATCAGTTTGCTGTTTGTTGTGGCCTTTGCATTACCATCCAAGCTATGTCCATATTGGATAGACTAACCAATATCAAAGAGACCTCCTGCAATAACTCCAAGCAGATAGATTGTAATGTTTATGTGATGGTTTAAACTTATGAAAGAGCTGAATGGCAAGGGGCCGAGTCAAATATAAACCTAGCAGCAAGTGAACAAAGGAGTATCGGATCTAAACCACTCAAAACTCCATCTTCCTTCAAGATAAGGAGGCACTGAAAGCTATTATGTTTACAATTAGTATTATCCTCCACCACCCTTTATACAATAACTTGGATCTAAAATAAAGCACTTACGTGGTTGGTGTGCAAGGGTTTGTATGGATACAAGCTTTAAATTTATAACCCTAGAAAACTGCAAATGCATAGTATTGACAATTGTAGTATTTAGGGGTCGAACCACTGAGAACTAAGTGATGACGCGCTACAAATCTATATGATGTGAATTAAGCTAAGTAAACATATTATTTGGTTTTAGGTTTTATGAAAGTAAATAACAAAGCAAATAAGTAAAGGGATAGATGATCAATTAAGATAAGATATCAAGAAATTTGCAAGACATATGCAACACACAAGCAATCGATTTAGATTTTTAATATTAGTTGTTCTAGAACTCAAATCACTAATGTAAAATCATCCCACTGTCGTGCCTCAAATCTCTATGTCTTCTATCCTAATAAAATCAACTATCACAGGTTATTACAAGGTGAAAACACGTGTTAAGTGTAAGATTTGATTGTTCACTAAACTCCTTAACTAACCTATTGAATTGTTAAGACGCCTAACTCATCAAATACTAGGTCCGGAGATATAACAAATTTTTGGAGAGTATATCAACCTAACATCAGTACATGGGTAGCTAAGAAAGTTCATGTCTTGAGCGTAAATAAAGATGATGAATCAATCTAGAACAAAACTCTAAAGGATTTAATATGCGATAACATAGAATTTAGAAAGTGCATAGAATCAAAGCAAAGCTAATACTCTACATGTTTTGCAACACGTAGCAGCGAGAGTGAAGCACATAAACATAATATAAATCGTTGATCTATCAAGCGTAAGGGATTAGATCTCACCTCTTTGCAATAGGGCAAAGTCAAACTACCCTTAAAGGCTTTTAGAATCAAATATGCATTAAGAACAAGAGAAAAACGAAATACATGTTTAGGTATTGATTTAGGCTGTTTTGGTCGGCTGCTTATCTTCCTACAGAGGCTAAAAAGCAAGTATATATAGGGTTTGAAGAGGTGCTAAGTCGGCTAGGGTTTGTTTTAGGTCAAAAGAGTCTTTTCGGTCAAAACGGCTCAACCACGGGTCCAAACAACGGTTGGTTTGTGTGACCAGTGTTGAGATCTTCTTTGAGGCTTCAAGAGTGTTGGAAATGTCCTGGATCATCGGTCCACGAGGCGGCTCGGTGCTAGGCTCGTTTATGCACTCGCTTCACTTCTAAGGCAGTTTGAAATGTCTTCCGTGTTTCCAGTGTATCTTCCCAATTACAGCTCTAATTGATGTAATTCCAACTCCATTGGCAAGCTGACTCGAATATCTATCTTCACACTAAGTTCCATTAGATTCGACGTTGATTTGATCTTCCGTTCATCAGTGAACTTCTGGCGTATACATTCTGTTCAACTTGAGAATATGCTTTATCTTCAAGATATAAAGATTTGACTTAGTTCATTTGACTTGAATAAGTAGTTGTATCATAGATAACACTTCTTTTGTTCTTTTTGCATCATTTTGATGATTAAACCTGTGAAGACCTTAAAGTCTACGTATACGAGAAAACTATATTTTTTTATTGAAAAACTTTATTAAAATATATAGAAAACATAGTAAAATAAATAGCAAAAAATAGTAAAATATGGTCAAGGAGTCGGGTTAAGCCATTATCCTTTCCTTCACATCAATCAGTAACTCCAAACGAGTATACCGCTTCTTTTGCTTTTTGACCAATGCTTTGATTCTTGACTCATGTACCACCGTTGTCGGGGTGTTTAGGCAGATAGTTCCCATGCACTTTTAATTTTATAATCATATGTTCAAAAAATCGGAGAAGAAGGTATCAAAAACAGTTTTCTAATCATTGCAGATGTAGGGGCAAAGGAAACCTAGTGGAGTAAAGAGATGGCGATTCGAGAGCTTGGTTTTTTCTTTAAGATTCACAAAAATCAAGATAAAATTTGTGTTTATGAGGCTTGCATAATAGCGACCATATTTCCTCTTTCAAAGAAATAATGAAAAACAAAAGAGAAATGATATTGGTCAATAACCTACGTCTCATGGTCAAATTTGTTAAAAATCTTAGAACACCTATTCTAAATTTTGTAAAACATAAAGCAAAGTGTAGATGAGGTATTGTAAAATTGTTTCTAAACTTTGTGAAACGTTAATGTATTATAAATTTTTTAGAACATTTACAATGTTTAAATCATATAATCTCAATGTTTTAAAACATGTACAAAATGCAAATAATATTTTCTAAACAAAACAAAACGAATTTTATAAATCCAAAATTTAATTTATCGATTAGCAAACAACAATTGCATATTTGATTAAAAAAAAGGTCTTATTTTAATTGGAAAAACTAATTATTTACATAAAAATATAATTTAGATGAACAAATTCCAAAAAAATATCATTTATTTCTAATTTTCCTGGTTGTATTAGTGTTGCTACTTTATATAAATAAATAAATGAAATAGAATGAAATAGAAAGGCATATTTCTTTTTTTGATAAGATATATGATTCCTATTTGGTTGCATATTTTCAGTCATTTACTTGTACAGTTTTTGCGTATCGACTTTGTCAATAACCCTAAAGGTTGTTTGGAGTTATGCAATATAGTAGAAAGGCTATCACATCAGTAAAGAGAACACAACACGTTTAAAGATAAAGACGTCTGATGAAGTCTTTTACAATGTTTAAAACATTTCATCCCGGTCATCATAGCATACATTGAATTAAATAACCAAAGTCTCTATATGTTTTTTTTTTGTTTGACAACAATTTCTATGTATGTTTTTATCTTTTTGAGGTGAGAAGTTGAAATTTAATGACATTTGAAATTAGGTTCCTTTCGTTTCATGTCTTTTCAATTTTAATGGGAAAAAAATAAGAAATTATGAAAAATGATTCACATTTAGGATTACATTTTTTTCTTTTTTTTTTTAAACTGAATTTCTATTATTAATCTATTACAAATTATGATAACTATTACATCGACCATTTCACAACGAACAAGTTTACCATCTTGATCCACGCCAAACTATTCTATCTTGCCCCACGCTGAAGATCTCCTGCAAGCTTTTTCTCCATTAATCTGTAAATATAATAATAAATCGCATCTTTTGGGATTTGAATCCCAGATCTCCTATTATAGAAGCATTAATGAACCCTTAATCAACCACTGGGCTAAAGAGGTTTCCACTAGGATTATATTTCTTAGACTCAAATTTGCGTTTACTTTTGGAATCCTCTATATATTAATTGAGGAAACTTTTGCATAAAAAATATTATGTGACACTCAATGAGGATTTATAGGATTTAAAGAGATATTTCAATTAAATTAACCAGTCAAAATATTTCAATTAAGTATTTATGCTATGATGAAAATCTCTACATATTTATATTAATTTTTTAACATAAACTCATAAATACATGTGTTACACATTTAAATCCGACTAAAATATAACATTTTTTTGGAAAAAAATGTAACATTTTAATATTTTAAAATCTTATATAACATAATGTTTTAACAATGAATCATTAACCGATATCAATTATTTTATAAAAATTATATTAGTATACATTTGGATACCATACGTGATTATATTGATCATACAGATTTTTTATATCGCATAATTGTATTTATATTATTCTAATTAAAGCTGCGATTTTGTTATAAACTTACAACTTTACAAATCAAATATTAATGCTTGAATCTAAAAAAATCGTCATTTTCACCTTTTTTTTTATTTAGGAAGACTTTTACATACTAACACGATATTTTTTAGGTTTTGGTGAATTCAAATAAGTTTGAAAGAACCGATAATCTCAAACGTATTCGATTTACATCCAAAAAAAGTTACATTGAATCTAAGTGTCATTCAAATTATTTATCTATGTGAAAAATATACAATTTGATCTTTATTATTTCTAATCTCTCCCGTATATTATAGAAAATCATGAATTTGTTTTTTTTTAATATTCTAACTCCGTGTTTGACGCGGGCCTAAAAATCTAGTCTTATAGTATTAGAAAGATCAATGTTGTTTCAAGTAGTTAGGCAATAAATTAAACATCTTACTTGGAAAGTATTAGATTTGCAACATTAGTAATTCTACACTATTATTGTTATATATCATCATCTTATTAAAATTACGCAATTCACCTTTTCTGTTTTTCTTACGCAATAGTTTAACCAAAAAGACATATATAGCACGCTGAACTCGAGTCGGTCTTTAATTTTTGAATGTCACAAGGCACAAACGATAGAGAAAAACTTGGTCATTTTCTTAATTAAGATAATAGTTAAAAAGTGTTTTAAAAACTAAAGTGATTGTAGTTTCTAACTACGAATATATATATATATATTTTTTTTTGAACTAGAAATATTTACTAATTGAAGGCTGCAAATTTGAAGTTGACCAACTGATATGAGATCGAAAGTCGTCTTTGTGCGGATTAGTTGCCATTTTTATTTTGAATTCTTCACCAACTTATACGAGAATTCAAGTTTCCGAAATCTATATGTTGACTGTTGATAAATTACACATTTTGTTCACTAGATGCAAATCTAACATTTAATAAGATTTCTAGGACTTTTACATTGAATTTTACAACATGTACAAACCACATTTACACTACAAGAAAACAGGCCTATTTTCGACCGAATTTCCGACGGACAGCAATCGGTCGGAAATTACCGACCGAAAATTTCGGTCCAAAATTGGTTGGAAATTTCCGACGGAAAAATTCCCGTCGCAATACGGTTACAAGATCGGTCGGAAATCCGTGGGAAAATCAATCGGTAGGAAATCCGTCGAAAAATTCGGTCGGAAAACGGTGGGAAATTCAGGCGGTCGGAAATCGGTAGGAAAAAATTGGAGCCATTTTTAACCGTTTTAAATTTTGAATTTCCGACCGAATTTCGGTGGGAAATCCGTCGGAAATATCTCAGATTTCTTTTTAAAACAGAGCACACCTTCATTCACGAAAATTGGAAGAACAAAACTTAAAAATGGCTCCTTCAAACAGAGATCAATATTTTCGAGCGTGGATGGATAGACCTTCTCATGATCCAGAGACGGGTTTACTTACGGATGAGTTTGTCGATGGAGTTCAACAATTTATGAATCTTGCATTAAACCAACCGCAAACCATAGAAGATCAAGGTAAAATGTCGTGCCCTTGTTCTCAATGTCGGAATTGTAAAAAGAAATTTGGGCGTTTTGTATTACAACACCTTTATAGAGACGGATTTATGTCGGGGTATAAGATATGGTATTTGCATGGTGAAGATGGTTCAATGGGGAATTATGCTAGTACTAGTGCGGATAGGATAGAGGAACCAATACCGGAAGTAGATGAAAATGTAGGTATGGAAGAAATGGTTAACGAAGCCTATCGGGAGAATATACCATCGTTCTTTCAGGATGGATCCGAAGGACCAACTTTAGATGCCCAAAGGTACTTTGATATGGTAGATGCATCAACTGATCCGTTATATGCTGGTTGCAAAGAGGGTCTTTCATCTTTATACTCTGCATACAGAATGATGAGTATAAAGACCGATTGGAATTTGTCAGAGGATTGTATGGATGCGATAGCTGATTATGTGAAAGATATTCTGCCCGAAGATAATCTTCACCCGGGTTCATACTACGAGATACAAAAACTTGTATCCGGGCTTGGTTTGTCGTATGAAATGATAGATGTGTGCCTCAAAAACTGTATGATATATTGGAGAGAGGATGGCGACCGCTTAAAATGTCGGTTTTGTTGCCAACCGCGGTTTCAAGACACAAGTGGTAGAGGTCGAGTACCGTTTAAGAGGATGTGGTATTTGCCGTTAGCCGAGCGGTTAAAGAGATTATATAAATCAGAGCGCACAGCCGGTCCTATGAGATGGCATGCAGAGCATACCTTTAATGGAGAAATTGCGCATCCCTCAGACGCAGGTGCATGGAAACATTTCCAATCATTGTATCCTAGTTTTGCAGAAGAGCCACGAAATGTATACCTTGGGTTATCTACGGATGGTTTCAATCCTTTTGGGAAGCATGGGAGGAAATATTCATTGTGGCCAGTCATTGTCACAACTTACAATTTGCCTCCAACTTTGTGCATGAAGCGAGAGTTTCTATTCCTCACTATCCTTGTTCCCGGTTCAGACCATCCGAAGCGTTCGCTTGATGTCTTCTTGCAACCATTGATTCATGAATTGCAAGAGTTATGGGACCATGGTGTTTGAACATATGATATTTCATGCCATCAGGACTTTACGATGAAAGCTGTGCTTATGTGGACCATAAGCGATTTCCCAGCATATGGAATGTTATCTGGATGGACAACTCACGGAAAGTTGTCATGCCCGTACTGTCAAGATAACACTAATGCATTCCAATTAAAGCATGGCAAAAAGGCGTGTTGGTTTGATTGTCATAGATGTTTTTTACCAGCTGATCATCCGTACCGGCGGAGCACCACGTTGTTTACAAAGAAAAAAAAAGTGCTTCACGATCGTCCACCCCCCGAGTTAAATGGTGATTATATTATGACTCAGTTTCGTGATTTTGGTGTTATGACTACGGCTTACTGTGGTGGTAATGGGCATGATCATGTTGACGGTTATGGACAACAACATAATTGGCATAAGAAGAGTATTTTTTGGGATTTACCATATTGGAAAGATCACCTCTTGCGGCACAATATTGATGTCATGCACATTGAGAAGAACTTTTTCAATAACATCATCAATACAGTGCTCAATGTGCAAGGGAAAACAAAAGATAATTTGAAATCTAGATTGGATTTGCCTGGTATATGTTCTCGGAAGGAACTACATGTCATGGAGAATGGAAAAGGTCCTATCCCGGTCTTCAGGTTGGATGGTTTAGGAAAGAAAGAGTTCTTTGAGTGGATTACGCATCATGTTAAATTCCCAGATGGATATGCGTCTAATCTTCGTAATTGTGTTGATATGGGGGAAGGAAAGTTTTTTGGACTGAAGAGTCATGACTGTCATGTTATCATGCAACGCCTTCTTCCATTTGCCTTTGAAGACCTCCTACCAAAAAACGTCCATCAAGCAATTGCAGGTAAATTTTGGGTATTTAAATCAATTTACATTATCACACACATATATATATATATATCTACTGTATATCAAAAAATTATATTTGATCTATGCAGCGGTAGGTGCTTTTTCCGAGATTTATGCACGAGATCCGTTACAGTGGTCGGGATACGCAATTTGGAGGAGAAGATATCAATGATCCTCTGCAATCTAGAGAAGATATTTCCGCCGTCTTTCTTTGATGTTATGGAACATCTTCCGGTTCATCTTCCTCGAGAAGTAGCTCTTGGTGGCCCTGTTCAATATCGGTGGATGTATCCGTTCGAGCGTTATATGTTCCATCTGAAGAAAAAAGTCAAAAATTTAAGCAAAGTAGAGGGTTCAATTGTTGCTCAAAGCATCAATCAGGAAACATCTAACTTTGCGGTAAACTACTTCCCTTCAAAAGTCCAATCAAAGAGTCGAAAACCAGGGCGTTACGATGACAGAGGACAAAAACCCATTTATCCAGCTTATGTCCCACATATGTTTGCACAAGTCGGCCGACTAAGTGGGAAAGCAAAATCAAGGAGGCTTTCATCCGAGGAGCAAAAGCACTTGCATATGTACATTCTCACAAATTGCGAAGAAGTCATGCCATACGAGAGGTATTTTTAATAACAAAATAAATAATTCACAACTTTCTTTTTATGATAATAAAAAAATAATGATGATATGCTTTTTTCAGCATTTACATGGACCAATTACGCCAGGAAAATCCACTTTACACAGAAGATGAATTGAATGTGCTAAAAAGTTCTGAATTTGACCGGTGGTTACCATTCTACGTAAGTGAAAAAATTGATGACGACTAATTTATGTAAAATATTTAAATGCCCGTGTACTAATGGAAAACTGTTGTCTCGTGTAGATCTCGCATTGGAAATCAAATGGCCATCAAGTTTCAACGTGGTTAGAGGAGCTGTCGAACTGCCTAACATCGGTTGCTATGTCATATCCGATGTACTGCACCCGCGGATACGCTTTTAAGATCCAGAGGGAAATGAACACAAGGTCCACTTCTAATTCTGGAATTTCTTCACATTCCGGTGATCTTGTATACTATGGTGTCTTGCGTGAAATATTGGAGGTTCATTATCCCGGCTTACTCTATTTGAGATGCGTTGTCTTTTAATGTGATTGGTATGATCCTTTTACCGGTGTTTGACAAGACGAGTTTGGTGTTACATCTGTACATTCGAGGAAGAGACTTCAAAAATACGATCCATTCATCCTTGCCTCACAAGCAAACCAAGTTTCATATATTCCATACCCTCGAGTACAAAACAAACAAGATGCATGGATTACAGTGACATCAATTAACCCAAGAGGAAGGGTAGATGGGGTAGCAGATACCGAACCTTTGCAACAGAGCACCGCCGGATATATTGGCTCGATTGATCATTCGCTTGAGGTTGACCTTGTCGTCGATTTCACAATGGACGCAGAGGATGCTATATTTGAGGATTCAGAGGAAGAGATTGGGGAGTTTGACGAAGAGTCGGACTCAGCACCTTCAGATTATTTATCGGATTCAGACGGACTATAACTATATTGGGACATTTACAAAAATGCCACAAATTAAAACACATTTTACAAGCGTGCCACCTCTGTGTGTGCTTTTGCAAATTTGCCACTTTTTTATCCAAAAAAGACAATTTTGACCCATTAAACAAAGAAAACTTTTCTTCTTCCTTTTTTTTTTCTCTTTCTCTTTCTCTTTCTCTACGAGATCTGATTTATAAGATCACACCTTTTTCTCTTTCTCTTTTTGTTTTAAAAGGTGTATAAAGTTTTTAAAATATTTATAAGGGTTTTTTACAAGGTTTATACAGATTTATAAGGGTTTTTTACAAGGTTTATAAAGTTTTTTAAATGTTTTTATAAGGTTTTATAAGATTTTATAAGGTTTTTATAAGAATTTTATAAGGCTTTTATAAGGTTTTTATAAATATTTTATAAGGATTTTATAAAGTTTTTATAAGGTTTTTATAAGAATTTTATAAGAATTTTATAAAGTTTTTATAAGGATTTTATAAGGTTTTTATAAGTGACATTTTTGCAAAGTGGCATGAGACATGTGGCATTTTGTAAAATTTCTCAACTATATTTGTGTTTTTTTTTAAAAATTAATTTGTATTTGTAATATATTTTAATTTAAAATTTCTATTTTGAATTTTAAATTTTTTAAATAAAATATTTAATTTTGTGGATTTTAATTTTCAATGTGTGGAATAAAATTTGCTTAAGAAAATTATTACAATTCCGACCGAAAATTGTTATAATTGTTATAAAATTGTTATAATTGTTATAATTGTTATAATTGGTTTAAAAATTATTATAATTGTTATAAAATTGGTTAAAAATTCTGGATACTAAAATTGTTATAATAAAATTGTTAAAAATTAAAATTCCGACCGCTCTATCCGTCGGAAATTTATACGATTTCCGACGGGAACATTAAATCCGTCGGAATAAGTAAATAAATGTCTCAGATCTGTTTTCTTTCCTCTTTCTCTCCGCCGATCGAGTTTTTCTTCATTCTCCTAATCCGGTCGCCGCATCTCCTCCACCGCTCGTCCTTCTCTCTCCACCCACCGCCGACTCTTCTTCCTCCTCCATCGCCGGCTCTTTTTCCTCCTCCACCCACCGCCGGCTCTTCTTCCTCCTCCACCCATCCGCCGGCTCTTCCTCCTCCTCCTTCTCCACCCACCGCCGGTCCTTCTCTCTCCTCACCTCACCTCGTCGGAAAACATGTATGTGTTTTAATTTTGAATTTTTGGATTGTGAATTTATGAATTATGAATTGGGAATTTTTGAATTATGAATTATGAATTATGAATTATGAATTTTGAATTGTGAATTTTTGAATTATGAATTATGAATTATGAATTGTGAATTTATGAATTATGAATTATGAATTGTGAATTTTTGGAAAATTTATGTAATTGTGAATTTTTGGAAAATTTATGAAATTGTGAATTTTTGGAAAATTTGTGAAATTATAAATTATGAAAATTTATGAATGTTGGTAGATTTTGTAAATTACGAAAGGAATTGTGTGTAAATTGTTTGTAAATTGAAGAATTTGACGGTTCTCGATTAGATTTCATAATGTTCGTGGGTTTTGCAACGAGTGATGAGTATGAAATTTGTAGAGTTTATGAAAGTTGGTAAATTTTGATTCATTAACCCGCTTGGCCATTTTGTAAACCTCTCGGCCATTGCAAAATGTTTGGAGTGAAGTTTTTTTGAGTCAATTTGCAGGTCGATGAGAGATTTCCGTAGAATTGTTAACCTCCCGAATCGTGCGATGAGCGACAACACAGACCCCACAGCCCCAAACCCCTCGAGCCCATCTCATATTCCGGACAGTCAAAGCTCCAACCAACAACAACTTATGATCAAAGAGTTGTTGACTCAACCGGGCCGAGAGAAGATTCCAAAGCTCGACCCAATGTGTCGAGGCGACTCGACTTGGTAAGAAAATTAAAATTTTGTAGGGAATGTTAAAATTAATACTAACTTTGATTTTTTTACTAACACATTGTTTTCATGTTTCTAGGTTCGGTAAGAAAAATAAGATCTCAAAATCATTATTGAAGATGATACGTTCACTCCTCAAACATCCTTATAAGACGTGGAACGCAATGCCTCAAAGTGAGAAAGAGTTGTGGTTCTGAACTTTTACGGTATGTCTTTAATTAACAAAAAATTTTGTCTTGAAAAGAATTTTATAGTTACTAATAATTTTTGTTATTAATAATGTAGCAAGATTATGATTGTCATCCTAATTTGACGGGACAAGTTAGGGATGCGTTCTACAAGATGGCCCAGGATAGTTACTCGGGACACATGAACGAGTGGAAGGAAAAATGGGAGAACGGGGATGAGAAACCGCGTAACTTGAACGAGGATGTTTGGTTGGGATTGCAGGCGTATTGGGCTGATCCGGCAACGAAAAAGCTTGCAAAGATTAACTCGGAAAACAGTAAGAAGAATCCTCGAGGTACTCACAACTCCGGGGCTACGAGTTTCTTAGCGCGGGAGGACGAGATGGTAAGTGTATTTGAAATTTCTATAAATAGTTTTTGTTATCTTTCACATTAACAATATTTATGAAAACGTTTGTAGATTCAAGAATCTGGCGGTGTGGCTACGGATTTAGTTGTTTTGATGAAACGGACACACACGAACAAAAAAACCGGGAAGATCGATTATCCGAACATTGCTGAAATCGTCGAGAAGGTGGAGAAGAGAAAGGAAGAGCGGCTTACGCAAATGACTCTCTCTCAAGGTTTGGATGGTTCTTCTTCTTCGAACCAGTGTGAGTTGTCCAGAGACGAAGTCAACAATATGGTCCTCCAGGTATTGTTACGCATTAATTATATGTCGACTTTGTTTTTTTTTCTTAATTTTCCATATTGATGCATCTCATTTTCCGTAGAAAACCCCATTGCGCAAGGGTCGTCGTCCTGGATTAGGCAATGTAGCTTCTAGGTTCGGGCCTAGTTCTTCTTCCACGACCAATCCCGTACTCTATGACGAAGTAGCCTGTCTCAAAGAAGCACTTGAGAAGAAAGACGAAGAAGTTGAAGAATTGAAGCTTGAGAACGCCGCAACAAAAGAGAGCCTTGAAGCATTGAAGGCTTTCATGAGGAGCAAATTCCTGGATTGTCAGTTTTAGATGTTTACGACAGTTTTAGTTTTTTTTTTTAATTTACATTTTATTATGTTTAAAATACTTCTAAATACTTTTAAATACTTTAAATTACATTTTCAATTTATTTTTATTTTTTTTATAAATTATTTCGTAATTTAAATAATTAATAGATTAAATAATAAATAATTTAATTTTTTTTAAAAAAAAGCAAATCCGTAGGAAAACGGGTGGAAAATTCCGACGGACACGACGGTCGGAAAATTCCGACCGACACGACGGTCGGAAAATTCCGACGGACACGACGGTCGGAAATTTTCGACGGTTCCGCCGGTCGGAAAATTCCGACGGACATGACGGTCGGAAAATTCCGACGGTATTGCCGGTCGGAAAATTTCGACGGTATTTGCAACGACCCATATCGGTCGGAAATCCGTCGGAAGCAGCCCTGTTTTCTTATAGTGTTACCGTCCCCGGCTATCTTTGGTTGGTACATCATCGACGATATCATATTGCAAAGACATACCTATCGGCATCTAACATGTATGTTTCAGAAACACTACTATGTTAAAAGCGACTCTGTATCTCACCTACCAAATTACCAGCGATATATGATAACTAATGCAAGCTCGGGTCAAAGATTCAATAAATACTTGTTCATTGCATATAATGAAGGCGGGCAACAAAACATTTTAGTTTTGTGTGTATCGAAAGTGATACATGGAATAAAATGGTATTGAATGATAACTAAAAAAATAGAAAAGAAACTATCATATATTTTCTCTGTATTTGGAAGTCATTGTTACCGATCTTATTAATACTTGTTTTACAAATTATTTTACATAGACATGTATATCCTTAAGGATTAGGTTAAAATTAAAACATAAATTGTTTTGTTTTGACTGAAACATGAATTGTTAAATTTTATCAAGACACTTTACATGAAAATTTAAAAAATCTATTACTTTTGAAAATGTAACTGAAATTGTTCACAAAATTTTGTGTTGGAATGAATTTATTTTTTCGAAATTGTTCAGAGGAGTTTTAATATTGTCTCGTGATCGTCGTTTCTAATTAAAAAAAATTATGAACATTAAGAGTTTGTGGGTTTAGGCTCGTAAATCCTTTTAAATTTTTTTTTTTTTATAACTCAGGATAAAATGGCCTAAACTAATCTTTGGGAGAGGTGCAATTCATGGATAGACCTTCTTTCCGAGTATGCAAATAGGCCGAAAGTAAGGATCCATATCCATGTGGGTATCCAAACAATGTGTTTGAGTTTCGCGTAGCAGGTAGATCGAACTCGTAACGTGTTGCCTTCACAAGTCCATCTTTTTACCACTTGACCACAAAGCTCCAAACAAATCTTTTTAGATTTGAGACCATAACATTTTATATAATCTCTTTCTAATTGTTATTCGAATTAACGACTTTTATGTTTTATGTGAGATATTTTACCAATTAATCCGATGACTTTGCATTTATTTTACTTTTGAAAAGGTAACGGACACAAGAGTTTCAATGTTGTATCGTAATTCTTGGGTGTGTGAAAAGAGAATCAATGTAAAAATGAAGACTGATGAGTCATCACTTGCTTTTACTGTCGTTACCATTCAAAGACCGTCTCTTGGTAAGTGCAGATTCAATTATCACATGGCTCTATCTACTCTTATAGACACTGCACAGTCCGATTCTTGTCGTGCCCATGACACTTGTCACCTTATATTGACGCTCAACTTTTACGCATTTTTTTTTACATCTTTTCAATATCGCTTTTTTTTTTTTTTTTTTTAATCAGTCGCTTTTATTGTTCAATTTATTTATGGAATAATCGTAAAAGTGTCCTTTTTTAAAAAAAAAAAAACACTTTTTTCAAAAAAAAAAAATATTTTTTCAAATTCTTTGCAAAATTACCATTTTCAAACCTCTAATATTAGATTTCTAAATCCTAAAAAATATTTTAATCTCTAACAAACTCTAAACTATCAAAACTAAATCCTAATACTGAAACAACCCGACCTTTTTTTTTAATACATTAGACTCGAATTAATGTTCCCATAAATATTAACTCTCAATATCCAATCAAACCAACACATCAACAAACAGCGAAAATCACATAAAATAATCAATCCAATTCCATAACAATTAACTCAACAAAACCATTTCAAATAAACCAATTCAACAACAATTCCATCAATTCTATGGAACAGCAATCTAGCGATTCTAAACAATCTAATCACAGTAACCAATCGAGACACTAGATCATCTCCTCTTCCCGGCAATGATTCCACGATCACACTTTGTCTCTACCTACATCACATGGTTAAAAGAGATGCGTAAGTATTATCATAAATACCCAGTGAGAAGGGCATCTCATCTACTTGGCTATACATACATGCATGAGCAAAAGATACAATACTAGGATGAGCAACAACAATGCACAACACGAACAATCAAACGAGAAACAACACAACAGCACGTGCGTCGATTGACACACAACCCCGGTGTCGATCGATGCACTGCTCGTGTGTCGATCGATACACAGCTCGTGTGTCGATCGACGCACGGACGTAGTGTTCAGGAATCGAACCTATCGTCTCATGGATCGATTCCAGAATGCATCACAAAGATCTCCTTCATAAAATCTACCAATACAAGCACGAACCCACACAAAACAACACAATCAATCGCATCCTATCAATCTTTTTACCCAGATAAGCCATGCTCACGCACTCACCTCGATTTCGGATAGAAAAGGTTATAAATTACCGAAAACACGAAGAACACGACTGATCAGATCCCGAATCTGAAGATCCTCTTCTTCCTTCGCGCAAGAAAGATCCAAAGCACAATCCAGAGCCTCCCAGCACACACTCCGAGCTTTTAGGATCAAGAACATGAAGAAATTAACAATGATTCTCCTTTCTCTCAAATCCTCTCACAAAACTCTCTGAAATCTCTCTTGAATTTTCTGGAACTGAAAATTTCCTCCAAAACACGGCCACAACCATTTTTATAGGCAACCCTAGGGTTTCCCCTAAACCGGCCCGCAAACCGATGAATTAAAATCGAACCAACCGGTTTAATTCCACTTTGCATTGATCGACACACCTCCCTTGCGTCGATCAACGCACGACCAAAATCCCTAAATTTGGTTTGCGGTCATTACAATTCTCCTCCACTAACACGGATTCACCCTCGAATCATGCAACACCGTCTCACTACGGCTACAATCCTGACCAAAACCCGGCCAGCACCACCTGAGATAAACTCTTTATCTCTGAAACTCATCTAGTCTCATACTTACAATCACATTTCACCTTCTCACTGCGGCTACAATCTTGACTAAAACTCTGCCACCACCACCTGAGATCAACTCCCGATCTCTGAAGCTCATCTAGTCTCATACTTACAATCACACTACAGACATTATTGCTCATAATTCATATCTATATACACCCCTCCCACTCTCAGGGTCTTCACCCTGTGAGCTCTCGATGTATAGCATACCCCTCCCACCTTCAAAACCGCCGCCCATTAGGCTATCGGTATGCTCCATGCCTCTCCCACTCTCGGGACACACAGTCCGTCAAGCTATCGGCATGCAGGAAAACTCATATCCCCTGGAGAGAACCCTGTCCCTCAAAGTATATGCAGGGAACCCACTATCCCCTAGAGAGAACTTACATCTCTCAAATATATGCAGGGAACCCACTATCCCCTGAAGCAATCAATTCTGCAACGTGCATCATAAGCACCTGTCGACTAAAATCACCTCCCGTGGTCCATCATGACATCCCCTATCCTGGAATATCATCACATCCATGACAATCTCTAGGTCATCCGAAACAACCCAATCACTAGGGTATCTCCACTCGAGTCTCCCAGAAAATAGACAGTTCTAACTCACATAAACCTTCTATTTCCATACTCCCTCTAGGAAATAGGCAAGTCCTAACTCGCATAGAACTCCTATTCCTAGTCTCCCTAGAAGATAGACAAGTCCTAACTCACATAGAACTTCTATCTTTAGCTCTCCAGAAAATAGACAAGTTCTAACTCACATAGAACTTTTATTCCCGGCTTTTCCTAGGCAATAGACAAGTCCTAACTCACATAGGACTTCTATTCCTAGCCTCTTCCTAGAAAATAGACAAGCTCTAACTCACATAGAACTTCCATTTCTAGCCATCTCTTAACATATAACTCATGACCCACCAGTCAAACTATAACAACCCACGTCTTATCAACACATTAATAAGAAAAACCCATCTTATTAAATCTCAACAATGTATAAATCGTTACATCACCAAACAAAAATACATAGACAAAACTCATAGCAAAATGCTATCTCATAAACTAAAAACCAGAAAAGACAACTCAAGCCTCAGCTTGCTTCTCGAACCACTTGCCTTCATCACAGCCTCTGGTTCCCAAGTCTCCTCCTCAACACCATCACAGTCCCACAAGACCGTCAATAATGGTATCCTCTTCCGGCGCAACACTTTGACTCTCCTCTCGAGAATCCTCACAGGTTTCGCCTCTAACGTCATGTTGGGCTGAAGATCCTCCGGAATCCTAGCCAACACCTCCTCAAACTCATGCAGACACTTCCTCAACATCGAAACATGAAAGACTTTATGAAAAGCCTTCATACTCTTAGGTAACTCCAAACGATATGCTACCGATCCAACCCGTTCCACAACCCTGAACGGACCCATAAACCTTGGACTTAGCTTATTCTCTGAAATGGATCTATTAGGACCCTCAACATCGCAACCTTGAGATAAACCTGATCTCCAAGCTCGAACTCCAACTCTTTCCTCCTCTTATCGGCATAACTTTTCTGCCGATCTTGAGCCTTCTTCATGTTCAGCCTCAAAACACAGATCTTCTCCGTCTTTTCCTGAACAAAGTCACCAAACATGCTCCTCTCCCCCACTTGAGTCCAGCATAATGGTGTACGACATGGCCTCCCATACAAAGCCTCATATGGAGCCATACCAATACTCGCCTGGTAGTTGTTGTTATACGCCCAATGACCACCATAATCTAACACACATCCTCAACAAATCCTCGAGTGTCTAAATCTTCCTTTCAGATTGCTCATCTGTCTGAGGATGATAAGGATGTCAAAATGGGTAACCCGACCCTAACCCACATGGGTTCAAGAATTTAGTGGGCGGGTTTGACCCGATCCATTTATTATATGGGTTGAATTTCTATACCCAAACCCATTAATAGAAAACCCGATGGCTTAATGGGTTATATGGGTGCCCATATACAAATTAAATATCATAATAGACTAATTAAAAAAAACAACACCATTGCATATTATTACAAATAAACCCAACAAAAGTTTTTAACTTTCAAGTAACAAACTAAAAATAATGTAATCTTAAGATAAATAAAAACCATAAAACCGTAAAATCAATAAAACCAAAATGATAAAACCATAGATTAATTTTAAAAAACACTTCAATCTTCGTTTCGTTCATCTGCTTCCTTGGATGTTTCTGCTTCGTCCTTGTCCTCATCATCATCATCATCACTTTCATCGTCTAAAAATAATTAAAAAAAAGTATATGAGCAACATGGATAATATTAGTTAGTATTAAAATCAATAAAATATAAATGATAAATTTACCTCTTTCATCAGTTATAAAACCAAATAACCAAGATCTCGTACAAAGTAAAGTTTGGACATATTTAGGAAGAAGCTGACTCCGGTATTTGTTTAGAACACGCGAACCAATACTGAAAGATGATTCCGGAGCCACAGTAGTTATAGGAATGCTCACAACATCACAAGCCATATATGCTAGAGCACCAAAACGATGTCTATTATCTTTCCAATACTGCAAAACACACATGTCAGGATAGTTTCTCATCTTTAACTTTGGGTCTTCCTAATACATTACCAGTGGTGATTTCTCCTCGTCCACAGCATCAGGAGCATCACCCAAATCAAACAAATCCTATATTATAAGAAATTCGTACACGTTTCTATAGGAATAGTTAATTATTTAAAAAATTAGTATTTACAAAATTTGAAACTTACATCATCAAAGTCTTGTCTGCCATGTTTAGTGGGATGATGATGAGAAGGAGACGCATAGGTAGAGTTCATCGTCACGGAAAACTTCTTCTTGTATTCTTCAAATAGCATACTCATTTTTCTCTTCAGATTCTCCACCTTCAGTTCACTAATACTTGGATCGAGCTCTTCGTAAAGACTCTTCACGAGCTTCAGTTTCATTCTTGGATCAAGGACAACACCCATTGCAAGAATAAAACTGTATTGTTCCCAATACTTGTCAAACTTAAGCCGCATTCGACAAGCCATCTCCCTGATGAGGTTATTAGGGTTTCTGTCATTTTCTTGCAGAAGGCGTTCAATTTTCCACACATTCCAAAAATATCAAAGACCTAGTTAATCTATCTTGTTCTTACGTCCATCATCATCATAACATGCATGATGGTGAATATTGTATAGACGTAACATAATTTAATGGCATGCACTATATAATCTAAACAACAAACAAAAGTCAACTTGGTAAAGAAAAAACAAATCAAAGCAACACAAAGAAAATCAACCATCTCTCGCCCACTAAAAATCTCTAGAATCAAATAATTTAAATATAGACACAAGAAAACAGATATGCAATTAATCGCTTAACCTAACAAGTAACAACACGTTTATAAGAGTGAAAAGAGAAAAGACAGAGAAAAAGTAATACAAACCAGTGGAGGACGAAAGTGCTGCCATGATAGAGGATATGATTAAACTTAGATGACACGAATGTAAAAAAAAAAAGAAGCTATGAGAATGAGATAGAGTAAAGGCAAACTAAGGAGAACAGCTTCTATTTATATAAGTTATAAAACCCTAGTTTTTTAGCCGATACAAAAGAAACCCTAATTTTTTAGCACACAAAAAACTCTAATTCTCTAATATAGTAATATATTATATAAATATCTTAGTTTCTTTTTATTTTTGTATGAAAAACCCGTGGGTTACCCACGATCCTAATGGGTTTACTCATTAAACTCGTAACCCTAATAGGATAATCCACCATAACCCATTTATTTATATGGGTAGAAAAATTTAACCCAATCCCGCTAAAATGATGGGTGGGTTCGGGTAACCCATGGGTATTGATCCATTTTGACACCCCTAGAAGTACTCATATGCACCTTAGTGTTCATCTCAGCCTGAAAGTCTTTCTTAAACTCTGAAGTGAACCTCGGATGTCTGTTTGACACGATACTTGCTGGCACTCCGTACAGCTTCACTATCTCCCGCACATACTTCTTAGCCAGAACCGGCGCTCCATCGGTCTTCTTAATGGCAAGAAAATGTGCTAACTTAGTCAGACGATCCACAATCACCCATATAGCATCACAAGTTCGTGAAACTGGCAATCCTGTCACAAAGTCCATGGTAATCATATCCCACTTTCACTCTGGAATGGGTAAACTCTGCAACAAACCACTCAGAACCTAATGCTCAGCCTTCACCAACTGACACACATGGTAAGCCGCCACCCAGTTAGCGATATCCTTCTTCATCCCGATCCAGTGATAATACCGTTTCAGATCCCAGTACAACTTAGTCGCTTTTGGATGAATAGACAACATGCTCGCATGAGCCTCTCTCAAAATCTCCTACCTCAGATCCTCGTCCTTAGGCACACAAACTCGTCCGTTCACAAGTATCATCCCGTTCACAGAGACCTGATACTCAGAACCTACAACCTTATAAGCATCAATCAACCCCTGATCCTTCTCTTAAGCTACTCGAATCCTGCTCAGCAAATCTGCCTGGTTAGCTGCCTCTAACCCCAATGGATCCTGTGAGATAACACATAACCTCAAAGTGCTAATCTTACTCACCAAAGCTTCCATATCCCGCTCGTGAGCCGAAACAACTCTCTTCCGACTTAACGCATCTGCAACCAGATTCGCCTTATCTAGATGGTAACCAGTCTCCATATCGTAATCTGCTATCAACTCCATCCAACGCCTTTATCTCGGGTTCAGCTTTGGTTGCGTAAAGGCTCTTATGGTCTGTGAACACCTAAACCTTTCCGCCATAAAGATAAGATCTCCAAATCTTTGGAGCGAAAATCACCACAGCCAACTCAAGATCGTGGGTAGGGTAGTTGCTCTCGTGGTTCCTCAACTACCTCGAAGCATAAGCAATTACCTTTCCCTGCTGCATCAACACACAACCCAGACAACCTCCTGAAGCATCTGTATACACCACGTATGGCTCGCCCGGCTCCGAGAACGCCAGCATTAGTGTACTAGTCAACATCTCCTTCAGCTTTCCAAGACTCTCCTCGCAAGCTGACGATCACGCAAAAGGAACATCCTTCCCCGTCAGCTTCGTCATCGACTGCACCATACTCGTAAAACCCTTAACGAACCTTCTGTAGTAACCCGCCAAACCAAGGAAACTCCTAATCTCAGTGGCATTCCTCGGTCTAGGCCACCCTCTGATAGCCTCTATCTTTGCCGGATCCACAGAAACTCCATCTGCAGAAACCACATGACCGAGAAAACTCATCTCTCGCTGCCAAAAACTGCACTTACTCAACTTCGCATACAGCTTCTGCTCCCACAGCTTCTCTAGAACCACTCTCAGATGAACCTCATGCTCCTCATGACTCCTCGAATACACCAAAATATCATCAATGAAGATAATCAAAAACTCGTCCAAGTACTCCTGGAAGACCCCGTTCATTAGCCTCATGAGCGCTGCTGGTGCATTCGTCAAACCGAAAGGCATCACCACGAACTCATAATGCCCATACCTCGTCCTGAAAGCAGTCTTCCTAACATCTCCCTCGTCGATAGGGATCTGATGGTAATCTGAAGCCAAATCAATCTTGGAGAACCAAGTAGCCCCTCGCAACTGATCCAACAACAAATCAATCCGCGACAGAGGATACTTGTTCTTCACAGTGACTCTGTTAAGTCCCCGGTAATCGATGCATAACCAGAAACTCCCATCCTTCTTCTTCACAAACAACACCGGCGCTCCCCACGGTGAATTTGCTAGACCGGATAAATCATTTCTCCAATAGATCATCCAGCTGCTTCTTCAGCTCCGCCATCTCTGCTAGAGCTATTCGGTAAGGCGCCTTAGAGATCAAAGTTGTCCCATGCTCCAACTCAATCGAAAAAGTAGCAACGACTGGAAAACATCCTGGAAGTCCTGAACAACTCGAATATCCCCAACTGCAATCTCTCCAACAGACTCTTGCATCATAATCATCGCCAAGTACGCTTCACAGTCCTTCTCAATCAGCTGCTCGGCCTGATTCGCCAAAATCACGAGGCTCCCAGAAGTCGACCTCACTCTCTGATAAACCAACCTCCCTACCTCTCGCTCAAACACCCAAAATGACATCGTACAGCTGCACCGGACTAATAATTAGATCAGCTGGCATAGACTCGCCCGCAACCTGAATATCCACACCTCGAGCCCACCCAAGAGTAGCCAAAGACTTTCCACCAGCAACCTTAACTACTCCAGGCTGCTCATCGGAATCGCTTCGGATACCGCTGCCCTCCGCACACTCCGAAGTAAAGAAGCAATTCGTAGCTCCAGAATCAAACAGTACATAGGACTTACAACCGCCCACTACTAAGGTCCTTGCAAAAATCCCATGTGCCAAAGAACCCTAACATTCTATCATAGACTCACAAATTCCAAAACAGACCAAATTCAACCACATTAGAATTTAACAAGTCAAGTTTTGAAATTTACCTTTGATCGGTCTAGCGCTAGAACCACCCGCCTCCACCGAATTGAACACCCACGGTGCCGCTGCAATCTGAGCCACCGGCTGCACTGCCGCCACCTCCATCTGCTGCAGCCTAAGACACTTGAGCTTGATATGCCCCGGCTTTCTGCAGTGAAAGTACACCCGTACATCCCGAGCCTCGTTCCTCTTCGGATAGCTCACCACCCGGTGATCCATGCTCCCACACCCGAAGCATCCCTGACCACCCTGACTTGACCCTGAAGTGCTCTCCCACTTCCTCTTCTGTCCTTGCGCAGGCTTGCCGCCCTTGCCCGGACCCACCTGCTGCTGCGACCTCCTCTGCTGAACAGGTGGACTAACCACCACCACCTACTCCCTCAGGTTCTTCTTATTCGCCGCAGTAATCTCAACTAACTCCGTCCTCGTGGCGAACCTACTCACTCTACAGCGAGTCCTCAAATCAGGTCGAAGTCCTCTCAAGAACAACTTCACCTAGGCCTGCTCGCCCTCCATGTCTCTACTCGCATGAACCAGAAGTCGACTGAACTCCGCGTCAAACTCCCTCACTAACCGGTCACCCTGAGTCAACTCCAAAAATCTCAACTCCAACCGACCCACCGCCTCCTACGGGAAATACTTGTCATTAAACTCTGCCAAGAAGTCCTCCCGGGCCACCTCTTCATGTACCCTCCTGGCCACGACACCTCTCCACCAGAGATGCGTATCACCCTCCAAGTAATGAACTGCCAGATCAGTCCGATATCCCTCTGGACACCTGATAGAGCGAAATTTATACTCCAGTCTCAGCCGTCACTCATCGGCCTCCTCAGGCTTGGCACCTCCCGAGAAAAATCCTGTGCCAATCCTCTGCATTTGCTCTATCATCCTAAGATAGGATAGGGGCTCCTCCGCAACCGCCACACCCGGCTGAACTCCAGCCCTAACTTGCTGTACTCCAGCCATACCCGGCTACACACCAGCCATACCCGGCTGTACTCCCGGACCCTGACCCTGAGCCAGCACCCCACCTGGTAGCCGCTCGAAGATCAACTTAAGCAGACCCGCTAGACGATCATCTCGATCCTCGGCTACACCTGTAGCAGCACCCCCCATCCAGGCCCGCCACACCGCTAGCCACACCGGGACCCACACCAGTCCCACTAGTCCTTACACTGGCACTTGCAATGGCCTCACCCAGGAATCTTTCTTGATACGCCTGCGAATCAGCCAACTGCTCCTACGTGGTCTTCTGGGCCACACTCGCAGCAACAGACTCCATCTCAAGTTCCCGCCCGCGCCCACGACCACCTCGGCCTCCATGGCCCCCATGACCTCTGCCTCTAGTACCTCTAGCCATCTCACTCTGCACTATCCATAGCGAAACACTAAGCATACTAGAAAACCAGAAAGGTCAAACAACACATACCGTGGAATCTCATTGAAGGCTCGAAGAAGATGATCTAGGACTCCACACCCACACAACAATCTATCGACTAACTCACATAATCAATCAATCAAGTTCACCCACCCTAGAACCATAAGGGCTGTGATACCAAACTGAAACAATCTGATCCATTTTTTTTTAATACATTGGACTCGAATTAATGTTCTCATAAACATTAACTCTCAATATCCAGTCAAACCAACACATCTACAAACAGCGGAAATCACATAAAATAATCAATCCAATTCCATAAAAATTAACTCAACAAAACCATTTCAAATAAACCAATTCAACAACAATTCCATCAATTCTATAGAACAACAATCTAGCGATTCTAAACAATCTAATCACAGTAACCAATCGAGACACTATATCATCTCCTCTTCCCGGCAATGATTCCACGATCACACTTTGTCTCTCTACCTACATCACATGGTTAAAAGAGATGCGTAAATATTATCATAAATACCCAGTGAGAAAGGCATCTCATCTACTTGGCTATACATACATGCATAAGCAAAAGATACAATACTAGGATGAGCAACAACAATGCACAACACGAACAGTCGTCGATTGACACACAACCTCGGTGTCGATCGATGCACTGCTCGTGTGTCGATCGATACACAGCTCGTGTGTCGATCGACACACGGACGTAGTGTTCAGGAATCGAACCTATCGTCTCATTGATCGATTCCAGAATGCATCACAAAGATCTCCTTCATAAAATCTACCAATACAAGCACGAACCCACACAAAACAACACAATCAATCGCATCCTATCAATCTTTTTACCCAGATAAGCCATGCTCACGCACTCACCTCGATTTCGGATAGAAAAGGTTATAAATTACCGAAAACACGAAGAACACGACTGATCAGATCCCGAATCCGAAGATCCTCTTCTTCCTTCGCGCAAGAAAGATCCAAAGCACAATCCAGAGCCTCCTTGCACACACTCCGAGCTTTTAGGATCAAGAACATGAAGAAATTAACAATGATTCTCCTTTCTCTCAAATCCTCTCACAAAACTCTTTGGAAACTCTCTGGAACTTTCTGGAACCTAAAATCTCCTCCAAACGCGGCCACACCCCTTTTTATAGGCAAACCTAGGGTTTCCCCTAAACTGGCCCGCAAACTGACGACTTAAATTCAAACCAACCAGTTCAATTCCATCTTGCGTCGATCGATGTAATGCCCGTAAACCAAAAAGTAGATTTTTGGTTGGTGCGTCGATTGACACACGTGTTTTGGACTTGTGAAAAGTCGTGTTCTAGACGTTGTGTCGATCGACACAAGTTGTGTGTGTCAATCGACACAGGCTAAAATCGAACCGAATCGGTTCGATTTAAGTATCGGTTTGCGATCCGATTTAGGGTGAAACCCTAGGGTTTCCCTATAAATAGTGGGTTGGCCGCATTTTGGGACTTTCAGAGTTCCACAAAGTTTCCAAAAGAGTTCCAGAGAGTTTTCAGAGAGATTTGTGAGAGGAGATTCGTGGGGAGGCTTGGGAGCTCGTTTTTGAAGTGGTTTCTCGTGTGGGGAGTGTGGATTCTAGAGTTGGGGACTTGTTCTTGGCTTTTTTATCCGTTTTCCTTCTTTCTCCCTTCAGATCTAAGGTGAGTGCGTGACCGTAGGCTTATCTAGGTAAAGGAATTGCTAGAATGCGAGTGTGTCAATCGACACGAGTGTCGGCAGGGTGTGTCGATCGACACTAGTGGCTTGTGTTGATTGATACCGTCAGTTTGACATACTAAACGTGCTATTTTCTTGTTGGTTAATGTGTGATGCATTGTTGATTGTTCATCCTGGTATTGTATCATTCTCTTATGCATGTGTGTATAGCCTAGTAGATGGGATGACCGTCTCAGTAAGTATTTATGATAATACTCACGCATCTCGTATAACAATGTGATGCAGATAAATACAAGGTGTGATCGTGGAATCTTGGCGAGGAAGAGGAGATGGTCTAGGGACTCTATTGTTTGCTCGTTATTGTAGAATTGCTAGGGTGTTAGTAATTCTGGAACTGCTTGGCTTGGTTATGGACTTGTGTTGTTGAATTGGATTGTTGTTTATGAGATTGACTTGGTATTGCTAGTGGTTTCAATAAAGTATGAGATTTATTGAATGTTGTTATTGGATATTGATCGTATTGTTTTCCGCAGTTTGTGTTGTTGACCCGTTGAGGATCATTATTTGTGATAATAATAATCCGGAAGGGAAATTTTTTAAAATTTACGGGTTTGGGTTTTTCAATCGACGCACGACCAGAATCCATAAATTTGGTTCGCGGTCGTTACAAATACAACAACCAAGGCCCAATGATAACTCCCAAGTGGGAGAGTCCTAGATTAGAGTCGTCTTAACCACCTAGCCGCGCTTTAAATTTAGAATATTTTCAAATGCGTACCTAGATGCAAAGTTTCGTGGGATTAGTCTTTGGGCCTAAAAAGCTTTTAGGATCCCCACGATTATAGAAAAAATAAACCTTAATACAACATAGTTAATCCAAACATAAATCATTTACTCTTTTGGTTTCTAAATAGTTGATGTTTTGGAAAAAAAAATTTGTTTTTAAAAGATTAATGTTTTACATTTTCTATACAGTTTTTACTAATAATAAAGATTAATCGTGAATTTCAAGATATATTAATTGCTTTTATTAAATTACTATTGGTTAAAAGTTATTGAAAATTGTTTAACACAAAAATAATACATTTATAGTTAAAATTTAATATATTTTCTTAATATATGTGAAAACTATAAAAAAAAATTAATTATTTAGATACAGAAAGAGTATTAAATAAATGATTTTTAAAAAGTGATATTTTTATAAATTTTTTGAAAAAGTAGCATTTTTGAAAAATAGCATCCCAAAAATAGCATTTCTCAAAATTTCTCATTATTCATCCCATAGATAAATAATCGCACGTAATTCCTTCATCCCATATATTCCCTTGTTTTAATTTAATAATATTTAAAAAATATTTTATTTTACATTATTTGATTTCTCATGTTTCTATGTATAATTTTATTTATTTTTATTGTTTATACTATTTATACTTTGCAGTCTATTTTATCATTGGTCAAAAAAAATTATAAGAAATGAAAGACAAATGTTACACAATTTATAGTCTTTTAATTTGTATGAATTTATTTTAAACATCAAATAAATTGAAACATATCTAGAATATATTTAATGTTAGGGTGGATTTTATCGGAACAAACAAGAACAAGAAGTTAGAGCTAGTGACTGCTAAAGTTAGAGTTTAAAATTTGTTTCTCTGATGGAGGTTGCATAATATATTTAGAATTTTTGTTTCCTTTACGTCTTATTTGTTTTTGTTTTGAAAGCATTCAATTTAATCTTTTAATATTCAACATTAGATATGCAACAATGTGTAGCCAACTAATTTTGGAGTCGATGCGTCCCCTAGTCAACTAGTATATAGCTTTTCGTAAGCTCATCATTGATTAAATCATAGAATCAAAATTTCAAAGGGTCCCAATCTCAGATAAGATATTTTAAGTTCTTTTCCTCTCACAAAATAGCAAATGAGTTCACGAAATCACTGATTTCAAGGAAATTAAAATAACATTTAGCCAATTAGAGAGAAACAGAAAAACGTACGGCTGAAATCTAAAGTGTATGAAAATGACTTGAAAATAAAACAAAGTGAGGTCTCTTGAAAACCATTTGCATCTTCCATGAGTATTCCCGTCTTTTGGTTGCCTCTCAATGTAAAAGAGAATAATTATTAGCTTAAACGGGCTAATAATCAAATCCCAATTTAAAAGCTACTAGTTAACTACTGATGTGATTGATTCCTTTTTATAGTCTTATGGTACATGTAAATTAAAAAAGGAATGTTTCTCCTCCAATCAAGAGAATGCCTTATTCAATGGTCAAAATTCCTTCCCATACATCCAAGTCCAACCAAGCAAATGTTTTTTAAGTTTTAAGTGATTTTTGAAAAGCCATAATCTTTGAATTCTGTACATTATTACTTTTTTTATTAGTTGAAATATTGAAAAGTTGATAATAAATCATATTTTGTTTTGAAAATAAAATAAATAATGAATTTTTATCTTTTTGATCAAACCAATTAGTATTATCATTTTAGTACACTCCAAACTAGGAGGAATGGTCCAAAGATACACCAAATTTAGCTAATGCATCGGCTAAAACATTTTTCGAACGTGGAACAAAACTGAAAAAGATAGAAATGAAACCCTCCCTAAGACATTGAATATCGTAAAAGATCGATTTTAACTCGTTGATAACACTATTCGTATTGATTACTGTAACAAGCGAGAGAGAGTCCGAGAATACGTTAAGTACTCGGAATCTCGCTGTAGTAGCTGCAATTAAGGAAGCTTTCAAAGCTAAGGCTTCCCCGACTAAAGTCGAAGCCACATTGCTCCTGGATCTTGAGGCTTGATTTATGGTCCTTAGGCTTGCGTCTTTAAAACACCAACTTATCTCGCATTCACGAGTTAATGAATTTTTTTTATCTATTAGCAAAAATTTTAAGGAAAAATTGGAAAAATTGTCCCATATTGAAACTGAGTTTGTCTCAATACACTTAAAACTCTAAAAAAATGTCCTATTAGGCTTTAATTATGTTAAAACTCGTTTTTACCTTTCAATTATATCAAAAAATTTGTTTCATGTTAATTTTTAAAAAGATTTTAAATAATACAAAAAAGAATATTAAAAATCATAATGATAGAATATATTATAATATTAATAAATATCTTAAGGGTTTAGAACCGTTTCTTCTCATTATTTTTACCCACAAAGAAAAAAATTATTTTGTCTCCGCCGAATCCATCTTCTCCGTTCATAACTCACCTCCGATTTGCCCTTCTCCTCTTTTTCTCCTTCTCCGGCTTTCGTACGTGTTGTACAACCAATTTTGTGGTTGGACATGTACGAAATCTGACGATGCTTAATCTCGATTTGTCTATGTGTGTTGTGTGTTCTTGTTGCAGAGATTAGTTCAGCATCAACCAAAAGTTTTAGATATATCAAAATTGTTAATGAAAAATTTGCTAAATTACCACCATTTGAACTTCATTTTGTCCCAATACACCTTCTACCATATGAACAAGTCTCATTAGTCTCTAAATTTAGGAAATCTCGATTTTACCCTCTAATTTTGTTTTAAAAATTCAAAAAAATATTAAAAAAATTAAAATAAAACCCAAACAATTTCGAAAAAATTAATTTTTTTCTTTAAAACAAGAATACTTAAGTTTTGTTAACAAATAAATTACAACTTTAGTTTTCAATTTTAAATGCCAAATTAAATTGGTAAAAAATCTAAAATTTCTAAATAAAAGCCTTACATTTACAAAACTTACTATGAATTTGACGGTAAAAATTAAATTATATTCAAAAAATTTATTTTCAAAAACCGAATAATTTTTTTTTAAAATCCTCAAATTTTATTTATAAAATAGTGTGATATATGTCATTCATGTATTTTATACTAAATTATTTAAGATATATTTTTCCTTTAAACTATATTTGTGGACCAACATTGTTTATTTAAAATGTTTTTTTTTAACAAAATTAATTTGTATGAGATATATAATTTTTGAAATTTTGTAACCATATGAATTTTTTGAAGCTTTTTTTTTACATGATTTTAGAAGTTTTTGAATTTAAATTTTTTTTTGAAATTCAAAATTCAAAACATAATATTTAAAAATATTTGTAAATTGTCGATTAAGGAAACTAAATATTTAGATCCTAGATTTAGGAATTTAATAACTAAATTTGCAAAAAAACACATTCTACATTACTCAGTAGATGATAGAAAATATGGTAGAATTTATATTCGAGTATGGTAGAATATATTGAGAACGGTAGAATACGTATTCTGGATTTTGTAGCTGTTAGTGTAAATCGTGGAATAAACACTCTACAAAATATAGAACATAGAGCAAGTAATAGAACACAAATTCTACGCTTGGTAGATATAAGTCTACTAGACATAATCAACAATCTACCGACCCATAGACGTAGAACGTGAATTCTGGAAGCCATAGAAGCAAAACTATATAATTACTTTTGAACATTACTTTTAACTAATAAAAATATTTTGATGTATACAAAATGACTATTCTTTAGGTGTTTGTAATTATAAGATTTTTAAAAAATTTAAAAACCCTTTATTTCTATTTATTTTTATTGGGTTAAAGGTAGTTTAGACAAAAAATAGTTAAAAATGAGAAAATGACATTGGACAAAATAAATTTCAATGTGGGGTAATTTTACAAATCTCTCATTTGTTAATTGATAGTGTCTTCGTAACGTTATTTCTCATGAGAAATGATTAATGACACTCATCATTTGATTACACTCTCAAGTCAAAAAGTTCATAGCGTTAGCAAAAAGGAAAGAAGACAAAACTCAAAAAGATACAATTAATGAAGAAACGCAAATATCTAAAGAAGAGGTAACTAATGTTACCTTTGTTTGGTGAATGATAACAAATTCCCCTTAATTCGTTGTCCATTGAAAGTGCTTTATCCTTCTGGTGAATCTCCAAGCTTTCCTCAAGTCTTTGCCTTTCAATTTCTCAGATCGTTTTGATGGTGGAGATTAAGTTTTTGACTCACTTCACTTCAAAGGCTCTCACACGTACATTTCAAGAATATTCCCAAATTAAAGTTTCACATCAAATATTAATTTGTCATGTACTAGGAGAGAAAGTCTGACTGACTCTATTGCGTTTTATATTTTCAACCATCAGAGAGAGCTTTTTGGTCCACTAATTTAAATTTCTCTGGCTCACAACACCCTTAGACTATCGTGGGTTCAAAATTCATTCACTCAATGTTATAGCTGTCATGTACTTTATTAGTCACTAGAAGATGATCTGATTCGTCGGAATTGTATTATTCCTTCTTTTTTTTAATAATAACAACTTATATAACGAATGAAAACATTTGATCATAGTTTTCCTTTTCATTTTAAACTAGGACCGTAAGAATGAAAATTCTGGAAACAATTTTAAAAGAGAAAGCATGTTTGTGTTTAGATGAAAAGAAAAAATATATATATATTTGTTTATATTTTCTGGAAATTATATAATTGTCAATAGTCACAACATTAGTTACATGTGATGTGACACTTGTTATACTTACATCATCTACATCGGTCAACTAGTTTTTCAGTGTCTTAAAAATATTTATTAATATTTTTCACATAATTTAAAAATATAATTAAAAAATAAATAATTAATAGATTCAATTAATTATGAACTGACACGTAACTCCCACCCTTCCAAAGTGTCTTCCGCGAGACACTCTCTTCTCCTACAGTATGATTTTTTTTAATTTTTTATTCAATTTAATTTAAAGACACTACTTATATAATATGCAATGGACATGTTCTTAGAGTATGAATGAAAAGCCTGGATATAGAGAAAAATGGATAAAAATTGATTTTACTCTCAGTTATGCTACTTTTTTTCTAATCAAGGATTTATAAAGTAAAAAGGGAGTTATTGGTAGATGGATTTTTAAAGATTTTTAGAATTTTTAGAATCTATTGTTATTCCGTTTAGAGAAATTTAAAAAAATGTCATTTTTCAAATGCCACTTTACAAAAAAAATGGCATTTTTCAAATGCCCCTAAGTGGTATTATTGCAAATATGCACACAAAAAATGGTATTTTTGTGATTGTCCCATTGGTTTATGGATTATGACATTTTTAATAAAATTATTTATTATTGGTTTGGTAACTTTTAAATTCCATTCAAAATTCATTATTATTCAAAAAGTTTAGTTTTTATTGATTTTATAAATCTACTAGAATCTAAGATTATTGGTAGATAAATTTCTTCTAATTTTACTTATTAAACAAAATTTTCAAAATACTTTGGAAAACCATTGGATTCTTAGAATTTTTATTACAAAAAATTTAAAATCTATATAGCTCTCTATAAATTTAATAAATCTCTTAATTTTAGAAATTAATCAATTTAATGAGAATCCAACTCCCAATAAATCCCCTCTAAATATTATCTCACCACTTTCCTTCACTTTTTAGAGTAAATTCTACCTTTTATAAATTGAGGTGGAACTTATTTTCCACCAATTTACTCTATTTTTTAATTTTCTTTCCTTCTTACATTAATTACTCCCACTTCACTTTTTTTTTGTTGGTCACACTCCTGTTTCCACTCTTTTACTCTAATAACAACCATTCATAGCCTTAATACTTTGATAAATATCCTACTTATGATCGTCTTCATACTTCATACTTTGATAACTGTAATTTTCATAATCCTCCTTAACTTTCCGCATTTAGGAATCAACAAATGTGTGGTCAAACCCAAGAACAACTCTTTACGTGACTAAATAAGATCCATATTCCGTAACGGATTTTTCAATTTTAATAGTCCTTTTCAGTATTCATTGAATAGTTAGGCTGGTTATTGTAACTACGTAACAAAGATTCAGGACATATTTTTTCAAAAAAGGATTCAGAATACGGTTCTTACACCTCTGTTGATTAAAAAAAACACAATTAATCATTCTAATAATTTTTTTGGTTGTTTGTGGCAGTCATAAAATAATGCAACTATATAACAAGTAACGATAAACAAAATGGGAATAAAAATTTGAGTCTACCATCCTCTATATATTAATTGAAGAGATATTTGGTAAAAAAACCATATATATAATTCAACGAGGGTTTTAAAGAACATGTCATTAAAATTAACTAATAAAAACATTTCAATTAAAACCATACGTCATGGTGGAAATCTCTACATATTTTTATTAGTTTTGTAACATAAGCCCATTAATATGTGTTTTAAAAATCTAAGCACAACTAAATGTAATATTTAGACTTACCATATCATCTATTTTAAAAAAAAGTTATGATATATTAAAAAAACTTTTTATTATTATATTTATAACAATACATATGTATAATAGTCTACATCATAATTAAAATATTTGTATAGTGTATATATGTATTTAGATTAGTATACTATACAAATATTCTAATTATGATGTAGACTCTCTCTTATATATTAATTGGAAAGTGAATTTAAAAAAAAGAAGCTTATGTGTCTTCACCAAAATCATTCTCCCAATTTTAATGTGACATGACATTGTAAAAAATGGGGAGGATGGACGTTTCCTCTCGCTGAGGCGATGAAACGGTCAGGATTTTGAAATTGGATCTGATTTCGTCATGAGGCAATACCAACTCCAGCATGGGCAAGTGGTCGGCATCGGATCGGCGACGATTAGACACAATCCAGTGGCTGCGACTCTCTTTTCCGTTCACATCTCCGGCGAATTTGGGACCAACCAGGCGGTGCGGGCTCTGGTTTCATTAGTCACCGTTGCGACGGCTCGGGTTTTCTCACTCAGGAGCACTATCCCAAAAGATCCCATCGATTTGGGTGAGATCAATCGGGGTCCAGTTTGGGAAAGAGGTTTTCACTGGAAAAGGAGTATTAAGGGGGATTGGAGATCCAATCTATTTGGAGTTAATTTCGATCCGTTTGAAGGAACAAGTAAGGAAATTGGCAAGTTTCTGGGATTCAATCAAATCCATGTATCTCCGCGGAGAGGATTCGGGGAGTTGATACGGGTGCACGCCCTGCTACTTATACTTTCGATCAGGCTCGGGAGGATGCCTTGGCAATTATTTGTTCTTCTCCTCTGCAAAGTCACAAAGAGATTTTCGGTTGTATCAGTGCTACTGTCTATGGCTTTCTTCGGGAAACTTGTGGCTCCGGACCAAGAAAAGAAGAGAGTTAAACCGCTGCAACTCCTCCCGATAAACAACACGCGGATCCTCCAACGATTTGAGAAGACTCTAGTGGGAAGAGTCCTGAACCTAGAGGCACAAGAAAATAAAGTCAAAGCCATGATCGGTTTTCTTCCAACAATCTGGAAGTGTGAGGGCAGGGTGCATGGAGTCGAAATGGGAAAAGGTAGTTTTCACTTTCGTTTCCAGGAGGAAGCGGATCTCCAGGCCGTGCTTGACAACTGCCCCTATCACTTCGACGGGTGGATGAATGCGCTTGACTGTTGGGTGCCAACGATGCGTTTGGATTTCCCTTCCTCAATCCCTTTCTGGATTCGAATAATGGATCTACCGGACATGTACATGGAAGAGAAGCAAGTGGTACGGATTGGGGAAGATCTTGGGGAACTCCTCAATTGGTCTTTAGAGGAGCCGTATCCAATGATCCAGGTGATGTTAGCGTGCGATGCACCGCTTGTGATGTTCAGGGAAACGGTTTCAGAGGAGGGTGAATTGTTCAGAATTCGTTTTGAGTATGTTAAGTTGCAAAATCATTGTACGTGGTGTTGTCGTATGAATCATGAGACGAGGAACTGTTCGGCGCGGCTAGGGCCGTTGCGAAATCATCGGGAAGGACAACATGATCCCTTTTGAAGGCGTGAGGGAGATGGTGATCGCAGAGGAAGGAGGAGTCCCCGAGTGGAGCTTTCTCCCTCTCAGCAGAATCGGGAGCAAGCTGGGTTTCCGTTGGCAACGGTTCGGGTCCAGGATTCCTCGGCGAAGTGAAAACCGGTCCGAAGGGACCTCATGGAAGAGTTAAGCGACACGTTGCTAGAGGCGGAGGAGCAACGAGCAGCAAAGGATTGGATTCGAAAGGCTTTTGCTACGGAAGAAGAGCAAGTCGGGGTTGCAATTGCCGGAGCCAGGGAAGGAGGTTTTAACGGAGCAGGCTTCTGGGTCGGGCATCCACAACAACTCCTGGTACCGCAACACCGAGGAAGAGGCGAAAGTCGCGAAATTAGTTTATGCCCAGAATGAAGCATGGGAGAAAGTGGAGGGCAGTCTCCGTCGGTCCGAAAAATTTGATCCGGACCCGGTGGAGGTCATGGAGTGCCGGCCGAAATCCTAGACGGTAGACGGCGGTGGAGCCCGTAGGGCAGGGAGTAGGGGCGGAGGAAAGAAAAGATCAATGGCGGAGGAGGACGGCGCCCGGAATCGCCGGGCTACTCCGAGTTTGAATCCCAGATTGGGGGCGGCAGCGGAGGGGAGGAGACGGCGACCGGAAGAACCGAGGGCGCCGACGATCTCCGGCGTCGCGCCTGTAGCGGATGAGGAGGGCCCGACGAAGGAGGGGAGAGCTGGGTCTAAACACGATGGGCTTCAGAGAACAACAGCCCATGGTGGGGATCTGGCCCATGCAGGCCCGGTGTTGAAGGGGGCGGCCCATGAGGGGGCAGAGAGTAGACAATGTGACAAGGCCTTGAAAGGTGGGCCTGGTCTGCCAAAGGCCCAATCCAGTTTCCACGGCCCTGGTCTGCCTAAAGCCCAATCAGTTTCCCTTGGCCTAAAGACCCAACTGGATGCCACATAGATTATATCCCCACTTAAGGAATTTGTGGTGGAAGCCCGCCCTGTCAAACAGTGTGGGCCAAGAAGTGGACCTCATGTTCTGGAAAAGAAGCCCAGGAGAATTGAACAAAGAATTGGAAAAGCGTTGGGAGTTAAGAAGAAAATTGAATACAGCCCGTTTCGAGGCTCTCGCATACACAAGCATGCGTTTTTAGCAAAGGAGGATCCGACAAGGAGAGATTCTACTTTAAACGATGTTTCATTCCCGTCCGCCGTGAAGACGGGCCCGGTTGGAGGGCAAATTTTGGGGAACTTTGATAATCCGGTGGTTAAGGAAAACCCACCGGCAGACGCCTAGATGATCCGAAGCTGGAACTGTCAAGGGACTGGTAGTTTCTTGGCAGTTCGCCGATTGCGAGAGATCCATAAGAAGATTTTTCCGGGGATCCTCTTTTTTATGGAGACTAAACGCGATCATCAGTTTCTTCAGGATTTGCAAGCAGAGTTTGATTATGATTTTCTTTTGACGGTCGACCCATGCGGTCTTAGTGGCGGCTTAGCACTTTTGGCTAAGTCGGAGTTTCAATTGCAAGTTATTTTTTCCAATAAGAATATTATCGATGTAATGGTCACCATTTTTGGTAATAAAGTTTTTCTCTCTTTTGTTTATGGAGATCATGTTATTTCAAAACGGGCGGATGTCTGGGAACGGTTAACACGAATTAGCATTACACGCACGGGATCCTGGTTTATGACAGGTGATTTTAATGAAATTACAGGACATCAGGAGAAAACAGGGGGAAGAAGAAGGCCAGAGAACTCTTTTCTGGACTTTAATTTAATGCGTCAAAATTGTGGGATGCTCGATTTCCCATACTTGGGGAACTGCCTCTCGTGGGTCGGGCGTCGGGGGCCTCATGTCATTCGGTGTCGACTTGATCGGTCTATGGGGAATGAGGATTAGTATGAGATTTTCTCTCACTCACAAATGGAATATCTTAGATTCTGGGGATCGGATCACCGCCCAGTGCTTACACGTATCACCTCTAGGGGTGGGGTGGGGTCTCAGAAGTTTTGGTTTGACAAACGCTGGATATTCAAGCCAAACTTTGAACAGATAGTCCAAGAAAGGTGGGCTCTGTGCCAGAATGGCAGATTACCAGGGATAGGAGAACGCATCGCAAACTGTCGCACAACGATTTCACGGTGGTGGAAAAAGGACAGTTGCCCCACATCGGAAGCTATTGAGGATCTTAAAATAAGACTGGAGGAAGCACAAAGCAGGGACTCGTCCTTCTTTGAGGAAATTGGGCAGCTTCTGGACCAACTGCGCATGGCGTTACTGGATGAGGAAATCTTCTGGCAACAGAAGAGCCGTCAACTTTGGTATCAGGTTGGAGACCAAAATACCAAATACTTTCAGGCTTCCACAAAACAAAGGAGGGCACGGAATAGGATTACAGGTATCCTGCAGGATACTGGCGAATGGACCGAAAAGGAAGAGGAGATTGAGGCCACCGCGGTGGAATATTTCCATACTATTTTCTCCTCTTCTCCTATATCTGACCTGGAGTCATCCCTTGCCCATCTGGGAAGCCCAGTCACGGCAGAGATGAATGCCTCTCTGGCCCACCTGGTATCAGCATCAGAGGTTAAGGCATCGGTTTTTTCAATACATCCCGAAAAGGCCCCAGGCCCGGACGGGATGACTGCTCTGTTTTATCAGAAATTCTGGCATATTATTGGACCTCAGGTGGTTACCATGGTACAAGAATTTTTTGATTCTAGCACCCTTGAGCCAAGATGCAACGAGGTAAACATCTACTTAATCCCTAAATCTGAGAGACCACGGATAATGAAGGAATTTCGCCCGATTAGTTTGTGTAACGTCAGTTACAAAATAATCTCGAAGGTGCTCTGCCAGCGGCAAGAGGTTCCTTCTGAGGCTAATCTCGGAGACCTAGTCGGCGTTTGTGGGTGGGAGGCAGATTACGGATAATATCCTCATGGCACAAGAAGTTTTTCATGCCCTACAAACTAATAGTATTGGGAAAAGGGAGGGAATGGCAATCAAGACGGATATGAGCAAAGCGTATGATAGGGTGGAATGGCATTTTCTGGCAGCTCTTATGCAGAAAATGGGATTTGAGGCTAAATGGATCTCCTGGATCATGGCTTGCGTCAACTCAGTTACACACCGTGTCCTGTTAAATGGTGACCCTAAAGGGGGGGGGATAACCCCCTCCCGGGGGCTTCGCCAAGGGGATCCGCTCTCCCCATATCTTTTCATTCTTTGCACGGAAGTACTTATTGCCAATCTTCGGCACGCGGAAAATTCGGGATGGATCTCTGGTATTAGGGTGGCCCCGACGTCCCCTACATTATCACATCTCCTTTTTGCAGATGATAGCTTATTTTTCTGTAAAGCTACGACCCAGCAATGCGATAGTATTTTGGAAGTCCTTCGAGTTTATGGAAATGCTTCGGGGCAATGTATCAATTTTGATAAGTCAGCAATCACTTTTGGTAAGGATGTCCGGGAGGACCTCCGAACAGAGTTAAAGCTACGGCTCAATATCCCAACAGAGGGCCACGCCAAAAATTATCTGGGGATCCCGGAGCAACTACAAGGGTCGAAAGCGGAAGTGTTTGCATATGTTCAAGAATGGCTTACCCAACGAATTAATGAGTGGTCAGCCAAATTTCTTTCCAAAGGAGGCAAGGAGGTTATGATTAAGTCAGTGGCGCAGGCTCTCCCGACATATGTGATGTCCAGCTTTCTATTACCCAAAAGTGTACATCGGAAATTAGCAAGTGCGATAGCGGACTTCTGGTGGAGGAATACTCACAACTCAAAAGGAATGCAGTGGATTGCTTGGCGAAGATTATGTCTCCCTAAACAGGAAGGCGGTATTGGTTTCAAGTCTTTCAAAGATTTCAATCAGGCTTTACTGGCCAAACAACTTTGGCGACTACACCAATACCCAGACTCCCTCGTAGCAAGGGTCCTCAAAGGGAGGTATTTCCGTTACTCTCACCCCTTTCAGGCCAAGAAGGCATCTCACCCCTCTTATGGTTGGTGAAGCTTGTGGAGTGCGAAACCCTTGATCGACTATGGTATAAGGCGTACCATTGGTACTGGGGAAAGTACATGGATTTGGACCGATAGGTGGATACCTGATAAGACCCCCCGGCCGGCAAAGAGTGTTCAACTGGGAGTGTCGGGTATAGCACCGAACCTAAACCTGAGGGTTATCGATCTAATTGATGAAAACTCACACACTTGGAATATCCGAGCTTTAGAACAACATATCGATCCGACGGATATCCCTTTGATCAGGTCCCTGATCCCATCCCGGTTGGGCTCATCAGATGGTTATTGTTGGCATTTCAGTAATTTTTGTACATACACAGTACGGTCCAGGTATGAAGTGGCACGGGCAAATCCAGGGGAGGACATCCAGTTTTTAACACAACTCCCTTCCCTAAACCCACTAAGGACACTGGTATGGAAAACAGCAACTACGAGTAAAATCCGGCATTTCTTATGGCAAGCTCTATCGGGAGCGGTAGCAGTTAACGAAAGATTAGCGTATCGACACCTCCAACAGGACAGTTTCTGCCCGAGGTGTGGGGATGTGGAGGAAACAATTAACCATGTCCTTTTTACGTGTCCCCTGTCTAGGCAATGTTGGGCTTTGTCGCAGATCCCGCACAATGGTGCCTCTTTCCCGTCAGATAATCTTTGGTGCAATTTTGATTTTCTTCTTTCAGAGTACCTAATCGAAAGGAGTTTGAGGTTTATGTGAGATGTTATCCGTGGCTAATCTGGTATCTCTGGAAAACATGAAATGATAAGGTATTTAAGAATCTAGACCGGTCACCTCTAGACATCCTGGAACTTGCTCGGAAGGAGGCTGCGGCGTGGTTCTTAGCAAATGACAAGGCAACCAATGTTGTAGGTGGAGCACAGAGATCTACTGTTCCGGAAGCGCCAACGGCCATCTTTTCTTGCTTTATTGATGGTTCATGGAAGGAAGAGGACCGTTCGAGTGGACTGGGCTGGATACTTCAACTGCAGGATGGGATGATTGATCTCCTAGGATTACGAGGGGTGAACAGAGGGGGATCCCCCCTGCACACCGAGTTGCTAAGTCTCTTATGGGCCCTTCAGAGCCTAAGGCGAAAAAGACGGTTCTGTACGATGTTCGCCACATATTCACAGGAACTAGTTGCTATGATACGGGAACCGGAAAATTGGCCGCGTTTCCGAATCGAATTGGAAGAGTACAAGACACTCCGAGCGTGGTTTCCTGACTTTACGTTACAATATTGCCCCAGGGAACGGAATGAAAAGGCAGATATATTGGCCTGAACCGCTCGCCTTCGAAATTTACGTTTTTCTTATGTTAGCACGTCTACTCCTCACTGGTTTCCAGATACGAATGTGTTTGGCTAATCGCGGGGATAAGCGTCTTGTGATAAAAAAAAAACGTGACATTGTAAAAAATGTGACATGACATTCTCTCTAATTTAGCCCATTAATCCACAACTAAAATTAGCCCAAACTCAATAATAAAATCGTCCACAATCAATCCCTTATATATTATTTGGTAAGTGATTTGTGAAAGCTTGTTTTGGTGTCATCTCTACTTTCACTCTCCCAAAAAAAATATGACATGAAAATATGAGATAGCATCTTTGACAAAAACTCTTTAGTAATGTTTTGTAATTATCCTTTGTAACTAAATATATTTTTCTGAAAATTTTATAATAAATATTTATTACAAGAACTGTTACTAAATAAATTATAAGAAATGAAAGTATCTTTGCATTTTATTAAAAAACTTATGAATATATATTTTTAACACAAAAAAGTTTTAAAATGACCAAAATATCTAAGATCATTCGTATGTGAAGTTACAATTACATAACTTGACAAAACAATACAATTGTATATCATTATGTTTTAATAGTGAATAGGTAATTTTTAAATTCAATTACAAATTGATTAATTTGTTTTTTTATTTTTATTTTTATTTTTATTTTTTTTAAAAGAAAACTACTCTTTAATATCAAATCAAATAATATTTAATATTTTTTATGGAAATAAATAAATAAATACGAAATTTAGTTATGGAAAATTTTACAACATGCATATTTTGGCATATACATATTTCGATATTATCATATTTATATCGCAAGATTGTTGCAAGTTGCAATCTCCTAAATACATACATACCAAAATAAATTCCTTACAAAATCTTTCATAACTAAATTTTGTATTTATTTTTCTAAAACAATTAATTACTAATTTTCAGTAATTTTTCTTTAAATATGAAATTGAAATACCTTTTTTATATATTTGATAATATTTATCATTTTAATTTAAAAAAAATTAAATAAAAAGTTATTACGTGTATAACGCAGAGAGTCAACTAGTTATACATATATAACTACACTTGCAAATATTCATACATTTTATTATTGAAAACATATATGTTTTTTGTTTGTTATGTCTGATAAATTCATATAAATCTAAAATTTATCTAATTTATCGCATACTCTATAATTTACACTAATAATAAAAATCAGTTTTTACACTTAAAACATATTGAAAGAAACAAGATTTGCATATGAGTTGATCAATTTTGCACATATAAATATTAATGTGCATATTACATTTTTGATCTATGTTTGATCAAAATTTCACTTTATTACATTTATGTACAATACATATTATTTTTGTAAGTTTATAAATATTAGAAAATTATATATTTTGTTATACACATATAAATATTAAAATCGGTTAAAAATATAAATTTAATCAATTAATTCCACGCTTGGCATGGGTCAAAATCTAGTTTTTAGAACTATTTTTGTAACTGATAACTGTAAACATAATATATAGTGTACTGCAATGGTGTAAGGTTACCAATCAATACAGAGTTTACATGTTATATATGGTGGAAAAGTTAAGAAGAAAAGAAATAACTGCTATATACTAAAATATTCTTTCCGTTTCACTTTAGATGAAGGTTTAGAAATATATTTGTTTTTGTTTTACTTTAAGTGATGTTTACAAGTTTTATATAAAACTAATTGCTTTTGTTTTGTTTAAATTCTATATGTTAGTTTAGTATTGGTTGGATTATTTTAAAATTGATAGTAAATGATGTTTTAATTTTGAAAAACAAATAAAATAATTAATTTTTTAGTAACTTAGACGCCAAATACGTAGTTGGTATCAAAAATGAGAAAAAAATACTCATTATACCATTTAAAATGAATGTGAATCTACAATTTTCACAAAGTAGTACTAGAAATATATGTTTTTGGTACTTGTCTATCAAAACTTGTTAGTTAGAATTGGGCGTTGTTCTAGATTTCTTGCTTATAAGCATGTCTTTTGGGCTAAGTTTACCAGTTAGGATTCAATTCTACCATGGGCCGGGTTTGGGGTTATCTTTTTGGTTTGTGATAAAGATAAGGTGATAGTTATAAACTTAAAGTGTATTATATTTAAAATGATGTTTACAGTGCTATGATATGATCTGTTGATCCATGGTCAGCCCTGACCCATGAAGCTAGGACTTTATATGTCACAATAGTTTATCATTTTAAGGAGCATCAATTTCTTTTAAAAAATTGTCTTCTTGCATAGTGGTCGATCGTGGATGTTTTGGAAGGTTTTAGTTACTGAGTTTGAGTTTTAAGCACAATGTTTTGTGATGTTTTTAATTCTATGTTTGTAAATTTTGTATATATCCAAGCGAACCATTTTTTAACAATCAAACACACCCAAGAAAAGAAAAAAAAAACATAAAAGAAGGAAAATAGATGTTAGTTTGATTAATTCAACAAGCAGGGTTCTATGGTGTAGTGGTTATCACTCTGGACTTTGAATCCAGCGACCTGGGTTCGACTCCCGGTAGGACCTTCATTTTGCATCCCATTTTTATTTTCTCGTGGAATACACCCAATTACGGCCCATGTTGCCCTGATACATATGGGCCATCATCTTCCATCCCATTAATTAATTGCTTAATATTTTCGGCAAAAGTGGCGTATATATTGGAATGTGTTGAGATTTAGTTACTGGATTTAAGCAATTATTGTATCTTTCACATAAGAACATAAACGTCTAATATTAGATATAGCTTTGGCATCGAGGGGTCACGGAATGCATCCAGTCATGCTAAATAAACTTCCTCGTCTCTGGTTATCTGTACTCATTGCGAATACGGTGATAATTTCCCGCAAATCCGAGCTCTTCCTCTTGTTTCGCAATCTTACTCTGTCTTACTTGGTTTGGAACTTTGTTGTCCAACTCGTGACAGTTCTTTTTTTACAATAATCTTCGTGTGACTTAACAAGCTGCAACTATCCTTTGTACTCCTCTCCTTAGTAACACGACATCATTGCTACACTTTTCTCTTAAGATTAGCTATCAATAAGAATCTCAATCACATAACCATAAAGAATTCTATAACACTTATCCAAGCATACTCTCGCAGGATCACCAGAGCAAAGGTTTTCAAACACTTGCCAAGAGATAAAAAGGATAATAAAAAGAAGAAAAAAGGGCAAGTATGATCATGATTCTAATAATCACTGCTGAAAGCGTTTCATGATGAGCATACTCATATCCATGTAGCGTTGCGCGCAGTGAGTAAGGCAAGAAGACTCGCTTGAGCTGAACTTACTCCCTGGTTTGTCTGTGATGCATTTGTCCCAGCACACGCTCGTCAGCTTCGCCACCGCTTGGTTCACCATTGCCTTCTCTTTTTGTTGCTGCCACAAATCACCACACAGACACTTTATCAACATTTAACTAAATACATAATAAACCCATGACAAAGATTACAAATCAAACTGCTACACTTTTACTTCAACTCTCAATTATAATCGACCCTAACTAAACCACACATGATGAGAACGATTAGCAATTCTAAACCATCAAAATTTACAACTTTTTTGCTCATCATATCGTAATATGCCCCCGAAGGAGGAATCAAAGCAACGGTTTCTAATAATTTCAGACAGGACATGGAGACGTTTTCTACTTCCGATAGAGCGAGATAACGGGAAAGGAGCTCAGTTTCCATTTGAATCGACTTAAAAACTTTAGGCTGCAAGAGCTATTTAGATCTCAGGGAAGGGAACTCGGACACTTACGTTGAGGTATTGAAGCAATTGAGGGTTGTTAGCGAGTTCGGAGGCATCCATGGCAGTTAACAGCGACTCTGCTTAAAGAAGAAGAAGAATCTATTTTTCGCAGCGACTGAAACCCTAATAACTGTGGTACAATCAGGTTTAAGGAAAGCGGTTTGTTTTCTTATTGGGTCCGAGGCCTATGAAGGCCCAATGACTATTATATGGAAGATGATATGTTCGACCCACGGATACCCATAATCAACCTTTTCCAAATTTTATTAAATGAAAATCACTTCGGAAAGAAAAAAATTATCTTTCATACAAAACGTTTCTTCTTTTCTTCCAAACCTTTTAGAGAGAATACTAGGTGACTTCTCTGCATACACGCAGATAATTTAATTATAATTTTATTTTTAATTTTATACTTTGAAAATATGAAATTATATATTGGTTTTGATTTTTATTATAGACATTATTGTTGATTTTTTTTATGTTGACCAAGAAAAAAATATATTTTTGTTGTTAATTTTTTTTGTCTATTATTAATAATTAAAATTAATTTAAAGTTTAGTTTTACCATTTTATTATTTCATAATTTTACTATTTTTACGTAAATGTGTCATCTTATTACTTTTGTACAAAAAAAAACAATACTTCATTGTAGTAATACGAACAATGTCAAATTGTTTTTAAATTATTATGAAATTTCTCTTATAAAAAATTGATGCTCCTATTTGATCATCTTATAAAAAAAGGATCATTTTTTTTCTCAAGAATTTTGAATAAAATTTGAATTCCACATTTAAAAGATTAATATGAGCAACTCTTCGTAAATAAAAAAATCAATAATTTCATACAATATAAACCAAATACTCTACTATTTTCTGTTTTTTATTTTTTGTAAAAAAAACAATATGTCAAATTGTTTTTAAATTATGATGAGATTTCTCTCGTAAAAGATTGATGCCCCTATTTGATCATCTTCTAAGAAAAGAATCATTTTCTTCATATTAAATTTTGAATAAAAGTTGAATTCCACATCAAAATATTAAAAGATTAACATGAAAAAAATTTCGTAAAAAAAAATCAATAATTTCATCAATATAAACCAAATACTGTACATTTTCCTCTTTTTTATTTTTCCAATTTTTGTTATTTTTTTTTTTTTTATGGTTAACGTCTCTTACATTTTTTCACATTTTGTTTTAAAAAACCAAATTTTATTTATTTGGGATAACTACAAATTTTTTAAATATTTAAAGATCAATTTCACGCATTGCACGATTTATTATGACCAGTCTTTTTTTATTCCATATTAAACTTTTCATAGTGGTTTTTTATTAAACATTAAATATAATATGACAATATTAAATTGAATTTTTTATATGTAAAAGTTGAATATTACTGTTTTTTAATATTAGCATATAGAAATATGTAACCGTTAATTTTAAATGAAATATAGTTATATTTTATATAAAAATAAATCAATAAAATATATTTATATAAAAAGAGTTCTAAAATTTTCTTGTGACATAAATTAATTTTTGAAATTTTTTAAAAAATACCACTTTCAAATACCACTTTTCAAAAATGTCATTTCAAAAAATTTGCAAAAAGACCACTTTTTCAAAATTATTTATTCATTATATCATTTATATTTTGGTTAACTATGTTGTATTAGGGTTTAGTTTTGAGGATTTTAGGGGTCAAAATATTTTTTAGAGTTTAGAATTTTAAGATTTAGGTTCTAAAAATTCATAGTAGTTGTATTTTTACAAATGGACAATCTATAGTGGTATTTTTGCAAATATACACACCAAAAATGGTATTTTTGCAATTGTCCTTTAATTTTTAAACATTTTTTGAATGAAAAACGAAAATATTCTTAAATATTGATTAAATTTTTTTTTGATTTATTTATATAAAGAAAAAAAGTTGTTAAAGAAGATTTTTATAAAAAATGTTCTTATAAATCATATTTGCCATGTCATAATAAATTTGTGCTATGTCATAATTTTTTTGGTAAGAGTAATTGTGGAATTGACATGTAAACAAACTCTACAAAATCACTTTCCAAATAATATATAAGAGATATTTTTGTTTTGTTAATATCTACCAATATTAATCGGATCTCTTGTTTGGATAATAATTTTAGTGCAGATTGTTTTCAATTTGTTGCGATTTGTTGTTCTATTGTGTGTGTGTGTTTTTTTTTTCTATAAAGCGTTGAACCTTCTGTTGATCTTCAACCTTCTTAGGCGATGCATCTATTATGTCAAACAGCTTGACATACACTTTCAGAGCTAGTGAAACATCAAAGACATCATTCACTGTTTCCATCACCATTTTGGACCTTTTGTATACAAGGAATATGTCATCATCACTCTTGGCATCAGACTTCCCAAGTTGGTTTGAATCATTCAGAATATAGCACACATATCCAAAGACAAGGAAGTAGCTCGTTGTGGGCTTTTTCCCTTTTCACATCTCATACGGGGTGAAACAACCTGACCCAAAAATTTAAAATTTTTCCTTTCGGATTACTATTATCACAGATAATAATCCTCAATGGGCCAACAACAGCAATGCGGAACAATTAAAAACATAAACAATAATAAAACAATCAATAAATCTCATACTTTATTAATCTAACAAATTCCAATTCAATGAATTACTCAACAACAATCTAATACTCAATAATTCGAATTCACTGGCAACCTAGCAATTCTAAACAATAAGGCCACGAAACCGAGACTCTAGATCATCTCCTCTTCCCGGCCATGATTCCACGATCACATTTTTCTTTACCTCCAACACATGGCAAAAAGAGTTGCATGAGTATTATCATAAATACTCAGCGATGCAGTCATCCCGTCTACAGACTATTTATACCCAAGCAAAAGCATACAATACCAGGATGAGCATACACAAGCATTCACGAAACAATCAAACACGAACCAGTCCAGGAACTCTGTGTCGATCGACACAACCTCTAGGTGTCGATCGACAGACTGCACTGTGTCGATCGACACACCACCATGGTGTCGATCGACAAGATGTCCCGTGTCGATCGACACACCACCATGGTGTCGATCGACACGACATCGCAGAACCCAGGAACGAGCCTATCCTCTCATGGCTCGAATCCATCGCGATTCATCGAGTTTCCTGCACAATTTCATTCACAAAACACTTGAAATCTACCAAACAATCGCTTTTTATCAATTCCTTAAACCTATATAAGCCTACGGTCATGCACTCACCTCGATTTTGGATTGAAAAGAGGAAAAACATGAAGAACGAGCGAAGAACGCGAAGAACACAGGCCCGAACCCTTCTGATTTCCTTCCCAAACACGAAATCGACCCAGCAACGATTCCTCCTCGTTTTTAAAAGCCTCACGCAATCACAAGCCTCAAGAACGATCAAAACTTTTCCAGAAATCACCAGAACTCACTCAAACTCTCTGATTCTGATTATCTCCCAATTCTCTCTGTTTTTCTTCTGAAATACGGCCAAAAAGAGAGACAAATCGCGTCTGAACACGTTTTATATCGAATCCTAGGGTTCCCTAAACCAGTCCGCCAAACCGAACAATTAGAACCAAACCGGTCGGTCCAAATTCAACTCGTGTCGATCGACGCACACCAGCTGTGTCGATCGACATAACGCCCAAAACCCGACTTCTCACAAGTCAAAACACTCGTGTCGATCGACACACCAACCAAAATTCCACTTTTTGGTTCACGAGCGTTATAATTCTCCCCCACTAACACGGATTCGACCTCGAATCATGCGACTCCATCTCACTAAGGTTAACACTTCCGCCTAAAACCCGACCAGATTCACCTGGGAACATCAACGATGCAACGCCCCCTGGTCTGAATTAGGGCTGCCCGATTGATCGTCCAACAATCAAACAAGAACATGCACGACCAACCGTTGACCCCGAATTGGACCAAATGATCGCACAACAATAAAAAAAGAACATATACAACCAACGATGCTACATATATTACCAGGGTTGTCCGAACAGAGGTTTTAAATGTCAGTAAAAACCCTAGACTCGACATCCACATCCACTCTCCTGACCCTCGGTCAGCACCACTCAAGATCACACCTGATCCCCGAGCTCTACTAGGCTCATACTAGCCACATTGCACCGTCTCACCATGGCTGCAATCCTGACTCCAACCCGGTCAGCACCACCTGAGATCCACTCCCGATCCTCAAAGTTCATCCAGTCTCATGTTTACAACCACATTACAGATACTATTGCTCATACTCATATCTATATACAACACTCCGCTCTCAGGATGGTCACCCTTTGAGCTCTCGAAGTATATCATACCCCTCCACCTTCAGGACCGCAGTCCATCCAGTTCTCGGTATGCTCCAGCCCCTCCCACTCTCAGGACACACAGTCCGTCAAGCTCGGCTGCAGAGGAATCACACATCCCCTGGAGAGGCTTCGGCCCCTCAAAGTATATGCAAAAGAACCACTTTCCCCCGGAGAGAACCTCACTGTCCCCTTAAGTATACCCAGGAGATCCACTATCCCCTGGGGCAATCACTCTGTAACATACATCTTAGGCACCTGTCGACTGAAATCACCTCTCGTGGTCATCCGAAACAACCCAATCGCCAGGGTGTTTTACAGAGTCCCTGGAAAAAACAGACCTAACTCACATAAGACTTTTATTCCTGACTCCCCCTAGGAAATAGACAGGCTCTAACTCACATAAAACCCCTATTTCCCAGCGCCATCTAGGGAATAACAAGTCCTAACTCACATAGAACCTCATCCCTAGATAATCCTCCTAGAACATGGACAGCCCTAACTCACATAGAACTTCCATTTCTAGCCTCCCTAGCCGATAGACAAGCTCTAACTCACATAGAACTTCTACCGCTAGACCTCCACATTACATACCAGTCATCACAATCCATGACATCACCAATCATCTCATCAGAACACACGTCTTAAACACACATTTAATAAGGCAAACTCATCTTATTAAATCTCAAAATGTATAATCGTTACATCATCATCAAAACGAAAATACATATAACTCATAGCCACCGGCTAATACAGACTCTGAAAATCAGAAAAACACTCAAGCCACTGCTTGCTTCTCGAACCACTTCGAGAACTTTGTCTTCATCAACGCTTCTGGTTCCCAAGTCTCCTCCTCAATACTGTCACAGTCCCACACGATTCTCACTAACGGTATACTCTTCCGGCGCAGCACCTTGACTCTCCTCTCCAGAATCCTCACATGCTTCGCCGCCAAAATTATGTTGGGCTGAAGATCCTCTGGAATCCTAGCCAACACCTCCTCAGACTCGTGCAGACACTTCCACAGCATCGATACATGAAAGACCTTATGAAAGGCTCTCATACTCTGAGGTAACTCCAACCGATAAGCTACCGGTCTGACCCGCTCCACAACCTTAAACGAACCCATAAACCTCGGACTTAGCTTATTCTCCGAAATGGATCTATTAGGACCCCTCAATATAGCTGCTTTGAGATACACCAGATCTCCCAGCTCGAACTCCAGCTCCTTCCGTCTCCTATCAGCATAACTCTTCTGCCGATCCTGAGCCTCTCTCATGTTCAGCCTAAAGACACGGATCTTCTCCGTCGTCTCCTGAACGAAATCCGCACCAAACATGCTCCTCTCCCCCACTTGAGTCCAGCATAATAGTGTCCTACACGGCCTCCCATACAGAGCCTCATATGGAGCCATCCCAATACTCGCCTGGTAATTGTTGTTGTACGCAAACTCAACTAGGTTCAGATGATCTGCCCAATGACCACCATAATCCAGCACACACATCCTCAACAGGTCCTCCAATGTTTGAATCGTCCTCTCAGACTGCCCATCCGTCTGAGGATGATACGATGTGCTTATATGCACCTTAGTGCCCATCTCAGCCTGAAATGCCCTCCAAAACTCTAAAGTAAAGCTCGGATCCCTGTCTGAAACAATACTCGCTGGCACCCCATGCAGCCTCACTATCTCCCGCACATACTTCCTAGCCAAAATTGCCGCTCCATCGGTCTTCTTGATGGCCAGAAAATGTGCTTACTTAGTCAGACGATCCAATATAACCCAAATAGCATCATATGTTTGTGACACTGACAACCCCGTCACAAATTCCATGGTAATCATATCCCACTTCCACTCCGGGATAGGCAAACTCTGCAACATACCACTCAGAGCCTGATGCTTAGCCTTCACCAACTGACACACGTTGCACGCTGCAACCCAGTTAGCTACATCTCTCTTCATTCCGATCCAGTGATAATATCGCTTCAGATCACGATACATCTTGGTTGCTCCCGGATGAATCGATAACATGTTCGAATGAGCCTCCCTCAGGATCTCCTGCCTCAGATCCTCGTCCTTGGGTACACAAACTCGTCCGTTCACCAGTATCATCTTACTCGCTAAGACCACATACTCTGAATCGGCCGCCTTAGAAGCATCGATCAAACCTTTATCCTTCTCCTGAGCAACTCGAATCCCGCTCAACAAATCTGCCTGGTTAGCTGCCTCTAACCCCAACGGCTCCTGTGAGATCACACACAACCTCAAGGTACTGATCTCGCTCACCAGAGCCTCCATATCCCGCTTCTGATCCGAAGCAACTCTCTTCCGACTCAACGCATCTGCAACCAGATTAGCCTTACCCGGATGGTACCCAATTTCCAGGTCATAGTCCGCAACTAACTCCATCCAGCGCCTCTGTCTCTGGTTCAACTCTGGTTGAGTGATGAAAAACTTCAGACTCTTGTGGTCTGTGAATACCTGCACCTTCCCGCCATACAGATAAGACCTCCAAATCTTAAGGGCAAATATCACCGCAGCCAACTCCAAGTCATGGGTAGGATAGTTGCACTCATGCTTCCTCAACTGCCTCGAAGTATATGCAATAACCTTTCCCTGCTGCATCAGTACACATCCCAGACCAACTCCTGAAACATCTGTATACACCACATACGGCTCACCTGGCTCGGGTAACGCCAACACAGGTGTACTCGTCAACATCTCCTTCAGCTTTCTGAAACTCTCCTCGTAAGCTGAAGACTACACAAAAGGGACATCTTTCCTTGTCAACTTCGTCATCGACTGCGCCATACTCGCAAACCCCTTGACGAACCTCCGGTAATAACCCGCCAACCCCAGAAAACTCCTGATCTCGGTGGCACTTCTCGGTCTAGGCCACCCTCTGATAGCCTCAATCTTAGCCGGATCCACAGAAACTCCCTCTGCATACACCACGTGGCCAAGGAAACTCATCTCTCGCTGCCAGAAACTACACTTAGTCAACTTCGCATACAGCTTCTGCTCCCGCAGCTTCTCCAGAACTAACCTCAAATGCACCTCGTGCTCCTCGGGACTTTTCAAATACACTAGGATATCATCTATGAAGATGATCACGAACACATCCAGATACTCCTGGAATACCTCGTTCATCAACCGTATGAACGCTGCTGGCGCATTTGTCAACTTGAATGGCATCACTACAAACTCATAATGCCCGTACCTCGTCCTGAACGCCGTTTTCCGAACATATGCCACATCAATCGGAATCTGATGGTAACCCGAAGTCAAATCAATCTTGGAGAACCAGGTAGCCCCTCGCAACTGATCCAACAACTCATCAATGCTTGGCAAAGGATACATGTTCTTCATAGTGACTCGGTTAAGTCCCCGGTAATCAATGCACAACCAGAAACTTCCATCCTTCTTCTTCACGAACAACACCGGTGCTCCCAATGGTAAAACACTAGGCCGGATGAAACCCTTCCCCATCAGATCATCCAGCTGCTTCTTTAGCTCTGCCATCTATGTTGGAGCCATACGGTAAGGTGTCTTAGATATCGGAGCCGTCCTGGGTTCCAACTCAATCGTAAATGGATCCGACCGCGATGGTGGCAATCCCAACAACAACTGGAAAACATCCTGGAAATCCTAAACAACCCGAATATCCCCAACTTTAACTTCTCCAACAGTCTCTGGCATCACTATAGTCGCTAGATACGCCTCACAGTCTTTCTCGATCAACTGCTCGGCCTGTATCGCTGAAATCATAAGACTCCCGGAAGTCGGTCTCACCCCCTGAAACACCAACCTCCCTGTCTTACACTCAAACACCACACGTCCTCGATGACAATCCAGATGGACCCTGTACCGATCCAACCAATCCATTTCCTAGGATGATATTGTACAGCTCCACCGGACTAATAACCAGATCTGCTGACATCAATTCCCCCGCCACCAGAACATCCACACCACGAGCCCACCCAAAAGTAGCTAGCGTCCTGCCGCCAGCAACCTTAACTACTCCCGGTTGCTCTCCGGAATCGCTCCGGATCCCGCTGCCCTCCGCACACTCTGGAGTAATGAAACTATTCGTAGCCCCCGAATCAAACAATACGTGGGACTCACATCCGCCCACAACTAAGGTCCCTGCACAAATCCCATGTGCTTTAAGACCTGACACTCTAGCGCAGACACACAATTTTCAAACACATTAAATTAAATCACCACAAGAATTATAACGATAAGTCTGAAATGATACCTATGATCGGTCTGGCACTAGAACCACCTGCCTCTGCCGAAGTGAAAGCCCGCGGTGCCACTGTAATCTACGCTAACGGTTGCACCGACAACGGCTGCACTGCTGCCACCGTCATCTGTTGAAGCTTCGGACACTTGGACTTGATGTGCCCTAGCTCTCTACAGTGGTAGCACACCTGAGTACTCCATGCTGCACTCCTCTGCGGACAACTGGCCACCTTGTGACCCAAGATCCCGCACCCAAAACATCCTAGACCACCCTGTCCACCCTGACTGGCCCCGAAAATGCTTTCCCACTTCCTCTTCTGACCCTGCGCAGGTTTGCCGCCCCTGCTCGAACCCGTCTGCTGCAGGGATCTCCTCTGCTGCTGCTGCTGCACCGGTGGACTAACCACCACAGCCTACTCTTTGAGGTCCTCCTCAATCGCCGCAGCAGTCTCAACCAACCCCGCCCTCGTGGCGCACTTACTCACCCAGCAGCGAGTCCTCAAGTCAGCTCGAAGTCCTCCGAGGAACCTCCTCACCTGGGCCTACTCGCCCTCCATGCCTCTACCAGCATGTACCAGGAGTCGACTGAACTCTAAATCGAACTCCCTCACTGACCGGTCTCCCTGAGCCAGGTTCAGAAACCTCAACTCCATCCGATCCACTGCCTCATGCGGGAAATACTTGGCATTAAACTCAGCCAAGAAATCCTCCCAAGCCATCTCGGCCTATACCCTCCTGGGCTTGATGCCTCTCCACCAGAGATGCGAGTCACCATCCAGATAATAAACCGCTAGGTTCACCCGGTATCCCTCTGGACACCTGATAGAGCGAAAGTTCTGCTCCAACATCCATCGCCACTCATCGGCCTCCTCAGAATTGGCACTATCCGAGAAAAACCCGATGTCAATCCTCTGCATCTGCTTCATTATCCTCAGGTAGGATAGAAGCTCCTCTGCAACCGCCAGCCCCGGCTGCACACCAGCCACCCCCGGCTGAACCCTAGCCACTCTCGGTTGAACCCCAGCCAATCCCGGCTGAACCCCAGCCATTCTCGGCTGACCACCAGCCACTACTGGCTGCACTCCTAGAGCCTGACTCGGAGCCGATACCCCACCTGGTAACCGCTCCAGAATCAACTGCAGCAAACCTGCTAAGCAATCATCACGGTCATGGGCCCTACCTGCGGGAGCACCCCCACCTGGGCCCCCCGCACCACCAGCTACATCGGGACCCACACTAGTCCCACCAACCCTCACACTGGCACTCATAGCAGTCTCACCCACAGACCCCTCCTGAAACGCCTACGAGTCCGCCATCTGCTCCTACGTGGTCTCCTGGGCCACACTCGCGGCATCAGACTCACTCTGCAGTCCTCGCTCGCACCTACCACGACCACATCGGCCTCCACGGCCCCCACGACCTCTGCCTCTAGAACCTCTAGCCATCACTCTCCACTAACCAGCAAACTACTAAGTACTAGAAAAACAGAAAATCAAATAACACATACCGTGAAATCTCATTGAAAGCTAGGAAGAGATGATCTAGGACTTCATACCCACACAACAATCAATCAATTAACTCACACAATCAATCAATTGCACCCGCCCTAGAACCATAAGATCTCTGATACCAAAATAAAACAATCTGACCCAAAAATTTAAAATTTTTCCCTTCGGATTACTATCATCACAGATAATAATCCTCAATGGGCCAACAACAGCAATGTGGAATAATTAAAAACATAAACAATAATAAAACAATCAATAAATCCCATACTTTATTAATCTAACAAATTCCAATTCAATGAATTACTCAACAACAATCCAATACTCAATAACCCGAATTCACTGGCAACCTAGCAATTCTAAACAACAAGGCCACGAAACCGAGACTCTAGATCATCTCCTCTTCCCAGTCATGATTCCACGATCACATTTTCTCTTTACCTCCAACACATGGCAAAAAGAGTTGCATGAGTATTATCATAAATACTCAGCGATGCAGTCATCCCGTCTACAGGCTATTTATACACAAGGATAAGCACTAGCTACAATACCAGGATGAGCATACACAAGCATTCACGAAACAATCAAACACGAACCAGTCCAAGAACTCTGTGTCGATCGACACAACCTCTAGGTGTCGATCGACAGACTGCACTGTGTCGATCGACACACCACCATGGTGTCGATCGACATGATTATTATTTTAACTAGGACCAATTGATGGTAGAGATATATATGTAAATTTCATTCTAATTCTAATTAGAATTATTGGGAACATTCATTCAACACTTCAAGAAAGAGATACTGTATGGGTTTCCGCTTTTTGTCAATGAATCCCCATTAACTCGTAAATGGAATAGGATAGCGTATAATATGTTTGCCAAAAGTACCTATATATACCCCGTGTCGATCAACACAACATCGCAGAACCAAGGAACGAGCCTATCCTCTCATGGCTCGAATCCGTCGCGATTCATCGAGTTTCCTGCACAATTTCATTCACAAAACACCCGAAATCCACCAAACAATCGCATTCTATCAATTCCTTAAATCTATATAAGCCTACGGTCACGCACCCACCTCGATTTCGGATTGAAAAGAGAAAAAACATGAAGAACGAGCGAAGAACACGAAGAACACAGACCCGAACCCTTCTGATTTCCTTCCCAAACACGAAATCGACCCAGCAACGATCCCTCCTCGTTTCTAATAGCCTCTCACGCAATCACAAGCCTCAAGAATGATCAAAACTTTTCCAGAACTCACTCAAACTCTCTGATTCTGATTATCTCCCTATTCTCTCTGTTTCTCTTCTGAAATATAGCCAAAAAGAGAGATAAATCGCGACTGAACACGTTTTATATCGAACCCTAGGGTTCCCTACACCAGTCCGCAGAACTGGACAATTGGAACCAAACCGATCGGTCCAAATTCAACTCGTGTCGATTGGCACACACCACCTGTGTCGATCGGCACACACCAGCTGTGTCGATCGACATAATGCCCAAAACCCAACTTCTCACAAGTCAAAACACTCGTGTCGATCGACACACCTCACCCGTGTCGATCGACACACCAACCAAAATTTCACTTTTTGGTTCACGGGCGTTACACGGGGTCTTATTTATCCCTCTTCGTACATACACTCTGTTGATAATATAACAGGCAGTGTTGACTGCTTCAGTCCATAAATGCTTAGCAACTTGATTCCCATGTTACATTGCTCTAGCCTTTCATGCAGCGTTCGATTCTTCCTTTTAACTACTCCGTTCTGTTGCGGAGTTCGTGGAGTAGCATATTGATGACTGATTCCTTGTGCACCACAGAATAGATCAAACTGATCATTTTAAAATTCACCTTCGTGAGCCAGAAGCTTGAAGATTTCCAATTTTTTTTACTTCTCTCTCAAGAATCGTGTATATAGTGTAGTCATCCACTAGAACGAACATATACTTCTTCCCCGTGATACTTTCCACCTGAATTGGCCCCATGACATCCATGTGAACAAGATCCATTGCCTTCTTGGTTTGGATGTCTTGAACTTCTTTATGTTGCGCCTTGACTTGCTTGTCCTTCGGGCATGGTCCACACACAAACTTCTGTTCTAACATGAGCTTTGGAACTTCTCTTACCAGCTCTTGTTCAACGGACTTGGTAATCATTGTGACATTCATATCACCCAACTTATGATGCTACATTTGCAACTTATTGCCTTTTCTGACGTTGTAACAACTGTTTGTTTGCTCCCTCACATAACAGTTGTTTTCTGTCCTAATACCTTTGGGCTTCATTTCTTGATTTTCATTCACAGCCTTGCAGTCCTTCTTAGTGAACACAACATCATATCCTTCATCACACTGATGCTGATGGGATTTGCCTTCAAGCCCTCAACAAAGAGTACATTCACAAGATCACGTTTTTTCAGTCCACTCAGTTTACCTTTTCCCTTGATCTCGCCCTTTGTTCCATCACCAAAAGTCACTCTTTTAACAGCTACATCCTCAAACTCGTCAAAATTAAACTTGGCGACCAGTCATGTGTCTGGAACACCCATTGTCAAAGTACCATTCGCTATCAACACTCTGTTGTAGTGGTGCATCAGCAGTGTAGGCAACATTGCAACGCAAGTCTCGCTTCTCTACCCAGACTTTGTTCTTCATCCTTCTGTCTGGATAACAAGGCTTTTATTTCAACAGTTCCTCGACCCTCTTCTAAAATCTGATGCAATGGACCTTCATATGTCCTGGTTTCCCACAGTAGAAATAACAAGATAAGCTTTTGGGAAATATGCATTGCTTAGGCTGAACTTCCTTTGGTTGAGACGCTCTCACAAACTCCGACTTGTCTTTAAAGGCTTGCATCATACCAACAACCAGACTGAAGGTCACTTCATCAAAGTTCATTAACACATCAATGCATGATTTGTGTGACTGAAACTTTTCTAACAAGCTCCTAAGAAGCTTCTTCACTAGCTTCTAGTCCTTGTACTTTTCGCCTAGAACAACTACTTAGTTCACCACTTAACTCAAACGTCCACTGTATGTTTGAATAGACACATCCTCACCCATCGTCATAATTTTAAATTTGACAAAAGCATGTCAATCCTTGTTTTCCGTACGCTGTATGTCCTTCATACTAAGTCCTCAAGATGTCTCATGCTTCTTTGGCTGAGGTACAACTTTGAACCTGTTCAAATTGGTCTATGGATAACGATCTCCATATCATAGACAATGCCATGGAGTTGTACTTCGACAGAGTCTTCTCTGCAACAGTCCAATCTTTCTCAGGTTTCAACACAGTTTTGTTATCATCGTTATTGACTGTTGGCTTCTCCCAACCTTTTCAACTAGATTCCAAGCATCTTCATCAATCTTTGGATCAGCGTCTGAATCTGAACTTTCCAGCATCCAAAGTTCTCAGCCTCCAAAATCAGTGATTTTGGCCACTGCGTACACGTATTGTGGGTTCTCCATACTCATCTCAGGATCACACATGTTCGTATAAATAAATGATCTATAGTAGATGTATACTTTGATACCAATTGAAAGTTTAGAGAATGTGCACAACACAAAATTCTGTTTGGAAGCCGCCAAATAAACGCATCTACAAGTAATCATTACACGATTCACCTATATGGATCTATACACGTCTAGTTCTTAGACTGGTTTCTATCCACAAATCAATAGCCTATACAACCCAATGATTTCACGCTCTTAGTGAATCAATGGATGAAACACCCACCTTGACAGCTTTTGTTTTTGTCAAAGCTTCAAGTTACAATCTCTCAATTTTGTGGCTCTAAATCTCACCACTCCTAGGCACGATCTTTTAGACTTTATATACTCGAATATCGCAAACCCTAACCCTACGACTCTCTAAATATTCTCCAAATATGCGAAAAAGAAATCTTCTTGTTCTTCAATTAAATTCTTTCATGTTTGATGCACGTCAGGATCTTCAAATCTTTAGCGTGTATATCCACTGTCCAACTTAGCAAAACTTAACCGAAAGCTTTCTCGCCAGTCCAGATTCCTTGCCACTTGTACAGCTCTCTGTTCGATGAAACAGCCTTTGTTTCTTCACAGACCTCTGCATCATCACATGTTTCACCGTCAATTTAGAATGGCTTAGCACTTAAGCAACGTGTGTTCTACTCATCTAACACACGACAAACATCACCAACACTCACCTTGATCCGAACGGTTAAGACTTAAATTCACACTTAGGATCTAGACCAAATCTGGTTCTTTGGCTATTCCACAGACTACTGAACCGTCGACACAGCCGAGTTACGGTTTTTGAAGAAATTACAAAATAACAACATTTGGGCTCAAAGCTAAGGCCCATTATGTGTTAATTGTCGATTGTTAACCAATTCGTTTGACATTTTTTAGCAATAAAATAGGGTTTTAGAATTTTTTTTCATTTTTAGCAGATTTGTTTCTTTTGGTGAACGTTTCATCTCCCTGGAGAAACTGGTTCATCTCTTGACTCTCTGCCTCTTCTCTATGACTCTGATTTTTCTTCGAGTCTTCGTCTTTTGTTTGTTTCAGATTTTATTTGTTGTGGATTTGATCTCTATTTTTAGTTGTTCATAGAATTCATTTAAGCGTCTTCTTCGACTAGTTATGTTGTCAAACGGTAATATGACATTTGTTTTTGTGCTATGCATAATGGAAAATATTACTCTGGTGTTATAAACAGTTTATTCACATGTTTGTGTGTCTCTTAAGAACCAATTATGTCTTTTTGAAATTTGTTGTTTTATGTGTGGTTTTAACAGGCAATGGAGTCTTGAAATCTTTTTACGTTACTCTCTGATACATATCATCTTTAGCCAGAATTGATTTATTTTTGTTTGTGGTTTGTTGTTTTCAGACATTTTTGTCTTTTGAGAATCACATTTAACATTAAAAAATATTGTCTCAAGTTTCATGATTTCGTCCAACCTTATAAACCATGAGAACTTTTTATATTTTGTGAACATATATATCGACCCGATTGAACCATGATTGACCCGGAGACCCGGACAATACTCCGGTTCGTCGTCCGGGTTGGGTATCAAAACATTGGATTCGGGTTTTTTAGACTAATTTTATCAGAAGTTTGGAACAGTTTCTATGATAAAAATGAAGCTCCTATGTCCTATTTATAGGAAACATTTTCGTCCAGCAACTTCGGATTTGTCGTGCTTCTCGTTGACTCATCGCACACGGTCGCGACACCTCGTACTTACGGATTTTTTGTACTTCCGATTTCTCGTGCTTACGAATTTGTCGTGCTTACGGATTTATCGTGCTTCCGATTTGTTGTGCTTACCGATGACTCGTTGTGTATGGCCGCAACACCTCGTGCTTATGGATTTTTCGTGCTTGGTCGATCCCGAGCAAATCAATCCCGAGCAGTTGTGTCGTGCTTTCGCAAACTTTATATTTTTGTTAAAATATTGAGTTTGAAAAAATACCTCGCCACCTTGTGCTTCAGGCCACCTCGTACTTAAAATCATGACATGCTTGACGATCTTTCTTCCCACGACTAAGTTTTGCTCGATCGTTTTCCGTAACTGTTTTGATCTCTAGGCATGGTTATTACAATGCACGTACTATATTTCTTGTAAAATCTGGATCAATTCTTTTTCTCCCTATCACGTCTTTGCAATACAACTGCAGTTGCAGGTTGCTATCAGGTCTCTCTTTGACTTTAGTATTTGTTCTCTTGAGATTGAAGGAAAAGTACTCTTCATTGTCTTTGCTCCATTAAACTTTGGTATATTGGACATATATTGCTCTTTTATGGAGGTTGTTTACACCCAATTTTTCACTCTTGTTTTTAGTGATTGTATTGCAGGAAGAAAGGTGTTTGAGCTTGATTTGCTAGATTCATAATCTATATCCCTTAATCGCAAAGAAGGTTTTTGCATCAAGTCTCCGACACTTACAAGTTTGTACCTTTGGTGTTAGTAGTAGAGACCATCGTACTCAAAACCGCTCTTGTAGCCACTTCAAATTTAGAGATCCCACATTTCATCTTGTTCTCGGTTTCTCCTTCTTTTGTCAAGCTTCTCAAGTGTGGAGGTGTTGTCAATGAGCGGAAAAGCATCGTACGTGACTTTTTTGTTCATTAGGCCATTTTTCTCCTATATGTACCTTCATCTTCTTTGCACGACAATTGTTTTAGCCGTTTTAGCTACGTCTTCTCTGTTAAACGGTAACTCTTTTTCCATGGTTGGAGCTTAATTAAGAAGAATTTTCTAGGATACCACACTTTGAATTTTTGTTCAAAACTACCACCATTTTTTTAATGTTTCATAAATATCACTATTTTCAAATATTCCACAAATACAACAAACACAAAATTGATTTTCAAGACTTTATAATTTAAATATTTGGATTTAGTTTAACTATTGTAGAATTAAGGTATAGTTTTTAATTGGTAAGGTTTGGATTTGAGTTTAGGATTTAGGATTAAGTTTTGAATGTTAAAAGTTAATTTTATTTTTGTGATATATGTGGAACATTTGAAATATGATGGTACTTTTAAAAGCAAAATTTTATTTAGTGGTATTTGTGAGAATTTCTTATTACTTAATCAATACAAATTTGGTTTTATCAAAAGAAGATAAGGCAAGTAGAAGACAAACCTAACCTTCTATATAATCATCAAAGCTTCTGATTAAATTACTGTCTTTCCAAAGACTCGCGTGAAAATAATTAACCTTCAAGATGATACATGAAGTTGAACCAAATCAGAATCATCTATCGATTGACAAGAGTACGTTATAAAGAAATGATACTTTTCATTCATGTATGTAGTTGATTAAGGAATGTCGCTAAATCATTAAAATTTAAAACTGAAAAAGAAAACAAAAACAAACAAATAATTAAAGAAAATAAAAACAAATAATTATATATATATATATATAAAAAGATCTTCGAGGTGAAGAAAAGTACCAAATCCAAATTGCTGCGTGGGAGGAGTAATACATGTGATTCTGACAAATTTTAAGCCTTTTATTTCTTTGACTAATATAAAAAATAAACCTTTGCTGAATTAAATAAATTGTTTCTTTAAATATATTTGTTTTCACGCTCAACCCAAAAATTTGTATAGATCAATTTTTTTATAAATACGTGAAAAAAAGAAAACAGATATGGGTAGAATAGACAGAGAATTTTTGGGTCTAAAATTAGAGCGAGCTGTTAACAAGTTAACCTATGCATCGACTTCAGATTCGAACAAATTAAACTAATCGCATTTCCTTAACATTGAAAAAATTATTTATTCATTTTCTTTTCTTTTCTTAATTTAGAAAGACACATTAGTGTAACTTTATTTCAAGTGTATAAAAGATTACATTACATAAAGAGGAGCAAACCTAAATGCTATTTGTAAAATTCAAAGTCTGATGCTGGAAAGTTGAAGGCCAAAAAATAGAACAACTTTGGTTTGGCGAACTTTGGGATCTTTATTGCTCGAAGGAAAATAAAGAAGGATAAAAGGCAAAACCACCACTCCAAAGACAAACAGATTACAATAATTTAAGAAATATAATTGAAAATAAAGATGTGAAAGTAGAAAATTGAGTCAGTCCAACTTCTCATAACTTACTCGTTAAGTCAGATTCTCAAATCTTTAAGTTGGGATCGACTTGGCCTCTCTTTCAATTTCACTTTTGTTTTCTGAATATACTTTCTTTGATTTTTCTTATTTCTTAATCATTGCTTCTTTATATTGTACTCAAATTTCTTGTTTTTAAAATGTTTGCCGTCCCGGCATTATTTTTTCACATGGGAAGTTATATAGACAAAGAAATCTCTGAGTCCACGATGTGTCTGTATATGTATAAGGTTTTACATGGGACATATATACATCACAAAATGTAAAAAACTGTTTTCTTTTTTTCACGTATTTATTATAAAAAAATTGATCTATAAAATTTTTAGGTTGACCATTTTTCTTTTTGCTATACTACCTGATATATCATGGTTTTTACCTCTTTTTAACCATGATATAAGTCTCTTTCCTAGAGTCTTTTTGAGTTTTTATAGGTTGACGAACGATTGGAGTTTAATGGGAGCTTTTGGAGCATTTTGGAGCATCGAGGAAAGAAGAGCCGAAGTGATCAAGTCGGAGTCGAGTTTTCAAGGCTGTGTCGATCGACACGAGCATGTCTGACGTGAAGATTGAAGAATTTCCTCTTCGGTCCACGAAGCCCATAAGTTTACAGAAAAGCCCAGTCCGAATTTTAGACCTTATATATAGTTTTTTCCTTAGGCTTTTAGGTTTTTTATCCAGTTTTTAATTGAGACTTGAGAGAGTAGAGCTTTTGGAGAGATTTCGGGACTTCCAGACCTTCAGATTTCGAACCTTTGTATCTCTAACTCTATCTTTTTTATGCAATTTTATTCATTCATAATGTTTACTGCATCTATGTCTGAGTAGTTTGCTTGTTAGGTTTAGGGTAATTCTAGGGTTTGATGAGAAATAGTTAGGATTGAAACACTATTAGGATTTATCTTTATGTTCTTCATCTAGATTGATTTAACTCTGATTTTAGGACTGATCAACTGAAATTGGATATCCTAGGTTGCTTTAATAGATGCGAAAGTATTATTAACAACCGGACATAATCTTAGATGAGCAAAATTGTCTGTTCGCAAAAAATATTGGCTTAGTAATTTTGTGAACAATTGAACCTGAATTTAATGCTTGATTTTATTCACTAAGTTTGCAAAGAAATTTGGAATTTAGGGATTTAGTCATAGATAATCTCTGCAACGAAAGTTGATTGGTTTTATATTCGTGTTTGAGTTCTAGAACTACTCTTAATAAAATCCTGCTCGTTTTTGTCATGTGTCGATCGACACGATCGATTTTCAAGTCAAACCTGCGAATTACCCATAGCCTAACCTTTTGTCCAATTGATTTCTAGATTTCACTGTTTACTTTGCTATTTTTATTACACTCATACATTCTTACTTAGCATAATTTGAATTCACTAATCGATTGTGTATTTAGGTTCCTTGTGGATTCGATCCCTAAGTACTACTACGATCTCTTAATTTGAGAGAGTAGCTCAGGACAAATTTGAGCATATCAAATTTTGGCGCCGTTGCCGGGGAGTCAAAATCACCATTCGATTTTTGATTTTAGAATTTTGTCTAAGTTTTTTATTTTTGTTTTATTACTTACTCGTTCTTTTCTCTTTGTCTTGTGTGTTTCAGGTTTATGCCTAATCGCGTTACCAGAAGCAACCAGAACGAAGAGCTAGTTGATCTCAACCTTGAGATTGAAAAATTAGAACGAGCCAACCGAGTAGCGAGAAACACAGCCAAGATGAACACCTTAGTTCTTATCAGAGGTGAAGACGGGTTTCTTCAGGATGTGATGCAATGCTCAGGATCAGAGGATAGATGAGAATGGAGTTGTCATTTTAGAGGAGCCAGCTGGGCGAGGGCGCACTCTGGGAGACTACAATAGGCTTGACGAGTTCTATGCCAACAGGACAGCGATTCGTCCTCCTTCTTTTCCGAGGAACGACTTTGAGCTGAAGCTGGCTTACTTCTCACTTGTGGCTCAGCACCCGTTCCATGGCCTATCCTCTGAGCACCCCATGGATCACATTGAGAGATTCGAGGACTTAGCATCTAGCATTAAGGCTAATGGAGTCTCTAGCGACTACCTCTACTGCAAGCTTTTCCCCTACTCTCTTAGTGGAAAAGCAGCCTACTGATTGAAGCAGCTGAAGCCGGGCTCGCTGACTACTTGGGAGGACACCAAGAATGCTTTCCTCAACAACTTCTTTGATGAGGCGAGATCCGAGGATCTGAGGACTAAGATTTTTACTTTCAAGCAGGGACCGACTGAGGCATTTAAGGCTTCCTGGGGAAGATTTAAGTCCTACCAGAGAGATTGTCCTCACCATGGGTTCAGTGATGTTCAGCTGTTGGGCATTTTCTTCAGAGGTATTGATTGGAGGTATCAAATGGCTCTGGATTCTGCTAGTAATGGGAACTTCAACACCAGATATCCGGAGGATCCGCTGATTCTTATTGATAACTTGGCTTCTAGCAATAATACCAAGAATGCAGACTTCAAGAGGAAGAAGCTTGATGGGAACATGGATGAAAGTCAGATTGTTGAGGTGAAAGCCAAGATAGACTCTGTGCATAACCTTCTAGTGGGGAAGAAGTCAGTTCAGTTTGCTGCAGAGGTAGAGACTTTCAAGCCAGAAGAAAAGGATGTCAACTACATCAGTGGAGCTGGTTTTCAGGGTCAGAGGTATGGTAATCAACAAGGGTATCAGAAGAACGACTATCAGAAGCCTTTCCAGAGCAATTACACTAGGAACTACAATTCTTCTTCTTACCAGACGCCTCCTGCTCAATCTTCAGATAGTGAGATAAAGTCTATGCTAGAGCAGATTCTAGAGGGTCAACAGAAGATGACAGTGAGCTTCAATGGGAAGATGGATGCCATGTACTCTGATCTGAATGGTAAAATCGAGACCCTAAATCTCCATGTGAAGAAGCTAGACACCCAAGTTACTCAAACCGCAGAGAATGTTAGAAGGCAAGAAGGTTTTCTCCCAGCCAAGACGGAAACAAACCCGAGACTACACGTCAACACTATCACTTTGGAGAGTGAAGAGGAGGTTGAAGAAGATGAGTTTTGTGTTTCAGACCCCGTGTCGATCGACACGGAAGGCTTGTGTCAATCGACATAGGTCGAAAATCGCAAAACTGGAGTTTACGCAATTGGTGATTTTTCTCCCAAGGTCGACACATCCTCTACACAGGCATGTCGATCGACACATCCTTGACACATGCATGTTGATCGACACAGCCCCTCTGTGTCGATCGACACGAGTCCCAAACGAATCCAAACACTTTGAAACCTTCGGTTCAAGCAGAGGAAAGGGTCTACAAGCCCAAGATTCCATACCCACGGGCTATTAGTGTCAAAACACCAGAGGAGAAAGGGAGACATGCTCAACCACTACTGAGGAAGTTGCAAAAGATACCGAATCCAGGGATGTTCGTTGTTCCTTGCTCAATCAAAGGTATGGAATTTAAGAATTCTCTTTGTGACACTGGAGTTAATGTGAATATCATGTCTCAGTCTGTTGCAAGGAAGCTGGGGATTAAGGATCTGCAACCTTCAAAGATTTCTCTCGAGCTGGTCGACTTTTCTTCAACATTTTCGAAAGGGTTCATTCTTGACTTGATGCTTCAAGTAGGAGATTGTCTGGTTCCGGTGGATTTTCACATCATGGAGACGAAAAATGACAGCGAGAGACCATTGATTCTTGGGTCATCATTCTTTGCTACTGTAGGTGCGATTGTGGATTTTCCCAATCAGAGAATCTCCTTCTCCAAGGTCAACAAGAATGTCTTCTACCCCGCAGTTTGGTTCAAGGAGAATTCTTGTATAACCGTTATAAATGGAGGAAAGCAGAGTTTAGACCTTGGAGATGACACGAAGAGAATCCCATGTGCCCCACCCTTGACTTCACCCTCTATGAGATCTGATGGAGACTTGAAAGCCTGCAAGGTGAAGTGCAAAAAGACTTCCAAACCATTCTCTAGGTTCAGAATCATCATCCCCTTAGAGTTGAGGGAGAAAGGAGAGGTAGTTGTTCAAGAGATGCTGCAAACCACCATGAAGCTTTTCCCTGGTATTGTTCCTTGGATGTCTGGAGCTAGAGAGCGATCAAATACAAGGCTATCAACGGATGAGAGAAACAGAAAGCCTCTCAAAGATCCACCAAAAGCCTGAGCCTGACACAGTCAAGCTAGTGCTGAAAACAAGCGCTTAGTGGGAGGCAATCCATTGGTAAGTCTACTTATTTTCGTTTTATTTTTTTTTTGTTTACTAACTTTTAGTTTTGGTTTTAAGTGCTATTTATCTCAAAAAAAAAAAACGAGACGAGAAAACAATAGTGTGTCGATCGACACACCTACTTGTGTCGATCGACACACTTACTCGTGTCGATCGACACGCCCTACAACAGGTAAGTTCTCGTTCTTTTCAATTGATGTTTTCTTTTTCTTTTATGTTCTTTCACCAATCTCAGGCTTGATAACACTGGGGACAGTGTTGTTTAAGTCTGGGGGAGGTAGTTACTAACTTTGTGTTTGTTTTCTAGAGTCAGTCTAAAACGTTTTATTGAGTCAAAATAGTCAGTTGGAAACAATGAACCCTCCTTTGGTTTAGTGGACTGTCTCTTTCAGTTATTTGACCATTTTCCCAGGATCAATTTCAAAGGCAGACTAATGAAAAATTCTAAGGCTGACCAGTTAACTAGAGACATCTGTTACTTCTAGCATAATCCGCCGGGTTCGAGCTAATTATGCGGTCTCCTCGGTGATTGGTGTTCATAGAGCTTGACTCCTCATTCATACCTGACAAGTGCACCTTTTAGTGAAAGTAATGATACTCCTCTTCCTTGTTCTAAAAAATATATATATGATGATGATTGGGGTGGAATGATAGTTCTTGAGTATAAGGATGAGTAAATAAAATTCCAGTGAGTCAGTACTCAAGAAATGATCACCCGGAGCTCAAAAGCAGCAGTCTGAGTCCCTTAGAACGGATGTAGAGGACGAGCGATCTCACGACCATGTCTCCTCACAAGGAACAATAGTAGTGAAAGCACTGTTTTTGGGTCTCAGCAGATTCATAAAAAAAAAAAAGTGTAAAGAATCAAATAAGTCTGGGAGAGAGAAAGAGTACCAAGAGTTGTATGGTTCACTAGTCATGGTATAGTATGGAAATGAGTCAAGAAGGTTCTTGGTATTGAAATTTGGGACGAGACCCAGCAATGAGGACTAGCGGGTTATGTCGATAAGTCGTGGATGAATTTGGGAGGCTGCGAATGTCTATGGAGAAGTACATGGTGGTGGTTTTGAATTGGTTTTACATTATGTGGATTACTAGTTGAAATGGTTGGTCCGGCACTCCAAGGGAAGGTAAGTTTCTGCGTTTTCAAACCTCTTTCACATTCTTAGTTTATGTTTGCTTGAGGGCAAGCAAATGCTAAGTCTGGGGGAGTTGATATATCATGGTTTTTATCTGTTTTTTACCATGATATAAGTCTTTTTCCTAGAGTCTTTTTGGTATTTTTCGAGTCTTTTGAGTCTTTATAGGTTGATGAATGATTGGAGCTTAATGAGAGCTTTTGGAGCATTTTGGAGCATCGAGGAAAGAAGAGCCGAAGTGATCAAGTCGGAGTCGAGTTTTCAAGGATGTGTCGATCGACACGAGCATGTCTGACGTGAAGATTGAAGAATTTCCTCTTTGGCCCACGAAGCCCATAAGTTTACAGAAAAGCCCAGTCCGAATTTTAGACCTTATATATAGTTTTTCCTTAGGCTTTTAGGTTTTTTATCTAGTTTTTAATTGAGACTTGAGAGAGAAGAGCTTTTGGAGAGATTTCGGGACTTCCAGACCTTCAGATTTCGAATCTTTGTATCTCTAACTCTATCTTTTTTATGCAATTTTATCATTCATAATGTTTACTGCATCTATGTCTGAGTAGTTTGCTTGTTAGGTTTAGGGTAATTCTAGGGTTTGATGAGAAATCGTTAGGATTGAAACACTGTTAGGATTTATCTTTATGTTCTTCATCTAGATTGATTTAACTCTGATTTTAGGACTGATCAACTGAAATTGGATATCCTAGGTTGTTTTAATAGATGCGAAAGTATTATTAACAACCGGACATAATCTTAGATGAGCAAAATTATCTATTCGCAAAGAAATTTGGCTTAGTAATTTTGTGAACAATTGAACCTGAATTTAATGCTTGATTTTATTCACTAAGTTTGCAAAGAAATTTAGAATTTAGGGATTTAGTCATAGATAATCTCTGCAACGAAAGTTAATTAGTTTTATATTCGTGTTTGAGTTCTAGAACTGCTCTTAATAAAATTCTGCCCGTTTTTGTCATGTGTCGATCGACACATACATGTGTGTTGGTCGACACGATCGATTTTCAAGTCAAACCTGCGAATTACCCATAGCCTAACCTTTTGTCCAATTGATTTCTAGATCACTGATAAACATTCACTGTTTACTTTGCTATTTTTATTACACTCATACATTCTTACTTAGCATAATTTGAATTCACTAATCGATTGTGTGTTTAGATTCCATGTGGATTCGATCCCTAAGTACTACTACGATCTCTTAATTTGAGAGAGTAGCTCAGGACAAATTTGAGCATATCACTACCGCGAAAAAAAAAGTCGGTTATATTTCATTTTTTTAACATGCGAGGCATTCCGACATTGGTATTTCACATGCGATTATATACAAAAATTGATCTCATGATTTATGATATATACCTAATCCTAAGCATTATCTTTCTAGATTATAGATGGAGCGTTAAAAAACTTCTCGGTTATGACTATATCGGAAGACTTTTGCAAAAAACACTTAATTGGGGTATTTTACAAAGAAATAACATCCATTTGTGTCGTTTTTCATGTAGTTATTTACCTAATAAACTTTCAACGTGTCGACAAAAAAAAAAAACTTTGAACGTGTAGCCACTTAGTGCAATTACCCGTGAAATATAGTACTAGATAAATATTGGAGTATATACTAGTATACAATAAAAGCTTTACAAATGTTTTTTTTCAGTTATAAATTATTGTACTAAGTAAACAACGTCTATCGGAGCTGTTGGACCTTATAACTTTATTATTTCGTTTTGGGTGAAACAAAAAAAAATCAATTACCTTTTACCGAGAAAAAGACTCTTTTTATCAATAAAAACGGACTTAATTACGTTCTTTTTATGGAGAAAGAAACATTATATTCGAAATCATAGTAACGTTGACTGCATGGGTGGGTACATGCAACATTTTATGGCGATCCTCGCGTGATTTTAAAACAAAAATAAAACCTATCGAACTTCCATCTTTGAATTTGCAGTTAAGTAACAATAATTTATCATTTATCTCTTGAAATTAATAGCACTTGAAAAGTATTTAAAGGAAAAGTAGAAACCGCTTTTGCCGAACTAAAGGTGACATTCATATATAACTATATAAACAACCCAAACCAAACACAAATATAGTATTTGATAACGAGGTTCTGATGGACATTTCTACGCAGAGATTTGCCATGAACGGAAGAAGCATGAGACTCCCTCCCGGGTTTCGGTTCGACCCCGATGATGAAGATCTTGTGTTTGAGTATCTAGCCAAGAAGGTCCTCCACCGTCCGATGGACTTCGATCTCCCAGAACTCCGTTCTTGCAATGTTGATCCTTGGGACTTGCTAGGTTTGTTCCAACCTCATTTTTCAACTTTTAGTTACTATATAACATATCAAACTTGTCAATGTTATCTAATAGATGTTGTACGTGGACATTGTTATAGGAGAGAAGAACAAGGAAGTGTATTTCTTTGTGAAGAAGGAAGAGAGAGAGAGAAAGGGAAGAGAGACTTTATCGGGTTATTGGGAAGAGTCTGAAGAAGAGGAAGTAATGGAGGCTGGTGATCGCAGTTATAATGAATGTATTCAATTAGAAGGAAGGAGAAAGACATTTGCTTTCTATATTGGAAAAAGACCACGAGGAACAATAACTCCATGGATCATGTACGAGTTTCGGCTTCTTTCCTCTAGGGCTACAAGGTGGTCATCGTCCTCTCAGTCTCAGGTGAGCCGCAAGTCTAATAGTTCGGACACAATGGATTTTAATTGTCTTTGTAACATATATTTTGTTTTGAGATAATAATATCGATTATGTTTTTGATTAATGGTTACTGTTTTTGGAGTTGAAGGGTGAGTTAGGGAAATGGAGGGCGGTGAAGGTAGTCGTTATGGAAGAGAATGAGGAGGAGATGGAGGAGAATGAACACGCGTCCGACGAGTCTGATGGTGAAGAAGTTGTTCAAAGCCGGTGACTGAGGTTGATGAGATATGCAATTGGTTTAGTGACGAATCATTTGAGCTTAGTTATACTTAGTACTTTTTAGAATATTAGGAAGCATCTAAATGAAAATGAAGATGCTTAATTTGTCTTATTGTATTCCGAGCCATTTGCAATGTAAAAGAGGATGTGGTGATGAAGATGTCACTAGTTGCTTTATTCTCCCGTCTTCTGCTCCCATTAATTATCTTATTATCTTTAATCAAATACTCACGTCCGTTTTATATTATTTGATGTTTTAGATTTTTTTTTTAATTTATTTTAGAATTCGGGATTTCTAGTTAATTCAGGTCCCCTAAAATCTGTACGGTAAAATTCATGGGGCTCATTGTCTTGATTTGATTAAAAATGAAATAACAGTTGTAATTGTATTTGACTAATTTAGGCTGATGGGCAATATATATATACATATGGTTTGCTCAGTAAATTATTAGCCGAATTCAAACCGCAATACATATGATTTGGTTCAGTTTGGTTTGATTCGGTTTTAGTTCAGATTAGTTTTAGTTCTGTTTGGTTGTAAAGAAAAAAAATCAATAACGTAAAACCAAAATTTTAAAATTAAATTATCTAAATTCAATTATTCAAATTTCAAACTAAATAAAATCTATGTGAAACTAAAAAAACTCAATGTAAGGAAACTAAACTTAATTAGAAGAAGGTATGATAGTTGTAGATAGAGAGAAGAACAAGAGTTTTCTTCGTTTATAATTTAAATTAACGATTTAAAGTTTTAATAAAAAAAATTAACTTAACTAATTATATTGACAAAAAAAAAATCAAAGTGATCTAATGAATCTAGATGTTAGGAATACATCTACAGTATTGTTTAATATAATTATTTATTAAATAAAAAGCATAATGCTTTATCAGTTCGGTTTGGAATTAAACCGAACCTAACCGTTCGAATGGATGATAAATTTAACAAATAGTTTGTGTATATACTTTGCTTCTTCTGTTTGGATCGGTTCGAGTCGGTTTGACTCGGCTCTATTCGGTTAATTTTTCCACCCCTATATATACGTACGTAATATTGTGCCTATGTAGTATATACTTTTGGTGATGTATATTGATTGTGTATTTGTGTAGAAGCGAAAATGACTATAACACAAAAGATACAAAGATATGACTCACCAAATGAAACAATATTATAATTTTCAAAATTTGATGCTACCCACTTAATTGGATTTAATCATGAGTAAACACTCATAAAAAAAATACAACTCTCTCCGTTTCTTATTATTTGATGTTTTAAAGATTTTATTTTGTTTCATTTTAATTGATGTTTCCAAATTTTTATGTAAAATTAATTGTATTTTTATTGTTTTGATTATTTGAATTATGCAGATTGATTTTTATTGGTTGAATTATTTTAGAATTGATAATAAAACATGTTTTATTTAGAAAGAATAAAAATTAAATATTTTTTTTATTTGTGTACTACAACTTTAAACATCAGATAAAAAACACACAGAAGGAATAGTAAATTGATTCTTGGTTTTGTGGTTTTCTTGAGAAAGGAGAATTTTAATTCGAATCTACTTATTCCCGAAAACAATACTCAGAAGTTGATGTTCTAATTTTTAGAAGTTGATGTTAACACTGAATTGGATTTAATGATGACTAAACACCCATTAAAAATACCAAATTAACTCTTGTTCTTGTGGTTTTTTTGAGAGAGGAGAACCTTAATTCAAATCTACTTATTCTGGAAAATAATATATTTAATGTTGCTTTCACACCCACATAAATTAAGGGTGTAAATGATGGTCAATTTTTGGATTGGTTGATATATGATGAATTAAAAAAAAATAGAATAAAGTTGAATGAAATAATGGCAGTTAGATAAATAAAATGAATGGAATGAACAATCACAAACAAATATATAAGGTGAGCTAGGGAACTCTCCACGTCGTACGCGGTTAAATATGTTTTACAAATATATAAATTAAAAAGGTATTATTTCGTGGTTAAAAATAACTAATAATGTTTAATTTGGATTTAAGTTTTTTTTTGTTTATATGAAATAATATTATCTTTATTTTTTCGTTTGTTTGCACTAATTCTAATTTCATTAATAATATTGACAATAAGTTTATTTACAATTCCCTTTTAATAACCAAGTACGATTTTGCCTTTTCTAAACAATTCTCCATTTCAATTGATGTTGTAGTATCAACCTTGCCGTTAATATGTTGCACCAAACTACTACTATTATGTGTGTAAATTCTTTTATAGCTTGAAAAATTGACAAAAAATGACATATTGTGATCAATTGTGATCAATTGTGTTCAATATCTATTTGGTTAAATCGTGTGAATTATTCTATTTGTGAATAAAAATATCTACGATGTATAATATTGAATAGTTTGATTTTGGTTTGTGTTTGCATTTTAATCAAAATATCCTTTATTCGAATAAGTCTTAGATCAATATTTTTTTTGTTAGATTAAATATTGAATTTTGACATTAGATTAAACATTATTATTTTTAATTTTACGTAAATTGTAAAAATATTCACACTAATATTTTATTATTTGCTTATAACTTTATATATAAAATATGAAATTTATAAAAATTATCCAGAAAAATAGTTTAAAGAGTACTTATTTGTTAAATAAATATGTACAACTCATATTTATTTAAATTGTATCATAGGTATAAATTATGTTAAATATAGCTTGCCCGAATATCTTAAGTAGAATTTAGAATATAAATAAATTATCTAATATTTTAAAAAATAAAAATATATAATCATAAATTTTGATAAATGAAACACGGATTTAAAAACTTTTTTGTTACTTTCGAATTAAATAATATTTTTGTTACTTTCCAAAAATACCACTAATTATGATTTTTTAAAGTCTAAATTTTAAAAATTCTAAACCCTAAAAATTGTTTTGACCCCTAACAAACCCTAAACTCTCAAAACTAAACCCTAATACAACATAGTTAACTCAAACATAAATAATATAATGAATAAATAATTTTTAAAAAGTGATATTTGCAAAGATTTTAAAGGTAAAATAGAATAAAATTTCTAAAAAGTAGCATTTCTCAAAAAAAATTTATTTTTTAAAGGAATAAAATAGAATGTAAAATAAATATAATTAAACTTAATAATATTATACAAAAAGCAAACGTGTTCATGAGATGTTTTCCATTCCTTTTATTCATGTTCTTTTTCTTTATGAATGCTTTTTAACTCTATTCCTCCATAATCCCATATGTTACGGGATTTTATGGAATAAAATTGATTATTTATTCCGTGTAAATGGTAACAAAATTATGGAATACACATGAATAATGTATCCTACTTAATTTTATCCCATAAATTATCAATCCAGTTGCAGCGTAAGATCCAAGCATGAATTTTATGGCAAAAGAAACACACAATCTTTTAACCAACCACTTTGTAGATTGCCGCAAAGTTTTAACCGTAATAGATACTTTACTATCAAAACGGAATAAACTTGTATACCATCAAAATAACCATAAAGACGAAAAAAAATAGAATAGTTGGTGTCAAAATAGCATACATATCTTGAATCTTGGACATAAGTTAGGTAAACACAAGTAATCCTAACATAGTTTTTGATATGAAAAATTTTAGATATTATTTTCAAATATTGAAACACAAGATAAATTTATTGTTTTTTTATTACGGATTATGAAAACTGCACAAGGTAAACACATGTTATATTGACATTTTTACAACGGATAATTTCACCACTTCCATACGATTCTACATGCATTGAAGATCTCTTGTACCATTTTCTCCGTTAAGCTGCATAATTGATAATAAACCAAATTCTCTAGAATTCAAATGCGAGACCTTCTGTAGTAGAATCATTAATGAATTTTTGATTGACTATCGGGACAAAAACTTTACTTTATTTTTGGATAGTTTTTGTTTTTGTAATCGTTGTGTCCCTAAATTGAAGAATGTATAAAACCACGATCGATATTCACCACGTTATAAACTAGACTCTTGATTTCACTTGTGCCCAATTTTTTTTTTTTTTACAAAATCTTCACTAATAAATATTGATCGAAAACATCTTTCATTTTTCTCAATGTAAATTATTATCCTTGTTAAGATTTTTCTTACAATATCACATATCGAGATTCTTTTTTAAATCAAAATAATTTTGTAATCGATTGAACCGATGTAATTAGTTTTCTTGTTGTTTATACATATATATATTGTGTGTGTATTTATTATATAAGAGTTTTGTACGTGAAAACACAAAAAATAAAATTTCTTTAAAACAAACAAACAAGACGTTGAAGCTAAAAGCGTCGTCGACCTGTAATACAAACATCAATGAATGTCATCAACAAAATAACTAACTGCAAGTAAAAAACGACAACAAGAAAAAAAGATGCCACTTAGATAAGAACAAACTCATGCATTTTCCTAAATAAGTCACTATTTACTAAATTTAGCAAATAAATTGCAACTAACCAATCAACCCATCACACAATCTCAACCCTTAATAATCCCACATTCTCTCCCTTCTTCTTCTTCGATTCCTAAATTTTATCTTCCATTCATCATCCTCTCAATTCCTTGGCTCTCTTCTTTGTCTCCTTTTTTGTTTCAAGGATCTTCTCCAACAGCCTACCCGCCGCCGTATGATCTCTCTGGTAGTGGCGATAAAACCATCCATTTGTTAGTTTATTGATATGGGTTGCGGTGGCTCGAGGTTGGGAGGTGCGGCAGCGAGAACGGGTGATGGCGGCGTTGTACCACTTCCAGCAGGAATACGTCCGCTTCTCCGGCGGAGGTTAGAGGAGATGAAGAAACGGAGCCATGCAAGCGTCTTGAAAGGGAGTCAGACATTGTCGAAGAAGGAGCTTCTCCGGCATGGCTCCTCGGAAGACGGAGAAGAGACGGAGGAGAACGATGGCAGCTTAAAGTCTTCCGCTAAGGTGGCTCCAGCGCCTGATCATAACGTGGAAGAGAAGAAAGAGGTTATTTATGAGAAAATTACGTCGAGAGGTGATGTTCAAGAGGTGAAAGAAGAAGAAGAGGTTTTAAAGAAACAAGAGGAGGAGAATCATCATGTTGTTGGTGATGATTCCATCAATGTTAAGAAGGAAGAAACTGGTGGCATTAAGCATGATGATTATGTTGATGAAACCATCAATGTTAAAAAGGACGGAAATGATGGTATGAATCATGAAGATGATGCAGGGAGGACGACCAACTTTGATGAGAGGATGATATGTCCGGGATCTCCAAGCTTTAGGGTTTATTGCGTCAATGTTACTTCTGATGATGATGAAGGTAAATCACACGTTCATACATTATTTTACATACAAAGAAGATAAATAATTTACTCTCTATAAATGTGGATTAATCTATGGATGCATGCACGTATATGATTGCTAGAAAGATATATTTGGATTTATTGTAACTATTTGTTCTATGATTTTTGATGCGTCATAAGGTTCACAACAATAATTATTGAAATAATCTATCCATTTCCTTTTGCAGAAAAAGATAAAGACGACACGAGAAATTCTATGGAAAACGAAAGCGTCATCATAGACCCAAAAGAGGTGAAAATATCTATCTCTTAACAAAACTCTACTTAAAAAAAAGAAAGAAAAAAAGAGCGAATCGCATGCAACCATTCATCTACATTATTCATTTGATCCATGAATCTCTCGACTCTTATAATTAATGATATGTTTGTATTCAATTAATTATCATAACATAATATAGGACGAAAGCGTGGCCAAGACGGAGAAAAGGGAAAGAAAAGGTAAAAGGTTCGGGATGGGATTGCCGAGGAAGTATTTAGCCAATGTGACTGCGCCATGTTATGCCGGTAGAGGATGCATGGGCAACACTCATTCTCGACTCGTGCAAGAGAAATCGAGCCAGTGATCGATCAAAATAATCTCATATATTTGCATTGGTTTGTTAAAATAAGAACGATGTGGTGTATGTACGAAACGATGAATTAATAACCAAAAACACCCTACCATGGAAACCTCTAATAAGCTTTTAATTTAGACCTTTGATTTGTTTCGAGAAACGCTTGTTTCAGTATTTGTACAACCTCTTCTTCACCTTTGCTTTCTCCCAGGATAAGTTAGTGTTTGACGAATTTACCTTTTTCACGTGGAAAGATGGAAGTAATTGAACTTGTGCAATAAAATATTTGTTGTCTAACTGTATATATTGTCTACCCATCGTTAATTCATGGCTAGAATTTAGGGTCAGTGATAGTCTAATACAATAAATCAATCGTCCATGACTAAATACAAAACTAGTTACAATCAATGTTTTAAGACCGAGACCGGATCGGCCGGTTCGACTGGTTGAAACGCGATCCGACAAAATTTTCGGTCTTAGTTTCATTTAAAATCCGGGATCCTGTTAAACCGCTAAAACACGGAAAAATCTGTCAAAACCCGGTGAACCGGCAAAAACTCAACCCGGACGGTTTCTGGTTTTTAGTAAAAATAAAAAGATTTAGGAGTGGATTTTATGGATAAAAATCTTCACATCAATGGAATATTAACTTTAACAAACCAAGTAGTGCAGAAAATTTAAGGGCTATGGAAGGAGAAGACGCAACAACCAAAAATAAAAAGCCTAGGATTTTTGACTTTTTGTGTGATTTTATTACGTATTATTAATATTTTTAATTAACAGTTAATTTTTTTTATTTATTTCTTCTTCATTTATAACTGTTTTTCTTTCTTTCTTCATCATTTCTTTAATCAATTATTTTATTATTATCATTTCTCATCAATATAAATTAGCAAATTTTATGATAACTTTTTTATGAAAAATATTTAAAAGTTTAAAAACAAAAACTAATTAAAATATATACTAAATATTTATTTTGATCACTATACTTACTTGATATATATTTATTTTATTTTTATATTTATAAAACTATATACATATATAAAAATTTACTAAAATTCATTAATCAATTAATTGGCGGTTAACGCGCTGTTAACCCGGTTCAACCGCATGATCCGGTGACCCAATTGGGACTCCGATTCGTTCGGATTTAAAAAACATTGGTTACAATGTTAACCTTTCATTTACAATTTAAATAATGAAAAATATAAAGATTGTTTTATTTCAAAGAATCATGCATTTTGTGAAAAATCAAGGTCATCATAGTCAGCTGGTAGTTACATCCATCTAGATCATCATTTCCTCATGCCTTCCTCATTTCACAGTGACCTTCTGGGATAAAATCTTGGGATAAAATCTTGATTGTACATGATGTAATTTACGCTATTTACACAAATTTATATATTTAGTAGCACACTTTTTTCTCCATCTAAGATCTCTACATCACCAACAAACAAATTAAAACTAAAATTTATAGCAAATATTAATTTAATTCATATTTATTTATATTTATTATTATTATTCATAAATATTAAAGATTAAAATTAAATTAAAAAACTTAAAACGAAAATAACTAAATAAATGAATAAAAATAATAGTACAAGATTATAAAAATATTTTATTGGTAATAATAATATAGGGATACGAAACAAAAATAGATGTAGGGAGACATGAATTTGTATTAGAAGATTACGAAATAAATGTTAGTGAAAAAGTGTTCGAAGAGAATTTGACTAAATTTCATAAAAATATATGTACAAGACAAACATAAAATCTTTTAGTCCGCATCAAACCCACAATTTTTCTTAGTTTTTTTCATTAATAAAATTAAGTTAATATTAAATGCTCTTATACCATTGTCAAAACATCTTTTAAATATACATAAGAGTAACTTAGATACACTAATGTAGATTACCAAACAACCATCAAATATTAATTATTACCTAAAAACATGTTAACAACAATATACTCAATCTTCATTCTCGGCATTAATAAGGAAATCATCCCTTTTAATCCTATTGTTCAGCAAATAATAGCTCCAATACCAATATTATTTGTTATCCACTAAAAATCTTAAAATGGAAAAAATTACTAACCTCAATATAATATTGGCGAAGGAGAAATACATATTTATCTCAATATAATATTGTCAAAAGATAATTTATCTAAGATATTCTAAATTTTTTGAAAAATGCTACTTTTGAAATATTACTTCTCAAAAATTTTACATTTTCAATTTTTTTTCAAAAATACCATTTTTTCAAAATTATTTATTCATTATATTATTTATGTTTGGGTTAATTATATTATATTATGATTTAGTTTTGAGCGTTTAGGGTTTGTTAGGGGTCAAAACATTTTTTAAGGTTTAGAATTTTAAGATTTAGATTTTAAAAATTCAGAATTAGTGACATTTTTTCAAATAGACAACCCACTGTGCCATATTTGAAAAGTGGCACACCAAAAATAGTATTTTTGCAATTGTCCCAAGATATTCTCTGGTATATCAAAGGAGAAACATTGTAAAACAGTTTTAATAATATGCCACCCCCACAATTTTTCTCACTCTTTTTATTTTTCGTTTATTTAATTTCTCTATACCTATTATCAAACACATTTATTTTCAAATATCATTTATTTCAAATATGCTAACTCCACTTGCCAAACACATTTAACGATTTCTAAACTTGCTAAAAACGATTGTTCAGAAATTAAAATTTAAAATAATTTTTTCTAAACTTACCATTAAATCTGAAAAATCGAATTATCGGACATTTCTAAAATTGGCTAAATAATAAAATTTGAAAAGATAAATATAATTTAAAATACGAAAATCAAATGACTACGGGATAAAAATTTCACCTAATGAATTAACAAAATTGAATAAAATATATAAATAAAGTAATATTCTTTAGTAATTTTTGGTTAGTTCAATTATTTTGGTTCGGTTTCATATAATTCGAGTTAAGTTGTGGTAATTTAGTATAATAATTTATGTATCCATGCAGACTATTATATATTTTGGTTCAAGTTTGGATTGTTCAATTTTTATTTGGTTCGATTTATATATTTTGTCTATAACTTGATGAAATATATTCCTATACAAAAACAATCGTAAATTCAGATATGCATAAACCAATTTTGGATTTATTATAATAAATTTGGTCAAAATTGACAAAAAAAATTCTACAATAACTAGAGTTGATTATTTTAAATAAAACTATACTAATTTCATTATAAACATGTCACTCTGTAGATAATAAACTAAATCATAATCTTAATCCTAAATTAACTATCTTATAAACATTATTTACCTAACCTAGTTATTAATTTATAAGATATTAATTATGTTATCAATCGAGGACTTAATTAGAACATCTCCAAGAGACTCTTCCTTTTTGAAGTATGCGATACTTCAAATTTGAAGTTATTAAATTTTGTCTCCAATGATAAATTTCGAAACAAAACGTCAAAATTTTGGGTATTTGCATTATAGTCCTCACTATGAATCATAATTAATTAAAATCATAAAATTTTATAATTAACTAGAGTACAAGAAATATTAATTAATAAAACATTACATCAAAATATAAAATTACATAACTATAAAATAAAAAATACACAAAATAAATTATAAATTACAATAATACCAAATTACTCAACAAAATTATTTCCATAATGCTTTCATATATGATCAATCAACGCATTCTGAAGTACTAAATGACTCTCTTTATTTTTTATTTGTAGATTACGAGCTAAAAATTCTTGAAATCGAGCATTTTTATTTATTGCCATTTCAACTGTTATCTCTGGCGTTAATCTTGCATCTCTAATTGGTGCATTGATATCACGTTCATCTTCAATTATCATGTTATGCATTATAATGAATGCTGTCATGATATCATGTAATACCTCTTTCTTCCAATAACGTGACGATCCTGCTATAATAGCAAACTTGGATTGCATAACTCTAAAAGCACGTTCAACATCTTTCCGACATGATTCGTGTCTTGCTGCAAACAATTTTTTCTTTGGACCTTGGGGATTGCTTATAGTTTGAACAATCGTTGACCATTTCGAATAAATACCATCAGCTAGATAATAACCCATGTTATATTATTTGCCCTGAATAATATAATTAGTTGGAGGAGCGGTACCTTGGACAAGCTTTGAAAATATATCAGATGACTTCAAAACATTAATGTCGTTGTTGCTGCCAGGCATACCAAAATAGGCATGCCATATCCATAGATCGTAATCCACAACTGCTTCCAGATTGATTGTGGGTGATCCGCTACGACGTGAAAATTGTCCTGCCTATGCGGTTGGACAATTCTTCCACTTCCATTGCATACAATCTACACTACCCAACATTCCAAGAAATCCACGTTGTTTACCGATATAGAGAAGCCTGGCAACATCTTCTGATGTTGGTGACCTAAGATGCCATTCCGAAAAAATTTCTATAATTGCACGACAAAATCTCTTCATGCATTCAATTGATGTAGACTCTCATATTTTGATGTATTCGTCCGTGGCATCAACAGGCATACCATACACCAGAAATAACCGTTGTGACATTCGAAATCGACGATGGAACTCTTTTTTACCATACACAGGATTATTAGAAAAATAATCATTGAACAAATTACGGTGAGCATTTTCTCTATCACGGTGTATAACTGCATGATTGAGAATAGAGCCTCGATGACTTACTTGATCGGTTTCTTGAGTGAGTTCGTGAAAAAGACGATTGTTGTTGAGAAACAAATTGAGTGCAATTTGCTCTCTCTATCTATGGCAGCATTGTCATTCATCAACCATTCATCAAACTAAGATGAGTCGGAAGAGGAAGATGAATTTTGAAAAGAAGATGGACCTCCAATATTAAAATTTATTTTTAGCTAAGTTGTGATGTTGTGATATTTTTCTATCGTTGATATGTGTATTTTTATATATACAAATATTATTGAAACAACCCAGCTCGTAAAAATTTAAAATTTTCCCAGATTCAGATTATTATTATCACAAATAATAATCCTCAACGGTCAAATACACAATACGCGGAAACTATACAACAATTAACCAATCACAACATCTAATAAATCTCATACTTTCTTGAAGCTAAACCAACTCCAATTCCAAATTCAACAACCAATTCAGCAACATAGACCAAATAACAATCCAACACAGTTCCAGAATTACTAACACCCTAGCAATTCTAATAATAACGAGCAATCAATCGAGCCTCTAGATCATCTCCTCTTCCCGGCAACGATTCCACGATCACACCTTGCCTTTACCTGCATCACATGGTTATAAGAGATGCGTGAGTACTATCACAAATACTCAATGAGGTGGTCATCCCATCTACTTGGCTATACACACAAGCATAAGAAAATGACACAATACCAGGATGAACAATCAACAATGCAAAACACAAACAAACAAATACAAGTTCGCTCAACAAGCCATGCGTCGATCGACACAAGCACCCTGTGTCAATCGATGCACCCTGTGTCGATTGACACAGAGCAACTGCGTCGATCGACGCAACATCACTGTACCCAGGATCGAACCTATCCTCTCATGGTTCAATCCCAGATCGCATCACATCGATCTCTGCACACAAATCCACCAAAACAAGCACAAATCCACACAAAACAATACAGCAAACGCATCCTATCAATTCTTATACCCAGATAAGCCATGGTAACGCACTCACCTTGGATCTGGAAAGGAAAAGGATGAAAAACACCAAGAACAAAAAGAACACTCCCCAAGGATCCGAAATCCTCTCCCAAACGCGATCAACGAGCCCAGCAACGATCTCCAAAACCTCCCAAACGAATCTCTTTCTCTCAAACACTCTGGAACATTCTGGAAATCTCTGAAACTCTAAAACCCCTAAAAACACGGCCACCCCCTTTATATAGGGAATCCCTAGGGTTTTTACCCTTTACCGGTCCGTAAACCGACAACTTAAATCGAACCAACTCGTTCAATTTAACCTTGCATTGATCGACGCACACCACCTGCGTCGATCGACCCACGACCAAAAATCACAATATTTGGTTCGTGGTAATTACAACTCTTCCCCACTAACACGGATTTGACCTCGAATCACGCAACACCGTCCCACTACGGCCACACTCCTGACCCAACCCGGCCAGCACCACCCGAAATCAACTCTCGATCTCCAAAGCTCCTCTACTCTTATACTAGAATCACATCACACCGTCTCACTATGGCTACAATCCTGACCAAACCCGGTCAGCACCACCTGAGATCTACTCTCGATCCCTGAAGCTCATCTAGTCTCATATTTACAATCACATTACAGACATTATTGCTCATAACTCATATCTATATACACCCCTCTCACTCTCAGGGTCGTCACCCTTTGAACTCTCGATGTATATCATACCCCTCCCACCTTCAGGACCGCCCTCCATCAGGCTATCGGTATGCTCTATGCCCCTCCCACCCTCGGGACACACAGTCCGTCAGGCTATCGGCATGTAGGCAAATCACACATCCCCTAGAGAGATCCTTGTCCCTCAAAGTATATGTAGGGAATCCACTATCCCCTAGAGAGAACCTCACTGTCCCCTCAAGTATATGCAGGAAACCCATTCTCCCCTGGAGCAATCAACTCTGTAACGTGCATCATAAGCACCTGTCGACCAAAATCACTTCCTGTGGTCCATCATGACATTCCCTATCCCGGAATATCACCACCTCATGACCAATCTTTAGGTCATCCAAAACAACCCAAACACGAGGGTGTTTCCACCAGAGTTCCTGGAAAAGACAAGTCCTAACTCAAATAAAATCTCTGTTTCCAGACTCTCCCTAAAAAATAGACAGGTTCTAACTCACATGAAACCTCTATTTCCCAGCGCCATCTAGAGAATAGACAAGTCTTAACTCTCGTAGAACTTTCATTCCTAGATACTCCTCCTAGAACATGGAAAAACTCTAACTCACATAGAATTTCTATTTCTAGCCATCACATAATATATGACCGCACCATTCATCATAACACATGACCCCACCAGTCATCATAACCCATGACCCCACCAGTCATCATAACACATGATCCCACCAGTCATCATAACACATGACTCCATCAATCATCATAACACATGACCCCACCAGTCATCACAACACATGACCCTACCAGTAATTATACCACATGACCCCACCAGTCATACTATAAGAACTCGTATCTTATAAACACATTTAATAAGAAAACCCATCTTATTTAATCACCAAAAATGTATAATCGTTACATCCCAAACGAAAATACATCAATAACGCATAGCCACATGCTACCACAGACACTAAAAACCAGAAAAAGACAATCAAGCCTCCACTTACTTCTCGAACCACTTCGAGAACTTTGCCTTCATCTTTGCTTTTGGTTCCCAAGTCTCCTCCTCAACACCGTCACACTCCCACACGACTCTCACCAACGGTATCCTCTTCCAACGCAGAACCTTGACTCTCTTCTCGAGAATCCTCACAGATCTCGCCTCCAATGTCATGTTGGGCTGAAGATCCTCCGGGATTCTAGCCAACATGTCCTCAGACCCATGTGGACACTTCCGCAGTATCGATACATGAAAGACTTTATGAAAGGCCTTCATACTCTGAGGTAACTCCAACCGATAAGCTACTGGTCCCACCCGTTCCACAACCTTGAACGGACCCAAAAATCTCGGACTTAGCTTATTCTCTGAAATGGATCTGTTAGGACCCCTCAACATCGCTGCCTTGAGATACACCAGATCTCCCAGCTCAAACTCTAGCTCTTTCTTCCTCTTATCGGCATAACTCTTCTGCCGATCTTGAGCTTCCCTCATGTTCAGCCTCAAGACTCGGATCTTCTCCGTCGTCTCCTGAACAAACTCTGCACCAAACATGCTCCTCTCCCCCATTTGAGTCCATCATAATGGTGTACGGCATAACCTCCCATACAGAACCTCATATGGAGCCATCTCAATACTCGCCTGGTAGCTATTGTTATACGCAAACTCTACCAGGTTCAGGTGATCCGCCCAATGACCACCGTAATCCAGCACACACATCCTCAGCAAATTCTCAAGGGTCTGAATCATCCTCTCAGACTGCCCATCCGTGTGAGGATGATAAGTTGTGCTCAAATGCACCTTAGTGCCCATCTGAGTCTGGAATGCCCTCCAGAACTCTAAGATAAACCTCGGATTCATGTCTGACATGATACTCGCTGGCATCCCGTGCAGCGTCACTATCTCCCGTACATACTTCTTAGCCAACACCGGTGCTCCATCGGTCTTCTTGATGGCAAGAAAATGTGCTGACTTAGTTAAACGATCCACAATCACCCAAATAGCATCATACGTCCACAAAACCGACAACCATGTCACAAAGTCCATGGTAATCATGTCCCACTTCCACTCTGGAATGGATAAACTCTACAACAACTCGCTCGGAACCTGATGCTCAGCTTTCACTAACTGGCACACGTTGCACGCTGCAACCTAGTTAGCGACATCCCTCTTCATCCCGACCCAGTGATAATACCGCTTCAGATCATGATACATCTTGGTCGCCCCCGGATAAATAGACAAAATGCTCGAATGAGCCTCTCTCAGGATCTCGTGCCTTAGATCCTTATCCTTGGGTACACAAACCAGCCCGTTCACAAGTATCGTCCCATTCGTAGAGACCTGATACTCAAAACCTGTAACCTTAGAAGCATCAATCAAACCGTGATCCTTCTCCTGAGCTACTCGAATCCTGCTCAGCAAATCTGCCTGGTTAGCTGCCTCTAACCCCAACGGCTCATGTGAGATAACACATAACCTCAACGTGCTAATCTCGCTCACCAAAGCCTTCATATCCCACTCCTGAGCCGAAGCAACCTTCTTCCTACACAACGCTTCTACAACCAGATTAGCCTTACCCGGATGGTATCCAATCTCCATATCGTGATCTACTACCAACTCCATCGAGCGCCTCTGTCTCTGGTTCAACTCTGGCTGAGTAAAGAAGTACTTCAGACTCTTATGGTCTGTGAACACCTACACCTTTCCGCCATAAAGATAAGATCTCCAAATCTTTAAAGCGAAAATCACCGCAGTTAGCTCCAAGTCATGGGTAGGGTAGTTGCACTCATGCTTCCTCAACTGCCTCGAAGCATATGCAATAACCTTTCCTTGCTGCATCAGCACACAATCCAGACCAACTCCTGAAGCATCCGTATACACCACGTAAGGCTCGCCCGGATTCGGCAACGCCAACACTGATGGACTAGTCAACATCTCCTTTAGCTTTCCGAAACTCTCCTCACAAGCTGAAGACCACTCAAAAGGGACATTTTTCCCCGTCAGCTTCGTCATCGCCTGCGCCATACTCGCAAAACCCTTGACGAACCTCCTATAGTAACCCGCTAACCCGAGAAAACTTGGGATCTCGGTGGCATTCCTCGGTCGAGGCTTCCCTCTGCAGACACCACGTGGCCAAGAAAACTCATCTCTCGCTGCCAGAAGCTGCACTTACTCAATTTCGCGTAGAGCTTCTGCTCCTGCAGCTTCTACAGAACCACTCTGAGATTAACCTCGTGTTCCTCGGGACTCCTCGAATACACCAGAATATCATCGATTAAGATGATCACAAACTCATCCAGACACTCCTAGAAGACCCCGTTCATCAGCCTTCTGAACGCCACTGGTGCATTCGTCAACCCGAAAGGCATCCCCACGAACTCATAATGCCCACATCTCATCCTAAAAACAGTTTTTCTCACATCTGCCTCATTGATAGGAATCTGATGGTAACCCGAAGCCAAATCGATCTTGGAGAACCAGGTAGCCCCCCGCAACTGATCCAACAACTTATCAATCCGCAGCAAAGGATACATGTTCTTCACCATGACTCGATTAAGTCCCTGGTAATCGATGCATAACCGAAAACTCCCATCCTTCTTCTTCACAAACAACACTGGCACTCCCTTCGGTGAAACACTAGGCCGGATAAATCCCTTCCCCAAAAGAGCATCCAGCTGCTTCTTCAGTTCTGCCATCTCTGCAGGAGCCATACGGTAAGGCGCCTTGGATATGAGAGTCGTCCCAGGCTCCAACTCAATCGTAAAAGGATCAGACCGAGATGGCAGTAATCCCTGCAACGATTGGAAAACATCATGGAAATCCTGAACAACTCGAATATCTCCAACTGCAACCTCTCCAACAGACTATGGCATCACAATCATCGCCAAATACACCTCGCAACCCTTCTCAATCAGCTGCTCTGCCTGAATTGCTGAAATCACGAGACTCCCAGAAGTCGGCCTTACTCCTTGATAAACCAACCTCCCCACCTTTCGCTCAAACACAACTCATCCCTGATGACAATCCAGATGGACCATGTACCAATCCAGCCAATCCATACCCAGAATGACATCGTACAGCTCCACTAGACTAATAATAAGATCTACTGGCATCAACTCTCCCGCCACCAGAATATCCACACAATGAGCCTGCTCGAAAGTAGCTAAAGACTTGCCACCAGTAACCTTAACTACTCCCGACCGCTCATCAAAATCGCTCCGGATTCCGCTGATCTCCGCACACTCCAGAGTAAAGAAGTAATTCGTAGCTCCAGAATCAAATAAAATATGGGACTCACACCCGCCCACTACTAAAGTCCCTGCACAAATTCCATATGCTTAAGAACCCTAACATTCTAGCACAGACTCACAAATTCCAAAAAATACTCAATTCTACCACTTAGAATTTAAAAAATCAAGTTTTGAAATTACGTGTGATCGATCTGGCGCTAGAACCACCCACCTCCACCGAAGTGAACACCCGCAGTGCCGCTGCAATCTGAGCCACTGGCTGCACTACCGCCACTGCCATCTACTGTAGTCTAGGACACTTGGGCTTGATATGCCCCGGCTCTCTGCAGTGAAAGCACACCCGTGTATCCTGACCCTTAACCCGCGTGTCCCGAGCCTCGATCCTCTTCGGACAGCTCGCCACCCGATGATCCGTGCTCCCACAATCGAAGCATCCCGAACCACCCTGACCGGCCCCTGAAGTGCTCTCCCTGCGCAGGTTTCCCGCCCTTGGTCGGACCCACCTACTGCTGCGACCTCCTCTGCTGCTGCACCGATGGACTAACCACCACAGCCTGCCCCCTCAAGTCATCTTCTATCGCACCAGCTGTCTCAACCAACTCCGCCCTCATGGCGAACCTACTCGCTCAACAGCGAGTCCTCAGATCTGGTCGAAGTCCCCTTAGGAACCTCTTCACATGGGCTTGCTTGCCCTCTATGCCTCTACTCGCATGCACCATAAGTTGACTGAACTCCGCGTCGAACTCCTTCACTGACCGGTCTCCCTGAGCAACCTCCAGAAACCTCAGCTCCAACCGATCCACCGCCTCCTGTGGGAAATACTTGGCGTTAAACGATCCACCGCCCCCAGCCCATCTCTGCCTGCACCCTCCTGGCCTCAGCACCTCTCCACCAGAGATGCGCATCAACCTGCAGGTAATGAACTGCCAGAACAACCCGACATCCCTCTAGACACCGCATAGAGCAAAAGTTACGCTTCAGCCTCAGCCGCCAATTATCGGCCTCCTCATGCTTGGCACCTCCCAATTAAAATCCCGTGCCAATCCTCTGCATCTGCTCCATCATCCTAAGGTAGGATGGGAGCTCATCCGTAACCGCCACAGCCGGGTTACACCCGGTTACACACCTACCCGGCTGAACCCCAGCTATACCCGGGTGCACACCAGCCACTCTCGGCTAAACACCAGCCACACCTAGCTGAACCCCAGCCATACCCGGCTGCACTTTTGGAGCCTGACCCTGAGCCGGCACCCCACCTGGTAACCGCTCTAGAATCATCTGTAGCAAATCCGCCAAACGATCATCTCGATCCTGGGCTCTACCTGCAGCAGCACCCCCACCTGGGCCTGCTGCACCGGGACCTACACCCGTCCCACCAGTCCTCACACTGACATTCACAGTGGCCACACCCACGGACCCCTCCTGATACGCCTGCGAATCAGCCACCTACTCCCGCGTGATCTTCTAGGCTACACTCGCGGCATCAGACTCACTTACAAGTCCCTGCCCGCGCCTACGCCCACCACGACCACCTCGGCCTCCACGACCCCCCACGACCTCTGCCTCTAGTACCTCTAGCCATCTCATACTAGAAAACCAGAAAGTCAAACAACACTTACCGTTGAATCTCATTGAAGGCCGGAGAAGATGATCTAGGACTCCAAATCCACACAATAATCAATCGACTAACTCACATAATCAATCAATTGCACCCGCCCTAGAACCATAAGGGCTTTGATACCAAACTGAAACAATGCAACCCCTAAAAATTTAAAATTTTCCCAGATTCAGATTATTATTATCACAAATAATAATTCTCAACGGTCAAACACACAATACGCGGACAATAATACAATAATTAACCAATCACAATATCCAATAAATTTTATATTTTATTGAAGCTAAACCAACTTTAATTCCAAAAACAACCAATTCAGCAACACAGACAAAATAACAATCCAACACAGTTCCAGAATTACTAACACCCTAGCAATTCTAATAATAACGAGCAATCAATTGAGCTTCTAGATCATCTCTACTTCCCGGCCATGATTCCACGATCACGTCTTGCCTTTACCTGCATCACATGGTCATAAGAGATGCATGAGTATCATCATAAATACTCAGTGAGGCGGTCATCCCATCTACTTGACTATACACACAAACATAAGAAAATGACACAATACCAAGATGAACAATCAACAAGGCAAAGCACGAACAAACAAACACAAGTTCGCTCAATAAGCCATGCGTCGATCGACACAAGCACCCTGTGTCGATCGATGCACCCTGTGTCGATTGACACAGAGCTACTACGTCGATTGACGCAACATCACAGTACCCATGATCGAACTTATCCTCTCATGGTTCGATCCCATATCGCATCACATCGATCCCTGCACACAAATCCACCAAAAACAAGCACAAATCCACACAAAACAACACAACAAACACATCCTATCAATTCTTTTACCCAGATAAGCCATGGTCACGCGCTCACCTTGAATCTGGAAAAGAAAAGGATGAGAAACACCAAGAACAAGAAGAACACTCCCCAAGGATCCGAAATCCTCTCCCAGACGCGATCAACAAGCCCATCAACGATCTCCAAAACCTCCCAAACGAATCTCCTTCTCTCAAACTCTCTGAAAAACTCTCTGGAACTTTCTGAAAATCTCTGGAACTCTAAAACCCCTAAAAAACGCGGCCACCCCCTTTATATAGGGAAACCATAGGGTTTTCACCCTTAACCAGCCTGCAAACCGATAACTTAAATCGAACCAACCGGTTTTATTTAACTTTGTATCGATCGATGCACACCACCTGTGTCGATCGACGCACGACCAAATCACAATCTTTGGTTCGTGGTCGTTACAATTATTATCTAAGAAGATAAGAAAATCTTGAAATATTAAACTTAGCTATTCATCAGATCGCATCTATCATCAACGGTTGGATTAAAATCTTATCCAACTTATCTCACTTTTCTGACATTATCATATACGAAAATCTTGAGAAATTGATCTTGATCATTCATTATATCGCTTTTGTCATGAACCGTTAGATTAAAATTCTATTCACTATCCGTAAAATTTATTCGTGACCATTCATTTAAAACTTTATCCACACATTTTCGTGTATAAGTAATAGACCTTTGATCAAGAAAAAATTCACACTTCAATCAACTCCTTGTTCTCTAAAGAGAAACTATGAAAAAAAAAATAGAGGTTCATAATTCAATAAAAATGAGGATGAGTTGTTACGTAGTGTGTATCTAGAGATATCATAAGATCCGATTGAAGTAATAACCAATCTCTAAAAAAGTTATGGGAAAAAGTATATGATCGAAAAAAAATGAGAGTTGAAAAATTAGAAGCATCTGATCTTTACAGTGTAGGATGAAAACTATCACATATGCTGTTAGAAATTTGAAGAGCTGCATAAACCAAGTGGAGAAGATGTATCTAAATGGTGCGTCCGAATTTGATATTGTAAGTAAACTTGTTTCCGACTCCATTTATAAATGTTATTGGTTTATATAATTAACAAAGTTTATGTGCCAATTTTTTGCAGATGGTAAAAGCGAAAGAACTTTTAGTACAAGATCCAAAACTAAAAAAAGGTTTTATGTTTGATCACGTGTGGATTTTGATAAAAGATATCCCAAAGTTTACCGACAATGTCAACATTAGTATTTCAAATACTCCTAATACCGAAAATGATGTTGTCGGTTCTCCAACATCACAATTTCCAGGACTATCTTCATTTTCAATTAACTTAAGTAGTGACGATGGTGGATCAAATTCATCACAACGACCTATTGGATCGAAGAAGGCAAAACTTAAGAGGAAGATTGATGAAGGTAATAACTCATCTCTTGACACTTTGGTTTCATCAAATAACCAAATTCTTGATCTATTAAAAGAAAATGCAACAACTAGAGGTAAAAGTTACGAGATGACTTAGTTACGTTTGCAAAATCAAACAAAAAAATTAGACTTAAAAGAAATACAAGAGAAAAATAGAATATTGTTAACAAATTTAGACTTGATAGTAATACATGTGAGTTTATTCGATTTGAATAAACAAGAATCATACAAAAAAGAACTTAAGCTACCCTTAATAAGATAGTAATATAAAGCACGTGCTTTATATTTGAAGATATAGAAGTCTCTTATTGGAAGATACCCTTAATAAGAAAATTCTGATAAAAAAAATAAGAAACTAAAAAAAGACTATTCAGCTCTGGTCTGGAGAAAGTTGTGACGGAAGAGTTGAAAGACTTGTTGCCTGAAATCAAACTAGTCACCCACCAAAAAAAAGAGGGTTTTGCTTAATTTCTCCTTTTTCTCTCGCTGATTCGTAATACTTCTAGATCCAGAGTCAAAATGGACTCACCGCACTCGAATTTGCTCCCGGAAGTTGATTCCTTGCCCGATGGATTCGTCGATGGTGCTGCAGAGCCTCCACTCATTTCTCCGGTGGCCGAGGAAGAAAATTGTATCAAATCAAACCATCAAACTGATGATGTCTCAATCGAGAAAGCAGAGAAGCCCAGGACTTTTCCGGTTCCATTGTGTGAAGAAACGGATGGTAATGACGATGACGTAGATGATCTAATTCAGGTGTCGAGCAAGCTTAGCTTAGAGCAGAAAGAAGCTCCTCTCGTTTGCCAAACATGTGAGAAATGTGAACGAACAGATTCTCAAATCTTGTATGGGAATTTACTTGTTTGTAATCTAACTTTGTGTCTTTCCTTTTGAGATAGTATCAGAAGGGTCAACTCAGAATCCAACCTTGTCCAACGAAACGGCCTCTACTCAGAGTCAGAGTATGGATTCGCTCAAACCCAAAAAACAAGTTAGTATTTTGATGACTTCTTCGACTTGTTTCAATTGCATTTCCCTGTTAGATTACAAGCTATAGTAGAAAGTCCATTTGATTAGTCCTAAAACCTAAGATTCTGGATGTAAAATGATAAGCAGGCCTTGTATACAGAATAGATTCTCTTTGCATTTTTTGTATACTGTTTGGTTGTTGAAGATGATGGTTCTGATTTGTACTGGTATTGGAAGCAGGAGGCAGTTGAGACAAAGCGTAAGGGCTCGAAGAATATGTTCAAATCAGAGAAAGAGTTTCTGGAATTCATGCTCAAGTATCAACAAGTCCTTTCTGAAAGAGATTCTGGTAATAGGAAATCAGTAAAACTAGTTTTCTGTTACCTTGATTGTTTTATGCTTTTATAGTCTTTACTCATTAATTTAAACGATTTTGTATCCTTCCTTTCTGTAGCTATTACTGTCCGTGACAAGCTTGAGTCGCTTTGTAGAGAGTTACAACGTCAAAACAAAATGTTGATGGTATGTTTTTTTTGTCTGGCCTTCTCTATTTGGTTGTCATATGTATTGCCTTGTTAAACTGTTTAGGTGGATGAATTGGTTATTCCTTTCTTTAACAGGAAGAATGCAAGCGGGTATCAACTGAGGGACAGACTTTAAGATCAGATTTATCGACAAAGTTCCAGGAAGCAATAAAGGTTGTTGAACACGTCTTTTTAATGTGAATTCTTCCGAGGGTTTTAATCTGTTGTGAACACGTCATTGTATAGTATCCTTGTTATTTCTTCCTAAGTAGGCAAAACATGATGCGTCTCGTTCTTGGTATTTGTTTTATTTCCTTAGTTTTCCTTAATCATCCGTGCTGTATGCTTTAGAGAGTCAAGAACTCTACACTAATACTTGCACATGTTAGTATCAAAAATCGTACAGAGCTAGTTAATCCTTCAAAATGTTGGATCTCACTTATATAAAGTAGAGAAGGGTCCATAATAGTTTCACATAGATGGAGGATACTCTAAAATAGACTGATGAAGTTCGCTTGTAGGCTTTTGCAATGTCAGAAACTTACAAAACTGAAATCAGAAGTTCAATTTCCTTTGCTTTTTTTTTTGTTACACTGTTGACCTTACAAAGCCTCTTTGGTTATAGGACGTGAGCATTAAGTTGGACGAGCAAAAGGATGAAAGCCTCGCACAACTAAAAGAAAATGAGATGTAAGCCTGAATATGCTGTGTATGAATATGCGCACTCACATTCTGAATTGTTTAGAAAAATTTCAGTATATTTATCATATACATATAGTTTTGTTGCGGATTGAATTGGGGTATCACTTGAAAGTTGAAACAGTTACCAGCTTTGTAGCATATTTTAGAGATCATTGTCAATTTCAGTGGTTTTGTTTCTTAATGTGCAGGTTGAGGACGAAGTTGAAGCACCTGGCTGATCAATATATGCTTTCAGAACAACAACATCAGCAAAGAGTATAAATATATCTTCTTCTTTCCAACTATCTATGAAGCATCATCTAGCCGAAATTATTGGCGTAACTGTGATGTATACTTGACAACATCTCGTTTTTGGATGAATAGTTGAAGCAGAAAACTCTCGAGCTACAGATTTCGGAGTTGAAAATTAAACAGCACGAAGAGAAACTCATCCATGAACAATCTCAGATGAAAGTTTATGCAGGTCAAGTTTCTCAGCTTTTAGCTACTGAGAAAAATTTGCGGTTGCAGCTAACAGCTGATGGAGAGAAATTCCATCAGTTTCAGGTCTGGTCTCTTCCCTATTTTACGCTTTGTACATAATTCTTCATTGTCTTCTCGATTCAAAATGATCACTGATAACAAGATTGCTTGGTTTGGGTGTGTGAAAATTGAAACTTATAAGAATGCAATACTACTCTTGGAAGATCTGTTTCCGCTGATATTATTTGAAAAAACGATGATTTTGCAGGACGCATTGGTGAAGAGCAATGAGGTGTTTGAAACATTCAAACTAGAAATCGAGAAGGTAAACAATTTCATGTCTTCATTGTTCTCTGAAAGATCAAGAAATGCAATTTCTGTGATTTTATCAAACTGATCCCGTCTCTCTTGGTGTTTTTGAGTAGATGTCGAAAGCAATCAAAGAACTTAGGAAAGAAAACGCGTTCTTGAAGAGCAAAACCGAGAGATCGGATATTACTCTCGTAGAACTCGTGGAAGAGGTAAAACAAAACTCTCTTGTCATCACCATTTTTAAAGGCTTGTAGATTTTGGTTATGATGAAACCAGTAACATCAATTTTCTTTATATTTGTTGGACATTGAAACAGCGTGAAAGATTGAAGAAATTGTTGGAGAAGACAAAGAATCAGAAAGATAAGCTCGAATCTCTTTGCAGATCCCTTCAAGCAGAAAGAAAGCAAAAGGAAACTAACAATGAACCATGAAGCAGAGTTTATGATTTCAGTTTTTTTGTGTGTGTTTTATTATTGTTTTGGTCAGGGTTTAAACTAATTAACAATTCAGATTAAAATTTTCAATTGGACCCTAAATTTACTCAAAATGTAGCCTTATCACATCAATTGATTTTGCTAGCCAAGTCTAATTTATTTCATAATAATAAATAAGAACGTATCTCTCCATTTTCGTATTGATAAACAAATAGTAGTATAATACTGAGAAAAGAAAAGAAAAAGTATAATAAATAGGAAATGTCAACCGTTGATGATGACCAATAGTGATAAATCGGACGGTTGGTGTAATTTGATGAAGAAGACCTACTCTCCTCTCCTCTTATTGAAATTCTCTTTTGCTGTGTTGTTTGTTGTTACCAAAGAGAAAAATACAGTGCCCTTTCGCTCGAGCTTTGAGTCGTCTCTTCGAATCCGCCGTCTCTGCACCTCTTTTCGCCGGCGACGGTAGATCGTACAACCTCAGGTAATCAATTCCGTCTCCGTCATCGATCTATTCTTTTTCTCTCATAGTTTCCGACGATTGTTAGATCTACGGGGCTTATGATCGTGCGTATCTTATTGATTTTCGTCTTTTCAGTCAGGGAGAATGTTGGGAATCTTAAGGCAAAAAGCCGTCGATGGAGCCTTGTCTGCTTCGGTAAGAGGCTTTACTCATTTGCTTATATCTGTTTCAGTCTGGGATGATATGTTTTTTTCTTTGGCAATTGTGAAAATGGATTTTACCAGACTCTCAGAAGGACGCGATCCGCGTTGGTTTCCGCAAGGAGCTATGCAGCTGGCTCTAAAGAGGTAATGTCTTTTATCGAATTCAGATGCCTCTATCCCGTCTTGTGAAGGTTTTTGTTGTGTCGTCTTAGTCCGGTTGTCTCTGGAAAAGTCTTGTTTCCACTTGTTTATGAGCAGCTAGGGAAGACAACTTGGTTAGTTTAGAATGATAAGGGATGATAGTTTCTGCCAAAACTACCAGAAGATTAGATCACCTTTGTATATTTCCTTTAGATGATGGCTGAATGTTGTCTTCTGCGGATTATGTTGCTTGCTTTTTTGCTTTGCTCACTGAAAAACCGGGTTTAGTAAGCAATAGTCATTGAATAGACGGAGCAAATTGTATCTATTTGGCTTTGTAAACTGTGAGCATCCAAGAAAAGCAACAATAGATAATCACGGAACAGATGTTAGTGACTCTTGGCTTTTTCTCATGGGCTCTGTTGAAAATGTTGGATTTTAGAGGATTCACATCGCTGTTATAACTTCAAAGTAACGTAGTAACATTTTAGAATCCCAGTATATGTAGCTTTAATACAATTTTATGTACAGATTGAAAGCCCAAATTTATTTCATATAGGAGCTGTGCAGTATAACAAAGCTGACGTAATCTTAAGTTTTCCTTGTTTATGGAATTTTACAAAGTGCTGTAATATCGCTTAACATTTTGGTATGCAAATCCTTGGTTAGATGACTGTCAGAGATGCTCTAAATTCTGCAATTGATGAGGAAATGTCTGCAGATCCTAAAGTATTTGTCATGGGTGAAGAGGTTAGTTGCAGCTGACATGTTTCATATCATCCGGAATTTCTAACCGGATACTGGTATTTCATCTTTTATCTTATTTTTGTAGGTTGGCCAATATCAGGGTGCCTACAAGGTTAGAATGATTGACTTTATGAAAATTGATTTTTTTCCAGTTAAATTTCTCTTGTTTTTGACCCTGATCTGATACTGGAGTTCTATCGTGTACTCATAGATCACTAAAGGCCTTTTGGAGAAATACGGTCCTGAGAGAGTTTACGATACCCCTATTACTGAGGTTTGGATTTCTTGTAGTGCAGTTGCAATACTATATCCATGTTTCTACATTGAGAGATTTCTGACAGTCATTTTTTAATCACGTTTTAGGCTGGATTTACTGGAATTGGAGTTGGTGCCGCCTACGCTGGCTTAAAGCCTGTTGTAGAATTTATGACGTTTAACTTCTCTATGCAGGTTAGTGTTGGTTTTTGTTCTGTTTTTTAATGCTACTTTTTACCTCTTTCTTTGACTTGATTATGCATCATTGTTGCATCACAGGATCATGCACTGTGGTGCATATATATTTCTAGGCATCATATACTTTCTTTTCTTTCGGCATCTTATCATCATTGACTTGTACACTAAAGTTCTATTTCCTAACATCTATTGGACTTCTTTCAGGCAATTGATCATATCATAAATTCTGCTGCAAAGTCAAATTACATGTCTGCTGGACAGATAAACGTACCCATTGTCTTTAGAGGACCCAATGGTGCTGCTGCTGGTGTTGGGGCTCAGCATTCTCAGGTAACGCACACGAAATTCTGTACAACATGCCTTTTCCTTCCCCCAAAAGAAAATGAATAGTTTATTGTTTTGCATTCTTTCAAACATACCTTCAGCTTCAGTGAAACTGATTCAAATAGGATTAAGGAACTGCCTTTAGCTTTAACATTTATCAAATTTCCCTTCAAAATTGAGGCATTCGGCTGACTGATTAAGATCAAGGTTCTGAGCACCGTGACGTGCAACTGTTTTTGCTTAAGCCTGGTAATGCACACATGAAACTTTGACCGTGTGTCTCAGGGAAGGGTGTAGAATGTTTCACTGAACTAACATGTTTGATACACGCATTTGGAATCATCACTGTGCGTGCGGTGATGATACTCACTGCATAACTAACATGATCAATACAAGGATTCAGGAATGATCCGTGTTTACGACTGCTTGTGACCTTGTATCTGTATCTCTGAATGTTAAATGGAAATATTCTGTTCTACATTTTGCAGTGCTATGCAGCATGGTACGCCTCAGTTCCTGGTTTAAAAGTTCTCGCTCCATATTCAGCCGAAGATGCTCGTGGTCTTCTTAAAGCTGCCATTAGAGACCCTGACCCTGTTGTCTTCCTTGAAAACGAGTTACTGTAAGTCGTATGCCTGATTTTAGCTGTAGTCATGTAGTTCGTTTAATTAGAGCTGTCAGTCACATATTGGTCCCCCTAACTTTTGATTCCATCATCCAGATACGGTGAATCATTTCCAATTTCAGAAGAAGCACTTGATTCAAGTTTCTGTCTGCCCATAGGCAAAGCCAAGGTACTGTCACACGATATTATTGCCTTCTTTTTTGTCTCTACTTTTGTTTTTTTCTCCTATGTAGCAGTTTGATGTTTTAATGCTGTATTGGGCTATAACAGATTGAACGAGAAGGAAAGGATGTAACAATAACAACTTTCTCGAAGATGGTTGGTTTTGCCCTCAAGGTTTGCCCTTCCCTACTTTCAGATGGCACCTTTCAGTACTTCAAATTGGTGCTTCTGTTTGTTCTGTGTCTGATCATTTGAATGTACCTGATTCTAGGCAGCAGAGAAGCTAGCAGAAGAGGGAATTAGTGCTGAGGTATGAAGATTTCACATTTCTGTCTAGTGATTCCGGTTAAAACCTGATAGGTGAACTCTGAACAGTTTATGTAAATGATTATTAGGTAATAAATCTTCGGTCAGTCCGTCCACTTGACAGAGCCACCATCAATGCATCAGTGAGAAAAACAAGTAGATTGGTAACAGTTGAAGAAGGTTTCCCTCAACATGGAGTCTGTGCAGAAATCTGGTTAACTTTCGTTTCCTTGACTCAAAATAAAAAACAATCTTGTTTTTTGGTATAGTATTATTTTCAAGATAATTGATAATTTTTTCTGTAATGGATCAGTGCGTCGGTTGTAGAGGAGAGCTTTTCATACTTGGATGCACCGGTGGAGAGGATCGCAGGAGCTGATGTTCCAATGCCTTATGCAGCTAACCTAGAGAGATTGGCTCTTCCTCAGGTTTGTTTCCTACTTTATTTGCATCAAAACTTTGTGCTCGTGTCTCTTTCTATTTAGTGACCTTGAACATTATAAATGATGCATACAGGTAGAGGATATCGTTCGAGCAGCAAAGAGAGCTTGTTTCAGGTCCAAATAAAACGATGATCATCAAGAACTACTCAACAGATTTCTTCTTCTTTGATCATTTAAAAGGAAAGGAAAAAAATAAGAAAAAAGGAGAAAAATGATCTTTCTCTCTCTCTTTTGCTACAAAACCATCATCACCATTCCTCGTGATTTTTATTTCATCTTTTGCTATTAATCCTCTGCTTGCAGTTTTCGTTTTTCTTTTTGTCTTTCCCAAATTAAAATTCTAACCTTTTGTGGTTAATTTGATAAATTGATCGAGAACGCTGCTTAGTAAAGGAGTTCACAACCAAATAATGAATGAGGTGTGTTTTCTATTCTGGTTCTGTTTAAATATTGTAGGAAGAAATTTCCAAGTTAAAATGCAAATGAAGTACAGTATACCAAGCTTGCACCCAGTGCAGATTCAAAAGGAATTCAATATTTGGCGGGTAAGTTGACAAGAGCCTTCACTGGTCATTATAATCAACTTTGGTAGCTTCTTATCAACCTTACTAGCGTGGTTGGTGTGAGAAAATGGTTGATCTTGGAGAAGATTCACAGGAAATTCAAAGAAAAGCGATATTGTGTGGCTTGTGAGATTGGCAAAATCATGTACGTTTGGTCGATGCGTTGTTTGTTTAGGTTCTCTCTTTTGTTCTATCCGTAAAGCTTACAATTGCAGCCTTGTTTCTCGTGAAACGGTTCACCTGAGAAAAGGGAAAAACTTGAGACCAGCCGAAAGTCAATGACCAAGATAATTAATTGGTTCTGATGAAGGTGGATCACTTACTAATCCATTACGGGACGAATGGAATTACCATTTTTAGTCAGTCTTTAGATTTTGAGGCCTCAAAATGTTCTGATCATGCTTATAAAGTAGTAATTGAAATTGTAAAGCCAACAAAAACAAAAAAAAAGGAAGGTCAATGGGGAGGAAGGTGGTTTGATAAAGATGATGTCTGTCAATTCCTACTAACTTGCCGGATTTAGCACACCAAATGTCGCTGTCGATAAAAAGCTCTGCTTCACTGGGAGAGATTTTGCTGCTTCTGTTTTCACAGCATGAAGAATACAGATTCATACAACACAATATGTAATTGAGCAAGCAGCACTCAATATGTTTGAACATCACATCAAGTCAGGAAATTCTCTGCAAGATTCGAAACAAAACCCATTTCAACAACTATACAATTTTAAAAAGTAGGAGGATTCTAAAACTACCTGAAAATTTGTGTTTTTACATCAGAGTCAAACAACATTTCCATTTGAGCTCTCTCTCTCTCTCTCTCTCTCTCTCTCTCTCTCTCTCTCTCTATTCTGCTACAAAGAATTTGAACTTCTTCAACCAATCTCTCTCCTCTGTGACTCGAAATGGAACAATCTCTTATTTTGATGCACTATCCAACTCATTTCCCATTTACCTATCCTATCTCCGGATCCCAAAAACTTCTGATCTGCTCCTGAACAGTAAGTCCATCGATATCCCAAGAGCTGGAGGAGGTTTAAGTCCCCATATGTACTTTCTAGAAGAAGAAGACCCGCGAGACCGGTCTTTGTTTGAAGTCTTTCTCACTGATGGCCCTTCCCCAGACTTTAAAGATCTTGATAACCCCAAAGTAGTCTCAGGCTTTGCACCAAATACTGAGCTTTTCTTCGACTGATCTTCCAATGGGTGCCCAACTGCACCGTCCTGGTGAGGTGGTGGGAACTTCTCACTCTTGCTCTTTCCATTTGTTTGTGTTGTTACTCTCCATCTCTGCAAAACACAGCAGCAAGGGGAAACATTACAGTATGAAATGCCTCTGGGACAGGGTTACATACACAATCCTGATTACTCTTTTCTAGAACCATCTGCCTAATCTCCCAATGAAATGAAAATTACCCTGCATATTGATTTAGAAGCCTATGCATATTGTACTCGTCAATGAATTGTTGCAATCAGTCTGATTAAAACTAGTGATAGCGTTAACAGGAATAATATATATGCTCATATGAAGACAGTGTGTCTGCGTGTGTGCATGAGTACGAATGGGATAAAAGGAGAATTCTCTCACGTCTAAGTTTGTTTGAATCTCGGCATTAGCTTCTGGGGCTGGAATAGCTCGCCCAGTGCGATCCCCACGGTACCTTATTCTTCTAGCTCCATCAACACCACTAGCTTTTCCGGCAAGACCCTTTTGCCTAAAAGTACAATGAATGTAGCCATAAGATGAGACCATTTACTAATCAATAACATGAGCATCCATAAAAAGTATAGAAGAAGATACAAATGAGTTACCTTCTTGCCTCTTCGTCCCTCAGTTTTACATTCAATTCTTTGGAAGGTGGATACTTAGGTAAACTTGATGGTTCACATGCTAACGGTTCAGTAGTAAAGAACTGCACACAAAAACCAAATATTAGAATCCTTTGCTCAGGAATTGCTTTTGCTTGCATGACATCTTATCACAAACTAACCTACTCCTAATATCTCAAAGTTCAAGTTAATATATCAAACAATCGAAAGATTTAAAGGCCAAGGACGACTCACTTCACTACTTAAGGACAAGGTAGAAGTTCCTCGATCATCAGGGTCTATAGCGAGAAGTGTCTCGACTAGATGAAGAGTGGATGGAGGGAAACCGTTGAAGGCTTCAGCCACACATCGTTTGTATGGATGTTGTGGCTTAAAAAGAGTCGCATTTGGCAATTTGTACTTCTTCCAGTACGAATCTGAAGGGGAGCCACATAATTTAAATACCTTGTGAAGTTGTTCGACCTACACATAACAAATTGGTTAAGAAAAACAGTAAAGAACAATCTTATTAGTTTTATGGTTGGACTGCCTAGAACAAGATAAACACGATTTTGTTTACCTCGGTTCGACCTGGCATAACCGGCTTGCCAGCAAGTAACTCTGCCATAATACAACCGGCACTCCAAAGATCAACACCAATTCCATAATTGGTAGCTCCAAGAAGAAGCTCGGGAGGACGGTACCAGAGCGTGACAACACGACTAGTCATTGTTTGCTTTTGCTTTGGGTCATAAAACGTAGCCAACCCAAAATCAGCTATCTTCAGTATTCCATCATTATCTATCAACAAATTAGAACCTTTAATATCCCGATGTAAGACTCCTCGACTATGACAATGCTCCAGCCCAGATAGTAGCTGCTTCATAAAGCATTTGACCTGAAGAAAAAAAAAGAAAAAGAAAAATCCATTAAGAATGCATTATGTGGTTGGAAACTTACACTTGTAAGCAAGTAGAAAAACATTTATTCAGCATGTATCCTTATGAATACAAGTTTGTATCTCTGCTTCTTTACTCTTCAGACTCATCTGTTTTGTAATCCCTCAACTTAATATCTTAACATTATTTAAGAATATCAAATATACAAAAACAATCAAAGCCTTATTCAGTGAATGGCAATTGATAAAGGGCGTTGAAAATAGTTCTAACAAAACCAAACAGATATGAACATGACCAGGAAAAAGAAAAAAAAACAGAATTACACACCTGAGGAATATCAAACTTGAGACCTTGAGTTGCAGCAAGACCAGAGAGATCATGCTCCATGTACTCAAAAACAAGGTAGAGGCTACACGAAACCCTCGAAGTAACTAAGCCTTCAAGCTTTATAACATTAGGATGATTTAGTCGTCGGAGCACAAGAATCTCTCTCGCCATGAATTTAACACTCTCTGCCTCCAAATTATCAAACCGAACTTTCTTCAAAGCAACTATTTTCCCAGTCAATAGATCTTTCGCCTTGTACACATTGCTGTAAGTTCCTTGCCCAATCTAGAATCCAAGATTGCATCATTCATTACAACAAAACAAAAAAGTGTAATTAACCAAATAAACTAATCAAAAAGGAAACTTAATTGACAAATAAAGCTCCAAAACAAAAACTTTCTAACTACACTTTGCAAGATTTCATCATTTCTTGCTAATGATTATACTTAAATTTAATGCGAATCTTAAATTTTTGTATCTGTGGATTTTGGTTACCTTTTCGAGCTTCTCGTAAGTGGTGGCTCGGCGAGGAGTCAAGTCTTTAATCGATTCGCCGCAAGCAGCAATCAGCCACGGCGGCCAACCGTCCGGCGCACGGAGACTCACCCCCAACGGCCGACGAGAAGAGCCAGCGGAGAAGTCGCCAGTGTGCCACGTTCTCGCCGCTTGAATCTGAACGGAACCTAAATCCTTCTTCGTCTCTTCTTCCGATACAGATACGGCGGTGGAGGAAGAAGGCAAATCGTCCGCCTTAGATTCACCGCGGAGGTCTCCCAGAGTTTGATCGGGATTAGGTTTGTCTCCGGCGGAGGTCTTGCCGCAAACGCAGCCCATCGGGACCACCAAATGTTTAGGAATCGCCGAGAAGCTCTCTTTTAGCTTTATCGTATCATCGCCGAGAGAACGGTAAACCGCTTATTTGATTTTCAGCCTTTTTGTCTTCTCACTTGAAAACACAACTGAGAATCGTATTCTGTGGAAAACGACACCGTTTTGGACTCGGTCTCGAGTCTTTTGCACGTAGTAGAAGCGAAATATGAATGGCGGTTTTCCGTTTATATACTTGACGGGCGGTTTGACGTTAAAGAGCTTTCTCAAGTTTACTCTCTCACATTTTTCTGAAACTAGTAAAATGCTTAAGTGATGTATGTGAAGAATAATTTACGACACTGCCATGAAAGAAAGTGATTACAGTTAAAAAGCCTTTTTTCTCTTCCGTCAAAAAGTTGAAGCCCAAAAGTTATTCTACTTTTTTCTCTATTTTTAAATTTTCTCTAATTTGACTTTGTAGTTTCTTTATTTTTTTATATGTAAGGAAATAAATGAATTTTGGATTATTTTTTTTTATCGTTTTTTGATTTTAGATAGATCACAACGAACTGACCCACTAGTTCATTTTACCTCACATGAAAGATAATGGGGTCGAACCTTATGTGCCACAAAATGTGCAAGTGCAACCATTGCCACTGGACCACGATGCTATTGGCATGTCAACGAACAAAATATTAGAAGATCAAATATTGATAGAATTAAAAAAGAAAATATATATTGTATTCCGCCTCTTATACAGGTGTAGCACCTCTTCACTTGCAGCCTAAACGAAAAGAACAATTCCCAGCAAATTTACGATATTGACTTTCAATAATAAATTGATCTAAAAATATAGAATTTTTTTTTTAAATGTCATTTTTGAGATATTACTTTTTAAAATTGTCATCATTTCGATGAGGGCGGATTTAAAGACCGAATCTATAAGATTGATTAGAAGATGCTAAATATATAGAACAGTGACTATAAAAAGTAGCCAAAATTAGAAAGATAAATCCAATCCAATGGGATTTTTTTCCTATGGAATACTGTAAAATACTGAAACAGTATATAACAATATTTTTACATTTTATCCCATTCATCTAGTATTCCTCCGTCTTGCCAACAACACTACTCTCATTTATGTTTAATTTAATCAAACAGTAAACGGTTGCAAAAAACAAAACAAAGTGAATAACCTGCTCAATCTTTTCTAGTTAAACAGAAAAATATAAATTTAGTATAGTTGGTGGATCGCATCTCACTGTGTTAGAAGAACAACAAATTTAAATTACAAGAAAATTCCATATAAAATGCTTACGGAACAGTAGAAAAAGTTACACAAATATCTCCACTGAAAATATTTTGTAACAAAGCATCGTAGTCTCCGTTGGCATACAAACAAACAAAAAAAACATAAATTTGGTACTACGATACAATTATTGAATTGAGGCCTTCAAGATTTGATAGAATATGCTTGACCAAAGGACATTTGTTTGTATTATTGACACGTGGACAAAACAAAGCCACAATTGAATGTAGATGTAATAGAAATGGACGAAATGTTGTTGGTCTAAAACTTAAAGCCTCTCTCTAGATTCCTTCCACATCGTTGCATACTCCACTTCTTCACTAATTTACCAATGTTAATATTATTATTTAATTTTTGTTGACAATAATAAATCATAATCATATCTACGCGGTCCGCACTATTTATATCAAGTAATGTAATGCCCCACAAATATTTGAATTCATGCAACTAAAGTCATATAACTTTTTGACGTGAGAAAAAAAAAATGTTGAAATTACCAAGTCTCACTCAAAGACAAATTCAAATTATCAACGAGCCAATCCTACTAACTAAAATGAGTTAATTGAGGCTCCTTGAGACCTTCACATCAGCCAAAAAAAAAAAAATTCTCACGGTGTCATATCAACTGGATTTACAGTGAAAAAATCTCACACGAAACTACATATCAGTTTGTTTCCACGTTAATTTAAATTTGTAAGGCTTAATTGACATCAAAGCACAACCCATTGCATTTCAATAATAATCCAATATAGTGAAACCCAAATCAAACTCTTTTTCCTCACAACTCACACTACCTTCTCTATTATGAAACCTAGCAAACGCAAACGCCGCTTCCTCTCTCTCACGCTTCTTCTTCCCATCGTTCTTAAATTCCAGCACCGTTACGGCTGCACCACTTCCTCACCTTCATTGTCATCACAATTCAATGGCCACAACCCACTCTGCTATGACCTTCCACACACGACCATACAAACAACCCAGCGTTCTTCAAACCTCCACATACAAACTGTTGGAGGTTGAGTTAGTTGCAGTCTTAATCTGAATAAGTCGTTGGTTGTTTTCACAGTCAATACACGTCCGTTTCTTTAGGAGATCATGTAGAAGAGTTATTGGGTTGAACTAGTGGGATCTGTTTCCTTATTTTTAGCTTGCTTTCAGTTGTTCTATTTGTTTCCCTGTAAGGCTATTTAAAGCCATCGTTATTGAATCAATGAAGTATCACTTTTCAGTTCAATATTTCACACAAACGACATAATCTCGAAAATCTCTCTCCCCTGCAGTCCTTCCCATCATTATCCCTACAACTGATGGTGCTTTTTGCAATGACGAAATCCTATGCCGGCTAATTCACTTCTAGGAAGCGAGGAACTTTAAGTTGGGCAACATCGTCATGGGTTTTTAACTCCTATTGATTCAGAGGTATGTATATCATATCGTTTCTATATTAAATTTCCAAACCAAAGCTCCCTTCTAATCTCAAACATTACAGGGCACTACAATTCAAGGCTTCGTCTCCGCAAACCGCCTGTTCTGTTTCGAGAACCACTTGAAGGCGAACTCCGTTTACAAGCTCAAGAGGTTCATGATCCAAAAAAGCAAAGCCCGTTATAAGACCTCTGACTACAAACACGAGATTATGTTCACCGACCAGACGACCATGGTTGAGGTCCCTGAAGGGGCCGACAATATAGATCACTAGAAGTTCAGACCCCGCCTTGTGTCAGCTGTAACACGAGGGCATTCAGAAGTAGTTGATGAATTGCTTCCTAAAGGCTCAAACCATCAATATGGACTGATGCAAGGATAATTTTTTCCTACGAGTTGCACAGATATTCCTACGTTTGCTAGAAATAATTGGATTCCAAAAACAGACGTGTAATGACAAGCTCAGATGAAATTGTTCCTTCAAGGATCTTTAGGTAAGGGGTTTTGTTTTCTAATAATTAAGAAAATATAGAACTTAAACCCAAAATATGGTTATTCAATCTATTATAATCATTAATTCATTCTATTTTATGGAGTATTCCGTTGTCTATGGTTCTACCGCTTTTCATACACTAAATGTGCAGCGAGTAGTGATTTATTGTGTAAAACATGTTTGGTTCATAATTTGTGTGCGTGATAGTGTGTTAGATTTGTATGATGAAACAATCAGAAACCTTCAACAAATGAAGCTTTGATGGAAAAAGAGGTGAGTGCATCTGAAATTAAACGAGAAACATGAATGAGATCCGAATGAAAACATGAATGTTTTCAAGTGAGTGTTTAGCTTCTCTTTATCTTTCATACGAGTGAAGACATCTGAATGAGTTAAATTATCTTTCCAGGTTTCTATTTACATTCATGCTTTCCTAGGCAAACCAAGGGAGAATCAAGAATGATACAGAACTGAACCAAACCTTCAGATGGGATCACACAAGGCATCTACTAGCCCCTGGGTCAATGCTAAGGTGTGAGAACACAACCATGGTTCGTTCATGCATTCATCTGGGAAAAAGATTTTTGGGTCAAACCACTTTCACTTATACATCTTTTAATCTATTGATACATGTTTCCATTCTCCACATTTAACCACACTAATACGAGGGACTAACTGTCATGCTTTTTTTTTTTTGTGTGCCTTTGGTTAATTTGTAGCTCTTCGAAAGTACGCACTCATAACTCTAATGATTTCTTTTCAAACAATAATATTTGGTGTAGCAATTTTTCTTAATCCTCTTTTTGGTGGACAAGACGATAGTGAAGAGATTGTAGTCAAAATATAAGAAAAAAAAGTATCTTCACTGCTTCACTAATAATGTTATTTCAGATCAGTTATTTGTATAATATTTTCCATCGATAGCATGATAAATTGAACGTAATTCATTATGACATGTGTTTTCAATATAAAAAAAGCCTATTTGTATAACAACTTTAGTTTTATAACAATTTTTAGAAAGTCAATCTAAGGAAAACTCTAGATTTGTATAATAAGTTACAGTTAAAATACAAGAGAGAGAAAGAGATTTGGCTTCTGCATGAGATGCCATGGTGAAGAGCTCAAGGATTATCAAGAGCATCATGACCTGGGTGGGGTAGAAGTTTACAAGTAAATTTCCTACAATCAGTTTTTACTTTTAGTCACAAGATTGAACATTTTCTCAAAAATGTTTTTCTCTATTTCAACAATTTCTTTGCATATTTTGCATCAATTTATCAAAAATATTTTATTGTGTTTGCTATAGTTGTCTGACTTTTTGAAATCCTATTAGTATTGAGCGGTGAGTGTTCGATATAAACTTCCAAGTACACATTCAAGAAAAGGAAGAAAGATAAAAAAGATCTACGATTGAGCAATAATGTTTTGCCAAGAATCCTTTTTTCCTTCTAGCATTGTGATTGTGGAAAAAAGGTCCTTTGGGGGTTTTTATGTGACCAAATATGAGAGTTCAATATCTGAAACTCTAATATGTTTAAAATTGTTTTAACAGTTTTAACTTCGCTTGACAAGGACTATTGCGAGCAAACATAATTAAAAAGCGAGATAAATAGTTGTCAATATATAAAATAAATATGAAATGGTTGACAATAGTATAAACACAAAATATTTCTCTCTCTGTTTCAAAATATAAGTTATTTTAGCTAAAAACACGGATATTAAAAAACTATTTTTCTACTAAAAAGTATTATTTAATATATTTAATAAAAATAATTTGATCAATCACACAAAAGACTGCAAAATATTAGTGGTCACACAATATTCAATAAAATAAAAAAATACCTAGTATTGTCAAAACAACTTATATTTTGAAACAAAAAAAACTTTCAAAACAACTTATATTTCGAAACGGAGAGAGTATATATTTTATATTTCTATGATTTGTTTTACTGGTTTTTTGCACTGAGAGTGAAGAATGTTGAAAATACTTGAGATTGTTGTTGAAATAACCTCAAATTTGAGGTCAATTGCAAATGTAACCCCCTCTTTCTCTTTCCTCAAAATTTGAAATAACCAACCATAAAATTCAACTTATTCACGGAAATGCCATTATATTTGAATTAATTTTTTTTTTTAAAAATCAGACATTCTAAACTATAAAATAAACAACCAGATATATTAACTTATTTACGAAAATGCCATTATCATCAATATTTCCAACCACCATGAACAACCAAAATGAAGATCTAAATGCTTCCCCAACTAATTAGGAAAGGATAACAGCTTCATTTGTGAGCTCATAACTTCTTCCTTACCCATTTCCTCTCCAATTTCATCTAAAAAACTAACTAAATTTGGTTTTCAAAATTCTTTCTCTCATAATCTATCAATTTTAATGGTTCTTTCATAAATGACGGCTGGACTTCTTTTTTAACGGTCATATTAGAAGTTTCAGGTGCTTGAAAGAGCTGAAAACCGAGCTTTACGTGTGAAAAAGAACAAAAAACCGTGTTTTCCGATTTTGTAGACTGCACCAGAAGTCTACTAGTCAACGAAAGGTTAGATTTGCAATTGACCTTTTTTAAAAATATTCAAAGTAGACTGCTCGTGAAGTCTACCTGTTTTCCTTTGATAAAAAAAAAACACTCGTCTACTTCACGAGCAGTCTACTTGAAAATGAGTTAGTTTTGTATTTGACGAAAACTTTGGCTTTAAAGAGTAGACTTCTCCAGTAGACTTCTCCAGTAGACTGCAAATACAGTCTACTGCAAGGTTATTTCTGGCATTGACCACATTGTTGACTTTTTGTGTAGACTGCATCAGAAGTCTGTTATGTACGGACGGGTTAGTTTTGCGTTTGACCAAAATCTCAGACATTGACCAAGAAAAACATTTATCAGTAGACTTCTTATGCAGTCTACTACTTATTAAATAAATCAGTAGACTTCTTAAATAAATCAGTAGACTTCTTAAATTAGTAGTAGACTGCATGAGAAATCTGCCGATACATGTTTGGTCAAACACAAAACTAACCTTTTTTATAGTAGACCTCTGGAGAAGTCTACTCAAGAAGTCAACAATATGGTCAACTGCAAATGTAACCCGGCCTTTTGAGTAGACTTCAGAATGAAGTTTACACATTTCAACAGACTTCTATTGCAGTCTACTAAATAAAGTCAAACTTTAGTCAATTGCAGAAATAACATTTTTATTCAGTAGACTTCTCTAAGAAGTCTATTTAAAAAAGTCAAATTCTAGTCAAATTCTGGTCAAATGCAAAAGTAACCTAATAGACTGCTGTTGAAGTCTACTAGCGTTTGTCGTAATTGCAAAAATAACCCATTACGTAGACTTCTCGATGAAGTCTACTGGTAGACTTCTCTAACTTCATAGAGAAGTCTACTGGTAGACTTCTCTAACTGCATAGAGAAGTCTACTGATTTAATTTTCTTATAATTACATTTAAAACTTATTTATAATGAATTTTTTAGATTTTCTTTCTCCCACATGTGTGTTATATAATGTGTTTCCTTCTGTGTTAATTTGACATATTTAGGTTCAATATTTATTGTATAAATCAAATTTCTTGTTTGAGTAGTACCTACATGTTGTTCATAGACTTCTCTGTGAAGTCTACTAGTAGTCACTTAGTAAACTTGAGTGATGATTGCACCCATTGTGATCTTCTTGAGATGGCCAAAGATGAATATAAGCTGGAATCAGACTTGGTGGAGATCACTTATTCACTACCGGAATCAATGTTGCAACATATGGCACCGGATACTCCTCCAATGCATGTCACAAATGATAGACAAGTTAAGAATTTGATTGAGCTAAGTAAAACGCATGTTATAGGTCTTTGTGTCTCGAGTCAGTTAGAGAAGGATGATGATGTCAACAATGATTGTGATGGAATTTTGGCCAGTGGTGGTGAAGAATATACAGACAGACGTAGATGCTGAGGAATGCGAGGAAGGAGATGGTGACCACTATGGGGATGATACGGGAAATGATGTCAATGAAGAAGATCATGGTAATGAATATGGTGATGGGCAAGACGTTGAAGATGGTGATGGGCAAGACGAGGATATAAAAATTGATGGTGTTGGTATCAATGAAGATTACAGTGCATACGGAAAAGTCAAAGATGAGGATGAAGATGATATCTCATTTGATGGTGTTGGTGGGAGTGAGTGTTGTTTTGGCGAAGGATTAGGATAAAAAAGGACATGGTTTGATGGTATACTTGTCGGAAAGAGTTTTGGTAGCAAGGATGAGCTGCTTAGAGAGTTGCGATTGACGGCCGTGATGTCAAGATTTGCATTCAAAACATACAAGTCTACTAAGACTCTGTTAGTTGCTATATGTCGTGTTAAAGGATGCAAGTGGAAAGTCAGAGCTGTCGTGACGAATGAACCAAACCGTTTTTGGGTGACAAAGTATATTAAAAAGCATACATGTTCACTACCGGACAGAGTCGCTCACAGGAAACGCTCTACTCCAAAGTATATTGGTAGGTTATTTATCGAGCGCGTCGGAATAATTGATGGAGTTATGCCAAAGCATATACAAGATTCAATGAAGGTGATGTTTGGTATGAATCTGGATTATTCCACTTCATACAGATCATTGTTATACGCCCAAGAAATGGTGAGGGGAACTGCTGAACATGGATATGAAAATCTCCCATCTTATTTACATATGATCAAGAAAGCAAATCCGGAAACATTGACCGCTCTTGAGGTTGATGCTCACAATAGATTTAAATATCTATTTATATCGTTCGGAGCCTCCATAGCTGGTTTTCAGTATCTTAGACGAGTAATCGTGGTCGATGGGACTCATTTAAGTGGAAAGTATGAAGGTGTTTTGCTAGTGGCGGCCGCCCAAGATGGTAATTTTCAGATTTTCCCTTTGGCGTTTGGAATTGTAGATGCTGAGAATGATGCTTCATGGCAATGGTTTTTTACCAAATTGAGAGGTTGTATTTCTGATCAATACTCGTTGAGCATAGTTTTAGATAGGCACGCGTCCATTAAGAAGGCATGCGAGACGGTTTTCCCTTGGGCAACCCGAGGTATATGTTACTACCATCTTCAGTGTAACATTGTCACAAAATTTAGAGAAAAACAGCTCATGTACTTGGTCAAAGGCGCTGCATATGCGTATACGCTTGATGAGTATGACCGATACATGGATTTGATACGAAGTGTGAAGCCATAAATTGCAACATACTTGGAGGAAGCGGATCCAAAGCTATGGTCACGTGTTCACTTCGAGGGAGATAGATATAACATAAAGACAAGCAACATTGCTGAATCTATCAATGCCGCACTTAAGGTAGCTCGAGGATTTCCCATAACATTTCTTTTGGAATTTATTCGTGAGAAGCTAGGAAGGTGGTTTCGTATAAGGCGAGAAGATGCTCTACGTCTAACAACACGCCATACTCGGGCAGTTGAATACTTGTTGGCGGTTCGTGATGATTACGCGTCTCGGAAGAAAGTGGGACGCATTAATAATCTTCAGTTTCATGTGAAGGGAGAAGCACGTGACTGTATTGTTGATTTGGGCCAAAAAAAATGTACATGTGGTGTCTTCAACATCGAAAAGATACCTTGCTCGCATGCTATTGCCGCTTTGGTAGAGAGTAAACAAGATGTCGGTACCGGTGTTTGCCCGACTTATGGAAGGGATTTTTTGTACTGGGCCTATGCGGAAAGCATTTTCCCGATAAACCCAGTCGGTGAATGTATAGCATCAACCCCATGTCTGCCTCCTGACGTGAAGACGCGTCCGGGTCGGAAGAAGAAATCAAGATGGCAAACTTGGTTAGAAATCGCAAGAATGAAAGGTACTAAACAACGGAAGATTCATGCTCAATACAATTGTTCAAAGTGCAACCAACCGGGGCATACGAAGCCGAATTGTGGTACTTAGCTGTTTTCAGTAGTACTTACATGTTGTTAGTAGACTTCTCCATGAAGTCGACTGGTAGACTTCTCTAACAAGTCTACCAGTAGACTTCATAGAGAAAGTCTACTGATTTAATTTTCTTATGGTAGCATTTCAAACTTATTTATAATGAATTTTTTAGTTTTCCTTTCTCCCAAATGTGTGTTATATAATTGTTTGCCTCCTGTATGATTTTGACATATTTAGGTTCAATATTTATTGTATAAATCAAATTTTCTGTTTTCAGTAGTACTTACATGTTGTTAGTAGACTTCTCCATGAAGTCGATTTGTAGACTTCTCCATGAAGTCGATTTGTAGACTTCTCTAAACAAGTCTACCAGTAGACTTCTCTAAACAAGTCTACCAGTAGACTTCATAGAGAAGTCTACTGATTTAATTTTCTTATGGTAGCATTTCAAACTTATTTATAAAAATATTCCATTATGAGAAGTACCAAATAACGTCAATACAAGTGAAAAAAAACTCCATAATGATATTTTTTAACAGATAAATACAATGAAATCCTATTTAGCAGACTTTGGTGTGGAGTTGCGTGAATTGTTTTGCATGAGACGAATAGCATTTCTGATCACTGGATCAATGTCTTCTTCGTCTTCCTCGATGCGTATTAAGTAGCCAAGGTGAGCGAGAGATCGTCTGTACTCTAGTTCAGTGATCTCCTCCACATCAACATCCGTAGCACTTCCTTGATTGTCATTTGCTTGTTCTTATCTCCCAAATGGTTGTTGTGGCTGTTGTGGCGGCTGTCGGACTGTTGGGTTGGCTCTCAATGCGGGGAGGGCGAGTACGATTTTCCTTGCTGTCATTGCCTTGCTGCCATTGATAAAGTGCAAGTCAAATAACAAATAAGAAACAACAAATAACAAATCTACAAATTAAGTTTCAAACCTGTTTATTCTAGCAGACTAAAGAGTAAGAGGTTTTTAGATACACGAGAGAGATAGCGAGGAGACGAAAGAGATATATACAGCAGACGCGGAGGGATACGAAGAGGTAAAAAAGGAAGATTTTATCCATATATTGTTTATGACCGTTAGATTGTTTCTAATCAACGGCCTATGTAAAGAATTAGGTGATCCTCATCTTCATTAATTAGCCAATGAAATAAGTTTGTTACAAGAGAAGTCTACTAGGTAATACAGGAGAAGTCTACTACAGAGAAGTCTACTAGCGGACTTCTCTGTAGTAGACTTCTCCTGTTTATTCTAGCAGACCACTCTGTCAAATAAGTTTGTTACAAGAGAAGTCTACTAGGTAATACAGGAGAAGTCTACTACAGAGAAGTCTACTAGCGGACTTCTCTATCAAATATACTAGCAGACTTCTGTGGGAAATAAAAACTTCAATCTTCAAACAGGAGATATTGTAGCAGACTTCTCATACAAAACTTAAAAACTTCAATCTTTTACAGAGAGGGAAAAAAAGTAGAGAGAGAAAGCTTGAGTAAGAAGTCGAATTGGTGTTCCTGTTTGCTACGGCAAGGCATCGGCTCTGGGTATTCTCGGATTTGGTGGTTGATTTAGACTCCGGCGAGATGATTCGTCTTCATCTCCAGTTTTTGGCGTCTCCTCCTCGAACCGAGCTCTGTTCCTTTGAGTGAGAAACTTCTGGTAGTACCTGCACAACGAGAAACAAACATGTTGACTAAGAGTTACTAAGAGTTTACCTGTTACGACAATACAGCAGAGATGTTGACTAAGAGTTTACCTGAAAATTCTCTCGACAACTGCCTCATACAACAAAAAGTTCTCTCCGTTTTGTGAATTTTTTCGGGCATAGTTGTCGATGGCCCTGTCGATTAGTCATCTCGCAATAGAGAAACAGATTCAGATTAGTGCTGCACAATTTTAGATTGGTGTTTGAATCGACATGTATGCAGTTAGAAGTATGTGGGTTTGTAACAATGATCTATACGCTCCTCAAGAGAAACAGGGTTGGTTCATGGAACTTACAAGAGATTTCCTCCCATTATCGTGTAGTCAGCGATCTCCTGAGGGGCTTCAGTGGTTATAGTTGGTTCATACAGAAAGGGAAAGAGAAAAGGAGTCAGACAGTGAGTTAGAAGTCAGAAAAAAAACATCTTGGACAGAGGAAGTCGAAGATACTTACATGGATCTGAGGAGAAGTCAATGCTATATCCAACCCTCTCGCGTCTAGGGAACCAAATTTCAGATGTAGCAGAGGAAGAATCTGGTTGCAGATTTGGAGATCGATACGGAGAGGCCATGATAGGTGATTGATTGAGATTTTAAGTTTTTGTTTCGCAAAAGAGAAGAAAGTGAGGAGCTTCGTTGGTTCGGAACCTAGGGTTTTCAGATAAAGGAATTGTTGACGGTTCTTTTTTGTTTAGATAAATGTAAATAGAGAAAGCGTGATATTTGATTAAATCTAGTAGAGAAGTCTACCGGAGAAGTCTACAAGAGAAGTCTACAAGGGAAGCGTACACGAGAAGATTCATGTCCAGAAGTAGATGTCTACCGGAGAAGTCTACTAGAGAAGTCTCCCGGAGAAGTTTACAAGAGATGCTTACACGAGAACATTCACGTACAGCAGCAGATGTCTAATAGAGAAGTCTACCGGAGAAGTCTACTAGAGAAGTCTACTAGAGAAGCGTACACGAGAACATTAATGTACAGAAGCAGATGTCTACCGGTGAAGTCTACAAGAGAAGTCTACAAGATTCTGATCAATACAGAAACAAATGTCTACTATTTAAGTCTACAAGAGAAGTTTTTAGAGAGAAGTTAATAACATATCAAATTGCGTTAATGTACATTAGTTTGCTACGATGAGGTATCGGCTCTGTGTTTCTTCGGATTTGGTGGTTGATTTGGACTCCGGCGAGATGATTCGCCTTCATCTCCAGTTTTCGGCGTCTCCTCTTCGAACCGAGCTCTGTTCCTTTGAGCGAGAAAGTTCTGGTAGTACCTGCACAACGAGAAATGTTCAAAATACAAGGAAAATGTCACTCACAGTATTAATTTCACCAGGTTGAAAACAACGAAAATTTGACTTGTAAAGAATTCGACATTTCATAGATGCTAGATACACATAATGACAGAATTCGACATTCAATACAATACACATGTTGACTAAGAGTTTACCTGAAAACTCTTTCGAGAATTGCCTCATACATCACAAAGCGAGATCCGTTTCCTGTCATCTTTCGGGCATAGTTGTCGATGTCCCTGTCGAGATTGGTGTTTGAATCGACATGTACGCAGATAGAAGTATGTAAGTTTTTAATGGCGAGAAACAGTGTTGGTTCATGGAACTTACAAGATATTTCCTCCCATTATCGTGTAGTCAGCGATCTTCTGAGGGGCTTTAGTGGTTGTTGTTGGTTCGTACAGAAAAGGAAAGAGAAAAGGGGTCAGACACTGAGAAGTAAGTCAGAACCATGAAGATCTTAAACATGGGAAGTCGAAGAGACTTACATGGATCTACCTCGCAGTTAATGGTATATCCAACCCTCTCGCGTCTAGGGAACCGCGTTTAAGAGGTAGCAGAGGAAGAATCCGGTTGCAGATTTGGGGATTGATACGAAGAGGCCATGATAGGTGATTGATTGAGATTTTAAGTTTTTGTTTCGCAAACGAGGAGAAAGTGAGGAACCTAGGGTTTTCAGATAAAGGAATTGTAGACGGTTTTTTTGGTTCAGATAAAGGAGAGAGGAACCGTGATATTTGGTTTTATCTACTTATAGAAGTCTACCGGAGAAGTCTGTCTACAAGAGAACATTAATGTTTAGAGAAGCAGATGTCTACAAGAGAAGTCTACCGGAGAAGTCTACGAGAGAAGTCTGTCTACAAGAGAAGTCTACGAGAGAAGTCTACAAGAGAAGCGTACACGAGAAGATTTATGTACAGAAGCAGATGTCTACAAGAGAAGTCTACTGGAGAAGTCTACCGGAGAAGTCTGTCTGCAAGAGAAGTCTACTGGAGAACATTAATGTTTAGAGAAGCAGATGTCTACAAGAGAAATCTAGTAGAGAAGTCTGTCTATAAGAGAAGTCTACTGGAGAAGTCTACGAGAGAAGTCTGTCTACAAGAGAAGTCTACAAGAGAAGTCTACGAGAGAATTCTGTCTACTAGAGAAGTCTACGAGAGATGTCTACAAGAGAAATCTACCGGAGAAGTCTACGAGAGAAGTCTACAACAGAAGCGTACACGAGAAGATTTATGTACAGAAGCAGATGTCTACAAGAGAAGTCTACTAGAGAATTCTGTCTACAAGAGAAGTCTACCGGAGAAGTCTACGAGAGAAGATTCATGTACAGAAACAAATGTCTACTATTTAAGTATACAAGAGAAGTTGTTAGAGAGAAGTTAATAACATATCAAATTACGTTAATGTACATTAGTTTGTACATATTACATCCCGCCATAGTAGCCAAAAAATAAGGATGAGTTTTTCTCACAACTATAATATATAGGCAAGATATCTACAATATTGAAATTGTGAGGTCCTATATTAGTCATAAACATCCAATCCAGTATATGTATTTTCATCTGACCCACGAAATACGCTTTATCTTCGCATCAGACAATACAGTCGAACTAAATGGAATGCCGAGAGCATGGCATTCAATGTACTTCAGACAATACACTCCACAATCCCCAACTTTCTTGTTTTGTGGTACTTTGGATGCTGGCCACCTTTCATGCGTGAATTTGGTGATTGGCCACTTGGGTCTATCTTCTACTGAACATGCTGTATGCATTAGATAAGGTACCATAACGGCAATGGGCTCGACCAAGTCTTTGAGTTGCGCGAGCGTTGTATGGGTTACTATAGAGTCCCACACCACAATGTGTCTCTGTGGGAGTGATATCCACAAAGCCACCCAATGGTCTTCTTTGACATTTAAAGGTAAATAAATGTCCTCCACTTCAGTCCCCCACGTCTTCTGTACTTTTGCATACTGGGGGAGTTGACCTGCATAGTAATCCCACGCCCCACCTGGTAGCGTTTTTCCACTCCCGTCAGGATTGGGTTCTGAGTTTTTAAAGTCATTGTACCGAGTAGGCCATATGTTGCCTAGAGTAGAGTCGAGGATGCAAATTTTGTCACTCCTAAACCACTCTGGATGTTCCTTGTACCGTTTCAGCATCCAGGTGCTGCGACAAAACAACCAAAAGAATCAAGGTTAAACATCAAAAACTTCATAGAGAAGTCTACTGAAGAAGTCTACAAGAGAAGTCTACTGGAGAAGTCTACTAGAGAAGTCTACTAGAGAAGTCTACTAGAGAAGTCTCTGAAGAAGACTTCCTAGAGAAGTTAACTGGAGAAGTCTGTCTACAAGAGAAGTCTACTTGAGAAGAGAAGTGTACTGGAGAAGTCTACTGGAGAAGTCTACTGGAGAAGTCTACTAGAGAAGTCTATTGGAGAAGTCTGTCTACAAGAGAAGTCTACTGGAGAGAAGAGAAGATAAGGCTTACCGTGTCTTTTAGCCATTGTTGCGGCGTTCGAAGAGTCCAAAACCACTCTACATTAGTGAAAGGAATGATCTCTTCGCCATAATCCTTGTTTAGCAAGGAAATTTCAGCAATTGATAAACTTAAACAATGAGTTAAGGTCTTTTTTATACTTACGGCTGTTGCTTCAACCACACATCAAGTCTCCTCGTCATTTGTTCATCAATGGTAGCAAAAGGATCATATCCTTTTCCTACCTTTGAATTAACAAGTTTGTTTTCGTAAGGTGACTTATTTGCCATGGCCGGCTTCTTCAGCCTATCACTCCTTGCTCGTCTCAAAACCGCCTGCTTTTTCTCCTCTTGTTTAGATTTCATAATCTCAGCATAATTTGCAGGTAGATTCTGAGGAGACAGAATGATAAGGCTCTTATCCGCACAAGTGACACTCGCACTCTGACCATCATCCTTAAGTGTTTCCTTGGCTGCCTTCTTCTCCTCTTGTTTAGCTTTTTGAAGCGGTAAATTCGGTTGTGGTTTTTGAGGAGGTGGTATCATAACTCTCGGATCCGCACCAGTGACACTCGCACTCTGGCCATCTTGAAGGATTTCCTTGTTAAACATTTTACTCTGCAAGTAGAGGATCAAAGTCGAATCATATACCAAATAGAATATATCATCCAAACAAGAAAGGGAAAAAATGTTAAAATGTCAAAAGAGATTACAGAATCTAAACAAGATTACGCACTGACCCCAATATTAGGAACAGTCTTGTTCTCATCAGCAGTCGGTTCATTGGAGACCCCCACATAAAGAGCTGGGGCAATTTGGTTGGATTTGGTTTGCTCTTCCTTTCCAGTCTTCACAGCCTCTTCTTTTCCCTCTTTCACAGCCTCAATGCGTTCCAAGCGTTCCTCAATATTGTTGACCTTATCACCAAGGAGTTTGATATTGTTTTCACAGCGTTTAAAACCAGCATCAACCTTCTCTGACAAGTCCTTAAAATGCATGTCAAAGTGTGCTTGTATGCTCTGTACCAATGAAGGTAGTTCCGCCGTGTAACCAGACTCAAATTCTTCTCGACTCCTCTTCTCCGGTAAGCTAACAAGGCTAAGGCTCATGCTGCTTTCATTTTTCACACCAGGCTTCACCCTTGACTTCACACCCTGCTTTCTTGTATCATTAGCGGAATCAATCACACCCGTCACTTGCCAGTGATCATGGGTCCATCTCCAGCCTGGTTCAGAAATAGTTGAGATTATGTTAACTATTTTCTGGTCGTAAACATCATCATCCCACCTTGGGAACATATCTTCATACTCATCCTTCATCACACAACTTAGGACATTCACCTACAAAATAGACATATAAGACGTAGACCGATTAACCAGAGAAGTCTACTGGATAAGAGAAGTCTAGTAGAGAAGTCTACTAGAGAAGTCTACTGGAGACTTCTCCAGTAGAAGTCTACAATAGAAGTCTACTGGAGAAGAGAAGTATAGTAGAGAAGTCTACTGGAGAAAGAGAAGTCTACGAAGAGAATGAGAAGTCTACAAAGACCTGTTTGTACATGTTCTCTTTCATGTATCTCTTGTCTCTGGATCCCTTGAAAGCCAGTAGAGGTGGAGTAGGTTTATGTGGAAAGGGACCACCATATTGGGCTGCATAATCCGGTAGAAAATAGTACACCCATATTTGGAGAACATGTACGAAGCCTTCCAGTGTATACGATAACTTTTCCAAGTCTTTCTCCTTCACTGACTTGATGAGTAACTTCAATGCAACCCTACCCCATGGATAGTTCTGGAAGGCAGTGATATCCATCACAAGCCTAGCAAGGTTAACATTGATGGGTGTTGTCTCCTTTTTAGCTTCAATGTAACCGGCGTATATGCATAGATATCCCAACTTGATGCGGTCCAACCGTGTCCACTCTGCACATAAACCACAAGCTTCTATTAACTCGTTCACAGTTGGACCCCTGTCCAGATCAACTCCCATAAGGGTCCAAAATTGCCGCGTTTCTTCAGTGACCTCTACATCTGGGTTATCCAAGTTCGGAACGTCACGGCAATTCAGACCGGTAATCTCCTCAAACTCAAGCAATGAAAACCTCAACGGCTTGTTACCAATCAGACTCCATATCTCATGGGGTTTCTTGCACTCTAGCTGAGCAGCTAGTATATAATGAACCATCCTCGATGCCCAGCCAAACTCGAGAGCATGGAACCGTAGCACCACACCTAATGGAGAGAATAAAAGCTCTTCCCACTCATCTTTCCTTAAGACGTTGCGTAGAGATTCAAACAATTTTGTATTTCCAGCATAGTAGTGTATGCTTTTACCCGCTTCAGGCTCATCTCCTTTGGAATAAAGCCTTGACGGAAAACTTCTTGCATCCATATCCACTGTATTTCGATGAAGTTAAACCAAATACGTACTTTTCGGCGGCGGCAGATCGGCAAAGAAGACTGAAAAAAGAAAGTCAAAACTCGAATCAGATAGAGAAATAGCGAGTAAGAGATAGTAAAATCAAAAAGAGTTGAGAGAATGAAAAGAAGGCATGAAGTGTCCGACGGTGATGATGGAGACGGAAGGTGGTAGATCTTTTGTTTGGAGACGAAAGGTTGTAACTTTAGGTTGTAAATTAACCGCATTTTTGTGGTTTTATAGGTAGAGTAAATACATTGGTTAAGTTCGATTAATTTGGATGGGTAAAAAAATTGGTTCAATTTGGTTCAGCTTAACTACACGATTTGATGAATGTTTAAGAAATTCAAATTTTTAAAATGTTTTTAAAAAATTCAAATTTGCCTCCTCATGTTTAGTAGACTTCTAAATGCGATTTAAATCTACTGGAGAAGTCTACTGGAGAAGTCTACTGGAGAAGTCTACTGCAGAAGTCTACTGGAGAAATCTACTGGAGGAGTCTACGGGAAAGTCTACTGAAGAAGTCTACTGGAGAGTCTACTGCAGAAGTCTACTAGAGAAGTCTACTAGAGAAGTCTACTGTATCCAAAACCAAACATCGTATAAGAAAATAAAAGCACAGAAACATAGTGAAGACCTTCGATTTGGAAACCTTTGATTACTAAACATACTGAGAGATGCAAACAAAAACACATCCTCTCACAAACCTACTGGGCTTCGATGATGCAAACAAATACACATCCTCTAAATTAAGTCTACTTCACATAAATCGATTATTTTCAATGATTATTCGAAACCCTATACCAAAACTTTCAAAACGTATAATATATTCACTCAAAAGTTAACACTTTTATGCAAATTTGACATTTTAAATATAAAAATGATAAACCCTAACTTTAACCCTAAGTGTAAAAACATGTTTGCAACCTATGATGTACCTTATTTGGTAACCCTTTGTTTAGTATAGTATGTATTTCATTCATAACATAATTTGTCTAAGTATGTTTAATTTTGTGAAATTTTATTTTTCACACATCACAATTGTTTATAGTCGGGTCATCAATCAAAATTTTTTATCAAAATATTTTTTGTTAATTTATAAATTTAAATTTAAAATATAATTATATAGTAGACTGCTGTAGCAGTCTACTAAACCACAAAAGTAATCTTTATAACCTAATTTGTCTAAGTAGGTTTAATTTTGTGAAATTTTATTTTTCATACTTCACAATTATTTATAGTAAGGTCATCAATCAAAATTTTTTATCAAAATATTTTTTTTTAATTTATAAATTTAATTTTAATATATAATTATATAGTAGACTCCATGAGAAGTCTACTAGCAGTAGACTTCTCATGGAGTCTACGAGTTGATTTCGTAACAGAAGTGTACTAGTAGACTTCTACATTACTTAGTAGACTTCCCTAGGTTAAAACAGTCATTATGCCTCTGTTTTTTTGTTTGGTCATAAAGGACGTAGTTGTAATTTCACTACCCCTTTGGATTATTTTTCTCAAACATAGGATATATGGGTTACATTTGTATTTTAAATCAATTTTAGGGTCATTTTTTGTAACCACGGCAAAATACTTCTTGAGAATTTGTTGACAAATAATAAAAAGATGATCACATTTGGAATAGAATGCAGTAGTTCCCCTTAAAGATAGCTACTAATATTGGTTTTTGACATTTCTTTAAGATTTTCTTGCACAAAATTAAAGGATAAATTGAAAAGCAGCAGCTTTCTTAAAGATGGCAAAAGATACTCACACAGAGTAAAAGAAATTAACGTTTTCATATTACCAAAATCCAAATAGTCGATGGATCAAATAGTTTTTGGAGAAAAACAAATATACATAAACATATGCAAACAATTATACTGATTTATTTTAAAATTTTTGGTAAGAAACAAGTTAAGGGATAATTAAAAGTGTATGTTGCCAAAAACTATATTTTGTACTTATGTTGTATATTTAATTCAAATAAATTTTATGTTGTATATATATATATTTCAATTAATTTTAAATTTTACTCATGTAATTTTTATGAACATATTTTCTTTTGGATCCTTAAAATCACAAATACTATCATGACACAATTTTATTCAAACCAAAATATCAAACTAATCTACAAATAATATATCCGGGTGTAGTCCGAGACATCCCCTAATATTACAAAAAGTAAGAAAACCAAAGACCACGACGATGATAAAGCTTATGCAAGATTTGTCGAGGAGAGAATTTTCTTGCAAGATTTGTGAGTTCTTCAAAGACAATCACTTAAATAAATTCAATATAACTCGATCAAGTACTGTTATGAAAAAAGGGAAAATTTGAAAAGGCAGAAGGATATAAATGAATTGTCAACATTGGAATTTATGGGTAGTTGATGAGTTTCTTCATACCAAATTAAACGTCTGGCTTTCTTCTTCACTAAATGCATTGCCTTTAATGGTTTCAACCTCCTTTCCTCTCTCTGTCTTGCACATATTCATATTTGAATTTTCATTTCCACTAACCAATGTTCAATCTGAATTTCCGTTAGATTTTTGTTTGATGTCATTGGTCAAATAAAATCTCAACTTAATATGAATTGGTCTAGTAAAATTTTGGTTTCAGCTTCCAGTTGGTTCTTAAACAATTATATCAACCAAAAGACGTTGAATAAATCATGAATAAACTAGATAAGATCTCCTTTTATGGATATAGCATTACATTGAGTAAGCAGTTTCACCCTTATCATCAGGCAAGAGAGCAGAAACGCAGCAAATAAAGTTATAACCCAAATCAATATCATATCTAGCACCAATTTGATATAGTAGATTCTAACCCGAACAGAGCTTTTCAAGCGCCATGTTCTCATCTCCACCGCTTGATTCAATAGCACTCCTAACCTGAGCATCTCCAAAACCCATCTCCACGAGTCTCTTCACCTGCGAAAAATCAAATCCAGCACTGACCTTTTAAATACGCAATTCAGGCACTTGCATTTTGTCAAAACTTTTAGAATCCATACCAACAACTCACTTTTTCCTCTATTGAAGAGTTCTTGGCGAATGTTTCGGTCCAGTACCGAGCTGTTGACACAAACACTTGATAGTTCTTGATGTACTGAGAACATCAGAGAGGACGAATTGCTTCAAAATGACTAAGAAAAGGGGAAAACACGGAAGATGGTTAAGGTGATGTACAAGAACCTGTTCAGCTACAACAGCATCTTGAGGGTCTTTGGGCTCTGGTGCAGAGAGTAATGCCTGGATTGAAACAAGAGCTGTCTTCAGAGTAAGAGCTGGACTCCACTGGTCTTTTAAGACATCCAAGCATATTGCCCCGCTTTGGCTACTTATATTCGGGTGCCTTTGGGTTTTGATTAAGATGAATCAACGAAGATAGACCATTTTATTAGCATTTAGCACACAATGCATCACTCATATATTCTTAAGACTACTTAATATACGCCAAATTTGTAATGGTAAAGTGTATGTAGAGACAGGTTACAGATAACCTTAAGAAAAACATTACTAAAGATTACACATCTAACCAAAGATTATCAAACCAAGGAAATATATATGATATGATACTAGCAAAACATTTAATCCATGACACAGATTAAAGAGTTATGCATAACAATGATTCATTCTCAATAATAGATGCATACATAGTTTGCAGTGGTTGATATATAAGAATAAGAGTGATCTTCTTACCAAACTTTGGTTGAAAACTGCATCTTTGGGGGCTCAAACGGATACCCTTCTGCAATTGGTAATCGACAAATTAAAAAAACGAATGATTATGGACATAACACAAGAGGAATCATCATGCACCTATAAACCCCAAAAATATGAACTACCTACACTCTCATTCACCAGCAATCGAGTAAACAATAGGGAAAATCGAGATTATCAGTCAGTTTCTGTAAATGAGATTTGAAGAAACCCTAACCAAGTGAAGCCCCCTAACTTCACCGACACCATATTTCACGAGAGCTAAGCGCTGGGTCTGGTAATACCAGAAGAATCAAAGCCTAATAATACATAGAAGAAAGGGCTTTTGAATGCAAATTTCGAGCGGACCTGGAATCGTGATATCGATCTGGAAGGTACCGCCTTCGTAAGGAGTTCCGACTGGACCAGGAATAGTTCCGGTGAGTCGGGTGAGGTTATCGGATTTCGGGCAGACCCGGATATTCGAAGCGTCCTTGTCTTTCTCGCAATCTTGGAGCTCCTTCTGGACTCGACTGAAATCTATCATCTTCCGATCCAGAGAAACCCTAATAAGAAGATTGGAGGATCTTAACGAGAGAGTTAATTTAGTTGGTGGATAAAAGGAGCTTCCTTTCTTGCATCTTAAGGGATTATCGAACAGCCACTTTCTCTCTACCTTTCTTTTTTTGTATTTTTCTCTTTTTTTCACTAGTTTTTTTTTTTTTTTGTTTGGTCTCCACCGAAACTAAACCGAAATAAACCAAAACTAATTTCAATTTTGATTGTAGTTTTTTGTTTGAATCTGACTTGGTTAACGGAACTTCAATTTACAAGACCAACAACCCCAGCCGAAGACAAATCAAAATAATTTAAGAATTTACTCTCCAAGTGAAGATTACAAGTTTTTTTTGAATTGGTTTTTTTTACTTGAATAGAAGTTAGAGCAAATGCATAACTAAAATAGAACAAGATTACACCTCCGGTTTATGCATAGTGACAAAGCTGCAATTGAGGTCATGTTCTTCTCTAGCACTGATAATTGTCTCAGCAAATGTGTAATCAGTGATTGAGTCACTACGTCTTCTCTTCTCCAAAGCTCTTTTTACATTTGGGTAAGTCTCTGTCGTCTAATGGTAAAATTTGTTGGAAGTCTCCAATATTTTTTTTTTTTTTCACAAGGCCAAACATTGCATATGTGGTATATCGTATGTCTACGTTTATGCACAAACCCACGGAATGATTGGCAAGCGGCCAAACAGGTCTTGCGGTATCTAGCTCGCACCACAACACAAATTTATTTATTCGTCGTAATAACCCCACCCCGTTCACCCTTTATGCTTATTGGTGGATGATGTTGACCATGATGTGTTTTGCTTGGTGAATGAATATGTACATGTTTTTGATAAAGAACAGATGGCAATGGTTTTTTGCTTTGTTGATAAAACTGAGTTAGTCAAAGAAATATTCATTGGTCTTATTCATGTTCAATATACATCTTATGTATCTCTGAAATGTTTGGTTGATTCATTGTTTGTTGAACATGGATTGAATATGAAAAAATTAAGAGAACAATGTTATGATGGAGTAAGTAAAATGAAAGGTGAATTTAATAGCTTGAGATCTCTGATTTTGAGAAAAAAATAATCTGTTTATTATGTCCGTTGTTTTGTCTATCACCTGCAGTTGGTTGTCGTGGCAGTTGCTAAAAAACATTTTGAAGTCGGGAATTTTTTTGATATGATTTCTGTCTTGTTAAGTGTAGTTGGAGCTTCTTGTAAGAGAAAAATATGGTTCGGGGAAACTATCGAAAGATAATTGAAGAAGGAATCCGTCACGGAGAAATTAAGACAGGAAACATATTGAATCAAAAATTTTCATTTTTATAAAAAGTGTCTTGGATCAAAAGTGTCTCAACTTGTAAGAAATTTGTAAAAAAGTGTGACATAATGTAATTATTCCTAAAAAACTCATATACGTGTAACGCTTATACACAGGTCTCTGCTTGGACCGGTATTAGATGATATCTAAAGTTTGTTGTCTATATGATCAAGGACTTCAAGATAGTATTTAGACCCGAAGAAAAAAATAATGCGGCGGATAGGATACGAAGGATTTTTTTTTGTTTTCTTTAAACTTACATGTATAAATTGTATTATATTTGTGTCCAATGGTTAAAACAGATTACTAGTTGAAAAGCCAAGTTTGTACTGAATTATTGGTTAATGGATGAGTAGAAGTTGAGATAAAAAAGAAAACGCTCATATACGCGCTTGCAGTTCTGGCTCCAGTCTCCCACCGTGGACTAATTTATCGGTCTACCTGTTTTAGCCCCGAAGCAAGGTCCTCACAAACTTAAAAAAGGAAGGGTATATATGGAATTTACATAGAAGCCGACAACAAAAAGGAGATGACCGTTTGATAGATCCGCAAATCTCAGGCGTTTCAAAACATTTATTAAAAATTAAATTCACAAATCTAAAACATCACCCTTTTTTTTCTTTCTGTTGCAACGCTTTGGAAAAACACCACTGGAATCCGATTCCTTTGCGATCGAATTCGAATATACCCACTTGCATTGCGTTTCTCTCTGGAGGAAATTCCAAAAACCCACTAAGAAAGAGAGAGAATAGTGCTCTGATTCTGTAGTTGGTGGGTTAGATAGAAGAACCCTAAACACATTATTGTTGATGGCGAATCGTGTGGCGGCGATGATTGAAGAAGATATTACAGAATCCGAAGCGGTGGCGATAATGGCGGCCGCCGTGGCTACTACGCCGACGACTCCGAAGACGGTGATGGTGAAGGAAGAGGAGGAAACCCATCACCCTTACGCGTTTCACGTTTCCGGACCGCGAAACGTAGCTTCTCCTAACTGGAGAGATCTCATCAGTTCCAGTTGGTATTTGCCAACTTTGATTCCTCTGTTTTGGGTTTCTTCCTTGATTTTTAACATTTTCTTAATTGGATTTTTGAGACATCAACTTCAACATAGACAACGAGCATTGCAGCAAAAAAAAAAAAAAAAACCCATGTTTCTATTTTCGGATCTGAAAAGATTGATAACTCGATTTGGTTGAATTTTGTGGGCTTTATGTTTTTTCAACTTAATCAGTTGTTTATTCACTACTCTGCTTCTACTTGATGATCTAAATAGTCATATCGTGTGTTCTCGTTTTTGTCTGTTCTGCTAATTGCACTTTGAATTCTTGCTTGATTAGGAAAAAAAGAGGACATTTTTGAAACTAGGAACAAGTATATATTGTCTAAAGCTAACCATGTAATGAATACCCTTTTTTTTTTTGGTCCTGCAAGTATTTATTTTGAAGAATCTGTTTACTATGAATGCCTAACGTCTGAGCATGTTTTATTTAACCTTTGGGTCGAATTTCTGCATATGTAGGAAGGACCCCAACTACAAGAGAACAGTAATGGCATGCTTTATTCAAGCAGCATACTTGCTTGAACTCGACAGACAAGAGAACAGAAACGATCAAAACGCTCTCGCCCCAAAATGGTGGATTCCTTTCAAGTACAAGTTATCACAAACGCTGATTGACGAGAGAGATGGATCCATATTTGGCGCTGTTCTTGAATGGGACAGAGCAGCTGCAATGGCAGATTTGGTTGTTATCAGGCCCAGTGGAGCACCAAAAGCAGTACTTGCACTGCGAGGAACCATACTAAAGAGTCTTACAATGAGACGTGACATTGAAGATGATCTCCGGTTTTTAGCTTGGGAGAGCCTTAAAGGTTCTGTGAGGTTCAACGTCGCTCTGGAGGCGCTGCAATCAGTAGCAAAGAGATATGGGAGCAGTAATGTCTGTATTGTGGGTCATTCATTAGGAGCTGGTTTTGCTCTACAAGTTGGTAAAACCTTGGCGAAAGAAGGGCTGTTTGTGGATGCTCATTTGTTCAATCCACCTTCTATATCTCTCGCTATGAGCTTGAGAAACATCGGTGAAAAGGCCGGCGTTGCTTGGGAAAGACTCAGGTCAATGCTTCCTCCCAGAAACAAGCCTTTGCTACCGAATGATAATGTAGGATTGATTTCTCCTGGCAGTGTTTCAGGGTTCAGGAACTGGGTACCTAGTTTCTACGGACAGAATCAGAAAGCTTCTGTGGATTTGAGAAAATGGGTGCCCCATTTATATGTAAACGATAGCGACTACATATGCTGCCACTACACTGACCAGGATGGGGTAACAGAGAAGAGAGAAGTGAACAAGGAGAACAATGGTCCTGTTGTAAACACTGATTCACAAGCAGCAGCAAAGCTTTTCGTGATGTCGAAAGGGAAGCAGAAGTTTGTCGAGGCGCACGGGCTAGAACAATGGTGGTCGGATAATCTAGAGCTTCAATCAGCTATTCACAGCAGCAGGTTGATCAGTCAGCAACTCAAGTCATTATACAGTATCAAGTAAACATCGCAGAGTATCACCCATTTCTTATTCAGCATGATGGTAACAGACCGATTCCCATCGTTCAATAAACACATATGCATTCATCAGCAATGTAACAACAAAAATGTAAGAAAGGATCATCAGTTGTAATTGATCTGCAACATTTTGTAGAGAAAAATGAACTCTTACATCCAAGTTTATTATAGCTTTATAGGATTGTATTAGAGTTAATGATCCCAAAACAGTAGCTAGAGAACAACCAACAGGAATAGATCCATGTGCAGATTTCAGATTGGTGGTTTACTAATTGGATTGTGCCAAAGAACTTAACGGCCGTAACAATCATGCATGGGGCCACAAGAAAAACAAATTGAGAGTTTGTGAATATATATGGAGAAAGGTACAAATGCCATGTGCTTTCGACCAACATTATTTGGTTTATGTTTATAAAATCAGACAGGACACCATAGTCCAACTCAGAATATGCAACAAAATGTTATAAATTGGAAATGAAAATAAATATCAAACTCTTTTATTTATGGAAACAAGAGGATTACAACCTGAGAAATTCCATCGGATTTCTCCTTCTCACTTACAGAGTTATCAACAAATTTGATGAAGAAAGCTAACAGAAAATGAGAATCTTATATAGCCTCAATTCCCCCCCGATCCTGCACATGGACTGTCTCACTCATCCACAATGATGTTATTCCCTCTGTGACGTGTCCCTGCTTCTAGAAGAACGAGGATCACAGCCACATTACACCCTCACTGTTGGGCCGCCGCCTTACCAGCCCTCTTGGTTCTGAGCCTACTTCTCTTATATTGATAGATAAGAGGAGGTCCAGAGTTTCCCGCCCTAACATTACCTCCTCATGTAAAACTGACCTTGTCCTCAAGGTCAAGACTTGGAAATTGTTCCTGGATCACCCCAATCCACTCCCAAGTGCAGTCATGCTCTAGTAGCCCTTTCCACTTAATCAACACTTCTTGCTGACTGGTGTTGGCATTGATGCAGAATCCTCTGTGAGCCTCTAGTTCAGCCTCTAAGACTCTGTCACAAGTGAGTTGGGGAGGTAACGCCGTAGGAACCAAGGAATTGCCCACCGTTGGTTTGAGCTGAGAAACATGGACAGTAGAGTGAATCTTGGCCTCTGGTGGTAGCTTTAGTTGGTATGCCACTGGTCCCACTCTTGCCTCTATCTCAAAGGGTCCATAAAAGCGTGCAGATAGCTTCTCATTGACTCGCCTTGCCAGGGACTTCTGCCGATATGGCCTGAGCTTCAAGAATACTTTATCACCCACTGCGAATTCCACATTCCGTTTATGATTATCAACTAGTTTTTTCATAAGTTGTTGAGCCTTGAGGATTTGTTGGCGAATCACATCCAGCATTGCATCCTTTTCCTTCAGTCTATCCTCCAAATTAGCACTGGTTGTTGATCCATTCTCATACCGGAGCAATGTTGGCGGGTTCCTCCCATATACAGCTTGGAAAAGAGACATGTGAATAGTAGTGTGGAAAGAGCAGTTGTAACATAACTCTGTCCATGGCAAGAACCGAACCAAACTCTTTGGTTTCTCACTAGCAAATCACCTTAGAAATGTTTCACCCCCCCCATGTTGGTGACCTCGGTTTGGCCGTCGGATTGCGGGTGATAGGCGGTACTGAAGTTGAGACTGGTACCAGCCAATTTGAACATCTCCCTCAAAAACCTTCCGGTAAACACCTTGTCTCTGTCAGACACAATAGTCTTGGGAAACTCGTGCAACCTCACTACTTCTTGGATGAAAACTAGTGCCACTCCTGGAGCTTCAAAAGGATGCTTGAGCTTGATGAAATGGCCATACATGGAGAGCCTATCCACAACAACCATGATGACATCGAACCCCTCAGACTTTGGTAGACCCTCAATGAAATCCATTGAAATGTCCTCCCAAATTGCAGTTGATATGGGGAGTGGTTGTAGTAGTCCTGCAGGCGCTAATGTGAGTATTTATGTGTTTGGCACACCTAACAGGCTGCTATATGCTGCCTGATATCAGCCATCATCCCTTTCCAATAAAACAGAGCCCCAATCCGCTTCTGAGTCTTCAAAACGCCACCATGATCTTCCAAAACACTATCATGGAATTCCCTAAGAATAACCTCAACCAAGTGAGACGTGCTTGGAAGAACCAGCTTACCTTGCCTGAGTAACCTTCCTTGGACCACTGAGAAATCATGATGGGTGGTAGGGTCCCTTAACACATCCTCTTTGACCTTCCTGAGCTCTGTATCCTGATCCACAGCCGTGCCAATATCCACTAGCTGGATTGCCACCGATACAGACAAGGCAAATAGTTGAGGAGTGGTATCCCTCCTAGACAGAGCATCGGTGCCTTATTCTTCAGCCCGACCTTGTATTATATCTCAAAATCAAAACCCAGCAACTTAATTAACCACTTCTGGTACTCGACATTAACCTCCATTTGCTCCAAAAGAAACTTCAAACTCTTTTGGTCTGTTCTGACCAGAAACTTCATGCCAATTAAGTAGTGCCGCCACTTTTAGTAGCAAAGAAAATTGCCATCAATTCACGCTTATAGACGGATTTCATCCTTTGTCTCTCTGTAAGGGCCTGGCTGAAATAAGCCACCGGTTTCTGGTGTTGCATAAACACTACCCCCAATCCTACTCCTGATGCATCAGATTCAACCACGAATAAAAAAGTGAAATCAGTCATTGCCAAGACAGGAACCGTAGACATTGCCTCCTTGAGTCTTTGAAAAGCCACTCCAGCCTCCTGGTTCCAACGAAACTGATCCTTTTTTAGTAAACCAGTGAGAGGCCGAGTAATTCCCCCATAACCCTGCACGAACTTCCTGTAGTAGCCTGTCAATCCCAAAAACCCCTCAGCTGCTTCACATTCTTAGGTGCAGGCCAACTGACCATTGCATGTATTTTTTCCTAGGTCAACTGCTACTCCCTACCCAGAGATAACGTGGCCTAGGTACTCAATCTGTGTCTTGCCAAACTAACAATTCTTCTTGTTAGCATAAAGTTGTTGCTACTCCAGTACCCGAAGGACTAACCGCAGATGCTCTTGATGCTCATACATTGTCCAACTATATACCAATATGTCGTCAAAGAGGACCAACATAAACCGCCGAAGATACTTCCTGAACACTTTATTCATTCGGGACTGAAATGTAGCTGGAGCGTTAGAGAGGCCAAATGGCATTACCAGAAACTCATAATGGTCGTCGTGTGTCCTGAAAGCTGTCTTAGGAACATCCTCAGACTTGACCAATATTTGGTGATAACCGGATTTGTGGTCCACCTTGGAGAAGATCTGTGCGCCATGTAGCTCATCCAACAATTGGTCAAACATTGGGATTGGGAAGCTATCCGGAACCGTTGCTTTGTTGAACGCCCTATAGTCCACGCAAAACCTCCAGCTGCCATCTTTTTTTTTTACCAGCAGTACCGAATTAGAAAACGGGCTCTCGTTGTCACGAATGATCCCAGCTGCCAACATTGTTGTGACCTGCTTCTCAATCTCTTCTTTCTAAGCTTGAGGATACTTGAAGGGCCTCACACTGATCGGTTTCAATCCTGGATTCAATACTATCTCATGCTCCTTGCCTATGGATGGTGGAAGACCTTGAGGCTCTGAAAAAACCTGCGGAAACTCCTCCAACATTTCAGACAGACACCCAGGGACCCTTTTACCATGTTTGGCCGTCATGTCAGCTGCCTGCAAGCACCCATACTCCACTAGAACCCCTTGACCTTGGTCTCGCATAGCCTTCCATAACGCCTTTAGAGTGATGGACGCGCAACAAAGATCTGGATCTCCTTGTAACATAACCTTCTCGCCATTGTCCCGGAATCTCATTTGTTGCAGTTTCCAATTCACCCTCATATCTTCCAACGTCTCTAGCCACTGAATGCCCAAGATGACATCCGCGCTACCCAGCTCTAAGGGCAAGAAGTCTGTCGTGACTGTGAGCCCCTGTAACTAGAGATCGACGCCTGTACAAACCCCATCGTCCTGCACTGTAACTCTGGTACCAGTGAGGACCCCCATAGTTGTGCGTCCTATCTGTCTGTAGCCCCAACTCTCCGGCTAACCTCGACGAGATGAAATTGTGGGTTGCTCCACTGTCAATCATGATCACCACTTCGACGCCTTCCACCGAACCTCTCAACTACATGGTCCGCGGGGATGAGATCCCGACCAAAGAGTTGAGTGACAACTCCGCCATCTCCGACTTGCTGGTATCCACTTCCACCGCGACCAACTCCTCCTCCCCATCCCAAACTTGCTCCGATCCATCTGAATAAACCACCAAGAGCTGTAACTCCTTCCAGTCGCACAAATGACGAGCATGCCATGGTTCGTCATATCGGAAACACAGGTTATTGGCCTTGGGATAGGCGATTTCGGCTGGTATCAGCCTACGAAAAGGAGGCTTCAAACGATTGTGGTGATTAGGGTTTCGAGTGTCTGAGTCCCGAAATGACGCCGCTTGTTTTAAGCCACGACTGAAGAAATGGGCTTGTTGCTGTGGGGCCCCGAATTTGTTTTCCCCGGTGTTGGGCTTGATGGGCCTAAATTTTGGGCCTGGCCCACTCGTTCTCCTTTGTGTCGCCCACCAAAAAAAACCCTCGACGGCTCCTCCTCCGCTCCATTCCACTCTTCAACCATCTTCGCCACCTCCATCATTTTTTGTAGATGACGGGGCTCGAACATCTTGACTCCGGCGCGCACCCTTTGTTTGAGTCTAATCATGAACCGGAGTTCCAACACAGACTCCGGGATCTCGGTCGCCTGAATCGCCAAGTTAATAAAATCACGGCAATAATCCATCACCGACCCCTCTTGGTGCAAAGTCAACAATCTTTCGCCGGCACTGGTATCATAACTGGCCGAAAACTGCTATAGGATTCGTCGTTTCGTTTGTTCCCAGTTGAGGAACGGATTACGATCACGCTCCCATCGGTACCAAGTTAACGCCTCTCCATCAAAATTGACCTTCACCGCCTGCAACTTCTGTGTCTCCGTGAAATTCCCAAGCTCAAAATACTCCTCAACCTGGATTACCCAACTATCTGCATCTTCTCCGGCGAAAACCGAAAGCTCCAAACGGCGGGTCATCGGTTCGTGATGCTCCTCTGGTGGCCGCCATCTGTGTTGAAGGAACGAGCCGGTCTGGATCTCACCGTGGTGTACACCGGATCGAGATATTTCAGGACGATCCAGCAGTTTATGCGCGATCACCTTACCAAAGCCGCCTGTCGGCGTTGCCGACACCGGTGACGCACTGAGGGAAACTGCTGGTCGGGATTCTTCTTTCTCACGGATGCGCGCGACTGACTCCGCCACGATGCGACGCTCGATCCTTTTCAAAACGCTTATATGTGTGTCGGAGGTAGCCTTCAACGCCCCAATCTCCTTTTGCAGCCCAGCCACTGTTTGCTCCATGATCGTGATCCGTGGATCAGCTTTAGGACCCATTGTTTTTCCGGTGATGGAACGAAAAAGCTCTGATACCAAAGTTGTTATGACTTGGAAATGAAAATAAAGATCAACCCTTTTATTTATGGAAACAAGAGGATTACAACCTAAGAAATTCCATCAGATTTTTCCTTTCACTCACAGAGTTGATCAACAAACTTGATAAAGAAAGCTAACAGAAAATAGGAATCTTATATAGCCTCAATTTCCCCCGATCCTGCACATGGACTGTCTCACTCATCCACAATGCCGTTATTCCCTCAGTGACGTGTCTCTGTTTCTAGAAGAACGAGGATCACAGCCACATCACACCCTCACTGTTGGGCCGCCGCCTTACCAGCTCTTTTGGTTCTGAACCTACTTCTCTTATATTGATAGATAAGAGGAGGTCAGAGTTTCCCGTCCTAACACAAAACAATTTCAGATTGAAGACACTGAAGAGTCATTAGACTGTTCCGATATTTAGATAAAATCAATCAAGCACTTGAGAAAGGATCAGCTTTTTGTGGTTTAGAGGACGAAGAATAAAAAAGTTTGGAGAATCAAACTCTGATATGATTAGCTCACCAAGAAAAAAATAAAATAAAAAGAGGATTACAAACTCTACAAAGATTTTATTTTTGTCTACAGACTAATCAGCAATTAACTCTCTCCCTACTTCAATCGGCCAAGCCTTATGAACAAACAATCAACTCACCAAACAGCATATAGTGAAAAGCAAAAAAACACGATGCGCAATCCGGAAAATACATGTTTCTTACATACATGTTAATAACGTATCTGCAGTCTCTTATGGCCTCGCAAAGACTCCCCAAATCTTACTCCGGGCAAGATTGTCTGCCAATTTCTTAGCTCCTTCAACATCCATCTCCACAAGCTTTTGCAAATGCATGCAAGCACCAGCAGCAACGACTTGTTTCCTGCATTTATTAGAAGTTACAAGCAGTTCCAAGGCAGAGACTGTGTATCTCTTATCCAATTTTTTAATCTTCGGGTCCAAGAGCTGAACAAGACTGAGTATACCCTTGTCACTCTTCTTGAAGATCTTCCTGCTGTTTGTGCACACCAATAAGGTTGATAGAGCTTTAGACGCTGCTTCTTTCTCTTCCATAGCTTTACCATCTAACATATCAATCAACGGACCGATACATCCGCTTTCACCTATTTCTTTTCGACTTTTCGAGCTGAAACCTAGCGAAGAAACAGCCTCGGCAGCTGCGATTCTCACACCGAGAACCCCACAACTCAACACTGGAACCAAACGAGGGATAAATCCTTCAGAGATAACAACTTCTCTGACAATAGGGCACAAAGCTAAGTTCTTCAGAAGCACAACTCCTACCTCAAGGCTCTTAGCATTGGAAACAGAATCCCAGAAACTCTTTAAACATTTAATTCCTCCTTCCCTAACTACCGATATCATCAGATTCTCATCCTCAGATGTTAGATTAGCTAAACATCCTACTGCATTCTCTTGAGCAAGAGGTGTACCTGAAGAAGCCAGAGAAATAAGAACGAACATAGCGTTTTCCTCGATGAAATTCTCTTTGGTTTCTGCAAATGAAGCTAGGTTCCTCAAGACTCCGGCGGCGAAAGCCTGTGAGCCAGGGGTCCCGGCTTGGCAGATTTCAAGCAGAGACGAAATCCCTCCTCTGCAACCGATTGCTCTCGCGTTCTCCTTGGACAAACTTAGGGCTCGAAGAGCAATACAAGCCTTCTCTTTGGCGAATCCACTTCCTGATTCCAAGACGCGAAGGAGGTGATTCAGGAGAGACAATCCTTCAGCAATCAACACATGTTTGCTGCTCTCTACCATCGAGATTCTAGAAATTACAGCCACGGTCTTCTCCTTCATACCCAAAGAGCTCGAATCGAGAAGCCGAACCAAAACGGGGACAACTCCCTGAGCCACTGAGATCATCACGTTCTTATCATCTTCCTGAAGTAGTTCAAGCAACGAGTCAATTGCCGAATTCTTCGATTCTAGTCCACCGATCTGCAATCGGATAACCAGATTCCTCGCCTCTAAACGAACCGCTTCCTTCTTAGACGAAATCGAAAATCTCGAGACGATGGCGTTATCCTGGAGAAGATCACTCCTGATTAGAACCTCAGCATCCTTGACATGGCGATCGAGCCTGGCCATGACCGAGTCAACCTCGCTCTGCGTCTTGAGCTTTCCTTTCGCCAAATCTGGTCCCTCACACCTCGTCGCAACGGAAACCGCGTCATCTAGCGACTCTCGAACCGAGAGAAGAAGATCCAGAGCTAGCTGGTTGGAAGAAGAGCCAGCGAAGTCGGAGAAATCGGCGAGCTGAGTCCTGAGATCGCCGAGTTTGGCGCGAATCGAAGACCATTTGCACTTGAAGCTGAGAAGCTTGGGAATACGGTCAAGGAGAGAGGAGATAACCTCCGTCAAACTGAGAACGCCGTCGACTTCAGGCACCGGCATCGGAAAAGCGAAGAGTGAGTTAGGGTTTGAGAGAGGAGAGGAGAGAGAGAGAGGTGTGAATTAATGGGAAGTGAAGCTGCTTGCTTTGTGCCAGTAAGGAAAGAGCGAAATACAAGGAGGGAAAATAAAGAGAGTCCACGCGCTTAGCCAAAGCGCGTGAGTTTCACTATTTTCCATTTGCTTACACTTATTACTTCGTCAACCCCAATGATCAGAATCTCATGCATGTTACGTGGACAAACACAATATCAATATTTTATGATTTTTATCTATTAAAAATTATTACTCTACTTTACAAAATTTTCTTGGGGTCAAATATTTGGACTTCCTCTACAAGAATTATTAAAGACTAGATGAATGAATAACTAATAGTCTAATACACATTGTAAAATGTTCTTTTTCACATCATTAGAAGATTCCATTATTAACGATGATCCATATTTCCAGAAATGAAATCAAACGAAGGTTAATATAGAGAAGAAAAAATTCTTAAACTTTTTCTCTTGATTTTATTTATGTAAAAATTGTTCATGCGATTGTATATTTTTCTGTACAAAGTAGATCTATGTTTTGTACAACTACACTAGAAAAAAGAATTGGATGAGAAAATGAAAATATATATATATATATATATATATTATAACAGTTAACTACAACATTATTTATAATTATCTAAAAACATAGTTAACTATTTTAGAGTATAGTTATTTAATCTACTGATTCCATGATATAGTTAACTACATGAAAATGTTATTGTAATAGTTATTTATATAAACAAACAGAGTTAAACTATGTTTCGAACGTAGTTTCCTATTATAGTTTGCATAGTAGAAAATATATTATACACAATTAACTATTATTAGAAACATAATTACCTATTATAATGAAAAATATGACATACATATTAAACTATATTATAAAAAATATAGTTACTTATTATACTGATTTTTGAATATAGTTAACTATGTCGATCTTCAACGACGACTCAAGTTGGATGACGGTGAAGAGTTTAACAAAAAAAGAAAAATTATCTCTATTAATCTATAATAAAATATATTCTCCATGATTTGAATCCTTTATTTGGTATAAAAACATTAAATAATCACTAATCAATCATTAGATCAAAATATCATTCACAATATTCTAAAATGCAATTCTCAAAAATATCACACTTTGAAAATTTGTTTTCAAAAATACCACTATTTTTCAAATGTTCTAAAAATTCTATTTTTTGTTGAATATTCAAAAATACCATAAAACTAAAAATAACTTTCAACATTCAAAACTAAACCCTAAATCCCAAATTCAAACCCTATCTCCTAAAGCTTTATCTTTTTATAATAGTTAATCCAAATCAAAAAATTTAAATTACAAACCCTTGAAAATCAATTTTTGTATTTGTAATATTGTTAGAACATTGAATAAATGGTAGTATTTTTAGAATACTATATTGAAAAATAATGGTATTTTTGGAAACAAAATTTCAAAGTATGATTCAATTTCCAGATAATGCGATGTATTAACAAATATGCAGATTAATGGAGGCAAATTTACTGCAGATCTCCAGCGTTGTGTAATTAGAGCCGTTCGCCGTGATTCTACGCATTAAAAGTAGAATGTGTCATCATGAGCATTGAGCAGGAAGTGTCGTCTTTTGTGGATCTAATAGGATCGAAGTGAATTGACCGTGGTAGAATCGTTTTTGTAATAGTTTTCATAATTTATAATAAAAAATAATAAATCCAAATGTTTTAAAAAAACTTAATAAATTGTGCATATAGCTGTATTTTAAAGAAAACCAAAATAAATTCTTTCAATTATTTTTTTGGAATGACACCTACCCAAAAAAGATATGCTGGATTTATAGTCAATATATTATGGATATCAGTATATCATGAACCTATAAACTGCTAATTTGGCTTGAGAAAAAAAAAAAGGCCTGAAAAGGACTTTAATAAATGTTATAAGAAAGCAAAGGGTTGTTATGAGTTGACCAGTGACTAAAGCCGGGTCAGATTTTAGAATTATTTGCATGCAACTTTAACGTATTTTATAATATAAAGTCGTTCCTAAACATTCCAACTTTACAAGATTTCCAATAAATTAATGACACAAATAGTTAAAATACCTTAATTAAAAAACAATACATACGATGATAGTATGTGTAATTCTTTTATATATATAAAGTTAATTTCGAAATAACTATTAAATTTAAAACAATACCTACAACGATAGTATATATAATCGTGTTAGAAATTTTTTAAGAAATACCACTTTTCAAGTACCACTTTAAAAAAATATCATATTTTTAAAATTTTTATAAAAATATCACTTTTTCAAAATTATTTACTCATTATATCATTTATGTTTGAGTTAACTATGTTGTATTATGATTTAGTTTTGAGGGTTTAAGGGTTTATAGAGGTTAAAACATTTTTTAGGATTTAAAATTTTAAAATTTAGGTTCTAAAAATTCGTATTAGTGACATTTTTGCAAATGAACCATCCATTATGGTATTTGCAATTGTCCATTCGTATATATATATAATGTTTGTTATATTCTATAAATTGTATGATCAATGTATGGTTTTGTATTTTGTAAATATTTGTTTTTTTTCTTTTTATTAGATGTATAACGTAATTAATATTTTTTTTTGGTTATGAACGTAATTAATATTTTTTTAATATGAAAACGTAGTATAAAAAACGAAATTATTATTTTTTATAGATATTTATTTATTTTAAGTAAATGTTAAATAAATATTTTTTTACTTAATTTACAATAAAAATTGAAGTAGTTCTGTGCCCAACATTTTCGTGGGTTTTAAATTAGTGAGCTATTGTTTTGTGAGATTAATTTTTGTGGGTATAAGTTTAAGTAGATTAAATTAGTGGGGTAAATGTTTGATAGAATTTTGCCATGTCAAAATTAGAGAATGTCATGTCACAATAACTTTTGGGAAAATGATTTTAGAAAATATCTATAAATTTTTTTTGAATAATTATTTCTCAAATAATGTATAAGAGATTTCTCCTAAACCCAACATCCATAACCAAACTAATCATGAATGAGAACTATAAAGCATATCAATTTAATTCTAGAATGAAACAAAGTAAGAAAAGAAAAAGCCAGTCAATTAAGAAACTTAGTGCATTGAAAACTGGCTAGAAAAAAAGTCTGAAATTGCTTATTTTCGATCAAAGAGATGGTAGATACAAGATACAATGATGGATTAGAAATATGGTTCGCTTCACGGTGAATTTATTTTAAGATGTATTTACTGCTTGTACGATAAAATTTCATAAATAAATGCATTCTATGTAAAAACGTTTTTTTGGGTTTGAATAAATTTTACATTTAATTCCAAAAAAAAAAACTGGCTAGAATGTGAATCAGAATAACAAAATAAAGACTAATTTCTCACGGCCAATCTTTTTGAACTTTCGCTTGCTATAAATTCATGTCACAATGAGACGGAGAAACAATCTTTGGTTAGACGAGAATGTTTTGCCCAAATTAGACTTCTGAATACAGCGAATTTTTCTTTATTATGTTGTTGACTTTGTTTAGCAACCATCTTTTCGAGATCTGTGGATCTGATTTGTAGACTATTTGTACTTTTAAAATCATGTTTTTTCTGCACAACTATACAATGTAATATAGAGTTAGGGTCGAGAGAGGTACCTATGTTCGTAGTATTGTCTTCACGTCCACGTTTCCTCTTTCTTCGTCTACCTTCTCCCATTTCCATAGGATGAGATTTTTTTGTTGGTTTTATTTTATAGTTTCGAAGTTTGGACCGAAACCGTAATTAATTTCTGTGAGTCCGGAGTCAGCCTTTAATTTATTCTCTTTGAGAATTTTTTTCCTTCCAAGGGAGATTGAACTAGAGGCACAATAAAACCAACTCCAAGTGCTAACCACTAACCTACCACACCCTTAGTATTTATATCTTTTTTTTGTTCGAAGGAAACTCATTTAATAATTCAAATGTATATCCACTTTAGTGATTTAGTAGAAACTATCACCCATGTTATATGAAAGTATAGAACATCATCTAAACCCAAAAAGCACAAAAATGTAGATAGTTTCATACCTTTATCAGATTTGGTAAGAGGAAGATGATCTACTGCAAGTCTGATCAAAGAAAAAAAAGTGGAGAGATTGGTTTAGTTTGATTCTCTATTCTCTGTTAAACAACAGTTTTGGGAAGAGTTGGAGGAATCCAAACATTAGTTCAAAATATAGTTTACTGAACTGAATTGTAGAAGAGTATAAATTTCTGAACTCCATCGTCATTAACTTGATTTGAAGTCACGAGGAGGATCTTCTTTGTCCTCGTAAGACTGAGGAAAATCTCATAACACGGCACCGAAATGGAGGAATTGTAGTTGTGTGGTCGATGATTTGTTTTTGATGCGATCATGGAAAACATTCAAAAGGATGGACTTGTAGCTGAGCTTGAATCGGAGCTTGTACCAGAGGATAAGCTTGAACCTGAGGAAGCTCTCGTGCTACCAGCTGGACGGACCACTTACCCGAGCTAAGGCTAAAAGGCTCAAGGAGGCAGTCTACGGCTTAATCACTAAGGAACAAGAGAGATACAGTCACTTGGGCGTGAATGATGAACTGTCTAAAACCATTCTCATTTCACTACAACCTCAAGTCAGCTAACGAATGGGTACGTGTTCCATTTGTACTTTTTTTTCCCTTGTCCAAGTTTTGTCCCAATGGGTTTTCTTGGCAAGATTTTTAACGAGGCAAATGGTTCACTACATTTGGCCCATTTGTTGCTGAACCAAAGGAGCCCAAGCCTTCATCAAAACGCCATCTTAAAATGCACCTAAATTCAAATCAGTCTTTGGTCAAGTCTTGTAATCTGTTTTGTTTATTTTCGAGAAGCCTTAAATGTTTTAGGCTCCTCTCTTCTCTTTATATTTCGCAAGTGTTATTGAGACCAGAGCATCTTGAAAGCTTTTATCAATCCGTTTTCTTCTTTTAGAGAGTGATTCTCTTTTAATTCAGATTGTTGGTGCGTTATATCCTTCAATCGAATTTGGTTCGACTTGGTGTGTCATATCCGAGGAACCATCTTAGATAAATCAATAGCTTTTCCGCAGCTATTGTGTGACCATTCGATCCACGTCCCTTGATCCCTTGAAGCTGTGGCTGTCTCGTGATGCAAGGCTTATCCTTAATCAACTAGAAGTGATCATCCTTGGGAGATTCGTATTATCTTGTATCAGAGCAACACTTCCTAGTTCGATTTCTATCACTTTCATTTCTTATCTCTTCATCTTCTGTGTGATCGCAATCTGCTTTGTGTTTGATTTGTTCATCTGATCATTCATAATTGTCTATTTATCTTTTATTAATCCGATCATTAATCTATTGACATATTCTGTGAGATCGCAATCTGTTTTGTGTTTGATTTGTTTATCTGATCATTCGTAATTGTATATTAATCTTTTATTAATCCGATCATTGATCTGTTGACATCATTTGTGAGAAATCATCATTTGTGTTCTATGGTCTGTTCATCTTCTATCGATCATACCTGTTCATCTTGTTCAAACAAACACACCTATTCAGATTCTGCTAAAATTTATATACTTTGTGATTACGAGAGCAGGTACGCTTGACTGTTTGTTGAGTGTATTTCAGAAACCATGTCTAGAGAGAATATCAATCCACAGGTACCGAGTCTGTTGATGGAAGCTCTTGTAGCTGAGATTAAAAAGGCCATGCGTGTTGAGTTGGAAGTAGTTCATGAACGTCTGGATGAAGTACAAACCGCAAGGACACAGGAAGAGGGTGAACGGAGAAAAATAAACCAACGCCAACAGCCCAGAGATTTAGAAGCTGAAAACTACTACAGTCGTGATGGTAGAGTTACTGGAAGGAGTCAAAGGAGAACTAGACGTGCTGGAGAAGAAAGGCATCGACCTAATGACACTCTAGGAGGTTTCAAAGTGAAAATACCGCCATTATATGGAAAGAATGATCCGGATACTTATCTGGAATGGGAGAAAAAGATTGAGTTGGTCTTCGATTGCCAACACTATTCAGAGATCAACAAAGTGCGTGTGGCAGCCACTGAGTTTTATGGGTATGCACTCAGTTGGTGGGATCAGTTGGTAACTTCCAGGAGATGAAATGGAGAATATCAAGTGGAATCTTGGACCAAACTGAAGGCTATTATGAGATTTGTGCCGAGCCATTGCCACCAGAAACTTCATCAAAAGCTAAGGAAACTTCACCAAGGAAGCCGTAGTGTTGAGGACTATTACCAGGAGATGGAAACCCTTATGATCAGAGCTGATATATCTGAGGACCGAGAAGACACCATGGCTAGATTCTTAGGAATACTTAACCGAGACATTCAAGATCGACTGGAAATGCAGCATTATGTGGAGATAGAGGAGATGCTACACAAAGCCATTCTGATTGAACAAGAACTGAAAAGAAAGAGCTACGCCAAACCAAGTTATGAGGCTGGAGCATCTTCAACGAAACCACATTATCAGATTGGTAAATCAAATCTTAAACCGTTCACTAAATCACCAGACACTAGAGACAAAGCTGAGGTTTCTACTACTATAACCCGAGATGTGAAATGCTTCAAATGCCAAGGCAGAGGGCACTATGCTAATGAGTGTACTAACAAGAAGATTATGATTCTATTGGAGAATGAAGAGATAATCAGAAGAAGAGGAATGCAAGTCTGATTCTTCAGAAGAACACCTTGCATCGCCTGCCAAAGGAGAGTTATTAGTGACCAGAAGAGCACTAAGCGTACAAGCCAAGACTAGAGAGCACGTTCAAAGAGAGAACCTGTTCCATTCAAGATGTCATGTACAAAGAAAGGTATGCAGCATAATCATTGATGGAGGTAGTTGTACTAATGTAGCTAATGAGACGATGGTGAACAAACTTGGTCTGGAAGTTTACAAGCATCCAAAACCTTATAAGTTACAATGGCTCAACGAAAGTGGATAAATGGAAGTACATCGCCAAGTAAGGGTACCAATAATCATGGGAAAGTATGAGGATGAGATCCTTTGTGATGTATTACCCATGGAAGCTGGACATAATCTGCTTCGAAGACCATGGCAGTTTGATAAGAGGGTTATTCATGATGGCTTCACCAACCAGCAATCATTTCAATACAAGGGAAAGAAGATCACATTGGTTCCTATGACACCGCAAGAGGTTTACCAAGATCAGCTGTACTAGAACAAAGGCGAGCTGCTAACACTTCAAAAGAGAGCACACTTGATAAAAAACTTCAAAAGAGCAAGATAGTAAAGAAATCGATGTAAACCTCAAAATTTGATATGCTCAAATTTGCCCTGAGCTACTCTCTCAAATTAAGAGATCGATGTAATACTTAGGGATCAAATCCACAGGGAATCTAAACACACAATCGACTAATGAATTCAGATTAAGCTAAGTAAATAGTGGTGAATGTAATAAAAACAGCAAAATTAAACAGTGAATGATGATAAGGGTTCTAGAAATTAGTCGGACAAAAAAGTTAGGTTATGGGTAATTCGCAGGAATGAATCGAAATACGGTCGTGTCGATCGACACAGATGTCCGTGTCGATCGACACAAGGATAAAAATGGTTAGGATTTGTTAAGCACAGTTCTAGAACTCAAACACGAATATAAAACCAATCAACTTTCGTTTCAGAGATTATCTATGACTAAATCCCTAAATTCCAAATTTCTTTACAAACTTAATGAATAAAATCAAGCATTAAGTTCAGGTTCAATTGTTCACAAAATTACTAAGCCAAATTTCTTTGCGAATAGATAATTTTGCTCATCTAAGATTATATCAGTTTGTTAATAATACTTTCGCATCTATTAAAGCAACCTAGGATTTCCAATTTCAGTTGATCAATCCTAAAATCAGAGTTAAATCAATCTAGATGAAGAACATAAAGATAAATCCTAACAGATTTTCAATCCAATCAATTTCTCATCAAACCTTTGAATTACCCTAAACCTAACAAGCAAACTACTCAGACATAGATGCAGTAAACATTATGAATGAATAAAATTGCATAAAAATATAGATTTAGAGATACAGAAGGGTTTGAAATCTGAAAGTCTGAAGTCTGAAATCTCCCAAGAGCTCTCCAAATCTCTTCTCTCTAAAGTCTCAATTAAAAACTAGATAAAAACATAAAAGACTAAAGAAAAACTAGATATAAAGTCTAAAATTCGGATTGTGCTTTCTGTAAACTTCTGGGCTTTTTGGGCAAAACCGGAATTTCTTCGAAATTTGAAGTCTTCACGCCAAACACGTGTGTGTCGATCGACACAACTCAAAAACTTCGACTCTGACTTGATCACTTTGGCTCTTCTTTCCTCCATGCTCCAAAATGCTCCAAAAGCTCCCATTAAGCTCCAATCGTCCGTCAACCTATAAAGACTCAAAAAGACTCGAAAAATACCAAAAAACTCTAGGAAAAGGACTTATATCATGGTCGAAAACGGGTAAAAACCATGATATATCAACTCCCCCAGACTTAGCATTTGCTTGCCCTCAAGCAAAACATACACTAAAAATGTGAAAGAGGTTTGAAAACGCAGAAACTTATCTTCCCTTGGAGTACCAGACCGACCCTTTCAACAAGTAATCCACATAATGCAAAACCAACTCAAAAACAGACCACCATGTACTTCTCCATAGACATTCGCAGCCTCCCAAATTCATCCACGACTTATCAACATAACCCGCTAGTCCTCATTGCTGGGTCTCGTCCCAGATCTCAATGCCAAGAACCTTCTAGACTCATTCCCATACTATACCATGACTAGTGAACCATACAACCTTTGGTACTCTTTCTCTCCCCCAAACTTATTCGATTCAGAAACTCAAAAACTCAAAAACAGTGCTTTCACTACTATTTTTCCTCTTGAGGAGACAAGGTCGTGAGATCGCTCGTCCTCTACATCCATTCTAAGGGACTCAGACTGCTGCTTTTTGAGCTCCAGGTGATCATCTCTTGAGTACTGACTCACTGGAATTTCATTTCCTCATCTTATACTCAAGAACTATCATATCACCCCAAATCATTCATTTTTTTAATCGAATGAGAGGAGTACCATTATTTTCAACAGAGATTGCACTTGTCAGGTATGAATGAGGAGTCAAGCTCTATGAACACCAATCACCAAGGAGACCCCATAATTAGCTCGAACCCAGCGGATTATGCTGGAAGTAACAGATGTCTCTAGTTAACTGGTCAGCCTTAGGATTTCCCATTAGTCTGCCTTTGAAATCGATCCTGGAAAAATGGTCACACAACTGAAAAAGACAATCCACTAAACCAAAAGAAGGATCATTGTTTCCAACTAACTATTTTGATTCAATAAAACGTTTTGGACTGACTCTCAAAAACAAACCCAGAGTTAGCAACTACCTCCCCCAGACTTAAACAACACTGTCCCCAGTGTTATTAAGACTGAAGTTGGTAAAGGACAGAAAAAAAGAAAACACCAATTGAATAGAACGAGAACTTACCTGTTGCAGGGTGTGTCGATCGACACGAGTAGTGTGTGTCGATCGACACACTGTTGTTTCCTCGTCTCGTCGTTTTTTTTTTTCAAAATCTGAAACACTTAAAACCAAAACTAAAAATTAGTAAACAAAGGAGAAAATCAAACGAAAATAAGTAGACTTACCAGTGGGTTGCCTCCCACTAAGCGCTTGTTTTCAGTTATTAGCTTGACTGTGTCAGGCTTATGCTTTTGGTGGATCTTTGAAGGGTCTTATGCCTCCCTCATCCATTGATAACCTTGCATTTGATCGCTCTCCAGCTCCAGACATCCAAGGAACAATACCAGGGAAAAGCTTCATGGTGGTTTGCAGCATCTCTTGAACAACTAGCTCTCCTTTCTCCCTCAACTCTAAGGGGATGATGATTCTGAACCTGGAGAATGGTTTGGAAGTCTTTTTGCGCTTCACCTTGCACGCAGTCAAGTCTCCATAAGATCTCATGGAGGGTGAAGTCAAAAGTGGGGCACATGGGATCTTCTTCTTCGTGTTATTTTCAAGGTCTGAACTCCGCTTTCCTCCATTTGTAACGGTCATACAAGAATTCTTCTTGACACGAACTGCGGGGTAGAAGACATCCTTGTTGATCTTAGAGAGGGAGATTCTCTGATTGGGAAAATCCACAATCGCACCTACAGTAGCAAGGAATGATGACCCAAGAATCAATGGTTTCTCACTGTCCTTCTTCGTCTCCATGATGTGAAAATCCACCGGAACCAGACAATCTCCTACTTGAAGCATCAAGTCAGGAATGAACCTTTTCAAAAATGGTGAAGAAAAGTCATCCATCTTGAGAGACATCTTCGAAGGTTGCAGATCCTTAATCCCCAGCTTCCTTGCAACAGACTGAGACATGGCATTCACATTAGCTCCAGTGTCACAAAGAGAATTCTTGAATTCCATACCTTTGATTGAGCAAGGAACAATGAACATCCCTGGATTCCGTATCTTTTACAACTTCCTGAGTGGTGGTTGAGCATGTCTCCCTTTCTCCTCTAGTGTTTTGACGCTAATAGCCCGTGGGTATGGAATCTTGGGCTTGTAGACCCTTTCCTCTGCTTGAACCGAAGGTTTCGAAGTGTTTGGACTCGTCTAGAACCCGTGTCGATCAACACAGAGGGCCTGTGTCGATCGACATGCCTGTGTCGACCTCATGTCGATCCTGAAAGAAGAATCACCGATTGCGTAAACTCCAGTTTTGCGATTTTTGACTTGTGTCGATCGACACAAGCCTTCCGTGTCGATCGACACGGGGTCTGGAACGCAAAACTCATCTTCTTCAACCTCCTCTTCACTCCCCAAAGTGATAGCATTGATGTGTAGTCTCGAGTTCGTGTCAGTATTACTCGGAAGAAAACCTTCTTGCCTCTTAATTGACTCCGCGGTTTGAGCAACTTGAATATCTAGCTTCTTGACATGGGCGTTCAAAGCTTCGAACTTCCCATTCAGATCTTGGTACATGACATCCATTTTCCCATTGAAGCTCACAGTCATCTTCTGTTGACCTTCCAAGAGTTGCTATAGGATAGATTTCATCTCGCTACTCTTTGATGACTGAGCAGGGGTGTCTGATTAGAAGAAAAACTGTAGTTCCTAGTGTAATTGCTCTAGAAAGGCTTCTAATAGTCGTTCTTCTGATACCCTTGTTGATTACCATACCTCTGACCCTGAAAACCAGCTCCACCAACGTAGTTGCAATCCTTTTCATCCTGCTCTTCCTCTGGAATGAAAGTCTCTACCTTTTGAGCAAACTGAACAGTCTTCTTTCCCACTAAAAGATTATGCACAAAATCCAGCTTAGCCTTAACCTCAGCAATTTGGCTTCCATCCATGTTCTCACCAAGTTTCTTCCTCTCAAAGTCTGCGTTTTTGGTACTATTGCTAGAAGCCAAGTTATCAATAAGAATCAACGCATCCTCTGGATATTTAGTGTTGAAATTCCCATTGCTAGCAGAATCCAGAGCCATCTTATACCTCCAATCAATACCTCTAAAGAAGATACCCAACAACTGAACATCACTGAACCCATGGTGAGGACAATCTCTCTGGTAGGACTTGAATCTCCCCTATGAAGCCTTGAATGCCTCAGTCGGTCCCTGCTTGAAAGTAGAGATCTTCATCCTTAGATCCTCGAATCTCGCCTCATCAAAGAAGTTATTGAGGAAAGCATTCTTGGTGTCCTCCCAAGTAGTCAGCGAGCCCGGCTCCAGCTGCTTCAACCAGTAGGCTGCTTCTCCACTAAGAGAGTAGGGGAAAAGCTTGCAGTAGAGGTAATCGCTAGATACTCCATTAGCCTTGATGCTAGATGCCAAGTCCTCGAACCTCTCAATGTGATCCATGGGGTGCTCAGAGGAAAGACCGTGGAACGGGTGCTGAGCCATAAGTGAGAAGTAAGCCGGCTTCAGCTCAAAATTGTTCCTCGGAAAAGAAGGAGGACGAATCGCTGCCCTGTTGGCATAGAACTCGTCCGGCCTGTTGTACTCTCCCAGAGTGCGCCCACGCCCAGCTGGTTCTTGGCGCTGCATAGCATATCGCCCAGGCTCCTCCATAATCACAACTCCATTCTCATCCAGCCTCTGACCCTGAGCATTGCGTCTGTGACCCTTAGCATTCTGGAGAAACCCATCATCACCTCTGATAAGAACTAACGGATTCATTCTAGCTGACTTTCTCGCTGCTCAGTTGGCTCGTTCTAACTTTCCAATCTCAAGGTTGAGATAAACTAGCTCTTCGTTCTGGTTGCTTCTGGTAACGCGATTGGGCATAAACCTGAAATACACAAGACAAAGAGAAAATAACAAGTAAGTAATAAAATAAAAAAAAAACTTAGACAAAATTCTTGTATCAAAAATCGATTGGTGAAATCGACTCCCCGGCAACGGCGTCAAAATTTGATATGCTCAAATTTGCCCTGAGCTACTCTCTCAAATTAAGAGATCGATGTAATACTTAGGGGTCCAATCCACAGGGAATCTAAACACACAATCGACTAATGAATTCAAATTAAGCTAAGTAAATATTGGTGAATGTAATAAAAACAGCAAAAATAAACAGTGGATGATGATAAGGGTTCTAGAATCAATTGGACAAAAGAGTTAGTTTATGGGTAATTCACAGGAATGAATCGAAATACGGTCGTGTCGATCGACATAGATGTCTGTGTCGATCGACACAGGGATAAAAACGGTTAGGATTGTTAAGCACAGTTCTAGAACTCAAACACGAATATAAAACCAATCAACTTTCGTTTCAGAGATTATCTATGACTAAATCCCTAAATTCCAAATTTCTTTGCAAACTTAATGAATAAAATCAAGCATTAAGTTCAGGTTCAATTGTTCACAAAATTACTAAGCCAAATTTCTTTGCGAATAGATAATTTTGCTCATCTAAGATTATATCAGGTTGTTAATAATACTTTCGCATCTATTAAAGCAACCTAGGATTTCTAATTTCAGTTGATCAATCCTAAAATCAGAGTTAAATCAATCTAGATGAAAAACATAAAGATAAATCCTAACAAATTTTCAATCCAATCAATTTCTCATTAAACCCTTCAATTACCCTAAACCTAACAAGCAAACTACTCAGACATAGATGCAGTAAACATTATGAATGAATAAAATTACATAAAAAGATAAAGTTAGAGATACAGAAGAGTTTGAAATCTGAAAGTCTGAAGTCTGAAATCTCCCAAAAGCTTTCCAAATCTCTTCTCTCTCAAGTCTCAATTAAAAACTAGATAAAAACATAAAAGCCTAAAGAAAAATTATATATAAAGTCTAAAATTCGGATTGTGTTTTCTGTAAACTTCTGGGCTTTTTGGGCAAAACCGGAATTTCTTCGAAATTTGAAGTCTTCACGCCAAACACGTGTGTGTCGATCGACACACAGGACCGTTTCAATCGACACAGCTCAAAAACTTCGACTCCGACTTGATCACTTTGGCTCTTCTTTCCCCCATGCTCCAAAATGCTCCAAAAGCTCCCATTAAGCTCCAATCATCCGTCAAACCTATAAAGACTCAAAAAAACTCGAAAAATACCAAAAAGACTCTAGGAAAAGGACTTATATCATGGTCGAAAACAGGTAAAAACCATGAATCAAAATGCAAAACCAAGAACAGTACAAACAAAACTAAGAAACACTCAAGCTTCTTTGTGAAGACTGGTGGAGTCAAGAAGGCCTTATTCTCTAAACAACCTGTTCTTATGTTTATTTATAAGGAAGCATTAACGAGTTTAACTAATCTTGCACCGGTGATACCGAGTGAGGTGTATTCTATTTTGCAGGAATTCAAAGATGTGTTTCCAGAAGATAATCCAAATGGCCTTCCACCAATTCGTGGTATTGAACATCAAATATACTTCGTTCCTGGAACATCACTTCCGCACCAACCAGCTTACCGAACCAATCCCGTATAGACTAAGGAACTTCAGAAAAAAGTCAGCGAGCTTATGGAGAAAGGATACATCAGGGAGAGTATGAGCCCATGTGCTGTACCTGTTTTACTTGTGCCAAAAAAAGATGGGAGCTGGCGCGTATGTGTTGATTGTAGAGCAATCAACAACATTACGGTAAAGTATCGCCATCCCATTCCTAGACTTGATGATATGCTTAATGAACTGTGTGGTTCTAGGATTTTCTCTAAGATAGATCTTAAGAGTGGTTATCACCAGATATGCATGAAAGAAGGAGATGAGTGGAAAACTACTTTCAAAACTAAACAAGGGTTATATGAATGGTTAGTGATGCCATTCGGGTTGACCAATGCACCTAGTACATTCATGCGATTGATGAACCATGCTGAAGCAAATGCATTTCAGACTTTGAAAGAGAAGCTTACTAATGCACCTTTTCTATCTCTACCTAATTTCTTTAAAACTTTTGAAATAGAATGTGATGCTTCTGGTATAGGTATTGGAGCTGTCTTAACGAAGGATAAACCAATAACTTATTTAAGTGAGAAGCTTGGAGGAGCCACGCTGAACTATCCAACCTATGACAAGGAGTTGTATGACTTGGTCCCGAGCCTTGCAAACATGGCAACACTATCTCTGGCCTAAGGAATTTGTAATTCACATGGATCATGAGTCCCTCAAGCATCTAAAGGGACAACAGAAGCTCAACAAAAGGCATGCTAGGTGGGTTGAATTCATTGAGACATTCCCATACGTTATCAAATACAAACAAAGTAAAGAAAACGTTGTGGCTGATGCATTGTCACGGAGGTACACTCTAATCTCAACTCTTGATGCTAAATAGTTAGGATTTGAACAACTTAAAGAGTTATACAAATCTGATTCCAAATTCAAAGAAATATATCAAGCTTATGGGAATTTCGCATCTGGTCGATATTATAAGCATGAAGGATTTTTATTCTTTGATAATCGTTTATGTGTGCCTAACTGTTCTGGGCGAGACCTGTTAGTAGGAAAAGCTCATGGAGGAGGTCTAATGGGGGCATTTCGGAATTGCCAAGACTTATAAAGTTATGCAGGATCATTTCCATTGGCCGCATATGAAAAGAGATGTGGAACGGATCTGTGAAAGATGTGTCACCTACAAGCAAGCTAAGTCCAAAGTCCAACCCCACGGTTTGTATCTCCCTTTACCCATTCCTACTCATCCTTCGAATGATATTTCTATGGACTTCGTGGTTGGTTTGCCTAGAACTAAGACTAGAAGAGATTCTATTTTTGTTGTTGTTGATAGATTCTCTAAAATGGCTCATTTCATTTCATGTAACAAAATGAATGATGCTTTGCATATAGCCAATCTGTTCTTTAAGGAGATAGTCCGTTTGCATGGAATGCCTAGGACTATTGTTTCTAATAGGGATACTAAGTTCTTAAGTCATTTCTGGAAAACACTTTGGTCAAAATTAGGAACTAAACTTGTGTTTTCAACCACTTGTCACCCTCAAACTGACGGTAAAACTGAAGTGGTTAATAGGACTTTATCAACTTTGCTGCGTGCTTTAATAAAAAAAATCTTAGGAGTTGGGAAGAATTCTTACCACATGTTGAATTTGCATATAACCATTCGATGCATTATGCTACTAAGTATTCACTATTTCAAATCGTTTATGGTTTTAATCCTTTATCACCTTTGGATCTAACCCCTTTGCCTTTAAGTGAAAGAACTAGCTTAGATGAAAAAAAGAAGGCAGAGCTTGTTAAGCAGAGCCATGAAAGCGCAAGGAAGAACATTGAGGAGAAAACCAAAAAATATGAAAGGAAAGCCAACAAGGGCAGACGTAAAATGATCTTTGAGGTTGGAGATCTTGTGTGGGTACATTTGAGGAAAGAAAGGTTTCCGGCTAAAAGAAAATCCAAACTAATGCCAAGAATCGATGGCCCTTTCAAGATACTAAAAAGGATCAATAACAATGCCTACCAGATTGACTTCGAAGGTAAGTACACTGTAAGTTCTAGTTTTAATATTTTTGATCTCGTTCCCTTTATTGCAGATGTTACAGATTTGAGGACAAATCCTTTTCAAGAAGAAGGAGATGATGCGATCATGGAAAACATTCAAAAGGATGGACTTGTAGCTGAGCTTGAACCTGAGGAAACTCTCGTGCTACCAGCTGGACCACTTGCCCGAGCTAAGGCTAAAAGGCTCAAGTTGTAACGCCCGTGAACCAAAAAGTAGATTTTTGGTTGGTGCGTCGATCGACACAGGGTGAGTGTGTCGATCGACACATGTGTGTTGGACTTGTGAGAAGTCGTGTTCTGGACGTTGTGTCGATCGACACAGGCTAAAATCAAACTGGATCGGTTCGATTTAAGTGTTGGTTTACGACCCGGTTTAGGGTGAAACCTAGGGTTTCCCTATAAATAGGGGGTGGCCATATTTTTGGGATTTTCAGAGTTCTAGAAAAGTTCCAGAAAGTTTCCAAAGAGATTTGTGAGAGGAGATTCGTCTGGGAGGCTTGGGAGATCGTTCTTAGAGTGATTTATCGTGGGTGGAGAGTAGATCTCGGTGTTGGGGAGTTGGTCTTCGTGGTTTTCATCTCTTTTCCTTCATTCTCCTTTCCAGATCTAAGGTGAGTGCGTGACTGATGTGCATAAAACTTCTATGTAGGGTTTATGCAATTAGGTCTTTAAATTTATAAACCTAGGGAACTGCAAGTGCAAAGTTAAGACAATTGTAGTACTTAGGGATCGTTCCACTGAAGACTAAGTGATGAATGCGCTACACACCTATATGATTCGGATTAAGCTAAGGGATAATATTATTTGGTTTTGGGGTTTTATGGAAGCAAATAACAAAGAAATAAAAGTAAAGGGATAGATATCAATTAAGATTAGAATTTAAACAATTCAAAAAACATATGCAAAACACAAGCAATCGATTTAGGATTTTAATACTAGTTGTTCTAGAACTCATATCACTAAGATAAGGTCATCCCACTATCATGAAGTAACTAACCATCTACTTTTTGCACCCTAATAGACTCAACTATCGCATGTTATTACAAGGTGAAAACATGCTTTATGCTCAAGATTGATTGTTCACTAGACTCCTTAACTAACCTATCGAATTGTTAAGATGCCTAGCTCATCGAATACTAGGTCCAGAGATATAACAAGATTTTGGAGAGTATATCAACCTAAGATCACTCCCTGGGTAGCTAGGCCAGTTCGTGCTTTGAGTATAAATAAAGATGAAGAATCAATTCTTGAATAAAACTCTAAACGATTAAATACGTAAAAACATAGAATTAAGAAAGTGCATAGAAATCAAATCAAAGCTAATACTCTAACATGTTTTGCAACACGTAGCAGCAAGAGTAAAGCACATAGACAGTATAATTCATTGATCTATCTAAGCGTAAGGAGTTAGATCTCATCTCTTTGCAATAGGGCAAAGTCAATCTATCCTTAAAGGCTTCTAGAATCAAATAAACATGAAGAACAAGAGAAAAACGAAATACATTGTTTAGGTATTGATTTAGGCTGTTAAGGATGGCTTCTTGAGTTCCTAGAGAGGCTAAAAGAAAGTATATATAGGGGTTTAAGGAGGCATAAGTCGGTTAGGGTTTCTTCGGGCAAATACGTTTTTTGGTCGAAACTGAGGCAATATCGATCCAAATAACGGACGGGTTGCGCGACCAGTATTGGACGCTTCCATTACTCTTCTAGAAGGTCGGTTGAAGTCTGGATATTGGTCCATGGGCTGGCCCGGTGCTTGGCTCCATTTTGCACTATCTTCACTTCGAAGGCAGTTCGACATGTCTTCAGTGTTTCGGGTGTATCTTCCAAAGTACAGATCCAATTGATGAAATTACAACTCCATTGGAAAGCTAACTCAAAGGGATATCTCCATTCCAAGTTTCATTAAATTCCAAACTGATCTGATCCTTCGTTCTTTAGCAAACTTCTGGCGTATACGTTCTGTACAGTTTGAGAATGTGCATAATCTTCAAGATAAAATGACTTGGCTTGGTTCCTTTGACTTGGATGAGTAGCTGCATCTTAGATAACACTCTTTTTGCTCCATTTTACATCCTTTTGATAATAAAACCTGTTAAGACCTTAAAATCTACATATACGAGAAAACTAACTCTTTTGGTCCAAAAGCTTTATTAATAAATATAAAAACCATAGTAAATTAGATAAAAAGTGGTAAAATATAGGGTATATCAACTCCCCCAGACTTATCTTTTGCCTGTCCTCAAGCAAACAATCATCAAGAATTGAGAAGAGGTTTGAAATTCGGAGGAACTCACATATCCTTTGGATCGTTGCATCAAATTCTAAACCTGTAATCTACATGAAACAAGATTAGCTCATAGACGTTGTCATCTTCTTCCTTTACGAATTCGCAACATGTCCATACTCTAAATCTCTGTCCCTGCAAAAATGTCAACTTCAAATCAATTGACTCTTTCTACCCTCTTAGATTTAATGAAAACTTCCCATCAAGAATATCATTCAAGAAAAACGGGCTAGGTATTGGGAAAGACTGATTTTAGTGGTGAGTTTAAAAGTGTTTAGGGTTACCATAGACTCCGGGTGCGAGATATTATGCAAAATCGCAAGAGAGAATGGACCTGTTGATGTCCACAATTTCCCAACCACTTCTTCACGTCTTTCTCCCCCAGACTTAGATCTTTCTCCGGGAATCACTTGAAATCTCTTCTACTCATCTCTTCTTTTGTATCATAACATTCTTTGGGTATTCTTTGGCCATAAGACTCTTAGAATTACCATTTTTCTTTCCCTTAGATTTTTTTTCTTTTTCTTTTCTTTTTATTTTTTTTTAATTTTTTTAATTTTTTTTTATATTTATTTTTTCAAATGGGGAAAACGGTATCTCTTTGATATAAGTCAAGTATAGGCACAAATTGTTACCATGTTTTAAGCATCCAAGGAACGGCCAAACTCTTTGTAATTCGATTTTTGTACTCCACAATTCTTTACCAAATCGTCGCATCTCTAGTGATTGGAAAATTGCGTCGATCCTTCTCTCTCCGACGTTTTTGCACATATCTGCAAGCATGAAACTAAAAGAGAATGCATGAGGTCTAAAAGAAGGTAAAGGGTTTTAGGTAGGGTACAACTAAAGATGAGCTGGCCATTCATGACAACAAAGAGTGGTAAAAGAGGATAAGATGTCATGAATGTGTGATTCATTTCCTTGATATAACATTCTTAATAAGAAATAATAAAAAACCATATTAGTAGTCCAAATATAGAGTCAAAATCATATCCATAAAAAAGTTGCAAGTAGAAATTTTCTGGACGGAAGCTCCATCATGAGGTTTCTGAATCGATTGTCATGATCAAACCCTGCAACAATGGTTATATAGTCTTCGAAATCAAAACGTCAATCCTAGGAAAATGTCATAATTCCTATCTTATAATTTTTATTAGAAACAATTTTTTTTATTTTTTTTTATTTGAAAATAACTTTTGAAAAATCCTTTTAAAAACATAAAAACCAAACACTAACAAACGTGTTAGTAACAACAATCCCCCTAGACTTAACTTACACCGTCCCCGGTGTAAAATTAAATCAAATTAAGGGAGTACTGATAAAAATGTATTTGAAAGAAGAATTTAAAAGATAGAGAATAGAATGATAGTACCGGTGAGCTGTAGATATTGCCGGCAAAAATCTTAGGTTGTCGCGATCAATCTGAGATCTTCATTGTTTTTGAGCAGTGGGTATCCCGTATGAATCGAAACCATGCTTTGTATTTCCAATGTCTCCTCTTTCGAACACATCTCATTCGAATGGTGGATAACGCTTAAGACGATTGAATTGTGCGTCCACAATTGAAATCTCTTGGAAATCCTGTTTAAGAGCAACATATCCTTGCAAAAACACTTGAAATCACTCGTTAAATTCATATTGGATTGAAGTCCTCAATACAATTGTATTGAATTCCAAGTCCAAGGGAAGGAAAAATAGTTAAGAAACAAAAAGAAATCAAAATAATGAATCCAAATTGTTAAAAACTATCAAACTAGGTGAATCAATGAATGAATATGTCAAGATGTGAAAATCATGTTTAAAACCATTTAAATCTAACCAATAGTTTAATTTCTAATGCAAAATTCATGAATCAAATAATTTTTAGTTAAATAATCATGAAATATGCAAAAATAAATTAGTTCTTAAAAATTATGTGTGAAAAATGGTTTTAAAATAATTAAAAGAGTGAAAAAGGAAAAATTAACCTCTTTTGACCAAACGGTTAGGTGGTCGGCTTGGTGGTTCGAAGCGGTGGCTCGGTGGTCCATGGCTCGTGACTCCGGTTAGTCGTGGTGGTTGATGGGGACGCGGTGTGATCAATACCGGTCTAGGTGTCGGGTGGCTAGTTGCGGTCAAGGATGGTTCGAGACGTGGCTCGGGTCCAAGGCGGTTCGGCACGAGACGGTGGTTGGTGGAGTTGGAGTCGCGGGTCAAGGCAGTATCGGTCGGCGGAGTTGACCGGTATCGGGTCGCGTCGTGTCGCGGGATGGTTCGGGAAAGTGTGGGTCGTGGGTAGGATCGGGAGCGAGTACTGGTCTAGATATCGGTCGGGTCGGTTGACCGATATCGGGACGCATCGTGTCGCGGAATGTGGATCGCGGGACGAAAAGACGGGACGGGTCGAGACACGGCACGGATCAGGACAGGACGGGATGCGGGAAGGTGTCGTGGGGTGGTGTTGCGTACCGGTCCAGGTACCGATCGGTACTGCGGGTCGGTACTGCGTGGAAGATGGTCGCGGGTCGAGGCAGAACGGACCGAGTACCGGTCGTGATTTACGACCGGCACGCGTGACCGGTACTGGGTCACTCATGTCGCGGGGTGATCGGAACGTGATACCGGTACTGGGTCACTCGTGTCGCGGGGTGATCGGGACGTGATACCGGTCGCAGACGCGGGTCGATATCGTGTCAGGTATGGCCTCGTGTCGCGGTAAGGGCATCGTGTCGCGGTCCACGCGATTTTTCGTCGAGTTTTTTCTTCGTCTATACACATCGGAATTGAGATCCAAAAGATGCTACGGACTCTTGAGAACGAGATATTTCCAATGGTATGGATATTGTAGCCTGGTTCGTGGTGGATGTAACAGTGAAAAAGCTTGAAGATGCAGCTTCGTAACCTTCCTTGACGGTCTTGTTCAATCGGTCATAACTTGTTAACCGTAATAGCACATCATGTTCTGCTTTTTCCTATAGCTTCATAAGACTGTCTCCTTCGTGTATACCAAATTTCAAAAACGTCTGGGCCGATATAGAGCTCCATTCATTCCATGAACAGAACAAATCGTGTTCGATCTCCTTTTCATCGTTCTTCTCAAAAACACATTTGTTTGTATTTTAAAAACTTTTTGTAAAATCCTGAGAAATGCATAGATAGATAAAATAATGAATGACAATGTTGAGAAAAATAAAATCAAATCCAAAAACTTAGAATAAGCAAAGCAAAAAAAATCAAAAACATAAATATGGGTTGCCTCCCATAAAGCGCTTGTTTTAAGTCGGATAGCTCGACTCCTTAGGTTTTTAGGGTGGTGGAAGGTCTTCTAAAGGCTTGAGGTTGCCTTTAGCATGTGAATGAGTTCTCCTTAGATCGTGTTCTCCATCTTCATCAAATTGGTTTGGCTCATTGATCGACACTTCTCTTTTCTCCGAAAGAATGTATCGAGTTTGTTTAGCTCGAAATCCAGGCGGTGCGGCATAATGATAGACACGAGTGTCTGTGTTAGTGAAGGATATCTGTCCTAGAGGATAGTCCATGATAGCTCTAGCAGTAGCCAAGAATCGTCTTCCAAGGATGAGGGGTGTTGAACAATCGTTCATAGTCGCCACTTCGAAGTCGACCGGAACGATGCAATCTCCAATGTTCAAAGGGAAATTGTGGATTTCGCCTAATGAAAGTGTAGATGCAACATTGGCGAGTGCAACTCTTGTTCGTGATGGCCGACGGTTGGTGATCTTCATCATTCTCATAAGAGATTCTGAAAGAACGTTGATTCCGGCTCCCGAATCGCAAAGTGCATCGTCAAATTTGAAACCATAGAGCAAGAGATTTTGAAAGGACCTGGATCAAGGTTTTGCAAAGGATATTATAGTACTTGAGAGGATTCCTAGCTCGATCAAATAGCTCCTTAATTATGAAATCTTCTTCTTTGCTTTGTGAGAAACACTTTCTCAAAGATGGTCGTTCTCTCCATACTTCTTCAAAGGATAACTCTTGAGGGAGTTCTTTCACAAGAGAACTCCCTCAAGAGTTACATTAAGTGGTATCAGAGCATAGTTTCTACGATGCTTGAATGGGACTTGGTTTTCAACTAATTTATCGAGTCAAATATGTCGCAAAAGGCAATTAGGATAACCTGGTTATGTTCCTTTGCTTTAAATATAAGTTGGGTTAAGATTTACCTAATCCTTGGATGCAGATGGTATCGCCACCGCATCGGCTTCATCCGCGACACCAGCGTATTCAAGCCGGGCCACCGAGGCCTATGAGGGGGGTGGGGGGGCGTCTATGGGGACCACCTCCTGGATATGGACAACCGATTACCGACATCCTAAGCATTATTACGGTCGTCCTCCACCACCATCTGATAACGATTCGTATAGTTCCATAGAATCTGATCCTTCAGAGGAATCATCGGAGGAACAGTTTCGAGAGTATACAGCCGAGAACTCTCCTCACTCGACACTCGAGTTAGGACTAAGAGACATTAGTGATCCCGGACCTGAGGATGGTTATCCACTGAGTCATCAAAATCGACGGAGTCATGGCCTGAAGAGGGTTATAAACCACATGACACTAGCTATGGGGGACCCAGTAGGTCAGGTTATGAAGGATATTTATCATCGAGAAGCCCATCATTTAGCTATCGTGGACTTACCGAGGAGCCGGAAGAACCAGAGGATCATTCTCGAGTTTACAGAGACTTTCCGGATCTTCCTAGAGCTGGTCCAAGTGGGGCTCGGCCTGAGCCGCAGAGCACAAGGGACCATTTAATAAAATTAGTCCATGATCTAGTTGGCCGGTTAGGGAATTAGCAACAACAAGCATCGATGGTACAACCGAGAGATCCACCACCATCTCCACCCGAGTTTCTCAAGATGGTAATGATGATGAAGAACTTGGGCACGAGACAGTTCTTCGGAGGTACTTCTCCTTTTGAGGCGGATGTCTGGTTGCAACACATAGAAAGGAATTTTGATGCAACACGTTGTCCGGACAGTTTTAAGAGGGATGTAGCTGTACATTATTTGATGAAGGACGCAGCAAATTGGTGGAGTAGTGTTAGAAACCATTATGGAGTTGTGGACCCAACATGGATTGATTTTCAAAGGGAGTTCGAGAGGAAGTATTTTCCGCCATAAGCAAAGGATCGCATGGAAAAGCAATTGCAAGAGTTGATCCAGGGGGACCGCAGCGTACGGAGACTATGAAGCTGAGTTTACTCGGCTAAGGCGGTATGCACACTACGGTCCAGACGGAGAAGCAGTATTGATTAGGAAGTTCTTGCGGGCACTCAAACCAGAGATCATGAGTCGACTACTAGTTATAAACTATCAGAGTCTATTCGAGTTAGTAGAGAGAGTAGTAAACGTGGAGGTGATTGCGAGTCGAGTTTTACCTCTCAACTAACTACCTGCAAGTGCACAACAATCACGGCTAGTATAGATAAGGGATCGAATCCACAAGGACTTCTTCACCACACTTCAAATTGTAATGACTAAAACTAAGCTAGAACAAGATATTTTTGTCGTTTTTGTGATTGAAAATAAAGTGAGCAAGCAACGAATGTAAATTGTAATGAAAATCAATAAAGGAAAGGCATTAGGACTTAGGTATTTTGCAAAGAATCATGCAACGATAATGACTGATTGATTTTAGGGATTTAGGAATTATGAATTGTCTAGAACATAAAGCACTGATTTAAGGTATATCCCACTATCGTGATGTAACTAACCATCTACGTTTTAACACCCTAATAGACTCAACTGTCGCAGGTTATTACAAGGTGAAAACATGCAGTAAAGCTCAAGTTTGATAAAGTTCACCGCACTCCTTAACTAACCTTTCGAATTGTTAAGGCTTTTGGCTCATCAAATACTAGTTCAGTCAATATAACAAGCTTTTGGAGAGTATATCAACCTAAGATCAGATCACTAAATGCGCGGTAAAGCAATCATGTATTAAGTATAAGTAAAGATGAAGAATCTATTGTATTCCCTAAACAATCATCAATCTATTATCGAATTATGAAACTCATTGAAAACCTAAAACCTAACAAACAAGACTACTCAGACATGATGCACGAAAAACCAGAGATAGATGATGAATTCATGATAAATAAACTTGAATTAAAGAGTGAGGGTAAGAGGAATCTTCTCTATATCGAGATACAAAGCGAATTCATCCACCGGATTGCTCTAGAATCCAAATCTAAAGAAGAACACCAAGAGAACTCGTGGTGGCTGCTACTGTATGATAAACTACTCTATTTTTTCGTGGTGCATACCTAACAAAAGGCTAAAAACAAGTATATATAGGCCTAGGGTTTTCTAGGATCTCCTTTTGGTCAAATTGGTCTTTTTACGTCAAAACCGCCCAAATGTTGGTCGAGATTTCGGTCATGGATCATGACCGGTATTGGGATCAAAATGCCTTGATTTGTGTCAACATTGGTCTGAAATATCGGTCCATGAAGTGGCCCGGTATTCTGACCGTTTCTGCACCTTCTTCGTTTCTGAGGCATCTTGACGTATCTTCACTAAATTCAGTGTATCTTCCTGATCACAGCTCCAATTGAGATGATTAAAACTTCATTGTGAAGCTGACTCAAAGATCTATCTTCACACCAAGTTTCATTCAATTCCAAATCGATTTGATCCTCTTTTCACTGCTGAACTTCTGGCATATACGTTCTGTCCAATTTGGTAGAATGTTGATTCTTGCAAATTCTTGGTTCTTGATGGTGTCTTTGGCTTATAAAAGTTGCTGTGGCTTGATTTACACCTGTTTTGGCTCTTTTTGCCTTGATTTACTTGTTAAGACTCTAAAACTACAAATACGAGAAAAACTACCTTTAAAGGTATAAAACCGTAAATAAATGCATAGAAAACATAGTAAAATATATAGTAAAATAGGTAAAATATGGGACATATCAACTCCCTCAGACTTAAACCTTGCTTGTCCTCAAGCAAAATCCAAGTATAGAAAAGAGGTTTGAAAATAAATTGAACTTAGAAAAACTTTTTTGAAAATAACGTTGATACTAATACCGTATGTGACATGATCGATCCAAGGGTATCTTCATCATACGCCATCCATAACCTTCGCAGCCTACTCCATGTTTTAATTACAATCCTGCAAAAATCTCAACTGCACTTCATTTGACTCTCTACATTCATTAAGATATAGGCGAATCTCACATCAAGGGAATCATTCGGGGTAGACGACGCTAGGATTTGAAAAAGGCTAATATATGTGGTGAGGTTAAAAGTGTTTAAGGTTACCATAGACTCCGGGTGCGAGATATTATGCAAAATCGCAAGAGAGAATGGACCTATTGATATCCACAATTTTCCAACCACTTTCTTCGCGTCTTTTTCCCAAGACTTAGATCTTTCTCTGGGAATCACTTGAAATCTCTTCTACTCGTCTCTTCTTTTGTATCATGGCATTCCTTGGGTATTCTTTTGGCCTTGAGACTCTTACACAACCGTTTTCCTTTTCCTTCTTTTATTTTATTATTATTATTATTATTATTATTTTTTTTTTAAAGGGGAAAAATGGTATCTCTTTGATACTAGTCAAGTATAGGCACGAAATATTACCATGCATTAGTCATCCAAGGAACGACCAAGCTCTTTGTAATCCATTCTTTGTACTCCACCATTCTTTACCAAATCGTCGCATCTCTAGTGATTGGAAAATTGCGTCGATCCTTTTCTCTCCGACGTTTTTGCACATATCTGCAAGTATGAAACTAAAAAGAGAAGGCATGAGGTCTGAAAAGAGGTAAAGGGTTTTAGGTAGGGTACCAACTAAAAATGAGCTGGCCATTCATGACAACAAAGAGTGGTAAAAGAGGATAAGATGTCATGAATGTGTGATTCGTTTCCCCGATCTAACTCCTTAATGAGAAATAATTAAAAATCAGGTTAGTGGTCAAATAAATAGAGTCAAAATCAGATTCATCAAAACTTTTGCGAGACGAATTATATGGGGCGAGTTCCAGTCATGAAGGTTTCTGAATCGTCTATCCTGGACAAACCCTGTGACAATGGTTATTAGATCATAAAATCTACGGATAAATTTATAAGAATATCATAGTTTAAAACATAGGTTTTTGACTCAATAAAAGACTCAAAGAAAATCATTAAAATGACTCAAAACATAAGAAAATAGAAAAATGTCATTAGTAAGATAAATCCCCCCAGACTTAACTTACACCGTCCCCGGTGTAAAAAGTCACATAAGGGTGAGATGACTCAATAAAATGAAAATGAAACTAATAAAAGGATAGATAAAAGTTGATACACCTGGCTCAAAAGACGGGTGACATAGACTCTGGTGAATCCGGAACTATCACGTGAAAGTGATCTCCATCGGAATCGTAGTTGACTATCTCTGTCTCGTCTGAAGCGGTTGCCTGGACTAATGAGTGATGTCCGTTCTGGGCAGTGGCGGTCTCATCAAGGGCACGTGTGTTGGGATGACTAGAAACATCATCATCCACATCCTCATCATGCTCAAATGTAGAGACGAGCGAAAGGCTACTAAACTCGTTGTTGCTTGTTGGGGCGGTTGTGCTTCTAGAGGAGCGCCTAAAGAGATGTGGGATTGATTTCTTGACTGCTTTTACAAGCTTAGAAATCATCTTTCCTTGCCTAGAAACCGTAGCTTCAAGAGCAATTCTCGTCTCCTTTTCTTCCTCAAAGCTAGTGCGAAGCCATTCATCAAAACCGGCTTGTGTAGCGGCTGGAAATTGTTGCTCTTGGGGTGGCGTGTGAGGTGTGGAAGGCTGGAAAAGACCACCTCCTTGTGGTCCTCTAGACCTCTCCTTTCGTGCCATCCGTGCCTTGGATTGATAGTAGAGCGAAACTCCAACAAGAGGACATCCGGGACAACGATAAAACCATGTGGAACGAATGGGGTTAAAGTACGTCTTACCCTCACTCAAGGCTGGGATTTCCTTATGTGGGAGTAGAATACACTTGTTCTCTTCCTCGTATGGTGGAGTGAAAAGGTACCCAAAGTTTGTAGATTGCTCGTACCATCCACAAAGATAATGCTTCCTTTGAAGGGCATGGAGATCAAGCTTGTTATCAACCATCAAAGGGACTTCTAAGTGAAAATCAACACCACATGCATGGAGTATGGCTGTGATTGTTCCACCAAAATCACTCGATGCTCCCTTTGGTATTTTCTCCTTAACGGCATCATGCTTGATTTGTACCATACGACGAGCTAAAAGTGAAGCGAGGTTCACTCTCTCGGGATTTTCCACAAACGGTGATATTAGCAGGTAAAAATCTTCTTGTTTCACCACTCCATACTCATTCCTACTGAAAATGAGTTGAGAAAGTAGATAGTAAACATAACGAATTGCCGGATGCGTAATCTTCGATGCTTTAGAACTTCCGGGTTTCAATCTATCACTTCCAATCTTCGACCATTCATTATAATGAACTTCACTACCACTGAACTTGATCCTCTCATGACACTCAAGTCCCAAAATATCACAAAGTTCTTCAATACTCAAAGTATACGATTTCTCCAAAACCGTAAAAGCGAGAATTCCTTCCTTTGTGGTGGTAGTCTTTGTCTTGGGGTAAGACAATGTGAACGTGGCTAGGAATTCACGTGCAAGCTTCCCATAGGTAGGGTGAGAAATAGTCACAAACTTTGATAAGCCCAATGCTTCAAGATACCATTCAACATCCTTTCGAATACCGAGTAAATCGAGTGTCTCGAAATCAATACCAAGAGTTGGAAGCATAGCAAACTGTTGTAGACCAGCCATGTAGTCCACGTTAGCATTCATTTCGGGTCCAACGTGCTTCATAACAACACTCGGTGCTTGAGTCACAACCATATTGGACTTAGCTCGCGATTTCCTCTTATTTTTCTTAGGGGGCGATACGTGAGGTATTGTTTGTGTAACCTCCACAAACTGCATTGGTACTTGAGTGATTTCATCCTCCTCATCTCTTAGTTGGTAACCAAGTTCTTCTTCATTCTCCACCAAAATATCCTTTCCATTTTTCTTTGATGACTTTTTCGATCTAAGTTTGGAACGTGTAGGGCGAGGTACTTGAGCTTCGTGATCTTGGTAGGTCACGAGGTGTTTCTTGGGTTTATGACCTCTCTTAGACTTCTGTGGAACAATTTCATTCTCCATTGAAGTTCCTACAAAAGAAAAATCTCGAAAAAGCATTTTACGGTCTTGAAAATCTCAATTTCCAAAAGAATGACTTCCAAAAGGAAATTGAATTAAAATAAAGCATAGCAAGACATTAGAAATATGTAAGAATTATAACCAAAGGTAAAATAATTTTTTTTTTCTCTAATTAAATCATAATTTTCGGATTTAATGGTCATGACATGTTAAAAACACTAAAATTTTGCAATTAAGTATTCAATGTGTCAAAATTCATACCAATCCTATGTATATATGATAAATCCATACTATTAGATGCATTAACTAATCATGAATCACCCAAATTCGTTTTTAATTATGACCTCACAAAGACATATTTGTGAAAAAGTAATTAAAGGTGTTACACATGTAAGTAACCAGTCAATAGTGTATATATGATATCTAATCAAGTGTTCCTATATTGATTCTCCAACAACCTAGCCAATTGAAGCTAAAACTATTGAAATTAAAATTTTGCATAAACTTGGAATTCGACAAAATGAGGGTTTAGATAGAAATTACCTTGGGTTTAGTGAAATATGAGATTAGGAATTGAATTCCTAGTGAAAAACTAAACAAATTTTAGTGAATTGAGATAAAACCCCAAAATTGGATTTTTAGGGTTCTTGAGCTCAAGAACACATTTGAGAGAGAAAGAGATGAAGTTTTGTTTGCATATGACAAAAAGAAATGTGAAAAACCTTTAAAAATCAGATTTTGTGATGTTTTTGGGTTAAATCCGGTTTAAATTGGTTGAGAACCGGTTAAAATCAGTTTAGAAAACTTACCGGGTCGGATGTGGTCAAATATCGGTCGATTTAACCGACCGAAATCGTGACCGGTACTTACCTCGTGTCGCGGGATGTGTCGGATCGGGACGAGGATGCTCGTGTCACGGTAAAGAAATTGGTCGGGTCGTGGTATGTGTAGTGTATCGGTCGGATGATATGACCGGTATGCGTGGCCGATATCGTGTCGAGGGGTCGCGGTAAATCTACCTCGTGTCGCGGTAGGGCTATCTCGTGTCGCAGTAGAGCTACCTCGTGTCGCGGTAAGAGTCGGCAAGGATCGGGACGATCGATGCGGCAATACGGCTTCGATACCGGTCGGGTGTGTCGACCCATATTGTGTCCGGTATCGGGACACATAGGCGCGGGACGAGTCGTCGATCGTGGGACGGGATGGCTTGCGGTACGGTGTAGTATCGCGGTAAAGATCGGGGCATCGCGACCCGAATACCGGTCGCGATTCCGATACGCGTGACCGATGCATGGTCTTCGTGTCGCGGTAAGAGTCTTCGCGATACCGGTCGAGGACGTCGACCGATACCTCCGACCGGTATCGTGTCGCGGTAAGGAGATTTTTTTTTAAATCCTGAAAAAAAATCAAAATAAAATAGATTAGTGTAAAATAAACTTATGAAAACCAAAATTAAAATTTTAAAAACTATTTAAAGCATAAATAAAAATAAAAATGTGGGTTGCCTCCCACAAAGCGCTTGTTTAAAGTCAATTAGCTCGACTCCTTTGAAGATTTTTAGATTTCCGGTGGATCTGCTAAAGGAATGGTGGTTCCTTTAGCTTCACTAAGCTTTGATCTTTCGGCCTCTATGATGACTCCAAGTGAATCTTCATTGTCATACTTGACAACTAATGCTTCCGGGAAAAGATTCAAAGTGTTTTCAAGCTTACGCTTGATAACTTCCCTGTTGATCTCGTCTTCTCTCGGGACGAGGATCTTTATCACCATGTTCTCAAAGATAAAATTCTCCTTTGCTTTGTTCCCATTCTTAGCATCATTCATGGGTGTCAAAGTTGTCTTGACATCTTTATAGACGTCCTTATGGTTCTCTTTGGACGGATTCGCAACTATCTTCATTTTAGCTTTAGGATCTCCTTCTTTGACTTCTTTCTTGGCATCTCCGGGGTCTATACTAAGCTTCATATCCTTTACTCCAATCGAGCTTGGTATACGCTTAGCATCTACTTCATCATAGAAGAAATTCTTGTTGATATTGGCGAAAGAGATTCTTCGGTTTGGAAAATCAACGATTGCTCCGGCTGTCGCTATGAATTGTAATCCAAGTATCAATGGATTCAACTTTCCGGTCTTCATTTCCAACACTTGAAAATCAGTATGAACAATTCCCTCTCCTACTTTGACCATGATGTTTTCAAGCATTCCATACGGTGTAGAGGATGACAAATCGGAATACTCTATGTAGACTTTTGATGGTTTGAAATCGGTCAATCCAAGTTCCCTTGCCATGGTTAGCGACATGACATTGACGTTTGCTCCAGTATCACACAAGCAATCGTGGATCTCCTTTCCATTAATAGAGCATGGAAAAACAAATTTCCCCGGATCATTGACTTTCTCCAAAGGTATCCTCTTTAATCTTCTCTTGTAAGCTCTCTTGGATTCGCCGAGAAGGCGTTCCTCTTTTGGTTCTTGAATCAAGATAACCTCTTCTTCATGTGGTTCAGGAGTGACCACGGCCTTCTCTTCCTTAGTAGAGGCAACATTGCAAAACTTCTTTGCTTTCTCTTCGTCTTGTCTTCGAACAGCTTTCGAAGTTTGAACGAGTTGTGTATCCATCTTAGAGAGATGAGTAACAATAGACTCGATTCTATTGTTAAGTTCAGAATATGTTCTTTCCAGCATTTGGTCTACGTCCTTTTTGTGTTGGCCAAAAGCTTCTAGCATTTGGTTCTTCATGTCTTCAAGTTTAGCATCAAAAGAAACCGGTACGGTTGGTTGGGATGGGTTGAATGGTGGTTTCACTTGATACATTCCTTTAGAAAAGAATGGTTGCTTGGATTGATATTGGCCTCCTTGGTTGACATTTTGTCGAGGGTAGAACTGATCTTGAGGGTTCTCAACATTGTTGTTCCGATAGGACAGATTTGGGTGAGATAAAAAATTGTTGTTGAAATTTCGATTTCCGTAGTTTTCTCCTATGTAGTTTACTTCCTCTTGATTCTCTTCCGTTCCATCTCCAATACGTTCCATATTGGGATCATAACTTGCATCATTAACATCTTCAACAACATGAACTCCTCTTTGATTTTTAAGTAGTTGTGAAACCATGTTCTTGAGCTCCGAAATTTGAGTTGAATCGGTTGATGATCTAGTAGTGTTGATGGTCCTATTGTAGTCTTGAGAACAGTTAGCATCACTAGCAGCAAGGTTCTCAATCAAAAGCTTTGCCTCTGGTACAAGCTTGGTCATGAAATTCCCATTACTCGCAGCATTCAGAGATGTTTGGTGCTTGTAATCGATTCCATTGTAAAAGATATTCCATAGGTTTCCTTCTGAGAAACCATGATTAGGGCAGTCCCTAATGTACTCCTTGAAACGTTCCAAGGCTTCAAAGAAGGATTCGGTTGGTCCTTGCTTGAAACTTGAGATCTTGTTCCTTATAGAATTCGATCTATGCTTGGTGTATAATTGGTTCAAGAAGGCTCCTTTGTATTCGTCCCAAGTAGTGATGGACCGTGGGGGTAGAGATTTCATCCATCTAAGTGCCTTGTCGTTTAGAGAAAACGAGAAGAGCTTGCACTTAAAATAGTCAGCGGGAACTCCATTAGCACGAGTCGTACTACAAATTTCTTCGAAAGTATCGATGTGGTCAAGAGGATGTTCCGTGGACAGCCCATGGAATTGGTTTTGCTTCACCAATGCAATGATTTGAGGTTTGATTTCAAAATCATTCCTTTGAGGTAGAGTGTGGGCGGATGGGATTTCTGTCAAAGAAGAAAGCATCGGAAGAATCGACATCTCCGATAGTTTGATGTTGGACTTGTTGCGCCTGTCTTGGATACAAGGGCTGTTGGAAATCTAAGTTCCCTTGAGGTTGAAGATGCGGAGCTTGTTGTTGCATTCTCATATTCCCAGGTGGAATGAGATGTTGATCTTTTCCACCAACTGGATTCCTAACAATGTTTTCCGGAGGGTTACGGATAGCATCATTACGAAAAGGTGGGTTTAGGTGGGCACCAGGTGGTTGCTCCACGGGTTGGTTCACTCTCTCAAGAGCAGCAGCAGCAGCAGCGAGGGCTTGTTCTTCCTCATTTATGACGTGTTCGTCGATTTGATCGGCCATCCTTAGTTGTTTTTGTCTCCTAAGGACTCGTTCAAGCTTATCGATTTCTTGCTCAAGTATAACTAGATTCTTCTCGTTAGAGTTTCTAGTTCTAGGCATAAACACCTGAAACACACGGAAAAAGATAAAAGAAAAGCGAGAAATCAAAGTCGAAAAAGAAAGAAATAAAATCGAAATAAAAAGAAAAACTGAAATTAAAGCGTTCTAGACTGAGTTTTAGTCAAAAATTCGAAGGTGATGTTCTTCGAAGTCCCCGGCAACGGCGCCAAAAACTTGATTGCGAGTCGAGTTTTACCTCTCAACTAACTACCTGCAAGTGCACAGCAATCACAGCTAGTATAGATAAGGGATCGAATCCACAAGGACTTCTTAACCACACTTCAAATTGTAATGAATAAAACTAAGCTAGAACAAGATATTTTTGTCGATTTTGTGATTGAAAATAAAGTGAGCAAGCAACGAATGTAAATTGTAATGAAAAATCAATAAAGGAAAGGCGTTAGGACTTAGGTATTTCGCAGAGAATCATGCAACGATAATGATTGATTGATTTTAGGGATTTAGGAATTATGAATTGTCTAGAACACAAAGCACTGATTTAAGGTTATCCCACTATCGTGATGTAACTAACCATCTACGTTTTAACACCCTAATAGACTCAACTGTCGCAGGTTATTACAAGGTGAAAACATGCAGTAAAGCTCAAGTTTGATAAAGTTCACCGCACTCCTTAACTAACCTTTCGAATTGTTAAGGCTTTTGGCTCATCAAATACTAGTTCAGGCAATATAACAAGCTTTTGGAGAGTATATCAACCTAAGATCAGATCACTAAATGCGCGGTAAAGCAATCATGCATTAAGTATAAGTAAAGATGAAGACTCTATTGTATTCCCTAAACAATCATCAATCTATTATCGAATTATGAAACTCATTGAAAACCTAAAACCTAACAAACAAGACTACTCAGACATGATGCACGAAAAACCAGAGATAGATGATGAATTCATGATAAATAAACTTGAATTAAAGAGTGAGGGTAAGAGGAATCTTCTCTATATCGAGATACAAAGCGAATTCATCCACCGGATTGCTCTAGAATCCAAATCTAAAGAAGAACACCAAGAGAACTCGTGGTGGCTGCTACTGTATGATAAAATACTCTATTGTTTTGTGGTGCATACCTAACAAAAGGCTAAAAACAAGTATATATAGGCCTAGGGTTTTCTAGGGTCTCCTTTTGGTCAAATTGGTCTTTTTACGTCAAAACCGCCCAAATGTTGGTCGAGATTTCGATCATGGATCACGACCGGTATTGGGCTCAAAATGCCTTGATTTGTGTCAACATTGGTCTGAAATATCGGTCCATGAAGTGGCCCGGTAGTCTGACCGTTTCTGCACCTTCTTCGTTTCTGAGGCAGCTTGACGTATCTTCACTAAATTCAGTGTATCTTCCTTCTCACAGCTCCAATGGAGATGATTCAAACTTTATTGTGAAGCTGACTCAAAGATCTATCTTCAAACCAGGGTTTCATCTAATTCCAAATCTATTTGATCCTCCGTTCATTGCTGAACTTCTGGCGTATACGTTCTGTCCAATTTGGTAGAATGTTGATTCTTGCAAATTCTTGGTTCTTAATGGTGTATTTGGCTTATAAAAGTTTATGTGGCTTGATTTACACCTGTTTTGGCTCTTTTTGCCTTGATTTCCCTGTTAAGACTCTAAAACTACAAATACGAGAAAAACTACCTTTAAAGGTATAAAACCGTAAATAAATCCATAGAAAACATAGTAAAATAGGTAAAATATGGGACATATCAGGAGGAGGGAATTGAGATTGAACGGGCATTTTATGCTAGACAGTCATCACAGCCACGAGTTCAAGGTCTAGGGCCACGGAACCAGGTAGACCGAGGACAAGCTTCAGGCCGAGGTCAGAGATCAAACCAACCTAGTGGTCGAGGCCGAGGCAGAGGGAACCAAGCAGGTCGAGGGAATCCTACAATGGAATCCTTTCCCGAATGCTATAAGTGTGGCCGACGAGGCCATTATTCTCAAGCATGTCCCAACAGCAGACAGTCTAGGCCAGTGCCAGACTATATTACTTGTTTTACGTATGGAGAAAAGGGACATTACGCGACCTCTTGTCCGGTAACACACCCACCAGGGCAAACTTCACAATCGCCTATTATACGCGCCATAGAAGTACAACCAGCCATCGAACCGCCACCGAAGCGGCAATCCATCACGGGACGCGTATTCTCTTTAGATAAACCTCAAACTCCTAGACCTTCTAAAGGTCCCATTTCAGGTAAATAAGGGTTTTAACTTATGTGAATGTTTAGTGTGTTAAACATATTGTAGTACATGGTTATGATTGTTATATAAGTATAAGTTTTATAAACAAATTTTTTTATGCATATTTAGAAACATTACGTGTTGGTGGTGTTCCCTCACAAGTCTTGTTTGACTCAGGAGCAACACATAGTTTTGTGACTCTTGAGGTCGCTTTGAGATTTGAGGAAATCTTTACGATAGTAAAGGTTTGTGTGCATATCTTAACACCTGGCGACCAAATCCTATATGCAACAAGTTGCTACATGGGAAATTCCTATTATAATTGAGAGATATACATTCCTAGCAAACATTCTAGTTACCCTGTTAGAGCATTCCGAAGTTATTTTAGGAAATGACTGGTTATCTTCGAACATAGCTCATCTAGATTGTGGACGAGGAAGAATCACTTTTGAGGAACTTGAGAACATTTCCATAACGTATCAGGAAATAAAACCCAATTCTGGAATATCTTTTGTGATGGCCTTACGAGCAGAGGAAGCCCTTATAGAGGGTGAGGTATACCTAGTAACATTGACCATTGTGGGAGGAGACCTAGAAGGAGAACCAAAACTCGAGGAAATCCCAGTAGTTGGTGATTTTAGTGATGTGTTCAAACCCTTGGAAGGGTTACCTCTGTCACGTAATAATCCTTTCACTATTACGTTGGAACCGGGAGCGGCTCCAATAGCTAAGGCACCATATCGGATGGCGTCAACAGAGTTAGCTGAGTTGGAGAAGCAATTAGCAGATCTTATGGAGAAAGGATTTATCCGTCCGAGTTCATCACCATGGGGAGCTCCAGTTTTGTTCGTTAAAAAAAAAGATGGAAGTATGCGGTAATGTATAGATTATCGAGGAATCAATAACATCACAATCAAGGACAAGTATCCGTTGCCAAGAATTGATGAGTTGCTAGATCAGTTGCAAAGAGCAAGTTGGTTTTCGAAAATTGACTTAGCATCTGGCTACCATCAAATTCCAATTGCTGCCACAGACATAATGAAGACTGCATTCAGGACCCGTTATGGCCACTACAAATTTGTGGTCATGCCGTTCGGGTTAACTAATGCGCCAGCCGCATTCATGCGACTAATGAATGATATTTTCCGAGACTACTTAGATGAGTTTGTCATCATTTTATTGATGACATTCTAATCTACTAAAAAAGCGCGGAGGAGCATGAAGAACACTTAAGGAAAGTGTTAGAGCGCTTAAAGAGTCATAGGCTTTTTGCTAAGTATAGCAAATGTAGCTTTTGGAAAAGGGAGATAGGATTTTTGGGACATCGGATATCGGAACGAGGAGTTTCAGTTGATCCAGAAAAGATTGTTGCAATCCAGGAATGGCCACAACCCAGCAATGCCACTGAAATTCGTAGTTTCCTTGGATTAGCTGGATACTACCAAAAATTTGTGAAGGGATTCTCCACCTTAGCCAAACCATTAACTCCTTTGACGGGGAAAAACGTAACCTTTGAATGGGATCGAGAAACACAGAAGGCATTCAATCAGTTAAAGGAAGCCTTGACCACATCACCAATCCTAACATTACTAGAATCAAACCAACAATACATAGTTTACACCGATGCATGTGGAGTGGGACTAGGATGTGTGTTAATGCAAGGTAAAAAGGTCATTGCCTACGCATCACGACAGTTAAGAAAACATGAGGAGAACTATCCCACACATGACTTAGAAATGGCAGTTGTCGTATTTGTCCTTAAGATATGGAGATCCTATCTTTATGGAGAAAATGTGCAAATTATGACCGATCACAAAAGCCTTAAGTATTTATTCACTCAACCTGACCTTAACCTCAGACAAACGAGATGGTTGGAATTCATTGCGGACTACGATTTAGACATCATGTACCACCCGGGTCGGGCGAATGTAGTAGCAGATGCATTAAGTCGCCGTAAAGTCAGTGTTGATGTGGAAAAAGACTTAATACCCTAACCATAGAATTTAAGAAGATAAGTCTAGCAGCCTTAGAAGGGGAAATTAGTGAGCCGCTAGGTCTACAAGTAGTGAATCAAACAAGTTTACTCCAACGTATTCGACAAGAACAGCAGGAAGATGTGAAATTAAAGAAAATCATGGAGGAACTTAACATTCAAGGAGAACCAAATCCGAGTGGATACCATTTGGCTGGGGATGGAACGTTACTTCTTAATAAGAGGATAACAGTGCCAAAAGGACAAGGCCAACGGGAGGAAATCCTAAAGATGGCACATCACTCCTTACTTAGTATCCATCCAGGTAGCACTAAGATGTATCGAGACATTCATCAGTACTACCATTGGCCGGGACTAAAATGCTCAGTTGCAAGGTGGGTAGCGTAATGTCAAACCTGTCAGCAGGTTAAGATAGAACACCAAGTACCAGCAGGGTTATTGCAAAGCCTGCCAATCCCAGAATGGAAATGGGATGCAGTTGTTATGGATTTTGTTTCAAACTTGCCTACGACACCAGGAAGGGGAATGATACGATATGGGTTGTTATAGATCGCTTAACCAAGAATGCTCATTTTGTGCCTACGAAGATTAAGGACAATGTGGAGGTTTTAGCGGATTTTTATCTAAAAGAGATAGTGAAGTTACATGGAGTACCAGCAAGTATTGTTTCAGACCGTGATCCAAGATTCATAGCTCGATTTTGGCGGCTTTTCAAAGAGCCTTGGGAACAGATTTGCAAATGAGCACGACTTTTCATCCTGAGATAGACGGGCAGTCAGAAAGGACTATAAGAACTTTAGAAGATCTACTCTGAATGTGTATTGGATTGGGGAGGAAGTTGGGAAACTCATTTACCTCTAGTGGAATTTGCATACAATAATAGCTATCATGCTACTATTGGTATGTCACCATATGAGGCATTATATGGACGACCTTGTCGTACCCCTATTTGTTGGACAGAAGTTGGGGAACGAAAGGAATTCGGACCCGAGATAGTGGATGAAATGACAGACAGGATTAATCTAGTACATGAGAATATGAGGAAGGCACAAGACCGACAAAAGAAGTATGCTGATCATAATCGAAGGGAAATTGTTTTTAGAGTCGGTGAGTGGGTAATATTGAAAGTAGAAGCTTAGAAAGGAAAGGATAGATTTGGGAAGCCAAGTAAATTGGCCACCCGGTTTACAGGACCTTAGTGCATCATAGAAAGGATAGGAGAAGTAGCCTATAAACTAGACCTTCCCCCGGACATGGGACAACATCCGGTGTTCCACATATCCATGCTACGTAGATATGTCCATGACCCCAATACAATAGAACCAGAACGGATAAAGGATCTCCGATCCAATCTTACGTGTCCTCAGGGAGCACTAAGGATAGGTGAGAGACGGATTAGAAGGTTGAAAAATTGGGAGATCGCACAAGTTCAAGTATTTTGGGGAAAACAACATCGTGAGGCTGTAACTTGGGAAGATGAAGAGAAGTTCAGAAAGTCTCACCCGAAACTATTCCTATAACCATTGGAAATTTAGGAAGCCGGACCGTCAAACCCTTGAGAATTCGGGACGAATTCTTTTAAGGGGGGAGAATGTAATAACTCGCACCTTGGCCTAGGCCGGCCAAGGTAAAACTCTGCGGAAAAGCCGGACCAAACGCAGATAGTTTTAGCCAAAGACAAGGGTAAGCTGGTCGATGACTAAGCTGCCTACTTGCTTGATGACTGAGCTGTGTCCTTGCTCCAGCCGCGGGTAGGTCACAGGATGGCTTGTGCCAGTGTTGTGCCAGGTTATACTGACCACACGCTAGCGTGTGTCGGCCACACGCCTGGTCAAGTGCAGCTTACTGCCAGGTGTCGCGACCTGGGCAGTGCTGGGTGGGACGGTATGAGAAAGTGGCCCACACCAGTCCAGCTGCTTGCCTGCTTACCCGTGCTTATAAATAGGTCGACCTGACCTGGTAGGCTAGACACATGAACACTTTGCCATGTATCAATCACCATCAGTCCATGATCACTCTGACCCGATCAGTCTGAACATAATCAGTCTATCGCGAGCCTTACCGAGTAGTTGGGAGAACTTAGGGTAAGTGTTACTAGATCGAAATCCTTCTTTTTCGACTTGTTTGCTCGTTTTGATCGTGATGCTAACCTTAGTTTCTTGATCAAATGGTCGGAACGATGTTGGAACGTGGATTCAATTTTTGTTAGGTTTCCAAGTATCTAGAATTTCGCGAGCAAGTCTTGGTCCATTCTGATACAATCTAGGTAAGATCGTGAGCTTGGTTTCATAAGTTTTTCCTTAAGAACGTGAAGTCGTGACCTTATAATCAAGTCGATCTCTTTGTGCAGTGTTCTAGCCCGAGTCTAAGGAAATCGAGAGTAGGAAACTTTGGGCAAAACCGCGGGTGTTCACCAAGTTAAAGGTGAATCGTGGAGATGATTTCCGTGTGCTAGATGAGTAGAGCACACGTTGCTTGTTTATTGTTATAGCCATAGAGGTTCATGGCTGCGTAATTGATAGAATTGTTAAGTGTTGTTTAAAACCTTTAGCATGTGAAAAATACTAAGTGAAACGTTGATGCATATTTATAAGTACATACAACTTGATAGTTTGTAAAACTTATAAATTATGATCGCGGTAAGACGTTCCCTAGAGGTCGTGGCTTGGCTAGTACATTGAGTACTAATATAAGTACACGAAGACACGGAGAGACATGATTCCAGCCTAGTGCCGTGTACTGCATGACGATGTAGAATTTCTGGTGCGGATCCTTATTTATATAAGGCCATTGGAACGGTGAAGGATCTGAAGTCCTTAGCCTTTGTGGCTTCGGGCTGAAAGATAGCTTGTGATTGAACGTGAAGGGAACTTGTTGAAATATAACGTTAATGCATAATCTATCATATTTATTGAATCAAAATTGCATATTTGCGTGTGATTGTTATTTTAGGTTTTGGTTGGGAACTTATTATTGAATGTTAGGGGAAACCCCGACTCACTGAGCAAGTAGTGCTCACGACTCTACTTGTGTTGCAGGTGACCACTAGCGGGTAGACCACCGGGAGCCAAAAGGACGTTAGGAAACCAGGATAAATTTTCTTGCTTTTTATAAATGAATACTGTTTATTATGTACATACGATTTTTGGAGTAATAGACTCTACGTTGTATATTTCTTTGTAACACATTCAAAGCTTAAGTATAATTATATAAAAATGAGTTTGAATAAATTCGGGTTTCATTTGATATCAGTCCTTGTCCGGACGAACCAACCATCGGGTATGTCTCGGGTTGGCAAGCCTTGAGATGTAATCGATGGGGATAAATACCTAAAAGCCTGGTCTAACGAACCCGGATGGGTTCCGGGAACCTCGGATCGGACGTTTAGGTGTTCATCAGTAGCGTCTTCGGTCTATGATTGATCGAGGGCGTTACAGTTTCCCTATAAATAGGGGTGTAGCCGCATTTTTGGGATTTTCAGAGTTCCAGAAAAGTTTCAGAAAGTTTCCAGAGAGATTTGTGAGAGGAGATTCGTCTGGGAGGCTTGGGAGATCGTTCTTGGAGTGATTTCTCGTGGGTGGAGAGTAAATCTCAGTGTTGGGGAGTTGTTCTTCGTGGTTTTCATCCCTTTTCCTTCATTCTCCTTTCCAGATCTAAGGTGAGTACGTGACCATGGCTTATCTGGGTAAAGGAATTGATAGGATGCATTTGTTTGTTGTTTATTTGGTGGATTTCGTGCAGGAAATCGATATATGTGATTAGGAATCGATCCATGGTGGTTGGGTTCGATTTTTATGGGTTTCTGCATTTCTGGGTTATGTGTCGATCGACACAAGCGATCGACACAAGGAGGGTGTCGATCGACACACATTTTTGATTACCGTCAGTTTAACATACTGAACATGCGGTTTCTCGTTGGTTAATGTGTGATGCATTGTTGATTGTTCATCCTGGTATTGTATCATTTCTCTTATGCGTGTGTATAGCCTTGTAGATGGAATGACCGTCTCACTTAGTATTTGTGATAATACTCACGCATCTCGTATAACCATGTGATGCAGGTAAAGACAAGTTGTGATCGTGGAATCGTGGCGAGGAAGAGGAGATGGTCTAGGGACTCAATTGTTTGCTCGTTATTGTAGAATTGCTAGGGTGTTAGTAATCCTGGAACTTGTTGGTTTGGTTATGGACTTGTGTTGTTGATTTGGACTGTTGTTTATGGGATTGACTTGGTATTGCTAGTAGTTTCAATAAAGTATGAGATTTATTGAATGTTGTTATTGGATATTGATCGTATTGTTTTCCGCAGTTGGTGTTGTTGACCCGTTGAGGATCATTATTGTGATAATAATAATCCAGAAGGGAAATTTTTTAAAAATTACGGGTTGGGTTGTTTCACAAGGAGGCAGTCTACGGCTTAATCACTAAGGAACAAGAGAGATACAGTCACTTGGGCGTGAATGATGAACTGTCTAAAACCATTCTCATTCTACTACAAGCTCAAGTCAGCTAACGAATGGGTACGTGCTCCATTTGTACTCTTTTTCCCTTGTCCAAGTTTTGTCCCAATGGGTTTTCTTGGCAAGGTTTTTAACGAGGCAAATGGTTCACTACATTTGGCCCATTTGTTGCTCAACCAAAGGAGCTCAAGCCTTCATCAAAAAGCCATCTTAAAATGCACCTAAATTCAAATCAGTCTTTGGTCAAGTCTTGTAATCTGTTTTGTTTATTTTCGAGAAGCCTTAAATGTTTTAGGCTCCTCTCTTCTCTTGATATCGCAAGTGTTATTGAGACCAGAGCATCTTGAAAGCTTTTATCAATCCGTTTTCTTCTTTTAGAGAGTGATTCTCTTTTGATTCATATTGTTGGTGTGTTATATCCTTCAATCGAATTTGGTTCGACTTGGTGTGTCATATCCGAGGAACCATCTTAGGTAAATCAATAGCTTTTCCGCAGCTATTGTGTGACCATATGATCCACGTCTCTTGATCCCTTGAAGCTGTGGCTGTCTCGTGATGCAAGGCTTATCCTTAATCAACTAGAAGTTATCATCCTTGGAAAATTTATATTAGTTTTGGGAAAGGTTTTTTTGTCATTCTCCCTAGGAAAATATATTGCTTTTTAGTGTTGCATAATATTTAAGGGTTCAATTCTTCTCAAGCGCGAAATTATCTAACCACTCCCATTTGGCTAGTCGAAGTTGTGTCACGTTTTCGGCCCATTAGAAACCTGATGAGTGGACTACTTGCGTTGCGTGGGATATCATTTTGTAATATGTCAAAAATAAATCATTAAATATAAATATAATAATTTGAATTTTAGAAAGTAATTCTATGCAACCACAACGGATTCGGCGAATACGCTTTACCAATTAAAAGCAAACATGACATGTTATAAAGATTTTTTATCAACTTAAAAATATTTTTCCCATCCAACCTACCATACTGGTGCGACCAAACAAAATTTAGTGTGGTTGTCAAATCAGATAACCTAGTCTACTAATATAGGTAGAATATTTTTATAAAAGCGATTCATTTCACATACTAGTAAAAAGAATATGAAAGTTTTATATTAGTCTCATGCCTACATATTTATGAGCTCTAAAAAATTTGTTTATCTCATTTAACTTTCTACATCTTTTAAGACACACTTGTTATCCTTCCTAAATCTATTCTCTTTTCACCTTCTCTTTGCTTACATATAACATGTTAGACTATATATTGATTTTTCTATCTATGTAGTGAAGTTGTTCATATTTTTCAGAAAACGTCAAATTTTCACTATCTAATCATATTTTCTACTTCACAATCTTTTAATCACTTTATTATACTGCTTCAAACATTCATCATCATTTGGTTTTTGTTATTTTAGAGTTTTCTCATATTATTTATCTATAATTTTAATAATTTATTCTTTTATATGAACAGTTTACAAATTTTTCAAAGTTATGAAATAAACATAATCTTTACCGTATATTCATATTGTTTTGTACCTAAAAAGATGTATGTTTTATCTAGAATTTTAATCAAGTTTAACGTTGAAAATATTTATATAAATTTTTTTATCAAATTTTTTATTTTAGTTCTTGTAATCTCTATTTATTTTATTGTATTGTACTATTTTTAATTTATTGCTAATTTATCAAATTTATTGTTAATTTATCAAATTTACTATTGTACATGTACTATTGTATTGGAGAACATTAAATATTTATCAAATTTAATTGGCTTATTATTGCCAATTAGCAGACAAATACCTTGTCTAAGAGAGTGGAGAACAATAAATTTTTAAAAACTTAAGGAAATTATTCTTAATATTATGAATATACTGCAAACATGGAGTTGTACGAACATGTGATGGAGTGTAAAGAGGGTACGTGGACATCAAAACCATAGAGGCAACATAGGCTAAGAGATGCGTAAAGTAATTAGAGAAAGAGCTTTGAAAACGAGATTGAGAGATGGCTCCATTTAGGTTTCGATCGAGCCTGGGACGCTTCTCTTCGTGTTTAGTAGTCGGGTCGATGGCTTCGGAGGAGGCTAATTCCATATTTGTCGTTGGTTCCCAACCATGAGATCAATCTCACCTCCATATCGTTACTGTCAGAGGTTTGACGCGCTTGTCTTTCATTTTAGCAATGGGATCCTTCTCCTTGACATCATCGATGGTGAAGTTTTCTTCCACTGATTTCGCCTCCACCTCTTCGCCAACTATGCGGGACATAGTGAAAGTTTGGTGAGAAGCCCCAAAGTTGTATATATGGTTTTCCCTTGACCTGGAATTTGCAAGTGCGGTCCACGATTTTTTCCAGACAGTCAGGGACGTGAGTGGTTATTCTTTCACATTCATTATCGGAGGGAGCCTGAGAAAAATATACAATAGTTCTGAGATGTCATGGATATTAAATATGGAGAGTAATCGTCTTGCTGAATTATACCCTATGGCACTCATTTAGAAACTTAGCAGCTCTTCTTCCAGCAAGATTGATACCATCACCGTTAAAGACAGCAAAGGTTGCAACATCTATGTTTTTATCACGGATTGACACCTCAAACGGTGCATGAATATTAAAAAAAAAAAAAGTTTATAATGAAGTGATTAATGGTAGTTGACATGAAGGAGCGAGGTGGTTATCATTGTTTGGTGAAGGAAAACCTGAGTAGGTCGATGTTGATGGTCTTTTTGCAAAGTGTAGTACAATGACATTTCAGTCTTTCCAAGCTTTGTGTTGCAGCTACTACATGAGATAATTGTAGCGAAGCAATAGAAGCTGGCGATCTGTTTAACGTAGCAATAGTAATAAAATAATATTTTCATAAATTTGTTTAATAGCAATTCAAATCTAATGTCTTTTTTGTACAATTGGAAAGGCATGTTACGTGTGGAGTATTACTCTAGAGGAATTGGTGGAGCTCATTTATAGTTATTATCTCGAATTTCGTAACAGTAGAGTTGGAGCTGGTGATAGTTGGTACAGTTCCTGAACATAAACTGTTTCATGCAAATTTGAGAGTAAGGTATGCATATTAAACTAAGTAAAAGGTAGGTAAAAAAAGTAAATTTATTTTAGTGTGAACCTACACCCATAAATTGTCACACCCCAGAGGAACAATGTAAGAAAAAAATTATGTTTTTGCATTATAGTGATTTTCTAATTGATATGCATCTAACCGATGTGTTAATCATATACCAATAACCAAGCCAACCAGTATTGAAGAGAATAACCAACTCGATATTAGATAGTGACAACACATTTTTATGATAAAATCAAACCCACTAACACTTTATTTAACTTTGATTAATTGCTGATAATTTTAGAGTAAGAAATATAACTAAGCACATATAAGATCAGACGAGTATGTAAAGGAAGGTGGCGAGGGCATTTAAAAAACCAACTATCTATTTCAAAACATGACATGATTCAAACGGAAAATAGAGAAAATACAATGGACTTTATGAATCAGTGGTTGGCACATAGATCAAACTGTCTTCCTAAAAACTATAGGTTGAATTGTCGACATGACTACCTCTGTCTTTAATATATCATGACTTTATTTTTCTCTAGGAGACAACATTCATAGTCAAGAATAAGAGATGATCAAATTCATAGTGTCAATCATTAAGTGGCTACTCACGAAATGTCTAACTGAAAATAGAGAATAAGGTCGTAATTATAAGGGAAGTGATGTTACCATGTCATGAATTCTTTAGTTTCAGCAATGTCGATGTCGAAAAATAGCCATGTAGATGATGTGGAGTTAGGGTTACTTAAACAACTAGACCCATTTTTTTTTTAATTTAAATTAATTATTTTCATAAATATTAATTTTACACCCTAATAGACTCAACTATCGCAGGTTATTATAAGGTGAAAACATGCATTATTGGTTAAGATTGATTGTTCACTAAACTCCTTAACTAACTTTTCGAATTGTTAAGGTTTCTAGCTCATCGAATACTAGGTCCGGAGATATAACAAGCTTTTGGAAAGTATATCAACCTAAGATCAGTCCTTGGGTAGCTAAGCCAATTCATGCTTTAAGTATAAATAAAGATGAAGAATCAATTCTAGAATAAATCCCTAAACGATTAAATGCGTAAAAACATAGAATTAAGAGGATGAATAGAAATCAAATCAAAGCTATAACTCTAACATGTTTTGCAACACGTAGCAGCAAGAGTAAAGCACATAAACATTATAATTCATTGATCTATCTAAGCGTAAGGAATTAGATCTCATCTCTTTGCAATAGGGCAAAGATCAACCTATCCTTAAAAGCTTCTAGAATCAAATAAACATGAAGAAGAAGAGATAAACGAAATACATTGTTTAGGTATTGATTTAGGCTGTTAAGGCCGGCTGCTTAAGTTCCTAGAGAGGCTAAAAGCAAGTATATATAGGGGTTAAAGAGGCTTAAGTCGGTTAGGGCTTCTTCGGGCAATTACGTCTTTTCAGGTAAAAAACTGAGGCAATTTCGGTCAGGATAAGGATCAAGCTTCGTGACCAATATTGGAAGCTTCTAGGGAGCTTCTAGAAGGTCATACAAAGGCTGGATATCGGCCCATGGCCTGGCCCGGTGCTTGGCTCCATTTTGCACTAACTTCACTTCGAAGGCAGTTTGACATGTCCTCAGTGTTTCGGGTGTATCTTCCAAAGTACAGCTCCAATTGATGAAATTCCAACTCCATTAGAAAGATAACTCAAAGGGCTATCTCCACACAAAGTTTCATTAAATTACCAAATGATTTGATCCTCCGTTTGTCAGCAAACATCTGGAGTATGTGTTCTGTCCAGTAGGGGAATGTGCATTATCTTCAAGATAAAGTGACTTAGCTTGGTTCTTTTGACTTGGATAAGTAGCTGCATCATAGATGATACTCCTTTTGCTCCTTTTTACATCCTTTTGATGATAAAACCTGTTAAGTCCTTAAAAATCTACATATACGAGAAAACTACCTCTTTTGGCTCAAAAGCTTTATTAATATATATAAAAACCATACTAAAATAGATAGAAAAAGTGGTAAAATATAGGGTATATCAACTCCCCCAGACTTATCTTTTGCTTGTCCTCAAGCAAACAATAGTCAAGAATTGAGAAGAGGTTTGAAATTCGGAGGAACTCACATATCCTTTGGATCGTTGCATCAAATTCTAAACCTGTAATCCACATGAAACAAGATTAGCTCATAGACGTTGTTATCTTCTTCCATCACGAATTTGCAACATAGCCATACTCTAAATCTCTGTCCCTGCAAAAATCTCAACTTCAAATCAATTGACTCTTTCTACTCTCTTAGATTTAATGAAAACTTATCATCAAGAATATCATTCAAGGAAGACGGGCTAGGTATTGGGAAAGACTGATTTTAGTGGTGAGGTTAAAAGTGTTTAGGGTTACCATAGACTCCGGGTGCGAGATATTATGCAAAATCGTAAGAGAGAATGGACCTGTTGATGTCCACAATTTCCCAACCACTTCTTCACGTCTTTCTCCCCCAGACTTAGATTTTTCTCCGGGAATCACTTGAAATCTCTTCTACTCATCTCTTCTTTTGTATCATGACATTCCTTGGGTATTCTTTTGCCATAAGACTCTGAGAATTACCGTTTTCCTTTCCCTTAGATTTTATTTTATTTTATTTTATATTTATTTATTATTATTTTTTATATATATATATATTTTGTTTTTTAAAAGGGGAAAACGGTATCTTTTGATATAAGTCAAGTATAGGCACCAATTGTTACCATGTTTTACCCATCCAAGGAACGGCCAAGCTCTTTGAAATTTGTTCTTTGTACTCCACCATTCTTTACCAAATCGTCGCATCTCTAGTGATTGGAAAATTGCGTCGGTCCTTTTCTCTCCGACGTTTTTGCACATATCTGCAAGTATAAAACTGAAAGAGAATGCATGAGGTCTGAAAGAAGGTAAAGGGTTTTTAGGTAGGGTACCAACTAAAGATGAGCTGGCCATTCATGACAACAAAGAGTGGTAAAAGAGGATAAGATGTCATGAATGTGTGATTCGTTTCCTTGATCTAACATCCTTAAAAAATAGTAAAAAACCATATTAGTAGTCCAAATAGAGAGTCAAAATCATTTCCATCAAAAAGTTGCAAGTAGAAATTTGAATGTGTGACGGGAGCTTTATCATGAGGTTTCTGAATCGATTGTCATGATCAAACCCTGCAACAATGGTTACATAGTCTTTGAAATCAAAACGATAATCCTAGGAAAGTGTCATAATTCCTATCTTATTATTTTTATGAAATTTTTTTTATATATTTTTTATTTTTGAAAAACATAAAAACCAAACACTAACAAACGTGTTAGTAACAACAATCCCCCCAGACTTAACTTACACCGTCCCCGGTGTAAAATTAAATCAAATTAAGGGAGTAATGATGAAAATTTATTTGAAAGAAGAATCAAAAAGATAGAAAATAGAATGATAGTACCGGTGAGCTGTGGATATTTCCGGCAAAGATCTTAGGTTGTCGCGATCAATCTTAGATCTTCGTTATTTTAGAGCATCGGGTATGGAAACCATGTTATGTATTTCCAATATCTGCTCTTTTCTGTCACATCTCCTTTGGATGGTGGATAAGTTTTAAGACGATTGAATTGTGCGTCCACAATGGAATCTCCTGGAAATCCTGTTGTAAGAGCAACATATCCTTGCAAAAACACTTGAAATCACTCGTTAAATTCATCCTGGATCGAAGTCCTCAATACAATTGTATTGATTTCCAAGTCCAAGGGAAGGAAAAATAGATATTAAACAAAAAGAAATGAAAATAATGAATCCAAATTGTTAAAAACTATCAATCTAGGTGAAAACAATGAATGAATATGTCAAGATGTGAAAATTATATTTAAAATCATTTAAATCTAACCAATATTTTATTTTCTAATGCAAAAATTCATTAATCAAATAATTTTTAGTTAAATAATCATGAATATGCAAAAATAAATTGGCTCTTAAAAATTATGTGTGGAAAAATGATTTTTAAAAATAATTTAAAGAGTGAAAAAGGAAAAATTAACCTCTTTTGACCAAACGGTTAGGTGGTCGGCTCGGTGGTTCGAGTCGGTGGTCTAGCCGGTCGATTCGGGTGATCAAGATGGTCTTACCACGGTTCGGTCAAGTGATCGGGCGAGGTGGGTGGGTGATCGGTGGTGTGTTGGCAGGTGATCGGGAGGTATGGACCGCGGGGAAGTGGGGTGATCGTGTTGGTGATCGGGTGAGGTGGGTGGTGGGTAGGCGAAGTGATCGGGTGAGGTTCTCTGCGGGAAGGTTTTGGGACGCGGTACCGGTCGGGTTGAGTGATCGGTACTTACGACCGGTATCGATCCGCAGGAAGCTTCGATGATCGGGGGGTTCGGGAAGGTGATCGGGCTACGTGGTCTCGCGGAAAGATGGATGATCGGGTTACACGGGGCACTTTTGCTCGGGTACCGGTCGCGATATATGACCGGCACACGTGACCGGTACTCGGGCACTTTATGCCGCGGGTCGATCGGGGTAATGCCGGTCCGAATATCGGTCGGCTGTGTCGACCGATATCGGGTGGGACGGGGAGGTGCGGGATGGTAGAGATGGGTCGGTGTCACGGGAAGGATGCGTGGTCGTGGTGCGGGACGTGTCTCGTACCGGTCGGTATGTTGGCCGATACGCGGGACCGGTTTCGAGACGCATGGGACGCGGGACGGATGCGTCGTGTCGCGGGACGGACGTGTCGTGGTAAGGATGCGGGAAGGATCGGGACGAGTGCGGCAAAATGGCTTCGATACCGGTCGGGTGTGTCGACCGGTATTGCGTCCGGTATCGGGACACATGGGTCGCGGTAAGGATGCGGGAAGGTGTCGTCAAGTTGCGGTAAGGTTTTGGTACGCGGGTCGGGGCATATCGTGCCGAGTATCGGTCACGAAATCCGACCGGCACGCGTGTCCGTTATTCGAGCACTCGTGTCGCGGTTGATCGAGACGCGATATCGGTCGATGTCGTGGGTCGATATCGTGTCCGGTTCGGCCTCGTGTTGCGGTAAGGGCATCGCGTCGTGGTCCACGCGATTTTTCGTCGAGCTTTTTCTTCGTCTATACACATCGGAATTGAGATCCAAAAGATTCTACAGACTCTTGAGAACGAGATCTTTCCAATGGTATGTAGATTATTGCCTGGTTCGTGGTGGCTTGAACTGTGAAAAAGCTTGAAGTTGCGACTTCGTAACCTTCCTAGACGGTCTTGTTCAATCGGTCATAACTTGCTAACCGTAATAGCAAATCATGTTCTGCTTTTTCCTATAGCTTCATAAGACTGTCTCCTTCGTGTATACAAAATTTTAAAAATGTCTGGGCTGATATTGAGCTCCAGTCATTCCATGAACAGAACAAGTCCTGTTCGATCTCTTCTTCATCGTTTTTGAAAACAATTTTGTAAAAGCCTGAAAAATTCATAGATAGATAAAATAATGAATGACAATGTTGAGAAAAATAAAAACAAATCCAAAAACTTAGAATAAGCAAATCAATAAAATCAAAAATCATAAGTATGGGTTGCCTCCCATAAAGCGCTTGTTTTAAGTCGGATAGCTCGACTCCTTGGGTTTTTAGGGTGGTGGAAGGTCTTCTAAAGGCTTGAGGTTGCCTCTAGCATGTTAATGAGATCTCCTTAGGTCGTGTTCTCCATCTTCATCAAATTGGTTGGGCTCATTGATCAACACTTCTCTTTTCTCCGAAGGAATGTATACTTCCACTGTTTCTTCGATTTTCGTTTAACGATCATCGAGTTGCTTCACACGGTTGGAGGTACTGATTGCTTCTCCTTTGAGGGCGGTTTTCTTTCCAATAAGATCATTAAAACTTCCAGCCAAAGAGAATTTAACATCCTCAATTGCTTGAGCATGGTGCGCTTGTTCTTTCGTAAGAACAAGTATCGTAGAGAATGCTTCTTGATGAGTAACGTTGGTCTCCTCCAATGCTTTCGTGGCTTTATGGGCTTTGACAGCAGTGATGTTGAGGCAAGTTGTAAGTTCTTCTAAGTTCCCATTAGAGCTTGTGGTCTCCGTTTCAAAATTCTCCCAAAGACTATCAAGGCTACGCTTGAAACCATGAAGTTTTCGTGCATCGTCGTGAAGATCTTGGGAATGTTTCTTTTGTACTTCTTCAAGGAGGGTTAAGCGTGAGGCATTCTCTTGGATTTGAGCAGCAAGGTTGTCAAATCTCTTTTCAAACGTTGAGAGTAAAGTGTCTAACTTATTGTTAATATCACAAATAATTTGCTTGGCGGCTTCCATCTGGCAATGCAATAAGTCTTTTTTTTCATCTCCACGAGGGTTTGAGAGGGGGTGGCGGTGGTACTATGGTGATGGTGGCGGACGAATGTGATGAGGACGAGGACGACTTTCTCCTCCATAAGCTTCCCAAGGATGATACAACATTGGATTGTATCGGTTTTGGTGAGAAAGTGGCGGTTGATGAAATTCATGAGGCATGGGGATGTAATCTCCTTCTTCTTCACGAGGGTAAGTGCTCGCCATTCTCTTTGGATTGTGATGCTCCATTGACGAATCTCTGAAACTCACAGAAATTAAAAACCAAAAACAAAAAGGAAAAATTAGAAAAATCGAAAAGAAAAAAAAACAAACTTAGACTTAATCTTTATCAAAAATTTGTAGGCAATCATACAAAAGTCCCCGGCAACGGCGCCAAAAAACTTGATGTGCGATAAAGCTACTATGTAGGGTTTATGCAATTAGGTCTTTAAATTTATAACCCTATGGAACTGCAAGTGCACAGTTAAGACAATTGTAGTACTTAGGGGTCGATCCACTGAGGACTGAGTGATGAATGCGCTACAAACCTATATGATTCGGATTAAGCTAAGGGAAAATATTATTTGGTTTTGGGGTTTTATGGAAGCAAATAACAAAGCAATAAAACTAAAAGGGATATATATCAATTAAGATTAGAAATCAAATAGTTCATAAAACATATGCAAACACAAGCAATCAATTTAAAGTTTTAGTACTAGTTGTTCTAGAACTCATATCACTAAGGTAAGGTCATCCCACTATCGTGAAGTAACTAACCATCTACGTTTTACACCCTAATAGACTCAACTATCGCAGGTTATTATAAGGTGAAAACATGCATTATTGGTCAAGATTGATTGTTCACTAAACTCCTTAACTAACTTTTCGAATTGTTAAGGTTTCTAACTCATCGAATACTAGGTCCGGAGATATAACAAGCTTTTGGAAAGTATATCAACCTAAGATCAGTCCTTGGGTAGCAAAGCCAATTCATGCTTTAAGTATAAATAAAGATGAAGAATCAATTCTAGAATAAATCCCTAAACGATTAAATGCGTAAAAACATAGAATTAAGAGGATGAATAGAAATCAAATCAAAGCTATAACTCTAACATGTTTTGCAACACGTAGCAGCAAGATTAAAGCACATAAATAGTATAATTCATTGATCTATCTAAGCGTAAGGAATTAGATCTCATCTCTTTGCAATAGGGCAAAGATCAACCTATCCTTAAAGGCTTCTAGAATCAAATAAACATGAAGAACAAGAGATAAACAAAATACATTGTTTAGGTATTGATTTAGGCTGTTAAGGCCGGCTGCTTAAGTTCCTAGAGAGGCTAAAAGCAAGTATATATAGGGGTTAAGGAGGCTTAAGTCGGTTAGGGCTTCTTCGGGCAATTACGTATTTTCAGGTAAAAAACTGAGGCAATTTCGGTCAGGATAAGGATCAAGCTTTGTGACCAATATTGGAAGCTTCTAGGGAGCTTCTAGAAGGTCATACAAAGGCTGGATATCGGCCCATGGCCTGGCCCGGTGCTTGGCTCCATTTTGCACTAACTTCACTTCGAAGGCAGTTTGACATGTCCTCAGTGTTACGGGTGTATCTTCCAAAGTACAGCTCCAATTGATAAAATTCCAACTCCATTGGAAAGATAACTCAAAGGGCTATCTCCACAAAAAGTTTCATTAAATTACCAAATGATTTGATCCTCCGTTTGTCAGCAAACATCTGGAGTATGTGTTCTGTCCAGTAGGGGAATGTGCATTATCTTCAAGATAAAGTGACTTAGCTTGGTTCCTTTGACTTGGATAAGTAGCTGCATCATAGATGATACTCCTTTTGCTCCTTTTTACATCCTTTTGATGATAAAACCTGTTAAGTCCTTAAAATCTACATATACGAGAAAACTACCTCTTTTGGCTCAAAAGCTTTATTAATATATATAAAAACCATACTAAAATAGATAGAAAAAATGGTAAAATATAGGGTATATCACTCAACCAAAAATCTCCTCTTATCTCTTTCAAACACAAAAATAATCTTTCAATCTCTCATTTTTGTGCATTGAAGGAGGCTGCTTGTGTTATAAAACGAGCCCTAGGGTTTCTCAAACCCAAAAATCGCTAACCGAACAATTTAAAAATCAAACCGGTCGAACCGAAAAATTGTTAGTATCGATCGACTCCACCAAAAATTTTAATTTTTGGTTCACGGGCGTTACAGTTACAACACCTATGGTGTGTACATGTGGAATTAGTTTGGATTGTAAATGTATAGTGAAGTCTATGTGGAGACTGTAGGTGGAATTTTGTGCCTCCAAGGGTCTTTGGGTTGGCAGTGGTGATAAGAAGGACGACTGGTTGGGTTGCATTTTGTTCCACCGTTTACAAAAATTTCCAGCAATGTTCTCCCAGAGATAGACGCAGACAGTTTGACAGCTGTTTTGAAATGATAAAGAAATAGATTAGTGGGTACTATATTGAACTCAGCTTGGGAGTATTAAAGTAAAGTTGTCGATTATATTACTGTCATAATTAGGTGCAAGAACACGTTTCTTTTGCTATGTTTCCTAGAGCTTCAATTGGGTTGTTCTCTGGTGCACGGGTATGGAGGTGGTCTCCACTTATGTGGCAAATGTGTCCAAGGATTACACATAATGTATTTCGTAATTTTTTTAAGTAGCTTATACAGAAGTATTACACAAAAGGCTTGCAGCGTATGGATTTGCTTACCAAAGGGGTCGGTCTATATGTCAGCAATGGCAGAGAAATTACTGTAAAGGCATGGTCTGAACTTTGGGTGGTCTAAATTGTCGGCTCTCTCAGGGACCTCAACCATTGTCATCTGGTTGGAGAAGCAGATGCCATGTTTGTGGCGAGATGTCTTATAACGTGTTTTGCATGGTTTGATCACCAAAGCCTCCATATCCCACTCCTGATCTGAAGCAACCCTCTTCCGACTCAACGCATCTGCAACCAGATTAGTTTTACCCGGATGGTACCCAATCTCCAAGTCATAGTCCGCAACTAACTCCATCCAGCGCTTCTGTCTCTGGTTCAGCTCTAACTGAGTAAAGAAATACTTCAGACTCTTGTGGTCTGTGAATACCTGCACTTTCCCGCCATACAGATAAGACCTCCAAATCTTAAGGGCAAATATCACCGCAGCCAACTCCAAATCGTGGGTAGGGTAGTTGCACTCGTGCTTCCTCAACTGCCTCGAAGCATATGCAATAACCTTTCCCTGCTGCATCAGTACACATCCCAGACCAACTCCCAAAGCATCTGTATACACCACGTAAGGCTCCCCCGGCTCGGGTAATGCCAAAACCAGTGAACTAGTCAGCATCTCCTTGAGCTTCCCGAAACTCTCCTCACACGCTGAAGACCATACAAAAGGGACATCCTTCCCCGTCAACTTCGTCATCGACTGCGCCATACTAGCAAACCCCTTGACGAACCTCCGGTAATAACCTGCCAACCCAAGAAAACTCCTGATCTCGGTGGCACTCATCGGTCTAGCCCAGCTTCTGATAGCCTCTATCTTAGCCAGATCCACAGAAACTTCCTCTGCAGACACAACGTGGCTAAGAAAGGTTATCTTTCGCTGCCAGAAACTGCACTTACTCAACTTCGCATACAGCTTCTGCTCCCGTAGCTTCTCCATAACTAACCGCAAATGCACCTCGTGCTCCTCCGGACTCCTCGAATACACCAAACTATCATCTATGAAGATGATCACAAACACATCCAGATACTCCTGGAACACTCCGTTCATCAACCGCATGAACGCTGCTGGCGCATTCGTCAACCCGAACGGCATCACCACAAATTCATAATGTCTATACCTCGTCCGAAAGGCCGTTTTCCTAACGTCTGCCTCATCAATCGGCATCTGATGGTATCTCGAAGCCAAATCAATCTTGGAGAACCAAGTAGTCCCCCGCAACTGATCCAACAACTCATCAATGTGCGACAGAGGATACCTGTTCTTTACAGTGACTCGGTTAAGCCCCCGGTAATCAATGCACAACCGGAAACTCCCATCTTTCTTCTTCACAAAAAACACCGGTGCTCCCCATGGTAGGCCGGATGAAACCCTTCCCCAACAGATCATCCAGCTGCTTCTTCAGCTCTGTCATCTCTGCTGGAGCCATACGGTAACGCGCCTTGGATATCGGAGCCGTCCCCGGTTCCAACTCAATCGTAAAAGGATCCGACCACGATGGTGGCAATCTCAACAACGACTGGAAAACCTCCTGGAAATCCCAAACAACCCGAATATCCCTAACTGCAATCTCTCCAATAGTCTCCGGCATCACTATCATCGCTAGATACGCCTCACAGCCGTTCTCAATCAACTGCTCGGCCTGTATCGCTGAAATCATAAGGCTCCCGGAAGTCGGTGTCACACCCTGAAACAACAACCTTCCTGTCTCTCGCTCAAACACCACACGTCCTCGATGATAATCCAGGTGAACCCTGTACCGATCCAACCAATCCATACTCAGGATGACATCGTACAGTTCCACTGGACTAATGACCAGATCTGCTGGCATCAACTCCCCCGCCACCAGAACATCCACACCTCGAGCCCGCCCGAAAGTAGCCAACGACCTGCCTCCAGCAACCTTAACTACTCCCGGCTGCTCTCCGGAATCGTTCCGGATCCCGCTACCCTCTGCACACTCCGGAGTAATGAAGCTATTCGTAGCTCCCGAGTCAAACAACACGTGGGACTCACAACCGCCCACAACTAAGGTCCCTGCACAAATCCCATGCGCAGACACATACAATTCCAAACATACTAAATTCAATCACCAAAAGAATTTAAAAAGAACAAGTCTGAAATTATACCTATGATCGGTCTGGCGCTAGAACCGCCTACCTCTGCCGACGTGAAAACCCGCGGTGCCGCTGCAATCTGAGCCAACGGCAGGACTACCAACGGCTGCACTGCCGCTATCGCCATCTGCTGCAGCTTCGGACACCTAGGCTTAATATGCCCCGGCTCCCTGCAGTGATAGCACACCTGAGCCGCCTGATCCTCTCTCTTTTTCGGACAGTCCGCCACGTTGTGGCCTATACTACCACACCCGTAGCATCCTGAACCACCCTGAATGGCTCCTGAAGTGTTCTCTCACTTCCTCTTTTGACCCTGAGCAGGCTTGCCGCCCCTGCTCGAACCCATCTGCTGCTGCAGCCTCCTCTGCTGCTGCACCGACAGACTAATCACCACAGCCTGCTCTCTAAGATCCTCCTCGATCGCAGCAGCCGTCTCCACCAACTCCGCCCTCGTGGCAAACTTACTCGCCCTACAGCGAGCCTCAAATCAGCCCAAAGTTCCCCGAGGAACCTCCTCACCTAGGCCTGCTCCCCTCCATGCTCTTACCAGCATGCACCAGGAGTCTACTGAACTCCAAATCGAACTCCCTCACAGTCCGATATCCCTGAGCCAGGTTCAGAAACCTCGACTCCATCCGGTCCACCGCCTCCTGCGGGAAATACTTGGCATTAAACTCAGCCAAGAAATCCTCCCAGGCCATCTCGGCATGTACTCGCCTGGCCTCGACCCGGTATCCCTATGGACACCTGATAGAGAGAAAGTTACGCTCCAACCTCCACCGCCACTCATCGGTCTCCTCAGGCTTGGCACCACCCGAGAAAAACTCAGTGTCAATCCTCTCCATCTGCTCCATCATCCTCAGGTAGGATGTAAGCTCCTCCGCAACCACCACACCCGACTGCACACTAGCCACTCCCGGCTGAACCCCAGCCATTACTGGCTGCACACCAGCTCGATCTGGCTGAACTCCTGGAGCCTGACCCGGAGCCGGTACCCCACCTAGTAACCGCTCCAGAATCAAATGCAGCAAACCCGCCAAGCGATCATCTCGGTCCTGGGTCCTACCTGCAGAAGCATCCCCACCTGGGCCTCCCGCACCACCAGCTACATCGGGACCCACACTAGTCCCACCAGCCCTCACACTAGCACTCGTAGCAGTATCACCCACAGACCCTCCTCAAACGCCTGCGAGTCGCCACTTGCTCCTGCGTGGTCTCCAGGGCCACACTCGCGGGATCTGACTCACTTTGCAGTCCTCGCCCGCGCCCACCACGACCACCTCGGCCTCCACGGCCCCCACGACCTCTGCCTCTAGCACCTCTAGCCATCACTCTGCACTCACCAACAGATTACTAAGTACTAGAAAAACAGAAAGTCAAATAACACATACCGTGGAATCTCATTGAAGGCTCGAAAGATATGATCTAGGACTCCATACCCACACAGCAATCAATCAACTATTCACACAATCAGTCAATCAATCACCCGCCCTAGAACCATAAGAGCTCTGATACCAAAATGAAATGACCCGACCCAAAAATTTAAAATTTTTCCTTCAGATTATTATCATCACAGATAATAATCCTTAATTGGGCCAACACAAGCAACGCGAAAACAATTAAAATCAACAATAATAACCAAATCAATAAATCTCATACTTTATTAATTCCCTAACCGTTCAGTTCAATAAAACAATATTCAATTCAATCAAATTCCAGAATAATCCAATGACAACAATTTCAGAATCTACTAGCAACCTAGCAATTCTAACGCTACAACCACTCAGACGGGATACTAGATAATCTCTTCTTCTCGGCAATGATTCTACGATCACATTTTCTGTTTACCTGCAACACATGGCAAAAAGAGTTGCGTGAGTATTATCATAAATACTCAGCGACGCGGTCATCCCGTCTACAGGTTAAATATATACAGACATAAACAAGAGATACAATACCAGGATGAGCATACAATCAAGCATACATGAAACAACCAATCACGAACCAGTACTGAAGTACTGTGTCGATCGACACACCCATTAGGTGTCAATCGACAGACTGTCCCATGTCGATCGACACAACCACTAGGTGTCGATCGACATACATCCCCGTGTTGATCGACACACCACCCTGGTGTTGATCGACACGACATCGAAGAACCCATGAAACGAGCCTATCCTCTCATGGCTCGAATCCATCGCGATATATCGAATCTCCTGCACAAATCCAAGCACGAAGACACGTAATCCAATCCAACAACACAATAATCGCATTCCATCTATTCCTCATGTCTATATGAACCTACGGTCACGCACTCACCTCGGTTTCGGATTGAAAGGATGAAGAACGAGCAAAGAACACAACGAACAGCCCCTGATTTCGTCCTTCCCAGAACCGAAATCCACCCAGCAATGATCTCCCTTGCGATTTAACACCCTCTCAAGCTTAATCCTCCTCAAGAACACTCAAAAATCACCCAACACTTCTGATTTCAGACTTTTCTCTCAAAACTCTATGTTTTCTTCTGATTACGGCCAAAAGAGAACCCAGGCGCGTCTGATATAGCCTTATATACGAACCCTAATGTTCCTTAAACCGCTCCACCAAACTGGGCAATTAAACCGAATCTGTCGGTCCAATTCCAACTCGTGTCGATCGACAACTGTGTCGATCGACACACCACCAGGAATCCGACTTCTCACAAGTCAAAACACCCGTGTCGATTGACATATACACATCTGTCGATCAACACACCCAACCAAAATCTACTTTTTGGTTCACGGGCGTTACATCTTTCATGGCTTGTGAATAAGAAACCGAATATTTTAATATTCCCTCCTTCAAATTCTACTAAGTTAAGCATGTAGTCATCAGAAATAGCAGATTTCCTCTCACGAGTAAATCTTCTTAATGCTGGTTCCTCTTGCACTACAAGCTCATTATCATTATTGGCGATATTATCATCATGGAGTGGATGATCATTCACTGGATTTTCGTCGTTGTTTAACGGTTCAACAATAGAAGAATCCCCAGCTACATTCGGGAGAGAGGGTAAAGGGATATCAAACCTAATTTCTTGAGTGTTCACATCTTGTACTTTATCACTCCCACTGAACTCGCCATTCTCATAGAATCTGATATTCACTATTCTCGTACTATGGGTTGGATAATAAAATCTATATCCTTTAGACTTCTCAGGATAACCAATGAAGAAACCACTGATCGTTCTTATGTCTAATTTCTTTTCATGTGGGTTGTATATTCTTGCTTCAGCTGGACAACCCCAAACTTGGAGATGTGACAGACTTGGTTTCCAGCCTTTCCACAGTTCAAAAGGAGTCGTAGGAACTGCTTTGCTAGGAACTCTGTTTAAGATATATACTGCAGTACGTAATGCATCTATCCACAAGGATATAGGTAAGTTAGCATGACTCATCATGGATCTAACCATTCCCATATAAGTACGATTACGCCTTTCAGCTACATCATTCTGCCATGGAGAACCAGGCGTTGTGTACTGAGCAATGATTCCTAATTTTTGGAGAAGTCTGGCAAAAGGTCTAGGATGTTGTCCTGTTTCATCATACCTGCCATAAAACTCACCACTTCTATCTGACCTAATGATTTTCACCTTTCTATCTAATTGTCTCTCTACTTCAGTAATGAACACTTGTACAGTATCCACATATTGAGACTTTTCTTTCAATAGATAGATGTAACAATAACGTGAATAATCATCAATAAAGGTAATGAAGTACTTTTCACCTCCAAAAGTTGGAACGTCAAAAGGTCCACAAATATCTGTATGTATGATTTCAAGAAGCTGGTACTTCTTGTGGCTCCTCTTTCAGTGTGTTTTGTTTGCTTTTCCTTAATGCAATCTATACACTCTTTATGATTGGTAAAATCAAGATTCGGAATGACTCCATCTTTTACCAATCTTTTAATTTTTTCACTGGAAATGTGTCCCAGCCTTTTATGCCACAAGTTATACGAATCATTTGAACATGTTTTACGCTTAAGTCCATGTTTATCTTGCAGGGTGAAATGAGTTTCAAAAGGTTGATCAGCTAAATTTAATCTATAAAGACCATCAACTAATATTCCAAAACCAATTCGATTAGAGTTCAGAAATAAATTGAAACAACCATCTCCTTGAGACGATTTAAAACCAGCCAAATCAAGTTTGCTTACTGATGACTGTAGCTAATGTTACCAATGTTTTTGTGTTAAATTGTATCTAATATCCATAACACATTTAAGATTTAGTTGTTTTAGATTCGATCATTTTGTATCCATTTCTGGTGATGGGGCTACGAAATTTTCGTCATCTTTAGTGGGTTTTTCTACAAACAAGAAAATTAATTTTGTAAGCTAAATCATCGCTAGCTAATTATGATTCAATTTGCAACAAAATAAATGTGTTGTATTTCGTGGATATTTTAAATCTATTAGCTACAAAGTCCAATTAGTGAGGGACCAATATTCAGAAGGAAAATTTTGTAACAAATTCATAGCAAGTAGACATTTAATTTGCTACAAATATACAGTCATAGCTTTAAGAAAACAATGTAGCTATCATATTCTTGTAGTAATATATTTTCTATGTGCATAAATTACTTAAACTTATTTTATTTATCACTTTATTAGAAGTCATGGTATTGTAATTCAAAATTAATCAATAAATATGTTGACATGTTATTTATAAATATTCATCGTTAGATCTCATTTCATCTCTAATTTGAGATTTTAACTAGTCCACTCTCGGAAATGACGAAAGCAACCCATCTTCTTTAAAATATCACTATAGAGCGGACCACATAAAATATGAAAAGCAAATTAAGTCCAACATAAAAGCGGACCACATAAAATATTAAAATCTAACAAATTTAAATTAAGCAAATAAATCTCAACTTTTTCTAACAAAGCAAATTAAACCCTCCTAAATTTAAAGATATTAAATTGTAAATGATAAACAAAGTATTATTTTTCACTTACTTGGTTTAATGACTTTGTTTTGTATTTTTAGATCAAAAGCTTTCTAAAATTAGAAAAAACAATCAAAACACATTTATCCTCACTTCCAATCCTTTAGCATGAAACATATTTATATGGACGAACTAATAGTCGCAAATCAGGTTGGCAAACTTTGGTTTGATATTAGTGAAAGATGGTCGATGTTTTAAAAAAAAAAACTGGCCTTACTTATTAATGTTATCAAATGCGTTCCAGAATTTTGTTTTCATTGTTTAAAGAATATTTCGATAATGTGTTGGTTGGACAGTCGGAAGGCTGACGGCTGACGAAAAGTGTTCATTTTTATTTTTGTTGATGATGATTGGAAGTATAAATATGTTTTTTAATGAGAGTGATCCAAATTTTTTTACCATCTAACTAATCTCTTAAAAAAAGTGGCGCATCTAATAGGTTATTTACCGGATTTTTGAAGATATATGAAAGATGATATAATTTTAATTGGCTAAATAGAGATAGTTTTTGATAATTTTCTGAATGATAGAAGTGTTACAATGATATCATTATTTTTTTCAAAGGATATTATATTTATTATAAAATATTAGGTGTAAATACTTATTTACTAGGTTAGACCCGATGCTTTGCACCGGTAAATAATATTTGTTGATGATATACAACATCTGAGTAGAGTTTATATAAAAAAAATTTTAATTTAAAATTTAGAGAATTAGCCTACATAATTTCAAACTATATTATAAAATATTTTCAATCAATATTTCGTAACTAAATTTAATTTTTACATCTACCTAATATATTCAAATTCAAATTAATGACATTATCATAAAATATTCTCAAAAAATATTTGTAATACAAATTAATTTAATTAAGATTCAAGCTAATATTCTTTAAAATCAAAAATTTGTATTCAGTAGAAAGCAAAAAATAAACATGTGATCCTTTTTCGAAGAAAACTGTAAAAAAATTTGGTGATAATAAGCGTAACAATAAACCAAAACAAACTTAACAAATTAATCTAACCAATCATATCAACCTTTTCTAGTTAGAGTGACAACTGAAACAGGCTCTGCCAACAGAGGCTGCTGTCTCTGGCTCTGCCAACATTGGCTGTGAATTATGGATCAACACCATATAAAATCTATAGTTTAATCTCCAAAATTATTCCACTTCTAGATACTCTCGGAACAATGCGCCATATACAATCTACAAAACCACCGTGAATTCTTTAACATGGAAGAACGATGCAATCTTTCTAAATTATTATCATCAATAAAAAGTTAGTCGAATTTAATTAACAAAAACAAAATAAAGTTTTAGGATGTTCACCCAAATCGTATAGGTGCATGTAGTATGACAAAAACAAAATGCCCACGATTTAAAGAAAACATAAAAATGAAAGCACCAAAAGAATTTTTATAAGTTAAATTAATATTCAATCAAATGTAGAAAACAATAAATTAATATAACTGATTTGAATCAATTAGAAAGAAATTAAGAAATTGACATTATTTTTGTTCCAATTTATATGGTTTCCTTTTTAGAGATTCAATTTATGTATAATTAGATCGAACAAAAATAATTGGTTTAATTTGAATCAAATTTAGAAAAACAATAAATTTGATGAGTAAATTAAGTTAAAATTGGTTGATGTGCATATTGAAATTTTATTTTTATATGACGGTGTTAATTGATTTATTTATGAAAGTTTTATAATTAAAGACATATGGTATTAATTTATTACATAAATGTATATGTTTAATATTTTTTTATCTAAGATAATATACTACAATATAAAATATCTTTTACAATGGAATATATTAAGCTTTAGTGATATAATTTCTATAAAAAAAATTGATGATAACGATTACTCATATAAAATTATTAGCCAGTTTTTAGATTCAATAATCCTTTTAAAGGATTTTAATTTCATTTTTTTTAATGGTTCAATTTTGGTTTGTTAAAAGCTATATGAACAGTAACAATTTACGTTCATAGCATTTTTTTCAAAATGATTTACTTTGGTTTATTAAATATAAATAGATACTCTACCAATGTTTGGTAACATAGTTAACTTGAATCGGATCAGACATAAATGGTTAAAACTTGTGTTTGGTAATTAGAATAGTATTAGTTTAAAAATAAGAATTAATTTAATAAAAAATGCTAAGAAAAATTCTGGTGATGACACATAAGCAAAAATAGTCACCAATGTTTCTGATTTAATATATAGAGGATTAGCCAAAATTAATTTATTGATTTGTTATATTGAAATTAGTTTATTTTTCTTTGAAATATTTTTCTTGTTATTATAAAAAAGAGGAGTTTGGACCAATACAATAAATTTTAAAGGGATGAATTTCCTTATTATTCATAGTAAAAAATTTAACATAACAAAAATAAGTATTATTTTGATTGTGCTTTAGGAAAACAATTTATTCACATTTTTAATTAAAAAAAGAAAAGAAACAAAGATTTAGCGTCTCATCATTGGTCTTCACGCTTGCTTTCCGTAATTCCTCTTGAGGTGTTTTTACCTGGTACGTAGATTAACAAAATGACATACATATGTTTTAGTTGAAGATACGAATGAGTCAAACATATAAATAATAAATATTGTATATGTGCCACTTCCGGGTGAAGAAAATCGTGAACTCCTTGTATGTTAGGGTTCAACATAATCTGAAATGCAGGTGAAGCCATAGATTGAGCCCAAAGCTGGTCCTGCTATGTATGGTTCTTGATTTTATATTCTCCAATTTTATAGTTTTATATTACCAAATGACTTGAGATATGTTTGGTGAAGCTTAGAGAACAAGGGATAGTAATTGCTCTGCTGTTTTATTGGGCGTAAAAAACGTTTTGCAAATTTTCTTTTTACCGTTGTTCTTACTTCTTAGATTAATAACATTGGCCAATTGCGAGTGAATCATTCAATCAATTAGTTTGTGCTTAATTTAATCTGTACTGCCTTGGACTATCGTCAGAAATTTAGTACCAATACTATAATATGAAGCTTAGGGCTTTTAACTAAGATTTGCTGTTCATTTTGGGTGTTTCAATATTTTTGGGATCAAATTCTGGAGATAAGATCCTATGAAATATTTTCCCTTTAGTATAGGGACTTGATTTCCAAATAGCTGAAGATTTCAGAGTCTTTCTGTATTTCTGAACCATCAATACATTGATCAATGATTTTGCTTTGTTGTTTCGTTTCGCAACTGTTAATTTATATGCAAGTCTTCACATCTCTTTGATTGGATTTAAGCAATGAGATTAACATATTCGATTTCGGTGATAATGAACTCACTGATGTAGGTGGCGGCGCTGATTGAGAGAGATATGTTTGCCTTAGTTGCGTGTTCTATTTGACCCGATGACTTAAAACGGTGATCAACCTTTTTTTGTTTGCTTTAATTTGGCCACCTATTCCATCGAGGTTGTGGCCGATCTGTGAATTTCATAACGGAAGTTATACAAATTCCTCTTCTCATTTTCATCACCTTCTTCTCTTCTTATTTTCAGCGTCAAGCTACTCCTTCTTTTGGTCGTCCTCTCTACCACACATGTTTGTCTCCACCTTTTCTACATACTGATTTTGGAAGTATTTTTCATCTTGATTGAAGTGGAAGTGTTTGTTTCCTTTGTTTTAATCAACCTTTACATTTTTTTTGCTCATTTGTATTTACTTGATACTCTAGATTTTTTTATCCTTTCAATGATGATCTTAAATTAGATTGCTGTTTAAAGAACTATGGTTCGATTGTTCATTTTTGATGTGGACTTGTTTATAAAATAGATAAGTCTGTTGAATATGCTTTACGTTGTCTAACTTCATACTTCGTCTACCATTTTCTCCCAGTATTGATGGCGTATGAGTACCATAATTCTTGGAATATCCTGTTTTGCTGTCTTTCTATAAGGTTCTAAGGAGTTTGTTTTGCTGTCTTCATGTAATGTTGCTTTGAATACTGCGAATCTATACTATCTATGAAAGAGGGGAATATTATCAAATTGATAAATTTGAGTTGTCTCACTCGCCGTAAGCGAGGTTCTCTACGTGCCTTTCAAACTGAACTCTTTTTGTATTCACATGAGAACCACTGATGCATATTAATTTGGAAATCTAGGATGAGTGCGATTCTTTGCAGACAATCTCTGGTTATAACTGTGAGGAACAAAATGCAAATATTGGCTAATCATTGAGTGTCTACGTAAGAGATTGCTCTCAGTCTCGGGGAAAAGAACATCCTCAAACAATCAGATCGTAGTTGATGTGAGCTAATGCTGATGCAGAAAGACTGCTTTTGATATAAGTCCCTCTTATTAATGTAATTTTGCTGGTTTTTAAAATATTCTGGTTGCTCGAGGATTGTAACATTACACAACCAGCGAGGTTTTATATTCATCTAACATCATTGACAAGTACTCAACTCTTTTCTCTTTGTCCTTTCAAGATTATTGGGCATGATGTAGACAAAGGAAATGAAATAAGGTGACACAATAAGAGCATGAATACTAACATCTTCGTTAGAAGTTAATTATTGTTTCGCCAATTCACTACATAATCAAGTAACAACTCTCATAAGTCGAAATAGCATGCTTTGAGTTTTTTCGAAGATCGTGGAAACATGCGTTAGATATAAAACATATTTTGTTTATCCATTCAATTTCTTTCTCAAGGCTATATTGTGTTTTTTTCCCTCTCATTGAGGAGATGTTGATATATCCATGTTATGATGTAGATATTTTTTTGTCATATGGTTATGATGTCGATAACTTCAATAATCCCAAGGTGTTATCGATGCTTACTTATGTCTACTACCACGAGGTAAAACAACTTTATTTAAACTCACATTTTCCTTAGAGGTTTGTTTTGAATGGTTGATTTGATAATATTTTGGAACATTTGAGTTCTCATGTCGAGAAGTTGAAGAAATTGATTCTGCAAAATTTTATTGAAAGGAAGCACCGGTCCCAATTTTGTTCACCAGTTTTCGGTATGATATGGTAGCTTAGATTATGTTTGATTTATGAATTCACAATTGTGGGCATGGTTAATGATTATTAATTAGTGTGTTTCCTTGTCTTAGGCCTTGATTGGCATAGTCTATAATAGAGCTGTAGCAGTAAGGAGCAGAAGCAGTAGCAGTAAGGAGCATGAGCTGTTAGAGACTAAACTGATGATAACTAATTGGTAAAGCTGTGAGCAGTTAGATATAAAATTACAAAAAGTACAAAATTATTATAATCTGATTTACATATTAATAAAAAAATTGGTTCCCAAGAATATGCAAACAAACGTACGAAAATTAAAAAGAAAGTATCGTTATCTAAAATAATGAAATAATGTCGAGCATTCCATTTACTTTCTGCAATTGTGTTCCGGATCCTTGACATATATGCATCTCCTGTAGGTTCATAACGGGTATTCTCCATTTCTGGTCCATCGCTTGCATCTGGAACATTCAATATATGTTCTTCCATCCTTTCATATTCTTCAAAATCATCATCAATGATGGTCGATCCACGTATAAAATTATGAAGAGCCATTGTTGCTACAACTATCTTACATTGGGTTCGAAGACCATACCGAGCCTCATTTTTAAGAATTCGCCACTTTGCCTTCCATACACCAAAAGTACGTTCAATTAATGAACGTAGAGAGGAGTGTTGTTTGTTAAACATCTCACTTGCACAATTAGGTGGTCCTTCACCCCACTGATGTGGATGGTATCTTGTTTTCCGGTAAGGAGCTAAATAACCTTTCCTATTTGGATATCCAGAATCAACAACAAAATATTTTCCTTCAGGAGGTTTCAGAAAGAATACGTCTTCTTGTGCACAATACGTGAGAACTTTTGTATCATGTGCTCTCCCGGGGGTCCCAACATATGCGTATATGAACTTCATATCTAAATTGCAAATAGCAAGAACGTTCATCGAAGGGAACTGCTTTCTCATATTCCAATATCTCTCTTTTTGATCACTTCTAACTCGTACCGGCACATGCGTGCCATCAAGAGCTCCAATGCAACCACTAAAGAAAGGATAATACCTTTTATCAGCAAATAAACGATTATTAATCTGCATAAACTCTTCTTGTTGAGGCTTCAAAATATCCTTTGATAGAAGGAGGACAACATCTAATACTTCCTTGAATTTTCTGTTTACCGTCTCTTGGCTGTGTTGGAATTTTTTAGCAATTTGCCGTTGTACTTCGTCATGCCCAAGTGTTTCTAAAAACATCGCCACAGCCTCTTCTACAATGCATTCACGTGAGTCTTTAAGGTGATAATCATTCTTCAGAGTATCACATAACCTAATAAAGGTTTCTTGATTCATCTGTAAGGTTTCATAGCATTGTCTACTAGAACCAGTAATCATTTGCATAGTATGACGCAATCCACGACCTCAATCTGTTCTCATCAATTGTCTATCACAATATGGATTTTGTTGTTCACTTTCGACCATTAAGCGGACAACAACAACCATAGTTTGATTACAAGCCATTGCTACCTCCTGTAAGAAAATATAAAATATATTAGATATATGAAAAGTATAGCACATGAATAACAAATAGTCAAACAAATTGGATCTTACGTCAATGAGCATAAAGTCAATATGCACTCCCGTCTAAAAGCAAACATTTTAAAAGAAGATTGGTAATTCATAATGTAATAAATCTAGTAAAGCAAAACACGAGTTCAATGAATGCCATAAAACAAACGAAAAAGAGTTCAAACAAAAAAATTCCTGACTTAAATCTATCATCATAAACTGAAATTATTTAGTTCTTTTTTCCAGTGACTCTTTATAAATACTTAATCTTTTGCTCCTGATTCGGCAAAGTCAAGAAAATCTGACGACTATTCTCGTCTCCAGCCATGTACTCAAGAGCCGTTCAATACAACTCGCCATCATGGTCTAAAGTAGACATTTTTAGCAACTCTTCAGTGCATATGGCACTACTAAATGGGTTAAAAGAGTCAAATGTTTTCCGACCTGCTGACCAAAACCTCTCTTGATTTTCTAGGGTACTTGTGATACGATCCCAATGATCCAAGTTAGGTTTTTTCCGTGAAGATCTTGGTTTGGCTGGTTTCTCCTTAGACTTGCCAGAGACATGTGTTTGGTGTGTCTTCGGGTTGTCTTCAGGCCTACGGATGGGTGATGGTATCTCTTCAAGTTCTTCTTCTTCAAGTTCTGTATCTTGAGGCAATTGACTTGGTCCGTCCTGATGTTGCCATCCTTCACTTACCAATATTGTAACTTTGCTGTATAAATTATCAAGGAGTGGAATATCACATAGTGGATATTGACGAACTTTTGAGGCATCAGAACAAGCCTGCAACATAAAAAAAAAATATCGATTCTGAATAAAAACATGGTTGTAATAAGTGCCAAAAATATTGGTCATTGTTCACTATATTACGAAAAATTACCTTAATCAGTTGATCCCACCGGTCATTGCTCATGTTTAGCTCTCCGAACTCATTGAATCCCAAGCCGGTGGCGTTCTTTGTGACACGTTTATAGATATCATACTGCCTCCTTACTGTCTCGAACCGAGTTTTAAATTTTTTCCATTGAAAGTCGAAACCAAATCGTTCCAAAAATCCGGCTCGTATGTTTTGCCTTTCCATTTCAGTAAAACATGTACCTCTCCAGAATCCTTTATCTTTCTCTTTATTAGCTAACACTAGCAACTCATAACTCATTTCATGTGTCCACGTAAACTTTGGCTAAACCAGTCCCAACAAACAAAACTATACATAAAATTCCAGGCAACATAATATTCAAGCAAAAAAGAAAAACCATATACATAATTTCATACCTTGACATTTGGTTGCTGCACATGTTCTTCTTGATTGGACATGTTCGAGGCTGTTTACAAAACATGAATATTATATTAGATATACATATGAAAAGTTACAGAAAAACAGAGAGGTAAGAAGAGAAGATTGCAAAACAGAGTACATGGAAAATATAAAAACATCATCTTAAACAAGAAATCACGTAAGTTGCTTGTCAAAAACAAAAAAAAACTTACGATGATGAAGTTCTCAGTTTTTCTTCTCCAACGTTTTTAGGTTTAGGTCAAAGTTAAAACGTATATAGTAAATTTTCAATGGCATATACAGAAAATTGATTAAATAATTAAGGATAATAATGTTTTTTTATAATTTTAAGGGTTTTATGCTTTGGAAAAGCTACTTGGGGGAGCATTGGGCTCACGAGCATTTAGGAGGAATTCATACCCACTATCATGCTCAATTAATAAAACATGATTGACATACAAAAAGCATCAAGCCCACTAATATGCTCTCCCAATCAAGACCTTAGTCGTGCAGTGCTCATGATAATTCGCTTTACATTCTTCCTTTCTCAAAGCTAGAGGTGGTCTAGAAAACAATTTATAAAATCCATCAACAAAATCGGATTAACATAGGTTTTTAGTTGAACTTTTTTTTTGAAAAACAAAGTTTTTGGTCATCTACATAAAAAACGATATATAACTTTAATAATGTTAGGGAATCTATGGTACTATCTATTATGTAATAATGAAAGTGAATAAATTTGTTTTCTGTTTCCGCAACTTTGGAATACAGTTTGCTTCTATAATCATGGAATTTGGTTTCTTAATAGAATTACATTTTTATTTAGATTCTTATCCGTTCCTTAAATAATGTACAAGTCATCAGCTATTATTTGCTTCAAAGGTTTATAACAATGAAGTTAATATTAGATTCATTGAAAAGGGTTTTGGAAAAAGCATATAAGCACCACACTACAATAACATTCCAATTTTGACTATCAAATTGGTCTAAAATTGGTCAAAAACAGCTATTTTTTACTAATACTTGACCAAAATCGATTTGTAAAAAATCGATGGTCGCAAATAGATTTTGGTCAGAAAATAGTCAAAACGTTTTGACCAATAAAAATGGTCAAAAATTTGGTTCTAACTAACAAAGTAGTCGAAAGTTTTTGACCAATCAAAATGGTCAAAAAGTTGGTTCTGACCAATGAAGTGGTCGAAAGTTTTTGACCAATCAAAATCGTCAAAAATTTGATTATGACCAATAAAATCGTCAAAATTTTTTGATCAATCAAAATCGTCGAAATTTAGACCATATATTCCAACCAATTTTTTACCAACTTAGATATTAATAAAAAAAAAATTGTGTTAAAAAATATTGAAATTCAAATTTAAAATATTTGATTCATAATAATTAAAATAAAATTAAATATTTTAAAACAATTAAAATATAAAATATTTCAAAAAAGCGTATTCGAAAATATTAAAATTTAAATTTAAAATATTTGATTCATAATAATTTTAAAATATTCACTCAATTAGCGATTAAAATATTTCAAAAATTCAACTATTTGGGCCATGGTAAGCTCATTTACTTTTTTCACAATGAAGTGTTATTTTATAGAGAAAGTCAAAATTGCATCCCTCCTATATTAAAGATGTGGGACAAATACAATAGATGTGTTCTCCTCAATATTTGGTCAATAATGTTGTGACCAATTTCTGTCAAGTATTTATTTTGTTTTAGTCGATAAATGGTAAGAATATTTTGACTATTTACTGTCCACTTGTATTAGTCAAAAAAAGTTTGATGATATTTTGACGAGTTTAAATTTTCATAATTTTTTGGTCGAAAATTTGTCAACAAACATTTTGACCACTTTATTGGTAAAATATTTGGTCAAAAAGTAAAATGTTTTCTTGACCAATTTTCAACGAATTTTATTTGTCGAAAGTTTTTGACCATTTTTTAACAAATTTACGAATCCGTTAAAAATTGTTCGAAAATTTTCTACCAGTTTTCGACTCTTATATTTCATCATATTTTTTTAACCAATTTATAACGAAAATAAACATTCGTCTAAAACTGGTCGAAAATGACCACAAAAAAAGTTGATAAAAATTGATATGTTTTCTTGTAGTATCAATTCTTCCTTTTCTCTTTTGAGTTTCTCCTCTAATAATACTGTAATATGGTTTGTTAAAATTTGTAACTCTAATTGCTTGCTATACTGCCTTAGGTTTCCCCCGCTGAGATGAAGGGCTTTGAAGAAATATAATTGCTCTAAGCAAGTGAAAAGGACAAGAATTTGACTGAAAATGCGGCCAAGACTTTAAGATATAAAATTGAGGTGAGTAAAGCTTGTAGTAATGGATTGTGATCGTCTACAGATCGAATTATAGTTTGAATGTTTATGCCAGTTGTTCAATAATTTGATGGGTTAAAGTTATAAAATTTGAGAACATTATTTTCAGAAGCCGATTAAACTTGAGAGATTGAGCTTTACAAAGATAGAAAAATTATTTTCTGTTGGGGAAAAGTTGAAACATTCTTATTCAATATTTATGAGATTAGTTCCAACTTTGTTAAGGTGATTCCATTTAATTTTCAAATGATAGTTTACTGGATTGTATTGTACAATATAAACTTGTAAAACTATGAAGGAGTAGAACCCGTGCATATGCGCAAGTAATCACCTACTATATATTAATATACGGAAGCTCATGACCAGTGATAGTGCTAATATCATGTATAATAGAGAAAAGGCAAATAGTTTCCTATTCACTGTAGATATTAACTAGCTTGCAACTCAGCAAAAATGTAGGGAACAAACGTAATCAATTCTACAAAAAAGAAAATACGAGAAGGGAGTAGTAATTTCTAGAGCAGACAAAGAAATAGTAATTTAGTCAATTAATCTCTTTATAGATTCTGTACATGTCTTTTAACTTGTTCTTGTACGTGGCCAACAAAATTTGAGAGAGTATTATGACATGTATGAAGATCATATATCACTATAGGGTAGGGTTGCTGCTATTTCGGATCTAGAGCTCTCCGCTATGGCTTGTTAGATCGTTTCTTATGAATGTAAATTAATTTACACGTGAAAAGAAAGTTATATACAAGCAAAGAAAGAAAAAGATAGTAGTGCAATAAAAGAGATGGGACTAGACATATGTAGACAAGAAAATCTTTGAAGACTAATGGACTGCTCATTTAATCATGCCTTCGAGTTGTTGCTGGCTTTATTATATGTGTTAATAACATAGACAATGGGGGTCACATACAACTCTTTTTTATTTACTTCCAACGAGGGCCCTTCGTTTAACTGGCTATCATTCGCCCAAAGATGCAATGAGCCAATGATGCACGAATTTGTAGAAGTGTGCAGTAGGGTTAATTTGCTATATAACAAAAAAAAAATGGTAATTAGAAAAAAAACAAAAATATTGGGATTTCTTTGCAAAACAATAGGGTTTGGCTAACGATTTTGTCATTCTCCTAATTATCCTTTAATCTTTTGCTATCCAACCCAATTTCTCGTTCATTTATCAATGGTACTTTGTTTTCTAAGTTTATGTTATTTAAGTTGTATCCATGGTTTGGGTTCAATATTTTGGAAAATTTTCTGTTTGTTTGTCAGTTTAGTTTTCCTTGATATTAACTTTTAGTTTTGGTATCGTACATGTTGATAGCGTACATGTGATTTTTCATGTGGCTTTCCCTTTGTATATCAATCGGTCTTGATATTACAATTAGATAGAGCGCATAAAAAAAAAAACAAATCAAAGATTAAGCCAAAATAAATAAAAATTGGCAAAAATAATCATCTCTACCATAGCATGGTGGGTTGCATCCTTCATATTTTAGGGCTAATGTAAATTTTAATTTAAATGATAAAAATCCTATCAAGTTCAATATAATGTTTGAAATTTATGGTAACAAATAACTATTAAAACTCAATATAATGTTTAAAATTTATGGTAACAAATAACTATTAAAACTGCACATAAAAATAGCTATAGCCAATAGGCAACAGCTGAGGTGGTACTACAATAATTAGTGATTTAACTATAATTTTTATTGACAATATTTTATTGGTTTGAATAATGTATAAAATTAGACATAATTAATATTTAAAAATTAAATTAATTTTTTTAATCGTCTGAATTTATTATAATTTATTAATATACATTCAGACGATTAAAAAAAAATTAAAATTTTTAGAACCGTAAATATTTAAAAAGTTAAAAAAAAAATCAGAACCGTATACAAGAATAAAAACCATAAAATATTTAAAAATTGACAGAAATTATCATCTTTGTCGTAGCATGGTGGTTGTAGCTTACATATTTTAGGACTCCTACCAATTTTATTTTTAGTGATAAGGATTCTATTACTAAGTGCCTTGCCTCAAGTTAAAAAAAATACTAATATACAAAGTTTAGAGGTTATATAATCGAGCGAATGACGCTCAAGATGGGATAAATACGCTCAAGATGGGATAAATATTACATGCTTTGGTTTCATGAAAAGGAGGGATTACATATTTCGGTTTAGAACCTTCTAATAATTTAAAATTTTTTTTTTTTTGTCAAATTCAATATAATATGAAATTTATGGTAACAAAGAACTAATAAAAATGCGTAAAATAACAATACCAAATAGGCAACAACTGAGAGTGATATTGTAATAGTTAGTGGTTTAAGAATAATTAGGAAATGAATATACACAAACAAAATGCGATTATTTTGTATAGGAATGCATTTTACGTAGTAATAGGAAAATGTATAAACCAAACCAAATCAGAATTCACAAATTCGAACCCGAACCAAAATATATTGTAATCTGAATGGATAGAGAAATATCTATACTTAATTATCTGATTTTTTAACCAAAATATCCACAGTAACCAAAACTTACTAAATTTTTTAATTTTTTATTAGTTAGTTGATTTTTATCTCAGAGTATTGCTCACATAGTTTTAGTTTTAGTATCAATATCAATAGAGATCGACCACAGATCGATAGGGTCTCGGTAAGGACGATCGTCCTTAGCACATAAAAGCTACTCCAAGGATCGGTAAGACCTCGATAGAGAGATCGATACGGCCTTGAACCGGAAATAACACAACTCCCACCCGGCTAGTGAAAGCTTGGCTTGGAGGACAATGACACAACATTCAGCCAGATTAAAGGAGATCTATCTATTGACTCTAGGGGAGGCTAGATAGGAACATAGCAAGGCTGGGGGTCTTGGAAAGTGACTCGATCTATAATCACGATGGATCATGGTTAGGATGCACGTAGTCAAGGTTAATTCGGGAGTGAGACTCAACCATGGTCTCGAGGAAACTTGACTTGGCCTCGGCCGGATCAAGAGTGTCTGTTGTTTGGTGAGACTACGAAAGAGCTCTATTGAGAGATTATGTCCCAACTCACACTTGCATATTGTTAGGATTGTTTAGGAGTATGAAAAAATAAGTTTACTTAGGAATCCGAATGAGTCTTGCATTGGCACAACTATATCATGCCAAGAGAGCTATCATAGGCCAAATGAGAAGTTAGTCGAGTAAACTAGAAAGTGGCTCGACTGATCATCATTAAATCATGAAATATAGCTATGGTGAAGTTGCTACTTAATAAGAAGTAACTTCTTGTGGATGGTAGATCCTGCACAATTAAATTTGTCAAGGGTTGAAAGGAGAACTGAGTCTTCTGGGTATGAAATCATAAACCAAAAGGGTGAAGATGATTTATTGTTGTTCTTGCTAAGCTCTCAAATACAAAAATTTATGTGTAAAGAATTGCGGATCCCTTTTTTTAAGGGAGATACATTAGTATATATAGCAAACTAGGTCGGCTAGGTCAACCCTAAAGAAAACATGAAGTTTTCCTATTCTTCAGGAGTTCCTTTCTTTGTAGTCGGCCACACCTAATGGGATGCATCGCCCAGCTCAGCCCATCCCATCATGTCTAGGACTCAGCCCATCTTGTCATGTCTTAGGCTTCACCTCGTAAAGGGCTTGTCTTATGGGCTTCCTGCTTCTGCGAGCCCTCTTCTCCATTAAAATTTGTCTTTACCACTAAGTAGTGTTCTTGAACTCGCTAGGCTTGGCGCTCTAGTCTTGCCATTTCAACAGCACCGTAGTGCAGACCATCACAGGTCACCTCGTCGTCCAATCTGTCTTGCTGGACTAGTCACTTTGTCACGTAGTCTATCCTGCCAGCCAAGTCAGCTCATCACCTTGCCTGACTATTCTTTAGTCAACTCGACATACGGTATACATGTGAGTTTTTGTACGAGAAGAGTCGATAAGGATTTAGGACTTAGAATGCACATGGTGCGGGGCTAGAGGAAGGACATGTGAAGGTTGTGTTGTCCACAATACAAGTTGGATCATGAGTCGTTTCCAATTAATGAATACTTTAATATGTGTGGATTTATGCAGGGACGGTCACCATATGGCCATATATGTTGTCATGGATAACGTATTGGGATAGTCATGCTTACTTGGATCAGACCATACGAGGCAAACTATTGTTTGAAATGTTTCGGCTATTTTTTTAGAACATAGATAATATGCCTAGGATACTATGGAGTAGAAATGATGATTGTGAACCTTAGGATAGTAGGTTCACAATGTCATCTTCTTAAGTATATTTCATAAGGCATGTGTATGGGCACATATTGTCTTGTTTGTGTTTGGTTTGATAAAATGACATGAAAATATGGCAGAAGAGAGACATTACCGTGAGGACTCAGGGAGTCAAGAGTGTAGCGTTTGGCCGACAGGCTATAACGAGTTGAGAGTTGTGGTAGGCGCCAACTGTACACCCGTGGCCTACCTTTGTTACTGAGATTGAGTCTGAGGCTATGTGGTTATCATAATGGTAAACTGTGGGTGCTAAGAAGTAGCAGGTGGACTTCCTTAGTTACCCTTATGTGGAGTAGTGTGGTGATAAGCTATAAGGTAGCCGATGAACTTGGCTAGCTACTAAATGTGGAATAAGTTAAAAGACTTAAAGACTTGGAAAAGTCATGGTGGAAAGACGAAGAGAATCTCTTGACCTAACTTCATTGCATGTGTATTGTCTTGTTTGATTCACGGTTCGTGATTATGTAATTGACCTCTTCTTGTCTTTGCTTACCATTTCTTTCATAAACTTGAGCGAGATATGTTGGTTTCAAACGATTTGACTCCATCCATAGCGTCTGAAAAGCTGATATCAATCTTGATCATGCACCATTCCAAAGCCATGACTCATTTTTCGATCATGATTTTGTATTTTTAAGGTCTTAAAACTCGAGATATCAATAACTAAAATTAAAACAAATTTGTTGCAAAAACCATCAATAGTTTAACTGTTCTCACAAGCTCTAATATATACTCCATTTGTTCCATAAACATTTTGCGTGATTTGTTTCAAAATGTTAAATTTTCTGTTATTGAATGATGAATTTTTAAAAATTTATTAAAATACAATGTTATTGAACTATTGAATTGTAAAGTACTTTCAAATCCACTTAAGGATATATTCAAAGAAAATTGAATTGTAAAGTACTTTAAAACCTCTTTCTTGAGTGTTTGGTGCGTTCCAAAGTGCCGACTGTATTTATGTCCATTCAATGAAAATTGAAACAGTTTTATGACTGTAATTTTTCAAAAAAAAATAATAAATAGAAAAAGAAAAACAAAATTAGAAGTGCGGGACAAAATACAAAAGGAAGAGGTGGAACGCACATGACGGTGAGAAGGTGTGGTTAGGGTGCGTTTCTTTGTTGACTCTGAGATCGTTCATTGCGCAATAATGAGATGTTTAAATGGCAAAGCAGCAGGTGGGAGCCAACAGTTGTATGGTTATGTTGAAGATATTAAGGAGATGACCACTAATTTTTCATCTATGTTTTATGTTGTTCCTCGTAGTCTTGTTAGTGAGGTAGACGCTTTATCTAAAACTGCAAGGTTATCAAATTCAGGGTATGTAATTAAATGGTATTAGTCATCTATGTATTTTGTACGTTTCTTTTAATGAATGAAATAGTCGACAAAAAAAAAGGGTGCGTTTCTTTGTTTTTTTTTTTAATAGCAAAAAAAATCTGAAATACATTCAAAGAAATATTATTAATTTACACATTTTAATTCAAAATCAAAAAATATTTATGAAATTTACAGTGTCAAATAATTAGTCAAAGTTTAATAATTATTACACTCGTATTGCATTTGTAATAATCACCATTCAAACATTGTCCCGCACCGCTTGTTCCACACCAACCGCTTTTATCCTATATAATGCGTTTCTCCAATACGCCCCGTATTTGAACAACACTACACCTCTTAATATGTTTGTCCCGCACCGTCCAATCAGTTGTCTCTATATTCATAGCCTATGTAAATCTAGATGAAATGCGGATATGCATTGAAATCGTAATAAATTAATCGTGCCATTTAAGGATCTTGCATATGTTTAGTTAGGAGTATACAAATAACTCCTGCAATTTAGCAATTAATAAACTCAAAGATTCGTTACGACCTCATGCAAATGTTAGTGTACCAATTATATCATATTAATTATTATAAAAAAGTTATTATAAATATAAAATCTTACTGCTTTATTGATCTTAATACCTCTTTATACAAAAATTTAGCATTACGGGTATGAAAATTGTGCGGAGCAGTATGGGTAAAAAAATTATGCAGATCGGTATGGTACATGTACGGATCATGCGGTATGCGGAATAAATGCGGTTTTGAAAAAGCAATGGGATAAAACAATATTTGATTAGTGAAAATATATTATGCATGAAATGATCCGACCCAAAAATTTAAAATTTTTCTAACTTAAAATCCAAATTATCATTATCACAAATGATACTCCTCAACGGTCCAATCTCAACATGCGGAAAACAACAATAATCAATCAACAACACATTCCAATTCAATAAATCTCATACTTTATTAAATTACTACTCCAATTCAATTCAATCAAATTCAAGAATTAACCAATGACAACAAGTTCAGAATTCACGAGCAACCTAGCAATTCTAACAATCTAGCAATTCTGGCCATGATTCCACGATCACATTTTCTCTTTACCTGCAACAAATGGCAAAAAGAGTTGCGTGAGTATTATCATAAATACTCAGCGACGCGGTCTTCCCGTCTACAGACTATTTATACACAAGCATAAACAAAAGATACAATACCATGATGAGCATACACAATTCACGAAAAACAATCAACCACGAACCAATCCAGGAACCCTGTGTCGATCGACACAACGTCTAGGTGTCGATCGATACACAGCCCGTGTCGATCGACACAACCACTAGGTGTCGATCGAAATACAGCCCCCTGTCGATCGACACACCACCCTGGTGTCGATCGACACGATGTCGCATAACACAGATTCGAGCCTATCCTCTCATGGCTCGAATTCGTCGCGATTCATCGAGTCTCCTGCATAATTTCATTCACAAAACACACGAAATCCAACAAGCAATCGCATTCTACCCATACCTTACACTTATGTAAGCCTACGGTCACGCACTCACCTCGAAAAGGATTGAAAAGGATGAAGAACGACGAATAACACGAAGAACAGCCTTTGATTCGTCCTTCCTAGAACCGAAATCCACCCAGCAACGATCTTCTTTCTGTTCCAACAACCTTCAGAGCAAATCTCCTCAAGAAAACTCCCAGAAATCACCCAAAAACCTTTGATTTTTGATTCTCCCCTCAATCCCTCTGTTTTCTGCTGAAAAATGCGGCCACACCGACTGTTCTCCTCTATAAATACGAACCCTAAGGTTCCCTAAACCGCCACGCCAATCCGGATAATTAAACCGAACCTGTCGGTCCAATTCAAACTCGTGTCGATCGACACACAACACCTGTGTCGATTGACAACCATCCAAAAATCCGACTTCTCACAAGTCAAAATACCCGTGTCAATCGACACACCTCACCCGTGTCGATCGACACACCTCACCCGTGTCGATCGACACACCAACCAAATTCTACTTTTTGGTTCATGGGCGTTACAATTCTCCTCCACTAACACGGATTCGTCCTCGAATCATGCGACTTCGTCTCCTTAAGGTTAACACTCCCGTCTAAAACCCGACCAGATTCACCCGAGGACATCAACGATGCAACGCCCCTGGTCCGGATTAGGGCTGCCCGATTGATCGCCCAACAAGCAAACAAGAACATGCACGACCAACCGTTGACCCTAAATTGGACCAAATGATCGCACAACAATCAAACAAGAACATGTACGACCAACGGCGCTACATATGCTACCAGGATTGTCCGAACAAAGTTCTAAATGTAAGCTAAAACCCTAGACTCGACATCCACCACACACTCCTAGCCCTCGGCCAGCACCACTCGTGATCACACCTGATCCCCGAGCTCTACCAGGCTCACACTAGCCCCATTGTACCGTCTCACCAAGGCTGCAATCCTGACCCCAACCAGGTTAGCACCACCTGAGATCCACTCCCGATTCCCGAAGTTCATCCAGTCTCATGCTTACAACCAGATTACAGATACTATTGCTCATACTTATATCTATATACAACACTCCGCTCTCAGGATCGTCACCCTTTGAGCTCTCGAAGTATATCATACCCCTCTACCTTCAGGACCGTCGTCCATCCAGCTCTCGGTATGCTCCAGCCCCTCCCACTCTCAGGACACACAATCCTTCAAGTTCGGCTGCAGAGGAATCACACATCCCCTGGAGAGGCTTCGGCCCTTCAAAGTATATGCAAGGGAACCACTTTCCCCCGGAGAGAACCTCACTGTCCCCTCAAGTATACCTAGGAGACACACTATCCCCTGGGGCAATCACTCTGTAACATGCATCTTAGGCACCTGTCGACTGAAATCACCTCTCGTGGTCACCCGAAACAACCCAAACGCCAGGGTGTTTCACAGAGTCCCTGGAAAGACAGTCCTAACTCACATAAGACTTCTATTCCAGACTCCCCCTAGGAAATAGACATGCTCTATCCCCCAGCGCCATCTAGGGAATAACAAGTCCTAACTCACATAGTTATTCCTCTCCCCCACTTGAGTCCGCATAACGGTGTCCTACACGGCCTCCTATACAGAGCCTCATATTGGGCCATCCCAATACTCGCCTGGTAACTGTTGTTGTAAGCAAACTCTACCAGATTCAGATGATTTGCCCAATGACCACCATAATCCAGCACACACATCCTCAACAGATCCTCTAATGTCTGAATCGTCTTCTTTGACTGCCCATCTTACTGAGGATGATACGCTGTGCTCATATGCACCTTAGTGCCCATCTTCGCCTGAAATGCCCTCAGAACTCTGAGGTAAATCTCGGATCTCTGTCTGACACAATACTCGCTGGCACCCCGTGCAGCCTCACTATCTCTCGCACAAACTTCCTAGCCAAAACTGCCGCTCCATCAGTCTTCTTAATGGCCAGAAAGTGTGCCGACTTAGTCAGACAATCCACAATAACCCAAATCGCATCATACGTCCGTGACACCGGCAACCCCGTCATGAAATCCATGGTAATCATATCCCACTTCCACTCCGGGATAGGCAAACTCTGCAACATACCACTCGGAACCTGATGCTCAGCCTTCACCAACTGACACATGTTGCACGCTGCAACCCAGTTAGCTACATCCCTCTTCATCCCGACCCAGTGATAATACCGTTTCAGGTCACGATACATCTTGGTTGCTTCCAGATGAATCGATAACATGCTCAAATGAGCCTCCCTCAGGATCTGCTGCCTCAGATCCTCATCTTTGGGTACACAGACCCGCCCGTTCACCAGTATCATCCCACTCGCGGAGACCACATACTCTGAACCGGCCGCCTTAGAAGCATCAACCAAACCCTGATCTTTCTCCTGAGCAACCCAAATCCTGCTCAACAAATCTGCCTGGTTAGCTGCCTCTAACCCCAACGGCTCCTGTGAGATCACACACAACCTCAAGGTACTGATCTCGCTCACCAGAGCCTCCATATCTCGCTCCTGATCTGAATAACCCTCTTCCGACTCAACGCATCTGCAACGAGATTAGCCTTATCCGGATGGTACCCAATCTCCAGGTCATAGTCCGCAACTAACTCCATCCAGCGCCTCTGTCTCTGGTTCAGCTCTGGGTGAGTGAAGAAATACTTTAGACTCTTCTGGTCTGTGAATATCTGCACCTTCCTGCCATACAGATAAGACCTCCAAATCTTAAAGGCAAATATCATCGCAGCCAATTCCAAATCGTGGGTAGGGTAGTTGCACTCGTGCTTCCTCAACTGCCTCGAAGCATATGCAATAACCTTTCCCTGCTGCATCAGCACACAACCCAGACCAACTCCTAAAGCATCCGTATATACCACGTAAGGCTCCTCCGGCTCGGGTAATGCCAAACCCGGTGTACTTGTCAACATTTCCTTCAGCTTCCCGAAACTCTCTGCGCAAGCTGAAGACCATACAAAAGGGACATCCTTCCCTGTCAACTTCGTCATCGACTGCGCCATACTCGCAGACCCCTTGACGAACCTCCGGTAATAACCTGCCAACCCAAGAAAACTCCTGATCTCGGTGGCACTCCTCGATCTAGGCCAACCTCTGATAGCCTCAATCTTAGCTGGATCCACAAAAACTCCCTCTGCAGACACAACGTGGCCAAGAAAGCTCATCTTTCGCTGCCAGAAACTAAACTTACTCAACTTTGCATACAGTTTCTGTTCTCGTAGCTTCTCCAGAACCAACCGCAAATACACCTTGTGCTCCTCCGGACTCCTCGAATACACCAGGATATCATCTATGAAGATGATCACAAACACATCCAGATATTCCTGGAATACCCCATTCATCAACCGCATGAACGCTGCTGGCGCATTCGTCAACCCGAACGGCATCACTATAAACTCATAGTGGCCGTACCTCGTCCTGAACGCCGTCTTCCGAACATCTGCCTCATCAATCGAAATCTGATGGTATCCCGAGGCTAAGTCAATCTTGCAGAACCAAGTAGCCCCTCGCAACTGATTCAACAACTCATCAATGCGCGGTAGAGGATACCTTTTCTTCACAGTGACTCGGTTAAGTCCCCGGTAATCGATGCATAACTGAAAACTCTCATCCTTCTTCTTCACGAACAACACCGGCGCTCTCCACGGTGAAACACTAGGCTGGATGAACCCCTTCCCCAACAGATCAACCAGCTGCTTCTTCAGCTCTTCCATCTCTGTTGGAGCCATACGGTAGGACGCCTTAGATATAGGAGTCGTCCCAGGCTCCAAACCAATCGTAAATGGATTTGACCATGACAGTGGCAATCCCAACAACGACTGAAACACATCCTGGAAATCCTGAACAACCCAAATTCCCCAACCGCAACCTCTCCAACAGTTTTCGGCATCACTATCGTTGCCAGATACGCATCACAGCCCTTTTCAATCAACTGCTCGGCCTGTATCGCTGAAATCACAAGACTCCCGGAAGTCGGTCTCACACCCTGAAACACCAACCTCCCTGCCTCTCGCTCAAACACCATATGTCCTCGATGACAATCCAGATGGATCATGTACCGGTCCAACCAGTCCATACCCAGGATGACATCGTACAACTCCACTGGACTATTAACCAGATCTGCTGGCATCGACTCTCCTGCCACCATAACATCCACACCACGAGCCCGCCCGAAAGTAGCCAACGTCCTGCCACCAGCAACCTTAACTACTCCCGGCTGCTATCCAGAATCGCTCCGGATCCCGCTGCCCTCCGCACACTCTAGAGTAATGAAGCTATTCGTAGCTCCCGAATCGAACAACACGTAGGACTCACATCCGGCCACCACTAAGGTCCCTGCACAAATCCCATGTGCTTTAAGACCTGACACATTAACGCTGACTCACAGTTCCAAACAGACTAAATTCAATCACCACAAGAATCTGCTGCAGCTTAGGGCACTTGGGCTTGATATGCCCCAGCTCCTTGCAGTGATAACACACCTGAGCACTCCGTGCTGCACTCCTCTGCGGACAACTAGCCACCTTGTGACCCATGCTACCACACTCGTAGCATCCTGCACCACTCTGGCCACCCTGACTGGCCTCGGAAGTGCTCTCCCACTTTCTCTTCTGACCCTGGGCAGGCTTGCCACCCCTGCTCGAACTCGACTGCGGCTGAGATCTCCTCTGATGCTGCTGCTACACCGGTGGACTAACTACCACAACCTGCTCTCTAAGGTCCTCCTCAATCGCCGCAGCAGTCTCAACCAGCTCCGTCCTTGCGGCAAACTTACTCGCCCTGCAGCGAGTCCTCAACTCAGCTCGAAGTCCCCCGAGGAACCTCCTCACCTGGGTCTGCTCGCCCTTTATGCCCCTAACAGCATGCACCACGAGACTACTGAACTCTAAATCGAACTCCCTCACAGTCCGATCCCCCTGAGTCAGGTTCAGAAACCTCGACTCCATCCGGTCCATCGCCTCCTGCAGGAAATACTTGACATTAAACTTAGCTAAGAAATCCTCCTAGACCATCTCGGCCTGTACCCTCCTGGCCTCGATGCCTCTCCACCAGAGATGCGCGTCCCCATCCAGATAATGAACCGCTAGATCCACCCCGTATCCCTCTGGATATCTGATAAAGCAAAAGTTCCGCTCTAACCTCCGCCGCCACTCATCAGCCTCCTCAGGCTTTGCATCGCCAGAGAAAAACTCGGTGTCAATCCTCTGCATCTGCTCCATCATCCTCAGGTAGGATGGAAGCTCCTCCGGAACCGCCACACCCGGCTGCCCACCAGCCACTCCCGGCTGAACCCCAGCCACTACTAGCTGCACACCAGCCCCACCTGGCTGAACTCCTAAAGCCTGACTTGGAGCCAGTACCCCACCTGGTAACCGCTCCAGAATCAACTGCAGCAAACCCGCCAAGCGATCATCTCGGTCTTGGGCCACACCTACGTAAGCACCCCCACCTGGGCCGCCCGCACCACCAGCTACCTCGGGACCCACACTAGTCCCACCAGCCCTCACACTGGCAGTCTCACCCACAGACCCCTCCTGAAACGCCTGCGAGTCTGTCACCAGCTCCTGCGTGGTCTCATGGGCCACGTGGTCATCCCGTCTACAGATTATTTATACACAAGCATAAACAAAATATACAATACTAGGATGAGCATACTAAAGCATTCACGAAAAACAATCAACCACAAACCAATCTAGGAACCCTGTGTCGATCGACACAACCTCTAGGTGTCGATCGATACACAGCCCGTGTCGATCGACACAACCACTAGGTGTCGATCGACATACAGCCCCGTGTCGATCGACATACCACCGATCGACACGATGTCGCAGAACCGAGAAACGAGCCTATCCTCTCATGGCTCGAATCCGTCGCGATTCATCGAGTCTCCTGCACAATTTCATTTACAAAACACACGAAATCCAACAAACAATCGCATTCTACCCATTCCTTACACTTATGTAAGCCTACGGTCTCGCACTCACCTCGAAAAGGATTGAAAAGGATGAAGAACGACGAAAAACACGAAGAACAACCTCTGATTCGTCCTTCCTAGAACCGAAATCCACCCAGCAACGATCTCCTTTCCGTTCCAACAACCTTCAGAGCAAATCTCCTCAAGAAAACTCCCAGAAATCACCCAAAAACCTTTGATTTTTGATTCTCCCCTCAATCCCTCTGTTTTCTGCTGAAAAATGCGGCCACACCGACTGTTCTCCTCTATAAATACGAACCTTAAGGTTCCCTAAACCGCCCCGCCAATCCGGATAATTAAACCGAAACTGTCGGTCCAATTCAAACTCGTGTCGATCGACACACAACACCTGTGTCTGTCGGCACCCGTCCAAAAATCCGACTTCTCACAAGTCAAAATACCCGTGTCGATCGACACACCTCACCCGTGACGATCGACACACCAACCAAATTCCACTTTTTGGTTCACGGGCGTTACAATGCGGTGCAAAACAATTATTTAATATTTGAAATAATTAAAATATTTTTTTTCAGATAATATTATATTTATCTATATATTTTAAGGGAACTTAACTTAAACAGCACATAAATTAGGTAATATTACTAGAAGTATACAAAACTTTTTTTATTACTGATTTATTTTAAATGCCCATCGTGCCCTTGTAATTACGTTATGACAACAAACCTAATTACAAGAATGCCATTACTTTTGAGTGCCACGTCAGATAAAATCCGTCGCCACATAGAAAATCGCTGACGTGTATTAATGAACTCAGCCGTAAAGCATTACGGCGGTATTGACGGCTGAGTTATATATACGATGTGGCTGACTTAAAAAAATTGACTGATTTACATATACAAATAAGCCAAACGATACGGTTGACTTACAAAACGTGGCTGATTTAAGATCTTCTGCGTGACTTAAGATTTATGTGACGGCTGAGTTTAAAAAAATCTGCCTGATTTATGAGCTAATGGCTGACTTACGTACATATATGACGGATGATTTGTACATCGGCTGGTTGAGATATGTTTCTCACGATGACGGAATGATCATCGACTGGCTGTGTTACTAAACGGACGGCTGACCTATGAAAGATTGTTACGGCTGATTTAAGTATAATTGGTGTAAATCAGCCGTGTTTAGCTTGATTAATAGTAAACTCGGCCATATTACGTCTGATTTATTAGCGAAAGATTAATTACTACAATAGCATTCATTTGACGGCTGATTTATTGGATGATACAGCTGACATAATATTTTTCAGCTGATCTACGCCCTTTTATGGCCTCTTTTCGAACCCGATTTTTGTTGTTTTTATTACTAAAATAGTATTCACGTAGCAACTGACTTACATATGCATTTGATGACTGATTTAGTTAGGCTGATTTACGTTTTCATTTTGTGGCTCACTTGCCATATAAGCAAAAAATTAATGACATCAAATCCGATTTTCCATGTCATCAGCTCCTATTTTCCATGTCATTTTCCATGTCATTGTTAGAGTTTTATGTTGTGACGATGTGTCTTCTTCTTCTTCTTCATCTATTTATCTTCTTTATCATCTGATACCCAGAAACTTAATCGTCTTCTTCCACATTATTTTTTTTTCATTGATCTTTGTTCGAGATCTTATGGATCCGGTAATTATTGTTTTCGGTAACTGGGTTAAGAAAAACAGATACGTATTCAACGCCGACGGTAGAGGGTGTAGAGTTCTGTATTAAATGATGAAACAATACACAACGAACTTTTGAAGTCTGTACTCGATGATTACGGATTGAACGAGTCGAGCCATCAGATTCAGCTGAGCTACATGTTCTCGAATAAAACTTTGAAAACAATGGCGCACGATACTCCACCAGTTTACGTCTCCAATACTCGACAGATGATAGGTTTTCTAAGCCTAAGGAAATTCGAACAGATACGTCTCTGTGTAGAGATTACGGAGAAAAAGGAGAGCCAAATTAGTCGGAATGACGAAGTGAGAGAGCAGAAGAAAAGGTTATTTAGTTACGGTGGTTTCAGTAATGATAATTGTCCTAGTGGTGAAACAAAATACGAAGATAAACGCGACGATGAAGACATGGATTGCGCAAGTAAAATGGAAGGTGAAGAATACGAAGTAGGCGGAGAATCCGAAGTAGGCGGAGAATCCCAAGTAGGCGAACAAGACGAAGAAGATGATGAATTTGAAAGCCGATTTGATATGTTCGACGACTCGGATGGTGCTTCATCTGAAGATGATAACTTCAGTTCATACGGTGAGTCTCCAACACAAGACGAAGATTCACCGACCCTACCGCCTAAGAAGAGAGCTCACAACATGTCGGTGAGCGGATCGAAAAGGAATCCAGAGGTTCTAAGGTTGGAGATGTCTTCGCTAAACCTCGCGGTAGGGCAACGATACGAGAGTAAAGCCGATTTAGAGAAACGACTGAAACTTCTTACGATAAGAGATTAATTTGATTTTGATGTAGACGTATCCAATTCGGACACACTCATTGTTAAGTGTTGGGTTGATGGATGTCTCTGGAGAGTTCGTGCTTCTAAACAAGGGGAATTACTGGCATTTTATGTTCGTATTTACGATTCAGAGCATACATGTTCTGTAACTGAGCGTTCTAATCGATCTCAACAAGCAACACCAGATATTTTAGGCCAGTTGTACAGGGAGTATCTCGGCGACGTTGGTCCGTCTGTTCGACCTAAGAGTGTTGGAATAACTATCAATAAGCATTTTGGTGTAAAGGTAATTACTAGTACGTTGCAGCTGACTTATTTGTATAGTACAGCTGATTTATTAGTACGTTGCGACTGACTTCTATTTCAGCTGATTTTTTAGTACGTTTTGGCTGACTTATTTGTATATTACAGCTGATTTATTTGTACGTTGCGACTGACTTTTATTTCAGCTGATTTATTGGTAAGTTGCGGCTGACTTATTTGTTTATTACACCTGATTTACTTACTTGTACTTTATGTTTTCTGTGTGGACAGATGGATTATTGGAAATCACATAGGACGCTAAAATTTGCAAGGGAAATCGATATGGGAACTCCTGAGAGTGGGTTTGAAGACTTGCCCCCTTACCTATATATGATAAGAAGGGCAAATCCAGGTACGGTTACGCGTCTTCAAATTGATGAATTTGGAAGATTCATGTATGGGTTCCTTGCGTTTGGTGCGAGCATAAATGGGTTTCCTTTCATGCGCAAAGTTGTCATTGTCGACGGTACGTTTCTTAACGGTAAATACAAAGGGACACTTCTCACAGCACTAGCTCAGGATGGTAACTTTCAGATTTTCCCAATAGCCTTCGGTGTGGTTGACACTGAAAATGATGATTCATGGCACTGGTTTTTTACGCAACTAAAAATTTTGATTCCTGACGATGAGGCTCTTGCGCTTATCTCGGACAGGCATAATTCGATAGGAAAAGCAATTGGAAATGTTTTTCCGTTGGCTTCTCGTGGAATTTGCACTTACCATTTATATAAGAACATTTTGCAACAGTACAAGGGAAAAGATGTGTTTCATCTGGTGAAGAAAGTGGCAAAATGTTTTAGGGTTTCTGACTTTAATACAAGGTTCGAGGAGATTAAAGCGATTAATCCTGAACTTCATGACTACCTCCAAAGAGCTGATGTCCGATTGTGGGCGCGTGTTCATTTCCCGGGCCAAAGGTACAATTTAATGACTACGAACATAGCGGAATCAATGAACAGAGCACTGTCAAATGCTAGAAGTCTTCACATTGTTCGACTATTAGAATCGATACGGGTTATGATGACCAGATGGTTTGAAGAACGGAGAGAGGATGCGAAATCGCAGCCAACCACGCTTTCGCGTGGTGTCGAGAAACTACTACATGTAAGTCAGTCATTGCAGTTCATAAGTCAGTCGTTATTGTTCCATAATCCAGCCTTTATGATAAGTCAGCCATTGTAGTTCATAAGTCAGTCGTTATTGGTCCATAACCCAGCCGTAATGTTTTAATATTTTTTTATGTAATAGGGCCGTGTCATTGCCGCCAGACTTATGACGGTACAAAGGATTGATCCTTATCACACGGAAGTTACATATGGATCGTCTTTGCATATTGTGAATTTAGAAACAAGAAAATGCACATGTCGGCGTTTTGAACACGAGAAATTACCATGCGTGCATGCAATCGCAGCTGCCAAGGACAGGAAAATTTGTCGTATATCCTTGTGCAATCCTTACTACTACAGCAGTTATTTGGTAAACGCATACGCCGAGTCGATCATGCCCATAGATTCAGCGCTCCAAGTTCCAAATAACATTGCTAACCAACCGTGCTTGCCCCCGCATACTTTTAATACTTTATACGGCTGAAGAAAAAAAAGCTTTAGTTTCATCCAAAAGAAAAAAAAACAAGCAATATAGTTTCATCAAAAAAAAAAACAAACACACACACAAAGTTCCATAACTTGAGCATCATGCCTCGATCTTGGAGCAGAACTTGAGCATAGGAGGAGATGCTTTGTCTTCCCAAACCAACTCCAGCACAAAAGATTCGTACGCCTTAACACCAATAGCCTTGAAGAATTCTCTAATCCCTGAACCAAAGCGTAACCTCATCCGTATATCTGGCACACATAGATACACTGGCCACTCTACTCCATGCTGGTCCAAAATTGTAATCTCCTTCCCTCCTGCTTTTTCCATCTGGTGAGCCCTAGTGAAGCTCAGTGGAATATGCTGCATAAGAAAGAGACAAAATCTTTGAACCAAAGCATCAATAACGACAAAAATTGAATAACAAAATTCCTTCAAGAGAGTTTACTTAAACTTATAAGTCTTGAATCTTTGAGACTAGCTGGTGTGACAGTTATTGTCACAAATCTGTTTTCACTTTGACTAGTCTCACCGGTTTCTCTCTTCTTTTCTTTGTCCTCCTTCTCCTCCTCCTTCTCCCCTTCCACATCATCATCATCATCGACGTTGTTGCTAGACTGTACATATTGAATCTCACAGCAATTAAGTCCAAGACCAGTGACGTGGAACAAAAATTCTCCTTCGTGTCTGAAAATGACGAAGTCTCCGACTCGGAAATCATGAGCAAATGCGAACTCTTTCCATCCAAAGGTGAGTCTCCGACCTTCCATCTTCACCTTCCATGTTTTCTCAGACGCGTCCGACTTAAGCTCTATCATATTTCTTTCGTTTCTTCCTTCTATGTATTTCGAGAAGAACTTTTCCGGAATGCTCTGCAACCAAGACATTGAGATATATGTATATATATATATAGAGAGAGATGGAGGGAAGAAGGGAGATTACATACGAGGTGGGAGTAGAAGCCGGGAAGAAGAGGTTGAAAAAAATGTGAGTTTGTAGGAGATTTACATACTTGATCCGCCATTATGGAAGTTGGAAAAGGAGTTTCAAAGATAAGAAAACCCAAAGTTTATGAGTGCTGTTCGTAATCCTCCTCTTACTTACATGGTTCATACAGAAAGATTACAATAATAAATGTTAGTTGACTAAACATTGTAAGTTGTGTTAAAAAACATTGAAAACTAACGACAAGGCATTTAAGTTTTTAGTGGAATATTTAAAAAAGATTAGAGTTCTCAAAAGATTAATCATTACTCCTAGTATAGGGAGCCATATAACTGTCAGTATAGCGTCTCGAGAATACTAAACGCGTGCGTAATACGATTACGTACTAACTACACGGCAAACTTATTTTAAATACACGGCTAAACTTATAGAAACTAAACGTCTGACTTATATTTTAAAAACGGCTGACTTATCTCATGCGTGTCAAAGGTTAGGCTGAGTTTAAAACGAAGTTTAGGCTGAGTTATCTCCTGCGTGTCAAAGGTTAGGCTGAGTTATGTTAAAGGTTAGGCTGAGTTAAAAACGAAGTTTAGGCTGAGTTATGTTAAAGGTTAGGCTGAGTTATGTTAAAGGTTAGCCTTAGTCATAAACGAAGTTTAGGCTGACTTATTACATAAACATAAGTGGCTGAATTATATTTAAAATACGGCTGACTTATATATACAACACGGCTGACTTATATTTACTACACGGCTGAATTATATTTAACATGAAGTCATAAACAAAGAAACAAAGGAGGAAACAATAGTTTATATTACAACATCCAAAGCCTATTGTCCGGCCAATATATAATCGGCTTAAAATCACGGTAAAAAAGACCTAACTCTTTGATCCAAAAGCATCGGTCACACAAATTGTTATCCTTACTGTCTTCAATGAACCAAAGATCCCAATCTCGGTCCATCAATGGAGTACATGTGCAATTATAGAACAAGGTTTTTTCCGTTGACATGAACTCATACTTCTTCGTTAGAAACGCATCAGTGTGAGACGTTCCCCAACTCTAGTCTAAAGATCTAACAATCTTGCCTATCCTCTGAATAGATTCCCTTGTGAAAAGAGATAAATACTCCTCAGTATTCCAAAATACCTTGCGCGTCATTGCATATGTGTACAAAGCACGCTCGAATCCTGCATCTGCTGCTCTCTTAATCAAAGCAATTCCTTCATCTTGGAGGTCGAACGTGAAGAACTTCTGTACACCCTCTAAGAACAGTGTACTCGGGTTTCCATTAGCGTAGCAAACTTGCATCACCAAGCTAGATAGATGTGTGTACGAAGGGAAGGTAAACACATCTATAGATGCGTACACTCCGGGCCGGTCTGTTAGTTCCTTCATATACTTGCATGTTGCTCTCAATCTATATAGATCTGCAAAAGAGTTAGCGGCCACACGTTCGGCCACTAAGGCTTGGATTTCTTCAGGTAGGGCTGTAATAGGGAATACTTCCATTACAAAGTGGATTTCTCTAGAGATATAAAGTTAATGAAAATCTAAACAGATTGTAAAGGCTGACTTATGTGTTACTCAGCCTTTAATCTAAACAACTGGTCGGTAACTGAGTAGAAAAACAAGTAGGGTTTATGACTGGTTAATGAGTGTTTAAATGGTATTTATATATTAAAAAAAAAGAAAAATAGCGACTCTTCGGTTACTGAGTAGTTACGAAAAGCAACTATTCGGTAACTGAGTAGAAAAAACAATTGTTCGTATATTTTGAGTAAAGGCTGACTTAGTGTTTCGACTGAGTTATGACAGCTTAGCAAAAGAAGCGGCTGACTTATTGGTTTAAATTTTCAAAATACAAACTAAAGGGTCTCATACGGCTTAGTCATAAACGAATTTTAGGCTGAGTTATGTCAAAGGTTAGGCTGACTTATAAATGAAGTTTAGGCTGAGTTATGATAAAATAAACAAATTCTATATTAGAGTTCAAAAAATACATAAACATCATAGTTCTAAAAAGACATAAAAATTTGAGTAATAAGCATTACATAAACATAAGCATTAGCATAATATAAACATTTAGTCAGCCATATATTTTGCACCAAGCTTCATCCAATCAATTACTGGAACTTCGACTTTGGCCATCTTTTCTTCGGCTTCAACGAGTTTATGAGCAAGTTCATCCAACTCAGCAAATAAGTCAACCTTGTCAACCTTTTCCTTCCCCATAATTTCTTCAAGCAAATCCATTTTCGCATTAATAGATTTCACTTCCATCATAGCATCTTGCAATTCAGATTTAGCTTTCATCTGTTCCTTGACCAAGAGGAGCAACGACTTGTAATGCTCCTCGGTTTCCCTTCTGGCCTTTTTAACATCGTTTGCTTCATGGTCATCCTCCATTGGACGCTTCATCATCTTCTTCGATTCTGCCATTGATGTTGCATGTATATCGAAAATAGGATGTTAATATATCTTCTAAACATATAAACAAATCAAGTTACAAAAACGTGAATTACATATACTAGGAGAACAAGGAAAAACTAACTTGTATTTGAGATTGCAAAAGGAGAAAACAAGTTCAAAGTTAATAAAAACGAATGTTCGGTTACTGAGTGTTTATAGAGGAAAAACGAAAACTGTTGGGTTACTGAAACTGTTCGGTTACTGAAGAGTTATGACTGAGTTATTAGTGACGTAAATGTGTTAAGGCTGACTTATTTATTAGAGTTCCTAAAAGTTCAATCATAAGAGCATGTACAACGGAGTCTCTAGCATCAGTTTCTCATCAAATAAAAAAGTATAAAATAATAAAAAGCTGGAGAGAGAAGGGAATTGAGATTCTTAAGTTTCTCATTTAAGAAACAGTATTAGCCATACCCTCCACGAACATATGTTCATTTTCTATTGGATCCACGTTTTTCCATTAATTTAAAATTTAAAAAAATAATGAAAATGAATACAGTATAATACTATTTTTTAGAGATTCATCAAGTCTCTATCCGTTGTATATGCTCTAACTCCTAGTTCCCAAAAGATTAATCATTACACCTATAATATAGGAAGCGCCATATAGCTCGTCAGATTAGCGTCTCGAGAGTATTAATTATGGTTATGATTACGTATTCAGACGCCACAATAAATCATATATTCTATATTATTTAAATTTAAAAATGTGTAACTTAAGGTTAACTTCACGGCTGACGTATCTAATGTTAGCTGAGTTATAGGCTGAGTTTCAGCTGAGTTATATCAAATGTTAGTCTGAGTTATAGGCTGAGTTTCGGCTGAGTTATATCAAAAGCGACTCTTCGGTAACTGAGTAGATAAACGATTGTTCGTATATTTTGAGTAAATGCTGACTTGACTGATCAACCAAAAAAGTAAATTTTCATACGTTTTTGACCATCGCATAATAAATGAAGCCATAGTAATTTCGGACTTGTAAATCAATTAACTCAGTCTTCTGTCTACAAGAGAAGCGGCTGAGTTATATCAAAAGCGACTCTTCGGTAACTGAGTAGATAAACGATTGTTCGTATATTTTGAGTAAATGCTGACTTGACTGATCAACCAAAAAAGTAAATTTTCATACGTTTTTTACCATCACATAATAAATGAAGCCATAGTAATTTCGGAGTTGTAAATCAATTAATTCAGCCTTCTGTCTACAAGAGAAGCGGCTGACTTAATATTGACGAATTCGTGTTTCGGCTGAGTTAAGACTGCTTTGTGGAAAAGAAGCGGCTAACTTATTGGTTTAAATATATATACATCCAAAACTCAAAAGATGCGGCTGATTTATTCATGCAAACACAGAAAAGATACGGCTGGTTTAAAGAGATGAAACACAAATAACTAAAGTGTATCATAACTAAATTACATTCGAAAACCAAAATTATCAGGGCCAAACTCTTCAAACATATCGACCAGATTCGTCCAAACTATAGTGTTTATCCAATCTGGCTTCTCGCCACCATGCGCCCATATCCTCCTTAACGTGCGCATTTGAGTTCGAAATAACGTTCTAGCCAGCAGATTAAAATGTGTCCAAATCGTCAAAGTGTGTCTCGGTTCCCATCTGTATTTCCGCTACCCAAAAAAAAAAAGAAAAGAAATATTATTGTTGTTGATAAAATGATCGGGAAAGAAAGATATTAGTGTTGGCTTACAGTGAGTTTAAGAAACCATCGTTCCTTAAAATAATCTGGAATGAACCTGTAAGTCGGCCACGCATGAACCCATCCTTCTCGAAGAATCTCCGGGATCGCCTTCGAGAGCTCGTGTAAAAATTTGAACCACGTGATGGTTGTTTTATCAATAATACCAAAACCAGGGTTTAGAACGGGGAGGTGATCCCGATCAGCAGAGTATAATATGGCATCGACACTGCTGAATAACTTGGAACTACAGTGTGAAACTACAGAGAAGAGAGAAAACAGTGTAGGATAGAATGTGATGGGGGGAGGCAAGCTTATGAGAAGGTATATATATACATATACAGATATATAGAAATATGAAACGTCGCGAGATAAAATTGAATAAATTTTGGTTATTTTTTTTCCCCCCCCCCGAAAATACGAAACGTCGTGAGATTTTTTTAGTACGTTTCGGCTGACTTATATGAACCTAATGGCTGACTTATGGCATGGTTTGGGAATGTCATAAATTTGGGTTTACAGTTAGGCTGAGTTATATCAAATGTTCGGCTGAGTTTCGGCTGAGTTATATCAAATGTTAGGCTGAGTTTCGGCTGAGTTATATAAAATGTTAGGCTGAGTTATATCAAATGTTAGGATGAGTTATAGGCTGAGTTTCGGCTGGGCTGAGTTATATCAAATGTTAGGCTGAGTTATATCAAATGTTAGGCTGAGTTATATCAAATGTTAGGCTGAGTTATTACGGTGACTACTAAAACATAAGCATTTGATAAAGCTAGATAAACATAAACATAAACATAAGACTACTAAAGCACTAAAGCATAAGCATTAGATAAACATATATCCCTATTTTTCATGAATCTTGATCCAATCAAGTTCTTCAACGCTGGTGTTATACATCTTTTCTTTGGCGTCAACGAGTTCTGCTGCAAGTTTGTCAAACTCAGCAAGGAAGTCAACCTTTTCCTTCCCGATAAATTCTTCAAGCAAATCCATTTTCGCAGAAATAAACATAACTTCCACAAAAGCATCATGCAATTCAACTTTTATATTAATCTGTTCCTTGAGCGAGAGGATCAACGTCTTGTAATAGTCCTCATTTTCCCTTTTGGCCTTTTTAATAGCATTTCGTCGATGGTCATCCTCCATTGGACGCTTCATCAGCTTCTTCGATTCTGCCATTGATGCTGCATGTATATCGAAAATAGGATGTTAATATATCTTCTAAACATATAAACAAATCAAGTTGCAAAAACGTGAATTACATATACTAGGAGAACAAGGAAAAACTAACTTGTATTTGAGATTGCAAAAGGAGAAAACAAGTTCAAAGTTAATAAAAACGAATGTTCGGTTACTGAGTGTTCACTTGGTATTTATAGAAAATACCAAAAACTGTTGGGTTACTGCGTAGTTGCCAAAAATATTATAAAAAAATAGAGAAAATTACTCAAATAGCATAGAAAAGGTTAATATGCTTAGCGTACCGAGACTACCAAACGCGTGCGTAATGATTATGTACATATATTCACACGCCATATTTATATAATAGAGAATAGATGATTTATTATTTATATGATTATATGATTATTTAGGGTTTAGGGTTTAGGGTTTTGTGAGAACAATGTGTATGTTTTGCTATACATCTAGGAATTAAGGTTTAGGGTTTAGGGTTTAAGGTTTTGTAAGAACAATGTGTATCTTTTGCTATACATCTAGGAATTATGGTTTAGGGTTTCGTTTAGGGTTTTGTGAGAATCAGTCAGTCATAACTCAGCCGAATCCCGAATTCGTCACTTTTAAGTCAGCCGCTTCTTTGCACAATCAGTCAGTCGCTATTAAGGAGAGTAAAAGCTGACTGACACATAAGTCAGCCTTTACTCAGTAACCGAAGAGTTGCTATTACATTTTTTTATATATCAATAAAATACAATCTCTTTAGTGTTTCACAAAACCCTAAACCCCAAACATTAAGTGTTCACTTGGTATTTATAGAAAATACCGAAAACTATTGGGTTACTGTGTAGTTGCCAAAAATATTATAAAAAAATAGAGAAAATTACTCAAACATCATAGAAAAGGTTAATATGCTTAGCGTATCGAGACTACCAAACGCGTGCGTAATGATTATGTACATATATTCACACACCATATTTATATAATAGAGAATAGATGGTTTATTATTTATATGATTATATGATTATTTAGGGTTTAGGGTTTAGGGTTTTGTGAGAACAATGTTTATGTTTTGCTATACATCTAGGAATTAAGGTTTAGGGTTTAGGGTTTAAGGTTTTGTAAGAACAATGTGTATCTTTTGCTATAGATCTACGAATTATGGTTTAGGGTTTCGTTTAGAGTTTTGTGAGAACAATGTGTATGTTTTGCTATACCTCTACGAATTAAGGTTTAGGGTTTAGGGTTTAAGGTTTTGTAAGAACAATGTGTATGTTTTGCTATACCTATAGTAATTATGGTTTAGGGTTTAGGGTTTCGCTTAGGGTTTAAGGTTTTGTAAAAACAATGTCTACCTTTTGCTATAGATCTACGAATTATGGTTTAGGGTTTCGTTTAGAGTTTTGTGAGAACAATGAGTATGTTTTGCTATACCTCTACGAATTAAGGTTTAGGGTTTAGGGTTTAAGGTTTTGTAAGAACAATGTGTATGTTTTGCTATACCTATAGTAATTATGGTTTAGGGTTTAGGGTTTCGTTTAGGGTTTAAGGTTTTGTAAAAACAATGTCTATCTTTTGCTATAGATCTACGAATTATGTTTTGCTATACCTCTAGGAATTAAGGTTTAGGGTTTTGTTTAGAGTTTTGTGAGAACAATGTGTATGTTTTGCTATACATCTAGGAATTATGGCTTAGGGTTTAGGGTTTAAGGTTTTGTAAGAACAATGTGTATCTTTTGCTATACCTCTAGTAATTATGGTTTAGGGTTTAGGGTTTAAGAACAAAGTGTATGTTTGGAGATATAGTAGCAGACTTATCATACAAAACATAAGATATAGTAGCAGACTTCTCATACAAAACTAAAAAAGTTCAATCTTTTACATAAACCTTGAGATAGAAGTCGAATTGGCGTGCCGATTTGCTACGGCGAGGTATCGGCTCTGTGTTTCTTCGGATTTGGTGGTTGACTTGGACTCCGGCGAGATGATTCGCCTTCATCTCCAACTTTCGGTGTCTTCTCTTCGAACCGATCTCTGTTCCTTTGAGCGAGAAACTTTTGGTAGTACCTGCACAACGAGAAACAAAGAAAATACAAGGAACATCACAGTTTGACAGTATTAATTTCACCAGGTGGAAAACAACGAAAATTTGACTAAGAGTTTACCTGAAAACTCTTTCAAGAATTGCCTCATACGACAAAAAGTTTTCTCCGTTTTGTGACATCTTTCGGGCATAGTTGTCGATGGCCCTGTCGATTGGTCATCTCGCAATAGAGAAACAGATTTCAGATTAGTGCTGCAAAATTTGAGATTGGTATTTGAATTGACATGTATGTAGTTAGAAGTATGTAAGTTTGTAATGGCGAGAAATAGGGTTGGTTCATGGAACTTACAAGAGATTTCCTCCCATTATCGTGTACTCAGCGATCTCCTGAGGGGCTTCAGTGGTTGTTGTTGGTTCGTACAGAAAGGAAAAGAGAAAAGGGGTCAGACACTGAGAAGTAAGTCCGAACCATGAAGATCTTGAACAGGGGAAGTCGAGGAGACTTACATGGATCCTATGTTAGGTGTAATGATTAATCTATATTATATAAGTCAGCCGAAACGTGAATTCGTCACTCTTAAGTCATAACTCAGCCGAAACATGAATTCGTCACTCTTAAGTCAGCTGCTTATTTTGTACAAAGCATTATATAACTCAGCCGAAACATGAATTCGTCACTCTTAAGTCAGCCGCTTCAGTCAGTCGCTATTAAGGAGAGTAAACGCTGACTAACACATAAGTCAGCCAGCCTTTACTCAGTAACCGAAGAGTTGCTATTAATTTTTTTTTAAATCAATAAAATACAATACAATCTCTTTAGTGTTTTAGTGTTTCACAAAACCCTATTTGAACTGCCCTAATACATTATAAGTTCCTTCATCTAAGATCTCTGATGCCATCTTCACCCGTAAACCCTGAATATTCGCATCATTTATCCCATGGAAAGTAGTGCCAAGCGCTAGACACTCGACAAACTTCAATGCATACACCCCACAGTCGCCAATTTGGACATTTTGTGGGATGTATTTGCCGCTCCTCCTTCGGAACAAAAACTGCTTCACTCTAGGTTTTCGGAGATTGGCAGGAACTAATTCGTTAATCATAAATGGGATCATGTGCGAAAACGGCCTAAAGGAATCACGAATTTTCTTTTCACTTTCGGGTGTCACCTGTCCAATGATGGGATCGTAAACGTCGATCTTCTCATTAACAAGGTCCACGTGATATGCCACCCAATGATCTCCTCCAGTTTGTAGAACTCCGTACAAGTGATCCACATCTTCTAACCACTTCTTGTTTGTTTGCAAGTCATTAGGAGTTTTGCCGTTTACTAAATCCCCATACCCAGTTGTGAACTTAAACGACTTTGGTTTGATCTTGAACTGTATGTAATCCATAGACCATACTGCAGTAAACCAAATGTCCATAAATCCAATTCGCTTGGAGTAGAATGGGGAGGGATCTAGCATGGATTTTTTTATGAGGATTCTCATATACGCGGAAATATGCTGTACAAAGAAAAATTATACTTAACTCAGTCCCATATAATATATAACTCAGACATAAAGCATACTTAAGCCTACATAACTCAGACATATAATAAATAACTCAGACATTACGTATATTTAACTCAGGCCCATATAATCTATAACTCAAACATAAAGCATACTTAAGCCTACATAACTCAGACATATAATATATAACTCAGACATTACGTATATTTAACTCAGCCCCATATAATCTATAACTCAGACATAAAGCATACTTAAGCCTACATAACACAGACATATAATTAATAACTCAGACATTACGTATATATAACTCAGCCCCAACAGTATACTTACATCATCAGACAGCCATCCATAATCTATCATTGGCCAATACTTTCTCTCTGACATGAGAACTCTGTAGAACTCAATCTCGTCTGTACCCTTTGTAAATAGAACATCCCTAAAACAATTAAACAGTAGTTAGTTTGGGCAAATATTGCTAATAGCCGTATTAACATATGCTCTAAAGGGTCATACTCGAATGGCTTTAGGTGATCCAAAAGTTTAGCCACTTTCACCGGATCAGCAGGTGCGACAGGATCATAGATTGCCGGTGAAGGTTCATAATTTTTTCTCATGCATGTCATTCCATTGTCTCCAATATAAGGAAAAACTCGTGCTTGAGGATCCTTTTCTAGCCTCCCTGAAGACCCATCAGGAGATAATTTCACCCTTGACTCCCGATAAGCCTTAATTCTCTCCGACCTAATCCTGTCCTCTTCCTCCTCATCAGACTCCGGCAGCACTTCATTATATTCTACGACAACTTGGCTGGTGACATCCACAATCTTACTGTCGTCGTTTAAAATCTGTTTCTTCTTTGCTGGGATAGTCACTTCTGGAGGTTTCGGATCGTCTTTGCCTTTACGATTCCTCGCTGTCCTCCTTCTTACTTGCCCCTCCTTTTTTAAAGCATCGGCCTCCTTCTTTAAAGCATCGGCCTCCTTCTTCTTTAAAGTAGCGGCCGCCTTCTTTAAATCAGCGGCCTCCTTCCTCTTTAAAGTAGCGGCCTCCTTCTTCTTTAAAGCATCGGCCTCCTTCTGCTTTTTAACCTCAGCCTCCTGCTTTTTTGCCTCAACCAATTTCTTAACAGGAGAAACAGTAACGAAATCAACTGTTTCTTCTTCGTCATTACCAAACTCCTCAGCCAATTTCAATTTGGTCTTACGAACTGGTTCAGTACTTTTAAGCTGTATTAACATATAAACATAACTTAGCCATAATAAAAAGAATAAATCTGTCATTATGTAACTATAATTCAGCCGTCAAATAGGTAATAAATCAGTCGCCAAATATAGGTTATAACTCAGCCGTCAAATGTAACCACAACTCAGCCGTAAAAAATAAACATAAATTAACTGTAACGTACATTATGCAGGGGGCTGTTGACTGGTTCAGGACTTTTATCCGGTTCAGGACTTTTAAACTCGTCCTTCTGCGGCTGTATTAACATATAAACACAACTCAGTCGTCGAATAATAAGGATAACTCAGTCGTCAAACATAAACATAACTCAACCGAACGTACCTTTGGACTATTAACGGATTTCTGCGGGAAGTTGTTCACTTTTGATTGGTTATCATCCTTTTGAGTACTGTTTCATGCCTCGAGAGCATTTAGACGCTCTCTCATTTGCATCCGATCATTCTCAATAGATGCAACTCTTTCTTCCACAACATCTTGGACTATATCACCAATCATCTTCTTCAAATCTGACAACTCTCCAAATTTTGTGTTATACGCGTTTAACTGCGCCTCAACACTGTCTATTCTACTACCAAAGTTGTCAAACTTGTCAAATCTTCTGACAAGGTTTTCCAGGACATTGACTACCGTCGTCAAATCTGTCTCTTTCCCCATATCCTTGTAGCTACTATGCTGCAACACAATCTCACTGTTGCTTACTTCCTATTTTTTCGTAGCTTTCTTCTGTTTTTTGGCGGGGGGTTGATCAGAATCTAACGAAACTGCAGCCTTCATTTTTTTCTTCTTCCCATCACTCTTCACATCCCAAAAACCTCTAACAAACCTACCCGCATGTATGTCTGTTACCAGATTTACAACTTCTAGGTCATTTTCTTCACTCGCCCACTGCGGAAACAGCTCTTCTACAGCCTCCTTCATGACCATTTTCTTCACACGCACCTGCATAGTAAATCAGCCATAAACTCATAAGTCATACATCAAAAGATTCATAACTCAGCCATCAAGTAACTTATAAGTCAGACATTAAATGATTCATAACTCAGCCATCAAGTAACACATAAGTCAGACAGAATAAAAAGATCCATAACTCAGCCAAGTCAACCTTCTTACATCACCATGGTCTCTGATCTCCTCAGCTATGGCTGTAGTAAGACTTTTACGTGTACGGGTTCCACCCCATCGCAAAAGAGAAATTTCGTTCTCATTGACTAATCTTCCAAACTGTTCTCCGAAGCAGGTCACAGATTCATACGCCCAAACCAGCAACACGTCCTTCATGCCGCTAATGGTGTACGACTTTCCTTCTGGATTCAACATCTTAACTGAACCAACTAGAACTTCGAATGCAGTCCGACCCCACGGATAAGTCCTCAAGGCTTCATCGTCGAATACTCTTTTTGCACTTTCTAAGGGTATTCTAGAATTATGATGCAAGCCATAAAGTCCCATGGCTTGAAGAAGCAACAGCCCTAACCATTTCCTCTTTTCAACACTCCAGCCTCGACAGCCATCTAATGCTGCCCTCAGTTCATCTAACTTGGGTCCTACCCCAAGCGGCACCTTCAACTCCTCCCAGAAAGTTTCGTATTGCTCAGGTTCAAAACTTTCTATTGGCAGTGGATCTGTGTTTAGACCCGTGAGCGCACCAAATTCGATTAAGCTAAACCTGATAGGTTGATCAACAACGAGAGACCAAATCTCCTTGTCATGTACTCGTAGCTGTCTACATAGTAGATAGTGTACAGTCTTCCCAGACCACACCAATTGGCTATCAGCTAGCTTAGCAACTACTCTAACAGGAAACTGCTTGATGTGTTCCCACACATCATGTCCTATTGCGTCTCTGACTCTAGGGAACTCTCCCAAATGGACATTGTGATTAATTTTTTTATTTTCCAGCTTAGAAGCCCCTTCAGCGCATAGTCTTGGAGGGTAATCCCTTGCTTGATCTTCAGGAATTGCTTGATCTTCAGGAATTGCATGATATTCAGACATCTGAACATAAAAGACATAACACATTAATGATAAATCAGCCGCAACAAAAATCACACTCAGCCACAACTAACAAATAAACCAGCCGCAACCAAACACAAACTCAGCCACAACAAACAAATAAACGAGTTTGTGTTATGTTTGATTTAACATAACACAAACTCAGCCACAATAGCATTGCACATGTAAATCAGTCGCAACACAACACAAATCAGCCATAGCATAACAATAAATCAGCCGCAATAAATAACTTAAACAGCCACTAGCAACGATAAACAAGCCGCCACAGAATAATAAACCAGCCACAATACCGTTAACAAGCGACAAACACCTTCGATTCCTCAGATTATACTCAAAATAAATCTGAAAACTCAAAATAAAACGAAGGAATATGAAGAATCCCCACTCCTCTGTCTATACTCACCTTCGACTAAAATCCGACTGTGAAAATGCAGAGCAGACGTTTCGACTAAACCGGCGGTGAATGTTTATCAGAAATCGACTAGAGAGAAAACAGTAGAAGTTTCGACGACAACACATGAATTTTTTAATTTTCCGTCCTTTGAGTTTCCTTCTCTGACTTGTTAAGACGGTTAACCTAATTAGTGACATGGAACAGTGATTAGTGACGTGGATTAGTTAATCATTTTTTAATTATAAATAACCTCAATTAAAAAAAAAAAGAACCAAGGGTGTTTATTGTAATTTACTAGGCTTTAAAAACTTTTGAGTAATTTCCAAAAGATGTATGCTATTCTAGTAATATAACAACTTTTCTATGCTATTTCAGTAATTTTCTCAAACATATATGCCAGAAGTTCAGCAGTGAACGGAGGATCAAATCGATTTGGAATTTGATGAAACTTGTTGTGATGAAATATCTTTGAGTCAGCTTCACAATGAAATTTATATCATCTTAATTGGAGCTGTGAGTAGGAAGATACACCCGAATTACTAAGCATATGTCGAACTGCCTCGAAGCTGAATTGAGTCCAATTTCGGGCCAAATACCGGCCTGCACCGTGGACCGATATTCCAGCCTTTGTAAGCACACGAGAAGAGGTCATTTAGCAACCAGTATCGGTCGTGTTTGTTGACCATTACTTGGACCAGTATTGCCTCAGTTTTGATGTAAAAAGTCCGTTTTGTCCTAAACTAAACCCTAGGAGACCCTAAGCCTATATATACTTGTTTTTAGCCTCTTGTTAGAGTGTGCCAAAATATTTAGAGTAGTTTTATCATAAAGAGCAGCCACCACGAGTTCTCTTGGTGTTCTCCATTAGATTTGGATTCTAGAGAAATCCGGTGGATGATTTCGGTTTGTATCTCGATATAGAGAAGAATCCTCTTACTTTTACTCTTTAATTCAAGTTTATCTACTATGAATTCATCATCTATCTTGTGTTTTTCTTGCACCATGTTTGAGTAGTTTTATTTGTTAGGTTGTAGAAAGATCAAAGAGTTCATGAATTGTTAACTTCTATCGAATGAATTAGGGATAATCTATTAAGTTCTTCATCTTTATTTGCTCTTAATGCATGATTGCTTTTCTGATCAACTAGCATCTAATTATAGATTGATATACTCTCCAAAAACTTGTTATATTGTCTGAACTAGTATTTGATGAGCTAGGCGTCTTAACAATTCGAAAGGTTAGTTAATGATTTTAGTGAACAATTGAATCTTGAACTTACTGCGTGTTTTCTTTTAGTAATAACCTGCGATTGTTGAGTCTATTAGGAAGTTAAAACATAGTAATCTAAGCCACGACAATGGGAGGATTATACATCAGTGATTTGAGTTCTAGAACACATCTCTCTAAAAGGTCCCTATAATTCGATATGTTGTTTAATGATCCATGAATCTCTGCGATTAATCTACATGCCTAACGTTTGTTTACCTTGAATTCTAATCTTTTTACTTAGTTATTTTCGTTCCTTAATTTACATTCCTAAAAACCAAAACCATATTTCTTGTTTTAGCTTGATTTGATTCCTAAAAAGTTTGTAGTACAATTACGAGGTCCCTGTGGATTCGATCCCTAAATACTACCGTGATTGTTGTGCACTTGCAGTTATATTTAGTGGTTAAAATTTTGACCCACATCAAGTTTTTGGCGCCGTTGCTGGGGACCTTTGATATTTTGTCTACAAGCTTTGGACTAAAATCTAGTCTAAAATATTTTTCTTTTACTTTGCTAATCTAGTTTTTGTTTTCCTTTTTTTTTATTGTTTCAAGGAGGTTGTTCGAGCAAGTATGGCGAGCCTAGTTCATAACCAGCAGCCACTACAACCTCATCAACTATTTGGAGAAGCCCAATTTGGACACCAAGCTCTCGAGAGAATCTAAGACCAAACGTTTGGGTTAGAGCAAGGTTTTGACAAATTTCGTCATGACTTCGACATGGAACGGCTGGCGCCTAACCATGAGACCATGGGAGACACCCACTCATCATCAACACTTCTCATCCACCGAAATCCAATCCACCTCACGCAACAAGATGTGGACTTTGAGATTAAACCTCGTGTTATCTCCCTTGTGAAGCAAGCTCAATACTACGGTCTTCCACATGAAAATCCATTGGATCATATTGATTCCTTTGAGGATCTATGCGGAGCAATTAACACCAATGGAGCCCCTTTCGACCACCTTAGATGTCATCTCTTCTCTTTCTCTCTAGCGGGGGACGCGTTTCGATGGATGAAATCACTTGCACCTCAATCGATAACATCATGGAGAGATTACAAGCAAACTTTCGTTGAAAAGTTCTTCAATAAGAAGAACTTAAGTGCATTAAGGAACAAGATTTCGGGTTTCTAACAAGGTCCTATTGAGCCTTATCACGAGTGTTTGGAACACTACAAGGAGTACATAAGAGATTGCCCACAACATGGTTTCGCGGAAGCTAAATTGTGGAATATCTTCTATCAAGGAGTTAATAGAGAACACAAGCGATTTCTCGACATTTGCAGTAGAGGGAACTTCATGCAACAATCCGTGAGTGAATTCATATTAAGATGGATATATTGGGACAAGACATTAACAACAAGATAGAAGAAATTTCATCTCACGTTAAGCAAATCGATCTCCAAATTGCCTATATCGCCAGTACCATTGGGAAACCGGATGGTTTTCTTCCTAGAAAAGTTGAGGTGAACCCGAGAGATGAACACGTGAAAGCCATAACATTGAGAAGTGGCACACAACTGGACGAAGTGTTAATGCCAAAAGAAACCGAAGAGGATATTGTCAAAGAGGTGTTGGAAGAAGATAAAGTACCTGATACAGAAAATGTCCATGAAACTCCAGGAGAAGTCGAGATTTCACCAGAGGTAAATCGTGTTTACAAGCCTAAAATACCATTCCCAAGTGCCTTGAAAAAGCCGAAGAAGGAGAAGGAACAAGCTAAGCTAAAAGAGCTGGTAAGTCAACTCACCGTACGGTTACCTTTTGTTGATGCTTGTATGATCATCCCAGCTTTGAGGAAGTATATGAAAAGCATTCTAACCAGCAATATAAGCTTAGAGGAAGGTGTGATGTTGATCACTCAAGAGTGTAGTACAAGACTTCAAGACAAAGAATTTCAAAAATTAGAAGATCCGGGTAGTTTTGTGCTTCCATGTGAGATTGGAGGTTCTACCTTTTAGCGCTGTCTATGTGATTTGGGATCAAGAGTCAACTTAATACCATACACAGTAGCTAAACGCCTTGGTTTTACCAACTTCAAGCCTACAAAAATCCAGCTAGTGTTTGCGGATCGTTCGGTGAAACGCCCGGTTGGTATTATAGTCGACCTACATTGGAGATTGCTGCATTCCGGCAGATTTTGTCGTATTGGAGTTAGATCAAGAGCCTAGAGATCCTATAATCCTCGAACGTCCTTTCTTAGCAACCGCTGGAGCTATGATGGACGTTAAAGGAGGAAAGATCAAACTGAACCTAGGGGATCTTATACTAAATTTTGAAGTCGACAAAGCTCTACAAAGACCAACGATAGATGGAAGTGCTTTTTGGGTGGATCAATTGAGTGAAGCATCTGGTGAAATGTTTGAAGAACTCATTGTGAATGATTCTTTGGAGATAGCCTTGACGAAAATAGAAGGAGAAGATGGATATTTAGAAGGAGAGAGTAATGAGTATGCCAAAATACTCGATTCAGCAAGTACACACGATAAGTTAGTAACTCACTTTGTGATGCGAGTCGAGTTTTACCTCTCAACTAACTACCTACAAATGCACAACAATCACGGTTAGTATAGATAAGGGATCGTATCTAAAAGGACTTCTTAACCACACTTCAAATTGTAATGAATAAAACTAAGCTAGAACAAGATATTTTTGTCGTTTTTGTGATTGATAATAAAGTAAGCAAGCAACGAATGTGAATTGTAATGAAAATCAATAAAAGAAAAGCGTTGGGACTTAGGTATTTTGCAGAGAATCATGAAACAATAAAGATTGATTGATTTTAGGGATTTAGGAATTATGAACCATCTAGAACACAAAGCACTGATTTAAGGTCATCCCACTATCGTGACGTAACTAACCATCTACATTTTAGCACCCTAATAGACTCAACTGTCGCAGGTTATTACAAGGTGAAAATATGCATTAAAGTTCAAGTTTGATAAAGTTCACCGCACTCCTTAACTAACCTTTCGAATTGTTAAGGCTTTTGGCTCATCAAATACTAGTTCAGGCAATATAACAAGCTTTTGGAGAGTATATAAACCTAAGATCAGATCACTAAATGTGCGGTAAAGCAATCATGCATTGAGTATAAGTAAAGATGAAAACTCTAATATATTCTTTAAACAATCATCAATCAATTATCGAATTATGAAACTCATTGAAAACCTAAAACCTACCAAATAAAACTACTCAGACATGATGCACGAAAAACCAGAGATAGATGATGAATTCATGATAAATAAACTTGAATTAAAGAGTAAGGGTAAGAGGATTCTTCTCTATATCGAGATACAAAGCGAGATCATCCACCGGATTGCTCTAGAATCCCAATCTAAAGAAGAACACCAAGAGAACTCGTGGTGGGTGCTACTATATGATAAACTACTCTATTTTTTTGGCTGCATACCTAATAAAAGGCTAAAAACAAGTATATATAGGCTTAGGGCTTTCTAGGGTCTCTTTTAGGTCAAATCCGTCTTTTTACGTCAAAACTACTCCAACGTCGGTTGTAATTTCGGTCATGGGTCACGACCAGTATTGGGCCCAAAGTGCCTTGATTTGTGCTGGCATCAGTCCAGAATATCGGTCCATGAGGCGGCCCAGTATTTTGATCGATTTTGCACTTGCTTCATTTCTGAGGCAGCTTGACATATCTTCACTAAATCCAATGTAACTTCCTCCTCACAGCTTCAATAGAGATGATTTAAACTTCATTGTAAAGCTGACTCAAAGATATATCTTCAAAACAAGTTTCATCCAATTCCAAATTGATTTGATCCTCCGTTCACTGCTGAACTTTTAGCGTATACGTTCTGTCCAATTTGGTAGAATGTTGATTCTTGTGAATTCTTGGTTTTTGATGGTGTCTTTGGCTTCTAAAAGTTGCTGTAGCTTGGTTTACACCTATTTTGGCTCTTTTTGCTCCTTTTTCCTTGATTTCCTTGTTAAGACTCTAAAACTACAAATACGAGAAAAACTACTTTTAAAGGTATAAAACCATAGATAAATGCATAGAAAACATAGTAAAATATATAGTAAAATAGGTAAAATATGGGACATATTAACTTCCCCAGACTTAAACCTTGCTTGTCCTCAAGCAAAATCCAAGTATAGAAAAGAGGTTTGAACATAATTTGAACTTAGAAAAACCATTTGAAAATAATGTTGCTACTAATACCGTATGCGACATGATCGATCCAATGGTATCTTCATCATACGCCATCCATAACCTTCGCAGCCTACTCCATGTTTTAATTACAATCCTGCAAAAATCTCAACTGCACTTCAATTGACTCTCTACATTCATTAAGGTATAGGTGAATTTCTCATCAAGAGAATCATTCGGGGTAGACGGCGCTAGGATTTGAAAAAGGCTAATATATGTGGTGAGGTTAAAAGTGTTTAGGGTTACCATAGACTCTGGGTGCGAGATATTATGCAAAATCGCAAGAGAGAATGGACCTGTTGATATCCACAATTTTCCAACCACTTTCTTCGCGTCTTTTTCCCCCCCCCCCCCAGACTTAGATCATTCTCCGGGAATCACTTGAAATTTCTTCGACTCGTCTCTTCTTTGAATCATGGCATTTCTTGGGTATTATTTTGGCATTAAAACTCTTAGACAACCGTTTTCCTTTTCCTTTTATTTTTCTTTTCGTTTTTTTTTAAATATTATTTCAAAGGGGGAAAACGGTATCTATTTGATACGAGTCAAATATGGGCACGAAATGTTACCATGTATTAATCATCCAAGGAAACGGCCAAGCTTTTTGAAATTTGTTCTTTGTACTCTATCTTTCTTTACCAAATCATCGCATCTCTAGTGATTGGAAAATTGCGTCGATCCTTTTATCTCCGACGTTTTTGCACATATCTGCAAGTATGAAACTAAAAAGAGAAGGCATGAGGTCTGAAAAAAGGTAAAGGGTTTTAGGTAGGGTACCAACTAAAGATGAGCTGGCCATTCATGACAACAAAGAGTGGTAAAAGAGGATAAGATGTCATGAATGTGTGATTTGTTTCCCCGATCTAACTCCTTAATGAGAAATAATTAAAATCAGGTTAGTGGTCAAATAAAATAGAGTCAAAATCGGATTCATAAAAAGTTATGCGAGATGAATTATATGGGGCGAGTTCCAGTCATGAAGGTTTCTGAATCGTATATCCTGGATAAACCCTGTGACAATGGTAATTAGATCATAAAATCTACGCATAAATTCCTGAAAATATCATAGTTTGAAACATAGGGTTTCAACTCAATAAAAGACTCTAAGAAAATCATTAAAATGACTCAAAACATAAGAAAATAGAAAAAAGACGCTAGTACGATAAATCCCCCCAGACTTTACTTACACCGTCCCCGGTGTAAATAGGCACATAAGGGTGAGATGACTCAATAAAATAAAAATGAAAATAATAAAAGGATAGATAAAATTCGATACACCTGGCTCAAAATACGGGTGACATAGACTCTGGTGAATCTGGAACTATCACATGAAAGTGATCCCCATTGGACTCGTAGTTGACGATCTCTGTCTCGTCTGAAGCGGTTGCATGGACTAATGAGTGATGTACGTACTGGGCATTGGCGGTCTCATCAAGGGCACGTGTGTTGGGATGACTAGAAACATCATCATCGACATCCTTATCATGCTCAAATGTAGAGACGAGCAAAAGACTACCAAATTCGTTGTTACTTGTTGTGGCGGTTGTGCTTCTAGAGGAGCGCCTAAAGAGATGTGGGATTGATTTCTTGACTGCTTTTACAAGCTTAGAAATCATCTTTCCTTGCATAGAAACCGTAGCTTCAAGAGCAATTCTCTTCTCCTTTTCTTCCTCAAAGCTAGTGCGAAGCTATTCATCAAAACCGGCTTGTGTAGCGGCTGGAAATTGGGGCTCGTGGGGTGGCGTGTGAGATATGGAAGGCTGGAAAATACCACCTCCTTGTGGTCCTCTAGACCTCTTCTTTCGTGCCATCCTTGCCTAGGATTGATAGTAGAGCGAAACTCCAACAAGAGGACATCCGAGAAAACGATAAAACCATGTCGAACGAGTGGGGTGAAAGTATGTCTTACCCTCACTCAAGGCTGGGATTTCCGCATGTGGGAGTAGAACACACTTGTTCTCTTCCTCGTATGGTGGAGTGAAAAGGTACCCAAAGTTTGTAGATTGCTCGTACCATCCACAAAGATAATGCTTTCTTTGAAGGGCATGTAGATCAAGCTTACTCTCAACCATCAAAGGGACTTCGAGGTGAAAATCAACACCACACGCAAGTAATATGGCCGTGATTGTTCCACTAAAATCACTCGATGCTCCCTTTGGTATTTTCTCCTTAAGGGCATCATGCTTGATTTAGACCATTCGACGAGCTAAAAGGGAAGCGAGGTTCACCTTCTCGGGATTCTCCAGAAACGGTGATATTAGCATGTAAAACTCTTCTTTTTTCACCACTCCACACTCATTCCTACTGAAAATGAGTTGAGAAAGTAGGTAGTAGACATAACGAATCGCCAGATGTGTAATCTTCGATGCCTTAGAACTTCCGGGTTTAAGTCTATCGCTTCCTATCTTCGACCATTCATCATAATGAGCTTCACTACCACTGAACTTGATCCTCTCATGACACTCAAGTCCCAAAATATCATAAAGTTCTTCAATACTCAAAGTATACGATTTCTCATTAACCGTAAAAGCGAGAATTGCTTCTTTTGCTATGGTCATCTTTGTCTTGGGGTAAGACAATGTTACCGTGGCTAGAAATTCACGTGCAAGCCTTCCATAGGTAGGGTGAGAGATAGTCACAAAATTCGATAGGCCTAATGCTTCAAGATACCATTCAACATCCTCTCGAAAACCGAGTAAACCGAGTGTCTCGAAATCAATACCAAGAGTTGGAAGCATAGCAAAATGTTGTAGATCAGACATGTAGTCCATGTTAACATTCATTTCGGGTCCAACATGCTTCATAATAACACTCGGTGCTTGAGTTACAACCATAGTTGATTTAGCTCGCGATTTCTTCCTATTCTTCTGAGGAGGTGATGTGTGAGGTATTGTTTGTGTGACCTCCACAAATTGCATTGGTACTTGAGTGGCTTCATCCTCCTCATCTCTTAGTTGGTAACCAAGTTCTTCTTCATTCTCCACCAAAATATCCTTTCCATGTTTCTTGGATGACTTTTTCGATCTGGTTTTAGAACGTGTAGGTCGAGGGACTTGAGCTTCGTGATCATGGGTGGTCACGTGATGATTCTTGGGTTTATGTCCTCTCTTAGACTTCCTTGGAACAAACTCATTCTCCATTGAAGTTCCTACAAAAGAAATATCTCGAAAAAGCATTTTACGGTCTTGAAAATCTCAATTTCCAAAAGAATTGCTTCCAATGGGGAATTGAATCAAAATAAAGCATAGCAAGACATTAGAAATATGTAAGAATAATAACCAAAAGTAAAATAATTTTTCTCTAATTAAATCATAATTTTCGGATTTAATATTAATGACAAGTGAAAAATACAAAATTTTGCAATTAAGTGTTTAATATGCCAAAATTCATACCAATCCTATGTATATATGATAAACCCATATTAAAAGATGTATTAACTAACCATGAATCAGCCAAATTCGTTTGTAATTATAACCTCACAAATCCAAATTTGTGAAAAATTAATTAAAAGTTGAAATCATGTAATTAACCTATCAATAATGTTTATATCAAGTCTAACCAAGTATTTATATATTGATTCTCTAACAACCTAGCCAATTTAAGCTAAATCTATGAAAATTTGAAAATATGCATAAACTTGGAATTAGACAAAAAGAAGGTTTTAGAGAGAAATTACCTTGGGTTTAGTGAAATATGAGATTATGAATTGAATTCCTAGTAAAAACTAAACAAATTGTAGTGAATTGAGAGAAATAGAGATGAAGTTGTGTTTGCAAATGAGAAAAAGAAGTGTGTGAAACCTTTAAGAATCAGATTTTGTGATGTTTTCGGTTAAAATCCGATTTAAATAGGTTTAGAACCAGTTAAAATTGGTTTAGAAAACTTACCCGCGTCGGGCCGGTCGAATACTGGTCGGTTGGACCGACCGAAATCGTTACCGGAACTTACCTCGGTCATGGGTCAAGACGTGGGTCGAGTTGGATCGTGCGGGACGAGACGTAGGCTTCGGGTCATGCGGGACGATACGCGGGACGGACGAGACTGCGGGTCGTGCGGGACGAATACCGGTCGGGCGTGTCATCCGGTATTGTGTCTGATATCGGGTCGTGAGTCGAGTCATGGGACGGACGCGGGACGGAAGGAGTGCGGTACGCAGGCCGGACGTGCTCATGTCGCAGGAAGACTGCCGTGTTGTGTCGCGGGTCGAGTCGTGGGATGATCGATCGTGTTGTGACACGAGTGGGACGTGAGACTCGAATACCGGTCGCGTGGGACGACCGATACTCGTGTCTGGTATCGAGCATCGTGTCGCGGGAAGACTCGTGTCGCGGGAAGACTCGTGTCGCGGGAAGGCTGGAATGTCGTGTCGCGGGTCGAGGCATCGTGACACGAATACCGGTCGGGGTTCTAGACCGGTACGCGGGACCGATACTGAGCCTTCTTGTCGCGGGACCGATACTGGTCGATCACGTCGTCCGGTACTGGACCGGTGTCGCGGTAAGGTCGACACCGGTCGGTAGCGGTCCGATATCGTGACCGGTACCGGCCGACGGTGGTTTTTTTTTATATATTTTGTATTTTTATAAATTCTGAAAAATCAAAACAAAATAGATTAGTGTAAAATAAACTTATGAAAACCAAAATTAAAATTTTAAAAACTAATTAAAGCATAAACAAAAAAAAATGTGGGTTGCCTCTCACAAAGCGCTTGTTTAAAGTCAATTAGCTCGACTCCTTTGAAGATTTTAGACTTCCGGTGGATCCACTAAAGGAATGGTTGTTCCTTTAGCTTCATTAGGCTTTGATCTTTCGGATTTTATGATGACTCCGAGTGAATCTCCATTGTCAAACTTGACAACTAATGCTTCCGGGAAAAGCTTCAAAGTGTTTTCAATCTTACGCTTGATAGTTTCCGTGTTGATCTCGTCTTCTCTTGGGACGAGGATCTTTATCACCATGTTCTCAAAGATAAACTTCTCCTTTGCTTTGTTCCCATTCTTAGCATCATCCCTAGGTGTCAAAGTTGTCTTGACATCTTCAGAAATGTCCTTATGCTTCTCTTTGGACAGTTTTGCAACTATCTTCATTTTAGCTTTAGGATCTCTTTCTTTGACTCCTTTCTTGGCATCTCCGGGGTCTATACTAGGCTTTGTAACCTTTAATCCAATCGAGCTTGGTATACGCTTAGCATCTACTTCATCATAGAAGAAATTTTTGTTCATATTGGCGAAAGAGATTCTTCAGTTTAGAAAATCAACAATGGCTCCGGTGGTTGCTAAGAATTGTAATCCAAGTATCAATGGATTCAAATTTCTGGTCTTCATCTCTAATACTTGAAAATCAGTAGGAACAATCCCCTCTCCTACTTTCACCATGACGTTTTCAAGCATTCCATAAGGTGTAGAGGACGACAAATCGGCAAACTCTATATAGACTTTGGATGGTTTGAAATCAGCCAATCCAAGTTCCTTTGTCATGGCTAGTGACATGACATTGACGTTTGCTCCAGTATCACACAAGCAATCATGGATCTCCTTTCCATTAATAGAGCACGGAAAAAAAAACTTTCCCGGATTATCGACTTTTTCCAAAGGTATCCTTTTTAGTCTTCTCTTGTAAGCTATCTTAGATTCGCCGGGAAGGCGTTCCTCTTTTGGTTCTTGGACCAAGATAACCTCTTCTTCGAGTGGTTTAGGAGTGACCACGGCCTCCTCTTCTTTAGTAGAAGCAACATTGCAAAACTTCTTTGCTTTGTCTTCGTCTTGCCTTCGAACAGCTTCCGAGGTTTGAACAAGTTGCGTATCCATCTTAGAGAGATGAGTAACAATAGACTCGATCTTAGTGTTAAGTTTCGAATATCTATTGTCCACCATTTGGTTTAGTTCTTTCTTGTGTTGGCCGAAAGCTTCTAGCATTTGATTCTTCATATCTTCGAGTTTAGCATAAAAAAAACTGGCCCGGTCCGGTTGGTTGGGATGAGTTGAAAGGTGGTTTCACTTGATACATTCCCTTAGAATAGAAAGGTTGCTTGGACTGATATTGGCCTCCTTGGTTGACGTTTTGTCGAGGGTAGAATTGATCTTGAGGGTTCTCGACATTGTTGCTCCGATAGGACAGATTTGGGTGAGATCGAAAGTTGTTGAAATTTCAATTTCCATAGTTTCCTCCTATGTAGTTCACTTCCTCTTGATTCTCCTCCATTCCATCTCCAATACGTTCCATATTAGGATCATAACTTGTATCATTGACGTCTTCAACGGCATGAACTCCCCTTTGGCTCTTAAGTAGTTGTGAAACCATGTTCTTGAGCTCCGCAATTTGAGTTGAATCAGTTGATGATCTAGTAGTGTTGATGCTCCTATTGTAGTCTTGAGAACAGTTAGCATCACTAGCAGCAAGGCTCTCAATCAAAAGCTTTGCCTCCGGTACATGCTTGGTCATGAAATTCCCATTACTCGCAGCATTCAAAGATGTTTGGTGCTTGTAATCGATTTCATTGTAGAAGATATTCCATAAGTTTCCTTCTGAGAAACCATGATTAGGGCAGTCCCTAGTGTACTCCTTGAAATATTCCAAGGCTTCAAAGAAGGATTCGGTTGGTCCTTGCTTGAAACTCGAGATCTTGTTCCTTATAGAATTCGATCTTTGTTTAGTATAGAACTGGTTCAAAAAGGCTCCTTTGTATTCGTCCCAAGTAGTGATATACCGTGGAGGTAGAGACTTCATCCATCTATGCCTTATCGTTTAGAGAAAACAAAAAGAGCTTGCACTTAAAGTAGTCGGCAGGAACTCCGTTAGCACGAGTCGTACAAATTTCTTCGAAAGTATCGATGTGGTCAAGAGGATGCTCCGTGGACAGCCCATGGAATTGGTTTTGTTTCACCAATGCAATGATTTGAGGTTTGATCTCGAAATCATTCCTTTGAGGTAGAGGTGGGCGGATGGGATTCCTATCAAAGAAGAAAGCATCGGAGGAATCGACACCTCCGATAGTTTGATGTTGAACTTGTTGCGCTTGTCTTGGGCGCAAAGGCTGTTGGAAATCTTGGTTCTCTTGAGGTTAAAGATGTGGAACTTGTTGTTGCATTCTCATATTCCCAGGTGGAATGAGATGTTGATCGTTTCCACCAACTAGATTCCTAACAATGTTCTCCGGAGGATTGTGGATTGCATCATTACGGATCGGTGGGTTTAGGTGGGCACCAAGTGGTTGCTCCAAGGGTTGGTTCTCTCTATCAAGAGCAGCAGCAATAGCGAGGGTTCATTCCTCCTCATTTATGATGTGCTCGTCAGTTTGATCGGGCTCGTTCAAGCTTATCGATTTCTTGATCCGGTACAAATAGATTTTTCTCGTTAGAATTTCTAGTACTAGGCATAAACACCTGAAACACACGGAAAAAGATAAAAGAAAACGAGAAATCAAAGTCGAAAAAGAAATAAATAAAATCGAAATAAAAAGAAAAACTGAAATTAAAACGTTCTAGAATGAGTTTTAGTCAAAAATTCGAAGGTGATGTTCTTCGAAATCCCCAGCAACGGCACCAAAAAACTTGATGCGAGTCGAGTTTTACCTCTCAACTAACTACCTGCAAGTGCAAAGCAATCACGGTTAGTATAAATAAGGGATCGTATCCACAAGGAATTCTTAACCACACTTCAAATTGTAATGAATAAAACTAAGCTAGAACAAGATATTTTTGTCGTTTTTGTGATTGATAATAAAGTAAACAAGCAACGAATGTGAATTGTAATGAAAATCAATAAAAGAAAAGCGTTAGGACTTAGGTATTTCGCAAAGAATCATGCAACAATAAAGATTGATTGATTTTAAGGATTTAGGAATTATGAACCGTCTAGAACACAAAGCACTGATTTAAGGTCATCCCACTATCGTGACGTAACTAACCATCTACGTTTTAGCACCCTAATAGACTCAACTGTCGCAGGTTATTACAAGGTGAAAATATGCATTAAAGTTCAAGTTTGATAAAGTTCACCGCACTCCTTAAAAACCTTTTGAATTGTTAAGGCTTTTGGCTCATCAAATACTAGTTCAGGCAATATAACAAGCTTTTGGAGAGTATATAAACCTAAGATCAGATCACTAAATGCGCGGTAAAGCAATCATGCATTGAGTATAAGTAAAGATGAAGACTCTAATGTATTCCCTAAACAATCATCAATCAATTATCGAATTATGAAACTCATTGAAAACCTAAAACCTAACAAATAAAACTACTCAGACATGATACACGAAAAACCAGAGATAGATGATGAATTCATGATAAATAAACTTGAATTAAAGAGTAAGGGAAAGAGGATTCTTCTCTATATCGAGATACAAAGCGAGATCATCCACCGGATTGCTCTAGAATCCAAATCTAAAGAAGAACACCAAGAGAACTCGTGGTGGCTGCTACTGTATGATAAACTACTCTATTGTTTCGGATGCATACCTAACAAAAGGCTAAAAACAAGTATATATAGGCTTAGGGTTTTCTAGGGTCTCTTTTAGGTCAAATTCGTCTTTTTAGGTCAAAACTGCTCCAACGTCGTTTGGAATTTCGGTCATGGGTCACGACCGGTATTGGGCCCAAAGTGCCTTGGTTTGTGCTGGCATCAGCCCAGAATATCGGTCCATGAGGCGGCCCGGTATTTTGATCGATTCTGCACTTGCTTCATTTCAATGATAGCTTGACGTATCTTCACTAAATCCAATGTAACTTCCTCCTCACAGCTTCAATTGAGATGATTTAAACTTCATTGTAAAGCTGACTCAAATATTATCTTCACACCAAATTTCATCCAATTCCAAATTGATTTAATTCTCCGTTCACTGCTGAACGTTTGCTGTATACGTTCTGTCCAATTTGGTAGAATGTTGATTCTCGTGAATTCTTGGTTCTTGATGGTGTCTTTGGCTTCTGAAAGTTTTTGTAGCTTGCTTTACAACTATTTTGGCTCTTTTTGCTCCTTTTTCCTTGATTTCCTTGTTAAGACTCTAAAACTACAAATACGAGAAAAACTACCTTTAAAGGTATAAAACCATAGATAAATGCATAGAAAACGTAGTAAATGATATATCATGGTTTTTACCCGTTTTCGACCATGATATAAGTCCTTTTTTATCGAGTCTTTTTGGTATTTTCCTATTGTTTTAGAATCTTTGTAGGCTATTGGACTATTGGAGCTTAATGGAAGCTTTTGGAACATTTTGGAGCATCAAAGAAAGAAGAGACGAAATGATCAAGTCGGAGTCGAATTTTCAAGGCTGTGTCGATCGACACATCCCTGTGTGTCGATCGACACGAGCATGTCTGACGCAAAGATTGAAGAATTTCCTTGATGAGCCCATGAAGCCCAGAAGTTTACAGAAAAGCCCAGTTCGAAATTTAGACACTAGATATAGTTTTTATTTAGGCTTTCATGTTGATATCTAGTTTTTAATTGAGACTTGAGAGAGGAGAGATTTGCAGAGATTTGAGGAGATTTCAGACTTCCAGACTTCATCGTTTTCGAAACTCTGTATCTCTTACTCTAACTTTTTAATGCAATTTATTTCATTCATTATGATTTCATCATCTATGTCTGAGTAGTTTACTTGTTAGGTTTAGAGTAGTTCTAGGGTTTAATGAGAAATTGGTAGGATTGAAACCCTGTTAGGATTTCTCTTTATGTTCTTCATCTAGATTGATTTAACTCTAATTTTAGGATTGATCAACTGAAATTGGATATCCTAGGTTGCTTTAATAGATGCGAAAGTATTATTAACAACCGGACATAATCTTAGATGAGCAAAATTATCTATTTGCAAAGAAATTTGGCTTAGTTATTGTGAACAATTGAACCTCAACTTAATGCTTGTCTTTATTCACTGAATTTGCAAAAAAATTTGGAATTTAGGGATTTTGTAACACCCGTGAACCAAAAAGTGGAATTTTGGTGGGTGTGTCGATCGACACAGAGGTGTATGTCGATCGACACGGGTTGAAATTAGACCGACAGGTTCGATTTAATTGGCCAGTTTAGGGAAAACCCTTGGGTTCGATATAAAAAGCAGAATCAGAAGTTCTGGCCGTTTTTGGTTCTTGAGAATCAGATTTTTCAGAGAGATTTGGGAGAAGTTCTGAAATCAGAGAATTTGGGGTTTTTGAGAGATTCCTGGAGAAGGATTGGATCGTTGGAGGCCTGTTCTTGGGATTTGAGGAATGTGTGAGGATCTTGGGTGAGATTTTCGGATCAGAGAAGGAAATCAGGGGCTGTTCGTGATCATTCTTCGTGATCATTCTTCGCGTTCTTCATCGTGTTCTTCGCGTTCTTTATCCTTTTCAATCCTAATCAAGGTGAGTGCATGACCGTAGGCTCGTATAAGTATAGGGGGCCAATGGAATACGATTGTTTGGTGGTTTCGTGTGTTTGTGTGTGGATTTGTGCAGGAGACTCGACAGATCGCATCAGATTCGAGTCGTGTGAGGATTGACTCGATTCTGGGTTCTGCGACGTCGTGTCGATCGACACCGAGGTGGTGTGTCGATCGACACGGGGCCTATGTTCTTCGACACCTAGTGGTTGTGTCGATCAACACAGTGAGTCCTGTCGATCGACACGGTGTATTCTAGACTGGTTTTGTTGCTTGGTCGTGTATGCTTGTTATGTGATCATCCTGGTATTGTGTTGGTTGTTTATACTTGTATTTAAATAGCCTGTAGACGGGATGACCGCGTCGCTGAGTATTTGTGATAATACTCACGCAACTCTTTTTGCCATGTGTTGCAGGTAAAGAGAAATTGTGATCGTGGAATCGTGGCGAGGAAGAAGAGATGATTTAGGGTCTCACTTGGATTGTTATTCTATGGAATTGTTAGGTTGTTAGTCATTAGATATTGTTTATTGATATTGGTTGATTGGTTGAATTGGTTTGCTATTTAATAAAGTATGGAGTTGTTAAACTGGAAATGTTGTTGATGTTTATTGTTCTGAGTTACTTGGTTGTTGACCCATTGAGGATTATTATCTGTGATGATAATAATCTGTAGGGAAATTTTTTTAATTTTTGGGTCGGGTCGTTTCAGTTTGGTATCAGAGCCCTAGCGGTTCTAGGGCGGGTGCAATTGATTAATTAGGAAGTTAATTGATTGATTGTTGTGTGGGTATGGAGTCTTAGATCATCTCTTCCGAGCCTTCAATGAGATTCCACGGTAAGTGTTGTATGATTTCTGTTTTGTTCTAGTACTTAGTAATCTGCTGTGAGTGCAGAATTATGGCTAGAGGTGCTAGAGGCAGAGGTCGTGGGGGCTGTGGAGGTTATGCTGGTCGAGGGCGCGGGCGAGGGCTCGAGAGTGAGTCAGTAGCCGCGAGTGTGGCCCAGGAGACCATGCAGGAGCAGGTGGCAGATTCTCAAGCGTTTCAGGAGGGGTCCGTGGGTCCGGCTTCTACGAGTGTTAGTGTGAGGGCTGATGGGGCTAATGTGGGTCCCGGTGTAGTTGCTGGTGCGGCAGGCCCAGGTGGGGGTGCTCCCGCAGGTGTGGCTCAGGACCGAGATGAACGCCTGGCAGTTTTGCTGCAGTTGATCCTAGAGGAGTTACCAGGTGGGGTACCGGCTCCGGGTCAGGCTCCAGGAGTACAGCCAGTGGAGGCTGGTGTTCAGCCAGTTGTGGCGGGTGTTCACCTGGGGGTGGCTGAGGTGCAGCCGGTTGTGGCGGTTGCGGAGAAGCTCCCATCCTACCTTAGGATGATGGAGCAGATGCAGCGGATTGGCACCGGGTTTTTCTCTGGTGGTGCCAAGCCAGAGGAGGTCGATGAGTGGCAGTGGAGATTGGAGCGTAACTTTCGCTCGATCAGGTGTCCAGAGGGATACAGAGTAGACCTAGCAGTGCACTATTTGGATGGTGATGCGCATCTCTGGTGGAGAGGCGTTGAGACTAAGCGGGTGCAGGCCGAGATGGTCTGGGAGGATTTCTTGGCTGAATTTAGTACCAAGTATTTTCCGTAAAAGGCAGTGGACAGGATGGAGTCGAGGTTCCTGAACCTGACTCAGGGGGATCGGACCGTGAGGGAGTTCGATTTGGAGTTCAGTAGACTCTTGGTACATGCTGGTAGAGGCATGGAGGGCGAACAGGCCCAGGTGAGGAGGTTCCTCGGGGGACTTCGAGCTGAGCTAAAGACTCGCTGCAGGGTGAGTAAGTTCGCCACGAGGGCGGAGCTGGTTGAGACTGCGGCTGCGATTGAGGAGGACCTCAGGGAGTAGGTTGTGGTGGTTAGTCCACCGGTGCAGTAGCAGCAGTAACCGAGGAGATCTCAGCAGCAGACGGGATCGAGCAGGGGCGGCAAGCCTGCGCAGGGTCAGAAGAGGAAGTGGGAGAGCACTTCTAGGGCCAGTCAGAGAGGACAGAGTGGTCCGAGGATGCTTTGGGTGTGGAAGCATGGATCACAAGGTGGCCAGTTGCCCGAAGAGGACTAAGGTTCGGGGTGCCCAGGTGTGCTACCACTGCAGGGAGCCAGGGCATATCATGCCCAAGTGTCCGAAGCTGCAGCAGATGGCGGTGGCAGTAGTGCAGCCGTTGGCGGTCCAACCGTTGGCCCAGATCGCAGCGACGCCGCGGGTATTTACTTCAGCTGAGGTGGGCAGCTCTAGCGCCAGACCGATCACAGGTATTGTTCAGACTTGACTTTTTCTTTTAAATTCTTGTGGATTGAATTTTAGTCGGTTTGAAATTGTGAGTCTGCGTTAGAGTGTCGGGTCTTAAGCACATGGGATTTGTGCAGGGACCTTAGTTGTGGGCGGGTGTGAGTCCCACGTGTTATTTGATTCGGGAGCTACGAATAACTTCATCACTCCGGAGTGTGCGGAGGGCAGCGGGATCCGGAGCGATTCTGGGGAGCAGGTGGGAGTAGTTAAGGTTGTTGGTGGGAGAACGTTAGCTACTTTCGGGCGGGCTTGTTGTGTGGATGTTCTGGTGGCGGGAGAGTTGATGCCAGCAGATCTGGTCATTAGTCCGGTGGAGTTGTACGATGTCATCCTGGGTATGGATTGGTTGGATCGGTACAAGGTCCATTTGGATTGTCATCGAGGACGTGTAGTGTTTGAGCGAGAGGCTGGGAGGTTTGTGTTTCAGCGAGAGACCGACTTCCGGAAGTCTTATGATTTCAGCGATACAGGCCGAGCAGTTGATTGGGAAAGCCTGTGAGGCGTATCTGGCGACGATAGTGATGCTAGAGGCTGTTGGAGAGGTTGTAGTTGGGGATATCCAGGTCGTTCGGGATTTTCAGGATGTGTTCCACTCGTTGTTGGGTTTGCCACCGTCGCGTTCGGATCCATTTACGATTGAGTTGGAACCCGGAACAGCTCCGATATCCAAGGCACCTTACCGTATGGCTCCACCAGAGATGGCAGAGCTGAAGAAGCAGCTGGATGATCTGTTGGGAAAGGGTTTCATCCGGCCTAATGTTTCACCGTGGGGAGCACCGGTGTTGTTTGTGAAGAAGAAGGATGGGAGTTTCCGGTTGTGTATCGACTATCGGGGGCTTAACCGAGTCACTGTGAAGAACAGGTATCCTTTGCCGCGCATTGATGAGTTGTTGGATCAGTTGCGAGGGGCTACTTGGTTCTCCAAGATAGATTTGGCGTCGGATTACCATTAGATTCCGATCGATGAAGCGGACGTCAGGAAGACGGCCTTTTGGACGAGGTACGGGCATTATGAGTTTGTGGTGATGCCATTTGGTTTGACGAATGCACCAGCAGCGTTCATGCGGTTGATGAACGGGGTATTCTAGGAGTATCTGGATGTTTTCGTGATCATCTTCATCGATGATATTCTGGTATATTCGAGGAGTCCAGAGGAGCACGAGGTGCATCTGAGGTTGGTTCTGGAGAAGCTGCGGGAGGAGAAGCTGTACGCGAAGCTGAGTAAGTGCAGTTTCTGGCAGCGAAAGATGAGCTTTCTTGGCCACGTTGTGTCTGCAGAGGGAGTGTCTGTGGATCCGGCTAAGATAGAGGCTATCAGAGGTTGGCCTAGACCGAGGAACGCCACCGAGATCAGGAGTTTTCTTGGGTTGGCAGGTTATTACCGGAGGTTCGTCAAGGGATTCGCGAGTATGCCGCAGTCGATGACGAAGCTAACAGGGAAGGATGTCCTTTTTGTTTGGTCTTCAGCTTGTGAGGAGAGTTTCGGGAAGCTGAAGGAGATGCTGACCAGTACACCTGTTTTGGCGTTACCCGAGCCGGGTGAGCCTTATGTGGTGTATACAGACGCTTTGGGAGTTGGTCTGGGTTGTGTGCTGATGCAGCAGGGGAAGGTTATTGCGTATGCTTCGAGGCAGTTGAGGAAGCACGAGTGCAATTACCCTACCCATGACTTAGAGTTGGCTGCAGTTATCTTTGCACTTAAGATCTGGAGGTCTTATCTGTATGGCGGGAAGGTGCAGATATTCACAGACCACAAGAGTCTGAAGTATTTCTTCACCAGCCGGAGTTGAACCAGAGACAGAGGCGCTGGATGGAGTTAGTTACAGACTATGACCTGGAGATTGGGTACCATCCGGGTAAGGCTAATCTGGTTGCAGATGCGTTGACTCGGAAGAGGGCAGCTTTAGATCAGGAGCGAGATATGGAGGCTCTGGTGAGCGAGATCAGCATGTTGAGGTTGTGTGTGATCTCACAGGAGCCGTTGGGGTTGGAGGCAGCTAATCAGGCAGATCTGTTGAACAGGATTCGGGTTGCACAGGAGAAGGATCAGGGTTTGATTGACGCTTCTCAGGCGGCCGGTTCAGAGTATATAGTCTCAGCGAGTGGGATGATACTGGTGAAAGGGTGGGTTTGTGTACCCAAGGATGAGGATCTGAGACACGAAATCCTGAAGGAGGCTCATTCGAGTATGTTATCGATTCATCCGGGAACGACCAAGATGTATCGGGACTTAAAACGGTATTACCACTGGGTCGGGATGAAGAGGGATGTAGCTAGCTGGGTTGCAGCGTGCAACGTGTGTCAGCTGGTGAAGGCTGAGCATCAGGTCCCGAGCGGGTTATTGCAGAGTTTACCTATTTCGGAGTGGAAGTGGGATATGATCACGATGGATTTCGTGACAGGACTGCCAGTGTCGCGGACATATGATGCGATATGGGTTATTGTGGATCGTCTGACCAAGTCAGCACATTTTCTGGCCATCAAGAAGACCGACGGAGCGGTGGTGTTGGCTAGGAAGTATGTGCATGAGATAGTGAGGCTGCACAGGGTGCCAGCAAGTATTGTGTCAAACAGGGATCCGAGGTTTACTTCAGAGTTCTGGAGAGCTTTTCAGTCTGAGATGGGCACTAAGGTGCATATGAGTACCGCGTATCATCCTCAGACGGATGGGCAGTCTGAGAGGACGATTCAGACATTGGAGGATTTGCTGAGGATGTGTGTACTGGATTATGGTGGTCATTGGGCGGATCATCTGAACCTGGTAGAGTTTGCGTGTAACAACAGCTATCAGGCGAGTATTGGGATGGCTCCATATGAGGCTCTGTATGGGAGGCCGTGTAGGACACCATTATGCTGGACTCAAGTGGGGGTGTTGAGCATGTTTGGTGCAGACTTTGTTCAGGAGACGACGGAGAAGATCCGTGTCTTGAGGCTGAACATGAGAGAGGCTCAGGATCGGCAGAAGAGTTACGCCGATAGGAGGCGGAGGGAGCTGAAGTTTGAGCTGGGAGATATGGTGTATCTCAAGGCAGCTATGTTGAGGGGTCCTAACAGATCCATTTCAGAGAATAAGCTGAGTCCGAGGTTTATGGGTCCATTTAGAGTGGTGGAGCGGGTCGGACCGGTAGCTTATAGATTGGAGTTACCTCAGAGTATGAAGGCTTTTCACAAGGTCTTCCATGTTTTGATGCTACGGAAGTGTCTGCATGAGTCTGAGGAGTTGTTAGCGAGGATTCCGGAGGATCTTCAGCCCAACATGACGTTGGCGGCGAGGCCTGTGAGGATTCTTGAGAGGAGGATCAAGGTGCTGCGCCGGAAGAGTATATCATTGGTGAGAGTCGTATGGGACTGTGACGGTATTGAGGAGGAGACTTGGGAACCAGAGGCGTTGATGAAGACGAAGTTCTTGAAGTGGTTCGAGAAGCAAGCGGTGGCTTGAGCTCTTTTTCTGGTTTTCAGAGTCTGTATTAGCATGTTGCTATGTTGTGATATTGTATTTGTTGTGTTGTAACGAGTATATATTTTGGAGATTTAATAAGATGAGTTGCCTTATTAAATGTGTGTTAAGACGTGTATTTTATGAGATTGAAGGGTGCGTCATGTATTGGTATGACTGGTGATGTCATGGATTTGTGATGACTGGTAGGTCATGTGGAGGTCTAGCGATAGAGTTCTATGTAAGTTAGAGCTTGTCTATCGGCTAGGGAGACTAGAAATGGAAGTTCTATGTGAGTTAGGCTGTCTATATTCTAGTAGGATTATCTGGGGATAAGGTTCTATGTGAGTTAGGACTTGTGATTCCCAGATGGCGCTGGGAAATAGGGGTTTTATGTGAGTTAGAACCTGCCTATTTCCTAGGGGGAGTCTGGAATAAAAGTCTTATGTGAGTTAGGACTGTCTTTCCAGGGACTCTGTGAAACACCCTGGTGATTGGGTTGTTTTGGATAACCATGAGAGGTGATTTCAGTCGACAGGTGCCTAAGATGCATGTTACAGAGTGATTGCCCCAGGGGATCGTGGGTCTCCTGGGTATACTTGAGTGGACAGTAATGTTCTCTCCGGGGGAAAGTGGTTCCCTTGCATATACTTTGAGGGGTCGAAACCTCTCCAGGGGATGTGTGATTCCTCTGCAGCCGATAGCTTGATGGACTGTGTGTCCTGAGAGTGGGAGGGGCTGGTGCATACCGAGAGCTGGATGGACGGCGGTCCTGAAGGTGGGGTGGTATGATATACATCGAGAGCTCAAAGGGTGACGATCCTGAGAGCGGGGTGTTGTATATAGATATGAGTACGAGCAATAGTATCTGTAATGTGGTTGTAAGCATGAGACTGGATGAACTTCGGGGATCGGGAGTGGATCTCAGGTGGTGCTGACCGGGTGGGGTCAGGATTGCAGCCGTGGTGAGACGGTGCAATGGGGCTAGTATGAGCCTGGTAGAGCTCGGGGATCAGGTGTGATCTCGAGTGGTGTTGACCGAGGGTCAAGAGAGTGGATTGGATGTCGAATCTAAGGTTTTGCTAACGTTTGGAACCAGGTTCGGACAACCCTGGTAATATATGTAGCGCCGTTGGTCGTACATGTTCTTGTTTGATTGTTGTGCGATCATTTGGTCCAATTCGGGGTCAACGGTTGGTCGTGCATGTTCTTGTTTGATTGTTGGGCGGTCAATCGGGCAGCCCTGATCGGGACCAGGGGACGTTGCATCGTGGATATTCCGGGGAAATCTGGTCGGGTTTTAGACGGAAGTGCGAACTTTAGTGAGACGGGGTTATGTGGTTCGAGTGTGATCTCGAAAGGTCGGCCGGGTTCGGGTCCGGTGTTTGTGACCATAGTGCGACGGTGTCGCAGGATTCGAGGTCGAATCCGTGTTAGTGGGGGAGAATTGTAACACCCGTGAACCAAAAAGTGGAATTTTGGTGGGTGTGTCGATCGAAAAAGAGGTGTATGTCGGTCGACACGGGTTAAAATTAGACCGACAGGTTCGATTTAATTGGCCCGGTTTGATGGGCCGGTTTAGGGAAAACCCTAGGGTTCGATATAAAAGGCAGAATCAGAAGTTCTAGCCATTTTTGGTTCTTGAGAATCAGATTTTTCAGAGATATTTGGGAGAAGTTCTGAAATCAGAGAATTTGGGGTTTTTGAGAGATTCCTGGATAAGGATTGGATAGCTGGAGGCATGTTCTTGGGATTTGAGGAACGTGTGAGGATCTTGGGTGAGATTTTTGGATCAGAGAAGGAAATCAGGGGCTGGTCGTGATTGTTCTTCGCATTCTTCATCGTGTTCTTCGCGTTCTTTATCTTTTTCAATCCTAATCAAGGTGAGTGCGTGACCGTAGGCTCCTATAAGTATAGGAGGCCAATGGAATACGATTGCTTGGTGGTTTCGTGTGTTTGTGTGTGGATTTGTGCAGGAAACTCGACAGATCGCATCAGATTCGAGTCGTGTGAGGATTGACTCAATTCTGGGTTCTGCGACGTGGTGTCGATCCACACCGAGGTGGTGTGTCGATCGACACGGGGCCTGTGTTCTTCGACACCTAGTGGTTGTGTCGATCGACACAGTGGATCCTGTCGATCGACACGGGGTCACTGATCATCGACACCTAGTGGTTGTGTCGATCGACACGGTGTATTCTGGACTGTTTTTGTTGCTTGGTCGTGTATGCTTGTTCTGTGATCATCCTGGTATTGTGTTGGTTGTTTATACTTGTATTTAAATAGCCTGTAGACGGGATGACCGTGTCGCTGAGTATTTGTGATAATACTCACGCAACTCTTTTTGCCATGTGTTGCAGGTAAAGAGAAATTGTGATCGTGGAATCGTGGCGAAGAAGAAGAGATGATTTAGGGTCTCACTTGGATTGTTATTCTATGGAATTGTTAGGTTGTTAGTCATTAGATATTGTTTATTGATATTGGTTGATTGGTTGAACTGGTTTGCTATTTAATAAAGTATGGAGTTTTTAAACTGGAAATGTTGTTGATGTTTATTGTTCCGCGTTGCTTGGTTGTTGACCCATTGAGGATTATTATCTGTGATGATAATAAATTGTAGAGAAATTTTTTTAATTTTGGGTCGGGTCGTTTCAGATTTAGTCATAGATAATCTCTGCAACGAAAATTGATTGGTTTTATATTCGTGTTTGAGTTCTAGAACCGTTCTTAACAAATCCTAACTATTTCCTCGTGTCGATCGACACAGACATCCATGTCGATCGACACAGCCGTATTTCAAGTCATTCCTGCGAATTACCCAATGCCTAACCTTTTGTCTAATTGATTTCAAGAATTTTATCATCATTTACTGTTTACTTTGTTGTCTACTATATTGTTGCTTAGCTTAATTTGAATTCATAATTGATTGTGTGAATTGATTCCCTGTGGATTCGATCCCTAAGTACTACATCGATCTCTTAATTTGAGAGAGTAGCTCATGGCAAATTTGAGCGTATCAAATTTTGGTGCCGTTGCCAGAGTAGTCCAGAACCTGTGTCGATCGACACAGATGTCCAGTGTCGATCGACACGGGTTGAACATCTGAATTCTGAAATCTGCGCAATCGGAGAGTTTTCTTCTAAGGTCAACACGAAGTCTATGCAGAAGACTCATGCCGATCGACACAAGGACTGTGTCGATCGACACGGGTCCCAGACGAGTCCAACCACTTCAAAACCTTCAGTCAAAGTAGAGGAAAAAGTCTACAAGCCCAAGATTCCATATCCACGAGCTGTTAGCATCAAATCACCAGAGGTAAAAGGGGGACATGCTCAACCACAGCTGAGGAAGTTGCAAAAGATACCGAATCCTGGGATGTTCGTTGTTCCCTGTACGATCAAAGGTATGAAATTCAGGAACTCTCTTTGTGACATTGGAGCTAATGTAAATGTTATGTCTGAGTCTGTTGCAAGGAAGCTGGGGATTAAGGATCTGCAACCTTCGAAGATGTCTCTCGCGCTCGCTGACTTTTCCTCAACAGTTTCAAAAGGGTTCATTCCTGACTTAATGCTTCAAGTAGGAGATTGTCTGGTTCCGGTGGATTTTCAAATTATGGAGACGAAGAATGACAGGGAGAGACCATTGATTTTTGGGTCATCATTCCTTGCTACTGTGGGTGCGATTGTGGATTTTCCCAATCAGAGAATCTCCTTCTCCAAGATCAACGAGAATGTCTTCTACCCCGCAGTTCGGTTTAAGGAGAATTCTTGTCTGACCGTTACTAATGGAGGAGAGCCGACTTCAGACCATGGAGAGGACATGAAGAAGACACCATGTGCCCCACCTTTGACTTCACCCTCTCTGAGCTCTAATGGAGATTTGACTGCCTACAAAAGAAAGCGCAAAAAGACTTCCAAACCGTTCTCCAGGTTCAGAATCGTCATCCCCTTAGATTTAAGGGAGAAAGGAGAGGTAGTTATCCAAGAGATGGTGGGAAATACTACGAAGCTCTTTCCCGGTGTTGTTCCTTTCACCGACCCACCCGCTGCCTGAACTCCGACATAGTCAAGCTAATGACTGAAAACAAGCGCTTAGTGGGAGGCAACCCACTGATAAGTCTACTTATTTTCGTTTGATTTTCTCTTTTGTTTACTAATTTTTAGTTTTGGTTTTAAGTATTTCAGATATTCAAAAAAAAAAAAAAAACGACGACGAGAGGAAAAAGAACCGTGTGTCGATCGACACATATCACTCGTGTCGATCGACACACCCTTCACAGGTAAGTTCCCTTTCGTTTTTTTTTCTTTGGTGATTTGTTTTCTTTCTTTTCCAAACTCATGCTTCAATCACTCTAGGGACAGTGTTGGTTAAGTCTGGGGGAGGGAAACTACTAACGTGTTTTTCTTTGTTTTGGTTTATTTTGAGTCAAAATTTTGTTTTTATTGAGTCAAAATAGTCAGTTGGAAACAATGATCCCTCTTTTGGTTTAGAGGATCGTCTCTTTCAGTTGTGTGACCATTTTTCCAGTATCGATTTCAGAGTCAGACTAATGTGAAATCCTAAGGCTGACCAGTTAACTAGAGACATCTGTTACTTCCATCATAATCCGCCTAGGGTTCGAGCTAATTATGCGGCCTCCTCGGTGATTGGTGTTCATAGAGCTTGACTCCTCATTCATACCTGACAAGTGCAATCTCTGTTGAAAATAATGGTACTCCTCTCCTTCAATTATAAAAAAAAAATGATTTGGGGTGATATGATAGTTCTTGAGTATAAGATGAGGAAATGAAATTCCAGTGAGTCAGTACTCAAGAAATGATCACCCGGAGCTCAAAAGCAGCAGTTTGAGTCCCTTAGATCGGATGTAGAGGACGAGCGATCTCACGACCATGTCTCCTCACAAGAAACAATAGTAGTGAAAGCACTGTTTTTGAGTTTCTTAATCGAATAAGTCTGGGGGAGAGAAAGAGTACCAAAGGTTGTATGGTTCACTTGACATGGTAATGTATGGGAATGAGTCTAGAAGGTTCTTGATATCGAGATCTGGGACGAGACCCAGCAATGAGGACTAACGGTTTATGTTGAGAAGTCGTGGATGAATTTGGGAGGCTGGGAATGTCTAACGAGAAGTACATGGTGGTCTGGTTTTGAATTGGTTCTGCATTATGTGGCTTACTAGTTGAAAGGGATCGGTCCGGCACTCCAAAGGAAGGTAAGTTTCTGCGTTTTCAAACCTCTTTCACATTCTTAGTGTATGTTTTGCTTGAGGGCAAGAAAATGCTAAGTCTAGGAGAGTTGATATTTCATGGTTTTTACTTGTTTTTCGACGATGATATAAGTCTTTTTTATCGAGTCTTTTTGGTATTTTCCTATTGTTTTAGAGTCTTTGTAGGCTATTGAACTATTGGAGCTTAATGGAAGCTTTTGGAGCATTTTGGAGGATCGAAGAAAGAAGAGACGAAATGATCAAGTCAGAGTCGAATTTTCAAGGCTTTGTCGATCGACACATCCCTGTGTGTCGATCGAAACGAGCATGTCTGACGCAAAGATTGAAGAATTTCCTTGATGGGCCCATGAAGCCTAGAAGTTTGCAGAAAAGCCCAGTCCGAATTTTAGACACTATATATAGTTTTTATTTAGGCTTTCATGTTGATATCTAGTTTTTAATTGAGACTTGAGAGATGAGAGATTTGCAGAGCTTTGAGGAGATTTCAGACTTCCAGACTTCATCGTTTTCGAAACTCTGTATCTCTTACTCTAACTTTTTAATGCAATTTATTTCATTCATTATGATTTCATCATCTATGTCTGAGTAGTTTGCTTGTTAGGTTTAGGGTAGTTCAAGGGTTTAATGAGAAATTGGTAGGATTGAAACCCTGTTAGGATTTATCTTTATGTTCTTCATTTAGATTGATTTAACTCTGATTTTAGGATTGATCAACTGAAATTGGATATTCTAGGTTGCTTTAATAGATGCGAAAGTATTATTAACAACCGGACATAATCTTGGATGAGCAAAATTATCTATTCGCAAAGAAATTTGGCTTAGTAATTGTGAACAATTGAACCTCAACTTAATGCTTGTCTTTATTCACTGAATTTGCAAAGAAATTTGGAATTTAGGGATTTAGTCATAGATAATCTCTACAACGAAAGTTGATTGGTTTTATATTCGTGTTTGAGTTCTAGAACTGTTCTTAACAAATCCTAACTTTTTTTATCCTCGTGTCGATCGACACGGACATCCGTGTCGATCGACACAGCCGTATTTCAAGTCATTCCTGCGAATTACCCAATGCCTAACTTTTTGTCTAATTGACTGTTTACTTTGTTGTCTATTACATTGTTGCTTAGCCTAATTTGAATTCATAATTGATTGTGTGAATTGATTCCCTGTGGATTCGGTCCCTAAGTACTACATCGATCTCTTAATTTGAGAGAGTAGCTCAGGGCAAATTTGAGCGTATCAGTAAAATATATAGTAAAATAGGTAAAATATGGGACATATCACTTTGCATCGGATGAGGACATAAATGAAGCCACACCGCCTAGGACCCTTCCTAAAGAACTAGAAGATCCTTGGAGTGAGTTAAAAGCCCCTAAGGTCGAACTTAAGGAGCTCCCCGTTGGGCTACGGTACGCATATCTTGGAGAAAATCAAACGTATCCTGTGATTTCTAATTTGAGTAATGTCGAGTCAGACTTACTTCTTTGTGAGTTGAGGAAGTACAGAAAAGCTTTAGGATATTCTCTTGGTGACATCACGTGAATATCTCCGGATTTATGTATGCATAGGATCATACTAGAAGATAAATCTACATCCTCCATAGAACATCAAAGGAGATTGAACCCAAATCTCAAGGATGTTGTAAAAAAGGAGATTATAAAACTTGTAGAAGCAGGGATTATTTATGCTATTTCAGATAGCACGTGGGTAAGTCCAGTTCATGTAGTCCCTAAAAAGGGAGGAGTAACGGTGGTGAAAAATGAAAACGATGAGTTGATCCCTACCAGGACGATTACCGGTCATCGAATGTGTATCGATTACAGGAAGCTTAATGCAGCGACTCGGAAAGATCATTTCCCTCTTTTTTTTATAGACCAAATGCTTGAACGTTTTGCTAATCATCCTTATTATTGCTTTCTAGATGGATACTCAGGATTTTTCCAGATTCTGATTCATCCCGATGACCAAGAAAAGACTACGTTTACATGCCCCTATGGTACCTTTGCTTATCGAAGAATGTCATTTGGATTATGTAACACCCCTGCCACATTCCAGAGATGCATGATGGCGATCTTCACAGACCTAATAGAAGATATAATGGAGGTATTTATGGATGATTTTTCTGTTTATGAATCTTCTTTCAAAGTTTGTTTGTCAAATCTTGGCAGAGTTTTACAACGATGCGAAGATAAACATCTGGTTTTGAATTGGGAGAAGTGTCACTTCATGGTGAGAGATGGGATTGTCCTTGGACATAGAATATCCGAAAAAGGAATCGAAGTTGATAAAGCCAAGATAGAAGTGATGGTTAGTTTGCAACCTCCATCAAACGTTAAGGGTGTACGGAGTTTTCTAGGGCACGCCGGTTTCTACAGAAGGTTTATCAAAGATTTCTCCAACATTGCTCGATCTCTTACAAGACTACTGTGTAAAGACACTAACTTCGAATTCGGCGAAGATTGTCTCATTGCTTTCAACAAGATCAAGTAGGCACTTATAAGCGCTCCGGTTGTACAAGCTCCGGATTGGGGACTTCCATTTGAGATCATGTGTGACGCAAGTGACTATGCAGTTGGAGCCGTGCTAGGTCAAAAGAAAGATAAGAAGATGAATGTTATCTATTATGCTAGTAGGACTCTTGACGAAGCGCAATGCAATTACATAACTACAGAAAAGGAACTACTTGTCATAGTTTTCGCCTTCGAGAAATTTCGATCTTACTTAGTTGGTTCAAAAGTGATTGTTCATACTGACCACGCTGCTCTCAAGTACCTTTTAGCAAAGAAAGATGCTAAGCCACGACTCATAAGGTGGATTCTCTTACTCCAAGAGTTTGACCTAGAGATTTGAGACAAGGTGTAGACAATGGAGTGGCAGATCATCTTTCTCGAATGAAGGTCGATGAACCATTACCAATGAATGATTGTTTAGCAGAAGAGAAATTTTCTTGTAGCAACATAAGAACTCCTTCTCGCCGAGCTAAGAAGAAGGAAATTTTCGGAGCACCTTGGTATCGATATATCGCAATATACTTGGCCGCCGATATTGAACCTCCTGATTTCTTTGGATACAACAAGAAGAAGTTCCTTAAAGAAATTAGATTCTATTTTTGGGACGAACCCTATCTCTACAAGAAATGCAAAGATGGTTTGTTTCGGAAATGTGTTCCGGAAGAAGAAATTGCGGGGATCTTACATGGATGTCACGGATCAGCCTATGCAGGACATTTTGCAACTTTTAAGACTGTCTCCAAAGTCTTACAAGATGGATTTTGGTGGCTTACAATGTTTAGAGATGCCCACGCTTTCATTGCAAAGTGTGATTCGTGCCAAAGAATGGGTAATATAAGCAGAAGGAATGAGATGCCACAAAATTTCATTCTACAAGTTGAAGTCTTTGATGTTTGGGGAATCGATTTCATGGGTCCTTTTCCCATGTCGTTTGGCGACCAATACATTCTTGTGGCAGTTGATTACGTGTCTAAATGGGTTGAGGCGATTGCAACACCAACCAACGATGCTACTGCCGTGATCAAGATGTTCAAGTCTATCATTTTTCCACGTTTTGGAGTACCAAGAGTAGTAATAAGCGATGGAGGGACTCACTTTATTAACAAAGCTTTCGATAGTCTTTTAAAGAAATATGGAGTAAAGCATAAAGTAGCTACTGCCTATCACCCTCAAACAAGTGGAAAAGTTGAGATATCTAATCGAGAGATCAAAGCAATCTCACATAAGACCACGAGCAAAACAAGAAAGGATTGGTCAAAAAAGCTAGATGATGCTCTTTGGGCATATAGGACGGCTTTCAAGACACCATTAGGAACAACTCCTTTCCACATAGTGTATGGTAAAGCTTGCCATCTTTCGGTGGAGCTTGAATACAAAGCTGCGTGGGCAGTAAAAGAATTGAATTTCAACCTTAAGACAGCTGCCAAAAGACGATTGATCCAATTGAACGAGTTAGAAGAAATTCGCCACTTGGCATACGAAAGTACCAAGATCTACAAGGAAAAGACCAAGGCTTACCATGATAAGAAACTAATACCAAAGAAACTCGAACCTAATGATAAGGTTCTTCTTTTCAATTCTCGGTTAAAGCTTTTTCCAGGTAATCTTCGTTCTAGATGGTCCGGTCCTTTCACAATCAAGGAAGTTAAGCCATATGGAGCCGTAATCCTTTGGGATAATCGCGGGAATGAATACAGTGTCAATGGAAAACGTCTAAAGCATTATTTTGTGGACACCGACCAAGAAAAGAACGTATCTATTGCCTTGGGTGAACCACCCGACATTTGAAATTAAAAAAGAGTGGAGCTAAAGACTTTAAACAAGCGCTGTGTGGGAGGCAACCCACATTTTTATTTTTATTATGCTCTAAATAGTTTTCAAAATTTCAATTTCGGTTTTTATAGGTTATTTTTATACTAATATATTTTATTTTAATTTTTTTCAGAATTTATAAAACGTTTAAAAAATAAAATAAAAAACCGACCGTCGGCCGGTATCGCACTTTCCGCGACCATGGTATCGTACCGGACGAAATGTCAGGCCGCGTCCTTGACTGGTATCGCGTTCGATCCATCCCACGACACGCACGACCCAATACCGGTCACGCGTATCGGTCTGAATTCGCGACCGATATTCGGGATGCGTTGCCTCGATCCTTACCGCGACACGATGAATTTCTTACCGCGACACGATGACGCCCTTACCGCGACACAATGCTCGATATCGGTCACGATTTTGGTCGACCCACGCGACCGATATTCGGGACGCGATGCCTGTCTTTCCAAATTATGTCCCGCGTCCCATGTGTCACGATACCAGACACAATACCGGTCGACATACCCGACCGATATTCGAGCATTTTGGTCTACCCGTCCGACCAGTATTGCGGCAATGTTGCCGCGACTCTTCCCGCGGCCCATTCCTCGACCGTCCACATCGTGTAACGACAATACCGCCTCCACCACCAAATTTTGCACTGCGAACCACAGGGTTTGACAATGGACACCACCACCACACCACCCACCTAACCATGGTCCATAGAAAGGTAAATTTTCGTTCTCCTATTTTATTTATTCACTCAAATTTTATTTTTCACTTTCCCAATATTACTCCCTTAATTTAATTTCTTTTACATCGGGGACGGTGTAATTTAAGTCTGGGGGGATTGTTGTTTACTAACACGTTTGTTCGTGATTGGTTTTTACGTTTTTAATAGTTTTTCATAAATTGTTTTCGGAAAATGTTTAATTTAGTCAAAATAATCAGTTGGAAATGATGACCGTTCTTTTGGTATAGTGGATTGTCTTTTTCAGATTAGTGACTATTTTTCCATGATCGATTTCAGAGTCAGACTAATGAAAAATCCTAAGGCTGACCAGTTAACTAGAGACATTTGTTACTTCCAGCATAATTCGCCAAGTTCGAGCTAATTATGCGGTCTCCTCGGTGATTGATGTTCATAGAGCTTGACTCCTCATTCATACCTGACAAAGTGCAATCTCTGTTGATAGTAATGGTACTCCTCTTCCTTGTTCTAAATATATATATATATATATATATATATATATATATATGATTGGGGTGATATGATATAGTTCTTGGGTAAAAGATGAGGAAATAAAATTCCAATGAGTCAGTACTCAAAGGATGATCACCCGGAACTCAAAAGCGGCAGTCTGAGTCCCTTAGAACGGATGTAGAAGACGAGCGATCTTACGACCCTGTCTCCTCACAAGGAACAACTGTAGTGAAAGCACTGCTTTTGAGTCTCAGCATCCTAAAAAAAAAAAGTAGAAAATTAAATAATTGTGGGGGAGGGAAAGAGTACCAAGAGTTGTATGGATCATTAGTCATGGTATAGCATGAGAATGAGTCTAGAAGGTTCTTGGCATTGAGATCTAGGACGAAACCCAGCAATGATGACTATCGAGTTGTGTTAAAAAATCGTGGATGAATTTGGAAGGCTGCAAATGTCTATAGAGAAGTAAATGGTGGTCTGATTTTGAGTTGGTTATGCATTATGTGGCTTACTAGTTGAAAGGGTAGGTCCGATATTCAAAGGGAAGGTAAGTTTCTGTGTTTTAAAACCTCTTTTCTATTCTTGAATTTTTCTTGAGGACAAGCAAGGTTTAAGTCTGGGGGAGTTGATATATCCCATATTTCACCTATTTTACTATATATTTTACTATGTTTTCTATACATTTATCTACGGTATTACATCTTTAGAGGTAGTTTTTCTCGTATTTGTAGTTTTAGAGTCTTAACAGGGAAATAAAGGAAAAATGAGCAAAAAGAGCCAAAATAGTTGTATACTAAGTCACAGCAACTTTCATAAGCCAAAGACACTATCAAGAACCAAGAATTCACAAGATACAACATTCTACCAAATTGGACAGAACATATATGCCAGAAGTTCAGCAGTGAACGGAGGATCAAATCGATTTGGAATTTGATGAAACTTGGTGTGAAGAAATATCTTTGAGTCAGCTTCGTAATGACGTTTGAATCATCTCAATTAGAGCTGTGAGTAGGAAGATACATCCGAATTACTAAGCACATGTCGAACTGCCTCGAAGCTGAAGCGAGTCCAATTTCGGGCCAAATACCGGCCTGCACCATGGACCGATATTCCAGCCTTTTTCAGCACACGAGAAGAGATCATTTAGCTCCCAGTACCGGTCGTGTTTGTTGACCGTTACTTGGACCGGTATTGCCTCAGTTTTGATGTAAAAAGTCTGTTTTGTCCTAAACTAAACCCTAGGAGATCCTAAGCCTATATATACTTGTTTTTAGCCTCTTGTTAGAGTGTGCCGGAATATTTAGATTAGTTTTATCATAAAGAGCAGCCACCATGAGTTCTCTTGGTGTTCTCCATTAGATTTGGATTCTAGAGCAATCCGGTGGATAATCTCGCTTTGTATCTCGATATAGAGAAGGATCCTCTTACCTTTTCTCTTTAATTCAAGTTTATGTACTATGAATTCATCATCTATCTTGTGTTTTTCGGGCACCATGTTTGAGTAGTTTTATTTGTTAGGTTGTACAAAGATCAAAGAGTTCATGAATTGTTAACTTCTATCGAATGAATTAGGGATAATCTGTTAAGTTCTTCATCTTTATTTGCTCTTAATGCATGATTGCTTTTCTGATCAACTAGCATCTGATTTTAGATTGATATACTCTCCAAAAACTTGTTATATTGTCTGAACTAGTATTTGATGAGTTAGGCGTCTTAACAATTCGAAATGTTAGTTAATGATTTTAGTGAACAATTGAATCTTGAACTTACTGCATGTTTTCTTTTTGTAATAACCTGCGATTGTTGACTCTATTAGGAAGTTAAAACATAGTAATCTAAGCCACGACAGTGGGAGGATTATACATCCGTGATTTGATTCTAGAACACATCTCTTTAAAAGGTCCCTATAATTCGATATGTTGTTTAATGATCCATGAATCTCTGCGATTAATCTACATGCCTAACGTTTGTTTACCTTGAATTCTAATCTTTTTACTTAGTTATTTTCGTTCCTTAATTTACATTCCTAAAAACCAAAACCATATTTCTTGTTTTGGCTTGATTTGATTCCTAAAAAGTTTGTAGTACAATTACGAGGTCCATGTGGCTTCGATTCCTAAATACTGTCGTGATTGTTGTGCACTTGCAGTTATATTTAGTGGTTAAAACTTTGACCCACATCAAACCTCATTCTTTTTCTTCCCGAATCTAGGTGAGTGAGTGACTGTAGGCTTACATAAGTGTAAGGAATGGGTAGAATGCGATTGCTTGTTGGATTTCGTGTGTTCTATGAATGAAATTGTGCAAGAGACTCGATGAATCGTTTCTGGGTTTTGCGATGTCGTGTCGATCGACACCTAGTGGTTGTGTCGATCGACACGAGGTGTGTATCGATCGACACCTAGAGGTTGTGTCGATCGACACAGAGTTCCTGGATTGGTTCGTGTTTGATTGTTTCGTGAATGCTTGTGTATGCTCATCCTGATATTGTATCTATTTTTTATGCTTGTGTATAAATAGCTTGTAGACGGGATGACCGCATCGCTGAATATTTGTGATAATACTCACGCAACTCTTTTTGCCATGTGTTGCAGGTAAAGAGAAAATGTGATCGTTGAATCATGTCCGGGAAGAGGAGATGATCTAGTGTCTCGTCTGAGTGGTTGTAGCGTTAGAATTGCTAGGTTGCTAGTAGATTCTAAAATTGTTGTCATTGGATTATTCTGTAATTGATTGAATTGAATATTGTTCTTATTGAATTGAACGATTTAGGGAATTAATAAAGTATGGGATTTATTCATTTGGTTGTTATTGTTGATTTTAATTGTTCCGCGTTGCTTGTGTTGGCCCAATTGAGGATTATGATCGGTGATGATCATAATCTAATGGGAAAAATTTAAATTTTTGGATCGGGTCGTTTCAAAAACTCTAAACGATTAAATGCGTAAAGACATAGAATTAAGAAAGTGCATAGAAATCAAATAAAAGCTATAACTCTAACATGTTTTGCAACACGTAGCAGCAAGAGTAAAGCACATCGACAGTATAATTCATTGATCTATCTAAGCGTAAGGGGTTAGATCTCATCTCTTTGCAATAGGGGCAAAGTCAATTTATCCTTAAAGGCTTCTAGAATCAAATAAATATGAAGACCAAGAGAAAAACGAAATACATTGTTTAGGTATTGATTTAGGCTGTTAAGGCCGGCTGCTTGAGTTCCTAGAGAAGCTAAAAGCAAGTATATATAGGGGTTCAAGGAGGCTTAAGTCGGTTAGGGTTTCTTCGGGCAAATACGTCTTTTTGGTCGAAACTGAGGCAATACCGGTCCAAATAACGGACGGGTTGCGTGACCAGTATTGGAAGCTTCCATGACTCTTCTAGAAGGTCTTCAAAGGTCTGGATATCGGCCCATGGGCTTGTCCGGTGCTTGGCTCCATTCTGCACTAACTTCACTTCGAAGGCAGTTTGACATGTCCTCAGTGTTTCGAGTGTATATTCCAAAGTATAGTTCCAATTGATGAAACTCCAACTCCATTGGAAAGATAACTCAAAGGTCTATCGCCATACCAAGTTTCAATAAATTACAAACTGATTTGATCCTCCGTTCTTCAGCGAACTTCTGGCATATGCGTTCTGTCCAGTTTGAGAATGTGCATTATCTTCAAGATAAAATGATTTGGCTTGGTTCCTTTGACTTGGATAAGTAGCTGCATGTTAGATAACACTCTTTTTGCTTCTTTTTACATCCTTTTGATGATAAAACCTGTTAAGACCTTAAAATCTACATATACGAGAAAACTACCTCTTTTGGTCCAAAAGCTTTATTAATATATATAAAAACCATTCTAAAATAGATAGAAAAAGTGGTAAAATATAGGGTATATCAGTAACTCTAAACCTAACAAGCAAACTACTCAGACATAGATGAAGAAAACATCATGAGATAAATAATTTGCATAAAAGAGATAGAGAATGTGATACAAAAGGGTTTGAAATCTACGAAGGTCTGAAGTCTCGAAATCTCTTCCAAAGCTCTCCAAATCTCTAAATCTCAAAGTCTCAATTAAAAACAAGATAAAAATATGAACGTCTAAAGAAAAACAATATATAATGTCTTAAACTCGGATTGGGCTTTCTGCAAACTTCTGGGCTTTTTGGGCAAAACCAGAATTTCTTCAAAACTTGCAATCTTCTCGCTTCAGACATATGTGTCGATCGACACACAGGGTTGTGTCGATCGACACAACCATGAAAACTTGACTCCGACTTGATCACTTTGGTTCTTCTTTCCTCGATGCTCCAAAACTCCCAAAAGCTCTCATTTTGCTCCAATCGATCATTGACCTACAATGACTCTAAAACACTAGGAAAACACCAAAAAGACTCGATAAAAATGGACCTATATCATGGTCAAAAATAGGTAAAAACCATGATATATCATATACAACCTCCAAATATTTAAAGAAAAATCACCGCAGCCAACTCCAAATCATGGGTAGGGTAATTGCACTCGTGCTTCCTCAACTGCCTCGAAGCATACGCAATAACCTTCCCTTGGTGCATCAGTACACATCCCAAACCAACTCCCGAAGCATCTGTATACACCATATAAGGCTCACCCGACTCGGGTAACGCCAACACAGGTGTACTCGTTAACCTCTCATTCAACTTCCCTAAACTCTCCTCGCAAGCTGAGAACCACACAAAAGGGACATCCTTCCCTGTCAACTTTGTCATCGACTGCGCCATACTCGCAAAACTCTTGACAAACCTCCGATAATAACCTGCCAACCCAAGAAAAATCCTGATCTCGGTGGCACTCCTCGGTCTAAGCCATCCTCTGATAGCCTCTATCTTAGCCGGATCCACTAAAACTCCCTCTGTAGACACCACGTGGCCAAGGAAACTCATCTCTCGCTGCCAGAAACTGCACTTACTTAACTTCGCGTACAGCTTCTGCTCCCGCAGCTTCTCCAGAACTAACCTCAAATGCACCTCGTGCTCCTCTGGACTCTTCGAATACACCATGATATCATCAATAAAGAAGATCACAAAGATATCCAAATACTCCTAGAAAACCCTGTTTATAAACCGCATGAACGTTGCTGGCGCATTCGTCAACCCGAACGTCATCACCACAAACTCATATTACCCGTGCCTCATCCGAAAGGCCGTCTTCCTAACGTCTGCCTCATCAGTCGAGATTTGATGGTAACCCAAAGTCTAGTCAATCTTGGAGAACCAGGTAGCCCCTCGCAACTGATCCAACAACTCGTCAATCCATGGCAGAGGATACTTGTTCTTCACAGTAACCCGATTAAGTTCTCAGTAATCGATGCACAACCGGAAACTCCCATCCTTCTTTTTCACAAACAACACTGGCGCTCCCCACGGTGAAACACTAGGCCGGATGAATCCCTTCCGCAACAGATCATCCAGCTGCTTCTTCAGCTATGCCATCTCTGCTAGAGCCATACGGTAAGGCGCCTTGGATATAAGAGTCGTCCCAGGCTCCAACTCAATTGTAAACGGATTCGACCGCGACGGTGGCATTCCCAACAACAACTGGAAAACATCATGGTAATCCCGAACAACCCGAATATCCCCAACTGCAACCTCTCCAACTGTGTCTGGCATCACTATTGTCGCCACATACGCCTTTCAGCCCTTCTCCACCAACTGCTCAGCATGTATTGCTGAAATCATGAGACTCCCGGAAGTCGGTCTCACTCCCTGAAACACCAACCTCCCCGTCTCTCGTTCCAACACTACTCGTCCCTGATGATAATCCAAATGAATCTTGTACCGATCCAGCCAATCTATACCGAAGATGACATCGTACAGTTCCACCGGACTAATAACCAGATTCGCTGGCATCAACTCCCTCGCCACCAGAACATCCACACCACAGGCCCGCCCAAAAGTAGCTAGCGACTTGCCTCCAGCAACTCTAACCACTCCCGGTTGCTCTCCGGAATCGCTCAGGATCCCGCTGCTCTCCGCACACTCCGGAATAATGAAGTTATTCGTAACTCTTGAATCAAACAACATGTGGGACTCACACCCGCCCACATCTAATGTCCCTGCACAAATCCCATGTGCTTTAAGACCTCGACACTCTAGCGCAGACTCACAATTCCAAATAGACTAAATTCAAACACCACAAGAATTTAAAAAAGTTAAATCTGAAATTACCTGCGATCACTCACCCGCCTCCGCCGAAGTGAAAACCCGCGGTGCCGCTGTAATCTGAGCCAATGTCTACACTGCCAATGGTTGCACTGTCGCCACCACCATCTGCTGCAGCTTCGGACACTTGGGCTTAATATGCCCCGGCTCTCTGTAGTGGTAGCATACCTGAGCACCCTAAGCCTCACTCCTCTTAGGACAACTGGCCACCTTATGATCCAAGCTCCCGCACCCGAAGCATCCTAGACCACCCTGTCCTCTCTGACTCGGCCCTCAAGTGCTCTCTTACTTCCTCTTCTGTCCCTGAGCAGGCTTGCCGCCCCTGCTCGAACCCACCTGTTGTTGCGGCCTCCTCTGCTGCTGCACCGGTGGACTAACCACAATAGCCTACTCCCTGAGGTCCTTCTCAATCGCAGCATCCGTCTCAACCAGCTCCGCTCTTGTGGCGAACCTACTCGCCCTGTAGCGAGTCCTTAAATCAGCTTGAAGTCCCCTCAGGAACCTCTTCACCTGGGCCTGCTCGTTCTCCATGCCCCTACCCGCATGTACCAGAAGTCGACTGAACTCTGCGTCGAACTCCCTCACTGACCGGTCTCCCTGAGCCAACTCCAGAAACCTCAGCTCCAACCGATCCACCGCCTCCTGCGGGAAATACTTGGCATTGAACTCGGCCAAGAAATCCTCCCAGACCATCTCGGCCTTTACCCTCCTGGGCTCAACACCTCTCCACCAGAGATGCGCATCACCATCCAGATAGTGAACCGCCAGATCAACCCTGTATCCCTCAGGACACCTGATAGAGCAAAAGTTACGCTCCAACCTCAGCCGCCACTCATCGGCCTCCTCAGGCTTGGCACCTCCCGAGAAAAACCCGGTGTCAATCCTCTACATCTGCTCAATCATCCTCAGGTAGGATGGAAACTCCTGTGCAACCGCCACTCCCGGCTGACCACCAGCCACTCCTGGCATACCAGCCACTCCCGGTTGAACCCCAGCCACTCCTGGCTGACCACCAGCCACTACTGGCTGCACACCAGCCACTACTGGCTGCACACCAGCCACTACTGGCTGCACACCAGCCACTACTGGCTGCACACCAGCCACACCTGGCTGAACTCCTGGAGCCTGACCCGGAGCTGGCACCCCACCTGGTAACCGCTCCAGAATCATCTGCTGTAAAACCCGCCAAGCATCTCGGTCCTGGGCCACACCTGCGGCAGCACCCCCACCTGGGCCCACTACACCACCAGCTACACCGGGACCCACACCAGCCCCATCAGCCTCCCGGCTGATTCTCGTAGCGGCCACCCCCACGGACCCCTCCTGAAGTGCCTGCGAGTCCGCCACCTGCTCCTGCGTGGTCTTCTGGGCCACACTAGCGGCATCAGACTCACTCTGCAGTCCTCGCCCGCGCCCACCACGACCACCTCGGCCTCCACGGCACCCACGACCTCTGCCTCTAGCCACTCTAGCAATCACTCTGCACTAACCAGCAGACTACTATGTACTAGAAAAATAGGAAGTCATAAAACACATACTGTGGAATCTCTTTGAAGGCTCGGAAGAGATGATCTAGGACTCCAAACCCACACAACAATCAATTGATTAACTCACATAACCAATCAATCGCACCTGCCCTAGAAGCATAAGGGCTCTGATACCAAAACGAAACAACCCATCCCGAAAAATTTAAAATTTTTCCAATTAAAGGCCCGGATTATCATTATCACAAATGATAATCCTCAACGGTCGAACCTCAACGTGTGGAATTCAAACAACGATTAAAAAAATTCAATAGATTCCATACTCTACTGAATCCTAACCAGTTCAATTCAATAACCAAATCAAATAACCAATAACCAATAAACCATTCAACCAATATCCAATAACGACAACAATGGTTCCAGAATTTACTAGAAACCTAGCAATTCTAACAATACAGCCACTCAGACAAGACACTAGATCATCTCCTCTTCCCGGCCATAATTCCACGATCACAATTTATCTTTACCTGCAACAAATGGCAAAAAGAGTTGCTGAGTATTATCACAAATACTCAGCGACGCGGTCATCCCGTCTATAGGTTATACACATAGGCATAAGCAAGAGATACAATACCAGGATGAGCAAACAACAAGCATACACGAACAATCAAACATGAACAGTCTAGGAGCACTGTGTCGATCGACACAACCACTAGATGTCGATCAACACAACCACTAGCTGTCGATCGACACAACCACTAGGTGTCGATCGACATACTGCACTTGTATCTATCGACACACCACCATGGTGTCGATCGACATGATGCACCTGTGTCGATAGACACAAGGCAATTGTGTCGATCGACACGACATCGTAGAACAGAGAACAAGCCTATCCTCTCATGACTCGAACCCTAATGCAATCCATCGATCTCTTGCACATTTCCATCCACAAAACACACGAAATCCAATCCAAACAACCGCATTCAATCATATTCTATCTAATCCTTTACCCAAATAAACCTACGGTCACGCACTCACCTCGATTTCTGATTGAAAGAGGATGAACACGAAGAACGAGCGAAGAACTCAAAGAATAGACCCTACACATCCTCTGATTTTCTTCTCCCAACCCCGAAATCGCCAAGCACCAATCTCCTTTGTTTCTTTAGCCTCAAGAACAAGCAAAAACAAGCCAAGAACGATCCCAAAACTCACAATCTCTCTGATTCCTGATTCTCTCCCAATTGTTTAATTCTCTCTGTTTCTGATGGAAAAATTTAGCCAGAACTCGTCCTGTTCTGTTTAAATATAAAACCCTAGGGTTCCGTAAACCGCCCCACCAAACCAGACAATTAAACCGAACCTGTCGATCAAATTTTCACTCGTGTCAATCGATACACTCCACTCGTGTCCATCGACATAACGCCCAAAACCCGAATTCTCACAAGTCCAAAAACACTCGTGTCGATCGACACACACACTCTGTGTCGATCGACACATTAACCAAAATCCACTTTTTGGTTCACGGGCGTTACACTCACATCTAGCTTTGGGGGAAATCGGTTTGTCAATTAGCTTAGTATTTTGAGTGTTATTGTTGTTTTCCCGAGAGAGGTTCGTGCAGAATTGGATCTGCGACCAGTCCACTTTATGAGTGTTTTCCCGTCGAACCAGAAGAAGCTAGGAGGCGATCGCATAGCATTGGAAAAGTCTCGTTCTAAAGATTCTAGATTATGTTTCCGATAATGATTCTAAGTTATGTTATGTTCCCAGTTTGCTTTCGAAGTTGGTGTGTTGTTTCTGTTTTCAGAAACCTTAATCCAGTTTAGGGGAAACTCTAATTGGTTTGGTTAACCAGTTTAGGTTAGTTCGGTTTAGTTAATCCAATTGGTTTGGTTGGTTAGTTTAACCGACTGGTTCGGTTTGGGTTAATCGACTGGTTTGGTTTGTAGTGTTCATCAGGAAAAGGTTGAGGTCATAGGAGAGTTACGAGAGGTTAAGGTCAGAGACAACTGATAGGCTAAGGTGAGTGCGTAACCATGACTTATCTAGATAAAGGGAATGTTATAATGCGATTGATTGATGATGGATTGATGTGGTGATGGTTGATTGTGAGTTTTGGATGTTATTCGTGATGTTTATTGTGTTGTGCATTGTTGTATGCTCGTTTGGTATTGTATCATTTTCTTATGCTTGTGTGTATAACCAAGTAGATGGGACGATCGTCTCACTGAGTATTTTTGATAATACTCATACATCTCTTTTAACCATGTGATGCAGGTAAAGACAAAGTGTGATCGTGGAATCATGGCCGGGAAGAGAAGATGATCTAGAGTCTCAGTTGTGTGGCTTTATGTTATTGTGTGGCTAAGTTGTTGGTTGTGAACTTAAAATTGATAAATTGATTCATGTTGGAATCTGTTTATGCGCTTTATTGGAATTGATATTGAAATTGGTTAAATTGTTGGTTATTGAATTTGATTGAATTATTCATCGAGTTGATTTTCGCTGGTTGTTGATTGTTGTTTTGATTAGATATTGAGAATTAGTATTTATGGGAATACTAATTCGAGTCCAATGTTAATATAAAAAAAAAGGGTCGGGTTGTTTCAGTTTGGTATCAGAGCCCTTATGGTTCTAGGGCAGGAGAACGTAATTGATTATGTGAGTTAGTCCATTATATGTGAAATGTAGTTGCAATGATTATGAGTAGTTAGTCAATTATTGTGTGGGTTTGGAGTCCTAGATCATCTTCTTCGAGCCTTCAATGAGATTCCACGGTATGTGTTTTTGTGACTTTCTGGTTTTCTAGTATTCTTAGTTCTGCTTCCGGTAGTGAAGAGAAATGGTTAGAGGTACTAGGGGAGCTAGAGGTAGAGGCAGTGGTGGACGTAGAGGTCGTGGTGGTCATGAGGACGTGGGTGTGGTCAGGGAATTGTGAGTGAGTCCACCGCCGTGAGTGTGTCCCAGAGTTCTGCAGAGGAGTAGATGGCAGTTTCGCAGACGTTTTAGGAGGGGTCCCTGGGTGTGGCTACTACGAGTACTAGTAGTTTTTTCGGTCATGTGGTTTCTGCAGATGGAGTTTCTGTGGATCCAACGAAGATAGAGGCTATTAGAGGGTGGCCTAGACCGAGGAATGCCACTGAGATTAGGAGTTTTCTTGGTTTGGCGTGTTACTACAGGAGGTTCATCAATAGTCGATGACAAAGCTGACGGGAAAAGATGTCCCTTTTGTGTGGTCTTCCGCTTGAGAGAAGAGTTTCGGGAAGCTGAAGGACATGTTGACTAGTACACCAGTGCTGGCATTGCTGGAGCCGGGCGAGCCATACGTGGTGTATATAGATGCTTTAGGAGTTGGTCTGGGTTATGTGTTGATGCAGCAGGGAAAGGTAATCGCTTATGCTTTGAGGTAGTTGAGGAATCACGAGAGCAATTACCCTACCCACAATCTTGACTTGGCTGCGGTGATTTTCGCTCTAAAGATTTGGAGATCTTATCTTTATGGCGGAAAATTTCAGGTGTTTACAGAACATAAGAGCCTGAAGTATTTCTTTATGCAGCTAGAGCTAAACTAGAGGCAGAGGTAATGGATGGAGTTGGTAGCAGATTATGATCTGGAGATTGGTTACCATCCTGGTAAGGCTAATCTGGTTGCAGATGCGTTGAGTCGGAAGAGGGTTGCTTCGGCTCAAGAGCGGGATATGGAGGCTTTGGTGAGTGAGATTAGCACTTTAAGGTTATGTGTTATCTCATAGGAGCCGTTGGGGTAGAGGCAGCTACCCAGGTAGACTTGTAGAGTAGGATTCGAGTAGCTCAGGAGAAGGATCAGGGATTGATTGATGGTTCTTAGGTTATAGGTTCAGAGTATCAGGTCTCTGCGAAAGCGACGATACTTATGAACGGGTGAGTTTCTGTGTCTAAGGATGAGGATCTGAGGCAGGAGATTCTGAGAGAGGCTCATGCGAGCATGTTGTCTATTCATCCGGGAGCGACTAAGATGTATCGGGATCTGAAATGGTATTATTACTGGGTCGGGATGAAGAAGGATGTCGCTAACTGGGTGGCGGCTTGCCATGCGTGTCCGTTAGTGAAGGCTGAGCATTAGGTTTCGAGTGGTTTGTTGCAGAGCTTACCTATTTTGGAGTGGAAGTGGGATATGATTACTATGGATTTCGTGGTGGGATTGCCAGTTTTGCGAACTTATGATGCCATCTGGGTGATTGTGGATCGTCTAACTAAGTCAGCACATTTTTTTGCCATTAAGAAGACCGATGGAGCAGCGGTGTTGGCTAAGAAGTATGTGCGGGAGATAGTGAGGCTGCACGGAGTGCCAGCGAGTATCGTGTCAGAAAGAGATTCAAGGTTCGCTTCAAAGTTTTGGAGAGCCTTTCAGACTGAGATGGGCACTAAGGTGCATATGAGTACTGCTTATCATTCTCACACAGATAGACAATATAAGAGGACGATTCAGATACTCGAGGATTTGTTGAGGATGTGTGTGTTGGATTATGGTGATCATTGGGCAGATCACTTGAACTTCGTAGAGTCTGCGTATAACAACAGCTACCAGGCGAGTATCAGTATGGCTCCATATGAGGCTCTGTATAGGAGGCCATGTCGTACAACATTATGCTGGACTCAAGTGGGGGAGAAAAGCATGTTTGGTACAGACTTTGTTCAGGAAACGACGAAGAAGATCCGTGTTTTGATGATGAACATGAAGGAGGCTCAAGATTGGCAAAAGAGTTATGCTGATAAGAGAAAAAAAGAGTTAGAGTTCGAGTTTGGAGATCAGGTGTATCTCAAGGCTACAATGTTGAGGGGTCCTAACAGATCCATTTCAGAGAATAAGCTAAGTCCAAGGTTTATAGGTCTGTTCAGGGTTGTGGAACGGGTTGGATCGGTAGCCTATCATTTGGAGTTACCTCAGAGTATGAATGCTTTTCATAAGGTCTTCCATGTTTTGATGCTGAAGAAGTGTCTGCATGAGTTTGAGGAGGTGTTGTTTAGGATTCTAGAGGATCTTCAGCCCAACATGACATTGGAGACGAGACCTGTAAGGATTTTCGAGAGAAGAGTCAAGGTATTGCACCAGAAGAGAATACCGTTATTGAGAGTCTTGTGGGACTGTGACAGTGTTGAGAAGGAGACTTGGGAACCAGAGGCTAAGATAAAGGCAAAGTTTTTGAAGTGGTTTGAGAAGCAAGTTGAGGCATGAGTTGTCTTTTCTGGTTTTCAGTTTCAATGATAACATGTTGCTATGAGTTTGTTTATGTATTTTCGTTTGGTGATGTAACGATTATGCATTTTTGAGATTTATGAGATGAGTTTTTCTTATAAATGAGTTGATAAGATGAGAAGTTCTTATGGTATGACTGGTGTGGTCATGGAGTTGGTGTTGATGGCTAGAAATGGAAGTTTTATGTGAGTTAGAGTTTGTCCATGTTCTAGGAAAATTCTAGGAATAGAAGTTCTATGTGATTTAGGACTTGTCTATTGCCTAACGAGCCTGGGAATAGAAGTTCTATGTGATTTAGGACTTGTCTATTGCCTAGAGAGAGCCGGGAATAGAAGTTTTATGTGAGTTAGAACTTATCTATTCATGGGGAGAATCTAGAAATAGAAGTTTTATATGAGTTAGAATGTCTATTTCCTAAAGACTATAGTGGAAACACCGTGTGTGATGGGGTTGTTTCAGATGACATGGCGGTTCTGGTCGACAAGTGCTTATGATGCACGTTGTGGATTGATTGCTCTAGGGGATGTGAGTTTCCCTGTATTTTCTTGAGAGATGTGAGTTCTCTCCAGGGAATGTGAGTTTCCCTGCATTATCTTGGAGGGATGTGAGTTCTCTCCAGGGGATGTGAGTTTCCCTGTATTTCTTTGAGAGATGTAGTTATCTCTAGGGGATGTGAGTTTCTATGCATGCCGATAGCTTGACGGACTGTGTGTCCTGAGAGTCTGAGGGGCAGAGAGCATATCGATAGCCTGACGGACTGGAGGTCCTGAGGGTGTGAGTGGTATGGCACCGAGAGCTCGAAGGAGACGTCCGGAGAGTGTGAGGAGTGCAGATACGAGATATGAGTTATGAGCAATTGATATCTGAAACGTGATTGTAAGTATGACATTGGATGCGAGCCTCAGAGATCGGGAGTGTTGATCTCAGGTAGTGCTGGCCAGGTGGGGTTAGGAGTGTTGATATCAGGTGGTGCTGGCCAGGTTGGGTCAGAGTGTTGATATTAGGTGGTGTTGGCCGGGTTGGGTCAGGAGTATTCATATCAGGTGGTGTTGGCCGGGTGGGGTTAGGTGTGTTGACCGTAGTGTGACGGTGTTGCATGATTCGAGGTCAATCCATGTTAGTGGGAGAGAATTGTAACAATCGCGAACCAATTTTTGAGAATTTTTGTAACGCCTGTGAACCAAAAAGTAGATTTTTGGTGGGTGTCGATCGACACGTGAGTTTTTGGATTTGTGAGAAGTCGGGTTGGGCGTTGTGTCGATCGACACAGGGGTTGTGTGTCGATCAACACGAGTTAAAATCAGACCGACGGTTTCGGTTTCTGATTGCCGGTTTGGTGGGCTGGTTTAGGGAACCCTAGGGTTCAGATAAAAAGCGGAAACAGTGGAGTTTGGCCGCATTACAGAGAAGAATCAGAGAGAGGAAGAGGTTTTAAAGAGAGAGAGGCTTTGTTCTTGAGAGGATTGTGAGTGAGAACAACTTCTGTTCGGAAGTTTGAGAGGGAAAACGGCTGGGATATTTGAGACGGATTGGAGTGAAACTTGATGGGTAAGTTCTCCGATCTCTGTTCTTGATATAGGCGAAAACGGTTTGTCATTTCGTTGATTATTCATCGAGTTATGGCCGTTTGAACTCGTTGGGTCTGTGCAGATTAGTTTTCTGCAATCAGTCAGCTTCGGGGTTGATTTCCGATTGAACCAGAAGGATTCTGGAGGCGATCCGCATACCGACGCGTAGTTGTGTTTGTCTAGTTTCCAGAACAGTCGTCCGTTTTGGTTTTGGACCAGTGGTTCGTCGTGTACAAGTCTTTTTGTAACCGTTTGTTTCATTCTCATTTTGATTCTTCGAGGTGAGTGCGTGATCGTGGGTTTGTGTGGGCGTAGGGATTGATGGAATGCGTTTGCTTGGTGTTTCGTGTGTTTGTGGTTGGAATTTTGCAGGTGACTCGACGAATCGCGACAGATTCGAGCCACGAGAGGATAGGCTCGTTTCTAGGTTGTCGTGTCGATCGACACGGGCAGAGTCATATCGATCGACACCAGGGTTGCATGTCGATCGACACAGGACGGAGTCATGGCGATCGACACTTAGTTTTAGTGGTTGTGTCGATCGACTCAAGGTCCCTGTACTTGTTCGTGTTGGTTGTTCTTGTTGTTTGCTTGTGTGCTCATTCTGGTATTGTATTGATTTTTATGTCTATACTTAAATAACCCGTAGACGGGATGACTACGTCGCTGAGTATTTGTGATAATACTCACGCAACTCTTTTTGCCATGTGTTGCAGGTAAAGAGAAAATGTGATCGTGGAATCATGGCCAGGAAGGAGAGATGATCTAGGGTCTCGTATGGCTGTGTGCTGTTGTAGAATTGCTAGGTTGCTAGTGAATTCTGAGTTGTAGTTTATTGGTTATTGGTTATTGGATTGTTGTATTGAACCGGCTAGATTTAATAAGTATGGGATTATTGAATTGATTGAATTGGTTTAACTGTTTTATGTTTTCCGCATGTTGTGTTGACCCAATTGAGGATTATTATATGTGATGATAATAATCTTAAGGGAAAAATTTAAAATTTTTGGGTCGGGTCGTTTCATTTTGATATCAGAGCTTTAGCGGTTCTAGGGCTAGAATATTAATTGATTATGTGAGTTAGTCAATTGATTGTTGTGTGGGTATGGAGTCCTAGATCATCTCTTCCGAGCCTTCAATGAGATTCCACGGTATGTGTTTTTATGACTTTCTATTTTCTAGTACTTAGTAGTCTGCTGGTTAGGACAGAGTGATGGCTAGAGTGGCTAGAGACAGAGGTCCTGGGGCTGTGGAGCCGAGGTGGTCGTGGTGGGCGTGGACGCGGGCAAGGACTTGAGAGTGAGTCTGTTGCCGCGAGTGTGGCCCAGGAGACCATGCAAGAGCAGGTGGCGGACTCGCAGGCGTTTCAGGAGGGGTCTGTGGGTGTGACTGCTACGAGTGCCAGTGTGAGGGCTGGTGGAGCCAGTGTGGGTCCCGAGGTAGCTGGTGGTGCAGGGGGCCCGGGTGGGGGTGCTCCCGTAGGTGTGGCCCAAGACCAACATGATCGTTTGGCGAGTTTGCTGCAGTTGATTCTAGAGCGGTTACCAGGTGGGGTACCGGCTCCGGGTCAGGCTCCGGGAGCTCAGCCAGGTGGGCCTGATGTACGGCTAGGAGTGGCTGGTGTGCAGCCAGTGGTGGTTGGGGTTCAACCGGTAGTGGCTGGTGTGCACCCGGGTGTGGCGGTTGTAGAGGAAGTTCCATCCTACCTTAGGATGATGGAGAAGATGCAGAGAATTAGCACCGGATTTTTCTCGGGTAGTGCCAAGCCTGAGGATGCTGATGAGTGGCGGCGGAGGTTGGAGCGGAACTTTCGCTCTATCAGGTGTCCTGAAGGATACAGAGTTGATCTGGTTCATTATCTGGATGGTGACGCGCATCTTTGGTGGAGAGGTGTTGGGTCCAGCAGGGTACAGGCCAAGATGGTCTGGGATGATTTCTTGGCTGAGTTCAATGCCAAGTATTTCCCGCAGGAGGCGGTGGACCGGATGGAGTCGAGGTTTTTGAACCTGGCTCAGGGAGATCGGACTGTGAGGGAGTTCGATTTTGAGTTCAGCCGACTCCTAGTACATGCTGGTAGGGGCATGGAGGGCGAGCAGGCCCAGGTGAGAAGGTTCCTTGGGGGACTTCGAGCTGACTTGAGGACTCGCTGTAGAGCAAGTAAGTTTGCCACGAGGGCGGAGCTGGGTGAGACGGCTGCGTCGATTGAGGAGGATCTGAGGGATCGGGTTGTGGTGGGCAGCCAAATCGTTCAGACGAAGAAGCCGCTGCAGCAGCCGGTTATGAGCAAGGGCGGTGAGCCTGCGCAAGGACAGAAGAGGAAATGGGATGATACTTCGGAATCGAGTCAGAGTGGTCAGGGATGCTTCAGGTATGGGAGCATGTTTCACAAATTGGTGAGCTGTCTTAGGAAGGACGAGGCTCGAGATACTCGGTTCTGTTATAACTGTGGTGAGTTGGGACACATCAGGCCAAAATATCCTAAGCTGCGGCAGACGATGGGTGGAGGAGGAGATTTGGGAACCAGAGGCTAAGATGAAAGCAAGGTTCAGGGGATGGTCCGAGGAGTGGGCCCAGGATTGAGCTTGTTTTCATGGTTTCCAGTTTTAGAGTTTAGCATGTTGCTATGTGGTTTTTGGAATTATGTATTTCGTTTGAGGATTAACGATTACTACATTTGAGATATAATAACATGAGTATTTCTTATGGATTGAAATTTATAAATGTGTATTCTTATGGTTGGAGATTTATAGAATGAGGATTTCCTATGGTTGGTCTTGTGTTATCATGAGTATGCATGTTGGGGGTTGTAAATTGAGGTTTTATGAGGATTTAAAACTGGTCTATTTCTAAGGGTCTGAGAATAGAGGTTTTATGAGGATTTAAAACTTGTTTATTCTGTGAGACCGTAGTGAAACACCCTGGGTGATTGGGTTGTTTAGAGATGACCTGAGGATTGGTCATGGATGAGATGATATTCCGGGATAGTGAAGTGTCATGTTAGAGTTTACTTGAGTATTGGTAATGGATGTGATGATATTCCGAGTATTGGGATGTCAGGTTGAGACCAAGTGAGGTAGTTCTAATCAGAGATGCTATAGGCGTTAAGAATTGATTTCTCTAGGGAATGAGGATTTTCCCGAATAACTCATTTGGAGATGAGGATTTCTCCAGGAGGGATGAGGATTTCCTTGTATGCTACTGAAGGATGATGATTTCCCTTAGTAATAGGAGATGAGGATTTCTCCAGGAGGGATGAGGATTTCCCTGAGTTGTTACTGAGGGATGAGGATTTCCCTTAGTAATACTGAGAGAGAAGTATTTTTTCGATGGGATGAGGATTTCCCTGTGGGTGTTACTGGGGGATGAGGATTTCCCTTAGTAATACTACGAGATGAGTACTTCTCTAGATGGGATGAGGATTTCCCCTGTATACCGCTAGCTCGATGGACTGTGTGTTCTGAGAGTGTCAGTGGTATAGTGCACCGATAGCTCAAAGGACGTGTTCCTGAGAGTGTGAGTGGTGTGGTTATGTGATATGAGTTATGAGTTGAGAGTAATCAATGTCTGAAACGTGGCTATGTGCATAGGACTAGATGTAGACCTCAGAGATCGGGAGAGGGTCTCGGATGTTGCTGGCCGGGGTGGTCAGGGGTGTTGACCGTAGTGTGACGGTGTGGAGTGGTTCGAGGGTGGATCTTTAGTGGTGCTGACCAGATTGGTCAGGATTGCAGCCGTGGTGAGACGGTGCAATGGGGCTAGTATGAGCCTAGTAGAGCTCGGGGATCAGGTGTGATCTCGAGCGGTGCTGACTGAGGGTCAGGAGAGTGTGGTGGATGTCGAGTCTAGGGTTTTTGCTTATGTTTAGAATTTGGTTCGGACAACCCTGGTAGCATATGTAGCGCCGTTGGTCATACATGTTCTTGTTTGATTGTTGTGCGATCATTTGGTCCAATTTGGGATCAACGGTTGGTCGTGCATGTTCTTGTTTGATTGTTGGGCGATCAATCGAGCAGCCCTAATCCGGACCAGGGGATGTTGCATCGTTGGTGTTCCCGGAAGAATCTGGTCGAGTTTTAGATGGGAGTATTGACCTTAGTGAGACGGAGTCGCGTGATTCGAGGTCGAATTCGTGTTAGTGGGGGAGAATTGTAACGCCCGTGAACCAAAAAGTAGATTTTTGGTGGGTGTCGATCGACACAGGGTGTGTGTGTCGATCGACACGTGAGTTTTTGGACTTGTGAGAAGTCGGGTTGGGCGTTGTGTCGATCGACACAGGGGTTGGGTGTCGATCGACACGAGTTAAAATCAGACCGACGGTTTCGGTTTCTGATTGCCGGTTTGGTGGGCCGGTTTAGGGAACCCTAGGGTTCAGATAAAAAGCGGAAACAGTGGAGTTTGGCCGCATTACAGAGAAGAATCAGAGAGAGGAAGAGGTTTGAGAGAGAGAGGCTTTGTTCTTGAGAGGATTGTGAGTGAGAACAGTTTCTGTTCGGAAGTTTGAGAGGGCAAACGGCTGGGATATTCGAGATGGATTGGGGTGAAACTTGGTGGGTAAGTTCTCCGATCTCTGCTCTTGATATAGGCGAAAACGGTTCATCATTTTGTTTATTATTCATCGAGTTATGGCCGTTTGAACTCGTTGGGTCTCTGCAGATTAGTTGTCTGCGATCAGTCGGCTTCGGGGTTGATTTCCGATCGAACCAGAAGGATTCTAGAAGAAATCCGCATACCGACGCGTAGCTGTGTCTGTCTAGTTTTCAGAACCGTTGTCCGTTTTGGTTTTGGACCAGTGGTTCGTTGTGTACAAGTCTTTTTGTAACCGTTGGTTCCATTCTCATTTCGATTCTTCGAGGTGAGTGCGTGATCGTGGGTTTGTGTGGGCGTAGGGATTGATGGAATGCGTTTGCTTGGTGTTTCGTGTGTTTGTCGTTGGAAATGTGCAAGTGACTCGACGAATCGCGACAGATTCGAGCCACGAGAGGATAGGCTCGTTTCTGGGTTGTCGTGTCGATCGACACCAGGGTGGTGTGTCGATCGACACAGGCATAGTCATATCAATCGACACCAGGGTTGCATGTCGATCGACATAGGACGGAGTCATGGCGATCGACACCTAGTGGTTGTGTCGATCGACACAAGGTCCATGTACTCGTTTGTGTTTGGTTGTTCTTGTTGTTTGCTTGTGTGCTCATCCTGGTATTTGTCTATTGTTATGTCTATACTTAAATAACCCATAGACGGGATGACCGCGTCGCTGAGTATTTGTGATAATACTCACGCAACTCTTTTTGCCATGTGTTGCAGGTAAAGAGAAAATGTGATCGTGGAATCATGGCCAGGAAGAAGAGATGATCTAGGGTCTCGTATGGCTGTGTGCTATTGTAAAATTGCTAGGTTGCTAGTGAATTCTGAGTTGTAGTTTATTGGTTATTGGTTATTGGATTGTTGAATTGAACCGGCTAGATTTAATAAGTATGGGATTATTGAATTGATTGAATTGGTTTAATTGTTTTATGTTTTTCGCATGTTGTGTTGACCCAATTGAGGATTATTATCTGTGATGATAATAATCTTAAGGGAAAAATTTTAAATTTTTGGGTCGGTTCGTTTCAATTGTGGTCGATCGACGCAAGGTTGAATTGAACCGACGGATTTGGTTTTAATTGTTCGGTTTGTCTAGTTGGGTTTAAGGGAACCTTAGGGGTCGTGTTTAAAAGGGAGCAGCCTCCGTTTTGTGCAGAGATATTATGAAAACAGCTGAGAAATTGAAAGAGAAGAGAAGAGGAGAAGGAGATGAAGACAGTTCTGACCCGTTTTAGAAGAGTAGAGGAACGGACAGTGTAATCAGAACGTATTGGAGTGAAACTTCTAGGATAAGTTCTCCACTCTCATATCTAGCTTTGGGCGAAATTGGTTTGTCAATTGGATCAGTATTCTGAGTGTTATTGTTGTTTTCCCGAGAGACGTTCGTCCAGAATTAGATCTGCGACCAGTCCACTTCGTGAGTGTTTTCCCGTCGAACCTGAAGAAGTTAGGAGGCGATCTCCATAGAGTTGGAAAGGTCTCGTCCTCAAGATTCCAAATCATGTTTCCGATCATGATTCTGAGTTATGTTCCGTTCTCAGTGTGCTTTCGAAGTTGTTGTGTTGTTTCTGTTTTCAGAAACCCTAATCCGGTTTAGGGGAAACCCCAATTGGTTTGGTTAACCAGTTTGGGTCGGTTCGGTTTAGTTAATCAGATTGGTTTGGTTGGTTGGTTTAACCGACTGGTTTAGTTTGGATTAATCGGCTGGTTTGGTTTGCAGTGTTCATCAGGCAAAGGTTGAGCTCAGAGGAGAGTTGTCAGAGGTTGAGGTAAGAGGTAACTGAGAGGCTAAGGTGAGTGCATGACCATGACTTATTTGGGTATAGCGAATGTTATAATGCGATTGATTGATGATGGATTGATGTGGTGATGATTGATTGTGAGTTTGATGTTATTCGTGCTGTTTATTGTGCTTTGCATTGTTGTGTACTCGTTTGGTATTGTATCATTTTCTTATGCATATGTGTATAGCCAAGTAGATGGGACGATCGTCTCACTGAGTATTTGTGATAATACTCCCGCATCTCTTTTAACCATATGATGCAGGTAAAGACAAAATGTGATCGTGGAATCATGGCCGGGAAGAGGAGATGATCTAGAGTATCGGTTGTGTGGCTTTATGTTATTGTTAGAATTGCTAAGTTGTTGGTTGTGAACTTAGAATTGATAAATTGATTCATGTTGGAATCTGGTTATGTGCTTTATTGGAATTGGTTAAATTGTTTGTTATCGGATTTGATTGAATTATTCGTTGAGTTGATTTCTGCTGATTGTTGATTGTTATCTTGATTGGATATTGAGAATTAGTATTTATGAAAATACTAGTTCGAGTCCAATGTTAATAAAAAAAAACGAGTCGAGTTGTTTCATCCTTAATTTTCTAAGCTAGATAATTATTTACTACAACTTTTTGTAATATTAAATACATAAATAATCAGTAAACTAAAATTATTATATATTTTATTATAGTAATTTTTAATTCCACGCAACGCGTGGACGATCTCTAGTAGATATATATGTTTTGTTACTATTTAAACCGCTCTGCACCTATTTCGCTCCGCACCGCAGTGTTTTCATTTGGAGTTTCCATTTGGAGAAAAAAACCAAGAACATGTACGTATGTATATGTGTATATATAATGTATGCATTGTGAAAAGTCAGAGGATCGGGTGTTATCAATGTGTGACAGGTGAGAGCACAAAAGTTATGACCAAACTATTCAGTCGTACATAATTAAAGTGTTCCCAGGAAGGGAAATCTGTTTTTTGTTCTGACAATATTTTAATAAAACAAATAAATTGACAGAAAACGAATCTTTAATTATGTATGATTTTTTTTTTTGCCCGCATATTTATATTTATGTTTAGTTATTATAACATGAGTTTCTGAGTTTATTGGTGTAACAGTTTACATCAAAATGGAATGAAATTAAAAGAGAATTTCTGTGACGAAATCATAGTGGCGTGGTGAAAATGTAAGAATTAATAAAAGGCTGTGCTTAATAAATGAATAACCAAAGTATTCAAATTTAATTATATTTAAAAACACTAATTAAGCTAAGAAGGCTTTAAATATGTCTCTCTTTCCTCCATAGAAATTGCCTCTGCCTCTTTCCTCTTATGTCTTTCTGTTCTATCCATTGCTTATGATGATGATGATTATGGCGATGGATGTATGAACATGAAGATGATAATGTTGAAACTTTCGAGGCACATAGAAAAAATGAGCTTTTTGTATCTACTTATTCTTTATGTTCTTAAAACCCTAGAAAAGGAACAAATAATTACATCCTTTTTTACCAGCCTTGTTTTACGTAGATTTTATTCCCTCCATGCATATGGGAGGAGACTAAATCAACCTACATCCATAACAAGAGCAATAATTACGAACCAAAAGTACTAGTTTTTTTGACAATTATATGAGAAATGTTAAAATAATAGGTATAGAATTATTATTGTAGCCCTAATAATTAGGTAGTTGAAGAGACAAGACCATAAGAAAATCACGAAAGTAGGCTTTTTTGTGTTTTGTGATTTATGAGGAAAACGAACAGAAGCTGTTGCTGTTGAACCCACTTCTGTCTACAAACTTCTCTCTTTCTCCTCCCTCTTCCTAAATTAACCAACACATGATTATCTATTCATGTTTAATTGATTCATTTCTATCTTGATATATTCTCCTTTAGTATATTACCTAGAAATAATCAACTTTATATAAAGGAAAAATCTGAAGCTGTACCTGTGTGGGTATTATAGAATCATCCAAAAGTGAGGGAAAGAGAGGATTAGTTGTTGGCATTGCATTGCTAAAAGACATTGCTACTTCTGTGGATCCCATCTGTGCATCAAGAAGATACTTAATTGCGGTGGTCGCTACATAAACTGGATTACTTTAATCGGATTAAGTGATTCATAAGAGATGAAGTACCTTGGGTTGTATGAGGCCATCAAGGTCCAAACCGAAGTCATAGACCACTGGACTAATCGAAGCTAGCTTCATTGAGAGAAACTAATACAAAGGAAAATAATTTTAAATTAAATTAAATACACTGAAGGTGATTGGTGTTTGGGCTTTAGAGACATTTGGAGGTCTGACAGTCCCCATAGTTTTTTATCTAATCACATTTTTGCTCAAGTTTTATAGTTTAAAATCTCAACAGTGACTTTTATTTTTCTCTTCTTCCTTCCCCCTTCCCTTGTGACCTAAAATGTTATAAGAATAAGATGTATAAAGAAATGCACCTCAACTTGATTCTGCAAGGACTGGACATAGTTTATAATCTCATCCAACATGAGGGCCTTCCCTGTTACTTATCACTACAAGAAAAAAGGGGGTTTTCCGACGGACATATTGGTCGGAATTCCGTCGGAAAAACCAGTTTCCGACGGAATTCCGACCAATATGTCCGTCGGGTACAAGTGGTCGGAAAAATGAAATCGGTCGGAATCCGTCGGAAAATTCCGACCGATTTCCGACCGATGGTGCCGTTGCAATAGCCGTCGGAAATTTCCGACGGACACGGCGGTCGGAAATTTCCGACGGACACGGCGGTCGGAAATTTCCGACGGACACGGCGGTCGGAAATTTCCGACGGACACGGCGGTCGGAAATTTCCGACCGTTTTCCGACGGATTTAGTAATTTTTAAAAAAAATTAAATTATTTATTATTTAAAAATATAATCTATTAATAATTTAAATTAAGAAATAATTTAAATAAAAATATTAAATTACATTGCAAATATTAAGAAATATTCAGAAGTAATTTAAAGTATTCAGAAGTATTTTAAACGTAAATTACAAAACAAAACTAAAACCGATGAGAAAATCTAAAAATGAAAATCAGGAAATTTGCTCCTCATGAAAGCCTTCATTGCTTCAAGGCTCTCTTTTGTTGCGGCGTTCTCAAGCTTCAGTTCTTCAACTTCTTCGTCTTTCTTCTCAAGTGCTTCTTTCAGACCGGCTACTTCGTCATACAGTCCGGGATTGGTCGCGGAAGAAGAACTGGGCCCAAACCTAGTTGCTACATTGCCTAATCCAGGACGACGACCCTTGCGCAATGGGGTTTCCTACGGAAAATGATATGCGTCAATATGGAAAATTAAAAAAAAAAAAAAACATCGACATATAATTAAAACGTAACAATACCTGGAGGACCATTTCGTTGACTTCGTCGACGGACAATTCACACTGGTTCGAAGAAGAAGAACCATCCAAACCTTGAGAGAGAGCCATTTGCGTAAGCCGCTCTTCCTTTCTCTTTTCCACCGTATCGACGATTTGAGCAATGTCCGGATAATCGATCTTCCCGGTTTTTTTGTTCGTGTGTGTCCGTTTCATCAAAGCAACTAAATCTGGAACCACACCGCCAGATTCTTGAATCTGCAAACGTTTCATAAATATTGTAAATGTGAAAGATAACAAAAATAATTTATAGAAATTACAATACACTTACCATCTCGTCCTCCCGCGCTAAGAAACTCGTAGCCCCAGAGTTGTGAGTACCTCGAGGATTCTTCTTACGGTTTGCCGAGTTAATCTTTGCAAGCTTTTTCGTTGACGGATCAGCCCAATACGCCTGCAATCCCAGCCAAACATCCTCGTTCAAGTTACGCGGTTTGTCATCCCCGGTCTCCCATTTTTCCTTCCACTCGTTCATGTGTCCCGAGTAACTATCCGACGCCATCTTGTAGAACGCATCCCTAACTTGTCCCGTCAAACTAGGATGCCAATCAAAATCTTGCTACATTATTGAAAACAAAAATTATTAGTAACTTTAAAATAATTTTTAAATATTATAATTTTTAATTAATTAAATACATACCGTAAAAGTTCGGAACCACAACTCTTTCTCACTGTGAGGCATTGCGTTCCACGTCTTATAAGGATGTTTGAGGAGTGCACGTATCATCTTCAAAAATGATTTTGAAATCTTGTTTTTCTTACCGAACCTAAAAACATGAAAACAATGTATTAGTCAAAAAATCCAAGTTAGTATTAATTTTAACTTTGGTAACAAAATTTAAATTTTCTTACCAAGTCGAATTGCCTCGACACATTGGGTCGAGCTTAGGAATGTTCTCTCGGCCCGGTTGAGTCAACAACTCTTCGATCGTAAGTTGTTGTTGGTTGGAGCTTTGACTGTCCGGAATATGAGAAGGGCTCGGGGGGTTTGGGGCTGGGGGGTTTGTGTTGTCGCTGCTCGCACGATGCGGGAGGTTAATAATTCTACGGAAATCTCGCATCGACCTGCATAATTCATATTTCATAATCAAAACATCCTAATTCATATTGCCATTATTCCAAAAATCCTAAAATTTCCTAAAATTCACATTTCATAATTTTTCTAAATCCAAATATCCTAATTCAACAAATCCTAATTCCCAAATCATATTTCATAATTCCAGAAATCATAATCCAACAAATCCTAATTCACAAATCATATTTCATAATTCCAAATATCCTAATCCAAAAATCCTAACTCATTTTTTAATTATTCCATAAATTTCCTTAAATTTCCTAAAATTTCCTAAAATTTCAATTATTCCTAAAAATCCTAATTCATATTTCAATTATTCATATTTCAATTATTCGTTTAAAACACCTTTGATTTATTAAATTATTCCTAAAAATCCTAATTCATATTTCAATTTTAATATATTAATTCGTTTAAAACACCTTTGATTTATTAAAATATTTATAGAAATAAAAGAAGATACATTAAAAACAGAAAACAGAAAAAGAAAAACATTATTACTTCCTAATAAGAAAATATAGTCTCTAGCTAACCTTATCACAGCCCGGAACAAGGTTTTGCAGAATCCTCATCCGGTCACTTATCTTTTCCCTTCTCACCTAAATTCATATAACCAAATAAAATACTAATAATTAATTATTGTTTTTTTTGTCAACTACTAGTATTAGACATAGTTATTATTTGTTTTAAAAAAAACTATGGTTACTTAAAAGTTTGAAGAAAAAATTGACTAAAATACCCTCTCAGCGAGGCTGTGGCTATCAGTAGCTTGGCCTCTTCTGGCTCTAACGTGAATGTAATCTTTGGGAGGCTCTTCTTCTCTTCGTCTCTTCTCTTTGTCATTTTTCTGCTTTTTGCTTTTTCTCTCTTCAACTCTTTCCTAATTCACAAAACCAACCCTCCATTTACATTTTTGTCTATAACAATCCATCCCAACACAAGATACATGCTCCACTAGATTTTTGTCCCGCGTCAAACGCGGGATTAGAATATTCAAAAAAATAAATTCATGATTTTTTTATAATACACGGAAGAAATTACAAAGAACAAAGATCAAAAGGTATATCTCCCATATGATAAATATATTTTATTTTACAAAATTTAATTTGCATAATACTTAGATTAAATATAAGTGTTAATGAAGCGTTTTTTTAATATAAATCAAATATGTTTGAGATTATCGTTTTTTCAAACTTATTTGAGTTTACCAAAACCAAAAATAATATTGCGTTAAAATGTAGAAATCTTTTCAAATAAAAATCAAAGAAATAATAAAAAAATAAAAAATGATAGATTTTTTGGAATTAAAGCATTAAGGTTTGATTTTGTAAAGTTGTACGTTTATAACAAAAGTGTGACTTTAATTAGAATAATATAGATTAAGCAATATAAAATAAAATAATTGTATGATCAATCACATATGATATCCAAATTGACATTATTATAAATTTTATAAAGTAACTGATACGGTAAATGATTCATCGTTAAAATATTATGTTATATAAAAATTTAAAATGTTATATTTTAATTGGATTTATATTTGTAACACATCTATTTGTGAGTTCATATTTAAAAAATAATATAATTATGTAGAGATTTTCAACATGGTATATAGACTTAATTGAAATATTTTGATTGATTAATTTAATTAATGTATCATTTAAAATCCTCGTTGAATGACATATACTTACTTGTCATCATATGTTGTTTTACGTAGATTAAGAAAACAAATGAATTTTCTATTTTAGTCCTAATTAATGCATTGTTTTATTTGATATGCGTAATTAAATAAACTAAAAAGTAAGGATAAAAATAGAAAAATTAGTTATAAGTATGCATTAAATAAACAAAACGACAAGTAATATAAAATAAAAAGTTAAGTTTAAAATGAAAACTAATATGAAATGGAGGGAATATGATTTTTTCACCAAATGCCTTCTTAATTAATATATAGAGATTACCTTGGAGTTAGACCCTTTTCTGGTCTTCCTCCTACGCTTGTTTCCGGCTGAGGTGGTGGCTGGTCCGTGGCTTAGCTCGTCTCGAGAAGAAGCACAGACGGTTGTATTGGTGTTGCTCTGTTTCTTAAGACCAGAGTTTTCCGTTTTGTCATCATAATACGAATCAAGAAACGGGTGCAAGGAAGTGTCTTCGATCGTGACAATGTTTGGTTGTGAAAGAAGAGGGTTTTGGTCGATGAAGCTAGAGAGCTTAAAGGAGGAGTTAGGCGTGGGGAAGAGAATAGGGTCAAGAAGGGAATGAGGGTAATGCTGGAAATAGGAGAAAGTTGCCATTTTTAACAGTGGAAGCTTCCCAGTTCTTATCTTTTCTGAGATGGTAAGAGAGTGTTCTACTGTTTGTGGAAGAACAAGTAAGGACACGATATGGTTTTTATAAGCAATCGATTGTTTTGCATTCAGCGAGACAGGGAGAAACAGAGGAGGGGTATTTTAGGGACCACTCATTACCATATTTCGGCGGGTAAGTTGTGTGAGAGATTATTATGTTTTGTGTGTGTGTATCATATAGGCCATTAACGATTCTCACTGTATCATAGAATTTGTCGTTCTGTTGTAAACCATTTTAATCTAGTTTAGACCAAAATCCAAAATACTGTATATTTTGCTTTAAAATGCCGTGTATTTTTCTCGTTAACAATATGTATGAGGAGACGCGTAATACCGTAATACAATTTTTGTCCATTTTGTAGAAGAAATAAAAAACTATGTCCGTTTCTCACTTTGGGTCGACATGGGAAATTTCCTTTTCAGAAAAAGACAAAAGAAAAAAAGAAAAAATGTGAATAAGGTGAGAAGTCCAATCCCATGATACCGTTGGGTATACAGAGAAGACAAACAATCATAAATCCAACTCTTTTTTTTTCTATGACTCGGGTAAATTTCAGGTTAGACCCAGACTAATCTATGGAGAAAGGGTAGTCTAAAAAGATTCTCTCTCCGAGTATGTAAATAGGCCGAAAACAAGGACCCATATCCATGTTGGTGTCCAAAGTAATGTGTTTTTAGTTTTGCGTAGCAAGTAGATCGAACTTATAACGTGTTGCGTCACAAACCCGTCTCCTTACCACTTGACCACAAAACTCCAAATTTTTTTGTGTTGATATAAGCCCATACTCTTCTAGCAAAATAAAACTCGACACTTTTCGATATACAATTTTTTTATGTGGATCTATCTAGGGACACTTACAAAAATAACCCATATATTGAAGTCAATTGCAAAACTAACCCCCATTTTCTTCCCTCTCATATTTTGCCAATTTATCCCTCATTTATCCTTAATATCAACACATATTCACGAAAATGCCATTATGTTCTGTTTTTTTTAAATTCGGAAATATTACAAAAGACACAAAAACCAAAAGATCTCAACATAATTACGAAAATGCCATTTTCTTCAATTTTGCCAACCACCATGAACAACCAATTTAGAGCCCTAAATGCATTCCCAACCGATTTTTTTAAGTGTAAATGCTCAATATCTGATCTCATTACCTACTGTCTTCCATTTCCTCTCTAATTTCATCCAAAAAACTCTTAAATTTGTACTTCCAAATTTTTCTTTTATAAGCCTAACGATTTTCGATGGTTCTTGCATAACAAGGTCTTGGGTTCTTTGTTACTGGTGAGATTCAAAGTTACAGGTGGTTGAAGAAGCTAAAAACGAGCTTGAACGACGAAAAAGGTAGACTTACTTGATTTTTGCCTGTTTTCAGATCTGCTTCGCGAAAGTAGACTTCTTTTACAGTGTACTGGTCAATGGAGAGGTTATATTTGCAATTGATCATTTATGAAAATATCCAAAGTAGATTTCTTTGTCAGTCTACACGTTTTCCTTTGGAAACAAAAAAAACGTTTGTAGACTTCATATGAAGTCTACTTGAAGTGAGGTTAGTTTTGCAATTGACAAAAACTTTGACTTTATAGAGTAGACTTCATATGAAGTTTAAAAAATGTAGACTTCAAAGAAAGTCTACTCTGTCGAAAATTGAGGTTAGTTTTGCAATTGACTCAATTTTGACTTTTTATAGGTAGACGAAAAAAGAAGTCTATTTTCAGAAAATAGGTTAGTTTTGTGTTTGACTAAAATCTCAAAAATTTTGACCACGGAGAAATATCTTTGTAGACGCAAAAAGAAGTCTACTCCTGAAGTAGACTTCTTTTTCAGTCTACTATTTAATTAAATCGAGATTTTGGTCAAACAGAAAACTAACCTCTTTTTTCAGAGTAGACATTTTTTTCCGTCTACAAAGATAGTTAAACTTTAGTCAATTGCAAATCTAACCCGCCAGGTCAGACGAAGTCTACAAACGAAGTATACTTATGATTGTAGACTGAAAAAGAAGTCTACTTTGAAAAAACGATTTTCCGCGTATTTGTGTAGACTGAAAAAGAAGTCTACTTGAAAAGTCAAACTATGGTCAGTTGCAAAACTAACCTAAATGCTTTTTGTATACTGAAAAAGAAGTCTACACTAATAAAGTCAAAGTTTTGGTCAATTGCAAAAATAACCCAAATTGTTGTTTAGACTTCTTTGTCAGTCTACGTACTTATGCTATAATTGCAAAACTAACCTGCCAGGTCAGACGAAGTCTCCACACAAAGTCTACAACTGTAGACGTTTTTTTGTAGTCTACATTTACGGTTTCACTAATAATTCGTTATAATTCAAGTAATGATTTTTATGGTTTTTGCTTTTTCTAAATGTGTGTTAATTATGGTGTTTTTATGTATAAAAATTTGATATGAAAATGTATAACATATATTTTATAAATTAATTTTGTTGTTTGATTGGTATCTGGCTCATATATGTAGACTTCTGAAGAAACCTGCTCTAAATAGATTTTTTTTAGTCTACATTTACGATTTTACTAATAATGCTTTTATAGTTCATTAGTAATGAATTTTGGAGGTTTTTTTTTTCTAAATGCGTGTTAATTATGGTGTTTTTATGTGTATAAGTTTGACATGTATATGTGTAACAGAGAATCTTTAACTTAATTTTCTTGTTTAATTATCATATGTGTAGACTGCATCTGCAATCTACTTATGTAGACTTCTCTTTTGTAGTCTACATTTACTATTTCACTAATAATACATTTATAATTCATTAGTAATGAATTTTGTGGTTTTTGTTTTTCTAAATGTGTGTTAAGGAAGATACATCAAGGTAATTTGCGGTTGATAATCACAGATAATGGTTCAATTACCGAGGTTTTTCCCACGAAGCAAGCACGAACTTGACCCGTTATTTGATGAATTAGAGTCGGATAAGTCTAGAAGCATGTCTTTTCCTCATTTAGTTCGTAAGAAATGATTTGTTTCCTCATCTCTGAAAAATTTTAAGCACATAATAATAGTGAGACGAACTTTATTTATTTCTCTGTAATTATATGTTGGTAACTCTAAAATGCTATTTTCAATTATATAAAATAGTTCTTGGTGTTAAGTTTATAGTGAAAATAGAATTTTAGAAAATGTTTAAAGGTTTTAACCTCTTTAAAATGATTCAAATTCTCTAGTTGATGATTGTGTTAAGCTTATTAGACGCTTAATTTGGAGAAACAAGTCAGTGTGATGTCTTCAAGCAGAAACGTGTAAATAGTATACATCTCATATATGCTTGTGGTTACAATTACAATACATACATTCTGCAACAAAACAAGTTTTTAACTTATTTTCAACACGGTTGGTTTAAGAATCAGACATGAAAGCAAACAATTCATCTTCAACGAGGATAAACCTCTGTGATCGATGCGGATGGAAAAGACTCACTAGGTCCCAACTATTCTTGAATCTTGAATCTTGATGAAGATATAAAATCCCTCTAGCAATTCCTCCGATAATCTTGCATCGAGTCCAATCCAACTGACCTTGCTTTGCAAGGTCTGAGAGGACATCCATATGTTACCATTAGCTCTAAAAAATTGCAACCCATGTTTCAAGAATTGGCTAAAGAATCATCCAAAACAAAGCATTGAATACAACTCACCAAACAAGAAATAATCAAGGCTTTCGTTGGGCACATATTCGACGACGAGTACTCTTTCTTCCCTTCTAAACAAAATCCAAGAAGTCTAACCAGATTTCTATGTTGTAGCTTGGCAATAAGAACAACCTCGTTCTTGAACTCTCTTTCACCTTGTCGTGATGATTTTGACAGTCTCTTCACCGCAACTTCAGTTCCATCCAATAATGTACCCTGCCGCTTTCACCAACATCATCCCGTTATCCAAATGTGCTTGGAAGACATTTCAAAAACAAACATACAAGTCACAACTCACTGCAATTAAGAAAATAATATTTACCTTGTAAACCTGACCAAATGCACCTTCACCAATCTTATTAGTCTCTTCAAAATTATTTGTTGCAGTTTGAATTGTTATATAATCGAGCTATAGTGACTCTGCGGTTGATATATCATCTCCTGTTACTAAATCAAAGTATTAGAAGCTGAGCATTGACATGTATCAAAATTCAATCCCAGTTAAAAAATTTCTAGCACTAGAATCTTTACCATCAAATGTAGATGCTGTGTCATAAGTCTTCTTCGCCCTCTTTGCAAGGAAACAATAACCAACTATGAAAAGCAGAACAACCACTATAATAGGCACAACAATGGCAACCACTAAAAAGACTTACATTTCAGGCACATTACATTTCTCTTGACCGTAATCCATCATCGGACGATACAACCTCCTCCCGTGAGAGTGTTGTCCTGTATCTAATCTCCTTTGTCACTTTCATCATGTAGTTAAGAACCTTCTTGAAGCCACTAAGCTGCAAGAACACAACGAAACAGAGATTTAGAAAATAAAATATCATTATCACAAATACAGATTTTAAACCCAGTCCACACATTGATAAAAAAGAGTCATCAGGACATACATTTTGGAGATCGCTGGAGATCGCTCAATGATTTCCACTGACAATGCAAGTGTGATTGACCTTTCCATTTAATTAGGAATTCCATTTCATTCCAATCTGGCTCAATATCAAACAGTTGGCTTACTAGAACATGAACTGTTGATTTGTTATTTGTGTGAGCATCTTCACCCATTCCCTTTGGCTGATGCGAGAGCACTTTTTCGATAACATCACAATCCTCCTCTTCAATGTCATCCTAACCAACATATATCAGAAACAAAAAAAGAAAAGCAGAGAATATGAGTCCAACAATACCGTAGCCAATCATCATCACACCAACAAAACCAATCAGTAAACAACGTTTTCTTCAATTTCAAAATTTTGTTGACCAGAAGAACAAAATCACGACGGTTACTCACCCGCCAGAGAAGAGGAATCGGCCGCAAGTTGCGAGGAAGAGACGAGATTGAAGACCTGGATGGAGAAAATAAACCTCTTGGAGATTGTCTCTGACGTTTAACGGAATCGTTTCTAGATCGATCGTAAAGCTGAGATTCCTAGGAAATTCTCGGTTCTCTGTACACCGGTATGAACATAGAGTACAACGAACGGTTTTCTTACTAATCGAGGAAAGATCTTCTCCTCTAGATAGTTTTTCAACACATCAAGTGACGGAAACCTCGATGATTCGAGGAATTTCAAATCAGAATTAGATTCTAACAATAACAAAAAAAGCCCCAAATTAGAAATACAGAAACAAATCGGATTTGTATTGAGTTTTACCTGGAAAGAATTTTCCGATAATACGAAGGATCTTACGTCCATGTTTGTCTCTACCATGGATCTTGAAGATCTCAAGCTTTTCAATCAGCTGCTCTTGCTCGATCTCCGAAATCTGAGAACTCATCGTTTCTCTCTCTCTCTTTCGCTTCATAGGGTAAAATCACTTGATAAAGAAAGAAGAAGAACGGTAGTAATACAAATGTAACGAGTGAAGAAGAAGATGGAATTAATAAAAGGGGGGAAATAAATAATATAAAGTGGTGTGGTGACCTTCGTAGAGGCGGCGGTGAGAGATCAACGGAGGTGGAAACTAATTTGGAACGGTTGTCGTGTGGAGATCTGAAGAAGAGAGGCATGTTGTCTTACGCCGTTGTAGAGAGAGATAGTTTCTTTTACAAAATAGGGTTTCTTCAGTTATTTTCGTTTATATATGGTGGTAAGAACATCCAGCTAGGTTAATAATTTTCGGTTTGGAAAACTCATAACAAGCTTAATAATTTTTGGTTTAGCAGACTTCAAATGAAGTCTACAATGCCCTAAACTCTAAACCCTAAATATAGACTTCCCGAGAAGTCTAACAAAAATATAGATCAACTATTTTTGATTAATTATTCAAAACAAAACCCTAAATAAAAACTTATTTCAACATTCAAAATTTTTAATATATTCACAAATTAACACTTGTATTCAAATTTGATATTTTAAATATAAAAATAATAAACCTTAAATCTAACCCTATATGTAAATAAGTTTCATTATGAATATGTAACCTAGTTTAGCTTTGTTTCTTTAATTTGTGAAATTTTGTGAACTTTTATTTTTTATACTTCATAATTTCTTATATTATGGTCATGAATACAAAATTTTAATCAAACTAATTTTTGTTAATTTATAAATTTAAATTTCATATGTAATTAGTAAGTAGACTTCAATTGAAGTCTACTAATATATTATTTATAACCTAATATATCTTTGTTTCTTTAATTTGTGAAATTTTGTGAAATTTTAATTTTTATACATAACAATTATTTATACTTTAGTCATGAATACAAATATTTAATCAAACTAATTTTTATTAATTTATAAATTTAAATTTCATATATAATTAGTAAGTAGACTTCCATTGAATGGTCAATTGGATTAGTTTTGCCAAACACGAGATAAAGGATCTAGTTTTGCAATTGAAATGAAATTGTAGGTTATTTGTAGCAATTTCCCCATCTATCTAGGGAAAATTGCTTGAAATAACCCACAAATTCATTTCAATTGCAAAACTAGACCCCACATGTCATGTTTGGCAAAAACTAACCCAATGGGTAGTGAAATTACAATTACACCCCTTATGACCAAAGAAAAAAGCGGAAGCCACAATTACTGTTGTAACCCTTGAGAAGTGTACATTGTACTTTAGATATCTACTTAGAGTAGACTTCATTAGAAGTCTACTTTAGATATTTTGTAGACTTCAATGGAAGTGTACTTACTAATTATTTATGAAATTTAAATTTATAAATTAAAAAAAATTAGTTTGATTAAGCATTTGTATTCATGACTAAAGTATAAATAATTGTGAAGTATAAAAATTAAAATTTCACAAAATTTCACTAATTAAAGAAACAAAGATAAATTAGGTTATAAATACTATACTAGTAGAATTCAATTGAAGTCTACGTACTAATTACATATGAAATTTAAATTTATAAATTAACAAAAATTAGTTTGATTAAAATTTTGTATTCATGACCATAATATAAGAAATTGTGAAGTATAAAAAATAAAAGTTCACAAAATTTCACAATTTAAAGAAACATCCCAAGAAACAAAGCTAAACTAGATTACATATTCATAATGAAACTAAGTTGGAAACACGTATTTATATTTAGGTTTAGATTTAAAATGACAAATTTGAATACAAGTGTTAATTTGTGAATATATTACACTTTTTGAATGTTGAAATAAGTTTTTATTTAGGGTTTTGTTTTGAATAATTAATCAAAAATAGTTGATCTATTTTTCGGTAGACTTCTCTGGAAGTCTACATTTAGGGTTTAGAGTTTAGGGCATTGTAGACTTGATTTGAAGTCTACATGTGAAGTCTACAAATGCATTATTCAGTTGATTCAATTCCGAAATTAATCAAACCATCGAAATGTCATACTAAACAAAAAGTAATTTTATTTTAACCACACAAACCAATCAATTAAACCGATTTATTTACCCAACCCATAAAACCAAACCAAACCGAACCCCGAACCCTAGCCGTTTCTCGGCGTCTTCTCCTTCTCGCCGTCGAGCCCTCACCGTCGTTCGAAGGTAATCTCTCTTCTCTTCCTCTCATCGTTTCTATCTTTCTCTTCCTCTCATGGTTTCTAACTATCTCTCTTTGTATTGAAAATTGAAATGTATATCTCTTACTCTCCCTTCCAGATCTGGTTTATCTTCGCCTTCTCACTGCCGCCGCCGAGGCCTCAACGTCGTTCGAAGGTAATCTCTCTTCTGTTCCTCTCATCGTTTCTATCTTTGTCTCTTTGAATGGTAAAACTAACTTTATTTGTTTCACTCTCTCCTCCAGATCGGGTTACCGCTTGCTACACTACGAAATCAACTTCGATATCTGTCAAAGGTTTGTTTCCTGTATAGACTTCCTGTGTAGACTTCATGTGTAGACTTCCTGTGTAGACTTGCTGTGCAGACTTCCTGTGCAGACTTCATGTGTAGACTTCCTGTGCAGACTTCCTGTGCAGACTTCCTGTGGAGACTTCTTGTGTAGACTTCCTGTGCAGATTATAACTCAATTGTAGTTTGAATTGTAGATTTTGGTTGTTACCGATGACGTCTGAGATGGAATTACCGTTGAGGCTTTATACAAAAGACCAGGACCCTCCTCCGGATAAAAGCATAGGTTATTATGCAGGTGATTCAAAGCTGTTTGAGGTTATGGCTGCAGATGGTGCACTACGTCCAGATGAATGTAGTGAGATTTTTCATTCGAGTCTAGGTGTGTTCATTAAGTTCCACTCTCTGAAATTTGGATGGGCATCGAGGCTGGTGCATCACATGCTTAGTCTTCAGCTTGACACCGTGAAGTCGTATGAGATATGGAGTCTCATCGGTGCAGAACCGATTAGGTTTTCCCTTCATGAGTTTGAACATCTAACTGGTTTGAATTGTGAGTATGTTGCGAATCTGGAAACTCCGGAAGTTGAGGTTACCGATGAGATGAAAGCATTCTGGGAGCTTCTAGGAGTGGATTTGGAGATGGGTCCAAGCGTTAATGACTTAGTTGCAGCTTGTGGTGCATGCCAAGACTGGTCTCGGGTTGATGGCATGAGGTTGGGATATCTCTACATCTTTGCTGGTTACATTGAAGGTCGGAGAGATTCAACACCCACTCCGATTAAGCTGGCTAGACTAATTATGGATTTAGATGCTTTTGTGAACTATCCGTGGGGAAGAGTTGCTTTGAAGAACCTGTTAAAGTCTGTTAAGGAGAAGGACTTGACGAAGTCATCCTATGTGATTGAGGGGTTTGTACAAGTTCTCCAACTTTGGGTGTATTGGGCTCTACCAGATTTTGGAAAAGAATTTGGTGACCCTCTACCATATTCACCAACTCCTACTGCTTGCTTTCAAAGGATCTAGATTTAGGAAGAATTTTAAAGAAAATTTGATGAAACAGGTATTTCATCCACTGTCTAGTTCTTAAATTTATTCAAGTAGATATTTATTATTGTCTAATTAATTGTTCTTTGTATCCTTTTGTAGACCAATGTAAAGAACTTTGTTATGAAGAATACTTTGGGTGAGATGTATCCTTTTTGGGATGATGATGTGGTAGATGCAAAGGTTGACAACATTCTCAAGGTATCGTTTGATAAAGGCTGGAAGTGGAAAAGTAGGCACTGGCCAGTTGTTGGTGTTAATATCTACAAGAACCCGAATAAAGGATCATGTATTGAGTATAACAAAAGAATTCGTAGTCCCTTTCCTTTTATGATATTTGTTAAAGTCTTTAACAATGTGAATTCTGAAACAGGTCTTGTGAAGTCTGAACCATCTTATGTGAAGCCGGAATCACCATATGTGAAGGCTGATAATCTCAGCCTTCACACAGACGGCCAAAGTTGGAAGAGGCCTCGGAGTGTTGATGAAGATCCAGTGTCACTGGTGCTGAAACTACAATCACACTTTGATGATTGCTTTACTGGCTTGAGAACAACGATAACAGATGGGTTTACTAGGTGTGAGAAGAGGATTAAAGGCCTTGCTGATAAGGTGGCAGCTATGGAGAAGTTCATGTTGAACGGTGGACAGAAAGTGGCTATGAAAGATGGAGAGGAGGAAGAGGAAGAGCAAGTCCAAGAGCAAGTTAAATCCAATGTTGCTCCACCAACTGTTGCTGAGAAGAAAGGTGATAATGATGCTGGTGAGGACAAAATCCACCAAGGGATTTCTGATGTTGGGGTTAGTATAAACTCCTCACCCAAAAAAGTAAATGCTAATACTCGGAAAAGCGCAAGGGTTAAAGGACAAGTAGGAAAGAAGTAGTATCATTTGTTTCATGTTGCTTTGTGGAATTACGTGTTTGTTCAAAACTTGTTATTTAGTTATCACTTAAATTGTTTGAACTTGATATTGTTTGTTTGAAAGAAATTTGTACTTTAATTTCATTACTTTGGATTTCAAGGTCTATTCAATTTATAAATTGCTTGACTTTTATCAACTTCGATATTGCAGAGTAAATTCGTTAAGGTTAATGTTAAGGTGGAACGGGGTGAAGTTCAAAGTCAGAGTGTCAAGGGGGATGCGCCAAGTGTTATGATTATTGGCAGAGTAGAAACACGACCCAATTATGTACCCGATCTAAAAGCGAAACAAGATAAACAGAAAAATGCGGCCAAGGTTTTGGCACGAGCAAAGAGTGACAGGCTAAGGAAGCCTGCTCCATCACAAGTTTCTCCTTTTATAGTACAGAAGGTTAAGGTCATCATTCCAAAAGGAAAAAGATATTATCCTTTTGAGCCCGTTGATAGGCAAAAGGTGAAGGTACTCGATGATTGGCTAGCACTTGATCCGTAAGTAATAGATCTCTACTTGTATTTACTTTGTTTACTAGCTTTATAATCATAAACTGAATTGTGATGGTACTGAATTGTGATTGTATACAGCAATTACCCAACGATAGTGAAGCATAGTAGTGAAGAATGGTTTTGGATTCTACGGACTAAGAGAGAATATCTAAAAGACTCGGTAATGTAGACTTCCTGTGTAGACTTCGTGTGTAGACTTCTTGTGTAGACTTCTTGTGTAGACTTCTTGTGTAGACTTCTTTTGTAGACTTCTTTTGTAGACTTCTTTTGTAGTATGTCATTATGCTTATAATTGTTCGGTTTTTTGCTGAGCTTGCAGCACATGGATGCTGCAATATGTCTACTGAGACTTCCGTACTCGAAACATCTGGATTGGTTTAAGAGCGAAAAATTGTGCTTTGTTGACACAATTTTATTTACGATGTGGACGGCCAAGTACAAGGACTTCATTGATTTTCCTGCAAATCCAGATGGTTCTGGTAAACTCTTACCCCCTGCAGCGTTGGATTACCAAAAAGGTGTGGAACCAGCTTATTGCAGATCAAACAAGATGTGGAGGACTGAAGTGGATGACATATACGGCCCATTACACATCAAAGGCGATCATTGGGTGGCATTGTGGATTTTAATTCCAAAGAGACACATTGTTGTCTAGGATAGTATTCTAAATTACGCAACCGATGCAGAAATTTCCAAGTTAGTGGAGCCTATATCCGTCATAATGCCTTATCTACTCCGTGAGACATGTTTAGCGGAGGACAGGTGGAAGTATCCATATGATCCATACACACATGAGAGGATTAAAGGAGGAGTACCGTAAAACGTGCAAAGTGGTGATTGTGGCGTGTATTCTATGAAGTATATTGAATGCCATGCTCTTGGACATCCATTTACTTCGACCTTGTGTGATGCCAACATCGTTGCTATTAGGGAGAAGCTTGCTGCTGAGATATTCGACGAGACGGGAATACACGGTACCGAATTTCGCACGTATAACTCGTTGGACATATATGACTAATATATGTCCACCAAGTTATATGTTTTTGTAATCCCGCTTAACTTTTAGGATTCTTGCAAATATCTGTTAGATGTAAGACAAACTCATATCCTTTATTTTTTGCTACTATTGCGGGATGTAAAACGGATAACTTTGATATTGTATGGCTAATGCCATATCTCAGAATATATATGCTAATCTATGAAGTTTTTTGTTGATACAAAATAATAAAGTTTTTTTGCAAATACAAAATAATAAAGACGTTTTTTTGCAAATACAAAATAACCAAGTTTTTAATACTTCTCTGGTAGACTTCACGAGTAGACTTCTCTTGTAGACTTCACGCGTAGACTTCTCTGGTGGACTTCACGAGTAGATTTCACTAGTAGACTTCTCGTGTAGACTTCACGAGTAGACTTCTCTTGTAGACTTCACGAGTAGACTTCCATACTAATCCAAAGAAAACAGGCCTCCTTGCTTGGTACTGGGCAGTGACTAGATGATATTAACTAACACAATTCGGCATTGTATGTCCTCCTTGCTTGTATTTTGAACAGTTGTATTGATTGTGAATCTTCCGCGGTTTTGTGCCTTTCATCTTCGTGATTTCTAGCCAAGTTTGCCACCTCGACTTCTTTTTTCTACCAGGACAAGGCTTAATGTCGGGAGGGAGACATGGCACTGCTCCACGTCCTTTGAAGACGTCATTGACGGGATAAATGTTTTGCGTGTATGTGGCATACAAATAATCCTTCGTGTAGGACGGGCAGACAATAGTAGACACATGTTGACCAACCTATATCAACGCCGTAATAGCATGGGAGCAAGGTATCTTTTCAATATAAAAGACACCGCAAGAACACTTTTTATGTTCCAAATCAACAAGAGCATCTCGTGCTCCTCCCTTGACATAAAATTTCCAATCATCGATTTTGTCCACCATCATTGTAGACACGTAATAGTCACGAATTGCCAACAAATATTCAACTCCTCGACTGTGGTGTGTTGTTAGACTCATAGCATCTTCTCGTCTTTTAGAAAACCACCTTCCTAACTTCTCTCGGATAAATTCCAAAAGGAATGATATGGAAAATCCTTTCGCTACTTTAAGTGCTGCATTGATAGATTTGGCAATATTGCTAGTTTTTATGTTGTATCTATCTCCCTCGAAGTGAACTCATGACCATAGCTTCGGGTCTGCATCCTCCAAATATGTCGCAAGTTCGGGCTTCACGTTACGGATCGCATCCATGTATCTGTCATAATCTTCGAGCGTATAGGCATAGGTAGCGCCTTTGACCAAGTACATTAGATGTTTCCCCTTATATTTCGTGACAATGTTACACTGAAGATGATAGTAACATATACCTCGTGTTGCCCAAGGGAAAAATGTGTTGCACGCCTTCTTGATAGACTGGTGTCTGTCAGAAACTATCACAAGAGGATATTGATCTGAGATACAACCGCAGAGTTTTGTAAAAAATCATTCCCATGAAGCATCATTCTCACTATCAACAATTCCGAAAGCCAAAGGAAATATCTGAAAATTACCGTCTTGTGCGACTGCCACTAGCATAACCCCTTCGTATTTCCCCGTTAAATGACACCCATCCACGACAATAACTCGTCTAAGATACTGAAAACCAGCTATGGAGGTTCCAAATGCTATAAATAGATATTTAAATCTATTCATAGCATCAAGCTCAATACCCGTAACTGTTCTGGGGTTAGCTTTCTCGAGTAGATGCAAATAGGAAAGCAAATTCTCATATCCATCTTCCGCTGTTCCTCTAACCATTTCTTGGGCATACCTCAGCGCTCTCTATGAAGTTGTATAATCGATATTCATACCAAACATCTTCTTCATTGAATCTTTGATGTGTTGCGGTGTAATTCCATTGATAATTCCGACGCGGTCAATAAACAGCTTACCAATATATTTGGGAGTATACTTCCAACGGTGCGAAACTCGGTCCGATATTGAACATGTATGAACTTTCAAGTACTTCGTCACCCAAAAACGGTTTGCTTCATTTGTGACACCCGCTCTGAGCTTCCACTTGCATTCTTTCACAGAACATGTAGCCACGAAAAGAGTTTTTGTTGACTTATACACGTTGAATGCAAATCTTGACTTTACCGCCGTCAATCGCAATTCTGTAACCAACTCTTCTTTGTTAGCAAAATTCTGGTTAACAAATATATTATCAGACGGTGTCATATTTGGTATTCCTCCTCCTTGGCCACCAACGAAATCAAATGAGATGTCATCTTCATCCTCATCTTTCACTTTTCCAAATATACTATAGTCCTCATCAACACCATCAACACTTTTAATACAATCATCTCCATTCACATCATCATCCAAATTAACATCATCACCATAATCCTCATCAACATACTCATCTTCTTCAACATCTTCATCATTGAATTCCTCTTCGTTTTCGTCTACATCTTCATATGCACAGTTACCATCATCACTGGCTTTAACGACTTTGGAGTGACTTGAGACACAAATGCGTATAACATGCGTTTTACCTAGCTCGATCAAATTTCGGACTTGTCTATCATTTGTGACATGTATAGGAGGTGTATCCGGATCCAGCTATTGCAATATTGATTCTGGTAGTGAATAAGTGATGTCCAACAACTCTGATTTTGTGTCTAACTTATAATCATCTTCAACCATTTCAAGAAGTTCATCATGTAAGAAGAACATTCTCCCTCCTCTGTGATTATGAACCGCAAATTGCCATGACATATCTTCCTTAACCCATTCTCCATAAACAGCCAGAAATTGAACCATTATCTGTGGACAAAAAACAAATAAAAACACATTAGCTATCTTAAATGCAGACTACAAAAGAAGTCTACACATATGAGCTAGATATCAATCAAACAAAAAAATTAAATTAAAGATTATCTATTACACATATACATGTCAAACTTATACTAAAAAAAACACCATAATTAACACGCATTTAGAAAAAACAAAAACCTCAAAATTCATTACTAATGAACTATAAATGCATTATTAGTAAAATCGTAAATGTAGATTAAAAAAGAAGTCTACTCGGAGCGTGCTTCTTCAGAATTCTACATATATGAGCTAGATGTCAATCAAACAAGAAAATTAATTTATAAAATATATACTATACATTTTCATATCAAATTTTTATACATTACAACACCATAATTAACACACATTTAGAAAAAACAAAAATCACAAAATTCATTATTAATGAATTATAAACGAATTATTAGTGAAACCGTAAATGTAGACTACAAAAAACGTCTACAATTGTAGACTTCGTGTGTAGACTTCTTTGACCTGGAAAGTTAGTTTTGCAATAAGAGCATCAATACGTAGACTGCAAAAGAAGTCTACACAACTATTTGGGTTATTTTTGCAATTGACCAAAACTTTGACTTTATTCGTGTAGACTTCTTTTGCAGTCTACAAAAAGCATTTAGGTTAGTTTTGCAATTGACTAAAGTTTGACTTTCCAAGTAGACTTCTTTTGCAGTCTACACAAATACGCGGAAAATCATTTTTCAAAGTAGACTTCTTTTGCGGTCTACAATCAAAAGTAGTCTTCGTTTGTAGACTTCTTTGACCTGGCGGGTTATATTTGCAATTGACTAAAGTTTGACTATCTGTGTAGACTGCAAAAGAAGTATACTCTGAAAAAAGAGGTTAGTTTTGTGTTTGACCAAAATCTCGATTTAATTAAATAGTAGACTGCAAAAGAAGTCTACTTCGTATGTAGACTTCGTTTGCAGTCTACAAAAATATTGAACCGTGGTCAAGATTTTAGTCAATTGCAAAACTAACCTATTGCTCAAAGTAGACTTCTTTTTCCGTCTAATTTAAAAAGTCAAAGTTGAGTCAATTGCAAAACTAACCTTAATTTTCGACATAGTAGACTGCAAAAGAAGTCTACAATGTAGACTTCTTTTGTAGTCTACTCTATAAAGTCAAAGTTTTGGTCAATTGCAAAACTAACCTCACTTCAAGTAGACTTCATACGAAGTCTACAAACGTTTTTTTTGTTTACAAAGGAAAACGTGTAGACTGCAAAAAAAGTCTACTTTGAATATTTTCAAAAATGGTTTATAAAAGAAGTCTACTTTCGCGAAGCAGATCTGAAAACAGGCAAAAATCAAGTAAGTCTACTTTTTTCGCCGTTTAAGCTTGTTTTTAGCTTCTTCAACCACCTCTAACTTTGAGTCTCACCAGTAACAAAGAATCCAACACCCTGTTATGCAAGAACCATTGAAAATCGTTATGTTTATAAAAGAAAAATTTTGAAGTACAAATTTAAGAGTTTTTTGAAAGAAATTAGAGATGAAATGGAAGACAATAGGTAATGAGATAAGATATTGAGCATTTACACTTAAAAAAATCGGATGGGAATGCATTTAGAGCTCTAAATTGGTTGTTCATGGTGGTTGGCAAAATTGAAGAAGATGACATTTTCGTAAATATGTTGAGATTTTTTGGTTTTTGTGTTATTTGCAATATTTCAGAATTTAAAAAAAATAAGGAAAAAACAAAATATAATGACATTTTCGTGAATATGTGTTGATATTAAGGATAAAGGAGGGATAAAGTGGCAAAATATGAGAGGGAAAAAAATGAGGTTAGTTTTGCAATTGACTTCAATTTGTGGGTTATTTTTGCAAGTCTCCCATCTATCTGTGTCCTTAATTATGTTTATAATTATTTAAAAGATTATGATTCTTTTTAACATTATATTTCATTTACCACTATTATTAGTATGGAGTATTTTATTGTGTGATTTTATTTTTTTTTGAAAAAGAAATTGTCTGACTATTTGGTATCTTAGTTTCCAGTGTACAGTAAAAAATCGGCAGCTTCTATTGGTTGGGTCGATGCAGCTGAACATACTGCTTTGTTTCAGTAAGTACAGTGTTTCAATAATACGGCTCTTGGGATATTTTTGTTCTTTCTTTTTTTCAGATTAAAAACTTAACCCTTGAATTCTATTCAAACGATGAGCTTCTGGAAATCGAATAAATATTGATAGGCGTGGTTTAATAGATTTTATGGACTTTATATTATAGTTTTTTTTTAGAGTTTAGAGCAGAAAATATGTTAATTAGAAATTAGCAGTACATTAGGAAATAAATACATCATGCAATGTTTCTTCCGGGAGAGACATTGAACAATAGCACCATAATTTATTCAAGGCATACATTTACTCCATTCTTATCGAAGCGTTTGTTTAACGTCCGTGAACCAAAAAGTAGATTTTGGTTGGGTGTGTCGATCGACAGTGGTGTGTATGTCGATCGACACGGGTGTTTCTGACTTATGAGAAGTCGGGTTCTGGGTGTCGTGTCGATCAACACGAGTTGAAATTGGACCGATCGGTTTGGTTCCAATTGTCCGGTTCGGCGGATAAGTTTAGGGAACCTAGGTTTCATATTTAAGATGAACAGACGCGTATTGTCTCTCTTTTGGCCGTAAATCTGAAGAGTTTGAGAGAAAAGTCTAAAATCAGAAGTGTTGGGTGATTTTTGAGTGTTCTTGAGGCTGGAGATTGCGTGGGAGGCTTTTGGGAACGAGGAAGGATCGTTGCTGGGTTGATTCGGGTCTGGGAAGGACGAATCAGAGGCTGTTCTTCGTGTTCTTCGTCGTTCTTCATCTTTTCAATCCGAAATCGAGGTGAGTGCGTGACCGTAGGTTTACATAAGTGTAATGAATCAGTAGAATGCGATTGCTTGTTGGATTTCGTGTGTTTTGTGAATGAAATTGTGCAGGAGACTCGATGAATCGCGATGGATTCGAGCCATGAGAGGATAGGCTCGTTTCTGGGTTCTGCGATGTCGTGTCGATCGACACCAGGGTGGTGTGTCGATCGACACGGGGATGTATGTTGATCGACACCTAGAGGTTGTGTCGATCGACACAGAGTTCCTGGATTGGTTCGTGTTTGATTGTTTCGTGAATGCTTGTGTATGCTCATCCTAGTATTGTATCTATTGTTTATGCTTGTGTATAAATAGACTGTAGACGGGATGACCGCGTCGCTGAGTATTTGGGATAACACTCACGCAACTCTTTTTGCCATGTGTTGCAAGAAAAGAGAAAATGTGATCGTAGAATCATGGCCGGGAAGAGGAGATGATCTAGTGTCTCGTCTGAGTGGTTGTAGCGTTAGAATTGCTAGGTTGCTAGTAGATTCTGAAATTGTTGTCATTGGATTATTTTGGAATTGATTGAATTGAATATTGTTCTTATTGAATTGAATGGTTTAGAGAATTAATAAAGTATGGGATTTATTTATTTGGTTGTTATTGTTGATTTTAATTGTTTCTGCGTTGCTTGTGTTTGCCCAGTTGAGGATTATGATCGGTGATGATCATAATCTGAAGGGAAAATTTTTAAATTTTTGGGGCGAGGACTTGTGAGTGAGTCAGATGCCGCGAGTGTGGCCCAGGAGACCACGCAGAAGCAGGTGGCGGACTCGCAGGCGTTTCAAGAGGGGTATGTGGGTGAGACTGCTATGAGTGCTAGTGTGAGGGCTGGTGGGACTAGTGTGGATCCCGAGGTAGCTGGTGGTGCGAGGGGCCCAGGTGGGGGTGTAACCCAAGACCGAGATGATCGCTTGGCGGGTTTGCTACAACTGATTCTGGAGCGGTTACCAGGTGGGGTGCCGGCTCCAGGTCAGGCTCCGGGAGTTCAGCCAAGTGGGGCTGGTGTGTAGCCAGTAGTGCATGGGGTTCAGCCGGGAGTGGCTGGTGTGAAGCCGGGTGTGGCGGTTGCGAATAAACTTCCATCCTACCTGAGGACAATGAAGTAGATGCAGAGGATTGGCACCAGGTTTCTCTCGGGGTGGTGCCAAGCCGGAGGCGGCCGATGAGTGGCGGCGGAGGTTGGAGCGTAACTTTCGCTCCATCTGGTGTCCAGAGGGATACCAGGTCGATCTGGCGGTTCACTATCTGGATGGTGATGCACATCTCTGGTGGAGGGGTGTTGAGGCCAGGCGAGTATAGGCCGAGATGGTCTGAGAGGATTTCTTGACTGAGTTTAATGCCAAGTATTTCTCGTAGGAGGCGGTGGACCGGATGGAGTCGAGGTTTCTGAACCTGGCTCAGGGAGATCGGACTGTGAGGGAGTTCGATTTAAAGTTCGGTCAACTCCTGGTGCATGCTGGTAGGAGTATGGAGGGCGAGCAGGCCCAGGTGAGGAGGTTCCTCGGGGGACTTCGAGCTGAGTTGAGGATTCGCTGCAGGGCGAGTAAGTTCGCCATGAGGGCGGAGCTGGTTGAGACTGCTACGGCGATCGAGGAGGATCTCAGAGAGCAGGCTGTGGTGGTTGGTCCACCGGTGCAGCAGCAGAGGAGGTTGCAGCAGCAGACACATTTGAGCAGGGGCGGCAAGCTTGCTCAGGGTTAGAAGAGGAAGTGGGAGAGCACTGCAGGAGCCAGTCAGGGTGGTTCAGGATGCTACGGGTGTGGTGGTATGGGCCACAAGGTGGCGGAGTGTCCGAAAAGGAGAGAGGATTGGGCGGCTCAGGTGTGCTATCACTGCATAGAGCCGGGGCATATCAAGCCCATGTGTCCTAAGCTACAACAGATGACGGTGTCGGCAGTGCAGCCGTTGGTGGTCCAGCCCTTGGCTCAGATTGCGGGGACGCCGCGGGTTTTCACGTCGGCAGAGGCGGGCGGTTCTAGTGCCAGACCGATCACATGTATAATTTCTGAGTTATTCTTTTTAAATTCTTTTGGTGATTGAATTTAGTATGTTTGGAAATTGTGTGTGTCTGTGCTAGAGCGTCAGGTCATAAAGCACATGGGATTTGTGCAGGGACCTTAGTTGTGGATGGTTATGAGTCCCACGTGTTGTTTGACTCGGGAGCTACGAATAGCTTCATTACTCTGGAGTGTGCGGAGGGCAGTGGGATCCGGAGCGATTCCGGAGAGCAGCCAGGGGTAGTTAAGGTTGCTGGAGGCAGGTCGTTGGCTACTTTTGGGCGGGCTCGAGGTGTGGATGTTATGGTGGCGGGAGAGTTGAGGCCAGTAGATCTGGTCATTAGTCCGGTGGAGTTGTACGATATCATCCTGGGTATGGAATTGTTGGATCGGTACAGGGTTCACCTGGATTGTCATCGAGGACGTGTGGTGTTTGAGCGAGAGACAGGGAGGTTGGTGTTTCAGGATGTGAGACCGACTTCCGGGAGTTTTATGATTTCATCAATACAGGCCGAGCAGTTGATTGAGAAGGGCTATAAGGCGTATCTGGCGACGATAGTGATGTCGGAGACTGTTGGAGAGGTTGCAGTTGGGGATATTCGGGTTGTTCAGGATTTCCAAGAGGTTTTCCAGTCGTTGTTGGGATTGCCACCATCGCGGTTGGATCCTTTTACGATTGAGTTGGAACCAGGGACGGCTCTGATATCCAAGGCGTCTTATTGTATAGCTCCAGCAGAGATGGCAGAGCTGAAGAAGCAGCTGGATGATCTGTTAGGGAAGGGGTTCATCTGGCCTAGTGTTTCACCGTGGAGAGCACCGGTGTTGTTTGTGAAGAAGAAGGATGGAAGTTTCCGGTTGTGCATTGATTACCGGGGGCTTAACAGTCACTATGAAGAACAGGTATCCTCTACCGCGCATTGATGAGTTGTTGGATCAGTTGCGGGGGGCTACTTGGTTCTCCAAGATTGATTTGGCTTCGGGTTACCATCAGATTCCGATTGATGAGGCAAATATTCGGAAGACGGCGTTCCAGACGAGGTACGGGCATTATGAGTTTGTAGTGATGCCGTTCGGGTTGACGAATGCATCAGCAGCGTTCATGCGGTTGATGAACGGAATGTTCCAAGACTATCTGGATGTGTTCGTGATCATCTTCATAGATGATATTTTGGTGTATTCGAGGAGTCCAGAGGAGCACGAGGTGCATTTACGGTTAGTGCTGGAGAAGCTGCGGGAGTAGAAGCTGTATGCGAAGTTGAGTAAGTGCAGTTTCTGGCAGTGAGAGATGAGCTTTCTTAACCACGTTGTGTCTGCAGAGGGAGTTTCTGTAGATCTGGCTAAGATTGAGGCTATCAGAGGTTGGCCTAGACCGAGGAGTGCCACTAAGATCAGAAGTTTTCTTGGGTTGGCGGGGTATTACCGGAGGTTCATCAAGGGATTTGTGAGTATGGCGCAGTCGATGACAAAGTTAACAGGGAAGGATGTCCCTTTTGTATGGTCTTCAGCTTGCGAGGAGAGTTTCGGGAAGCTGAAGTAGATGCTGACTAGTACACCAGTTTTGGCATTACCCAAGCCGGGTGAGCCTTATGTGGTGTATATAGATGCTTCAGGAGTTGGTATGGAATGTGTGCTGATGCAGCAGGGGAAGGTTATTGCGTATGCTTCGAGGCAGTTGAGGAAGCACGAGTGCAACTACCCTACCCACGATTTGGAGTTGGCTGTGGTGATTTTTGCACTTAAGATTTGGAGGTCTTATCTGTACGGCGGGAAGGTGCAGGTATTCACAGACCACAAGAGTCTGAAGTATTTTTTCACTCAGCCAGAGCTGAACTAGAGACAGAGGCGCTGGATGGAGTTAGTTGCAGACTATGACCTGGAGATTGGGTACCATCCGGGTAAGGCTAATCTGGTGGCAGATGCATTGAGTCGGAAGAGGGTTGCTTCAGATCAGGAACGGGATATGGAGGCTCTGGTGAGCGAGATCAGTACCTTGAGGTTGTGTGTGATCTCACAGGAGCCGTTGGGGTTAGAGGCAGCTAACCAGGCAGATTTGTTGAGCAGGATTCGGGTTGCTTAGGAGAAGGATCAGGGTTTGATTGATGCTTCTAAGGCGGCCAGTTCAGAGTATGTGGTCTCAGCGAGTGGGATGATACTGGTAAACGGGTAGGTTTGTGTACCCAAGGACGAGGATCGAAGGCAAGAGATCCTGAGAGGAGGCTCATTCGAGCATGTTATCGATTCATCCGGAAGCGACCAAGATGTACCGTGACCTGAAGCGGTATTATCACTGGGTCGGGATAAAGAGGGATGTGGCTAGCTAGGTTGCAGCGTGCAACGTGTGTCAGCTGGTGAAGGCTGAGCATCAGGTTTCGAGTGGTATGTTGAAGAGTTTGCCCATTCTGGAGTGGAAATTGGATATAATTACCATGGATTTCATGACTGGGTTGCCGGTGTCACGCAGACTTATGATGCGATTTGGGTTATCGTGGATTGTCTGACCAAGTCAGCACACTTTCTGGCCATTAAAAAGACTGATGGAGCGGCGGCTTTGGCTAAGAAGTATTTGCGGGAGATATTGAGGCTGCACGGGGTGCCAACGAGTATTGTATCACATAGGGATCCGAGATTTAATTTAGAGTTCTGGAGGGCGTTTCAGGCTGAGATGGGCACTAAGGTGCATATGAGCACAGCGTATCATCCTCAGACAGATGAGCAGTCGGAGAGGACGATTCAGACATTGGAGAACCTGTTGAGGATGTGCGTGCTGGATTATGGTGGTCATTGGGCGAATCATCTGAACCTGGTGGAGTTTGCTTACAACAACAGTTACAAGGCGAGTATTGGGATTGCTCCATATGAGGCTCTGTTTGGGAGGTCGTGTAGGACACCATTATGCTGGACTCAAGTGGGGGAGAGGAGCATGTTTGGTGCAGATTTTGTTCAGGAAACGATGGAGAAGATCTATGTCTTGAGACTGAACATGAGAGAGGCTCAGGATCAGCAGAAGGGTTACGCTGATAGAAGACAGAAGGAACTAGATTTTGAGCTGGAAGATCTGGTGTATCTCAAGGCAGCGATGTTGAGGGGTCCTAACTGATCCATTTCAGAGAATAAGCTGAGTCCGAGGTTTATGGATCCGTTCAAGGTGGTGGAGCGGGTCGGGCCGATAGCTTATCGGTTAGAGTTACCTCAGAGTATGAAGGCTTTTCACAAAGTCTTCCATGTTTTGATGCTGCGAAAGTGTGTACATGAGTCTGAGGAGGTGTTGGCTAGGATACCGGAGGATCTTCAGCCTAACATGACGTTGGCGGCGAGACCTGTGAGGATTCTTGAGAGGAGAGTCAAGGTGCTGCGTCGGAAGAGTATACCGTTGGTGAGTGTCGTGTGGGACTGTGTCGGTATTGAGGAGGAGACTTGGGAACCAGAAGCGTCGATGAAGAGGAAGTTCTCGAAGTGGTTCGAGAAGCAAGCGGTGGCTTGAGTGTCTTTCTGGTTTTCAGAGTCTGTATTAGCATGTTGCTATGTTGTTGTTATGTATTTCGTTTGTTGTTGTAACGAGTATACATTTAGAGATTTAATAAGATGAGTTTCCCTTATTAAATGTGTTTTATAAGATGGGAGTTCTTATATGTTATGACTGGTGGGGTCATGTGATGGCTAGGAATGGAAGTTCGATGAGTCTTACAACTTGTTCATGTTCTAGGAGTGGCTAGAAATGAGCTTGTTCATGTTCTAGGAGTGGCTAGAAATGGAGGCTCTATGCGAGTTAGAACTTGTCTATTCCTAGGGAGAATCTGGAATAGAGGTTTTATGGTGGTTAGAACTCGTCTATTCCAGGGCCTCTAGTGGAAACACCTAGTGGGGGTTGTTTCGGATGACCTAGTGGGGGTAATAGATGTGATGATATTCCTGGTGGGGGATGTCATGATGGAGCCACGGAGGTGATTCCGGTTGATAGGTGCTTATGATGCGCATTCAGAGTATTGCTCCATAGGATGGGTGGGTTTCCTACATACTTGAGGGATGGTGGTTCTCTCCAGGGGATGGGTGGGTTCCCTGCATATACTCGAGAGTTGGTGGTTCTCTCTAGGGGACGAGTTGATTCCCTACATGTACTTTGAGGGATGGTGGTTCTCTCCAGGGGACGGGTGGATACCTTGCACACGTAGCTCAAGGGGTGACAATCCTGCGAGTGGGTGTGGTGTATATGTATATGAGTTATGAGTATGAGTTATGAGCAGTAGCGCCTGAGCGTGGTCGTGAGTATGAGAGTGGATGAACTTCAGGGATCGGGAGTGGATCTCAGGTGGTGGTGACCGGGTGGGGTCAGGATTGCAGCTGTGGTGAGACGGTGCAATGTGGCTAGTATGAGCCTAGTAGAGCTCGGGGATCAGGTGTGATCTCGAGTGGTGCTGACCAAGGGTCAGGAGAGTGGATGTGGATGTCGAGTCTAGGGTTTTGCGGATGTTTGGAACCTCAGTTCGGACAACCCTGGTAGCATATGTAGCGTCGTTGGTCGTACTTGTTCTTGTTTGATTGTTGTGCGATCATTTGGTCCAATTTAGGGTCAACGGTTGGTCGTGCATGTTCTTGTTTGATTGTTGGGCGATCAATTGGGCAGCCCTAATCCGGACCAGTGGACGTTGCATCGTTGATGTTCCCGGGAGAATCTGGTCGGGTTTTAGGCAGAAGTGTTAACCTTAGGGAGACGGAATCGTGTGATTCGAAGTCGAATCCGTGTTAGTGGGGGAGAATTATAACGCCCGTGAACCAAAAAGTGGATTTTGGTTGGGTGTGTCGATCGACAGTGGTGTGTATGTCGATCGACATGGGTGTTTGTGACTTATGAGAAGTCGGGTTTTGGGTGTCGTGTCGATCAACACAGGTGGTGTGTGTCGATCGACACGAGTTAAAATTGGACCGATCGGTTTGGTTCCAATTTTCTAGTTTGGTGGATCGGTTTAGGGAACCTAGGGTTCGTATTTAAGAGGAACAGACGCGTTTTATCTCTCTTTTGGCCGCAAATCAGAAGAGTTTGAGAGAAAAGTTTGAAATCAGAAGTGTTAGGTGATTTTTGAGTGTTCTTGAGGCTGGGGATTGCGTGGGAGGCTTTTGGGAACGAGGAAGGATCGTTGCTGGGTTGATTCGGGTCTGGGTAGGATGAATCAGAGGTTGTTCTTCGTGTTCGTCGTCGTTCATCATCTTTTCAATCCGAAATTTAGGTGATTGCGTGACTGTAGGCTTACATAAGTGTAAGGAATGGGTAGAATGTGATTGCTTGTTGGATTTCGTGTGTTCTATCAATGAAATTGTGCAGTAGACTCGATCAATCACGACGGATTCGAGCCATGAGAGGATAGGCTCGTTTCTGGGGTCTGCGATATCGTGTCGATCGACACCAGGGTGGTGTGTCGATCGACACGGGGCTGCATGTCGATCGACACCTAGTGGTTTTGTCGATCGACACGGGGAGTGTATCGATGGACACCTAGAGGTTGTGTCGATCGACACAGAGTTCCTGGATTGGTTTGTGTTTGATTGTTTCGTGAATGCTTGTGTATGCTCATCCTAGTATTGTATCTATTGTTTATGCTTGTGTATAAATAGCATGTAGACGGGATGACCGCGTCACTGAGTATTTGTGATAATACTCAAGCAATTCTTTTTGCCATGTGTTGCAGGTAAAGAGAAAATGTGATCGTGGAATCATGGCCGGGAAGAGGAGATGATCTAGTGTCTCGTCTGATTGGTTGTAGCGTTAGAATTGCTAGGTTGCTAGTAGATTATGAAATTGTTGTCATTGGATTATTCTGGAATTGATTGAATTGAATATTGTTCTTATTGAATTGAACGGTTTATGGAATTTATAAAGTATGAGATTTATTGATTTGGTTGTTATTGTTGATTTTAATTGTTTCTGCGTTGCTTGTGTTGACCCAGTTGAGGATTATGATCAGTGATGATCATAATCTGAAATGAACATTTTTAAATTTTTGGGTCGGGTCGTTTCAGTTTGTGTTAAGTAATACCAATTTAAAAGGCTTTGTTTAGTGAAGGATTGATCTTCTCTAGTTAGACAAATACAAATAAATCAACCTAGAGATAGACGTACGTTTCCATGCATCTACAATTTAGATATTCTTCGAAGAGTCTATCCTTTTTTTTTTTTTTTTTTTTTTTGAGAAAAAGAAGTCTGATACGAGAGATAACGTTTACTCACAATCTAATATCATCGCTTACAAATCTACACTGCAATAAAATAATAAAGGCAAACTTATTCAAATTAAAATTGAGTTTTGTAATTGTACGACTCTCGTTTCTCATTTCCATTCAATTGACGAATCTATGCAAAATCTCAGAAGATTTAAAAGTACCTGTACAACTGGCACTAGCTAGGTTCCACTATGTGACATCGCTTTCTTCTATACAAATATCAAATTCAATATGAAACGTTTTATCTTAATCCTTCCTATTTTATATCAGTTTCAGTTTCCTTTTAAAGTATTATATGCTTGGATTCTTCAAATTGGGACTTTAAGCAACAAAAAAAAAAAAAAAGTTTGTGATAAGTGTTGCTGTAATAATCTAATCAGTGTATGTTAGCGTAATTAATTTGACATCCTTTTTCGACGCCAACAACATCATTAGCTCGAGCGGTGGCTCAATTATAAGATGACTTTCAAATGTAAAACGAGAAACAAATTTCGGATTGTTTTTCCTTCATTAATTAACTCATAGTATAACATGTTCCTTATATATGGAACATAAAACCATAGCCTCTCTCAACCATAACAAGGGAAATAACCAACATTAATTAATCCGGATATATAACTTGAAATAAATAACCCCAAAATGGTTGGCAGAAGCCATATATACCTTAATTGGTATGGCTCATACTAGAGCAATAATATAAGAGAAAATTACTGAAATAGCATAGAAAAGTTGTTATATTACTAGAATAGCATACATTTTTTGGAAATTACTCAAAAGTTTTTAAAGCCTAGTAAATTACAATAAACACCCTTGGTTATTTTTTTTTAATTGAGGTTATTTATAATTAAAAAATGATTAACTAATCCACGTCACTAATCACTGTTCCATGTCACTAATTAGGTTAACCATCTTAACAAGTCAGAGAAGGAAACTCAAAGGACGGAAAATTAAAAATTCCGTGTGTTGTCGTCGAAACTTCTACTGTTTTCTCTCTAGTCGATTTCTGAGAAACATTCACCGCCGTTGAAGTCGAAACGTCTGCTCTGCATTTTCACAGTCGGATTTTTGTCGAAGGTTAGTATAAACAGAGGAGTGGGGATTCTTCATCTTCCTTTGTTTTATTTTGTATTTTCAGATTTATTTTGAGTATAATCTGAGGAATCGAAGGTGTTTGTCGCTTGTTAACGGTATTGTGGCTGATTTATTATTCTGTGGCGGCTTGTTTATCGTTGCTAGTGGCTGTTTAAGTTATTTATTGCGGCTGATTTATTGTTATGCTATGGCTGATTTGTGTTGTGTTGCGGCTGATTTACATGTGCAATGCTATTGTGGCTGAGTTTGTGTTATGTTAAATCAAACATAACACAAACTCGTTTATTTGTTTGTTGTGGCTGAGTTTGTGTTTGATTGCGGCTGGTTTATTTGTTAGTTGTGGCTGAGTTTGATTTTTGTTGCGGCTGATTTATCATTAATATGTTATGTCTTTTATGTTCAGATGTCTGAATATCATGCAATTCCTGAAGATCAAGCAATTCCTGAAGATCAAGCAAAGGATTACCCTCCAAGACTATGCGCTGAAGGGGCTTCTAAGATGGAAAATAAAAAAATTAATCACAATGTCCATTTGGGAGAGTTCCCTAGAGTCAGAGACGCAATAGGACATGATGTGTGGGAACACATGAAGCAGTTTCCTGTTGGAGTAGTTGCTAAGCTAGCTGATAGCCAATTGGTGTGGTCTGGGAAGACTGTACACTATCTACTATGTAGACAGCTACGAGTACATGACAAGGAGATTTGGTCTCTCGTTGTTGATCAACCTATCAGGTTTAGCTTAATCGAATTTGGTGCGCTCACGGGTCTAAACACAGATCCACTGCCAACAGAAAGTTTTGAACCTGAGCAATACGAAACTTTCTGGGAGGAGTTGAAGGTGCCACTTGGGGTAGGACCCAAGTTAGATGAATTGAGGGCAGCATTAGAGGGCTGTCGAGGCTGGAGTTTTGAAAAGAGGAAATGGTTAGGGCTGTTGCTTCTTCAAGCTATGGGACTTTATGGCTTGCATCATAATTCTAGAATACCCTTTGAAAGTGCAAAAAGAGTATTCAATGATGAAGCCTTGAGGAGTTATCCGTGGGGTCGGACTGCATTCGAAGTTCTGGTTGGTTCAGTTAAGATGTTGAATCCAGAAGGAAAGTCGTACACCATTAGCGGCATGAAGGACGTGTTGCTGGTTTGGGCGTATGAATCTGTGACCTGCTTCGGAGAGCGGTTTGGAAGAGTAGTCAATGAGAACGAAATTCCTCTTTTGCGATGGGGTGGAACCCGTACACGTAAAAGTCTTACTACAACCATAGCTGAGGAGATCAGAGACCAAGGTGAGGTAAGAAGGTTGACTTCGCTGAGTTATGGATCTTTTTATTCTGTCTGACTTATGTGTTACTTGATGGCTGAGTTATGAATCATTTAATGCCTGACTTATGATTCATTTGATGTCTGACTTATACGTTACTTGATGGCTGAGTTATGAATCTTTTGATGTCTGACTTATGAGTTTATGGATGATTTACTATGCAGGTGCGTGTGAAGAAAATGGTCATGAAGGAGGTTGTAGAAGAGCTGTTTCCGCAGTGGGCGAGTGAATAAAATGACCCAGAAGTTGTAAATCTGGTAACATACATACATGCGGGTAGGTTTGTTAGAGGTTTTTGGGATGTAAAGAGCGATGGGAAGAAGAAAAAAATGAAGGCTGCAGTTTCGTTAGATTCCGATCAACCCCCCGCCAAAAAACAGAAGAAAGCTACGAAAAAACAGGAAGTAAGCAACAGTGAGATTGTGTTGCAGCATAGTAGCTACAAGGATATGAGGAAAGAGACGGATTTGACGACCGTAGTCAATGTCCTGGAAAACCTTGTCAGAAGATTTGACAAGTTTGACAAATTTGGTAGTAGAATAGACAGTGTTGAGGCGCAGTTAAACGCCTATAACACAAAATTTGGAGAGTTGTCAGATTTGAAGAAGATGATTGGTGATACAGTCCGAGATGCTGTGGAAGAAAGAGTTGCATTTATTGAGAATAATCGGATGCAAATGAGAGAGCGTCTGAATGCTCTCGAGGCACGAAATAGTACTCAAAAGGATGATAACCAATCAAAAGTGAACAACTTCCCGCAGAAATCCGTTAATAGTCTAAAGGTACGTTACAGTTGAGTTATGTTTATTTTTTACGACTGAGTTATCCTTATTATTCGATGACTGAGTTGTGTTTATATGTTAATACAGCCGCAGAAGGACGAGTTTAAAAGTCCTGAACCGGATAAAAGTCCTGAACCAGTCAACAGCCCCCTGCATAATGTACGTTACAGTTGATTTATGTTTATTTTTGACGGCTGAGTTATGGTTACTTTTGACGGCTGAGTTATTACCTATATTTGACGACTGATTTATTACTTATTTGACGGCTCAGTTATAGTTACATAACGACAGATTTATTCTTTTTATTATGGCTGAGTTATGTTTATATGTTAATACAGCTTAAAAGTACTGAACCAGTTCATAAGACCAAATTGAAATTGGCTGAGGAGTTTGGTAATGACGAAGAAGAAATAGTTGATTTCGTTACTGTTTCTCCTGCTAAGAAATTGGTTGAGGCAAAAAAGCAGGAGGCTGAGGTTAAAAAACAGAAGGAGGCCGATGCTTTAAAGAAGAAGGAGGCCGCTGCTTTAAAGAGGAAGGAGGCCGCTATTTTAAAGAAGGCGGCCACTGCTTTAAAGAAGAAGGAGGCCGATGCTTTAAAAAAGGAGGGGCAAGTAAGAAGGAGGACAACGAGGAATCGTAAAGGCAACGACAATCCGAAACCTTCGGAAGTGACTATCCCAGCAAAGAAGAAACATATTTTAAACGACGACAGTGAGATTGTGGATGTCACCAGCAAATTTGTCGCAGAATATAACGAAGTGCTGTCGGAGTCTGATGAGGAGGAAGAGGACAGGATTAGGTCGGAGAGAATTAAGGCTTATCGGGAGTCAAGGGTGAAATTATCTCCTGATGGGTCTTTAGGGAGGCTAGAAAATGATCCTCAAGCACGAGTTTTTCCTTATATTGGAGACAATGGAATGACGTGCATGAGGAAAAATTATGAACCTTCACCGGCAATCTATGATCCTGTCGCACCTGCTGACCCGGTTAAAGTTGCTAAACTTTTGGATTACCTAAAGCCATTCGAGTATGACCCTTTAGAGCATATGTTAATACGGCTATTAGCAATATTTGCCTAAACTAACTTGTGTTTAATTGTTTTAGGGATGTTCCATTTACAAAGGGTACAGACGAGATCGAGTTCTACAGAGTTCTCATGTCTGAGAGAAAGTATTGGCCAAGGATAGATTATGTATGGCTGTCTGATGATGTAAGTATACTGTTGGGGCTGAGTTATATATACGTAATGTCTGAGTTATTAATTATATGTCTGTGTTATGTAGGCTTAAGTATGCTTTATGTCTGAGTTATAGATTATATGGGGTTGAGTTAAATATACGTAATGTCTGAGTTATTTATTATATGTCTGAGTTATGTAGGCTTAAGTATGCTTTATGTCTGAGTTATAGATTACATGGGGCTGAGTTAAATATACGTAATGTCTGAGTTATTTATTATATGTCTGAGTTATGTAGGCTTAAGTATGCTTTATGTCTGAGTTATATATTATATGGGACTGAGTTAAGTATATTTTTTCTTTGTACAGCATATTTCCGCGTATATGAGAATCCTCATAAAAAAATCCATACTAGATCCCTCCCCATTCTACTCCAAGCGAATTGGATTTATGGACATTTGGTTTACTGCAGTATGGTCTATGGATTACATACAGTTCAAGATCAAACCAAAGACGTTTAAGTTCACAGTTGGGTATGAGGATTTAGTAAACGGCAAAACTCCTAATGACTTGCAAACAAACAAGAAATGGTTAGAAGATGTGGATCACTTGTACGGAGTTCTACAAACTGGAGGAGATCATTGGGTGGCATATCACGTGGACCTTGTTAATGAGAAGATCAACGTTTACGATCCCATCATTGGGCAGGTGACACCCGAAAGTGAAAAGAAAATCCGTGATTCATTTAGGCCATTTTCGCACATGATCCCATTTATAATTAACGAATTAATTCCTGCCAATCTCCGAAAACCTACATTGAAGCAGTTTTCGTTCCGAAGGAGGAGCGGCAAATACATCCCACAAAATGTCCAAATTGGCGACTATGGGGTGTATGCATTGAAGTTTGTCGAGTGTCTAGCGCTTGGCACTACTTTCCATGGGATAAATGATGCGAATATTCAGGGTTTACGGGTGAAGATGGCATCAGAGATCTTAGATGAAGGAACTTATAATGTGTTAGGGCAGTTCACATAGGGTTTTGTGAAACACTAAAACACTAAAGAGATTGTATTGTATTTTATTGATTTAAAAAAAATTAATAGCAACTCTTCGGTTACTGAGTAAAGGCTGGCTGACTTATGTGTTAGTCAGCGTTTACTCTCCTTAATAGCGACTGACTGAAGCGGCTGACTTAAGAGTGACGAATTCATGTTTCGGCTGAGTTATATAATGCTTTGTGCAAAATAAGCGGCTGACTTAAGAGTGACGAATTCATGTTTCGGCTGAGTTATGAATGTTTTGTGCAAAATAAGCGGCTGACTTAAGAGTGACGAATTCATGTTTTGGCTGAGTTATGACTTAAGAGTGACGAATTCACGTTTTGACTGACTTATATAATATAGATTAATCATTACACCTAATATAGGAAGCGTCTCGAGAGTATTAATTAATTTCAATATAATTACGTATTTAGAAAACCCTAGGTTAGCAACCAATGGGGCTCCTCACTTTCTCTTCTCTTGCGAAGTAAAAACTTAAAATCTCAATCAATCACCTATAATGGCCTCTCCGTCACGATCCCCAAATCTGCAACCGGATTCTTCCTCTACTACCTCTGAAACTCGGTTCCCTAGACTCGAGAGGGTTGGATATATCATTAACTGCGACGTAGATCCATGTAAGTCTCCTCGACTTCCCGTGTTCATGATCTTCATGGTTCTAACTTACTTCTCAGTGTCTGACCCCTTTTCTCTTTCCCTTTATGTACGAACCAACAACAACCACTGAAGCCCCTCAGGAGATCGCTGAGTACACGATAATGGGAGGAAATCTCTTGTAAGTTCCATGAACCAACCCTGTTTCTCGCTATTACAAACTTACATACTTCTAACTGCATACATGTCAATTCAAATACCAATCTCAAATTTTGCAGCACTAATCTGAAATCTGTTTCTCTATTGCGAGATGACCAAACGACAGGGCCATCGACAACTATGCCCGAAAGATGTCACGAAACGGAGAAAATTTTTTGTCGTATGAGGCAATTCTCGAAAGAGTTTTCAGGTAAACTCTTAGGCAACATGTGTATTGTATTGAATGTCGAATTCTGTCATTATGTGTATTCAGCATCTATGAAATGTCGAATTCTTTGCAAGTCAAATTTTCGTTGTTTTCAACCTGGTGAAATTAATACTGTCAAACTGTGATGTTTCTTGTATTTTGTTTGTTTCTCATTGTGCAGGTACTACCAGAACTTTCTCGCTCAAAGGAACAGAGATCGGTTCGAAGAGGAGACACCGAAAGTTGGAGATGAAGGCAAATCATCTCGCCGGAGTCCAAGTCAACCACCAAATCCGAAGAAACACAGAGCCGATACCTCGCCATAGCAAATCGGCACGCCAATTCGACTTCTATCTCAAGCTTTCTGTAAAAGATTGAACTTTTTTAGTTTTGTATGAGAAGTCTGCTACTATATCTTATGTTTTGTATGATAAGTCTGCTACTATATCTCCAAACTGAAGACTTCCCTATCTCTTCTACGAAATTATACACATACACTTTGTTCTTAAACCCTAAACCCTAAACCATAATTACTAGAGGTATAGCAAAAGATACACATTGTTCTTACAAAACCTTAAACCCTAAACCCTAAACCATAATTCCTAGATGTATAGCAAAACATACACATTGTTCTCACAAAACCTTAAACCCTAAACCCTAAACCTTAATTCGTAGAGGTATAGCAAAACATACACATTGTTCTCACAAAACCCTAAACCCTAAATCCTAAACCTTAAACTCTAAACGAAACCCTAAACCTTAATTCCTAGAGGTATAGCAAAACATACACATTGTTCTCACAAAACCCTAAACCCTAAACTCTCAACCCTAAACGAAACCCTAAACCCTAAACCATAATCCCTATAGGTATAGCAAAACATACACATTGTTCTTACAAAACCTTAAACCCTAAACCCTAAACCTTAATTCGTAGAGGTATAGCAAAACATACACATTGTTCTCACAAAACCCTAAACCCTAAACCCTAAACTCTAAACGAAACCCTAAACCTTAATTCCTAGAGGTATAGCAAAACATACACATTCTAAACCCTAAACCCTAAACCCTAAACAAAACCCTAAACCCTGAACCATAATTCCTATAGGTATAGCAAAACATACACATTGTTCTCACAAAACTCTAATCGAAACCCTAAACCATAATTCGTAGATGTATAGCAAAAGATACACATTGTTCTTACAAAACCTTAAACCCTAAACCCTAAACCTTAATTCCTAGATGTATAGCAAAACATACACATTGTTCTCACAAAACCCTAAACCCTAAACCCTAAATAATCATATAATCATATAAATAATAAATCATATATTCTCTATTATATAAATATGGCGTGTGAATATATGTACGTAATCATTACGCACGCATTTGGTACTCTCGATACGCTAAGCATATTAACCTTTTCTATGCTATTTGAGTAATTTTCTCTATTTTTTATAATATTTCTGGCAACTACGCAGTAACCCAACAGTTTTCGGTATTTTCTATAAATACCAAGTGAACACTCAGTAACCGAACATTCGTTTATTAACTTTGAACTTGTTTTCTCCTTTTACAATCTCAAATACAAGTTAGTTTTTCCTTGTTCTCCTAGTATATGTAATTCACGTTATTGCAACTTGATTTGTTTATATGTTTAGAAGATATATTAACATCCTATTTTCGATATACATGCAACATCAATGGCAGAATCGAAGAAGATGATGAAGCGTCCAATGGAGGATGACCATCGACGAAATGCTATTAAAAAGGCCAAAAGGGAAAATGAGGACTATTACAAGACGTTGATCCTCTCGCTCAAGGAATAGATTAATATAAAAGTTGAATTGCATGATGCTTTTGTGGAAGTTATGTTTATTTCTGCGAAAATGGATTTGCTTGAAGAATTTATTGGGAAGGAAAAGGTTGACTTCCTTGCTGAGTTGGACAAACTTGCAGCAGAACTCGTTGACGCCAAAGAAAAGATGTATAACGCCAGCGTTGAAGAACTTGATTGGATCAAGATTCATGAAAAATAGGGATATATGTTTATCTAATGCTTATGCTTTAGTAGTCTTATGTTTATGTTTATGTTTATCTAACTTTATCAAATGCTTATGTTTTAGTAGTCATCGTAATAACTCAGCCTAACATTTGATATAACTCAGCCGAAACTCAGCCTATAACTCAGCCTAACATTTGATATAACTCAGCCTAACATTTGATATAACTCAGCCTAACATTTGATATAACTCAGCCTAACATTTGATATAACTCAGCTTAACATTTGATATAACTCAGCCGAAACTCAGCCTATAACTCAGCCTAACATTTGATATAACTCAGCCTAACCCTAATATCGTGTGTACATAACTCAATACTTTATAAAGTTACGTTGAAGCTTTTATAACCTAAACCTAGACTATCTGAATGGAAACTAATTGTTAAGATTTATGTTCTTTTTGAATTTGTGAGTGGTCACTCCAAAGAACTCGATACGTAAACTCTCAACCCAAATTTATGACATTCCCAAACCATGCCATAAGTCAGCCATTAGGTGCATATAAGTCAGCCGAAACGTACTAAAAAAATCTCACGACGTTTCGTATTTTTGGCGGGAAAAAAAAAAAAACCAAAATTTATTCAATTTTATCTCGCGACGTTTCATATTTCTATATATCTGTATATGTATATATATACCTTCTCGTAAAGCTTGCCTCCCCCCATCACATTCTATCCTACACTGTTTTCTCTCTTCTCTGTAATCTATCTGTTTCATATTCATTTTCGACATGTCGGTTGTCCCACACTGTAGTTCCAAGTTATTCAGCAGTGTCGATGCCATATTATACTCTGCTGATCGGGATCACCTCCCCGTTCTAAACCCTGGTTTTGGTATTATTGATAAAACAACCATCACGTGGTTCAAATTTTTACACGAGCTCTCGAAGGCGATCCCGGAGATTCTTCGAGAAGGATGGGTTCATGAGTGGCCGACTTACAGGTTCATTCCAGATTATTTTAAGGAACGATGGTTTCTTAAACTCGCTGTAAGCCAACACTAATATCTTTCTTTCCCGATCATTTTATCAACAACAATAATATTTCTTTTTTTTTTTTGGGTAGCGAAAATACAGATGGGAACTGAGACACACTTTGACGATTTGGACACATTTTAATCTGGTGGCTAGAACGTTATTTCGAACTCAAATGCGCACGTTAAGGAGGATATGGGTGCATGGTGGCGAGAAGCCAGATTGGATAAACACTATAGTTTGGACGAATCTGGTCGATATGTTTGAAGAGTTTGGCCCTGATAATTTTGGTTTTCGAATGTAATTTAGTTATGATAGCTTTAGTTATTTGTGTTTCATCTCTTTAAACTAGCCATATCTTTTGTGTGTTTGCATGAATAAATCAGCCGCATCTTTTGAGTTTTGGATGTATATATATTTAAACCAATAAGTCAGCCGCTTCTTTTCAACAAATCAGTCATAACTTAGCCGAAACACGAATTCGTCAATATTAAGTCAGCCGCTTCTCTTGTAGACAGAAGGCTGAATTAATTGATTTACAAGTCCAAAATTACTATGGCTTCATTTATTATGCGATGGTCAAAAACGTATGAAAATTTACTTTTTTGGTTGATCAGTCAAGTCAGCATTTACTAAAAATATACGAACAATTGTTTATCTACTCAGTTACCGAAGAGTCGCTTTTGATATAACTCAGCCGCTTCTCTTGTAGACAGAAGACTGAGTTAATTGATTTACAAGTCCGAAATTACTATGGCTTCATTTATTATGCGATGGTCAAAAACGTATGAAAATTTACTTTTTTGGTTAATCAGTCAAGTCAGCATTTACTCAAAATATACGAACAATTTTTTATCTACTCAGTTACCGAAGAGTCGCTTTTGATATAACTCAGCCGAAACTCAGCCTATAACTCAGACTAACATTTGATATAACTCAGCTGAAACTCAGCCTATAACTCAGCTAACATTAGATACGTCAGCCGTGAAGTTAACCTTAAGTTACACATTTTTAAATTTAAATAATATAGAATATATGATTTATTGTGGCGTCTGAATATGTAATCATAACCAAAATTAATACTCTCGAGACATTAATCTGACGAGCTATATGGCGCTTCCTATATTATAGGTGTAATGATTAATCTTTTGGAAACTAGGAGTTAGAGCATGTACAACGGATAGAGACTTGATGAATCTCTAAAAAATAGTATTATACTGTATTCATTTTCATTATTTGTTTAAATTTTAAATTAATAGAAAAACGTGGATCCAATAGAAAATGAACATATGTTCGTGGAGGGTATGGCTAATACTGTTTCTCAAATGAGAAACTTAAGAATCTCAATTCCCTTCTCTCTCCAGCTTTTTATTATTTTATACTTTTTTATTTGATGAGAAACTGATGCTAGAGACTCCGTTGTACCTGCTCTTATGATTGAACTTTTAGGAACTATAATAAATAAGTCAGCCTTAATACGTTTACGTCACTAATAACTCAGTCATAACTATTCAGTAACCGAACAGTTTCAGTAACTCAACAGTTTTCGTTTTTTCTCTATAAACACTCAGTAACCGAACATTCGTTTTTATTAACTTTGAACTTGTTTTCTCCTTTATCAATCTCAAATACAAGTTAGTTTTTCCTTGTTCTCCTAGTATATGTTATTCACGTTTTTGCAACTTGATTTGTTTATATGTTTACATTATATATTAACATCCTATTTTCGATATACTTGCAACATCAATGGCAGAATCGAAGAAGATGATGAAGCGTCCAATGGAGGATGACCATGGAGCAAACGATGTTAAAAAGGCCAGAAGGGAAATCGAGGAGAATTACAAGTCGTTGCTCCTCTTGGTCAAGGAACAGATGAAAGCTAAATCTAAATTGCAAGATGCTATGATGGAAGTGAAATCTATTAATGCGAAAATGGATTTGCTTGAAGAAATTATGGGGAACGAAAAGGTTGACTTATTTGCTGCTGAGTTGGATGAACTTGCTCATAAACTCGTTGAAGCCGAAGAAAAGATGGCCAAAGTTGAAGTTCCAGTAATTGATTGGATGAAGCTTGGTGCAAAATATATGGCTGACTAAATGTTTATCTAATGCTAATGCTTATGTTTATGTAATGTTTATTACTCAAATTTTTATGTATTTTTAGAACTCTGATGTTTATGTATTTTTCGAACTCTAATATAGAATTTGTTTATTTTATCATAACTCAGCCTAAACTTCATTTATAAGTCAGCCTAACCTTTGACATAACTCAGCCTAAAATTCGTTTATGACTCAGCCGTATGAGACCCTTTAGTTTGTATTTTGAAAATTTAAACCAATAAGTCAGCCGCTTCTTTTGCTAAGCTGTCATAACTCAGTCGAAACACTAAGTCAGCCTTTACTCAAAATATACGAACAATTGTTTTTTCTACTCAGTTACCGAACAGTTGCTTTTCGTAACTACTCAGTAACCGAAGAGTTGCTATTTTTCTTTTTTTTAAATATATAAATACCATTTAAACACTCATTAACCAGTCATAAACCCTACTTGTTTTTCTACTCAGTTACCGACCAGTTGTTTAGATTAAAGGCTGAGTAACACATAAGTCAGCCTTTACCATCTGTTTAGATTTTCATTAACTTTATATCTCTAGAGAAATCCGGATCAAGTATGTAAATCTCCTACAAACTCACATTTTTTTCAACCTCTTCTTCCCGGCTTCTACTCCATCTCTCTCTCTCTATATATATATATATATCTCAATGTCTTGGTTGCAGAGCATTCCGGAAAAGTTCTTCTCGAAATACATAGAAGGAAGAAACGAAAGAAATATGATGGAGCTTAAGTCGGACGCGTCTGAGAAAACATGGAAGGTGAAGATGGAAGGTCGGAGACTCACCTTTGGATGGAAAGAGTTCGCATTTGCACATGATTTCCGAGTCGGAGACTTCGTCATTTTCAGACACGAAGGAGAATTTTTGTTCCACGTCACTGGTCTTGGACCTAATTGCTGTGAGATTCAATATGTACAGTCTAGCAACAACGTCGATGATGATGATGATGTGGAGGGGGAGAAGGAGGAGGAGGAGGAGGACAAAGAGAAGAAGAGAGAAACCGGTGAGAGTAGTCAAAGTGAAAACAGATTTGTGACAATAACTGTCACACCAGCTAGTCTCAAAGATTCTAGACTTGTAAGTTTAAGTAAACTCTCTTGAAGGAATTTTGTTATTCGATTTTTGTCGTTATTGATGCTTTGGTTCAAAGATTTTGTCTCTTTCTTATGCAGCATATTCCACTGAGCTTCACTAGGGCTCACCAGATGGAAAAAGCAGGAGGGAAGGAGATTACTATTTTGGACCAGCATGGAGTAGAGTGGCCAGTGTATCTATGCGTGCCAGACATACGGATGAGGTTGCGCTTTGGTTCAGGGATTAGAGAATTCTTCAAGGCTATTGGTGTTAAGGCGTACGAATCTTTTGTGCTGGAGTTGGTTTGGGAAGACAAAGCATCTCCTCCTATGCTCAAGTTCTGCTCCAAGATCGAGGCATGATGCTCAAGTTATGGAACTTTGTGTGTGTTTTTTTTTTTTGATGAAACTATATTGCTTGTTTTTTTTTCTTTTGGATGAAACTAAAGCTTTTTTTTCTTCAGCCGTATAAAGTATTAAAAGTGCCATACCCTAAACTCGAGATAAATAATTTTGAGGTATAGGTTCTCTTTCAATATATAAGTCATATTGAACGTGCCTTAAGTCGGCCATTAGGTGCATATAAGTCAGCCGCGCAACGTGTAATTTATCTCGCGACGATTCGTATTTCGGCGGGGGAAAAAAATATATTTATTTATTCAATTTTATCTCGCGACGTTAAGTGCATATAAGTCAGCCGAAACATGTAATTTATCTCGAGTAGATTCGTATTTCGGCGGGAAAAAAAAACATTACTTATTCAATTTTAACATGCGATGTTTCGTATTTTCGAGATGTTTTACTAACATATATATGGCTCCATATACTAGGAGTAATGATTAATCTTTTGGGAACTCTAATTTCTTTTGGGAACTCTAATTTTTTTAAAATATTACGCGTTTGGACGAGTTTCCATCTTCGTCTTCTTAAATTTCGAAAGAAAATGTCTTCCTCATCTAACCCAATCTCATTGTCGTTTATTAACAATCAGCTGTATTGTAATCATAAGTCAGTCATTTATTGACAATAATTCAATCTTTACGGCTGATTTATCGCATTAACAAAAACACAAATCCATACATATCCAAACAACAATTTTAAATCGGACAAGTTTTTGCATTATGCCCAGGCTGTTTACAACGAGAACATGCGTGTCGTTTCCTATGACGTTTGTTCTCAAGGGCAACTTCTAAAGCAGATTTCATCCTACTTTTCTTAGGCCTTCCTGATTGTTGACGAACAAGCGGGGGCAAGCACGGTTGGTTAGGAACGTTATTTGGAACTTGGAGCGCTGAATCTATGGGCATGATCGACTCAGCGTATGCGTTTACCAAAAAACTGCTGTAGTAGTAAGGACTGCACAAGGATATACGACAAATTATTCTATCCTCGCCAGCTGCGATTGCATGCACGCATGGTAATTTCTCGTGTTCAAAACGTCGACATGTGCATTTTTGATATGCTCAAATTTACCCTGAGCTACTCTCTCAAATTAAGAGATCAATGTAGTACTTGGGGATCGAATCCACAGGGAATCGAATAACACAACCAATTCTTGAGTTCAAATTATGCTAAGAAAAAATGTATGAATGAAGTAGAAAACAAAAAGTAAACAAATGAAAGATGATAAAGTTTCAAGTAATCAATTGGACAAGGAGTTAGGCAATGGGTTGTTCGCGGGAATGAATCAAAATCGATCGTGTCGATCGACACAGATGTCTGTGTCGATCGACACAGATGTCTGTGTCGATCGACACAGAGATAAAAACGTTAGGATTTGTTAAGTGCAGTTCTAGAACATAAACACGAATGTAAAATCAATCAACTCTCGTTACAGAGACTATCTATAATTAGATTCATAAATCCCAAATTTCTTTGCGAACCTAGAGAATTAAATCAAGCTTTATAGTTCAAGTTTAATTGCTCACAAAATTCCTAAACCAAATTTCTTTGCGAATAAGTAATTTTGCTCATCTAAGATTATTTCAGGTTATCAATAATACTTTCGCATCTATTAAACAACCTATGATATCTAATTTTAGTTGATCAATCCTAAAATCAGAGTTAAATCAATCTAGATGAAGAACATAAAGATAAATCCTAACAGGGTTTCAATCCTACCAATTTCTCATCAAACCCTAGAATTACCCTAAACCTAACAAGCAAACTACTCAGACATAGATGCAGTAAACATTATGAATGAATAAAATTGCATTAAAAATAGAGTTAGAGATACAGAAGGGTCGAAATCTGAAGGTCTGGAAGTCCTGAAATCTCCCCCAAAAGCTCTCCTCTCTTAAGTCTCAATATAAAAGTCCAAGATATATCCCTAAAATCATAAATAAAAACTATATATAAGGTTTAAAATTCCGACTGGACTTTTCAGGAAACTTCTGGGCTTTGTGGGCCCAAGAGGAAACTCATCAATCTTCACGTCAGACGAGCTTGTGTCGATCGACACACAGGACCGTGTCGATCGACACATACTAGAAAACTCGATTTCAACTTGATCACTTCAGCTCGTATTCCCTCGATACTCCAAAATGCTCCAAAAGCTTCCATAAAGCTCCAATCGTCCTTTAACCTGCAAAGACTCTAAAACACTCGAAAAATACCAAAAAGACTCTATGAAAAGGACTTATATCATGGTCGAAAACGGGTAAAAACCATGATATATCAACTCCCCCAGACTTAGCATTTGCTTGCCTTCAAGCAAAACAGACACTAAAAATGTGAAAGAGGTTTGAAAACGCAGAAACTTACCTTCCCTTGGAGTAGTGAACCGACCCTTTCAACTAGTAATCCACATAATGCAAAACCAATCCAAATTCATCCACGACTACTCAACATAACCCGTTAGTTATCATTGCAAGGTCTCGTCCTAGATCTTGACGCCTAAAGCCTTCTAGACTCATTCCCATTCCATACCATGACTAGTGAATCCATATAACTTTCAGTACCCTTTCTCCCCCAGACTTATTTAATTCGAAATTTTTTTTTTTTTTTTTTTTTGAATGAATGGAATGTTGAAACTCAAAAGCAGTGCTTTCACTACTGTTGTTCCTTGTGAGGAGACAGGGTCGTGAGATCGCTCGTCCTCTACATCCGTTCTAAGGGACTTAGACTGCTGCTTTTGAGCTCTGGGGGATCACCTCTTGAGTACTGATTCACTGGAATTGTATTTCCTCATCTGGTACTCAAGAACTATCATATCACCCCATTCTTCATCATTTTTTTTTTTTTATAATTTAGGGAGAGGAGTACCATTAGTTTCAACAGGAATTTGCACTATTCAGGTATGAATGAGGAATCAAGCTTTATGAAAATCAATCACCGAGGAGACCATATAATTAGCTCTAACCTGGCGGATTATGTTGGAAGTAACGGACGTCTCTAGTTAACTGGTCAGCCTTAGGATTTCCCATTAGTCTGATTCTGAAATCGATCCTGGAAAAATGGTCACACAACTGTAAAGAACAATCCACTAAACCAAAAGAAGGATCATTGTTTCCAACTGACTATTTTGACTCAATAAAAACGTTTTGGACTGACTTTCAAAAACGAACACAAAGTTAGCAACTACCTCCCCCAGACTTAAACAACACTGTCCCCAGTGTTATCAAGCTGAGTTCGGCATAAAGAATCAAAAGGATAGCGAACTTGAGAAGAGAAAACGAAATGTTACCAAGTGTTTTCCCCGTGTCGATCGACATAGCAAACCGTGTCGATCGACAAAGGTATTCGAATCGTATCATGAGTTGTGCGGAATTGGAGACAAAATGTCGAACTGTTATCGTGTGCTGGGCCGGCTTGTCTGTGGGCCATGTCGATCGACACACAGGTCCGTATCGATCGACATGGTCGTTCTTCTTCCGTTTTGCCGAAAAAATTCCTTCACAAAATCCATGATTTCTCTAGACTAAATTTAGTGAAAACTAAAAATTCGAATAATATACACTTACCAGTGGGTTGCCTCCCACTAAGCGCTTGTTTTCAGTCATTAGCTTGACTGTGTCTGGACTATGGTGGATCAGTGAAGGGAACAACTCCAGGAAAGAGCTTCATGGTGTTTTGCAACATCTCTTGAACTACTACCTCTCCTTTCTCCCTTAGCTCCATGGGAAGGATGATTCTGAACCTGGAGAAGGGTTTGGAAGTCTTCTTGCGCTTGGACTTCGCTGGTTTGGTGACTCTATCAGATCACTGGGAGATAGGAGTTGAAGGAGAAACTCTGGGGATCTTCTCCACGTCATCTCCAAGGTTTGAGCATTGTTGTCCTCCATCATTGACGGTCATACAAGAATTCTCCTTCACATGAACTGCAGGGTAGAAGACATTCTTGTTGATCTCTGAGAAGGATATTCGCCGGTTTGGGAAGTCCACTATCGCACCCACAGTGGCAAGGAAGGCTTGCCCAAAAATCAATGGGTCATCGTTGTCCTCCTTCATCTCCATCACATGAAAGTCAGTAGGAACAAGGCAATCTCCCACTTGAAGCATTAGATCCGGAATGAAACCTTTCGAACTTGTAGAAGAAGAGTCTGCAAACTTGAGAGATGCCCTTGGAGGTTCCAAATCTGTAATTCCTAGCTTCTTCGCCATAGCCATAGACATGACATTTACATTAGCACCTATATCACAGAGAGAGTCCTTTAGTTCTATACCATTGACTAAACATGGAACAACAAACCTCCCTGGAGTTGCTAGTTTAGTCAGCTTCCTCAACGATGGTTGAGCAGGTTTCTCCAGAGTCATGTCTTGAATCAATGTGCATACTTCTACGGACAGTATAGCACTGAACTGCTCAGAACTCAAGTTCTTGATAGCCATCCTCTGCAAGCACTTTCTGACCACCGGAGAGAGCTTCTCAACACCTATCAATGGAAACTCCACAACAAGCTTATCCATGATGGCCTTGCATCTAGCATCCTCCAGCTCTTGCTTAGACCTCCTAGGATATGGTATCTTAGGCTTGTAAACTCTCTCTTCTGCTTTGGCTGAAGTCTGGGACGAAGTTAGGCAGTCCTGGGTAGCGTGTCGATCGACATAAGAAGTGTGTCGATCGACAGGAGACTTCCTGTCCGATGTATCACCGATTGCGTAACACTCTGTCGATCGACAGGCTTCTGTGTCGATCGACACGGTGCTCTCTGTGAAACTAGACTCACAATTCAGGGCTTGTGTCGATCGACACAGCCCTGTTGTGTCGATCGACACGAGCTCTACTGTCTCCAAATCTGCGACTTCTCCTTCCTCACACCCCAGAGTGATTGCATTGATATGCAACCTTGGGTTCGTCTCAGTCTTAGCCGGTAGGAATTCTTCTTGCCTTTTCACCAACTCCGCCGTTTGAGCAACTTGGATATCCAATTTCTTGACATGGGTGTTCAGAGCTTTGAATTTCCCATTCAGATCTTGATACATCGCATCCATTTTCCCGTTGAAACTCACGGTCATCTTCTGCTGCCCTTCCAAGATCTGCTCTAGCATGGATTTCATCTCGCTGCTCTCTGCTGTCTGAGGAGGAGGTGCCTGATAGGAAGATGAACCATAGTTCCTAGTGTAATTGCTGCTCTGAAATGGCTTTTGAAAGTCATTCTTCTGAAACCCTTGTTGATTCCCAAACCTCTGACCCTGAAAGCCACCTCCACTGATGTAGTTCACATCCTTTTCCTCTGGCTCGAAAGTCTCTACCTCTGCAGCAAACTGAACTGACTTCTTCCCGACGAAAAAGTTATGCACAGAATCCAGCTTAGCCTTTACCTCAGCAATTTGGCTTCCATCCATGTTTCCACCCAGCTTTTTCCTTTCGAAATCTGCATTCTTGGTACTGTTGCTGGAAGCCAAGTTATCGATGAGAATCAGTGCATCTTCCGGGTACCTGGTGTTGAAGTTCCCATTGCTAGCTGAATCGAGGGCTATCTGATACCTCCAGTCAATCCCTTTGAAAAAGATGCCCAACAGCTGGACATCACTAAACCCATGGTGAGGACAATCTCTCTGGTAAGACTTGAATCGCATCCAAGAATCCTTGAATGCTTCAGCAGATCCCTGTTTGAAAGTAGAGATCTTGTTCCTCAAATCCTCAGACCTTGCCTCATTGAAGAAGTTGTTGAGGAAGGCATTCTTGGTGTCCTCCCAAGTAGTCAACGATCCAGGCTCCAGCTGCTTCAACCAGTAGGCTGCTTCTCCACTGAGAGAGTATGGGAAAAGCTTGCAGTAGAGGTAGTCGCTAGAAACTCCATTTGCCTTGATGCTGGATGCTAGGTCCTCGAACCTCTCTAGGTGATCCATGGGGTGCTCAGAAGAAAGGCCATGGAATGGGTACTGAGCTACGAGTGAGAAGTAAGCTGGCTTCAACTCGAAATCGTTCCTAGGGAATGCTGGAGGTCGGATTGCTGCCCTGTTGGCATAGAACTCATCGGGCCTGTTGTACTCTCCCAAAGTACGCCCACGCCCAGCTGGCTCCTCAAAAATAACAACCCCGTTCTCATCAATCCTCTGACCCTGAGCATTTCGTCTGCGACCCTCATCATCCTCAAAGAACCCATCTTCACCCCTGATCAGAACTAATGGATTCATTCTGGTTGTCCTTGTCGCTGCTCGGTTTGCTCGTTCTAGCTTTCCAATCTCTGGGTTGAGATCAACTAGCTCTTCATTTCGGTTGTGTCTGGTAACGCGAGGATGCATAAACCTGAAACACACAAAACAAAAAGAAAAGAAATAGTAAGTAAAATAAACAAAAATAAAAACTTAGACAAAATTATAATATCACAAATCGATTGGTTAAATCGACTCCCCGGCAACGGCGCCAAAATTTGATATGCTCAAATTTACCTTGAGCTACTCTCTCAAATTAAGAGATCAATGTAGTACTTGGGGATCGAATCCACAGGGAATCGAATAACACAACCAATTCGTGAGTTCAAATTATGCTAAGAAAAAATGTATGAATGAAGTAGAAAACAAAAAGTAAACAAATGAGAGATGATAAAGTTTCAAGTAATCAATTGGACAAGGAGTTAGGCAATGGGTTGTTCGCGGGAATGAATCAAAATCGATCGTGTCGATCGACACAGAGATAAAAACGTTAGGATTTGTTAAGTGCAGTTCTAGAACATAAACACGAATGTAAAATCAATCAACTCTCGTTGCAGAGACTATCTATGATTAGATTCCTAAATCCCAAATTTCCTTGCGAACCTAGAGAATTAAATCAAGTTTTATAGTTCAAGTTTAATTGCTCACAAAATTCCTAAACCAAATTTCTTTGCGAATAAGTAATTTTGCTCATCTAAGATTATTTCAGGTTATCAATAATACTTTCGCATCTATTAAACAACCTATGATATCTAATTTTAGTTGATCAATCCTAAAATCAGAGTTAAAACAATCTAGATGAAGAACATAAAGATAAATCCTAACAGGGTTTCAATCCTACCAATTTCTCATCAAACCCTAGAATTACCCTAAACCTAACAAGCAAACTACTCAGACATAGATGCAGTAAACATTATGAATGAATAAAATTGCATTAAAAATAGAGTTAGAGATACAGAAGGGTCGAAATCTGAAGGTCTGGAAGTCCTGAAATCTCCCCCAAATGCTCTCCTCTCTTAAGTCTCAATATAAAAATCCAAGATATATCCCTAAAATCCTAAATAAAAACTATATATAAGGTTTAAAATTCGGACTGGGCTTTTCAGGAAACTTCTGGGCTTTGTGGACCCAAGAAGAAACTCATCAATCTTCACGTCAGACGAGCTTGTGTCGATCAACACACAGGACCGTGTCGATCGACACATACTAGAAAACTCGATTTCAACTTGATCACTTCAGCTCGTATTCCCTCGATGCTCCAAAATGCTCCAAAAGCTTCCATAAAGCTTCAATCGTCCTTTAACCCGCAAAGACTCTAAAACACTCGAAAAATACCAAAAAGACTATGAAAAGGACTTATATCATGGTCGAAAACGGGTAAAAACCATGATATATCAATTTTCTTGTTTCCAAATTCACAATATGCAAAGACGATCCATATGTAACTTTCGTGTGATAAGGATCAATCCTTTGTGTCGTCATAAGTCTGGCGGCAATGACACGGCCCTATTTATAATACATAAAAAATTATTTAAACATTACGGCTGGGTTATGGACCAATAACGACTGACTTATGAACTGCAATGGCTGACTTATCATAAAGGCTGGATTATGGAACAATAACGACTGACTTATGAACTGCAATGACTGACTTACATGTAGTAGTTTCTCGACACCACGTGAAAGCGTGGTTGGCTGCGATTTCGCATCCTCTCTCCGTTCTTCAAACCATCTGGTCATCATAACCCATATCGATTCTAATAGTCGAACAATGTGAAGACTTCTAGCATTTGACAGTGCTCTGTTCATTGATTCCGCTATGTTCGTAGTCATTAAATTATAGCTTTGGCCCGGGAAATGAACACGCGCCCACAGTCGGACATCAGCTCTTTGGAGGTAGTCATGAAGTTCAGGATTAATCGCTTCAATCTCCTCGAACCTTGTATTAAAGTCAGAAACCCTAAAACATTTTGCCGCTTTCTTCACCAGACGAAAGACATCTTTTCCCTTGTACTGTTGCAAAATGTTCTTATATAAATGGTAAGTGCAAATTCCACGAGAAGCCAACGGAAACACATTTCCAATTGCTTTTCCTATCAAATTATGCCTGTCCAAGATAATCGCAAGAGCCTCATCGTCAGGAATCAAAATTTTTAGTTGCGTAAAAAACCAGTGCCATGAATCATCATTTTCAGTGTCAACCACACCTAAGGCTATTGGGAAAATCTGAAAGTTACCATCCTGAGCTAGTGCTGTGAGAAGTGTCCCTTTGTATTTACCGTTAAGAAACATATCGTCGACAATGACAACTTTGCGCATGAAAAGAAACCCATTTATGCTCGCACCAAACGCAAGGAACACATACATGAATCTTCCAAATTCATCAATTTGAAGACGCGTAACCGTACCCGAATTTGCCCTTCTTATCATATATAGGTAAGGAGGCAAGTCTTCAAAACCACTCTCAGGAGTTCCCATATCGATTTCCCTTGCAAATTTTAGCGTCCTATGTGATTTCCAATAATCCATCTGTCCACACGGAAAACGTAAAGTACAAGTAAGTAAATCAGGTGTAATAAACAAATAAGTCAGCCGCAACTTACCAATAAATCAGCTGAAATAGAAGTCGTCGCAACGTACAAATAAATCAGCTGTAATATACAAATAAGTCAGCCAAAACGTACTAAAAAATCAGCTGAAATAGAAGTCAGTCGCAACGTACTAATAAATCAGCTGTACTATACAAATAAGTCAGCTGCAACGTACTAGTAATTACCTTTACACCAAAATGCTTATTGATATTTATTCCAACACTCTTAGGTCGAACAGACGGACCAACGTCGCCGAGATACTCCGTGTACAACTGGCCTAAAATATCTGGTGTTGCTTGTCGAGATCGATTAGAACGCTCAGTTACAGAACATGTATGCTCCGAATCGTAAATACGAACATAAAATGCCGGTAATTCCCCTTGTGTAGAAGCACGAACTCTCCAGAGACATCCATCAACCCAACACTTAACAATGAGTGTGTCCGAATTGGATACGTCTACATCAAAATCAAATTGATCTCTCACCGTAAGAAGTTTCAGTTGTTTCTCCAAATCGGCTTTACTCTTGTATCGTTGCCCTACCGCGAGGTTTAGCGAAGACATCTCCAACCTTAGAACCTCTGGATTCCTTTCCGATTTGCTCACCGACATGTTGTGAGCTCTCTTCTTAGGCGGTAGGGTCGGTGAATCTTCGTCTTGTGTTGGAAACTCACCGTATGAACTGAAGTTATCATCTTCAGATGAAGCACCATCCGAGTCGTCGAACATATCAAATCGGCTTTCAAATTCATCATCTTCTTCGTCTTGTTCGCCTACTTCGGATTCTCCACCTACTTCGGATTCCCCGCCTACTTCGTATTCTTCACCTTCCATTTTACTTGCGCAATGCATGTATTCATCGTCGCGTTTATCTTCATATTTTGTTTCACCACCAGGACAATTATCATTACTGAAACCACCGTAACTGAATAACCTTTTCTTCTGCTCTCTCACTTCGTCATTCCGACTAATTTGGCTCTCCTTTTTCTCCGTAATCTCTACACAGAGAAGTATGTGTTTGAATTTCCTTAGGCTTAGAAAACCTATGATCTGTCGAGTATTGGAGACGTAAACTGGTGGAGTATCGTGCGCCATTATTTTCAAAGTTTTATTCGAGAACATGTATCTCAGCTGAATCTGATGGCTCGACTTGTTCAATCCGTAATCATCGAGTACAGACTTCACAAGTTCGTCGTGTGTTGTTTCATCATTTAAATACAGAACTCTACACCCTCTACCGTCGGCGTTGAATACGTATCTGTTTTTCTTGATCCAGTTACCGGGAACAATAATTACCGGATCCATAAGATCTTGAACAAAGATCAATGAAAAAAAAAATGTGGAAGAAGACGATTAAGTTTCTGGGTATCAGATGATAAAGAAGATAAATAGATGAAGAAGAAGAAGAAGACACAACGTCACAACATAAAACTCTAACAATGACATGGAAAATGACATGGAAAATAGGAGCTGATGACATGGAAAATCGGATTTAATGTTATTAATTTTTTGCTTATATGGCAAGTGAGGCACAAAATGAAAACGTAAATCAGCCTAACTAAATCAGTCATCAAATGCATATGTAAGTCAGTTGCTACGTGAATACTATTTCAGTAATAAAAACAACAAAAATCGGGTTCGAAAAGAGGCCATAAAAGGGCGTAGATCAGCTGGAAAATATTATGTCAGCTGTATCGTCCAATAAATCAGCCGTCAAATGAATGCTATTGTAGTAATTAATCTTTCGCTAATAAATCAGACGTAATATGGCCGAGTTTACTATTAATCAAGCTAAACACGGCTGATTTACGTTAATTATACTTAAATCAGCCGTAACAATCTTTCAAAGGTCAGCCGTCCGTTTAGTAACACAGCCAGTCGATGATCATTCTGTCATCGTGAGAAACATATCTCAACCAGCCGATGTACAAATCAGCCGTCATATATGTACGTAAGTCAGCCAGAAGATCTTAAATCAGCCACGTTTTGTAAGTCAGCCGTATCGTTTGGCTTATTTGTATATGTAAATCAGTCAATTTTTTTAAGTCAGCCACATCGTATATATAACTCAGCCGTCAATACCGCCGTAATGCTTTACGGCTGAGTTCATTAATACACGTCAGCGATTTCCTATGTGGCGCCGGGTTTTATCTGACGTGGCACTCAAAAGTAATGGCATTCTTGTAATTAGGTTTTTTGTCATAACGTAATTACAAGGGCACGCTGGGCATTTAAAATAAATCAGTAATAAAAAAAAAGTTTTGTATACTTCTAGTAATATTACCTAATTTATGTGCTGTTTAAGTTAAGTTCCCATAATATAAAGCAGTATTAGCATTATGTTGCTAGAGCATTTTTTTTTGTGCAACTATTTGATTCTCATTACTTAAAGCATTACATTACATGGGTAGAATGAAGTTATCAAAACTCCTTGATAAGAACAAACAAGCTTGAAAACAGTAAACATTAAGGAAGATAAATCTTCAAGACAGAGCGACTGTAACGCCCGTGAACCAAAAATTGGATTTTTGGTGGGTGTCGATCGACACAGGGGTTGTGTGTCGATCGACACGAGTTAAAATCAGACCGACGGTTTCGGTTTCTGATTGCCGGTTTGGTGGGCCGGTTTAGGGGACACCCTAGGGTTGTATAAAAGAGCTGGAACAGACGCGTGTTGGTCTCTTTTTGGCTGAAAATCAGAGAAAGAGGAGGATTTGAGAGAAAATCAAGAGAGGTTGTGAGTTGTGTGTGATTGAGGGTGAAGGACAGTTTCTGCTCGAGTGTTTGAGAGGGCAAACGGCTGGGCAATTCGAGGAGGATTGGGGTGAATCTTGGTGGGTAAGTTTTCCGATCTCTGCTCTTGATATAGGCAAAAACGGTTTGTCTTTTCGTTGTTGATTCATCGAGTTATGGCTGTTTGAACTCGATGGGTCTGTGCAGATAGGTTGTCTGCGATCAGTCAGCTTCGGGGTTGATTTCCGATCGAACCAGAAAAATTCTGGAGGCGGTCCGAATACCGACGCGTAGCTGTGTCTGTCTAGTTTCCAGAACAGTCGTCCGTTTTGGTTTTGGACCAGTGGTTCGTCGTGTACGAGTCGGTTTGTAACCATTGGTCCCATTCTCATTTTGATTCTTCGAGGTGAGTGCGTGATCGTGGGTTGTGTGGGCATAGGAATTGATGGAATGCGTTTGCTTGGTGTTTTCGTGTGTTTTTTGGTTGGAATTGTGCAGGTGACTCGACGAATAGCGACAGATTCGAGCCACGAGAGGATAGGCTCGTTTCTGGGTTGTCGTGTCGATCGACACCAGGGTGGTGTGTAGATCGACACAGGACGGAGTCGTGTCGATCGACACCTAGTGGCTGTGTCGATCGACACAGAGTCCCTGTAATCGTTTGTGTTTGGTTGTTCTTGTTGTTTGCTTGTGTGCTCATCCTGGTATTTGTCTATTGTTATGTCTATACTTAAATAACCCGTAGACGGGATGACCGCGTCACTGAGTATTTGTGATAATACTCACGCAACTCTTTTTGCCATGTGTTGCAGGTAAAGAGAAAATGTGATCGTGGAATCATGGCCAGGAAGGAGAGATGATCTAGGGTCTCATATGGCTGTGTGCTGTTGTAGAATTGCTAGGTTGTTAGTGAATTCAGAGTTGTAGTTAATTGGTTTATTGATTATTGGTTATTGGTTATTGTTTGGATTGTTGAATTGAACCGGTTAGATTCAATAACTATGGAATTATTGAATTGATTGAATTGGTCTAATTGTTTTATGTTTTCCGCATGTGGTATTGGCCCAATTGAGGATTATTATCTGTGATGATAATAATTTGAAGGAAAAAATTTTAAATTTTTGGGTCGAGTCGTTTCAGTTTGGTATCAGAGCCCTAACGGTTCTAGGGCGGCCCTTATGGTTCTAGGGTGGGTGATTGATTAATTGATTGTGTGATAATTGATTGATTGCTGTGTGGGTTTGGATAAATAGATCATCTCTTCCGAGCCTTCAATGAGATTCCACAGTAAGTGTTTTATGACTTTCTGTTTTGTAGTACTTAGTACTCTGCTGGTTAGGGCAGAGTGATGGCTACAATGGCTAAAGGCAGAGGTCGTGGGGGCCGTGGAGGCCGAGGTGGTTGTGGTGGGCGCGGGCGAGGACTGCAGGTTGAGTCTGATGCCGCGAGAGTGGCCCAGGAGACCACGTAGGAGCAGGTGGCAGACTCGCAGGCGTTTCAGGAGGGGTCTGTGGGTGAGACTGCTATGGATGCCAGCGTGAGGGCTGGTGGGGCCAGTGTGGGTCCCGAGGTAGCTGGTGGTGCGGGGGGCCCAGGTGGGGGTGCTCCTGTAGGTGGGCCCAAGACCGAGATGATCGTCTGGGTGGTTTGCTACAGTTGATTCTGGAGCGGTTACCAGGTGGGGTACCGGCTCCGGGTCAGGCTCCGGGAGCTCAGCCAGGTAGGGCTGGGTACGGCCAGGAGTGGCTGGTGTGCAGCCAGTGGTGGCTGGGGTTCAGCCGGTAGTGGCTGGTGTGTAGCCGGGTGTGGCGGTTGCGGAGGAGTTTCCATCGTATCTGAGGATGATGGAGCAGATGCAGAGCATTGGCACCGGGGTTTTCTCGGATGGTGCCTAGCCTGAGGAGGCCGATGAGTGGCGGCGGAGATAGGACCTGGCGGTTCACTATCTGGATGGTGACGCGCATCTTTGGTGGAGAGGCATCGAGACCAGGAGGGTGCAGGCCGAGATGGTCTGGAAGGATTTCTTGGCAGAGTTTAATGCCAAGTATTTTCTATAGGAGGCAGTGGATAGGATGGAGTCGAGGTTTCTGAACCTGACTCAGGGAGGTCGGACTGTGAGAGAGTTCGATTTGGAGTTCAGTCGGCTGTTGGTACATGTTGGGAGGGGCATGGAGTGCGAGCTGGCCCAGGTAAGGAGGTTCCTCGGGGGACTTCGAGCTGATCTAAGGACTCGCTGCAGGGCGAGTAAGTTCGCCACAAGGGCGGAGCTGGTTGAGACTGTTGCGGCGATTGAAAAGGACCTCAGAGAGTAGGTTGTGGTGGTTAGTCCACCGGTGCAGCAGCAGCAGCAGAGGAGAGTTCAACAGTAGGCGGTTTCGGGCCGGGGCGGCAAGCCTGCGCAGGGTTAGAAAAGGAAGTGAGAGAGCACTTCGGAACCGAGTAAAAGGGTTCAGGGTGGTCTGGGATGCTTTAGATGTGGGAGCATGGATCACAAGCTTGGAAGTTGTCCTAGGAGGGACGAGTCGCGGGATTCGGGTGTTGAATCCAGTCTGTTTTGGAAATTGTGTGTCTTGTGATAAATGTTAAGGTTCTTTGGCACGTGGGAATTTTTGCTGGAATCTTATTAGTGGGCAGTTTGAGTCCCATGTGGGCTTGATACTGGAACTGCGAATTGCTTCATTACTCCGGAGTGTGCGGAGGGCAACGGGATTCGGAGCGATCCGGGAAAACAGCCGGGAGTAGTTAAGGTTGTGGGTTGCAGGACGTTAGCTACTTTCAGGCGGGCACGTGGTGTGGATATTTTGGTGGCGGGAGAGTTGATGCCAGCAGATCCGATCATTAGTCCGGTGGAGTTGTACGATGTCATCATTGGTATGGATTGGGTTGGATCGGTATAGAGTCCATTTGGATTGCCATCGAGGACGGACGTGTTTGAGCGAGAGTCTGGGAGGTTGGTTTATCTGGGTGTGAGGCCGACTTCCGGGAATATCATGATTTGGACTACATGAGGTAGCTCTGGTCTGAGAAGCTTATTGAACGTTTAAGAATTTATCGCTCTAGGGTATGAGTAGATACCCGAACAACTCATAAGGAGATGGTTAGTTCTCCAGAGGGGATGGTGGTTCCCCTGTTTTTATTGTATTTCACTAGGGGATGGTGGTTCTCCTGTGTTATACTGAGAGATGGTTGTTCTCTCGAGGGGATGGTTGTTCCCCTGCAGATACCAAGGGCTCAAAGGATGCGTTCCTGAGGGTATGAGGGGTGTATTGATGAGTTGGGAGCAATGAATGTCTGAAAAGGTGTGGATAAGCATAGGACCAGATGTGGACCTCAGATATCATGCGGGTTGATCTAGTGTGGTGATGCCAATTGGTTTGACGAATGCGCCAGCATCGTTCATGCGGTTGATGAACGGGGTGTTCCAGGGGTATCTGGACGTGTTTGTGATCATCTTAATTAATGATATCCTGGTATATTCGAGGTGTCCGGAAGAGCACGAGGTGCATTTAAAGTTGGTTTTGGAGAAACTGCGGGAGCAGAAGCTGTATGCGAAGTTGAGTAAGTGCAGTTTCTGGCAGCGAGAGATGAGCTTTCTTGGCCACGTTGTATCAGCAGAAGGGGTTTATGTAGATCCGGCTAAGATTGAGGCTATCGGAGGTTGGCCTAGACCGAGGAGTGCCACCGAGATCAGAATTTTTCTTGGGTTGGCAGGTTATTACCGGAGGTTCGTCAAGGGGTTTGCGAGTATGGCGCAGCCTATGACGAAGCTGACGGGGAAGGATGTTCCTTTTGTGTGGTCTTCAGCTTGCGAGGAGAGTTTCAGGAAGCTGAAGGAGATGCTGACTAGTACACCGGTATTGGCGTTACCTGAGCCGGGTGAGTCTTATGTGGTGTATACAGACGCTTCAGGAGTTGGTCTGGGTTGTGTACTGATGCAGCAGGGCAAGGTGATTGCGTATGCCTCAAGGCAGTTGAGGAAGCATGAGTGCAATTACCCTACCCACGATTTGGAGTTGGCTGCAGTTATCTTTGCACTTAAAATTTGGAGGTCTTATCTGTATGGCGGGAAGGTGCAGGTATTCACCGACCACAAGAGTCTGAAGTATTTCTTCACTCAGCCGGAGCTGAACCAGAGACAGAGGCGCTGGATGGAGTTAGTTGCAGACTATGACCTGGAGATTGGGTACCATCCGGGTAAAGCTAACCTGGTTGCAGATGCGTTGAGTCGGAAGAAAGCGGCCTCAGATCAGGAGCGAGATATGGAGGCTCCGGTGAGAGAGATCAGCACGTTGAGGTTGTGTATGATCTCACAGGAGCCGTTGGGGTTAGAGGCAGCTAACCAGGCAGATCTGTTGAGCAGGATTCGGGTTGCTCAGGAGAAGGATCAGAGTTTGATTGATGCTTCTCAGGCGGCCGGTTCAGAGTATGTGGTCCCAACGAGTGGGATGGAACTGGTGAACGGGCGGGTTTGCATACCTAAGGATGAGGATTTGAGGTAGGAGATCTTGAGGGAGGCTCATTCGAGCATGTTGTCGATTCATCCGGGAGGGACCAAGATGTATCGTGACTTGAAACGGTATTATCACTAGGTCGGGATGAAGAGGGATGTAGCTAGCTGGGTTGCAGCGTGCAACGTGTGTCAGCTGGTGAAGGCTGAGCATCAAGTTCCGAGTGGTATGTTGCAGAGTTTGCCCATTCCAGAGTGGAAATGGGATATGATTACCATCGATTTCGTGACGGGGTTGCCGGTGTCATGAACTTTTGATGCTATTTATGTTATTGTGGATCGTCTGACCAAGTCGGCACATTTTCTGGCCATCAAGAAGACTGATGGAGCGGCAGTTTTGGCTAGGAAGTATGTGCGAGAGATTGTAAGGCTGCACGGTGTGCCAGCTAGTATTGTGTCAGACCGGGATCCGAGATTTATCTCAGAGTTCTGGAGGGCGTTTCAGGCTGAGATGGGCACTAAGGTGCATATGAGCACAGCGTATCATCCTTAGACAGATGGGCAGTCGGAGAGGACGATTCAGACTTTGGAGGATTTGCTGAGGATGTGTGTGCTGGATTATGGTGGTCACTGGGCGGATAATCTGAATCTGGTTGAGTTTTCATATAACAATAGTTACCAGACGAGTATTGGGATGGCTCCATATGAGGCTCTGTTTGGGAGGCCGTGTAGGACACCATTATGCTGGACTCAAGTGGGGGAGAGGAGCATGTTTGGTGCAGATTTTTGTTTAGGAGACGACGGAGAAATCCGTGTCTTGAGGCCGAACATGAGAGAGGCTCAGGATCGGCAGAAAAGTTACACCGATAGGAGATGGAAAGAGCTAGAGTTTGAGCTGGGAGATATGGTGTATCTCAAGGCAGCTATGTTGAGGGGTCCTAACAGATCCATTTCGGAGAATAAGCTGAGTCCGAGGTTTATGGGTCCGTTCAAGTTTGTGGAGCGGGTCGGACCGGTGGCTTATCGGTTGGAGTTACCTCAGAGTATGAAGCTTTTCACAAAGTCTTCCATGTTTCGATGCTGCGTAAGTATCTGCATGAGTCGAGGAGGTGTTGGCTAGGATCCCGGAGGATCTTCAGCCCACCATGACGTTGGCGGCGAGACCTGTGAGGATTCTCGAGAGGAGGGTCAAGGTGCTGCGCCGGAAGAGTATACCGTTGGTGAGGGTTGTGTGGGACTGTGACGGTATTGAGGAGGAGACTTGGGAACTAGAAGCGTCGATGAAGAGGAAGTTCTCAAAGTGGTTCGAGAAGCAAGCGGTGGCTTGAGTTCTTTTTCTGGTTTTCATAGTCTGTATTAGCATGTTGCTATGTTTGAGATATTTGTATTTCGTTGTGGATGTAACGAGTATACATTTTGAGATTTAATAAGATGAGTTTGCCTTATTAAATGTGTGGTTAAGACGTGTGTTCTTATGAGATGACTAGTGATGTCATGGTTTGAGATGACTGGTAGGTCATGTGGAGGACTAGCGATAGAAATTCTATGTGAGTTAGAGCTTGCCTATCGGCTAGGATGGCTAGGAATTGGAGTTTTACGCGGCTTAGAGCTTGCTCATGTTCCAGGAGTGGCTGGAAATGAGATTGTTCATGTTCCAGAAGTGACTGGAAATGAGATTTGTTCATGTCCTAGGAGTGGCTAGGAATGAGCTTGTGCATGTTCTAGGAGTGGCTAGAAATGAGATCGTTCATGTTACAGGAGTGGCTGGAAATGAGGTGGTACATGTTCCAGGAGGGGCTGGAAATGTAAGCTCTATGCATGTTAGAACTTGTCTATTTTCTAGGGAGAGTCTGGAAAAGATGTTTTATGTGAGTTAGAATTGTCTTTTCCAGGGACTCTGCGAAACACCCTGGTGATTGGGTTGTTTCGGATGACCACGAGAGGTGATTTACGTTTCAGAGTATTGCTCCAGGAAACGGCTGGGTTCCTGTATACTGAGGGATAGTGGATCTCTCCAGAGGACGGGTGGGTTCTCTGCATATACTCGAGAGTTGGTGGTTCTCTCTGGGTGATGGGTGGGTTCCCTACATATACGTTGAGGGATAGTGGGTCTCTCCAGGGGACGGGTGGGTCTCCTGCACACTGTCGCTCAAGGGGTGACGATCCTGCGAGCATATGTGTGGTGTATATGTTTATGAGTTATGAGTATGAGTTAGGAGCAGTAGCGTCTGAGCGTGGTCGTAAGTATGAGACTGGATGAGGTTCGGGGATCGGGAGTGGATCTCAGGTGGTACTGACCGGGTGGGGTCAGGATTGCAGCTGTGGTGAGACGGTGCAATGTGGCTAGTGTGAGCCTAGTAGAACTCGGGGATCAGGTGTGATCACGACTGGTGCTGGCTGAGGGCCAGGGTGTGTTGTGGATGTCGAGTCTGGGGTTATTACTGGAGTCTGGATTCAGTTCGGACAATCCTGGTAGCATATGTTACGCCGATGGTCGTACATGTTCTTGTTTGATTGTTGTACGATCATTTGGTCCAATGCGGGATCAACGGTTGGTTGGACATGTTCTTGTTTGATTGTTGGACGGTCAATCGGGTAGCCCTAATCTGGACCATGGGGCGTGCATCGTTGATGTTCCGGGTGAATCTGGTCGAATTTTAGGCGAGAGTGGTAGCCTTAGCAAGACGGGTTGTGGGATTCGAGCGTGATCTCGAAGGATACTGGCCGGGTGCAGGTCAGGTGGTTGAGACCGTAGTGTGGCGGTGTTGCGTGATTCGAGGTCGAATCCATGTTAGTGGGGGAGAATTGTAACGCCCGTGAACCAAAAAGTGGATTTTTGGTGGGTCTCGATCGACACAGGGGTTGTGTGTCGATCGACACGAGTTAAAATCAGACCGACGGTTTCGGTTTCTGATTGCCGGTTTGGTGGGCCGGTTTAGGGGACACCCTAGGGTTGTATAAAAGAGCTGGAACAGACGCGTGTTGGTCTCTTTTTGGCTGAAAATCAAAGAAAGAGGAGGATTTGAGAGAAAATCAAGAGAGGTTGTGAGTTGTGTGTGATTGAGGGTGAAGGACAGTTTCTGCTCGAGTGTTTGAGAGGGCAAACGGCTGGGCAATTCGAGGAGGATTGGGGTGAATCTTGGTGGGTAAGTTTTCCGATCTCTGCTCTTGATATAGGCAAAAACGGTTCGTCTTTTCGTTGTTGATTCATCGAGTTATGGCTGTTTGAACTCGATGGGTCTGTGCAGATAGGTTGTCTGCGATCAGTCAGCTTCGGGGTTGATTTCCGATCGAACCAGAAGAATTCTGGAGGCGATCCGCATACCGACGCGTAGCTGTGTCTGTCTAGTTTTCAGAACAGTCGTCCGTTTTGGTTTTGGACCAGTGGTTCGTCGTGTACAAGTCGTTTTGTAACCATTGGTCCCATTCTCATTTTGATTCTTCGAGGTGAGTGCGTGATCGTGGGTTGTGTGGGCATAGGAATTGATGGAATGCGTTTGCTTGGTGTTTTCGTGTGTTTTTTGGTTGGAATTGTGCAGGTGACTCGACGAATAGCAACAGATTCGAGCCACGAGAGGATAGGCTCGTTTCTGGGTTGTCGTGTCGATCGACACCAGGGTGGTGTGTAGATCGACACAGGACGGAGTCGTGTCGATCGACACCTAGTGGCTGTGTCGATCGACACAGAGTCCCTGTAATCGTTTGTGTTTGGTTGTTCTTGTTGTTTGCTTGTGTGCTCATCCTGGTATTTGTCTATTGTTATGTCTATACTTAAATAACCCGTAGACGGGATGACCGCGTCACTGAGTATTTGTGATAATACTCACGCAACTCTTTTTGCCATGTGTTGCAGGTAAAGAGAAAATGTGATCGTGGAATCATGGCCAGGAAGGAGAGATGATCTAGGGTCTCGTATGGCTGTGTGCTGTTGTAGAATTGCTAGGTTGTTAGTGAATTTAGAGTTGTAGTTAATTGCTAGGTTGTTAGTGAATTCAGAGTTGTAGTTAATTGGTTTATTGGTTATTGGTTATTGGTTATTGGTTATTGTTTGGATTGTTGAATTGAACCAGTTAGATTCAATAAGTATGTGATTATTGAATTGATTGAATTGGTCTAATTGTTTTCTGTTTTCCGCATGTGGTATTGGCCCAATTGAGAATTATTATCTGTGATGATAATAATCTGAAGGGAAAAATTTTAAATTTTTGGGTCGAGTCGTTTCAGCTACTGCAAAACCAAACACATCGGATGCGTCCATAAAATATTCACTGCAAAGCCGGAAAGTTGAGAGATAGTCACCTTAGCTTGTAACATTAAAAGACAACCTACACCTCGGAAATTCATCAAGACGAGTCATGTTGCATCTTCAGGTTTCGTGGAGACCGCTACACAAGATGGCAATACGATTAAAAATTGACAATATGTTCTCGGTTCTAAATTCGCAGAAAATTCTCCTGCAAAGAGAAAGATGATAAAAACAATCTTTCCCATAGAGAGGAAGTTGATCTCTCTGTAATGACGGAAGAAGGTTGAAGACAATACAACTTTGACGATATATCGTTGAATAGAACATATGTATTGCTTAAAAGGCATTTCCACAAGGGACTACCCAATATAAGAACATCATCAGGGGAATTTCCGGAAGAAGGCACATGGACGGTGAAGCTCTGAGGAGACGGCCATAGGAAAAGCTTGATCTTCTAATATCTCACCAGAGCCAAGGCTTTTATCGATGAGACAAATTTCAAAGCATATATTGAAGGAACTAGCGGATGAATGGCACACGGAGGGGATTTGAAGCTAATATGATCCTCGGTGAAGATCAAGTCTCTTGAATGCTCTTCGAGTGGATTGTGTGCGATTGGAGTCGGATACGTGAAGAACACAAAGAAAGAAGCGTAATCACGGCTGGGTTTGATCAGATCTGGATCGAGAGAAACTTTCAAGATTTGCGGATGTCTCTTGAATTTTCAGGCTTGCTACTGCTTGGAGATGACTCACCAAAAGCATTCTTAAGTTGAGAAAGGATATGACACACCTTGCTCGGATCAAACAAAGAAGAAGTTCTGTCTTTTTATAAAATGTTTAATAATCAAAAATGAAGAAGAAAACGTTTACATATAGGAGAAAAGTCTTGGAAAACAAGTCAAGATTTCTCGTAAATGAAGAACTGAGAATTTATGACATTAAAACGGAAAAGAAAAACGCGTTTGACTGATAAAAGAAAAATGACTCTTCGTTTTACTAAGAAACTGATCCAAAAATCAGAATGGAAAAAGCGTGATTTCTTCATCCTTCAATGGCATTGTTAACAATGGGACAAATATATGTGTGTGTGAATTTGCCTCATTAAAAACCTTGTCTAGAAAACCCAATGAAAAAAACTCAGACCAAGAGAAAAAGAGTACAAGTCACACACCTCCCATTGTCAACCCTTAAACGGCTTGAATCACAACCAGAGTAGTTGGACAAGCATCATGTTTAAAGTTGCTTTCAATCTGATGTAGAAGTGTGTTAATGGCTTGGTTAAGCCGTCTAGTCTTTGAACTTGTCATAGGGCCACTAGGAACTTCAAGTACATCCTTAGCTCCTTGCACATCCTCGACTACAAGTTGCTCCTTAGCTCTAGGCTGTCCATGGTCCATGCTCTCCTCAGGTTCATGCTGATCCATGATCACATCAAAAGCCCGACGAATGCTGGAATGAAACACGGTGAAGAAGAAGTGGTATCTCCATACTCGATGTGGAGGAAAAATATTTTAATGAGCTCAGCAAGGACATGCCCAAATTAGCAAGACCGGCGATACAACATTGTAGGTGTGAATCGAGAATGATTAAACAAGAGACAGGCGGCGGATCCGGTGACATACGCGAATCTGGAGCCTCTGCGGGTACCGGAAAAAGTATCTTCCATAGGTGAGAAGAAATCGCGGTCAAGCCCAAAGCTCTTGGCGAGAGATTTGAGAGCACAACCCTAGGAGAAAATTGACGAGCCATGGAAAATCCAGAGGAAGAACCCAAGAGGTTTGAGTGAAAATGCTCTCTGGAAACAAACCTCTGGTTGAAAGTCGAGTACCCGAGGAGGAGCAGCAGCGCTGCTTCAAGAGGAGAGGAGAGTCTGGTCGGAGAGGCTTCGGCGAAGAGTAACCATCTTGGCTCGGAAGTGCTGCGGCGGTTCCTCGGTTATTGTGCCTGGGAGAGAAACCTAGGCCGAACGCTCTATTTCAATAGGCCTTAATGATGAGAGGAGTTTACAAAGACATTTTTGTCGTAAGTGCAATATGCTCTTATTAATATGCACATTTAAGTGACTGGCAGAGTTGTGGATGCTTAGATATAAAATTTAAATAAATTATTGTGTTATATTTATTATATGTATTCTAATGCATTCTATATTTATATATATTGATAAGTTATATATTCATAAGTTATAACATCATTTTTAATTTAGAGTTTTCTTTATTTAATTATTATTTTATTAGAGCACGTCCATTGCAAGATTTTGATAGAAGTTCTTATAATTAAAATAATAATAAAATGAGAAAAATGGAGAGAGAATGAGAAAAGGTGGAGAGAGAATGAGATACAAAGATTTTACTTAAATATGCTTAAATTAATGGGAAAATTATTTCAAATAATCCATAAATTTATTTCAATTGCAAAACTAGACCCCATATGTCATGTTTGGCAAAAACTAACCCAATGGGTAGTGAAATTACAATTACACCCCTTATGACCAAAGAAAAAAACGGAATCCACAATTACCGTTGTAACCCTCGAGAAGTCTATATTGTAGTTTAGAAGTCTTCATTAGAAGTCTACTTTAGATATTTTGTAGAATTCAATGGAAGTGTACTTACTAATTATTTATGAAATTTAAATTTATAAATTAAAAAAGATAGTTTGATTAAACATTTGTATTCATGACTAAAGTATAAATAATTGTGAATTATAAAAATTAAAATTTCACAAAATTTCACTAATTAAAGAAACAAAGATAAATTAGGTTATAAATACTATAATAGTAGACTTCAATTGAAGTCTACGTACTAATTACATATGAAATTTAAATTTATAAATTAACAAAAATTAGTTTGGTTAAAATTTTCTGTTCATAACCATAATATAAGAAATTGTGAAGTATAAAAAATAAAAGTTTACAAAATTTCACAATTTAAAGAAACATCCCAAGAAACAAAGCTAAACTAGGTTACATATTCATAATGAAACTAAGTTGGAAACATGTATTTACATTTAGGTTTAGATTTAAGATTTATTATTTTTATATTTAAAATGACAAATTTGAATACAAGTGTTAATTTGTGAATATATTACACTTTTTGAATGTTGAAATAAGTTTTTATTTACGGTTTTGTTTTGAATAATTCATCAAAAATAGTTGATCTAGATTTTCGGTAGACTTCTCGGAAAGTCTACATTTAGGGTTTAGAGTTTAGGCATTGTAGACTTCAAACAAAGTCTACTAAACCGAAAATTTTAACCTAACCGAATATGAGTTTTCCAAACCGAAAATTATTAACCTAACCGGATGTTCTTATCACCATATATATAAACGAAACTAACCAAAGAAACCCTATTTTTTGTAAAAGAAATTATCTCTCTCTAAAACGGCGTAAGACAACACGCCTCTCTTCTTTAGATCTCCACACGACAACCGTTCCAAATTAGTTTCCACCTCCATTGATCTCTCATCGCCGCCTCTACGACCCCTTGTCCACGTTCTTCTCTCTTTTAAATACCCCTTCACAGATCTCACTCACTCACCATTGTTATCACTCTGTAATATCAATTCTCTCTCTCTGTAAATCTCATCTTCAATCTCTCTCTCTCTCTCTCGTGTATTTGAATCGACGATGAGTGAGTCTCTTTGCTTTTTGTTGATTTGTCTTCTCTGATCTCATCTCTCTCCTCGTTACGTTGCTTACGATGTTGCGTTTTTTGATCTGATCGTCTTCGTTTTTGTGTTTGTAGCCGGTGGTAAGATCAAGATCGGAATCAACGGTGAGTATTTGATTTGGTTTTGTTTTTGAATTATTTTTGTTCGTTTTTGTTATATCTAGATCTAAGGAATCTGACGTTTTTTGGTTTTTGTAATCGATAGGATTCGGAGGAATCGGTCGTTTGGTTGCTAGAGTTATTCTTTAGAAGGACGATGTGGAGCTCATCGCTGTCAACGATCCTTTCATCACCACTGAGTACATGGTTTGTGTTCGTTCTTTCCGACTGTGATTCGATTTTGGATTCTTAAGTATTGTTTCGATTTGTTGATTTATAGGATTCGTTCAATGGGTTTTATGATGCTTGATTAGTTTCTTGACCATTATATTATCTTCTCTTGATGTATAAGCTTGACACCATAGCTTCTCCTTTTAATTAGAGAATCTGGTGACCCAAGCAAAAGGAAGTCATACTTGCCCTCGGACAAGCAGTTTTTAATTACTAGAAATGGTAATTTTGAAATCTATATAGATGATTCCTGTTTGTTTTGTAGACTTGTAGTTTATGGATGCATATTCTTTTTAATATATATGGCTTTTCTATGGGTTGACAATACCTTGTCTACGGAGAGTGGTAGGCAAACTCATAACTCTTCATTTTGGTTCAGGTATGATAAGTATTATCAAACTCCTCGTGTTTGGCTGACAAGTTATGATGAGGTATGCATCTTGTTCATACTTTGATTTTTGTTGCTTGCTTATGTTTCCTTTGATCTACATAAAATCTATTGTGTGACTGTCTTGTAGTCAAGGATGCTGCTGCAACCCGAAATTGAAATGGAGGATGTTAGCCAAGACCATGCTCGTAAAATTGTAAGAAGGAGACAATTATTTTGGCATGATGTGAACATTGAGGATGAGATGAGAAGGAAGGCTCAAGCTCAAAGAGAGGCTTATGAGGACAATGACAAAGGTGATGGCCTAGGAAGAGCTCAGCGTGTGCAATGTGCGCATCAGTGATCGTGACATACGCATTTTAGTGATATCCAGCATTTGCTTTTTACTGCTTTGTTGTGTCATTTTTTAGAGTGCCAATTCTGTGGGAAGAAACTCGTCCTGATTCAAATCTCTATCACAATTATTTTTCAAAATAAACTATTTTAGTTCTCGATCCACCAACAATTAAACATCTGAAATAATGCAAATTACACCAAACATAATAGTAGTGATAATACATGTCGCTTACTCGTTTCTTTCCGATTGGATGAACAAAGCAAACCAAACAACCATGAACAAAAAGATAGTAAAAGAGCATCATGAAATGATTCACACAGATATGGTTTCTAGTTAAACCAAATGTAACAACCAATTTCTTTAGTTATATGATTCTACATAAACCAAATATGACTTGAAGCTAAAGCAGAACATTATCATCCTAAGACGTTTTATCAAAAACCAAACAAATAGGAATAACATGTATTTTACCCAACTCGATCAAATTTGAGACACAAATGCGTATAACCAGAAATTGAACCATTATCTGGGGACAAAGAGCAAATAAAAACATATTAGCTATCGTAAATGCAGACTACAAAAGAAGTCTACATATATGAGTTAGATACCAATCAACCAAGAAAAGTAATTTATAAAATATATATTAAACACGTACATGCCAAATTTATAGACATTAAAACACCATAATTAACACGCATTTAGAAAAAAACAAAAACCTCGAAATTCATTACTAATGAATTATAAATGCATTATTAGTAAAATCGTAAATGTAGACTAAAAAAGAAGTCTACTCGGAGCAGGATTCTTCAGAAGTCTACATATATGAGCTAGATACCAATAAAACAAGAAAATTAATTTATAAAATATATATTATACATTTTCAAATCAAATTTTTATACATTATAACACCTTAATTAACACACATTTAGAAAAAACAAAAACCACAAAATTCATTACTAATGAATTATAAATGCATTATTAGTGAATTAATAAATGTAGACTACACAAGAAGTTTGCACGGAGTAGAATGCGGATGCAGTCTACAAATATGATAATTACACAAGAAAATTAAGTTAAAGATGATCTATTACAATATACATGTCAAACTTATACAAAACAAAACACCATAATTAACACGCATTTAGAAAAAACAAAAACCTCAAAATTCATTACTAATGAACTATAAATGCATTATTAGTAAAATCGTAAATGTAGACTAAAAAAAAGTCTACTCGGAGCAGGCTTCTTCAGAAGTCTACATATATGAGCTAGATACCAATAAAACAAGAAAATTAATTTATAAAATATATACTATTCATTTTCATATCAAATTTTTATACATTACAACACCATAATTAACACACATTTAGAAAAAAACAAAAATCACAAAATTTATTACTAATAAATTATAAACGAATTATTAGTGAAACCGTAAATGTAAACTACAAAAATCGTCTACAATTGTAGACTTTGTGTGTAGACTTCTTTGACCTGGAAGGTTAGTTTTGCAATTAGAGCATAAGTACGTAGACTGCAAAAGAATTCTACACAACTATTTGGGTTATTTTTGCAATTGACCAAAACTTTGACTTTATTCGTGTAGACTTCTTTTGCAGTCTACAAAAAACATTTAGGTTAGTTTTGCAATAGACTAAAGTTTGACTTTCCAAGTAGACTTCTTTTGCAGTCTACAAACAAAAGTAGACTTCGTTTGTAGACTTCTTTGACCTCGCAGGTTATATTTGCAATTGACTAAAGTTTGACTATCTATGTAGATGGAAAAAGAAGTCTACTCTGAAAAAGAGGTTAGTTTTGTGTTTGACCAAAATCTCGATTTAATTAAATAGTAGACTGCAAAAGAAGTCTACTTCGTATGTAGACTTCTTTTGCAGTCTACAAAGATATTGAACCATGGTCAAGATTTTAGTCAATTGCAAAACTAATCTATTGCTCAAAGTAGACTTCTTCATCCGTCTACTTTAAAAAGTCAAAGTTGAGTCAATTGCAAAACTAACCTTAATTTTCGACATAGTAGACTGCAAAAGAAGTCTACATGTTGTAGACTTCTTTTGCAGTCTACTCTATAAAGTCAAAGTTTTGGTCAATTGCAAAACTAACCTCACTTCAATTACAAATGTTTTTTTTCCAAAGGAAAACATGTAGACTGCAAAAGAAGTCTAATTTGAATATTTTCAAAAATGATCAATTGCAAATATAACCTCTCCGTTGACCAGTAGATTATAAAAGAAGTCTACTTTTGCGAAGCAGATCTGAAAACAGGCAAAAATCAAGTAAGTCAACATTTTTTCGCCGTTTAAGCTCGTTTTTAGCTTTTTCAACCACCTCTGACTTTGAGTCTCACCAGTAACAAAGAACCCAAGACCTTATTATGCAAGAACCATCGAAAATCGTTATGTTTATAAAAGAAAAATTTTGAAGTACAAATTTAAAAGTTTTTTGGAAGAAGTTGGAGAGGAAATGGAAGACAATAGGTAATGAGATAAGATATTGAGCATTTACACTTGAAAAAATCGGATGGGAATGCATTTAAAGCTCTAAATTGGTTGTTCATGGTGGTTGGCAAAATTGAAGAAGATGGCATTTTCGTAAATATGTTGAGACCTTTTGGTTTTTGTGTATTTTCCAATATTTCCGAATTAAAAAAAAAGGAACATAATGGCATTTTCGTGAATATGTGTTGATTCTAATGATAAAGGAGGGAGAAAATGGCAAAATATGAAAAAGAAGAAAATCGGGATTAGTTTTGCAATTGACCTTAATATATGGGTTATTTTTGCAAGTCTCCCTAAATTAATATCAAAGATTTTAATATAATAAAACTTTTTATTTTATTGATTTTAATAAAGATACAAAGGTTTAAAATAATATTTTCAAAGATTACAAAAATAAAGATTTTAAAATTTTTCTCGAAAGTTATGAGAGGTTTTTAGAGAGAGAAGGGTTGCAAGAATTTTGCTCGTGTCTTGAAATGATCCTATATGCAAGTATTTATAGGAGAGTTTGAGAAAGCAATTGTTGAGTATTCTTTTACGTGCTTGAATGGCATTGGTAGGTGTCATGTCTTGCTTTTTATTTTTGTCTTCTAGTCTTGTTTTGGAGGTGAGCTTGATCTTTTTTTGAATGGTTCTGCATTATTGGTCTCGTGATAATCATTTGTCTTTTGCTTGTGGGTGTGTCCTTGTCTTGGTGGTCTTGTTTGGCTGAATCAGAATTGTCTAACACCTTTCTGCTGTTGCATTCTGATTGGTGTCGTTAGTGTAACTGGGTCTTCTAGTGGGTTCCACGTGTCGGATGTCTTAGTCTTCTAGAAACTGGGTCCCGCATAGTAGATGCCTTTGTCTTGTTATACTGCGAAAGTACATCTTATAAAGACATACTCTGTATTTTATTTTAAAGCTTATAGTGTACTAGTAATTTTAAATTACAATTAAAATAATATACAGAGTCTAGCAGAATATATATTATTTCTAAAATTTTAAAATTTATATACAATACCATTCCCCCTTCTTTTTTTAATTGAGGAGGAAGAGAGAAATAGAAGGAACTACCCTGTATTCGGGATTCACCAAGTTGACTTGCCAACGGTCTTACTGCCTTCGTCAGGACTTGCAGCCTGGAACATCAACCTTAAAAGTGAGTCGGAAAACACAAGGTAAATTTTTTTTTTGTATTAAAACTTTTGTAATGCATGATTAAATGTCTTCGTAAGGATCTTGAGAAAATTGCTCATAGGGGTCCGGGTTATCATCGTTGTTGATACTTTCCTCATCGTCGGAGCTGTCGTTGAGGAGTTTTTGGCTAAGTGATTGGAGGACAGCCTTGAGCTTAGCTTTATTTTTATGTTTTTGAGATGAATGGGAGCTTGTGGATTTAGACGGGCTCGATGGTTTGGAAGGAGGAGGTTGGGTGGTTGGTGGAGGTTGAGTAAGTTGACTCGGTGTCAATAATGGAATAGATTTGGAGATTGATTTGACCAAGAGTTGATCTTGACGGTTGGTTTTGAAAATTTTTTGGATGTTGGATAGAGAGCAACAATCGAGATTGTACTTATCCCACCATTTGACTCGGTATTCTTTGACTAGGGAATAGGTCATATCGGGTAAGGCGAGGATGAGGTTAAAGTGTCACGAACAGATCCATGGGATTCCCATGTCTGCGTGGAAAAAGATTTTTTGGTATGGGCCTATAGTTTTGACTTTGGTGGGTATGTGTTTGAGATAAAACGGGTAAGATGGCTTGATAACTTCGGCTGGGTAGATCTGGTCGGAAGGTCCAAACTAATGCCACCATTTGTTGAACCAACCTGGTATGTGGATAGGGACTTTTTGATCAATGGATATGAACCAAGAATGATCATATGGACGTAGGTAGAGAAAGCGAAACCAAGCGTTTTGGTAATCGGCATAAGTATAGCCAGAGATTGGGAACCCTGGTTGGGAGAAGGATTTGGTGGTATGTAGGTGTAAGCACCCGAGATCTTGAATATATTGTATCCGGAGTATTTTATATGTTGAGTATGAGATAAGGTTGGGGTTTGATTTATCTGGGTAATGGGTAACTTCGATAGATCCAGAGTCTACCAGAATATACTCATAAAAGGTTTTATTTTTGGTAACATTGTCTATTGGGTAAAGCGTGTCTTGGTAAAAGGTGCGGTGGATAAATTGTTGGGGTTCTTTTAGTTTGATAGATTCGATGTAATGGGTGGTCATAATGTGTTGTTTTTGTGGTTTAAGGTAATAGGTAGATTTGGTTGGTGGGTCTTGGGTAGCTGTTGAGGGTTGGCCTTTTTCTGTGGTTACGGCATTTGAGTAAGATAGGGGTGGAAATTCAGCAAGAGCTGAATATTGGTTTTGCATAGTCAAGGGCTTCCCTTGTAAGTGTGGCTTATTCTTGATACAATCCAATGATGTCATTGGCTTCTTTAACTTGGGATTAGTCATCTTGTATATCGTTTTGAATATCTGTTGTTTTTCCCTGCAAATATTCTCTTGTTAGGAAATCAGGTAAAGAATTATTTTTGCCTTTAATATATTGGATATCAAAATCAAATACAGAGAGAATTGCTTGCCATCAGGCAAAAATTTGTTTTGATACTAAATTTTTGACATCTTTCTTTAGAATTTCTTTGGCTGACTTACAGTCAACACGGAGTAAGAATTTTTTATTGATTAGATCATCTTGAAATTTGGATATACGGTTGACTATAGAAAGAACTTCCTTTTTGATAGTTGAATAATTTTTTTGGGGTCCTAACCATATTCCAGAATGAAATCGAACAATTGATTATGGACTTGATTCAGATAATTTTTGTTTTAAAATTCCGCTGAATCCTATTTCAGAAGCATCTGTTTCTACTATCATATTTGCTTCAGGGTTTGGAATAGTTAGACATGTAAGTGATTTAAACTTTTTTTTTATTTGTTTTACAAGTTGTGTATGTTGAATGGTCCAAGGTTTTGGATTTTTTGTAACCGTTGAAATAAAGGTTGGATAGTTTTTTGGAGATTTGGAAGGAAGTCAGAAACATAGTTTAGACATCCTAAAAATCTCTAAAGTTGTGTTTTTTCCCTCAGTTCATCGGGGAATTTGGTTGCAAATTCTATTGATCTTGATATAGGAGTAATAGTCCCTTGATAAATATTGTGGCCTAAAAATCTGATTTTAGTTTGGAATAATGACATCTTTTTTGCTGATACCACTAATCCATGTTTTTTAACTATGTTTAAAAATGTGTTTAAATGATGAATGTGTTGATCTATTGACGTTGAATATACGAGTACATCATCAATGTAAACTATTGCGAATTTTGAGTAATTGTTGAAGATATCATTCATTATATATTGAAATTCAGATGGTGCATTTAAGCCCAAAGGGCATTACATTCCATTCGTATTGTCCAAATGGAACTGTAAATGCTGTTTTATATTTGTCGTGTTCGGCAACTTGAATTTACCAAAATCCGCTTTTCATATCAAATTTGGATAAATTTTTGCGTTGTATAGCCTTTTTAGTAAATCTCGTTTATTAGGTATTAGATATCGAGTCTATTGTAGGACATCATTAAGTGGTTTATAATTAAAGACTAATCGTGGTACTCCACGCTCTTTTTCTGCTTGATTATTTACATAAAAGGCCGAACAACTCCAAGGGGATTTGGATGGCCTTATTAATTTTTTGCTCAATAATTCGTTTATTTCTTGTTTACAATGTTCTAATAATTCTTTATTAATTTGGATAGGTCGTGCTTTAGTTGGTATATTTTTCTCACTAAATTATTTTATATATGGGAGTTCAACAGTATGATGTTTTCTCTCCCAAAATGCATTCGGTAAATCTAAGCATACTTGATTTAGCAAATCATTTTCAATAGATTTGATTTTATCTATTATATATGTAGTCTTAAGTTGTTCTTCTATTTTCTTGTATGTTATTTCTTCTTGTAAATGTTGAATATGACTTTGTTTACCTTTGATTAAATTAATTGTTTTGTGTATAGTATTGTGTTGAAGATAAATAATTTCTTTAGTTTTCATAGGAGATAAAAATTTGAATAGTAATTTTGTTTCTGAAACAATCCATCCCGTAAATTTTAAAAAAATTTCAATTAAAACCCAGATTATCATTATCACAAATGATAATCCTCAACGGTCAAATCTCAACATACGGACAACAATAACAATTAACCAATTAAATCAAACCATTCAATACATCCCATACTATATTGAAACCAAGAACATCCAATTCATCCAATTCCAGAACTACCAACACCCTAGCAGTTCTAACGATAATATAAAATACACAACCGAGACTCTAGATTGATATGTCCCATATTTTACCACTTTTACTATCTATTTTACTATATTTTCTACGCACTTTAATAAGCTTTTCAGCCAAAAGTGGTAGTTTTCCTCGTATTTGTAGTTTTAGAGTCTTAATAGGGAAATCAAGCAAAATGGAGCAAAAAGGACCAAAAGAGGTGTAAAAAAAGCTACAGAAACTTTCATAAGCCAAAGACATCATCAAGACCAAAGAATTCACAAGGTACCATAATCTAGCAAGTTGGACAGAACATATACGCCAGAAGTTTATCAGTAAATGGAGGAACGAATCAATTTGGAATTAGATAAAACTTGGTCAGAGGATAGATCTTTGAGTTAGCTTCACAACGGAATTTGAATCATATCATTTGGAGCTGTGAGCAGAAAGATACGCTCAGCTTACTGAAGACACATCAAACTGCCTCTGAAGTGAAACAAGTGCAGAATCGAGTCAAGCACCGGGCCAGTCCGTGGACCGATGTTTCAGACCGTTTCCAGCACTCATGAAGGCCCAAAGAAGACTCCAACACCGGCCTAGAAGCCCGTCTGTTACTTGGTCCAACGTTGGAGCAGTTTTGACGTAAAAGACCCTTTTGTCCTAAACTAAAGCCCTAGAAGATCCTACACCTATATATACTTGTTTTTAGCCTAGGTGATATGCTCAAATTTACCCTGAGCTACTTTCTCAAATTAAGAGATCGATGTAGTACTTAGGGATTGAATCCACAGGGAATAAATTCACACAATCAATTATGAATTCAAATTAGGCTAAACAATAATGTAATAATGTAAAACAGACAGCAATGTAAACAGTGAATGATGATAAATTTCTTGAAATCAATTAGACAAAAGGTTAGGCATTGGGTAACTCGCAGGAATGACTTGAAATACGGCTGTGTCGATCGACATGGATGTCCGTGTCGATCGACACGAGGATAAAAACAGTTAGGATTTGTTAAGAACGGTTCTAGAATTCAAACACGAATATAAAACCAATCAACTTTCGTTGCAGAGATTATCTATAACTAAATCCTAAATTCCAAATTTCTTTGCAAATTCAGTGAATAAAGACAAGCATTAAGTTCAGGTTTAATTGTTCACAAAATTACTAAGCCAAATTTCTTTGCGAATAGATAATTTTGCTCATCTAAGATTATGTCTGGTTGTTAATAATACTTTCGCATCTATTAAAGCAACCTAGGATATCCAATTTCAGTTGATCAATCCTAAAATCAGCCTTTCGTCTTGATCATTTCGTCTCTTCTTTCCTCGATGCTCCAAAATGCTCCAAAAGCTTCTATTAAGCTTCAATCAGCCTTTAATCTACAAAGACTCAAAAAGACTCAAAAATACCAAAAAGACTCTATGAAAAGGACTTATATCATGGTCAAAAACGAGTAAAAACCATGATATATCAACTCCTCCAGACTTAGCATTTGCTTGCCCTCAAGCAAAATATACACTAAGAATGTGAAAGAGGTTTGAAAACGCAGAAACTTACCTTCCTTTGGAGTACCGGACAGACCTCTTTCAACTAGCAAGCCACATAACGCACAACCAACTCAAAGTCAGACTGCCATGTACTTATCCTTAGACATTCGCAGCCTCCCAAATTCATCCACGACTTATCAACATAACCCGCTAGTCCTCATTGCTGGTCTCATCCCAGATCTCGATACCAAGAACCTTCTAGACTCATTCTCATACTATACCATGTCAAGTGAACCATACAACCTTTGGTACTCTTTCTCTTCCCCAGACTTATTTGATTTAGAAACTCAAAAACAATGCTTTCACTACTATTGTTCCTTGTGAGGAGACAGGGTCGTGAGATCGCTCGTCCTCTACATCCGTTCTAAGGGACTCAGACTGCTGCTTTTTGAGCTCCAGGTGATCATCTCTTGAGTACTGACTCACTGGAATTTTATTTCCTCGTCTTATACTCAAGAACTATCATATCACCCCAAATCGTTCATTCATTTTTTTTTAATGAAGGAGAGGAGTACTGTTATTATGAATAGAGATTGCACTTGTCAGGTATGAATGAGGAGTCAAGCTTTATGAACATCAATCACCGAGGAGGCCGCATAATTAGCTCGAACCCTGGGCGGATTATGCTGAAAGTAACAGACGTCTCTAGTTAACTGGTCAGCCTTAGAATTTTTCATTAGTGTGATTCTGAAATCGATCCTGGAAGAATGGTCACACAAATGAAAAAGACGATCCACTTAAACCAAAAGAGGGGTCATTGTTTCCAACTGAATATTTTGACTTAATAAAAACGTTTTGGACTGACTTTAAAAAACGAACACAAAGTTAGCACCTACCTCCCCCAGACTTAAACAACACTGTCCCCAGTGTTATCAAGCTGAGTTAGGCAAAAGAATCAAAAGGATAATGAACTTAGGAAGGAAAATGAAAGTTTTACCGATGTTGGCTCCATGTCGATCGACACGAAGGACTGTGTCGATCAACACAGATTTTCTTAACCGGATTATGAGTTGTGCGGAGTTGGAGACAAAATGTTGAACCGTGTCGATCGACATATAGATTCATGTCGATCGACACAGTCTTTCTGGACCATTTCTGCAGGTTTGTTTATCATTTTCCATCGTTGAACTAAATTCAAAGCTAATCTTTCTGCAAAACACAACTCAAAAGACGCGATTAAGAGGAAAACATAGGCAAATCGCATTAGTTTACCAGTTCTGAAATCCTACAGAAGCATAAAACAAACTGACATAAAGAAAAACAGAAAAATAGACTCAAAGTTATATTAGATAAGAAAATAAAAGAAAAATGAACTGGAAAAAGGATAAGTGATCTAATCATCCTCCTCTGATGATGATGAAGGCCATGGAGTAGGTGGGCGAGGACGGATGCATCCACAACGTGGCCAAGTAGACACGGCAGTCCAGAGGATCTGGAGACTCTGAGCCATCCAACTCTGAAACTCGTCTAGAGGATGGTCAGGCAGGGGTGGTAACGGAGGAAGCTGAGGTGGCTGAGATGGAGCACTGGAAGTGCCTGCGCCTGAAGTACCAGCTGGAGCAGTATCCCGGGTAATCTGCTTGCGCCCAGCGCTAACTACATGCACTAGTCTATCGTCAGGCTGAAAAGCCAGTAAAAGAGGGTCAGCTGCAATGTCCATAAGTGCAGGAAGGGGCAACTTTACCATGCGCTGCTGTCCAGGGGAAATGCGGAAAACCCAATGATCTGGTTGCTTAAGCCAAGTGGTCCTCGTCAGATAATCCAAGTCCACTCCATGAACTGTGTTATCCATGCTGCAGACAGAGGTGTCAATCTCGCAAAACATAAAGATGGGAGTGAGAAGACTACCAGCAGTGAAAAACTGGTTGCTCTTTGTCAACGTGACTGGCGTGTTCTTCATAGAGAGAATATGTCGTGCAAAAACAACCCCCATGTTAGGTTGAATCTCATCCCAGATTGGGTTTGCCACATCCAACCTGAGAGCATATGACAGCAAAACCAACTCCTGCATCCTCATCTTTCCTAGCTCCACCTTGCACAAGATTGTGGTAGAGAATAGGCGAAGAAGATACCTAAGCACTGGATGTCTCACATCCGTATGTGTGGAAGCAGAGGCAGCATATCTCCCTGTCCCAAATCGGCTCCAGAACTTCTGCATGTCAGGCAACGTATCTGGAATATCCTGATAGACGCGATCTTGGTCAAAACCATAAATCCAACAGAGGTCCCATATCGAAAGTGTGTGACGGATCCCTCGAATCTTAAAACTCATAATCCAGTTCCGGGTATCATCGCTATCCTCATCAGTGGATGCCGTACAACCCAGCTGCATAGACGCGAAGAACTGGCGTACCAAATCAGGGTAGAGCGGATAATGGCGTATGGCGAGTGTCCCTAGGCCTGCGTTTTGCAGTAAACACAACACCTCATCCTTGAGACCCAAACGTCTCATCGTTCGGCTGTCAGCAAACCGTGTCCCCGATAACTGAACCTTTAGCCACTCATTGTACAAAAGAGAGTCGTAATCATCCCATTGGGGTATGTTCTTTCTGCGAAGAATGTCCTCTCGTACAAGAACCTTGGCCGGTACATCATCAAACTGCCTTGCAATGGCGATCTTCTTCCCCTCAGGGCGTGGTAACGGAGGATGTGATGCGATGGGTTGTGCTTGTGTACCAGAGCCAGATGCAGCCTCGTTGTCTTTCCGCTGGCGCTTTGTACCCTGTGGAGCCATTTGCAAACAACCCAAGACAAAATAGACAAAAAAAATTCCGAAATCAGTACGTGTTGGGCATTGTGGACGGCCATGTTGATCGACACGAAGGTCCATGTCGATCGACACGGCTGCTTCTGTCGATTCCTAAAATCAGTAAATCATGCAACCCATCCGCAACAATCGACACCAACCACTTTCTAGCAACCTAAATCATTCGCATCCGCATAATGTATCGCAACAACATCCGCATAATGTATCGCAACAACAACAACAATCAACCCTATTTTGTCGTCTCTTCTCAAAGCCCTAAAGGTTTCTCAAACCCTTTTTTTTACCAAAATCGACAAAGTGGAGTAATGAATTCGGTACCCAACTACTCTAACGGCGTACATGAGGCATTACCACAACCTAATTCGAATCAAATCAACTCACATTCCCAATTTTTAGCCAAAAACGTCGAACTGAATAATCGAAGTTTAGAGGGTCATACCTTTGCAGATCAAGAAAACGGTGAGTAGAAACGGAAAGAGGAGTAAAATCCGAATGTATTAGAGTCGAAAATCACACAAATAGGTGAAGAAATGAAAAAGATATGGATGTTTGAAAATCGGGTTTGTGTTCTCTTGGTTCTGTCGAAGGTAAAGTGAGGAGGAAGAAGGTTTAGAACACTTACCTGTTGTCGTGGGCTGGGCCGTCTCGCCTGTGGGCCGTGTCGATCGACACGAAATGGTCCATGTCAATCGACACGCCCTTCTCTTTTCCGAAAATCCGACTTATCACACATGAAACACTTAAAATAAAAGATTAGTAAAACAAAACAAAAAGATTGAAAATAAATTACACTTACCAGTGGGTTGCCTCCCACTAATCGCTTGTTTTCAGTCATTAGCTTGACTGTGTCAGAGCTCAGGCAACAGGTGCATCATCCAGAGGCACGATGTGTCCTTCTGGAATCTCAGCTTCCACCCAATAATGTTTCACCCTTTGCCCATTCACGGTGAACTCCTTTCCATCCTTACAAACGAAGACAACAGCTCCATGTGGTCTGATCTCCTTGATCGTAGAAGGACCTGACCAACGAGAACGCAATTTACCAGGAAAAAGCTGTAAACGAGAGTTATAAAGCAATACCTGGTCATTTGGTTCGAATGTCCTGGAAATGATTCGCTTATCGTGATATGCCTTAGTTCGTTCCTTGTATAACTTAGAGCTTTCGTAGGCATGATGTCTGATTTCATCTAGTTCATTAAGCTGTATCAGACGCCTTATGGTAGCAGGCTTGATGTCGAAGTTGAAAAGCTTAACTGCCGAGGCTGCCTTGTGTTCCAACTCCACTGGTAGATGACACGCTTTCCCATAAAGTAGATGAAATGGAGTGGTTCCCAGGGGTGTTTTGTAAGCAGTCCTATAAGCCCAGAGTGCATCGTCGAGTTTGGTGGACCAATCCTTCCTTGTAGAATTGACCGTTTTCTCAAGGATCTCCTTGATCTGTCTGTTGGATACCTCGACTTGTCCACTCGTCTGGGGATGGTAAGGGCTGGCCACGCGATGATGAACTCTGTATTTCTGCAAAAGCCTAGCAAAAATTTTGTTAATAAAATGTGTTCCACCATCACTAATAACAACCCTGGGGACTCCAAATCTAGGGAAAATGATGGTCTTAAATAGCTTAACAACCACAGTAGCATCGTTTTTAGGACTAGCAATAGCTTCCACTCATTTGGAGACATAGTCCACAGCAACCAGGATGTACTTATTCCCATAAGACGATGGAAAAGGACCCATGAAGTCAATGCCCCAGCAATCAAAGACCTCAACCTTAAGGATGAAGTTTTGTGGCATCTCATTCCTCTTGCTTATCTTGCCTCTCCTCTGACAAGTGTCACACTGCGCAACAAAAGCATGAGCATCCTTAAAAATCGATGGCCACCAAAACCCTGCTTGAAGAACCTTGGAAACCATCTTGAAGGTAGCAAAATGTCCCGCATACTCAGAACCATGACAGTGATAAAGCACATCTCGAACCTCACTCTCTGAAATACACCTCCTGTAGATACCGTCTGAATAGTGCTTGTAAAGATAAGGCTCATCCCAGTAATACCTTCTGAGTTCTCTCATGAATTTCTTCTTATCATACCCCTTTAAATCAGTAGGTGTGTCTTCTGCAGCTAGGTAATTGGCGATGTCAGCGTACCAAGGTCGGTTGGATCCAGAAACAGCACAGACGGCATCACGAAATGTCCCACTCGATGTCCAGCAGGCTCCATGTCGATCGACACACAGGTCCATGTCGATCGACACGTCTGTTTTCGAATTCTGGAGTTTGATGATTGAATCCCATGTCGATCGACACAGGTCTATTGTGTTGATCGACACAACATCTGGAACTCCAAAAACGTAATGATTCGCGCCTTTGCTCGCTGGCAAACCAACATCAACGAAATGTACACTCTCCTCAGGGAAGTAATCATCAATGGGGATGTTGTCTTCAATGCGAATTCGTGAAAGATGATCCGCGACGCCATTCTCGACACCCTTCTTATCCTTCACCTCAATGTCGAACTCTTGGAGAAGTAGAATCCATCTCAACAACCTCGACTTTGCATCCTTCTTCTGCATTAAGTACTTGAGTGCTGAGTGGTCAGTGTGCACTATCACCTTAGCCCCAATCAGGTAAGAACGAAACTTCTCAAAAGCAAAAACCACAGCTAGCAGCTCCTTCTCTATAGTAGCATAGTTCCTCTGAGCCTCGTCGAGCGTCCTGCTAGCATAGTAAATGGCGTAAAGTTTTTTGTCCTTCTTCTGACCCGACACAGCCCCAACTGCATAATCACTGGCATCACACATCACCTCGAAAGGCAAATCCTATCCGGAGGTTGCACAATTGGAGCACTCACCAAAGCCTGCTTGATCTGTTTAAAAGCAGATAAACAATTAGTATCAAAGACAAATTTGACATCCTTACAGAGCAAAGTGGTGAGTGGGTAGGCTATCTTGGAGAAATCCTTGATGAATCTCCGGTAGAATCCAGCGTGTCCCAAGAAGGTTCGAACTTCTTTGACTGAAGTAGGTGGTTGCAGACTTGTCATGACCTCGATCTTAGCACGATCCACCTCAATCCCATCAACTGAAACTCTATGTCCAAGTACAATGTCATTTTGCACCATGAAATGGCATTTCTCCCAGTTGAGAACCAAGTGTTTCTCCACACATCTGGCAAGAACCTTCTCCAAGTTATCGAGACAGTCTTCGAAAGATGAACCGTAGACTGAGAAATCATCCATGAAGACCTCCATGTAATTCTCAATCATGTCCGTGAAGATCGACATCATGCATCTCTGGAAAGTCGCAGGAGCATTACACAGTCCAAATGGCATTCTACGGTATGCAAAAGTGCCATATGGACAAGTAAATGTGGTCTTCTCCTGGTCCTCTGGATGGATGGGGATTTGGAAGAACCCGGAGTACCCATCTAGAAAGCAGTAGTAGGGATGATTTGCTAGTCTCTCCAGCATCTGATCAATGAAGGGCAGAGGGAAATGGTCTTTCCTGGTGGCAGCATTTAGCTTCCGGTAGTCAATGCACATCTTGTGGCCAGTCACTGTCCTGGTAGGAATCAGCTCGTTCTACTCGTTCTTAACCACTGTGACTCCTCCCTTCTTAAGCACCACGTGAACCAGACTAATCCACACACTGTCTGAAATGGGATAAATGATCCCAGCCTCTAGAAGTTTCAGAATCTCCTTCTTGACAATCTCTTGCAAATTTGGATTTAGCCTCCTCTGATGCTCAATTGATGACTTAGTCTCATCCTCAAGGTGAATCGTATGCATGCATAAGTCTGGAGAGATACCTAAAATGTCATCAAGAGAATAGCCAAGAGCTTTGCGAAACTTGCGCAGCTTGCTTAACAGTAAAGTGAGCTCTGTATTGTTTAAGGTGGCACTAACAATGACTGGATATGTGGAATTAGAACCAAGAAAAGCGTACCTTAGCCCGGCTGGAAGTGGTTTGAGTTTGATTTTCGGAGATTTTTGTTCACTCCAATCACTGTCGTTTTCTGGGGACCCGTGTCGACCGACACGGTCTTTGTGTTGATCGACATGGGTTTTTAGTGAAGATCCACCCAACTTCAAATGACCAACCAACTGTCTCACTTTCTTATCAAGGTCTATCATCCTCGCATACCCCTTAGCAACCTCATCTAACTGACTCTCCACTGTCACAGAGTTCACCAAAGTCCTTTCCAATGGATCTATGGGATGTATTTCGTTGAAGACTTCATGTGCAATGTCAGTGAGGGTGTCCACATAGAAAGTCTGGCCATCTATCGTAGGTCTCTTCATTAGCTTGTCCATTTCGAATTTCATCTCCAGATCGCCCACACTCAAAGTGATACTGCCTCCCTTGCAATCAATCATAGCACCAGCTGTAGCTAAGAATGGTCTACCCAAGATGAGAGGATCTTTGGGTTCTTTGTTGTATTGCAGAACAACGAAATCAGTAGGGATTAAACAGTCTCCAACTCTGATTGGGACATCCTCCAAAACACCTTCAGGGATCCTTACTGACCGGTCGACTAGGATAAGAGAGATCCTAGTAGGCTGGAAATCAGTCATTCCAAGACCAACAGCTACCGAGTGTGGCATCAGATTAACACCAGAACCCATATCACAAAGAGACCTCGAAAATCTCTCCTTGAAGATCAAACAATCCAACACAAAACTTCCCGGATCTGTGAGCTTCTCTGGGACTCTGTTCTGAATTACTGCACTGACCTGTTCTGAAATCATAGCAACACCTTCCTCAAGACCCAAATTCTTAGTGACCATCCTCTTCACGTAACGACGGATCACCGGACTAGTTCGAATAGCATCAACCAAAGGAAGTTCCACAACTAGTTTATCTATCACGGCCTTGCACCTAGCATCTTCCAGCTCCTGTTTAGACTTCTTCGGGCTCCTAGGATAAGGTATCTTCGGCACATAGACTCTCTCTGCTGGACTAGACATAGGTTTCGACGAGATTGGGTTCGTCTGGGACGCATGTCGATCGACATCGTCCTTGTGTCGATCGTCATGAAGTTTCTGCGAGATGTCACCAATCGCGTCATTCCTATAATCAGGTTTTTCGACCCGTGTTGATCGAGATAAGCCTTCCGTGTCGATCGACACGGGGTCTGGAGCTGCAATCACTGCCTCGTCGATCTCCACGAGTTCGTCTAACTGTTCTGCACTAAGTCCCTTCTTCATTACTGGCTCCTCAAGGGTCTTACCACTCCTCGTGGTGATGGCAGCAACGCCATGCTTCGGATTTGCATCCGTCCTAGATGGGAGAAAACCTTCTTGCCTCCTTGAATTTTCTGCAGTCTGAGCAAACTGAGTGTCCAATTTCTTGACATGAGTGTTCAAGGCCTCAAATTTCCCATTTAGATCTTGGTACATGGCGTCCATCTTTCCAGTAAAGCTCACGGTCATCTTCTGTTGACCCTCCAAGATTTGCTCTAGCATGGATTTCATTTCAGCGTCTGATGACTGAGGAGGGGGTGTCTGGTAAGATGAAAACTCGTAGTTTCTGGTGTAATTGCTCTGGAAGGGCTTCTGATACTCAGTTTTCTGAAACTGCGGCTTAGGAGAATAGGTGGGTGAGCTTGGATTCCCAGTAAATGTAGTCCTCTGGTTGTTTCCATTGAAGTTTCTGTTACCCTGCTGACTACCAAACCTCTGACTCTGAAATCCAGTCCCACTGATGTAGTTGACATCCTCTTCATCCTGCTCTTCCTCTGGAATAAAAGTCTCAACCTCCTGAGCAAACTGAACAGTTTTCTTCCCTACTAGCAGATTGTGTACAGAGTCCAGCTTAGCCTTAACCTCAGCGATTTGGCTGCCATCCACGTTTCCACCCAGCTTCTTCCTCTCGAAATCTGCATTCTTGGTACTGTTGCTAGAAGCCAAATTATCAATGAGGATCAGCGCATCTTCCGGATACCTGGTGTTGAAGTTCCCATTGCTAGCAGAATCAAGGGCCATCTGATACCTCCAATCAATACCTCCGAAAAAGATACCCAACAGCTGAACATCACTGAACCCGTGATGAGGACAATCTCTCTGGTAGGCCTTGAATCTCACCCAGTAAGCCTTAAATGCCTCAGTAGGACCCTGTTTGAAGGTAGAGATCTTGGTCTTAAATCCTCGGATCTCGCCTCAGCAAAGAAATTGTTGAGGAAAGCATTTTTGGTGTCCTCCCAAGTAGCCAGCGAGCCCGGCTCTAGCTGCTTCAACCAATAAGCCGCTTCTCCATTGAGAGAGTATAGGAAAAGCTTGCAGTAGAGGTAATCGCTAGACACTCCATTAGCCTTAATGCTAAATGCTAGGTCCTCAAACCTCTCAATGTGATCCATGGGGGGCTCAGAAGATAGGCCATGGAATGGGTGCTGAGCCACTAGTGAGAAGTAAGCTGGCTTCAGCTCGAAATCGTTCCTTGGGAAAGCAGGAGGACGAATCTCTGCCCTGTTGGCATAGAACTCGTCAGGTCTATTGTACTCTCCCAGAGTACGCCCACGCCCAGCTGGTCCCTCTAGAACAACAACCCGTTCTCATCTATCCTCTGACTCTGAGCATTGCGTCTGCGACCCTCAGAATCTTGAAAGAACCCGTCTTCACCTCTGATAAGAATTAGCGGATTCATGTTGGCTGCCTTTCTTGCTGCTCGGTTGGCTCGTTCTAACTTTCCAATCTCAAGGTTGAGATCGACTAGCTCTTCGTTCCGGTTGTTTCTGGTAACGCGATTAGGCATAAACCTGGAACACACAAGACAAAGAGAAAAGAACAAGTAAGTAATAAAACAAAAATTAAAAACTTAGACAGAATTCTAAAATCAAAAATCGAATAGTGATTTTGACTCCCCGGCAACGGCGCTAAAATTTGATATGCTCAAATTTACCCTGAGTTACTCTCTCAAATTAAGAGATCGATGTAGTACTTAGGGATCGAATCCACAGGGAATCAATTCACACAATCAATTATGAATTCAAATTAGGCTAAACAACAATGTAATAATGTAAAACAGACAGCAATGTAAACAGTGAATGATGATAAATTTCTTGAAATCAATTAGACAAAAGGTTAGGCATTGGGTAATTCACAGGAATGACTTGAAATACGGCTTTGTCGATCGACATGGATGTCAGTGTCGATCGACACAAGGATAAAAACAGTTAGGATTTGTTAAGAACGGTTCTAGAATTCAAACACGAATATAAAACCAATCAACTTTCGTTGCAGAGATTATCTATAACTAAATCCCTAAATTCCAAATTTCTTTGCAAATTCAGTGAATAAAGACAAGCATTAAGTTCAGGTTTAATTGTTCACAAAATTACTAAGCCAAATTTCTTTGCGAATAGATAATTTTGCTCATCTAAGATTATGTCTGGTTGTTAATAATACTTTCGCATCTATTAAAGCAACCTAGGATATCCAATTTCAGTTGATCAATCCTAAAATCAGAGTTAAATCAATCTAGATGAAGAACATAAAGATAAATCCTAACAGATTTTCTGTCCTAACGATTTCTCATCAAACCCTTGAATTACCATAAACCTAACAAGAAAACTACTCAGACATAGATGATGAAATCATAATGAATGAAATAAATTGCATAAAAGAGATAGAGTAAGTGATACAGAGAGTTTAGATCGATGAAGTTTGAAAGTCTGAAATCTCCTAAAAGCTCTGCAAATCTCTGAATCTCTCAGTCTTAATTAAAAACAAGATATCCACATGAAAGCCTAAATAAAAAACTATATATAGTGCCTAAAATTCGGACTGGGCTTTTCTGTAAACTTCTGGACTTCATGGGTCCATCAAAGAAATTCTTCAATCTTTGCATCAGACATGCTTGTGTCGATCGACACATAGGACCGTGTCGATCGACACAGGCTTGAAAATTCGACTCCTACTTGATCATTTCTTCTCTTCTTTCCTCGATGCTCCAAAATGCTACAAAAGCTTCCATTAAGCTTCAATCGTCCTTTAATCTACAAAGACTCAAAAAGCCTCGAAAAATACCAAAAAGACTCTATGAAAAGGACTTATATCATGGTAAAAAACAAGTAAAAACCATGATATATCACTAGGAGAATAAGCATCAATAAGAACCCAAGGGGGCATGACTAGGGAGCCCTAGGCAGCCGCCTATCTCTTTTCTAAACACTAAACACGTTTTCATCTTTTTTCTTCATTGGATTTGGATTCTAGGAGGAGATCTCCCTTTGTACTTTGATATAGAGAAGACTTCTTATCTCTTACTCTTAAAATTCAGTTTATCTATGATGATTCGTGCCTATCCTTGTTGCTTTGTTGTTACTTCAATCATGTCTGAGTAAATTACTTGTTTTGTTTTAGGCATTCAAAGATTCCATGTTTATGCATAATTGAATATCGAACTTTGTTAGGGTTTATCTAGTGGATTCTTCACTTCTATTTGATCGTAATGTTGTTTGCTTTTTTGGCCATCTTGCGAATTGATCTTAGGTTGATATACTCTCCAAAAGCTTGTTATATTGCCTGAACTAATATTTGGTGAGTACTGCATCATAACAATTCGAAAGGTTAGTTATGGAGTAGTATGAACAATCGAACTTACACTTAAAGAATGTTTTCACCTTATAATAACCTGCGATAGTTGAGTCTATTAGGGTAGAAAACGTAGATGGTTAGTTACGTCACGACACTGGGATTACCTTACATTAGTGATTTGAGTTCTAGAACGATCTTTAAAAACCCGATATCTTTATGTGTTTCATGAGTCTCTGCGAATTGTCTAATACCTAACGCTTTTCTCTTATTGATTTATCCTTGCTTTTACTTTCTTTGCTTTATAATTGCTATCATAAAACCCCAAAACTCATACGATCATGGACGAGCATGCTTTGGACGAGGAAGCTTTGATCATACCCAAAGGTCCATTTACGTGGTCCAAGACAAGGATGCTTGCCGGAGCTATTCAGGAGATACTTAAAGCCGTTTAAATCAAGGAAGAAGATCAGCTTATGCACAACACCGTTACCTCAATTTCGGCTACGATATTTTCTTGAGGTTGGACATTAAGTATAAGTTGTTGTACTCTTTTTCCTGTACTCGGTTTTGTCCCAATGGGTTTTCCGAGTAGAGGTTTTAACGAGGCAACACTTAGACTTACCCTTTACGATCCAACATCATGAAACATATCAAGAATAATTTGCATGGAATTTGCATGCTAAGGAGATTCATGAATGTGGAAGGCCAAGAGGGTGTTCACACCATGCATTATTATTAGTCAAGATTCGATGGTCTTAGTCTTATGAATTAGATTAGTTTTGTTATTTTCCATGCATCGATTTAGGACTTTTCATCTTCTTTCTCTCCCTATATAAACCATGTAAACTCTTTGAGAAATTATTCACTTTTTTATCAATCTTTTCTAAAGAAGTTTCTCTCTTGTTCTTTTGTGAACTTGTCGATCTCTTGGTGGTTAGCCAACGAAATCAAACCGATCATTGGGTGGTTAGCTCTTTGATCACAACCGATCACTAGGTGGTTAGCCTTGCGATCTCGTCGACTTCAAGGTGGTTAGCCAAAGAGTCCTTCGATCCCTAGGTGGTTAGCCTTCGGATTAGGTTTACCGAGAGCCGATCATCACTCTCGACGTAACCCGTGTAACCCACGTAACCCGCATAACCTGTGTAATTCGCGTAACCCGTGTAACCCACGTAACCCGTGTAACCCACATAACCCGCGTACCCGTGTAACCCACATAACCCGTGTAACCCACGTAACCCGCGTAACCCGTGTAACCTGCGTAACCCACCTTGTTCATTCAAGGATCTATCTGTTCCAATACCTACAAGAGTGTGTGTTCCTTTGGGAGATCGTATCAAGTGCAATTAGAGCCACGCTCTTGAAATAGCGGTATTTTCTATCCATTTTCTATCTCTTCATATTCAATCTTCCTTCTTTTCTTTCTATCTTCTGTATTAAAACCAATTAAAAAAAAAAGACAAGTTTAGAAAAAAAAACAGAAAAATATATATATATATATTGTTTTGTATTTTTTCACTATCTATCTTTAGTTTGACGATTTGGTTTTTGAAGCTACCATCGATTTGTTTCGATTTAGTTCCTTAAGAACCGAGGAGAACTTCTTGAGTGTGTGAGGATATTGTGAGAGTTGTGCAAAACACTTGAGTGAACACTTGTGAGGATTATTTTACTAACGTGTTTGTTTTTTATTTTGCGAGGGAAAAAAAATGTCTGATGGAAGTAATGACGGTACTTCACGATCAAGGAGAAGAAGAAATGCCGAAATGAATCGCAAGATGGATACTATGTCCATGATGTTAAACGAAATGAGAGGTCAAATAGCTGTTCTTAGTGTTCAAACGCCGAATAGACGAGAAAGAAACGAAAGAACCAACCAAGGCATAGCTCGAGGAAGCAACTTGGCCGAAAGTCACGGATCCGACCATCGCGTTGTTCAAAGGAGTCCGCGAGTCCCGCCTAGACATAGGCAAAAGCGTTTCCAAGATTTCTCAAACTCCAAACATCACAAGAAGCAGTAGAGATCAGTCGAGATTGCGTCTCGATGGTTAGAATCTCATCCGTACTTGGTGAAAGAAGAAAAACCGAGACACAAAGCCGAGAAGGAACAAGTTCCAACGGAGATCGCCACTGAACAAGACAAAGCCACAACCAAAGCCATAGTAGTATACGATCAACACCAACAACAAAAACCCGAACGTATGGACTTTGTTTTCGGAGATTCTTTAAAATTATTCAAAGTTCATGAGCTACTGCCATGGAGAGGAATCATAAACCATCAGCCTTGGAGTAAGGTGATAGCATCCATGCTAATGCAAGGCGACACCACGGATGTTTCACGCATCACAAAGCCGACACACCCTCGAGATAAGTATCGTAATTCTAAACGAATAATAAAGGCTAATTTGCTTAGTCTTGGTAATTTTGATATTGTTCTTAAGTCATGAAGCTATAAAGAGGAGGTGTGTACGTTCGTAATACATCAAGACCCTACTATTTTTGAAGAGGCTCAAGACACAAACCGCTCGACAAGCCCTGAATGTACCAGATTGATATATCTGGCTTGCGAAGGTCATACAAGGACCAATATTGACAACTACTTCTCAAAGGAGACTTCCATCACCATTTACACTCAGAAAGGAGTCTATGAAGCCTTAGTTCAACCCCATAGTATTTCGGAGCTGACCAGAAACGACGTTCGAAGTCTGAACACCCACAACTCGCTAGTTATGAAGTTGTGCGCATATGGGCCACTCCAAACCTTTGTGTGGCAACCTGGAGCTCTTATACAACATCCATACTATGCTATTGAGGATGCTGCTCATACCAATGACCCCCTGTTCTGCATCAAAACAAGAGAAAATTTGTATCTACAAGTTCCGCGAGCACTACCATGGATCTACATAGCTTGTTCGGATCAAATTAAGTCTAAGATGGCCCGACCAATTTGAGAACCACCTTGGAACATCAAGACCAAGCTTTCAAGAAGCTTGAATGTCTGAGACAGCTCACATACACTCCATGAACTAGTCCAGAAGATGAAGATCAAAGACCATTCTCATCAACTTAATCCTCAAGGTAAGTACTCCGTTAGCTCTAGCTTCAATATTGCTGATATCATTCCTTTTGTTGCAGATCAAGACGATTTGAGGACAAATCCTTTTCAAGAGGAGGGGGATGATACGATCATGGACGAGCATGCTTTGGACGAGGAAGCTTTGATCATACCCAAAGGTCCAGTTAAGTGGTCCAAGACAAGGATGCTTGCCGGAGCTATTCAGGAGATACTTAAAGCCGTTCAAATCAAGAAAGAAGATCAGCTTATGCACAACGCCGTTACCTCAATTTCGGCTACGATATTTTCTTGAGGTTGGACGTTAAGTATAAGTTGTTGTACTCTTTTTCCTGTACTCAGTTTTGTCCCAATGGGTTTTCCGAGTAGAGGTTTTAACGAGGCAACACTTATACTTACCCTTTACGATCCAACATCATGAAACATATCAAGAATAATTTGCATGGAATTTGCATGCTAAGGAGATTCATGAATGTGGAAGGCCAAGAGGGTGTTCACACCATGCATTATTATTAGTCAAGATTCGATGGTCTTAGTCTTATGAATTAAATTAGTTTTGTTATTTTCCATGCATCGATTTAGGACTTTTCATCTTCTTTCTCTCCCTATATAAACCATGTAAACTCTTTGAGAAATCATTCACTTTTTTATCAATCTTTTCTAAAAAATTTTCTCTCTTGTTCTTTTGTGAACTTGTCGATCTCTTGGTGGTTAGCCAACGAAATCAAACAGATCATTGGGTGGTTAGCTCTTTTATCACAACCGATCACTAGGTGGTTAGCCATGCGATCTCGTCGACTTCAAGGTGGTTAGTCGAAGAGTCCTTCGATCCCTAGGTGGTTAGTCTTCGGATTAGGGTTACAGAGAGCCGATAATCACTCTCGACGTAACCCATGTAACCCACGTAACCCGCGTAACCCATGTAACCCGTGTAACCCACGTAACCCGTGTAATCCGCGTAACCCGTGTAACCCACGTAACCCGTGTAACCCACGTAACCCGCGTAACCCGTGTAACCTACATAACCCGCATGACTCGTGTAAATTGCGTAACCCACCTTGTTCATTCAAGGATCTATCCGTTCCAATACCTACAAGAGTGTGCGTTCCTTTGGGAGATCGTATCAAAAACCAAAATCATATTTTGTCTTAGCTTAATTTGCATCACATAAATTTGTAGCTTATCATCTCTAGTCTCTGTGGATGGACCCCTAAGTACTGCTGCGTTTGCCTGTGCACATGCAACTTTATCTAGGGTTATAAATTTAAAGCTTGAATAACCCACGACATCAAGTTCATCTCCTCTTCCCGGCCATGATTCCACGATCACCATTCCTTTTTACCTGCAACACATGGCAAAAAGAGTTGCGTGAGTATTATCCCAAATACTCAGTGAAACGGTCATCCCGTCTACATGTTATACACACAGGCATAAGAGACAAACCACAACACCAAACAATAACTGATCATCACACATCAATCAATACGTCAAACTGACGGCAATCGATCGACACACAACTTGTGTCGATCGACAAATGCTGTAGAAACGCAGAATCGAACCTTCTCCGGTTCGAATCAGATCTGCACATATGTCGATTCCCTGCACAGAAACCATCTACAAACACATCCAAACAACACATAAGATCCATAACACGAGAATCAACCATCAAATCATCAAACAATGCATTGGGATCAATCCCTTTACCCAGATAAACCTACGGTCACGCACTCACCTCGGTTTTTAGATCGATTCTGACCCCAAAACTCCTCCAAAAGACGATTAGAACCTGTTATGAAAATTAGACAGAACAAGCTACACAACAATATGCGGATCGTCTCCAGACTCTTTCTGATTCGATGGGAATCCTCCCTTGAAGTAGACTGATCGCAGTAACGAGGCTGCACAAACCGTCCACATTAAAACGATCATAACTCCTCAAATACTCAACAAACGGTTTTCTCCTATATCGAGATCAAAGGGTGGAGAACTTACCCTCATAGTTTCACTCCGATCCGACCTGATCTTCCCAGCAGTTCGTCTCCTCCAAAACCCGAGCAGAACTTGCCTCCAAAACCTCAAACACCCACGAAGATCAACAAGTATCCTTCTCTCTTAAATCTCTTCTGATTTCGGCCAAAAGAAGAGACAAAATGCGGCTCCCACGTTTTATATCAGAACCCTAGGGTTCCCTAAACCAATTGCCAAACCGAGCGATCAAAAATCAAACCTGACGGTCCAATTTTAATTTGTGTCGATCGACACACCCACTTGTGTCGATCAACACAACGCCCAAACCCCGACTTCTCATAAGTCAAACAACATGTATCGATTGAAACACACTCCCCATGTCGATCGACGCACCACCAAATATTCACTTTTGGTTCACAGGCGTTACAATTCTCCCCTACTAACACGGATTCAACCTCGAATCACGCGACACCGTTTCACTAAAGTTAACACTCCCGTCCAAAACCCACTAGATTCAGCCAGAAACATCAACAATGCAATGCCCCCTGATCCGGATTAGGGCTGCCCGATTGATCACGCAACAATCAAACAAGAACATGCATGACCAACAGTTGACTCAGAATTGGACCAATTGATCGCCCAACAATCAAACAAGAACATGCACGACCAACGACGCTACATATGCTACCAGGGTCGTCCGAACCGAGGTTCCAACGTAAGGAAAACCTTAGACTGGACGTCTAGACTACACTCGATCCCCGCTCTACTAGTCCCATATTAGCCACATTGCCCCGTCTTGCCACGGCTGCAATCCTGACCAACCCGGTCAACACCACCTGAGATCCACACTCGAATCACTCCACACCATCACACTACGGTCAACACCCTTGACCATCCTGGCCAGCAACACCCGAGATCCTCTCCCGATCTCTGAGGTCTACATCTAGTCCTATGCACATAGCCACGTTTCAGACATTGATTACTCCCACCTCATAATTCATATCACATAACCACACCACTCACACTCTCAGGAACATGTCCTTTGAGCTATCGGTGCACCATACCACTGACACTCTCAGAATACACAGTCTGTTGAGCTAGCAGTATATAGGGGAAATCTTCATCCCCTCTAGAGAAGTACTCATCTCATAGTATTACCAAGGGAAATTCTCATCCCCCAGTAACACTGATACGATCTCCCAAAGGAACGCACTCTTTTAGGTATTGAAACGGATAGATCCTTGAATGAACAAGGCGTGAAGGGGAATGGCTTCGTCGAGAGTGATGAACGGCTCTCGGTAAACCTAATCCGAAGGCTAACCACGTAAGGAACAAAGGACTCTTCGGCTAACCACCTTGAAGTCAACAAGATCGCAAGGCTAACCACCTAGTGATCGGTTGTGATCAAAGAGCTAACCACCCTATGATCGGTTTGATTTCGTTGGCTAACCACCAAGAGATCAAAAGTTCACAAAAGAACAAGAGAGAAACTTCTTTTAGAAAAGATTGATAAAAAAGTGAATGATTATTCTCAAGGAGTTTACATGGTTTATATAGTTAGAAAATGAAGATGAAAAGTCCTAAATCGATGCATGGAAAATAACAAAACTAATTTAATTCATAAGACTAAGACCATTGAATCTTGACTAATAATAATGCATGGTGTGAACACCCTCTTGGCCTTCCACGTTCATGAATCTCCTTAACATGCAAATTCCATGCAAATTATTCTTGATATGTTTCATGATGTTGGATCGTAAAGGGTAAGTATAAGTGTTGCCTCGTTAATACCTCTACTCGGAAAACCCATTGGGACAAAATCGAGTACAGGAAAAAGAGTACAACAACTTATACTTAACATCCAACCTCAAGAAAATATCGTAGCCAAAATTGAGGTAACGGCGTTGTGCATAAGTTGATCTTCTTCCTTGATCCGAACATCTCTAAGTAACTCTTGAACAGCTCCGGCAAGCATCCTTGTCTTGGACCGCGTCACGGGACCTTCGGGTATGATCAAAGCTTCCTCGTCCAAAGCATGCTCGTCCATGATCGCATCATCCCCCTCCTCTTGAAAAGGATTTGTCCTCAAATCTTCTTTATCTACAACAAAAGGAATGATATCAGCAATATTGAAGCTAGAGCTAACGGAGTATTTACCTTGGAGATCAATTTTGTAAGAGTTCTCATTGATCTTTTCCAAAACCGTGAATGGTCCATCAACTCTCGGCAAAAGTTTAGACTTTTGTTCTTTGGGAAACCTCTCCTTTCGTAAATATATCCAAACAAGATCACCGGGTTTGAATGTTTTCTTGTGCCGTCCTTTGTTGGCATGTTTGCGGTATAGCTCGGTCTTACGCTCGATGTTCTGTTTTGCCTTCTCATGCATTTGTTTCACAAACTCAGCCTTCTTCTGTCCATCCATGTTTACACGCTCACTCAAAGGTAAAGGAGTTAGATCAAGAGGTGTAAGCGGATTGAAGCCATAAACGAGTTGAAAAGGAGAAAAACAAGTAGTAGAATGCACGGAATGATTATATGCAAATTCTACGTGAGGTAAACAATCCTCCCATGACTTAAGATTCTTTTTGATCACGGTTCTCAAGAGTGTTCCTAAATTCCTATTAACCACTTCGGTTTGACCATCGGTTTGTGGATGACAAGTAGTAGAGAAACAAAGCTTAGTTCCTAGCTTAAACCAGAGGGTCTTCCAAAAATAACTGAGAAACTTTGTATCCCTATCCGAGACTATGGTTCTAGGCATTCCATGCAAACGGACAATCTCCCTAAAGAATAAGTCGGCAATGTTAGAGGCATCATCAATTTTATGGCAAGGTATGAAATGGACCATCTTAGAAAATCTATCAACTACAACAAAAACCGAATCGCTACCTTTCCTAGTTCGGGATAATCCTAAGATGAAGTCCATCGAGAGGTCAGTCCATGGTGCACTAGGAATCGGTAAAGGAGTGTACATACCTTGGCCTTGGCTTTTGGATTTAGCAAACTTACATGTAGTGCATCGGCTACAAACCCGTTCTACGTCACGCTTCATGTGCGGCCAAAAGAAATGGTCTTGTACGATTGAAAGGGTCTTGGCCACGCCAAAGTGTCCCATCAAGCCTCCACCGTGTGCTTACCTAACAAGAAGATCTCGCAAAGAAGAGTTAGGAATGCAAAGACGGTTTTTATAAAACAAAAACCCATCACTTCTAAAGTATTGTCCTGAAGCAAACTTTTCACAAGTAAGAAGTACTTCCTGGAAATCGGGATCGGCTGCGTATCTCCCTTAATCATCTCAAATCCGAGAATCTTGGCATCTAGAGTCGAGAGCAATGTGTATCTTCGAGAGAAAGCATCGGCTACCACATTCTCTTTGCCTTGCTTGTATTGGATCACATACGGAAAAGTTTCCACGAACTCCATCCAACGGGCATGCCTTTTGTTCAACTTTTGTTGGCTCTTCAAGTGCCTAAGTGATTGGTGATCGGTGTGAATCACGGACTAAGGCATAGAGCTCCTTATCGTACGTCGGGTAGTTGAGCGTAGCTCCATCGAGTTTCTCGCTAAAGAAGGTGATTGGCTTTTTCTCTTGCATTAGCACGGCTCCTATACCTACACCAGAAGCATCGCATTCAATTTCGAACGTTTTCATAAAATCAGGTAAAACAAGAAGAGGGGCGTGAGTAAACTTGTGTTTCAGGAGTTGAAAAGCGTCCTCCTGATCTTGTTCCCATTTAAAGCCCATGTCCTTCTTGATCACTTCGGTTAAAGGTGTGGCAATGGTGTTGAAATCCTGAACGAACCGTCGATAAAATCTGGCTAAGCCATGAAAGCTTCGAACCTCACCAACCGTCTTAGGACTCGGCCAATCTTGGATTGCCTTGATCTTGTTCTCATCAACCTGTATGCCTTGAGAACTTACCACAAAACCTAGAAACACAATGTTATCCGAAGAAAATGAACATTTTTAAAGTTTCCAAAAAGAAGTTCTTGCCTAAGCACGTCTGGAACCAAACGCAAGTTTCCTACATGTTCTTCAAGGGTCTTACTATAAATCAGTATATCATCGAAATAGACAACAACAAAGACACCTATATACGATCTAAGAACATGATTCATAAGACGCATGAAAGTGCTAGGTGTTTTCGTCAGACCAAACGGTATAACAAGCCACTCATATAAACCGTGCTTAGTTTTGAAAGCAGTTTTCCATTCATCACCTTCCTTCATCCGGATTTGGTGATAGCCACTTTTCAAATCAATTTTAGAAAAGATACTAGACCCATGAAGTTCATCTAGCATATCATCTAACCTGGGAATCGGATGGCGATACTTTACCGTAATGTTGTTGATAGCTCGGCAATCAACGTACAATCGCCAAGATCCGTCTTTCTTAGGAACAAGTAGTACCGGAACAGCACACAGGCTCATACTCTCTCGGATATAACCCTTTTCCATAAGTTCACCGACTTGTCGTTGGAGCTCCTTGGTTTCGACCGGATTGGTTCTATAAGCAGGTCGGTTAGGAAGTGTTGCGCCAGGAACGAAGTCTATTTGATGTTCTCTCCCACGAATGGGAGGTAAACCTCCTCGGCTATCATTCGGAAATACATCACTATATTCCTGCAAAAGAGACAACACATTGCTCGGGAGATCCGGTTCGGGGTTAGTAATGCTAGTGAAAGCATCCTTAAAAATGAGTAAACCAAAGTGTTGCTTAGTGACGAGAGCATGCTTAATCTCACTCGGCCTCACAAAAAGACTTTCTTGCCTCACGGGTTTACTCTCAACGGCCTTTAGCTTGGTTTTTCTTGAACTTTCACTCGCAATACTTTTACCTCATTTTTCCTCAAGCTTGAGCTGGTCTAGGTATACCTCGTGTGGATTCAATGGTGCAAGAGTGATCTTCCATTTTTGGTACTCAAAGGAATGCTTGTTAGTGTACCCATCATGAACTGTCCTTTGGTCGTATTGCCATGGTCTTCCAAGTAGAATATGGCCAGCTTCCATGGGTATCACATCGCAAAGGATCTCATCCTCATATCGGCCAATTGACAAAGGTACCGTAACTTGATGTGTAACTGTGAGTTGATTTTGGTTACTCAGCCATCTTAGACCGTACGGCCATGGATGCTTCCTCATCTCCAAATTTTGTTTCTCCACAACTTCCGCCATCGATAATTAAGCTGCACACCTTATTCTTAACCTTGCACTGGCTGTGGAACAAGTTTTCCCGTTGCTCATCTACTACGGATTGTTCTTGGGACAGAAGAACACGTCTAGCCACAAATAACTCTCCCTCTACCGCGTGTTCCTCATCGTCATCATAGATTGGTCTAGAATCGGATTCCTCCTTGTCATCCTCGGTCACGATCTCGCCACTATCCAATATCAACATCGCACGTTGGTTTGGGCACTTATTTGCATAGTGTCCTTTGCTCCTGCATAGAGGTAGAAGCTTCGGCCTTACCCTTGTAGTCCGTCTTTGGCTTAGTATCAATACGGGCCGGGTAACTCGGCTTCTCGCTTTTGGTGTAGCTTGGTTTAGACACGAAATGTGTTCGTGTGACACCCTTTCTCTTAAGTTGCTGCTCCACGAGAATGGCCTTGTGCAACATCTCTTCTACGGTGTCATAAGACTGCATCTTCATTCGATCTTGTAATTCTCTATTCATTCCGCTTAGGAATCGGGCCATAGTTGCATCACCGGGCTCATCGATATCGGCTTTGAGCATGAGTTTTTCCATCTCCTGGAAGTAGTCCTCAACTCCCCTACTCCCTTGTGACAGCCTACGCAACTTTTGGTGTAGCTCGCGGTGGTAGTGGACTGGTACGAATCGTCTCCTCATGATTGATGACATTTCTCTCCACGTTTCAACGGGGTTTTCTCCATTGCGTCTCCTATTTGTCACCACTTGATCCCACCAATCAATAGCATAATTATGAAACTCAGTAGCGGCTAACATGACCTTTTTGTATTCAGGAAAGTTTTGGCAATCAAAGACCAAATCGATCTTCTTTTCCCACTCTAGGAAAGCATCGGGATTGTTTGTTCCCTAGAAGGGTGGAATGCGAAGTTTCACGCTGCCAAGATCATTGTCATTTCTCCTTCGTTCCGGGGGTTGTCTAGGCCGGTTATTTTCGGATAAGTCATGAAACGGATTGTTGAACTGCTCGTTTTGTTGATTTTGTTGACTCCGCCGGTTTTGCCTATGTCTGGGCGGGATTCGCGGTCTTCTTTGAACAACGCTATGGTCGGATGCGTGAATTTCGGCTAAGTTGCCTTCTCGAGCTATGCCTTGGTTGGTTCTTTCGTCTCTTTCTCGTCTATTCAGCGTTCTAACACTAAGAGCGGCCATTTGACCTCTCATTTCGTTTAGCATCGCGGACATAGTATCCATCTTGTGATTCATTTCGGCATCTCTTCTTCTCCTTGATCGTGAAGTACCGTCATTGCTTTCATCGAACATTTTTTTTTCCTCGCAAAAGAAACAAACACGTTAGTAAAATAATCCTCACAAGTGTTCACTCAAGTGTTTCGCACAACTCTCACAATATCCTCACACACACAAGAAGTTCTCCTCGGTTCTTAAGAAACTAAATTGAAACAAATCGATGGTAGTTTTAAAAACCAAATCGTCAAACTAAAGATAGATAGTGAAGAAATACGAACCAATATATATAGTTTTTTTTTTTTATATACTTGTCTTTTCGTTTCCTTTTTTTTATAATTGGTTTTGATACAAAAGATAGAAAGAAAAGAAGGAAGATTGAATATGAAGAGATAAAAAATGGTTAGAAAATACCGCTATTTCAAGAGCGTGGCTCTGATACCACTTGATACGATCTCCCAAAGGAACGCACACTCTTTTAGGTATTGAAACGGATAGATCCTTGAATGAACAAGGCGTGAAGGGGAATGGCTTCGTCGAGAGTGATGATCGGCTCTCGGTAAACCTAATCCGAAGGCTAACCACCTAAGGAACAAAGGACTCTTCGGCTAACCACCTTGAAGTCAACAAGATCGCAAGGCTAACCACCTAGTGATCGGTTGTGATCAAAGAGCTAACCACTCTATGATCGGTTTGATTTCATTGGCTAACCACCAAGAGATTGAAAGTTCACAAAAGAACAAAAGAGAAACTTCTTTTAGAAAAGATTGATAAAAAAATGAATGATTATTCTCAAGGAGTTTACATGTTTTATATAGTGAGAAAATGAAGATGAAAAGTCCTAAATCGATGCATGGAAAATAACAAAACTAATTTAATTCATAAGACTAAGACCATCGAATCTTGACTAATAATAATGCATGGTGTGAACACCCTCTTGGCCTTCCACATTCATGAATCTCCTTAGCATGCAAATTCCATGCAAATTATTCTTGATATGTTTCATGATGTTGGATCGTAAAGGGTAAGTATAAGTGTTGCCTCGTTAAAACCTCTACTCGGAAAACCCATTGGGACAAAACCGAGTACAGGATAAAGAGTACAACAACTTATACTTAACGTCCAACCTCAAGAAAATATCGTAGCCGAAATTGAGGTAACGGCGTTGTGCATAAGTTGATCTTCTTCCTTGATCTGAACATCTCTAAGTAACTCTTGAACAGCTCCGGCAAGCATCCTTGTCTTGGACCGCGTCACGGGACCTTCGGGTATGATCAAAGCTTCCTCGTCCAAAGCATGCTCGTCCATGATCGCATCAACCACCCACAGGGAAATCCTCATCCCATCGAGAAAAAAATACTCCTTTCTCAGTATTACTAAGGGAAATCCTCATCCCTCAGTAACACCCAAGAAAATTCTTATCCCTCCTGGAGAAATCCTCATCTCCTATTAATAAGGGAAGTCCTCATCCCTCAGTAACATACAGGGAAATCCTGATCCCTCCTGGAGAAATCCTCATCTCAAAATGAGTTATTCGGGAAAATCTTCATTCCCTAGAGCAATCAATTCTTAACGCCTATAGCATCTCTGACTAGAACTACCTCATTTGGTCTCAACCTGACATCCCAATACCCGGAATATCATCACATCCATTACCTATACTCAGGTCAACTCTAACATGATACTCCACTATCCCGGAATATCATCTCATCCATGACCAATCCTCAGGTCATCTCTAAACAACCCAATCACCCAGGGTGTTTCACTACGGTCTCACAGAATAGACAAGTTCTAAATCCTCATAAAACCTCTATTCCCAGACCCTTAGAAATAGACAAATTTTAAATCCTCATAAAACCTCCATTTCCAACCCTCAACATGCATACCATGACAACACAAGGCCAACCATAGGAAATCCTCATCCTATAATCTCCAACAATAAGAATACACATCTTATAAATTTTAATCCTTAAGAAATATTCATCTTATTAAATCTCAAAATGTAATAATCGTTAATTCTCAAACGAAATACATAATTCCAAAAACCACATAGCAACATGCTAACTCTGGAATTGGAACCATGAAAACAAGCTCAATCCTCGGTCCGCTCCTCGAACCATCCCCTGGACCTTGCTTTATCTTAGCCTCTGGTTCCCAAAATCTCCTCCTCCACCCGTCGTCTGTCGCAGCTTGGGACATTTCGGCCTGATGTGTCCCGACTCGCCGTAGTTATAACAGAAACGAGTATCTCGAGCCTCGTCCTTCTTACAACAGTTCGCCAATTTGTGATCCATGCTCCCACACCCGAAGCATCCCTGACCACTCTGACTCGACCCCGAAGTTTCATCCCACTTCTTCTTCTGTCCTTGCGCAGGCTCACTGCCCTTGCTCAGAACCATCTGCTGCAGCGGCTTCTTGGTCTGAACGATTGGAGTGCCCACCACAGCATGATCCCTCATATCTTCCTCAATTGATGCAGCCGTCTCAACCAGCTCTGCCCTCATGGCGAACTTGCTCGCTCTACAGTGAGTCCTCAAGTCAGCTCGAAGTCCCCCAGAAACCTCCTCACCTAAGCATGCTCACCCTCCATGCCCCTACTGGAATGTACCAAAAGTCGACTAAACTCCAAATCGAACTCCCTCACTGCCCGGTCTCCCTGCGCCAGGTTCAGAAACCTCGACTCCATCCGGTCCACCGCCTCCTTCGGGAAATACTTGGCATTGAACTCAGCCAAGAAATCCTCCCAAACCATCTCGGCCTGTACCCTCCTGGCCTCAACACCTCTCCACCAGAGATGCGCGTCACCATCTAGATAATGAACCGCCAAATCAATCTGGTATCCCTCTGGACACCTGATAGAGCGATAGTATGCTCTAACCTCCGCCACCACTCATCGACCTCCTCAGGCTTGGCACCACCAAAGAAAAACCCGGTGCCAATCCTCTGCATCTGCTCCATCATCTTCGGGTAGGATGGAAGCTCCTCTGCAACCGTCACACCCGGCTGCACACCAGCCACTCCTGGCTGACCACCAGCCACTACTGGTTGCACACCAGCCCCTCCTGACTAAACACCCGGAGCCTGACCCGGAGCCGGTATCCCACCCGGTAACCGCTCCAGAATTATCTGCAGCAAACCCGCTAACCAATCATCTTGGTCCTGGGCAACACATACGGCAGCACCCCCACCTGGGCCCACCACACCACCAGCTACACCGGGACCCACACCAGCCCCACCAGCCCTCATACTGGTACTCGTAGCAGCCACGCCCACAGACCCCTCCTGAAACGAATGCGAGTCAGCCACCTGCTCCTGCGTGGTCTCCTGGGCTACACTCGCGGAAACCGACTCACTCTCGAGTCCACGTCCGCGTCCATATCCACCACGACCACCCCGGCGTCCACGGCCTCCATGACCTCTGCCTCCAGCCACTCTAGCCATCACTCTGCACTACCCAGCAAAACACTAAGCATACTAGAAAACAAAAAAGTCAAACAACACTTACTGTGGAATCTCATTGAAGGCTCGGAGAAGATGATCTAGGACTCCAAACCCACACAACAATCAATTGACTAACTCGCATAATCAATCAATCCATCACACGCAATTGACTAACTCACATAATGAACTACGTTCTCCCGCCCTAGAACCATACACTACAAGAAATCAGAGTTTTGATAACATCCTAAAACTGCTATGATAGTGATACATAGCGCTGTAGAAAACGCTCCAAGATGTCCCGCGATAGTAGGTCTGCCACCTAATATAGCGGATAGTACAAACGCGATGTTTAATAATTTAACCATAGCAATTTATAGACTGCAATTATAAATGTTTAGAATAGCGGTTTTTTCTTGTTATTAATAATTTTAACAATAGCTTTTATTTTCTATTTTTAAAAACGTTTTTGTTTTATTATGATTGTCAAATGTTTATAGCATTTAACTATATTAATATAGCAGCATTATTGATTTCTGGTAAATATATTATTGGTTTTTAAATAATAATATTCCGAATTTAAATTTTTAAAAATATTTCAGAATTCAAATATAATTTAAAATTATATAAATAAAATCAATTTCATGATTAAATTAATAATATACTCAATTTACAAATATCACAAAAACAATTAAAAGAAACCTAATACATTGCATGAATTTTGAGAGACCAACGCCCATTATTCTGACTTCAGAGGCACATTTAGATCTTCCACAGATGCATATATGGTTGATCCTTGCAAGAATGACAAAGTCAAGACTCCTCTTCGCATGCCTCTGTACTAAAATTTCTGAATCAATTGCCATTAGTGTCTCAGACACATGCTTGGCCACAGAGATCATGTCAAGGATGACACTCCGGTCTAAACCAGACCCACCTCTTTTGATTAACAAACGTATATGGCCAAGTCTGCACAAGGATATAGATAAAGCAAAGCTCATCTGAGCCTCCTCTTCTGCTGTTGCATCAACTATGAAATGCATTCCCACCTGGTAAAACAAAAGCCAAGCATTTACATAGGTGGCACAAGATTAGTTATATTAACGTGACAAGATGATGGAAAAAAAAACGTGTGAGCATTATGTGACTATCATTAGGTTTAGCATCACATTAACACATTCTTTCCAATAGTAATACTTCTTCTTCATTCTCTTAATCGTAACCTGTCCATAGAAAAATCTAGTATACTAAAAGTCAAGCAAAAATCCCGTTAAGTTAAACTCTAGCTTTCAGAAACCATATGGTAATAGAAGTTGAGAAAAATGAATAATGAAAAGATGGAAACAAACATTTGAGACCATAAGTAGCCAAACCAACGCACGAAGAATGTGAAACAAATGTCACAAGAGAGCAGACTCATGGTCATTGACAACAAGAAAGCAGTTGCATGTCTATAACAAGAATTATACAATGCAAGCAGTTGTGAAAATTCAACAAGAATATATGAATCCAAGACCAAATCCAATTGCTTAACCAAAACTAGCAAGGAATTATAAGAACTAATGACCAATAGGACAATGAAATGCAACAATTAAAGAGCTGAAAAGAAACAGACCTCCCATATCAGAAGCCATTAAAACCCCATCTTTGTACTTGATTGCAACAATTGAGGTTCCAGTAACATATGGGTACCTACCAAAAAAAAACTCAACATAAACCCTAAAATTGAAAACCGAATCCCAAATTCTCTCAGAATCTAGAACCTCACATAAAGACAAAAGAGAGAGACTTTACAGTGTTCTTTGTGAATCAGCCTCTGCGTTCTTCACGGCATCTCCGTTATCAATCGGAATAGTAAACTGCAAGGACCAAACCAAAATCGGAGAAGAAATTATCATAGATAAAAACAAAAACCCAGAAGAATCAGAAGCATATACACAGAAGAATGAAGATTGATCCGACTTACAGTCATCTTTTCGAAAATTCCTAGTACAGAGAGAAAGATTAGCTTGAGTTCCATATCTTGAATACATCAGCTGAATCAACTCCTTTGAAGAGCATGAGTTCCATATCTATAAGCCATCTCTTGCTTTCTACTTCTCTTTCCTCCGATTTGTCTTCCCCGATGATACTTTACTTTTGTTTTCTGTGAAACGAAGATTCAGATGGAGAGAAGAGAAAAGTAGATTTGGAGAGGGAAGAGAATGAGGTTTCGACGAATTAGTGAAGTCTATGAAAAGAGGGAAGAGATCTAAGCCGTTCAATCTTCTTTAGTTCGACGCGGATAGGTGATGTGGCAATTGATCGGACGGTTTAGATGAGAGAAAATGGGGTTTCGATGAACAAGGGTAAGAAGATGATAAAAACAGATACTTTTAATTGTAACTTCAGTGGGATAATGTTATATATCTATAATAACTATAAGTTTATACAAAATAAACGACAATTTCTTTCAAATTTTTAAATTTTATGGATTAAAAGTGTTAAGTTTAGAGGTTATGGTTTAGTAATAGGGTTTAGTATACAAATTTTAAAATCCATCAATGTTCAAAGATATAATATGATACCCTAAACCTTAAATCATACACTTATTTATTAATAATAACCAAAATTCTATATCAAAATTATTTATGTATTATGATATCATAAACCCTCAAATCAAACATTCATTTATTCATAAAAAGTCAAAACCCTATATCAAAATTATTTATGTATTATGATACCCTAAACCGTAAACCCCAAACTCTATACCCTAAACCCTAAATCAAACATTAATTTATTCATTAAAAACCAAAATTCTATATCACAAATTATGTATGTATTGATATACTCTAAACTCTTAAATAAAGACCGTTACTTTTTTTGTTTGTATGTTTAAAAAAGTTTTATATGATTTATGAAACAATAACTTATTGTTTGTGAAACAAGTATACACTCATTTTGTCCGTAAAATCATGATACCCTAAACCCTAAATCCATTGTTTAAATAAAAAAAAATCAAATTGTTTCATTTATATTAATATTTTGAAATATATAACCAATTTAAAACCATTACATTATACAATTAAATTTTGAAACATTAATAAAAGCAAAATAAATATATAAAAATAAAGAATATACACATAGTAACATAACAAATTATTTGTCATTTCCAATCTCCTAATTAACAAAATCATTATACATATCCATGAAAAGCATACACGAATCCACAATCGATATTATTAGTCTTCCTCCTTATATCACAACTTCTTTGTGTGTATAGAATTGATGCCATCTTCTTCCCTACTTGTATAAGCATATTTTGCATTTGTCGAAACATTGTGGATTAAGCATATTATGAACTTCACGAGCTTTCTTCTTTAACGAACACCCAAACACAATTTCAGTTTCAATATCAAATTCGACCTGACCAATTCGAATTTCTACGATGAAGAGGGTAAAAACACAGAGATAAGCATCAGATTCAGAACCACAACAACGATTTCACTGAGTCTCGTTGACAACGAATCCATATTCGAAAATTGGGATTTTTGAAGGAGATCTGACCATTTCTTCGAAGATGAGTGGATATCGCTTTCATAGGCAAACGATCAAGGGACTTCTGTTTGGATTGAGAGAAAGTGATGAAGAGCAAAATGGGGATCGGGAGCGATGCACAAGAGAAAAAGGGAGGGTAAAGGTTTTTTTTTTTTTTTTGTTTCCAAATGGCCTATTAAAGCATTTAACAAATATTTGTTCCACAATTTTTATTTGGTTCAAGTTTTTTAATTACTTTTAATTACTCTTTAGGCGGCATAAACAAATTTATTCCCGCTAAAACCTAAGATAACGATTTACATATACTATATGCTATAAAAAATCAATGATAAAACAAAATAATAAGCACCAATCCAATTATTTTTCTCGGTATTATATTATAGCGTTTATCATTTTACAAACGCTATGAAAAAGTCAGACATAACTCAATTATAGCAGAAACGTTAAAAATGCTATATTATATTGCTATTAATATTCACATTTCTTGTAGTGATAAGGGCCGCCCTAGAACTGTTAGGGCTCTGATACCAAACTGAAACAACCCATCCCGTAAATTTTAAAAAAATTCTAATATCTTGAGATGAAGCCAATTGATTTTCTTGACTTATTATATCTTTTAATTTTAATAAATTTTTTTTTTTAATTTCTGGATCATCTATTTTATCTATTATATCTAATAAGAATTTCTTATCATTATCATTGGTTATTACATTGATTATTTTGCAATTGCATAGGTTATCATATAATTCCTGGGATTCCTCAGAGGAATCACTAGAATTTTCTATTTTATTTATTGAATAGTTACTATCAGAGTTTTCTGATGGTTCAGATTCTGATATTAATAATTTAGTTAATTTTTCTTGAATATCTGGTTGATCTTCTAATATTTCGTTTTTTTTTTTCATTTTACATACTGTGGACTTATGTCCGGGTCGTTTACAATTCCAACATACTATTTTTTGCTTATTTTTTGAATTAAACCGTTTGTTGTTTTTTGAATAATTTCAATTTTTTGTATAATATTCATTGGTTGGTTTTTTATGGTAGTTTCTATTTTTATTATAGTATCTTGTGTGGTTAGATTTTTTATTTCTATAATTTAATCGTTTTACTCTAGATGGTGGATTAAATTTATCATAACTATATTGTTCACAAAATGAACCCATGGTTATTCTAAATTTAAATTTATCATTCCGTTTTTTACCTTTATGTTCTTGACATATAGATAATCCTTCTTTTTTAACAAATGCAAATAATTGACCATATGTAATTGTACTCTAGGGAATAGGTTGTCCACCGGAATTTTTTTTAATTTATTGATTATTCTTTCAGCAAAAAGGACGGTAATCCTGCGATAAACCGTTCTTTCCAAAAAGATTGATTACAATCATTTCGTTGAAATATATTTGTTACAAAGATATCTTTATACCATTTAAAATCTCCTAAAGTTGGACATCTTAAGTTGGTTAAACTATTTTTTTACTTTCTAATTCTTCGGCTGCGTTTCCGATAAAATGCATCATTATAGTGTGGATTAATACTTCTACAGCATTTTGTTTTTCTTTTTCTACGATAAAGCTGTCTGCATCTTCTATTTGTATAATTTCTACATGATTAATTATAGAATCTTGTGTAGGTATATCTAGTGAATTGTCCCACCAATATTTTAGTGCTCCAGCAAATCCCGTTACTAACATAACGCATGCTTGTATCACTAAAATTGGTATTTGTTGCTTTATAGGCTATAGCTGTCATTCCTATTTCTTGTAATAAATTCATTATTTCATACTCAGAACGTCCATCAATATTCCATTCATATATACTGTGTCCAGTATACACATTGTTGGAATATTTATGGTGTTCTTCAAACAATAAATCTGGTGGAGTATGTCTTAGATAATAAGGTTTGTTAGATCGCATCATTTTATTTTTAATTCTATTAATTTCTTGATTTTCATTTTCTGATTGTATAGATGTTTGAATAGATTCATTATCATTTTCATCTATGATGTTGATTCCTTTTTTTTGTCTAGGCTATCTAGTTTATTGGCAATAGCCTTGAGAATTTCATTCTCTGCAAATTTAACTTGTATAGTTATAGGTTTGAATATGGGAGGAGTAATAGATGAAAATGGATGTTGATTGATGTGATTATATTGATCTATTTTATTATTTTCATTATTTAATTTATTATCTATACTATGTACATGTCTAGAGATAGTGTGTAGTAATAGACTTTGATAATTATTTTGTTGATATACATATTTAATGTCTTGAATCATTACCGGATTCTTATCATCTTTATTGGCTCTAGTTTTAAAAGGATTAGCTATAATTTGTCTATTAGATGTGTTTATTTTTAAATCTCTTAAAGGTGGATGTATTGATTTAGTTTTGTTACCATCTATTAGTTCCCAAACTTGACCTAATGATGAACTTGCGTTAATTGTTTTAAATGGATAATTGATAGTATTCTCGATTGAGTATGTTTCGAACCATACAAAAAATGGGATATCCGTTTGTTTTAATTTCATACAACCATACCATTTTTCTCTAAATTCTAAAGTTTGCTGTTTAGAAATTTTTTTGAAATACCAAGCTCTTTTTTCTTCATTTTCTTTTGAATAAAAATCTTCTTTTATATATTGTTTATTAATTTCGTAATCTTTTATTATAACATTTATAGACTTAAAATCTGATGGCGTAGGAGATGTTGGATATAAATTTTGATCTGGCTCGGCTATAGGAGCCTTAAATTTAATCGAAATGTCTTGTTTAATATTTTGATTTACACTTTCGGTGTATGAACTCGCACTAGATTATCCAGTTCGAAATTCAGAAAATGAAGCTCTTGAATGATAAGAACTAATCTGAGGTGGAAGTGGTTCTCTAAATGATCTGAATTGTAATATTATTTTGCCATCGCGTTGTTCTATTACTCTTGATATATTTTTTTGTTCAAAATTTCTATGTGGTTGAGTTATTTCAATTTTCCATTGATCAGGAGTTTTTATTTCATTCCAATTTAGTTGTTTAGGAATATAGGTAGCTGTTGGAGTATCTTTACTATGTGCAGCTAAAATTGTTGTTTCTCCTTTATGATCTTGTAATAAACATCTTGGGTTAAATTCAGAAGTTGATTGCTTAAAATAAATTTGATAAAGTAGCAAATAACCATGTCTTTCATTTTAAAATTTAATTTCTGGTAAATGGACGTTTAATACTAAAATACTGAGTATTGTCGGGTCATGCAGACTTACTTGATAATTAGGAGCACAATTAAAATAAATTGCTCCGTTACATAAATTAGATTGAACTGTTCCTAGTAGTGAATCTTCAAATTTTAATCAGGTCTTGTCTCTTAATAGCATTAATATTGGAGAGTTTATACCAGTCCTTGATAATGGTTTAATCGCTATTTGTATTAATCCAAAGTGTAAATAGTTGAATCCTTTTTGTTTGTATTTGTCTAAGGCAAGTGAGGATAATAACTTTACTTCTTCAAATTCATTTTGGAGAGGTAAAGTTTGCTCATGCTCTTTTATTGAATATGCGGTTTTAAAGTCAAAGGTTCCGATTTGATAAATACTTTCTGGATTAATATGTGGTAGCTGGTCTTTTGTTATCTCTTGATTAAATGGTGTTAATTTTGTCATAATTTCTCTTGAATTAATTGTACTATGTGATGTGGAGGATGAAGCATGTTTTGGCTTAAAGAGTTTTCGAAAGGATGAAGCCATGATTTAATCTAGAATTAAACACATGCTTTAAAAGATACTAACCTTTTCTTTTTTGACACAGTCGGGGCTTGCCAACGGTCTTATTGCCTCTACGTGGAATTGGTGCCTGAAACACTGACGGCGATGGTGTCTTGTCAGAAGGGAAGGATCTTTTATAGAAGGGTTTAATTAGATTAGGATCAAAAGCTTTGTTTTGAAAATATTTAAGAAAACTTCTTTGTAAGATCGTTTGGTCTGATACCAGTAAATGATTAGATATAAAATTTAAATAAATTATTGTATTATATTTATTATATGTATTCTAATGCATTATATATTTATATATATATTGATAAGTTATATATTCATAAGTTATAACATCATTTTTAATTTAGAGTTTTCTTTATTTAATTATTATTTCATTAGAGCACGTCCATTGCAAAGTTTTAATAGAAGTTCTTATAATTAAAATAATAATAAAATGAGAAAAAAATGGAGAGATAATGAGAAAAGGTGGAGAGAGAATGATATACAGTCTCTCAAACGAAAAGTTTGAGAAACGCATAAGAGATTTTTGAGAGACTCCCAATGCCATTTGAACTTTCTTTATTGGTTAAGCTTTTTATTTTAATTATATTATTTAACTACTTAAAAATTAATAATACTTTATTTGTAAGATACTCTAATATATAGTTTTACCGATGAACGTGCTCTTATGATACTTTTTAACAAATATTTTGACAGACGAACTTATGGTAAATATTATGTTTTAATTTTAATATAAATATATTTATGAATGATAACGTTTTAATATTTTTTATATTTATTTAAAATGATAGAAAAATAAAAAAATGATAAATATTAATATATATATATATATATATAAATATGTTTTATAATTACATAATTTATGTATATTCATTTTTATTGAAATGCATTGTATATATATTACATTTAAAAATTATAACATGAGTTATATTATAATCTTTCAAATTTAAATTATATTTACTTTAATTATTTTTTTATTATAATATTATTTTAAAATGATAGAACAAATAAAATTATGATAAATATTAACTAAAATTATCAAAAATTAATATAATTCGTTTTTGATGTAATATAAAAATAAATTAGGTTTCTAATATTATTTTTTTAAATATTTCAGAGATTAATACTCTGGAAGAGCTCCATTTGAAAGCAATGACTCAATGCCATTAAAGATAGGGGCATTTGGTGAGCATTAGTAGTTACTGTAACGCTCGTGAACTAAAAAGTGGATTTTGGTTTGATGTGTCGATCGACACAGGTGCATGTCGATCGACACGTGTATTTTGACTTATGAGAAGTCGGATTTCTGGTGGTGTGTTGATCGACACGGGGTTAAATTGAGCCGATAGGTTCGGTTTAATTATCCGGTTTGGCGGGCCGGTTTTGGGAACCCTAGGGTTGTATAAAAAGGCTGAAACAGTGAAGGTTGGCCGACTTTTTCTTCCAGAAATCGAAAATCAGAAAGAGAAGCAGAATCAGAGTTCTGGTGATTTCTGGAGAAAGTTTGATCGTTCTTGAGGTTTGTGATTGCGTGGGAGGCTATTAGAAACGAGGAGGGATCGTTGCTGGGTCGATTTCGAGTCTTGGAAGGGCGAAATCAGAGGTTGTTCGGGTGTTCTTCGTGTGTTCTTCGTGTTCATCCTCTTTTTCTTCCCGAATCGAGGGGAGTGCGTGACCGTAGGTTTATCTGGGTAAAGGATTAGATGGAATATGTTTGCTTGTGTTGTTTGGATTGGATTCTGTGTGTTTGTGGATGTATTTCGTGCAGGAGATCGATGAATCGCGATGGGATTCGAGCCATGAGAGGATAGGCTTGTTTCCTGGGTTCTGCGATGTCGTGTCGATCGACACGGGGGCATGTCGATCGACACCAAAGTGGTGTGTCGATCGACACCTAGTGGTTGTGTCGATCAACACAGTAGCTTCTGTACTGGTTCATGTTGATTGTTTCGTGTATGCTTGTTGTATGCTCATCCTGGTATTGTATCTCGTGCTTATGCCTGTGTGTATAACCTGTAGACGGGATGACCGCGTCGCTAAGTATTTATGATAATACTCACGCAACTCTTTTTGCCATGTGTTGCAGGTAAAGAGAAAATATGATCGTGGAATCATGGCCGAGAAAATGTGATCGTAGAACATCTCTAGAGTCTCGGTTTAATGACCTTGTTGTTAGAATTTCTAAGTTGATTAGTGAATTCTGGAATTGATACTTGGTTATTGATGTTGGTTGAATTGGTTTATTTGATTATTGTTATTGAAATTGATTAGAGTTTAGTTAAGTATGGGATTTGCTAATTGTCGTATTGATTTAATTGTTAATGGTTATAACGCCCGTGAACCAAAAGTGGATTTTTGGTGGTGCGTCGATCGACATGGAGAGTGTGTGTCGATCGACATGGAGAGTGTGTGTCGATCGACACACGTTGTTTGACTTATGAGGAGTCAGGATTTGGGCGTTGTGTCGATCAACACAGGTTAAAATTGAACCGACAGGTTCGGTTTTTGATCGCTCGGTTTGGCGATTGGTTTAGAGAACCCTATGGTTCCGATATAAAACATGGGAGCCGCGTTTTGTCTCTTCTTTTGGCTGAAATCAGAAGAGATTTGGGAGAAAAGGATCCTTGTTGATCATTGTGAGTGTTTGAGGTTTTGGAGGCAAGTTCTGCTCGGGTTTTAGAGGAGACGAACGGCTGGGAAGATCAGGTCGGATCGGAGTGAAACTTTGAGGGTAAGTTCTCCATTCTTTGATCTCGATATAGGAGAAAACCGTTTGTCAATCGGTTGAGTATTTGTTGAGTTATGATTGTTTTAATATGAGAGGTTTGTGCAGACTCGTTACTGTGATCAGTCCACTTCGAGGGAGGATTCCCGTCAAACCAGAAGTAGTCTGCATACCGTTGTGTAGCTTGTTCTATCTAGTTTTCATAACAGGTTTCTGATCGTGTTTTGGAGGAGTTTTGGGGTCAGAATCGATCTTAAAACTGAGGTGAGTGCGTGACCGTAGGTTTATCTAGGTAAAAGGATTGATCCCAATGCATTGTTTGATTATTTGATGGTTGATTCTCGTGTTATGGATGTTATGTGTTATTTGGATGTGTTTGTAGATGGTTCCTGTGCAGGGAATCGACATGTGTGCAGGTCAGAATCGGACCAGAGTGGAGAAGGTTCGATTCTGCAATTCTGCAGCACGTGTCGATCGACACAAGCATTTGTTGTGTCGATCGACACAAGGTGTGTGTCGATCGATTGCCATCAATTTGATGTATTGATTGATATATGATGATCGGTTATTGCTTGGTGTTGTGGTTTGTCTCTTATGCCTGTGTGTATAACATGTAGACAGGATGACCGTCTCACTGAGTATTTGTGATAATACTCACGCAATTCTTTTTGCCATGTGTTGCAGGTAAAGAGGAATTGTGATCGTGGAATCATGGCCGGGAAGAGGAGATGATCTAGAGTCTCGGTTGTGTGTTTTATGTTGTCGTTAGAACTGCTAGGGTGTTGGTAGTTCTGGAATTGGATGAATTGATGAATTGGATGTTGTTGGTTTCAATATAGTATGGGATGTATTGAATGGTTTGATTTAATTGGTTATTGATTGGTTATTGTTTTTTCGCATGTTGAGTTTTGACCGTTGAGGATTATCATTTGTGATAATAATAATCCGAGATTTAATTGAAATTTTTTTATAATTTTTGGGTCGGATTGTTTCGTTTTGGTATCAGAGCCCTTATGGTTCTAGGGCGGGAGAACGTAGTTGATTATGTGAGTTAGTCAATTGCGTGTGATGAATTGATTGATTATGCTAGTTAGTCAATTGATTGTTGTGTGGGTTTGGAGTCCTAGATCATCTTCTCTGAGCCTTCAATGAGATTCGACGGTAAGTGTTGTTTGATTTTTCTGTTTTCTAGTATGCTTAGTGTTCTGCTAGATAGTGCAGAGTGATGGCTAGAGTGGCTAGAGGCAGAGGTCGTGGGGACCGTGGAGGCCGAGGTGGTCGTGGTGGGCGCAGGCAAGGACTACAGAGTGAGTCAGATGCCGCGAGTGTGGCCCAAGAGACCCCGCATGAGCAGGTGGCGGACTTGCAGGCGTTTCAGGAGGGGTCTATGGGTTTGACTGCTACGAGTGCCAGTGTGAGGGCTGGTGGGGCTAGTGTGGGTCCCGAGGTAGCTGGTGATGCAGCAGGTCCAGGTAGGGCTGACGTCGTAGGTGCAGCCCAAGACCGAGATGATCGCTTGGCGGGTTTGCTGCTGAAACGACCCGACCCAAAAGTTTAAAATTTTTCCCTTCGGATTACTATCATCATAGATAATAATCCCCAATGGGTCAAACTCAAGCAATGCAGAACAATTAAAATCATCAATAACAAACCGATCTATAACCAATTAAATCAAACCATTCAATACATCTCATACTATATTGAAACCAACAACATCCAATTCCAGAACTACCAACATCCTAGCAGTTCTAACGACAATATAAAACACACAACCGAGACTCTAGATCATCCACTACAAGAAAAATGAGTTTTTGTAGCGTCCGAAAAACGCTATCGTACGATACCATAGCGGTTTTAGAAGCGCTATGTCTACGCTCGCGACAATAGGTCTTGGACTTTTGATAGCGTTTTTTTGTCATGCTATTGTAACGCCAATTAACATAGCGCTTTTTTCTATGCAATTGTATATTATACAATAGCAATTAAAGTTTGTTATTAATTGTTTTTTTCATAGCATTTTGTGATTTTACTATAGCATACAATCTACGTAATAATTTGTGTAGTTTATTTCAATAATTTGTATTTTTATAACATTTGTATTTTTATTAACCTGTTTATTATATTTAAATTACGACAATTGATTTTTGTATAAATTAACATTTCAAAAATAAAATTACCATATTTTATTATTATTATCACACTAAACCATCATACAAAAATCTATGAAACAAAAAAAATACCTATTTTGAACAAGTAACAACCAATGTAATAAACTAAAAACCTATTTATACAAGTAACTATTTAGATTGCTCATGGCAACATCTGCTTTGCTCAGAGAACTCCCGTAGCCACACAACACGTGAGTACAAAACCAGCGGTGAACGTCCTCGGCATCCCAAAGGCATTAGCAACTAAGACCCCAAGGAGCTGTTTTAGAACGAACTGAGCAATGAAACCCAGCATATAGCGGCATTGGTCTGCAACAAAAAAATTGGTCTCAAGATTATTAGAAATCTACAAGATGCATATGTTGAAAAAACGAAAAACTTGAAAAGAAATGGAGAAATACTTGTAAGAGCAGCAGGCATAGAAGTTGATCTCTACGCAATGATAACAAGTCTACTTCCAGATTTGCGTGAGTGACGAAGCTTATCGCAGCTGGGAAGGAGAGAGATTACGAACCTGAAATTGCTGGTGATTAGTATATAATCACTAATTGTAGCGTTTGGGCTCGCAGTTGTAGAAGCGCTGGTGATTGAATCAGAAATCAAAATCACATATTAACAAAAAGTAATAAGAATCACAAATTCTACCTTCCATAGATCATGTCGCCGATTGTCTCTTCCATGAAATCGGATTGCGGAGAGGCCAAGTCGTCCTCGTCCTCTCTCCCAACTCCATTACATCCCCGTCATCAGCCTCTCCGTCATGTCTCTCGGCATCGTCGTCAGCACCGCAAACACTCTCAACGCCGGTGATATCTCCAGGCAAATCCACGAAGACGAGGAGCGTGGATCCGAGAGTGAGAGTCGTGAGGATTATAAGCGAGATGATGAAGAAGGAGCCGAGTGGTTGACGAGTTAGTGACCGAGTTAATAAGGACGACACGAAGAGTCAGAGATCTAGAATGCTCCATCTCTAAAAAAGCAAAAAGATGATCTACTTATTATTTTATTTTATTTTTATAAAAGAAGATCGGTAGCAACTCGACGGACGAGATGGATCAATTAATGGTGCTGACAAGCTGAACGGATGAGATTATAAGTAGTTATTTGCCACGTCATCAATCCTAGTGATCTTTTCTAATTAGTTCTCATTTTCACAAATGTATTTTTCGTATATTTTGTTATGCATTTTTATAACATTTTGTTTAATTTATAATGGAAACTTGTTACATATATGAGATAATATTTTCCTTTTTAGACTTATTTTTAATTCTCTAATAATTGTTTTTGTATTTTTTATTTTTATGATAAAACTAATGCATAAATAACACAAATTAGTTTTAGGGTTTCATGTTTGGTTTACTTTATAGTTTGAGAAACTTCAAAAAATATCACTTTTCAAATGCCACTTTACAAAAATGTCACACTTTTGAAATCTTTACAAAAATGCCACTTTTTCAAAATTATTTTTTCTTTATATTATTTATGTTTGGGTTAACTATGTTCTATTAGGGTTTAGTTTTGAGAGTTTAGGGGAGTTTAGAGATAAAAACATTTTTTAGGGTTTAGAATTTTAAGATATAGGGTTTAGAAATCTATAATTAGTTTCATTTTGCAAATGAACACTCCTAAGTGGCATTTTTGTAAATGTGCACACAAAAAGTGGCATTTTTGTAATTTTTCCTTATAGTTTAGGGTTCCCTAAACCCTAAAACATTAACACTATAACCCTAAACTCTAAACCATGAATCCTAAATGAAACGTTCCCTTATTCAAAGAAAAAACATATATCAAAATTTATGTATGTTTGTGTGGTACCCTAAACCCTTATACTCATGATTTTAACTTATACAAACTTTAAACATTAAAAAAAACGAAAATAAAGTTTTTAAAATGAAAATAAACACATAACAAATCTTATAGATTAAACACTCAACTATCATAAACACTCATGATTTTATTTTTAGTTTGTATTTTTCTTATGATTTCGTGTCATTTCCATTTGATTAATATATGTATTTGGTATCTTTCATATAATTGAGAATATTAATTAATCAATCTTATTCTTAGTATGAAACAATTTTTTATTTTGGTATTTTCTTTTCTTAATTTAGAATTTATGTAAATATGAAGCAAAACTTTATTATATCTCTATTGTTAATAATAATTAAAAAAATATATTTCAAATTCTATACCCTATACCCTAAATCCAAACCCTATGCCCTAAACTCTAAATCAAAAATTTTAATTCAATATCATGACTTTTCGTTGTTTTTTTAAAATTCTTGATTGTGTATGGCTAATAATTATTTTTTGGTTTTGGTTTTCACAACATTATAACATTTGTCTTTACTGTTTACTCTTTATCAAACGAACATGTAATTCAAAGTCAAAAGATTGCTTAAAATAAAATATTCATAACTCCTCCAACATAAACATGAAAATACATAATCTGTATAAACATATTGTTTTTTTTTTTTTTTGAAACTTATCTAAATCGAAACACATTTTTTTTATTGACTTTAAATCCAAGACACTCTCTTGTTTCATTTTGCTCTTGGCTTTCTTCTACTAAAATAATCTCCTGCAAATCAAAATCTCAATCATCAGTGTTTTTCTCAACAAGATTTAGACATAAACGTCATACGAAACAAGAGAGTGTCATATGTTACCAGATTTCTTCCCTGTTTTCAAACTTATGGGTTTGATATAGAAGATCCTGCCTTTGATATAGAAGGAGCACTCCTCCTTTCCTGCAATTCCCCACCCAAAAAAAACAAAAATCAAAGAGATATCTAATATGATGCAATATCTTACAAATTTTTAAAACAAAATCTCTTACCGATGTACAAGAGACTTTGCTAGGATGTGACAACCGTCCATTCTCCAGCATAAGAAAACAGTCTCAAGAATTTCTTCACCAATCTGTCTAAAGACTATTAAGTTCAGGCATCACTTCTTTACCAAGACAAGATCTGGCCTATCTATTCTTCTCAACTCAGCGAATTTGTAGAAATAACATCGCTAAAGACAAAACTTCCTCTAATGTCCAACCTGGTACTCCATGATTAAGCATATCTTTCGATATCCCTTATTCAATCGCTTGTGCCACATAATTAGCTAAACCCATTGACTGTTTTGCAGTCAAGCTGCAAAAAGCATGATTCTGAGTGAATAAACACAATACGACAATACAAAACCACAATACTACTGAACTATCAAGAGTCTAAGATGATAAAAGCTGTAAATGCACATACCTCAAGCTGGAAGCCAACTGCTAGCACCTGACCCGAAACCACAATCCAGATGATAATCAAGTAGCATCCCATCTAAGCACACTGCAACGAATCAGAATTGAACAAACACATCACACAGCTCCAAATGCTTTATCATATCACCAAGGAGGAACAATGGAGGTAAAACAATATTGAAATTATGAACCCATAGCTACTGAAACTCAACCTATACATGAATCTGTGTCTACAAAATCGAGCAACAAACAAAATCAAATTCCAAAATTCTGATTCGAGCCAAAATCGGGAGAAAACAACATTTATTTGGGTGTGTTAAAGCCTGCAAATCCATCACAGCGCCGAATAATCGTGCGCTCAAGCAGCAAGCAATCTTCATCGGAAAAAACAAAGGGAAAATAAAGGATGCTACATCGAAACCCTTTCCTTCACCCAAGCCTCCGACCAAAGCCTCGAAAGGAAGGAGATGGAGTTGCTCGGTGACGATCGAATAAAGATCACCGATGAGGAGGACCTTAATGAGATCATCGTAACTGGCTCTAGCTCTAGCAGGAGGAGTAGCCATTGAATCTAAATGGAGAAAAAAACTCAGAGATTCAAACTTTATTTCACCTAAGATGAAGAAGATCAATCGAAAACGCAGAAACTAAAGAATCAACAAAGAATGGAGAATAAGACTAAGAAGGAGCAGCCATCTAGATCGAGAATGAGAGACGAGACAAAGGGAGAGCAAAAGGTAATCAAGAGTAAGATATTCAAGAACTCAGAGGTGTCGAGAGAGGAAGAAGAAGGATAAGGGTTTGCCAAAAAATGATTTTTGTTAAATGGGGATCTAATCTTAATCAATTTGTTTTTTTTTTAATTTTATTTTAAAAGTCTCGGCGGGTAACCAAAATTATTTTCCCGGTTAAATCTTTTGATGACGTTTTACAATGAGTATGTGCTATTACATACAGACATAGAACCAAAAGTACAACCGCGAGACCAATTATTTTGGCCGTTCAACATATCATAGCGTTTGTCATTAAACAAACGCTATAAAAAAGTTTGGCATGAGTCAACTATAGCAAAAACAAAAAAACGCTATCTTATAGTGCTACGAATACTCATTTTTCCTGTAGTGATCTCTTCTTCCCGGCCATGATTCCACGATCACAATTCCTCTTTACCTGCAACACATGACAAAAAGAGTTGCGTGAGTATTATCATAAATACTCAGTGAGACGGTCATTCCGTCTACAGGTTATACACACAGGCATAAGAGACAAACCACAACACCAAGCAATAACCGATCAACACATATCAATCAATATGTCAAACTGACGGCAATCGATCGACACATGTGTGTCGATCGACACAACAAAATCTTGTGTCAATCGACACACAACTTGTGTCGATCGACACATACTACAGAATCGCAGAATCGAACCTTCTCCTCTCTAGTCCGATTCTGACCTGCACATACGTCGATTCCCTGCACAGGAACCATCTACAAACACATCCAAGCAACACGTAACATCCATAACACGAGAATCAACCATCAAATCATCAAACAACGCATTGGGATCAATCCCTTTACCCAGATAAACCTACGGTCACGCACTCACCTCAGAGAATCAAAATGAGAAAAGAGACCAACGGTTACAAAAAGCCTCGTACACGACGAACCACTGGTCCAAAACCAAAACGGACGACTGTTCTGGAAACTAAACAGACACAGCTACGCGTCGGTATGCGGATCGCCTCCAGACTCCTTCTGGTTCGATCGGAAATCAACCCCGAAGCCGACTGATCGCAGTCAACTAATCTGCACAGACCTAACGAGTTCAAACGGCCATAACTCAATGAATACTCAACGAAATGACAAACCGTTTTCGCTCATATCAAGACCAGAGATCAGAGAACTTACCCACAAAGTTTCACCCCAATCCACCTTGAATATCCCAGCCGTTTGCCCTCTCAAACTTCCGAACAAAAGCTGTTCTCACTCACAAACCTCTCAAGAACAAAGCCTCTCTCTCAAACCTCTTCCAAAACCCTAACTTCTGATTTTCTGATCAACAAAAACGGCCAGAACACTGTCTCTGCCTTTTATATCAAAACCTAGGGTTTTCCTTAACCGGCCCACCAAACCGGACAATTAAACCGAACCTGTCGGTCTAATTTAACCCCGTGTCGATCGACATACACCACCCGTGTCGATCGACATAACGCCCAAAACCCGACTTCTCCTAAGTCCAAACACACGTGTCGATCGACGCACCACCCTGTGTCGATCGAAATCCACCAAAAATCTACTTTTAGGTTCACGGGCGTTACAATTCTCCCCCACTAACACGAATTCGACCTCGAATCACGCGCCACCAGAACGCCTCACACCCAGATAAACCAACCTCCTAGACTCTCGCTCAAACACGTCCGTCCTCGATGACAATCCAGATGGACCCTATACCGATCCAACCCAATCCATACCAAGGATGACATCGTACAACTCCACCAGACTAATGATCAGATCTGCTGGCATTAACTCTCCCGCCACCAGAACGTCTACACCTCGTGCCCGCCCGAAAGTAGCTAACGTCCTCCCACCAGCAACCTTAACTACTCCCGGCTGCTCACCAGAACCGCTCCGGATCCCGCTGCCCTCCGCACACTCCGGAGTAATGAAGCTATTCGTAGCTCCCGAATCGAACAACACGTGGGACTCACATCCGCCCACAACTAGGTCCCTGCACAATCCCATGTGCTAAAGAACCTTAACACTTATCACAGGACACACAATTTCCAAAACAGACAAGATTCAACACCCAAATTCCGCGACTCGTCCCTCCTAGGATAACTTCCAAGCTTGTGATCCATGCTCCCACACCCGAAGCATCCCGGACCACCCTGAACCATCTGACTCAGTTCCGAAGTGCTCTCCCACTTCCTCTTTTGACCCTGAGCAGGCTTGCCGCCCCTGCTCGAACTAGTCTGCTGCTGAGATCTCCTCGGCTGCTGCTGCTGCTGCTGCACCGGTGGGTTAACCACCACAACCTGCTCCCTGAGATCCTCCTCAATCGCAGCTGCATTCTCAACCAGCTCCGCCCTCGTGGCGAACTTACTCGCCCTGCAGCGAGTCCTCAACTCAGCTCGAAGTCCCCCGAGGAACCTCCTCACATGGGCCTGCTCGCCCTCCATGCCTCTACCGACATGCATCAGGAGCCTATCGAACTCCAAATCGAACTCCCTCACTGTTCGATCTCCCTGAGTCAGGTTCAGAAACCTCGACTCCATCCTGTCCACTGCCTCCTGCGGAAAATACTTGGCATTAAACTCAGCCAAAAAATCCTCCCAGACCATCCCGGCCTGCACCCGCCTAGCCTCAAAGCCTTTTTACCAGAGATGCGCATCACCATCCAAATAGTATACTGCTAGGTCTACTCTGTATCCCTCAGGACACCTGATCGAGCGAAATTTACCCTCTAATCTCCGCCGCCACTCATCGGCCTCCTCAGGCTTGGCACCACCCGAGAAAAATCCGGTGCCAATCCTCTGCATCTGCTCCATCATCCTCAGGTAGGATGGAAGCTCCTCCGCAACCGCCACACCCGGCTGCAAACCAGCCACTACCGGCTGAACCCCAGCCACCTCTGGATGCACACCAGCCCCAGCTGGCTGAACTCTCGAAGCCTGACCCGGAGCCGGTACCCCACCTGGTAACCGCTCCAAAATCAACTGCAGCAAACCCGCCAGACGATCATCTCGGTCTTGGGCCACACCTACGGGAGCACCCCCACCCGGGCCCCCCGCACCAACAGCTACCTCGGGACCCCCACTGGCCCCACCAGCCATCACGCTGGCACCCGTAGCAGTCACACCCACAAACCCCTCCTGAAACGCCTGCGAGTCTGCCACCTGCTCCTGCGTGGTCTCCTGGGCCACACTCACGGCATCTGACTCACTCTGAAGTCCTCGCCCACGCCCGCCACGACCACCACGGTCACCACGGCCCCTACGACCTCTGCCTCTAGCCACTCTAGCCATCACTCTGCCCTAACCAGCAGACTACTAAGTACTAGAAAACAGAAAGTCATAAAACACTTACCGTGGAATCTCATTGAAGGCTCGGAAGAGATGATCTAAGACTCCATACCCACACAACAATCAATCAATTAACTTCCTAGTCAATCAATTGCACCCGCCCTAGAACCGCTAGGGCTCTGATACCAAACTGAAACGACCCGACCCAAAAGTTTAAAAATTTTCCTTTCGGATTACTATCATCATAGATAATAATCCTCAATGGGTCAAACTCAAGCAATGCGGAACAATTAAAATCATCAATAACAAACCGATCTATAACCAATTAAATCAAACCATTCAATACATCTCATACTATATTGAAACCAACAACATCCAATTCCAGAACTACCAACACCCTAGCAGTTCTAACGACAATATAAAACACACAACCGAGACTCTAGATCATCTCCTCTTCCCGGCCATGATTCCACGATCACAATTCCTCTTTACCTGCAACACATGACAAAAAGAGTTGCGTGAGTATTATCATAAATACTCAGTGAGACGGTCATTCCGTCTACAGGTTATACACACAGGCATAAGAGACAAACCACAACACCAAGCAATAACCGATCAACACATATCAATCAATATGTCAAACTGACGGCAATCGATCGACACACACCCTGTGTCGATCGACACAACAAAATCTTGTGTCGATCGACACACAACTTGTGTCGATCGACACATACTGCAGAATCGCAGAATCGAACCTTCTCCTCTCTAGTCCGATTCTGACCTGCACATACGTCGATTCCCTGCACAGGAACCATCTACAAACACATCCAAGCAACACGTAACATCCATAACACGAGAATCAACCATCAAATCATCAAACAACGCATTGGGATCAATCCCTTTACCCAGATAAACCTACGGTCACGCACTCACCTCAGAGAATCAAAATGAGAAAAGAGACCAATGGTTACAAAAAGCCTCGTACACGACGAACCACTTGTCCAAAACCGAAACGGACGACTGTTCTGGAAACTAGACAGACACAGCTACGCGTCGGTATGAGGATCGCCTCCAGAATCCTTCTGGTTCGATCGGAAATCAACCCCGAAGCCAACTGATCGCAGTCAACTAATCTGCACAGACCTAACGAGTTCAAACGGCCATAACTCAATGAATACTCAACGAAATGACAAACCGTTTTCGCTCATATCAAGACCAGAGATCAGAGAACTTACCCACAAAGTTTCACCCTAATCCGCCTTGAATATCCCAGCCGTTTGCCCTCTCAAACTTCCGAACAGAAGCTGTTCTCACTCACAAACCTCTCAAGAACAAAGCCTCTCTCTCAAACCTCTTCCAAAACCCTAACTTCTGATTTTCTGATCAACAAAAACGGCCAGAACACTGTCTCTGTCTTTTATATCAAAACCTAGGGTTTTTCTTAACCGGCCCACCAAACCGGACAATTAAACCGAACCTGTCGGTCTAATTTAACCCCGTGTTGATCGACATACACCACCCGTGTCGATCGACATAACGCCCAAAACCCAACTTCTCCTAAGTCCAAACACACATGTCGATCGACGCACCACCTTGTGTCGATCGATATCCACCAAAAATCTACTTTTAGGTTCACGGGCGTTACAGCTGCAGTTGATTTTGGAGCGGTTATCGGGTGGGGTACCGGCTCCGGGTCAGGCTCCGGGTGTTCAGCCAGGTGGGGCTGGTGTGCAGCCAGTAGTGGCTGGTGGTCAGCCGGGATTAGCTGGGGTTCAGCCGGGAGTGGCTGGTGTGCAGCCGGGTGTGGCGGTTGCGGAGGAGCTTCCATCCTAGCTGAGGATGATGGAGCAGATGCAGAGGATTGACACCGGGTTCTTCTCTGGAGGTGCCAAGCCTGAGGAGGCCGATGAGTGGCGGCGGAGGTTAAAGCGTAACTTTCACTCTATCAGGTGTCTAGAGGGATACCGGGTTGATCTGGCGGTTCACTATCTGGATGGTGACGCGCATCTCTGGTGGAGAGGTGTTGAGGCCAGGAGGGTACAGGCCGAGATGGACTGGGAGGATTTCTTGGTTGAGTTCAATGCCAAGTATTTCCCGCAGGAGGCGGTGGACCGGATGGAGTCGAGGTTTCTGAACCTAGCTCAGGGAGATCGGACTGTGAGGGAGTTCGATTTGGAGTTTAGTCGACTCCTGGTATATGCTGGTAGAGGCATGGAGGGCGAGCAGGCCCAGGTGAGAAGGTTCCTTGGGGGACTTCGAGCTGACTTGAGGACTCACTGTAGAGCGAGCAAGTTCACCACGAGGGTGGAGCTGGTTGAGACAGTTGCAGCGATTGAGGAGGATCTGAGGGATCAGGCTATAGATGGCAGCCAAATCGTTCAGACCAAGAAGCCGTTGTAGCAGCCGGTTATGAGCAAGGACGGTGAGCCTGCGCAAGGACAGAAAAGGAAGTGGGATGATACTTCGGGATCGAGTCAGAGTGGTTAGGGATGCTTCGGGTGTGGGAACATGTTTCACAAATTGGTGAGCTGTCCTAGGAAGGACGAGGCTCGAGATATTCGCATCTGTTATAACTGTGGTGAGTCGGGACACATCAGGCCGAAATGTCCCAAGCTGCGACAGACGACGGGTGGAGGAGGAGATTTTGGGAACCAGAGGCTAAGATGAAGCAAGGTTCAGGGGATGGTTCGAGGAGCGGACCAAAGATTGAGCTTGTTTTCATGGTTTCCAGTTCCAGGGTTAGCATGTTGCTATGTGGTTTTTGGAATTATGTATTTCGTTTGAGGATTAACGATTATTACATTTTGAGATTTAATAAGATGAGTATTTCTTAAGGAATGAAATTTATAAGTTGTTTATTCTTATGGCTGGAGATTGTAGGATGAGGATTTCCTATGGTTGGCCTTGTGTTGTCATGAGTATGCGTGTTGAGGGTTGGAAATGGAGGTTTTATGAGGATTTAAAATTTGTCTATTTCTAAGGGTCTGAGAATAGAGGTTTTATGAGGATTTAAAACTTGTCTATTCTGTGAGACCGTAGTGAAACACCCTGGGTGATTGGGTTGTTTAGAGATGACCTGAGGATTGATCATGGGTGAGATGATATTCCGGGATAGTGGAGTATCATGTTAGAGTTGACCTGAGTATTGGTAATGGATGGGATGATATTCCGGGTGTTGGGATGTCAGGTTGAGACCAAATGAGGTAGTTCTAGTCAGAGATGTTATAGGCGTTAAGAATTGATTTCTCTAGAGAATGAGGATTTTCCCGAATAACTCATTTGGAGATGAGGATTTCCTTGTATGTTACATAGAGATGAGGATTTCCCTTAGTAATAGGAGATGAAGATTTCTCTAGGAGGGATGAGGATTTCCCTGGGTGTTATTGAGGGATGAGGATTTCCCTTAATAATACTGAGAAAGAAGTATTTTCTCGATGGAATGAGGATTTCCCTGTGGGTGTTAGTGGGGCATGAGGATTTCCCTTAGTAATACTACGAGATGGGCACTTCTCTAGAGGGGATGAGGATTTTCCCTGTATACCGCTAGCTCAAACGACGTGTTCCTGAGAGTGTGAGTGGTGTGGTTATGTGATATGGTTATGAGTTGAGAGTAATCAATGTCTAAAACGTGGCTATGTGCATAGAACTAGATGTAGACCTCAGAGATTGGGAGAGGATCTCGGATGTTGCTGGCCAGGATGGTCAGGGTTGTTGACCGTAGTGTGACGGTGTGGAGTGATTCGAGGATGGATCTTAGGTGGTGCTGACCAGGTTGGTCAGGATTGCAGCCGTGGCGAGACGGGGCAATGTGGCTAATATGAGCCTAGTGGAGATCGGGGATCGAGTGTAGTCTGGACGCATATGTAGCGTCGTTGGTCGTGCATGTTCTTGTTTGATTGTTGCACGATCAATTGGTCCAATTCTGGGTCAACGGTTGGTCGTGCATGTTCTTGTTTGATTGTTGCGCGATCAATCGGGCAGCCCTAATCCGGATCAAGAGACATTGCATTGTTGATGTTTCCGGGTGAATCTGGTGGGTTTTGGATGGGAGTGTTAACCTTAGTGAGACGGTGTCACGTGAGACGGTGTCGCGTGACTCGAGGTCGAATCCGTGTTAGTGGGGGAGAATTGTAACGCCCGTGAACCAAAACTGGATTTTTGGTGGTGCGTCGATCGACAAGGGGAATGTGTGTCGATCGACACACGTTGTTTGACTTATGAGGAGTCAGGATTTGGTCATTGTGTCGATGACACAAGTGGGTGTGTCGATCATCACAGGTAAAAATTGAACCGACAGGTTCGGTTTTTGATCGCTCGGTTGGGCGATTGGTTTAAAGAACCCTAGGGTTCCGATATAAAACGTGGGAGCCGCGTTTTGTCTTTTCTTTTGGCTGAAATCAGAAGAGATTTGGGAGAGAAGGATCCTTGTTGATCCTTGTGAGTGTTTGAGGTTTTGGAGGCAAGTTATGCTCGGGTGTTGGAGGAGACGAACGGCTGGGAAGATCAGGTCGGATTGGAGTGAAACTTTGAGGGTAAGTTCTCCATTCTTTGATATCGATATAGGAGAAAACCGTTTGTCAATCGGTTGAGTATTCGTTGAGTTATGATCGTTTTAATGTGGGAGATTTTTGCAGACTCGTTACTGTGATCAGTCCACTTCGAGGGAGGATTTCCATCGAACCAGAAGTAGTCTTGAGAAGATCTGCATACTGTTGTGTAGCTTGTTCTGTCTAGTTTTCAGAACAGGTGTCTGATCGTGTTTTGGAGGAGTTTTGGGGTCAGAATTGATCCAAAAACTGAGGTGAGTGTGTGACCGTAGGTTTATCTGGGTAAAGGGATTGATCCCAATGCATTGTTTGATGATTTGATGTATGAATCTCGTGTTATGGATGTTATGTGTTGTTTGGATGTGTTTGTAGACGGTTCCTGTGCAGGGAATCGACATGTGTGTAGGTGAGAATCGGACCAGAGAGGAGAAGGTTCAATTCTGCAATTCTGCAGCACATGTCGATCGACACAAGGTGTGTGACGATCGATTGCCGTCAGTTTGACGTATTGATTGAAGTGCGAGAGCACTTCAGGGTCGAGTCAGAGAGGACATGGTGGTCCAGGATGCTTCGGATGCGGGAGCTTGGATCACAAGGTGGCCAGTTGTCCGAAGAGGAGTGAGATTCTGGGCGCTCAGGTCTGTTACCACTGCAGAGAGCCAGGGCACATTAAGCCTAAGTGTCCGAAGCTACAGCAGATGGCGGTGGTGGCAGTGCAGCCGTTGGTGGTGCAGCGTTTGGCTTAGATTACAGCGGCGCCACGAGTTTTCACTTCGGTAGAGGCGGGCGGTTCTAGCGCTACACCGATCACAGGTAAATTTCAGACTTGTTCTTTTTAAATTCTCGTGGTGATTGAATTTAGTCTGTTAAAAATTGTGTGTCTGCGATAGAGTATCGAGTCTTAAAGCATATGAGATTTATGCAGGGACTTTAGTTGTGGGTGGATGTGAGTCTCATCTATTGTTTGATTCGAGAGCTACGAATAGCTTCATTACTCCATAGTGTGCGGAGGGTAGCGGTATCCGGAGCGATTCCGGTGAGCAGCCGAGGGTAGTTAAGGTTACTGGTGGCAGGACATTAGCTACTCTCGGGCGGGCTCGTGGTGTGGAGGTTCTTGTGGCAGGAGAGTTGATGCCAGCAGATCTGATCATTAGCCCGGTGGAATTGTACGATGTAATCCTGGGTATGAATTGGTTGGATCGGTACAGGGTCCATCTGGATTGTCATCGAGGACGGGTTGTGTTCGAGTGGGAGTCCGGAAGGTTGGTGTATCAGGGTGTGAGACCGACTTTGGGAGTCTCGTGATTTCAGCAATATAGGCCGTGAAGTTGATTGAGAAGGACTGTGAGGCGTATCCGGCAACGATAGTGATGCCGAAGACTGTTGGAGAGGTTGTAGTTGGGGATATTCGGGTTGTTCGGGATTTCCAAGACGTTTTCCAGTCATTGTTGGGATTGCCACCGTCGCGGTCGGATCCATTTACGATTGAGTTAGAGCCTGGGAGGATTCCGATATCCAAGGCGCCTTACCGTATGGCTCCAGCAGAGATGGCAGAGCTGAAGAAGCAGCTGGATGATCTGTTGGGGAAGGGATTCATCCAGCCTAGTGTTTCACCATGGAGAGCGCCGGTGTTGTTTGTGAAGAAGAAGGATGGGAGTTTCCGGTTGTGCATCGATTACCAGAGACTTAACCGGGTTACTGTGAAGAATAGGTATCCTCTACCGTGCATTGATGAGTTGTTGGATCAGTTTCGAGGGGCTACTTGGTTCTCTAAGATTGACTTTGCTTCGAGATACCATCAGATTCCTATTGATGGGGAGGACGTTAGGAAGACGGCCTTTCGGACAAGGTACGGACATTATGAGTTTGTGGTGATGCCGTTTGGGTTGACGAATGCGCCAACAGCGTTCATGCGGTTGATGAACGAGGTGGTCCAGGAGTATCTGGATGTGTTCGTGATTATCTTCATAGATGATATCCTGGTGTAGCACGAGGTGCATTTGAGATTAGTTCTGGAGAAGTTGCAGGAGTAGAAGCTGTACGCGAAGTTGAGTAAGTACAGTTTCTGGCAGCGAGAGATGAGCTTTCTTGGCCATATGGTGTCTGCAGAGGGAGTTTCTGTGGATTCGGCTAAGATAGAGGCTATCAGAGGTTGGCCTAGACCGAGGAGTGCCACTGAGATCAGGAGTTTTCTCGGGTTGGCAGGTTATTATCGGAGGTTTGTCAAGGGGTTTGTGAGTATGGCGCAGTCGATGACGAAGTTGACAAGGAAGGATGTCCCTTTTGTGTGGTCTTTAGCTTGCGAGGAGATGTTCGGGAAGCTGAAGCAGATGCTGACTATTACACATGTGTTGGCGTTACCCGAGCTGGGTGAGCCTTATGTGGTGTATACAGATGCTTTGGGAGTTGGTCTAGGATGTGTACTGATGCAGCAGGGAAAGGTTATTGCGTATGCTTCGAGGCAATTGAGGAAGCACGAGTGCAATTACCCTACTCATGATTTGGAGTTGGCTGCGGTGATTTTTGCGGTGGAAAGGTGCAGGTGTTCACAGACCACACGAGTCTGAAGTATTTTTTCACTCAGCCAGAGTTGAACCAGAGACAGAGGCGGTGGATGGAGTTCGTTGCGGACTATGACCTGGAGATTGGGTACCATCCATGTAAGGCTAACCTGGTTGCAGATGCGTTGAGTCAGAAAAGGGTTGCCTCAGCTTAGGAGCGGGATATGGAGGCTCTGGTGAGCGAGATTGGTACATTGAGATTGTGTGTGATCTCACAGGAGCCATTGGGGTTAGGGACAGCTAACCAGGCAGATTTATTGAGCAGGATATGAGTTGCTCAGGAGAAGGATCAGGGATTAATTAATGCTTCTAAGGTGGCCGGTTCAGAGTATGTGGTCTCAGCGAGTGGGATGATACTGGTGAATGGGCGGGTTTGTGTACCCAAGGACGAGGATCAGAGGCAGGAGATCCTGAGAGAGACTCATTCAAGCATGTTATCGATTCATCTGGGAGCGACCAAGACTTATCGTGACCTGAAGCGGTATTATCACTGGGTCAGGATGAAGAGAGATGTAGCTAACTGGGTTGCAGCGTGCAACGTGTGTCAGTTGGTGAAGGTTAAGCATCAGGTTCCGAGTGGTATGTTGCAGAGTTTGCCTATCCCGGAGTGGAAGTGGGATATGATTACCATGGATTTCGTGACAGGGTTGCCGGTGTCACGGACGTATGATGCGATTTGGGTTATTGTGGATCGTCTGACCAAGTCAGCACATTTTCTAGCCAATTAAAAAGACCGACGGAGCGGCAGTGTTGGCCAAGAAGTATGTGCGGGAGATTATGAGGCTGCACGGGGTGCCAGCGAGTATCATGTCAGACAGGGATCCGAGATTTACTTCAGAGTTCTGGAGGGCATTTCAGGCAGAGATGGGCACTAAGGTGCATATGAGCACAACGTATCATCCTCAGACGAACGAGCAGTCCGAGCGTACGATTCAAAGCTTAAAGGATTTATTGAGGATGTGTGTGCTTGATTATGGTGGTCATTGGGTGGATCATTTGAACCTGGTTGAGTTTGCGTACAACAATAGTTACCAAGCGAGTATAGGGATGGATCCATATGAGGCTCTGTATGGGAGGCCGTGTAGGACACCATTATGCTGGACTCAAGTGGGGGAAGAAGAGCATGTTTGGTGCGGATTTTGTTTAAGAGATGATGGAGAAGATCCGTGTCTTGAGGTTGAACATGAGAGAGGCTCAAGATCGGCAGAAGAGTTATGCCGATAGGAGACGGAAGAAGCTGGAGTTTGAGCTAAGAGATCTGGTGTATCTCAAGGCAGCGATGTTGAGGGGTCCTAACAGATCCATTTCAGAGAATAAGCTGTGTCCGAGGTTTATGGGTCCGTTCAAGTTTGTGGAGCGGGTCGGACCGGTAGCTTATCGTTTGGAGTTACCTCAGAGTATGAAGGCTTTTCACAAAGTCTTCCATGTGTCGATGTTGCGGAAGTGTCTACATGAATCTGAGGAGATGTTGGCTAGGATTCCGGAGGATCTTCAGCCCAACATGACATTGGCGGCGAGGTGATGCGAGTCGAGTTTTACCTCTCAACTAACTACCTGGAAGTGCACAGCAACCACGGTTAGTATAGATAAAGGGATCGTATCCACAAGGACTTCTTAACCACACTTCAAATTGTAATGAATAAAACTAAGCTAGAACAAGATATTTTTTGTCGTTTTTGTGATTGAGAATAAAGTAAGCAAGTAACGAATGTGAATTGTAATGAAAATCAATAAAAGAAAAGCGTTAGGACTTAGGTATTTCGCAGAGAATCATACAACAATAAAGAATGATTGATTTTAGGGATTTAGGAATTATGAATTGTCTAGAACACAAAGCACTTATTTAAGGTCATCCCACTATCGTGACGTAACTAGCCATCTACGTTTTAACACCCTAATAGACTCAACTGTCGCAGGTTATTACAAGGTGAAAACATGCATTAAAGTTCAATTTTGATAAAGTTCCCCGCACTCCTTAACTAACCTTTCGAATTGTTAAGGCTTTTGGCTCATCAAATACTAGTTCAGGCAATATAACAAGATTTTGGAGAGTATATCAACCTAAGATCAGATCACTAAATGCGCGGTAAAGCAATCATGCATTGAGTATAAGTAAAGATGAAGACTCTAATGTATTCCCTAAACAATCATTAATCAATTATCGAATTATGAAACTCATTGAAAACCTAAAACCTAACAAATAAAACTACTCAGACATGATGCACAAAAAAGCAGAGATAGATGATGAATTCATGATAAAGAAACTTGAATTAAAGAGTAAGGGTAAGAGGATTCTTCTCTATATCGAGATACAAAGCGAGATCATCCACCAGATTGCTCTAAAAACCAAATCTAATGGAGAACACCAAGAGAACTCGTGGCTGCTCCTATATGATAAACTACTCTACTGTTTTGGCTGCCTTGTACCTAACAAAAGGCTAAAAACAAGTATATATAGGCTTAGGGTCTTCTAGGGCTTCGTTTAGGTCAAATCCGTCTTTTTACGTCAGAACTTATCCCAAAGTTGGTTGGGATTTCGGCCAAGGAACATGACTAGTAGTGGGCCCAAAGTACCTTGATTTTTGCTGGCATCAGCCCAGAATATCGGTCCATGAAGCGGCCCAGTATTTGGATCGTTTCTGCACCTGTTTCGTTTCTAAGTCAGCTTGACATATCTTTAATAAATTCAGTGTATCTTCCTGCTCACAGCTCCAAATGATATGATTCAAACTTCATTGTAAATCTAACTCAAATCTCTCTCTGCACACCAAGTTTCATCTAATTCCAAATCGATTTGATCCTCCGTTCACTGCTGAACTTCTGGCGTATACGTTCTGTCCAATTTGGTAGAATGTTGTTTCTTGTGAATTCTTGGTTCTTGATGATGTCTTTGGCTTATGAATGTTGATGTAGCTTGGTTTACACCTATTTTGGCTCTTATTGCTCTTTTTTCTTGATTTCCCTGTTAAGATTCTAAAACTACAAATACGAGAAAAACTACCTTTAAAGGTATAAAACCGTAGATAAATGTATAGAAAACATAGTAAAATAGGTAAAATATGGGACATATCAACTCCCCCAGACTTAAACCTTGCTTGTCCTCAAGAAAAATCCAAGTATAGAAAAGAGGTTTGAAAATAATTTGAACTTAGAAATACCATTTGAAAATAACGTTGATACTAATACCGTATGTGACATGATCGATCCAAGGGTATCTTCATCATACACCATTCATAACCTTCGCAGCCTACTCCATGTTTTAATTACAATCCTGCAAAAATCTCAACTGCACTTCATTTGACTCTCTACATTCACTAAGGTATAGGTGAATTTCTCATCAAGAGAATCATTCGGGGTAAACGGCGCTAGGATTTGAAAAAGGCTAATATATATGGTGAGGTTAAATGTGTTTAGGGTTACCATAGACTCCGGATGCGAGATACTATGCAAAATTGCAAGAGAGAATGAACCTGTTGATATCCACAATTTCCCAACCACTTTCTTCGCGTCTTTTTCCCCCAAACTTAGATCTTTCTCCGGGAATCACTTGAAATCTCTTTTACTCGTCTCTTCTTTGAATCATGGCATTCCTTGGGTATTTATTTGGCCTTAAAACTCTTAGACAACCATTTTTCCTTTCCCTTTTTTTTTTAAAGGGGAAAAACGGTATCTTTTTGATACGAGTCAAGTATAGGCACGAAATATTACCATGTACTAATCATCCAAGGAAACGGCCAAGCTTTTTGAAATTTGTTCTTTGTACTCTACCCTTCTTTACCAAATCGTTGCATCTCTAGTGATTGGAAAATTGCGTCGATCCTTTTCTCTCCGACGAGCGAAAGACTACCAAATTCGTTGTTACTTGTTGTGGCGGTTGTGCTTCTAGAGGAGCGCCTAAAAAGATGTGGGATTGATTTCTTGACTGCTTTTACAAGCTTAGAAATCATCTTTCCTTGCCTAGAAACTGTAGCTTCAAGAGCAATCCTCTTCTCCTTTTCGTCCTTAAAGCTAGTGCGAAGCCATTCATCAAAACCGGCTTGTGTAGCGGCTGGAAATTGGGGTTCGTGGGGTGGCGTGTGAGATGTGGAAGGCTGGAAAATACCTCCTCCTTGTGGTCCTCTAGACCACTCCTTTCGTGCCATCCTTGCCATGGTTGATAGTAGAGCGAAACTCCTACAAGAGGACATCCGGGACAACGATAAAACCATGTCGAACGAGTGGGGTGAAAGTATGTCTTACCCTCACTCAAGGCTGGGATTTCCGCATGTGGGAGTAGAACACACTTGTTCTCTTCTTCGTATGGTGGAGTGAAAAGGTACCCAAAGTTTGTAGATTGCTCGTACCATCCACAAAGATAATGCTTCCTTTGAAGGGCATGTAGATCAAGCTTACTCTCAACCATCAAAGGGACTTCGAGGTGAAAATCAACACCACACGCAAGTAGTATGGCCGTGATTGTTCCACTAAAATCACTCGATGCTCCCTTTGGTATTTTCTCCTTAACGGCATCATGCTTGATTTGTACCATTCTACGAGCTAAAAGGGAAGCGAGGTTCACCTTCTCGGGATTCTCCACAAACGGTGATATTAGCATGTAAAACTCTTCTTGTTTCACCACTCCATACTCATTCCTACTGAAAATGAGTAGAGAAAGTAGATAGTAAACATAACGAATCGCCGGATGCATAATCTTTGATGCCTTAGAACTTCCGGGTTTAAGTCTATCGCTTCCTATCTTCGACCATTCATCATAATGAGCTTCACTACCACTGAACTTGATCCTCTCATGACACTCAAGTCCCAAAATATCACAAAGTTCTTCAATACTCAAAGTATACGATTTCTCATTAACCGTAAAAGCTAGAATTCCTTCCTTTGCTATGGTCGTCTTTGTCTTGGGGTAAGACAATGCTACCGTGGCTAAGAATTCACGTGCAAGCTTTCCATAGGTAGGGTGAGAGATAGTCACAAACTTCGATAGACCCAATGTTTCAAGATACCATTCAACATCATTTCGAAAACCGAGTAAATCGAGTGTCTTGAAATCAATACCAAGAGTTGGAAGCATAGCAAACTGTTGTAGACCAGCCATGTAGTCCACGTTAGCATTCATTTCAGATCCAACATGCTTTATGATAACACTCGGTGCTTGAGTTACAACCATAGTTGATTTAGCTCGCGAATTTCTCTTCTTCTTCTTAGGAGGCGATACGTGAGGTATTGTTTGTGTGACCTCCACAAACTGCATTGGTACTTGAGTGGATTCATCCCCCTCATCTCTTAGTTGGTAACCAAGTTCTTCTTCATTCTCCACCAAAATATCCTTTCCATGTTTCTTTGATGACTTTTTCGATCTAGTTTTAGAACGTGTAGGGCGAGGGACTTGAGCTTTGTGATCTTGGTTGGTCACGTGTTGCTTCTTGGGTTTATGCCCTCTCTTAGACTTCTGTGGAACAATCTCATTCTTCATTGAAGTTCCTACAAAAGAAATATCTCGAAAAAGCATTTTACGGTCTTGAAAATCGCAATTGCCAATAGAATTGCTTCAAATTGGGGAATTGAATCAAAATAAAGCGTAGCAGGACATTAGAAATATGTAAGAATATTAACCAAAGGTAAAATAATTTTTTCTCTAATTAAATAATAATTTTCGGATTTAATTGTAATGACAAGTGAAAAGCACAAAATTTTTGCAATTAAGTGTTTAATATGTCAAAATTCATATCAATCCTATGTATATATGATAAACCCATATTAATAGATGTATTAACTAACCATGAATCACCCAAATTCGTTTATAATTATGACCTCACAAATCCAAAATTGTAAAAAATTAAATAAAGGTTGTAATCATGTAATTAACCCATCAATAATGTTTATATCAACTCTAATCAAGTATTCTTATATGGATTCTCCAACAACCTAGCCAATTTAAGCTAAATCTATGAAAATTTGAAAATATGCATAAACTTGGAATTAGACAAAAAGATGGTTTTAGAGAGAAATTACCTTGGGTTTAGTGAAATAGGAGATTAGGAATTGAATTCCTAATGAAAAACTAAACAATTTGTAGTGAATTGAGATAAAACCCCAAAATTGGATTTTTAGGGTTCTTGTGCTCAAGAACACTTTTGGAGAGAAAAAGATGAAGTTGTGATTGCAAATGACAAAAAAAAAGTTTGTAAAACCTTTTAAAAATCAGATTTTGTGATGTTTTTGGCTTAATTCCGGTTAAAATCGGTTTAGAACCGGTTAAAATCGGTTTGAAAACAGTTTAGAAAACTTACCCGGATTGGACCGGCGAATACCGGTCGGTTGGACCGACTGAAATCGTGACCGGAACTTACCTCGGTCATGGGCCGAGACGGATTGTGTCGCGGTAAGGTCTGGGCAGTGTCGCGGGACGGCTGGATCGGGACGGAAATGCGGTAGGGCTGCCTCGATACCAGTCGGGTTCGTGACGGTATTGGCGTCCGGTACGTGGCCTTCGTGTCGCGGTACGGGACGGGGCAACATGTCCCAAGTATCGGTCGGGTGGGACGACCGGTACTCGTGTCCGATATCGTGTTGCGGTAAGGTTCTCATCGTGTCGCGGGTCGACAAGCCTCGTGTCGCGGTAAGGACTGGGTTGTGTCGCGAGTATCGATCGGGTGGAACGACCGATACGAACGACCGATGTGGGGCTTTCGGGTCGTGGGACGAACGACCTCGTGTCGCGGTAAGGATTTGCGTGTCACGGTAAACATTTCACCGTGTCGCGGGAAGAACGTGCTCGTGTCACAGGTCGGGGCATCGTGTCGCAAATATCAGTCGGGGTTGTGGACCAGTACGCGGGACCGATACTGGTCCTTCGTGTCGCGGGACGGTTGGGTCGCGATACTGGTCAAGGACGTCGTCCGATACCTCGTCCGGTACTGGACCCGTGTCGCGGTAAGGTCGACACCGGTCGGCCGCGGTTCGGTATCGTGACCGGTACCGGCCGACGGTCGAATTTTTTTTTTTTTAAATCCTGAAAAATAGAAATAAAATAGATAAGCATAAAATAAACTTATGAAAACCAAAATTAAAATTTTAAAAACTAATTAAAGCATAAATAAAAATAAAAATGTGGGTTGTATTCCACAAAGCGCTTGTTTAAAGTCAATTAGCTCGACTCCTTTGAAGATTTTAGACTTCCGGTGGATCCACTAAAGGAATGGTTGTTCCTTTAGTTTCATTAGGCTTTGATCTTTCGGCTTCTATGATGACTCCAACTGAATCTCCATTGTCATACTTGACAACTAATGCTTCCGGAAAAAGCTTCAAAGTGTTTTCAAGCTTACGCTTGATAGTTTCCATGTTGATCTCGTCTTCTCTTAGGACGAGGATCTTTATCACCATGTTCTCAAATATAAACTTCTCCTTTGATTTGTTCCCATTCTTAGCATCATCCATAGGTGTCAAAGTTGTCTTGACATCTTCGGAAATGTCCTTATGCTTCTCTTTGGACAGTTTTGCAACTATCTTCATTTTAGCTTTAGGATCTCCTTCTTTGACTCCTTTCTTGGCATCTCCGGGGTCTATATTAGGCTTCATATCCTTTACTCCAATCGAGCTTGGTATACGCTTAGCATCTACTTCATCATAGAAAAATTCTTGTTGATATTGGCGAAAGAGATTCTCCGGTTTGGAAAATCAACAATGGCTCCGGCGGTTGCTAAGAATTGTAATCCAAGTATCAATGGATTCAACTTTCCGGTCTTCATCTCCAACACTTGAAAATCAGTTGGAACAATCCCCTCTCCTACTTTAACCATGACGTTTTCAAGCATTCCATAAGGTGTAGAGGATGATAAATCGGTATACTCTATATAGACTTTGGATGGTTTGAAATCGACCACTCCAAGTTCCTTTGCCATGGCTAGTGACATGACATTGACGTTTGCTCCAGTATCACACAAGCAATCGTGGATCTCCTTTCCATTAATATAGCATGGAAAAACAAACTTTCCCGGATTATCGACTTTTTCCAAAAGTATCCTTTTTAGTCTTCTCTTGTAAGCTCTCTTAGATTCGCCGGGAAGGCGTTCCTCTTTTGGTTCTTGGACAAAGATAACCTCTTCTTCAAGTGGTTTAGGAGTGACCACGACCTCCTCTTCTTTAGTAGAAGCAACATTGCAAAACTTCTTTGCTTTCTCTTCGTCTTGTCTTCGAACAGCTTCCGAGGTTTGAACAAGTTGCGTATCCATCTTAGATAGATGAGTAACAATAGACTCGATCTTAGTGTTAAGTTCTGAATACCTACTGTCCACCATTTCGTTTACGTCTTTCTTATGTTGGCCGAAGGCTTCTAGCATTTGGTTCTTCAGATCTTCAAGTTTAGCATCAAAAGAAACCGGTACGGTTGGTTGGGATGGGTTGAATGGTGGTTTCACTTGATACATTCCCTTAGAAAAGAATAGTTGCTTGGACTGATATTGGCCTCCTTGGTTGACGTTTTCTCGAGGGTAGAATTGATCTTGAGGGTTCTCGACATTGTTGCTCCGATAGGACATATTTGGGTGAGATCGAAAGTTATTGTTGAAATTTCGATTCCCATAGTTTTCTTCTATGTAGTTCACTTCCTCTTGATTCTCCTCCGTTCCATCTCCAATACGTTCCATATTAGGATCATAATTTTTATCATTAACGTCTTCAACGGCATGAACTCCTCTTTGACTCTTAAGTAGTTGTGAAACCATGTTCTTGAGCTCCGCAATTTGAGTTGAATCGGTTGATGATCTAGTAGTGTTGATGCTCCTATTGTAGTTTTGAGAACAGTTAGCATCACTAGCAGCAAGGTTCTCAATTAAAAGCTTTGCCTCTGGTACAAGCTTGGTCGTGAAATTCCCATTACTCGCAGCATTCAAAAATGTTTGGTGCTTGTAATTGATTCCATTTTAGAAGATATTCCATAAGTTTCCTTCAGAGAAACCATGATTAGGGTAGTCCCTAGTGCTCCTTGAAACGTTCCAAGGCTTCAAAGAAGGATTCGGTTGGTCCTTGCTTGAAACTCGAGATCTTGTTCCTTATAGAATTCGATCTTTGGTTGGTGTAGAATTGATTCAAGAAAGCTCCTTTGTATTCGTCCCAAGTAGTGATGGACCGTGGAGGTAGAGACTTCATCCATCTAAGTGCCTTATCATTTAGAGAAAACGAAAAGAGCTTGCACTTAAAGTAGTCAGCGGGAACTCCACTAGCACGAGTCGTACTGCAAATTTCTTCGAAAGTATCGATGTGGTCAAGAGGATGCTCCGTGGACAGCCCATGGAATTGGTTTTGTTTCACCAATGCAATGATTTGAGGTTTGATCTCTAAATCATTCCTTTGAGGTAGAGGTGGGCGGATAGGATTTCTATCAAAGAAGAAAGCATCGGAGGAATCGACATCTCCGATAGTTTGATGTTGAACTTGTTGCGCTTGTCTTGGACGCAACAGCTGTTGGAAATCTAGGTTCCCTTGAGGTTGAAGATGTGGAACTTGTTGTTGCATTCTCATATTCCCAAGTGGAATGAGATGTTGATCGTTTCCACCAACTGGATTCCTAACAATGTTTTCTGGAGGATTGTGGATTGCATCATTACGGATCGGTGGGTTCAGGTGGGCACCGAGTGCTTGCTCCACGGGTTAGTTCTCTCCATTAAGAGCAGCAGCAGCAAGAGCAAGAGCTCGTTGCTCTTTATTCATGGTGTGTTCATCAATTTGATCGGCTATCCTTAGTTGTCTTTGTCTCCTAAGGGCTCGTTCAAGCTTATCGATTTCTTGCTCACGTACAACTAGATTTTTCTCGTTAGAATTTCTAGTACTAGGCATAAACACCTGAAACACACGGAAAAGGATAAAAGAAAACGAGAAATCAAAGTCGAAAAAGAAAGAAATAAAATCGAAATAAAAAGAAAAACTGAAATTAAAGCGTTCTAGACTGAGTTTTAGTCAAAAATTCGAAGGTGATGTTCTTCGAAGTCCCCGGCAACGGCTTCAAAAACTTGATGCGAGTCAAGTTTTACCTCTCAACTAACTACCTGCAAGTGCACAGCAATCACGGTTAGTATAGATAAAGGGATCGTATCCACAAGTACTTCTTAACCACACTTCAAATTGTAATGAATAAAACTAAGCTAGAACAAGATATTTTTTGTCGTTTTTGTGATTGAGAATAAAGTAAGCAAGTAACGAATGTGAATTGTAATGAAAATCAATAAAAGAAAAGCGTTAGGACTTAGGTATTTTGCAGAGAATCATACAACAATAAAGAATGATTGATTTTAGGGATTTAGGAATTATGAATTGTCTAGAACACAAAGCACTTATTTAAGGTCATCCCACTATCGTGACGTAACTAGCCATCTACGTTTTAACACCCTAATAGACTCAACTGTCGCAGGTTATTACAAGGTGAAAACATGCATTAAAGTTCAATTTTGATAAAGTTCCCCGCACTTCTTAACTAACCTTTCGAATTGTTAAGGCTTTTGGCTCATCAAATACTAGTTCAGGCAATATACAAGATTTTGGAGAGTATATCAACCTAAGATCAGATCACTAAATGCGTGGTAAAGCAATCATGCATTGAGTATAAGTAAAGATGAAGGCTCTAATGTATTCCCTAAACAATCATTAATCAATTATCGAATTATGAAACTCATTGAAAACCTAAAACCTAACAAATAAAACTACTCAGACATGATGCACAAAAAAGCAGAGATAGATGATGAATTCATGATAAAGAAACTTGAATTAAAGAGTAAGGGTAAGAGGATTCTTCTCTATATCGAGATACAAAGCGAGATCATCCACCAGATTGCTCTAAAAACCAAATCTAATGGAGAACACCAAGAGAACTCGTGGCTGCTCCTATATGATAAACTACTCTACTGTTTTGGCTGCCTTGTACCTAACAAAAGGCTAAAAACAAGTATATATAGGCTTAGGGTCTTCTAGGGCTTCGTTTAGGTCAAATCCGTCTTTTTACGTCAGAACTTATCCCAAAGTTGGTTGGGATTTCGGCCAAGGAACATGACTAGTAGTGGGCCCAAAGTACCTTGATTTTTGCTGGCATCAGCCCAGAATATCGGTCCATGAAGCGGCCCAGTATTTGGATCGTTTCTGCACCTGTTTCGTTTCTAAGTCAGCTTGACATATCTTTAATAAATTCAGTGTATCTTCCTGCTCACAGCTCCAAATGATATGATTCAAACTTCATTGTAAATCTAACTCAAATCTCTCTCTGCACACCAAGTTTCATCCAATTTCAAATCGATTTGATCCTCCGTTCACTGCTGAACTTCTGGCGTATACGTTCTGTCCAATTTGGTAGAATGTTGTTTCTTGTGAATTCTTGGTTCTTGATGGTGTCTTTGGCTGATGAATGTTGTTGTAGCTTGGTTTACACCTATTTTGGCTCTTTTTGCTCATTTTTCCTTGATTTCCCTGCTAAGACTCTAAAACTACAAATACGAGAAAAACTACCTTTAAAGGTATAAAACCGTAGATAAATGTATAGAAAATATAGTAAAATATATAGCAAAATAAGTAAAATATGGGACATATCACGAGCCCTGTGAGGATTCTCGAGAGAAGATTCAAGGTCTTGCGTCGGAAGAGTATACCGTTGGTGAGAGTCGTGTGGGACTGTGACGGTATTGAGGAGGTGACTTGGGAACCAGAAGCGTTGATGAAGATGAAGTTCTCAAAGTGGCTCGAGAAGCAAGCAGTGGCCTGAGTTTCTTTCCTTGTTTTCAGAGTCTGTTTTAGCATGTGGTTGTGTGATGTATGTATTTTCGTTTGATGTTGTTGTAACGATTATACATTTTGAGATTTAATAAGATGAGTTTTCCTTATTAAATATGTTATAAGACGTATGTTCTTATGGTATGACTGGTGGAGTCATGTGATGTGATGACTGGTAGGTCATATGGAGGCTAGCGATAGAGTTCTATGGGAGTTAGAACTTGTCTATCAGCTAGGGAGGCTAGAAATGGAAGTTCTATGTGAGTTAGGACTGTCCATGTTCTAGGAGGATTATCTGGGGATGAGGTTCTATGTGAGTTAGGACTTGTGATTCCCTAGATAGCGCTGGGGAATAGGAGTTTTATGTGAGTTAGAGCCTGCCTATTTCCTAGGGTGAGTCTGGAATAGAAGTCTTATTTGAGTTAGGATTGTCTTTTCCAGGACTCTGGGAAACACCCAGGAGATTTAGGTTGTTCCGGATGGCCTAGTGATTGGCCATGGCGCTGGGGAATAGAGGTTTTATGTGAGTTAGAACTTGTCTATTTCCTAGGGGAGTCTGGAACAGAAGTCTTATGTGCGTTAGGACTGTCTTTTCCAGACCCTGGTGATTGGGTTGTTCCGGATGACAACGAGAGGCAATTTTGGTCGACAAGTGCTTATGATGCACGTTACAGCGTGATTGCCCAGGAGATAGTGGTTCTCCTGGATGTACTTGTGGGGACAATGAGGTTTTCTCCGGGGGAAAGTGGTTCCCTTGCATATACTTTGAGGGGCCGAAGCCTCTCAGAAGGATGTGTGATTCCGCTGCAGCCATAGCTCGATGGACTGTGTGTCCCGAGAGTGGGGAGGGTTGGAGCATACCTGGAGCTGGATGGACTGCGGTCCTGAAAGCAGAGGGGGTATAATATACATTGAGAGCTCGAAGGGTAACGATCCTAAGAGCGGGGTGGTGTATATAGATATAAGTATGAGCAATAGAGTCTGTAGTGTGATTATAAGTATGAGACTAGATGAACTTCGGGGATCGGGAGTGGATCTTCGGTGGTGCTGCAATGTGGCTAATATGAGACTAGTGGAGATCGGAGATCAGGTGTGATCACGAGGGGTGCTGGCCGAGGGCCAGGAGTATAGATGTGGATGTCGAGTCTAGGTTTTGACTTACGTTTAGAACTTCAGTTTGGACGACCCTAGTAGCATATGTAACGTCGTTGGTCGTGCATGTTCTTGTTTGATTGTTGCGCGATCATTTGGTCCAATTCGGGGTCAACGGTTGGTCGTGCATGTTCTTGTTTGATTGTTGGCCGATCAATCGGACAGCCCTAATCTGGACCAGGGGGCGTTGCATCGTTGATGTTTCCGGGTGAACCTTGTCGGGTTTTAGGCGTGAGTGTTAACCTTAGCGGGACAAGGTCGCGTGATTCGAGGTCGAATTCGTGTTAGTGGAAGAGAATTATAACATCCATGAACCAAAAAGTGGATTTTGGTTGGATGTGTCGATCGACACATGTGTTTTGACTTGTGAGAAGTCGGATTTCTGGTGGTGTCGATCGACACCATGGTGGTGTGTCGATCGACACGAGGTTAAATTGAGCCAACATGTTCGGTTTAATTGTTCGGTTTGGCGGGCCGGTTTAGGGACCCCTAGGGTTGTATAAAAAGGCTAAAACACTGAAGGTTGGCCGACTTTTTCTTCCAGAAATTGAAAATCAGAAAGAAAAGCAGAATCAGAGAGTTCTGGTGATTTCTAGAGAAAGTTTGATCGTTCTTGAGGCTTGTGATTCGTGGGAGGCTATTAGAAACGAGGAGGAATCGTTGCTGGGTCAATTTCGGGTCTGGAAAGGGCGAAATCAGAGGCTGTTCGGGTGTTCTTCGTGTTCATCCTTTTTTTCTTCCCGAATCGAGGTGAGTGCGTGACCGTAGGTTTATCTGGATAAAGGATTAGATGGAATATGTTTGCTTGTGTTGTTTGGATTGGATTCTGTGTGTTTGTGGATGTATTTCGTGCAGGAGATTGATGAATCGCGATGGGATTCGAGCCATGGGAGGATAGGCTCGTTTCCTAGGTTATGTGATGTCGTGTCGATCGACACGGGGGCATGTCGATCAACACCAAGGTGGTGTGTCAATCGACACGGGTGCAGTGTATCGATCGACACCTAGTGATTGTGTCAATCGACACAGTAGCTTCTGTACTGGTTCGTGTTGATTGTTTCGTGTATGCTTGTTGTATGCTCATCCTGGTATTGTATCTCGTGCTTATGCATGTGTGTATAACCTATAGACGGGATGACCGCGTCGCTGAGTATTTATGATAATACTCACACAACTCTTTTTGCCATGTGTTGCAGGGGAAGAGAAAATGTGATCGTGGAATCATGGCCGGGAAGAGGAGATGATCTAGAGTCTCGGTTTAATGACCTTGTTGTTAGAATTGCTAGGTTGATTAGTGAATTCTGGAATTGATACTTGGTTATTGATGTTGGTTGAATTGGTTTATTTGATTATTGTTATTGAAATTGATTAGAGTTTAGTAAAGTATGGGATTTGCTAATTGTCGTATTGATTTAATTGGTAATAGTTGTTGTTCTGCATTGCTTGTGTTTGGCCTATTGAAGATTATTATATGTGATGATAATAATCCGAAGGGAAAAATTTTAAATTTTTGGGTAGGGTTGTTTCAGTTACTAAATGCTCTTCTTAATTCTTTGTCAACCAAACTTGATTGGATGATAAAAAGCATAATGCTCTTTTAAATGCTCTATCAATCAATCCCACAATTTTAAGTGTTGATTTCCCAGTCCATTATGAAAATTCCATGTAACTTTAGTGATATCGAACTAGGGCTGCGATTTCGGATAAATCGAACCGATCGATTATTTGTGGTTTTTCAGTTAGTTAGGTTATTAAAATTCTATCAAAACTGACCGAACAAAATTTTCGTTTGGTTCGGATATCAATTAGTTTGGGTTTTTTTTACCAAAATTAATCGAAATATTTAAAATATTGTTAAAATTCGGTTAAAATCGAATAAATTTGGATATTTTTGGCTATATTCAGGTAGTTCGGTTTGATTCGGTTTGGCTCAAAATTTTAAAAATATATTTGAATTTTGTTGGGAATCTGTTTTTTATTAAAAAATCAGGTAGATTGAAAAATTAAACGAAAAAACCGAATGGTTCAGCCGAAGCAAACCAAAAACCGAATCAATTTCTCTATTTCGCCGATCGATTCGGTTGAGGTAATTGAACCAAAATCAAAAACCAAAAATCTCAATTCGGTTTGGTTAGATTATAAATCTCAGCCCTGTATCAAACCACCAATCCTTGCTCATTTAGACTTAGGGGTGATTATATTAAATTCTCATCATTAAATTCTCATCATCACGACTAGAAGAAGATTGTAGATTTTAAATGGTGTAGCGAACACGATATACCTCACATAGTCTCCGCAAAACATTTGTCACCAAATCAAACATTGCTTTGCATTTTGAATTACCTTTCCCATAAATGAATTCAAAGATAGAATGGTACCATTCTACATGTGCATTACAATTTGTACTATCTCCCGTGTAACCAATAAGCAAAATAGCATTACAAACTATATAATATCACTATTTTTTTTCTCTACTATCATCTTTTAACAGTGTTTGTACTACTTGTAATTGGACTATCATCTTGTACTGCTACTCTGTACTATCAAAAAATTTGTACTACCCTATGTTACCAATGATATGTCCTATATTTTACCACTTTTACTATCTATTTTACTATGTTTTCTACGCATTTTAATAAAGCTTTTCAACCAAAAGAGGTAGTTTTCTCGTATATGTAAATTTTAAGGTCTTAACATGTTTAATCATCAAAAGGATGCAAAAAGGAGCAAAAAAGTGTTATCTATATATAACTACTTATTCAAGTCAAATGAACCAATCCAAATCATTATATCTTGAAGATAAAGCTTATTCTCAAGTTGGACATAACGTATACGCCAGAAGTTCATTGATGAACGGAGGATCAAATCAACTTGGAATCTAATGAAACTTGGTTTGAAGATAGCCATTTGAGTTATCTTGTCAATGGAGTTGTAATTACATCAATTATAGCTGTACTTTAGAAGAGACACCCGAAATATTGAAGACATGTCAAACTGCCTTAAAAGTGAAGCGAGTGCAAAAACGAGATTAGCACCGGGCCGCCTCGTGGGCCGATGGTCCAGACCATTTCCGACACTCATGAAGCCTCAAGGAAGACGTCAACACCGATCAAGAAAACCGACCGATGCTTGGACCGGTGGTTGAGCAGTTTCGACCGAAAACACTCTTTTGCGCTAAACTAAACCCTAGCCGACTTAAGACTTCTTCAAACTCTATATATACTTACTTTTAGCCTCTATAGGAAGTAGAACAGCCGGACAAACAGCCATAAATCAATACCTAAACATGTATTTTGTTTTTCTCTTGTTGTTAATGCATATTTGATTCTAGAAACCTTTAAGTGTAGATAAACTTTTTTCTTCAACAAAGAGATGAGATCTAATCATTTACGCTTGTTAGATCAACGATTTATACTATGTTTATGTGCTTTACTCTCGCTGATACTTGTTGCAAAACATGTTAGAGTATTAGCTTGATTCGATTCTATGTATTTTGTAAGTTTTATGTTATCACATATTTAATCGTTTAAGGTTTTGTTCTTGCTTGATTCCTCATCTTTATTTACGCTCAAGGCATGATCTCACTTAACTACCCAGTGACTGATATTAGGTTAATATACTCTCCAAAGCTTGTTATATCTCCAAACCTAGTATTTGATGAACTAAACGTCTTAACAATTCGATAGGTTAGTTAAGGAGTTTAATGAACAATCGAATCTTGCACTTGTTAATGCATATTTTCACCTTGTAATAATCTGCGATAGTTGAGTCTATTAGGGTAGAAAGCATAGGGATCTGAGCCACGTCACTGGGAGGATTTTACATCAGTGATTTGAGTTCTAGAACATCTTGTTTGAAACCCTAATTCGATTTCTTATGTATTGCATAGGTCCTGCGAATTTTCTTATTATCTTATCTTTATTGATCATCTATCCTTTATTTATTGCTTTGTTATTTACTTTCATAAACACTAAACCAAATAATATATATTTTACATAGCTTGATTCGCATCATATAGATTTGTAGCGCATCATCACTAAGTCCTCAATGGTTCGACTCCTAAGTATTACAATGTCTAATGTGCACTTCCAGTTTCTCTAGGTCTATAAATTTAAGACTTGCACATACAACCCTGCATGCATCAACCAATTAGACCCAGTAAATATCACTTTGCGACGAAGATCCAGTATTCCAGTCACTATTAATATCTAATAAGTTCTCCCATATCTTGCCAATATTTATCAAATTTAGCCCCCATTGCATAAGCCATATCTCTACAATCACAATCTTCACTATTAGCCAGAATTGCTGGACTTGACTAAATTTTGTGTATGTCATTGTAACAACCATTTAATGTTACCTTTACCTTTAAAGAATAAATGAATCTAATCATAGAACTTTGCCATATGACAAGTTTTTGTCTCAGTCAATTTTCATCAAAGGTTCTTTCTTCTCATTTCTAATAGAATCAAGTTCTTTGAACAATCCATCAGAGAGTTTATCAATATCAGTCGTCCAATAGGCATCCAAGAGAGGATGGCTCAACAAGAGAGTTCCAAGGGAGAAGTCCTATTCCTCTTAGAAAAACGTTATCCATCAGGATGAGGATTGGAGATAGAGAGGCCAATCGTATGGCAACATGTAAGTTTTCCACCATGTAGTAGCTACACAATTGTTGTTTTGGTTGATGGATAAGCCGGAAAAAGCTTTACAAGTGGGAGCAAACAATAGTCAAAGAGGTAAATTTGCATTTAGTGATGCAGTATTCGATCACTAAAACTGTAGCAATTCAGCCTTGGAAATCAAGTGTGCAAAGAGAAGGGGAAAGCTTCAATAATGTAAAGAAAAGAAAAGGAGATGGCACTTGCTAAGAATACCAATTTGTGACGAAGATCAAGTATTCCAGTCACTATTAATATCTAATAGATTTTTACAACTCAATACATTAAAGTGGAACTATTTCAATTCAAAAGAAGAAAAGAAAGTAGCAGCGTACATGTTGAAGAATGCAGCTTTATCCAACGAGGGCGATATCAGAACCTCATGAAGTTAGTTTCTCGGCCCAGAGCTTCAAGCTGTGTGAGCTTTTGTTGGATTGAAAGAAATGGTAGTAGGGTTTTCCACAGTTAGATTTATCTGTGTTGCAAAGCATTTATTGCTTCTCATGTTTCCAAAAAGAAAGAAATTAAAGGAAAACAGAGATCGACTGTTGTATTCCAACAACGCTGGACCGGTTTAGTCCCCATTTTTTCAGTACCAACTACTGGAAGCTAATCTATCACACAAATAGAATAAACCATCCAACTTCCAAATCCTAAACCGTCTTTAAAGTTGAAACCAATTAAGAACCCTTTTTGGAACCAAAGCAAGTCCTTAAAAGCATTGAAAAGAACAGCTACACAATGTCATCTATACATTACATTTTTTTATAGTATATATTTAGAAAATGCATATTAAGAAGCCCCCAAATATCTCAAATCCTTCTCTTGCCCATAATTCATTTAGGGTGCAAAAGCAAAACAAGAGAGAAACGAAACGCACTTTCCTTTTCTTCTTCAAGCAACAGGGAGAGAATCTTCCTGCTCCTCCAAGGAAGTAGTTGGAGTGCCACTTCCACCATTCAGCACAGTTACTTTACCTTCAGCGTCAACGTCCACTATCACTGAGTCTCCTTCTTTGATCTCTCTCGCAAGCATCTTCTCTGCCATACTATCCTCTAATAGTCTCATGATGGCTCTTCTCAAAGGTCTCGCTCCGTAGCTCGGGTTGTAACCTTCGTCCACTACTCTCTCTCTGAACCTCTCTGTCACTTGAAGTTCAATCTCTTTCTTCTTCAGCCTCTCAAACACTTCCTTCAACAGTATGTCAGCAATTTCTTTCACTTCCAGCTTTGTTAGCTGTCTGAACACAATCATCTCGTCTAGCCTGTTCAGGAACTCCGGTCTGAAATACTGTTTCAGCTCCTCTGTTACAAGGCTCTTGATCCTGTTGTAGCTGCTGTCCTTCTCGTCGTAGTCTAAGTCGAAACCGATACGTCTTCCTCCTTTCTCAATCACACTGCTTCCGACATTTGAGGTCATGATGAGAAGCGTGTTTTTGAAGTCAACTGTTCTTCCTTTGCTGTCTGTTAATCTACCATCTTCGAGGATTTGAAGCATCATGTTGAAAACATCTGGATGGGCTTTCTCGATCTCGTCAAATAGAACAACGGTGTAAGGGCGACGCCTCACTGCTTCTGTTAGCTGACCTCCTTCGGTGTACCCAACATACCCAGGAGGTGAACCAATAAGTTTTGAGACGGTGTGCCTCTCCATGAACTCACTCATATCTAGACGAATCATGGCTTCTTCAGATCCAAAGTAATAGGCCGCCAAAGCTTTAGCAAGCTCTGATTTCCCAACACCAGTTGGACCCGAGAATATGAAACTAGCGATTGGACGGTTAGGGTTCTTGAGTCCAACACGTGCACGGCGAATGGCTCGGCTTATGGCTTTGACAGCTTCGTCTTGGCCTACGACACGTTTGTGGAGGGTTTCTTCCATCTTGAGGAGACGATCAGACTCATCGGTTGACACTTTCTCTACGGGAATTCCAGTCCATGAAGATACAATGTGTTGGATGTCTGACTCCGTGACCATAGGACCCTCCTCACCAGTCTCACTCTCTGCTTTGCTCATCTCCTTGCCTTTCGCTTGGATAGCAGATATCTCAGCTCTGAGTTCAATTTCTCTATCCCTAAGTGTTCCAGCCTGAAATGAAATTTCCATCTCATAAGACATCTTATTATCCCCTAAATCAACGGGAAAATTATGAAAGGAATAGATATAAATGGTATGCACCTTCTCAAAGTCCTGGCCACGGACAGCTTCGTTCTTCTCCTTAGTTATCTGCCTAAGCTCCTTCTCAAGCTCCCTAGCTTCCTCTGGGACCTGCATAACCGAGCAAGTCAGCTAATGATCAAAAATGAAAATGGTAACTAACAGACACCTGGCATGTGATTCCACCACACCTGTGCATGACGAAGTCGAACCCTAGAACCAGCTTCATCGATCAAGTCGATTGCCTTGTCAGGAAGGAAACGATCACTGGAATAAAAGGAAGATCAGATGTAAGTAACATATATGACACTCTTAGTTAACAAAAACTATTAAGAGGTAATCTGAGAGATAAGTCACCTTATATACTGGTATGACAACTGTGCAGCTGCCACTAAAGAATCGTCAGTGTAACGAAGCTTGTGGTGAATTTCATATCGCTCACGCAGACCCTTTAGGATCTGAATAGTTTCATCCACTGTAGGTTCAGGTACTTTCACTGGCTGGAATCGTCTTTCCAACGCTGGGTCTTTCTCAATGTGCTTTCGGTATTCGTCTAATGTTGTCGCTCCAATGCACTGTCGTAGTTAAGAAAACAGTTGTTAATATTGATAATCAATTACACAAAAGTGCATAGCCTTGTGATGTAAAACAGAATAATTACCTGCAATTCACCTCTAGCGAGAGCAGGTTTTAAAATGTTAGCTGCATCAATTGCACCTTCGGCTGCTCCAGCCCCAATCAAAGTATGCACTTCATCGATAAATAAGATTATCTCGTCGCTCTGTTTTATTTCCTCCATAAGCTTTTTCAACCTCTCTTCAAACTCTCCACGATATTTTGTTCCAGCAACAAGAAGACCCATGTCAAGCGTTATAACCTGAAGTTACACAAAAAGAAAACGCAAAAACCATCAGATCACTGTTGTCTACAAATACTACCCAGCATGATCATAGTATATTAATTGCGAACCGACTCTAAACTGTGAAGTACATTGTTCACAAAATTACAGTAATAAACACATGTGCAGATAGTCTCTCGCTAAAACAAGTGTCAAAAAGTTAATCTGCACAAACCATAGCGCACACAGAGCATATTACTCACTGCATGCTCAATGAGATAAAATCATAAAACTGAACGTCATAACCATTGATTTCTTAATTTGCAAGCTGTTCAACAAGACTGAGAAACAGGCAAGCATCATGTTACCTTCTTCCCCTCAATGGTTTCAGGAACATCTCCACTGGCAATACGCTGCGCAAGTCCTTCAGCAATAGCTGTCTTACCAACACCAGGTTCTCCAATAAGACATGGGTTGTTCTTGGTTCTCCTGCCAAGAATTTGCACCACACGTTCTATTTGGGGCTGCCTTCCAACAACTGGGTCCAGTTTACCCTAAAGTCAAAATAAAAGATTTGGATTAGTTTCAGTTGGTATTATCTCTGCAAGCAGATATCATACAGTCAAGGTCAACAAAAAGTACCTCCTCAGCCAGTTTTGTCAAGTTTGTCCCGTACTCTTCAAGAGTTGGCATCTTATTGCTGCTGCTTCCTCCCCCGACATTAGCAGTGACCTCATTGTTCTCACCCACCATGCGTATCACCTAGGCAACCAATTCAATTAAGTTATAGTTATTTTGTAATATCAATTTCAAAAGATTACCAAGAAAATTGAAAATATAAGTTTTTAACATAAGTTTGCCCCCTAAAAAAAGTTTATCACATAAGATGACTACTTTACCTGAGTGCGAATATTACTAGGGTCTGCACCTAAATTCTCAAGAACTCGAGCTGCAACACCTTCACCTTCACGAAGCAACCCAAGAAGAAGATGCTCGGAGCCAATGTAATTGTGACCTGATATTCACACAAGAAATTATTGACAGAAGCAAATATATACCCAACATTAAAAAAAAGTTTAAGTAGACTAAAAGTAGAGTGAAAATTTAAATGACTAGCCCATGCGACACAGCTAACAGGGGCTGGATAAAAACAAAAAACAAAAATATAAACAAAATAGTTTGACTTGATAATAAACAATCAACAAAGTAGATAAAAGACTTCACAATCAACGTAGCAATTTAAGATACAGAGGCAAAAGATGAAAGCAAATTACTTGCTAGAGAGAAGGAAGTTACCAAGTTGGCGAGCTTCTTCCAGTGAGAGTTCAAGAACACGCTTAGCACGAGGAGTGAATGGGATCTCAACAGCAACAAAGCCACTGCCCCTTCCAATAATCTTCTCTACCTCAACTCGTGCATCTTTTAGGTTAATCCCCATGGATTTCAAAACTTTAGCAGCAATTCCAGTACCCTCACCAATGAGACCTAGAAGGATTTGTTCGGTTCCCACAAAATTGTGGCCTAGTCTTCTGGCTTCCTCCTGGGCAAGCATAATAACTTTGATAGCTTTTTCAGTAAACCTTTCAAACATTGCTTTCACTGTAGCTCGGCTGGCTTTCCCTTTCGGCACATTCATTGCTTGCCGCATCTTGGAATGGAAATCTTGACGGGTTCTTCCAAGAGTGTCTAAGACATTGTTCCCACGTAATCCCAAAAACCCTTGCATTCTTAAGCCAGATACTTGTAGCTGACTAGACATCATTTTCACTGACCTTCTCGACCTACCAGATCCACGAGCGGGGACATTCCTCTGGTAAAAGGCTAAAGACGGGGGAGTAGATTGAGCCAGCACCCTTGTGGCCATAGCCATGACTTCCTATATTATGAGGAAACATTTGAACAGAAGATAAAGGAGTTAGTAAATCATCACCTTGCCTAAAGAAACAACCAATATAACCTCAATAAACAGTTAATTTATCAAACGAAGCCCAAGACTTCAAAAGACCGATTCAGACAATAAAGTGAAGGATTTACAAATGATCAAATCAAAAAGCAAAGCGAGCCAAGGCTTCAAACAAAGAACCGTCTCGAGAAACCGGAATCGTTTACATGGCTGAAAATACTGAGCTAAGATTTACATGTTCAGAACAATGAACAGCAGCTAGAGAAGTTTAGATAAGTGAAGTCCCAAACACAACTTAGCTCAGAAAGTTGAATTTCACTTAGCTCGCATCAACTGAACCTACAGATTGAGCTACTACTGAAGATAAAGAGAAAGCGAACCTAACACTAACAGAAATTGACTTTTTCAACAAAAAAACAAAAAAAGTGAGAGAATCTCCACGAATTCACGATCTGTAGCCACCTAAATCGCACAAAATCAGACTAAAATAGGAAAGCAAGTGAACATTAAACCCTAGCTTTAACAAATACGAAGCCATAAGCTTAAATAAAGTCAAGAACAAACATCAGAGACGACGTAGAATCCCTCTATAGAGGAATTTAGTGTAAAAACCCTCACCGAAATCGATTGTAGCGTAACACAGGATCAAAAGGAGAAACGCGAAGAAGAAGGGGAGAGAGAGAGAGAGAGAGAGAGAGAGAGAGAAATGAAAAACAGATGGATAATGGTGTGCTTTATTTTTCACCCTCCCTTATCTCTCTCTCTTCCGAGTCTTCTTTTTCTTTTATGTACGGTGCGCGTCCACAACACCTGTTCGGTACACCATCGTGCACGCTAGCAATACTTCCAAATGACAAAAGAAAAATATCAAGAGCTAAACCGACCTACTTACCGATTCGGTTTAGTCATCTACCGTCCGGTTATGAACAGACCGACTTAGAAACGAACGTTGAAGCTCCGTAATTGGTCAACTTATAATGAAATTTCGTGAAATGGTTTATCTCCAGGTACAATACATTATTTACAATTCAATTTACTCGTTTCAAAAGTAAATAACATTGCTTCATTGTCGGTCCAGAACTAAAACCAACCCATAAGAAGTCACCAGACTCACGACCGTTCGATATAAAGAGTCTATGATCTTGACACGTGACATACTATGATTGGTTAGAGATTGAATGACTATTATACCCTACGTAAATTGGTCTCTCCCTGGTTATGAATGCATCTGGACACAGCTAGAGCTTCCGTGTACGAGACCAATTTCTCTGTTTTTTTTAACTCTAATTTTGATTACTTTTGAATTTAAATTCGTTTGACACAAAAAAAAAAAAAAATATTTAATTCTCGCGGAGATCTTTTTTTTGACGTTGCCACTTATGTTCGACCTCTAATTTCTTTCTTTAAAATCGAGAGTGCGTGACATGGATTATGTTCAACCTCTTATCTTTTTTATATATAAAAATATCTTCATGTATAGACTCAGTGCCGTGCCTAGCGTTTCAGGAGCCCTAGACGATATAATAAAAATGTGTCTCGTATTAAGACATAATATTTTACATATAAAATATGAACTTTCTATAAAAAAAATATATATTCAATATAGCTGAAAGTTATTTTTTGATGGTTTTACGTGATATATATATAGATTTATAAATCTATTTATTTTTATTTTGTATGTGAGAACAAAATAATTTATTGGATCAAACATAAAATATTAAATATTTGATATTGAAACAATAGCAAACAATAATGTGCCTATATTCATCAACTCTGTTAATTAGTATATCTTAATTGTAACTATAAAGTTAGACACATATATAATATGGAAAAATAAAATATCAAATGATTTTAAAAAAAATTAAAAAAATGAAACGGAAAACTTATAATGAATTGAGTATTTAAAATATGAAATTCTGATATGATGCTAATTAACCCAAATCAATTTATAGAATATCATTATCAAAAATCAAAACTAAAATGAAAGACATATATACAAAATTTATCAATTAAATTATAATTTATGAAAACTTTGGGGTCCTAAAATTATTGATACCAAGTGGAGGCCCTAGGCAATTGCCTATTTTTTCATGCCTAAAGCACGGCCCTGTATAGACCCAAAAAAAACACTTTTAAGCGTAACAAAAAAAATTAAAAATAAAAATTTATTGTAGTACTAAAATATGTACTTTCCATGTTTTAAAGGAACAAATAATAAAGTGATTCTCTCTCTTCAGACACTGTAGATTTCTCTCTCAAACTCGAAGCTTGTAAAACATTTGGGAGTTTTCTTTCCCTCGTCCGGCGTTGCCGGCGTCGTGTATAGTTTAGCTACTAGTTGTCATATATATGTACTAGGTACGGATATTTCGGCTAGTTCCGGTTCTATCTCCAGTTTCGTTCCGGTGTTTTAATCTTAGTCTAATCCTTTGTTGTTCTCACCGATTTCGGCTTCAGGTCTTTCTGATAACTTCATTGTCTCGTGGAGTAATATCTTCATCGCGTTTCCTGATGTCTCTTGAAGTAGGAGCAAGGAATTTAACAGATCACATCAAATTGGGTGTGACGGTGGTGAAGCTTCCACGGTGATGGAGTCTTGAAGGGAGATTCAGGGGTGATGTTAGTATTCAGATCCGGTTAACTCAACTATTTTAAGTATTAGACTTTTGATTGACAGAAGGAAAGCAACATCTCAGCGCTGCTCCGGTTGTCCGATGGTCGCCGGCGAGTTCTTGGGAAGAAGATCAGCGATCAACAATTTTCGACTTGGGCTAGGTTGGGCTTTTGTATCTTTTCCTTCAGACTTTATCCTTTTGGGCTTTTGAAAAATTTGGCCGACAAAAAAAAAAAAAAAAAGAATAAACAATATTGTATTAAGTTTGCTAAGTCAAAATTTCAGTTGTTTGTTCAGACTTTTAACACTATAAATAACTAATTAGCCTTTTGAGAATTTGTAACTTCACATCTAAGCTGTTGCCAACCAGTTTATCCTTAAACCATAATTAACCATTTATATAAGAGAAATTAAGGTGAGATGAAGCATAACCTAAAGAACAGAGGTTACATTCTGTAAATGGGGATTAGATTGCCACAAGAGCTGCAATGAGTCATTGAACCTTTGGTTCATATAAACTTGATATTGAATCGATTTTTCCTTTCCATTATCTCCTCTGTCCCAAAATCTGGTGGACGACGAACATTACCTAAAATGCTTTAATCGATGAATTGACATTCTTGGATTTCAAATTAGATTTGGGGATTTTCAATTTGGAAGTAGCTAATTGGCCTGATTTCTTTGTAGAAGGAAAGCAAAATTCTGAAATAATAAGAATTTACGAAGAAAAAATAATTCCAAAGCCAGCACAAAATAATTTTTCAAAAGTAAAACTCAACAAATCGGGAGAATAAGAGCACTTCTATCCGTAGTATCTAGGAGGGGTTCTTAATATTAAAACATAGAAAAATTAATAAAAGAAGAGAGAGAAAGGAAGAACAGTTTCTCGTTTGAAAAACTTAAGAAACGGTATTTGATACCTTTTTGTCACATGGACATATATTATAGGTTTACTCTTTTCTACTTAATTATCTAATTTATTAAAATTGAAAAAAGTATTATATTCTTTAGATTCTCTAAAATATATCTCCACCGGTGCAGGTGGTCTAAGATACTCTAATTGGAAGGAGAGTGCTTCTCAAAATCTCTAACAAGGACCCTCATTTTTATGGTGGCTCATATTCAAAACAACGAGGTGTATCGATTTAACATACTCAAATCCATCTCTAAAATTTTGAATTTTGCATTATAGGCCTTAATATAATAATTAATTAGGGTGATAAAGAGTTTATAAATAAATATAGAAATACATTAAAAATAATATTACATGCAATGGTAATAAATGAAACGTCATATAAAATTACATATTAGTATAACAAAACTCAAAAAGAAAATTACATATAAAATATTAAATTACTCAATAAAAGTATTACATGTAAAATATGGAATTGCTTATGTTTGAGAGTTATGTTTGAGAGTGTATGTCGAATAAGTTTTAGAAATTAAGTATGAGTTGGTATAATTGTTTAGCTAAGTAGTGTAGACGATGATGGTAAAGCAGCTTGAACATGAAGTAGCACATGAAGTGATACAAGCGAGCAGGCCTGAATAGTATGTGACGTGGGTTTGAAGAGATGGACTGGACTAGGCTTTTGTAGCTGACATGGACGAGCCACCATGTAGAGGTTGAGGTGGACAAGCATCTTGAAGAGGATTTTGTAGCATTGAGGAGTTTCCTTATTATGTGTCAAATTATAAGGAAATGATATATATATGTGGAGATTTGATATTATCTCTACTTGGAGATCACGGCTAGGGTTAGTCATCATATTGTGTATAAATAGAGTCATAGGTGTTTATAGACGACAACCCATGTATTCAAAGAATTCTTAGTAAAAACAGGTTTTGAGGGCTTCTTGTAAGAACTAAAACACAAAGGGGCTAAGAGTTTGTTTTGAGAGATTCTTTGATCATGTATTAGATCATTGAATAACTGAGGCTGCATAAGTTGTTTTAAGTGAAGCTTGTCGTTTTATTTTGGTATTAGAGCCCTTATGGTTCTAGGGCGGGTGCAATTGATTGATTGTGTGAATAGTTGGTTGATTGCTGTGTGGGTATGGAGTCCTAGATCATCTCTTCCGAGCCTTCAATGAGATTCCACGGTATGTGTTTGTTTGATTTTCTGTTGTTCTAGTACTTAGTAAACTGCTGGTTAGTGCAGAGTGATGGCTTGAGGTGCTAGAGGCAGAGGTCGTGGGGGCCGTGGAGGTCGAGGTGGTCGAGGTGGGCGCGGGCGAGGACTGCAGGTTGAGTCTGATGCCGCGAGTGTGGCCCAGGAGACCACGCAGCAGCAGGTGGCAGACTCGTAGGCATTTCAGGAGGGGTCTGTGGGTGAGACTGCTACGGGTGCCGGCGTGAGGGCTGGTGGGGCTAGTGTGGGTCCCGACGTAGCTGGTGGTGCGGGGGGCCCGGGTGGGGGTGCTCCCGTAGGTGTGGCCCAAGACCGATATGATTGTTTGGCGGGTTTGCTGCAGTTAATTCTAGAGCGGTTACAAGGTGGGGTACCGGCTCCGGGTCAGGCTCCGGGGATACAGCCAGGTGGGGCTGGTGTGCAGCCAGTAGTGGCTGGGTTTCAGCCGGGAGTGGCTGGTGTGCAGCCGGGTGCGGCGTTTGTAGAGGAGCTTCCATCCTACCTGAGGATGATGGAGTAGTTGCAGAGGATTGGCACCGGGTTTTTCTCGGGTGGTGCCAAGCCGGAGGAGGCCGATGAGTGGCGGCAGAGATTGGAGCGGAACTTTCGTTTTATCAGGTGTCCAGAGGGATACCGAGTGGACCTAGCGGTTCATTATCTGGATGGTGACGCGCATCTCTGGTGGAAAGGCGTCGAGGCCAGGAGAGTGCAGGCCGAGATGGTCTGAGAGGATTTTTTGGCTGAGTTTAATGCCAAGTATTTCCCGCAGGAGGCGATGGACCGGATGGAGTCGAGGTTTCTGAACCCGACTCAGGGGTATCGGACTGTGAGGGAGTTCGATTTGGAGTTCAGTCGACCCCTGGTGCATGCTGGTAGGGGCATGGAGGGCGACCAGGCCCAGGTGAGGAGGTTTCTCGGAGGACTTCGAGCTGAGTTGAGGACTCGCTGCAGGGCGAGTAAGTTTGCCATGAGGGCGGAGCTGGTTAAGACTGCTGTGGCGATTGAGGACGACCTCAGAGAGCAGGTTGTGGTGGTTAGTCGACCGGTGCAGCAACAGTAGCACATGAGATATCAGCAGCAGGCGGTTTTGGGCCGGGGCGGTAAGCCTGCGCAGGGTCAAAAGTGGAAGTGGGAGAGCACTTGAGGAGCCAACCAGAGGGGTCTGGGTGGTTCAGGATGCTACAGGTGTGGTGGCACGGGCCACGAGGTGGCGGACTGTCCGAAGAGGAGAAAGGAGCGGGCGGCTTAGGTGTGCTATCACTGCAGGGAGCCGGGGCATATCAAGCCAAAGTGCCCTAGGCTGCAGCAGATGGCGGTATCGGCGGTGCAGCCATTGGCGGTCCAGCCCTTGGCATAGATTGCAGCGGCGCCGCGAGTGTTCACGTCGGCAGAGGCGGGCGGCTCTAGCGCCAGACCGATCACAGGTAAATTCTAGACTTGATCTTTTCATTTTAAATTCTTGAGTTGTTTGAATTTAGTCTGTTTGGAAAATTGTGAGTCTGCGTTAGAGTGTCGGGTCTTAAAGCACATGGAGTTTGCGCAGGGACCTTAGTTGTGGGCGGATGTGAGTCCCACGTGTTGTTTGATTCAGGAGCTACAAATAGCTTCATTACTCCGGAGTGTGCGGAGGGTAGTGGGATCCGGAGCGATTCCGGAGAGCAGACGGGAGTAGTTAAGGTTGCTGGTGGCAAGTCATTAGCTACTTTCGGGCGGACTCGTGGTGTGGATGTTCTGGTGGTGGGAGAGTCGATGCCAGCAGATCTGGTTACTAGTCCGGTGGAGTTGTACGATGTCATCCTGGGTATGGATTGGTTGGATCGGTACAGGATCCATTTGGATTGTCATCGAGGGTGTGTGGTGTTCGAGCGGGAGACAGGAAGGTTAGTGTATTAGGGGGTGAGACCGACTTCCGGAAGTCTCGTGATTTCAGCGATACAGGCCGAACAGTTGATTGAGAAAGGCTGTGAGGCGTATCTGGCGACGATAGTGATGCCGAAGACTGTTGGAGAGGTTGCAGTTGAGGATATTCGGGTTGTTCGGGATTTCCAGGAAGTGTTTCAGTCATTGTTGGGATTGCAACGTCGTGGTCGAATCCATTTACGATTGAGTTGGAGCCTAGGATGACTCCTATATCCAAGGCGCCTTATCGTATGGCTCTAGTAGAGATGGCAGAGCTGAAGAAGTAGCTGGATGATCTGTTGGGTAAGGGTTTCATCCGGCCTAGTGTTTCACCGTGGGGAGCACTGGTGTTGTTCGTGAAGAAGAAGGATGGGAGTTTCTGGTTGTGTATCGATTACCAGGGGCTTAACCGAGTTACTGTGAAGAAAAGGTATCCTCTGCCGCGCATTGATGAGTTGTTAGATCAGTTGCGAGGGGCTACTTGGTTCTCCAAGATTGATTTGGCTTCGGGTTACCATCAGATTCCGATTGATGAGGCGGATGTCAGGAAGACGGCATTCAGGACGAGTTACAGACATTATAAGTTTGTAGTGATGCCGTTCGGGTTGACGAATGCGCCAGCAGCGTTTATGCGGTTGAGGAACGGGGTATTCCAGGAGTATGTGGATGTGTTTGTGATCATATTCATTGATGATATCCTGGTATATTCGAGGAGTCCGGAAGAGCACGAGGTGCATTTAAGGTTAGTTCTGGAGAAGCTGCAGGAACAGAAGCTGTACACGAAGTTGAGTAAGTGCAGTTTCTGGCAGCGAGAGATGAGCTTTATGGGCCACGTTGTGTCTGCAGAGGGATTTTCTGTAGATCCGGCTAAGATTGAGGCTATCAGAGACTGGCCTAGACCGAGGAGTGCCACCGAGATCAGGAGTTTTCTTGGGTTGGTGGGTTATTACCGGAGGTTTGTCAAGGGGTTTGCGAGTATGGCGCAGTCGATGACGAAGCTGACAGGGAAGGATGTTCAGTTTGTGTGGTCTTTAGCTTGCGAGGAGAGTTTCGGGAAGCTGAAGGAGATGCTGACTAGTACACCGGTTTTGGCGTTACCCAAGCCGGGTGAGCCGTATGTGGTGTATACGGATGCGTCAGGAGTTGGTCTGGGATGTGTGTTGATGAAGCAGGGAAAGGTTATTGCGTATGCCTCGAGACAGTTAAGGAAGTATGAGTGCAATTACCCTACCCATGATCTGGAGTTAACTGCGGTGATTTTTGCACTTAAGATTTGGAGGTCTTATCTGTATGGCGGGAAGGTGTAGGTATTCACAGACCACAAGAGTCTGAAGTATTTCTTCACCCAGCCAGAGCTGAACCAGAGACAGAGGCGTTGGATGGAGTTAGCTGCGGACTATGACCTGGAGATTGGGTACCATCCGGGTAAGGCTAACCTGGTTGCAGATGCATTGAGTCGGAAGAGAGTAGCTATAGATCAGGAGCGCGATATGGAGGCTCTAGTGGGCGAGATCAGTACGTTGAGGTTATGTGTGTTTTCACAGAAGCCGTTGGGGTTAGAGGCAGTTAACCAGGAAGACTTATTGAGCAGGATTCGAGTTACTCAGGAGAAGGATCAGGGTTTGATTGATGCTTCTTAGGTGGCCGGTTCAGAGTATGTGGTCTCAGCGAGTGGGATGATACTGGTGAACGGGCGGGTTTGTGTACCTAAGGATGAGAATCTAAGGCATGAGATCCTGACGGAGGCTCATTCGAGCATGTTATCGATTCATCCGGGAGCGACCAAGATGTACCGTGACCTGAAGCAGTATTATCACTGGGTCGGGATGAAGAGGGATGTAGCTAGCTGGGTTGCAGCGTGCAACGTGTGTCAGCTGGTGAAGGCTGAGCATCAGATTCCGAGTGGTATGTTGCAGAGTTTGCCCATTCCGGAGTGGAAGTGGGATATGATTACCATGGATTTCATGACGGGGTTGCCGATGTCACGGAATTTTGATGCTATTTGGGTTATTGTGGATCGTCTGACCAAGTCAGCACATTTTCTGGCCATCAAGAAGACTGATGGAGCGGCAGTTTTGGCTAGGAAGTATGTGCGGGAGATTGTGAGGCTGCACGGTGTGCCAGCGAGTAACGGAGAGAAAAGTCAGAATCAGAGAATTTGAGCGAGTTCTGGTGATTTCTGGGAAGGGCTGATCTCGTGAGGGTGTGGGAAACGAAGAAGGATCGTTGATGGATTAATTTCGGCCAGGAGGGGACGAAATCATAAGCTGGGTTGAGTTGTTCATCGCGTTCTTCTTTCGTTCTTGTCTTTCAAACCAAAATCGAGGTGAGTGCGTGATCGTAGGCTTACATAAGTGTAAGGAATGGGTAGAATGTGATTGCTTGGTGGTTTTCGTGTGTTTTGGTGATTGAAATTGTGTAAGAGACTCGATGAATCGCGACGGATTCGAACCATGAGAGGATAGGCTCGATTCTGGGTTCTGCGATGTCGTGTCGATCGACACCAGGGTGGTGTGTCGATCGACACTGGTCATCCTGTCGATCGACACCATGGTGGTGTGTCGATCGACATAGGGGATCCAGATCTTTGCCAACCTTCTAGAAGCATTATAGAAGCTTCTAATACCGGTCACGCAAGCTGACCGTTATTTGGACCGAAATTTCCTCAGTTTCGACCGAAAAAGACGTTTTTGCCCGAAGAAAACCTAGCCGACTTAAGCCTCCTTAAACCCCTATATATACTTGCTTTTAGCCTCTCTAGGAACTCAAAAAGCCGGCCATAACAGCCTAAATCAATACCTAAACATGTATTTCGTTTTTCTCTTGTTCTTAATGCATATTTGATTCTAGAAGCCTTTAAAAATAGATTGACTTTGCCCTATTGCAAAGAGATGAGATCTAACTCCTTACGCTTAGATAGATCAACGAATTATACTGTCTATGTGCTTTACTCTTGCTGCTACGTGTTGCAAAACATGTTAGAGTTATAGCTTTGATTTGATTTCTATGCACTTTCTTAATTCTATGTCTTTACATATTTAATTGTTTAGAATTTTATTCTAGAATTGATTCTTTATCTTTAATTATACTCAAAGCACGAATTGGCTTAGCTACCCAAGGAGTGATCTTAGGTTGATATACTCTCCAAAAGCTTGTTATATCTCCGGACTTAGTATTCGATGAGCTAGGCGTCTTAACAATTCGATAGGTTAGTTAAGGAGTCTAGTGAACAATCAATCTTGAGCATAAAGCATGTTTTCACCTTGTAATAACTTGCAATAGTTGAGTCTATTAGGGTGCAAAACGTAGATGGTTAGTTACATCACGATAGTGGGATAACCTTACCTTAGTGATATGAGTTCTAGAATAAATAGTATTAAAATCCTAAATCGATTGCTTGTGTTTTGCATATGTTTTGTGAATTGTTTGATTTCTAATCTTAATTTATATCTATCCCTTTATTTATTGCTTTGTTATTTGCTTCCATAAAACCCCAAAAACTAAATAATATTTTCCCTTAGCTTAATCCGAATCATATAGGTTTATAGTGCATTCATCACTTAGTCCTCAGTGGAACGATCCCTAAGTACTACAATTCTCTTAACTGTGCACTTGCAGTTTCCTAGGGTTATAAATTTAAAACCTAATTGCATATAAACCCTACATCGAAATTATTTGCACATCAGCAGGCTTGCCGCCCTTACTCGGATCCTCCTGCTGCTGCGACATCCTCTGCTGAACAGGCGGACTAACCACCACCACTTGCTCCCTCATATCCTCCTCGATTGTTGCAGCTGTCTCAACCAGCTCCGCCCTCGAGGCGAACTTACTCACTCTACAGCGAGTCCTCAAATGAGCTTGAAGTCCTCTCAAGAACCTCTTAACCTGGGCCTGCTCACCCTTCATATCTCTTGCATCATGAACCAGAAGTATACCAAACTCCGCATCATACTCCCTCATTGATCGGTCACCTTGAGTCAACTTCATAAACCTTAACTCAAGCCGATCCACCACCTCCTACGGGAAATACTTGGCATTAAACTCTACCAAAAAATCCTCCCAGGCCATCTCTGCCTGCATCCTCTTGGCAACAACACCTCTCCACCAGAGATGCGCATCACCCTCCAGGTAATGCACCGCCAAATCCACCCGTTATCCCTCTGGACACCTCGGAGAGCAAAAATTATGCTCCAGCCTCAACCGCCACTCATCGGCCTCCTCAGGCTTGGCACCTCCCAAGAAAATCTCGATGTCAATCTTCTACATCTGCTCCATCATCCTAAGATAGGATGGGAGTTCCTCCGCAGCAGCCACACCCGGCTGCACAGTAGCCATACCAGGCTGCACTCCAGCAATACCCGGCTGCACTCTAGCCATATCCAGCTGCACTATAGCCATACCCGGCTGCACTCCTGCCACTAGTGGCCCTACCGGAGCCTGAACCTCAGCCGGCACCCCTCCGGGTAACCGCTCCAAAATCAGTTGTAGCAGTCCCGCTAGACAATCATCTCGATCCTAGGCTACTCCTACGGCAACACCCCCACCTAGGGCCGTCGCACCGCCAGCCACACCGGGACCCACACCAGCCCCACTAGCCCTCACACTGGTACTCGTAGTGCCACACCCAGTGACCCCTCCTGAAACGTCTGCGAAGTTGCCACCTGTTCCTCTGCGGAACTCTGGGCCATACTCATGGCGGTGGACTCACTCACTAGTCCCTGACCGTACCCACGTCCTCCACGACCACCATGGCCTCCACGGCCACCACGACCTCTACTTCTAGCTCCCCTAGTACCTCTAACCATTTCTCTTCACTACTAGAAGCAGAATTACGAATACTAAAAAATTAGAAAGTCACAAAAACAGATACCGTGGAATCTCATTAAAGGCTCGAAGAATATGATCTAGGACTCCAAACCCACACGACAATTTATTAACTACTCATAATCAATGCAACCACATTTCACACACAATTGACTAACTCACATAATTAATTACGTTCTCCCGCCCTAGAACCATAAGGGCTCTGATACCAAAATGAAAAAAACCCGACCCTTTTTTTATTATTATTAACATTGAACTCGAATTAGTATTCCCATAAATACTAAGTCTCAATATCCAATCAAGACAACAATCAACAACCAGCGGAAATCAACTCAACGAATAATTCAATCAAATCCAATAACCAACAATTTAGCCAATTCCAATATCAATTCTAATAAAACGCATAACTAGATTCCAACATGAATCAATTTATCAATTCTAAGTTCACAACCAGCAACTTAGCAATTCTAACAATAACATAAAACCACACAACCGAAACTCTAGATCATCTCCTCTTTCCGGCCATGATTCCACGATCACACTTTGTCTTTACTTGCATCACATGGTTAAAAGAGATATGTGAGTATTATCACAAATACTTAGCGAGACGATTGTCCCATCTACTTGGCTACACACATAGTCATAAGACAATGATACAATACCAAACGTGCACACAATAATGCACAGCACAATAAACATCACGAGAAACATCCAAAACTCACAATCAATCATCACCACATCAATCCATCATCAATCAATCGCATTATAACATTCCCTTTACCTAGATAAGCCATGGTCACGCACTCACCTTAGCATATCAGTTGCCTTTGACCTCAACCTCTGGCAACTCTCCTCTGACCTCAACCTTTGCCTAATGAACACTACAAACCAAACCAGTCGGTTAACCTAAACTGAACCATTCGGTTAAACCAACCAACCAAACCAATCTGATTAATTAAACCGAACCGACCCAAACTGGTTAACCAAACCAATTGGAGTTTCCCTAAACCGGATTAGGGTTTCTAAAAACAGAAACAACACGCCAACTTCGAAAGTACACTGAGAATGGAACATACCTCAGAAGCATGATCGAAAACATGATCTGGAATCTTGAGAACGAGACCTTTCCAACGCTATGCAAATCTCCTCCTAACTTCTTCTAGTTCGACAGGAAAACACTCACGAAGTGGATTGGTCGCAGATCCAATTCTGCACGAACCTCTCTCAGGAAAACAACAATAACACTCAGAACCCTAATCAATTAAAACACCAATTTCGTCCAAAGCTAGATATGAGAGTGGAGAACTTACCCTAGAAGTTTCACTCTAATCCGATCTTATTAGATTGTCTATTCCTCTACTCTTCTAAAACGAGCTAGAACTATCCTCATCTCCTCCTTAGACACGACGGTTCATCTCCTTCTCCTCTTCTCTTCTCTTCTTTTTCAATTTTTCAGCCGTTTTCACAATATCTCTGCACAAAACGGAGGCTGCTCCCTTTTAAACACGAACCCTAGGGTTCCCTTAACCCAAACCAGCCAAACCGAACAATTAAAACCAAATCCGTCAGTTCAATTCAACCTTGCGTCGATTGACGCACACCCTTGCGTTGATCGACACATGACCAAAATTCTCAAAAATTGGTTCGCGATCGTTACATTGTTCGTGAAGCTCTTGGTTCGTGTTTGATCCGTGTTTTTCGCGAAGGAAAAAGGAAATCCGGATTGCTGGGTCTGATTTCATGTGTTCTTCGTGTTCTTCATTGATTTTTAACCTTTTTCATTTCGAAATCAAGATGAGTGCGTGACCATGGCTTATCTGGGTAATTGGAATGTCACAATTCGTTTGATTGAGGTGTGGATTGATGTGATGATGATTGATTTTGTGATTTGGGTGTTGCTCATGTTATTGGATGTCTATGTTGACGTTTTTTGTGCATGAGATCGATACGTCGCGTCTTGGAAATGAGCAATGAGAGGATAGGCTCGTATTCCTTGACACTGCGATGAGCGTCGATTGACACTAGGGTTGTTGTGTTGATTGACACCAGGGTGGTGTGTCAATCGACACAAGTGATGTGTATCGATCAACACTTGGAGGGGTGACGATCGACACAAAGTCTAGAATTTGATTCTCGTATTGTTTATCATGTTGTTCATTGTTGACTGATCATTTGGTATTATGGTATTCCTTTATGCCTGAGTATATAACCGGTAGATAGAATGACCGTCTCACTGAGTATTTTCGATAATACTCACGCATCTCGTTTTGCAATGTGATGCAGGTAAAGAAATGGTGTGATCGTGGAATCATAGCTGGGAAAAGGAGATGATTTAGAGTCTCGTTTGGTTGTCTTTATGTGATTGTTTAAAACCGCTAGGTTGCGGATTTTATGGAATTAGTTTAATTGTGGAATTGCACTGGTTTCTGTTGGTTATTTGAATTTGTTATTGGATTTAATGGATGATTCATTTGTTGAGTTGATTTCCGCTGGATGTTTGATTAGTGTTTGCAAGTGTTGATAATTAGTATTTATGAGAATACTAATTTGATTATGTAAAAAAAAATGGGTCGGGTTGTTTTAGTTTGGTATCAAAGCCCTTACGGTTTTAGGGCGGGTGAATTGAATTGATTATGTGAATTTAGTCAATTGTTGTGTGAGTTTGGAGTCCTAGATCATCTTTTTCGAGCCTTCAATGAGATTCTACGGTAAGTGTTATGTGATTTGGTGATTTCTAGTATGCTTAGCTTTTGTTGTTCGTAGTGGAGAGAGAGATGTCTAGAGTTACTAGAAGACGTGGCCGTGGAGGCCGTGGTGGTCGTGGTCGTGGGAGTGGACGGGGACATGTGAGTGAGTCCGCCGCGATTATGGCCCAAGGTTCCAAGTAGGAGTAGGTGGCAGATTCATATACGCTTCAGGAGGGGTCTGTGGGTGTGGCCAGTGCGAGTGCCAGTGTGAAGACTGGTGGGGCTGGTGTTGGTCCTAGTATGGCGGCGGGCCCAAGAGCAGGTGTTGTCGCAGGTGTAGCCCAAGACCGTATGATCGTCGGCGGATCTGCTATTGCTGATATTGGAGCGGTTACCGGGGGCGGTACCGGCTCAGGCTCCGATAGTGCCACCAGTGGCAGAGGTGCAACCGAGGGTTGCGGTTGCAGAGGAGCTCCCATCTTACCTTAAGATGATGGAGCATATGCAGAGGATTGACACATGATTTTTCTCGGGAGGTGCAAAGCCTAAAGAGGCCGATGAGTGGCGGATGAGATTGGAGCGTAATTTTTGCTTTATTAGGTATCCAGAGGGATACCCAGTTATCTGGCAGTACATTACCTAGATGGTGATATGCATCTCTGCTGGAGGGGTGTTGTGGCCAGGAGGGTTCAGGTAGAGATGGCCAGGGAGGAATTTTAAGCTGAATTTAATGCCAAGTTCTTCCCGTATAAGGCGGTGGATTGGTTGGAGTCGCGGTTTCTAGAGTTGGCTTAGGGTGACCGGTCAGTGAGAGTGTTTGACGCGGATTTTAATCGGCTTCTGGTTTATGCTGGTCGCGGGATGGAGGGCGAGCATGCTTAGTTGAGGAGGTTTTTTAGAAAACGTTGACCTGATTTGAGGACTCGTTGTAGAGTGAGTAGGTTCGCTTCCAGGGCAGAGTTGGTTGAGTTGGTTGCAGCGATCGAGGAGGATTTGAGGGAGCAGGTTGTGGTGGTTAGTCTGCCTGTTCATCAAAAGGTATCGCAGCAGCAAGTGGTTCCGAGCAAGGGCGGCAAAAGCCTGCGCGAGGACAGACAAGGAAGTGGGAGGGTATTTCGGGGCCGAGTGGTAGAGGTCAGAGTGGTTCCGGATGCTTTAGTTGGGGAGCATGGATCACAAGTTGGCGAGCTGTCCTAGGAAGGATGAAGCTCGGGATACTCGGGTTTGCTATCACTACAGAGAGACGGGGCATATCAAGCCAAAATGTCCCAAGCTGCAGTAGATGGCAGTGGTGGTAGTGCAGCTGGTGGCTCAGATTGCAGCAGCACCGCGGATGCATACTCCGATGGAAGCGGGCGGGGCTAGCGCACTACCTATCAAAGGTAAATCTGAAAACTTGACTTGGTAAATTCTAGTGTTAGAGAATTTTGTCTGTTTTGGAATTTGTTAGTTATGTGATAGAATGTTAGGGTTCTTAGGCACATGGAATTTGTGCAAGGACCTTATTAGTGGGTGGTTGTGAGTACCATGTTTTGTTTGATTCTGGAGCTATAAATTGCTTCATTACTCTGAAGTGTGCGGAGAGCAGCGGTATCCGGAGCGATGCCTTGAGCAGGTTGGAGTAGTTAAAGTTGTTGGTGGGAAGTTGTTAGCGACTCTTGGTCACGCTCGAGGCGTGGATATTCAGGTGGATAGGGAGTATATGCCAGCGGATCTGATAATTAGTCTGGTGGAGTTGTATGATTTCATTCTGGGTATGGTTTGGCTGGATCGGTACATAGTTCATCTGGATTATCATCAGAGATGAGTTATGTTTGAGCGAGAGGTAGGGACGTTAGTTTATTAGGGAGTGAGGCCGACCTCTGGGAGTCTCGTGATCTTAGTAATTCAGGCGGAGCAGCTGATTGAGAAGGATTGCAAGGCGTATTTGGCGACGATTGTGATGCCAGAGGGTATTGGAGAGGTAGCTGTTGGAGATATTCGGGTTGTTCAGGAGTTTGAGGATGTCTTTTGGTCGTTGCAGGGATTACCACCGTCTCTGTCTGATCCTTTCACGATTGAGTAAGAGCCCGGGACGACTCCGATATCTAAAACACCTTATAGAATGGCTCCAGCAGAGTTGACAGAGCTGAAGAACCAGCTGGATGATCTATTAGGTAAGGGATTTCTCCGGCCTAGGAGTTCACCGTGGAGAGCGCCAGTGTTGTTTGTGAAGAAAAAAGATGGGAGTTTCCGATTATGCATCGATTACTGGAGACTTAACTGAGTCACTGTGAAGAACAAGTATCATCTGCCATGGATTGATGATTTATTGGATCAGTTGCAAGGAGCTACATGGTTCTCCAAGATTGACTTGGCGTCAGGATACCATCAAATTCGTATTGATGAGGCAGATGTCAGGAAAACTGCTTTCCGAACGAGATATGGACATGTCGAGTTTGTGGTGATGCCTTTCAGTTTGACTAATGCACTAGTAGCGTTCATGAGGCTGATGAACGGGATCTTTAAGGAGTATCTAGATGAGTTTAATATCATCTTTATAGATGATATTTTGGTGTATTCGAGGAGTCCTGAGGAGCACAAGGTACATCTAAGGGTGGTTCTGGAGAAGCTGCGAGAGTAGAAGCTGTATGCTAAGTTTAGCAAGTGCAGTTTTTGGCAGCGGGGGATAGGTTTTCTCGGTCATGTGGTTTCTGCAGATGGAGTTTCTGTGGAGCCGGCGAAGATAAAGGCTATCAGAGGGTGGTCTAGACCAAGGAATGCCACTGAGATAAGGAGTTTTCTCGGTTTGGCAGGTTACTACTGGAGATTCGTCAAGGGTTTTCCGAGTATGGCTTAGTCAATGACGAAACTAACAAGGAAGGATGTTCCGTTTGTGTGGTCTTCGGCTTGCTAGGAGAGTTTTGAGAAGTTGAAGGAGATGTTGACTAGTACACCAGTGTTGGCGTTACCAGAGCCGGGTGAGCATTACGTGGTGTATACAGATGCTTCGGCAGTTGGTATAGGTTATGTGTTTATGCAATAGTGTAAGGTAATTGCTTATGCTTCGAGGCAGTTGAGGAAGCATGAGGGCAACTACCCTACCCATGATCTTGAGTTGGTTACGGTGATTTTTGTTTTGAAGATTTAGAGATCTTATCTTTATGGTGGAAAGGTTCAGGTGTTCACAGACCATAAGAGCCTGATGATATCTTTACTCAGCCAGAGCTGAACTAGAGGTAGAGGCGATGGATAGAGTTCGTAGCAGATTATGATCTGGAGATTGGTTACCATCCTAGTAAAGCTAATCTGGTTGCATATGCTTTGAGTCGGAAGAGGGTTGCTTCGGCTCAGAACCGGGATATGGAGGCCTTGGTGAGTGCGATTAACACTTTGAGGTTATGTGTTATATCACATGAGCCTTTGGGGTAGGAGGCAGCCAATCAGGCAGATTTGCTAAGCCAGATTCGTGTAGCTCAGGAGGAGGATCAGGGGTTGATCGATGCTTCCAAGGTTGCTGGTTCTTAGTATCAGGTCTCTGCGAACGGGACAATTCTAGTGAACGGGCGAGTTTGTGTCCCTAAGGATGAGGATTTGAGGCAGGAGATTTTGAGAGAGGCTCATGCCAGCATGTTTTCTATTCATCCAGGAGCGACTAAGATGTACCATGATCTGAAACGGTATTATCATTGGGCCGGGATGAAGAAGGATGTGGCTAACTAGGTCGCAGCTTGCGACGTGTGCCTGTTAGTGAAGGCAGAGCATCAGGTTCCGAGTGGTTTGTTGCAGAGTTTACCCATTTCAGAGAAGAGCATGTATGGTGCAGATTTTGTTCAGGAAACGACGGAGAAGATCCATGTTTTGAAGCTGAACATAAAGGAAGCTCAAGATCGACATAGGAGTTATGCTAATAAGAGGAGGAAGGAGTTAGAGTTTGAGGTTGGAGATAGAGTGTATCTCAAGATGGCAATGTTGAGGGATCCTAACAGATTAATTTCAGAGAATAAGCTAAGCCCGAGGTTTCTGGGCATGTTTAAGGTTGTGGAACTAGTTGCTTATCGTTTGGAGTTACCTCAGATTATGAAGGCATTTCATAAGGTATTCCATGTGTCGATGCTGAAGATGTGTCTGCATAAGTCTGAGAAGGTGGTGGTGAGGATCCTTGAGGATATTCAGCCCAACATAACGTTGGAGGCGAGACTTGTAAGGATTCTCGAAAGGAGAGTCAAGGTTCTACGCCGGATGAAGATACCGTTGATGAGAGTCTTGTGGGACTGTGACAGTGTTGAGGAGGAGACTTGGAAACTAGAAGCTAGGATGAAAGCAAAGTTCAAGAAGTGTTTCGAGAAGCAAGTTGAGGATTGAGTTTTGTCTTTCTGGTTTCAGTCTCAGAGTTTAGCATGTTGCTATGTGTTTGTGGATTATGTATTTTCGTTGAGGTGGTAACGATTATTACATTTGAGTTTAATAAGATGAGTATTTCTTATGTTTTGACTATCTATGTCATGGAATTTTGACATTTATGTGAGTTAGAAATTAAAGGTTTTGTGAAGATTTAGAACTTGTTTATTTCCTAGATAGAGTAAACACCCTGAGCGATTGGATTGTTTAGAGATGGCCTGAGGGATTGGTCATGGATGAGATGATATTCCGGGAGATTGGGATGTCAGCGTGAGACTACAGGAGGTAGTATTGGGATGTCAGCGTGAGACTACAGGAGGTAGTTCTAATCCGAGATGTTATAGGTGTTAAGAATTGATTGCTCTAGGGAATGAGGATTTCCGGAATAACTCACTAGGAGATGAGGATTTCTCCAGGAGGGATGAGGATTTCCATGTATGTACTGAGGGATGAGGAGTTCCCTTAGTAGTACCGAGGGATGAGTATTTCTCTCGATGGGATAAGGATTTCCTGATGCACCGATAGCTCAAAGGATGTGTCCTAAGAGTGTGAGTGGTGTGGTTATGAGTTATGGATATGAGTTAAGAGTAATCAATGTCCGAACATGGCTATGAGCATAGGACTAGATGTAAACCTTAGAGATCGGGAGTGTTGATCTCTGGTGGTGCTGGCCGGGTTGGTCTGGAGTGTTGACTGTGGTGATTCGATGTTGCGTGATTCGAGGTTGAATCCGGTTTAGTGGGGGAGAGTTATAACGCCCGCAAACCAAAAATTGAGAATTTTGGGTGTGTGTCGATCGACACAAGTTTCGAATTGAACCAAGCGGTTCGATTTTTATCCGTTTGGTTTGTGGTTTAGGTTAGGGATACCCTAGGGCTCGCTTATAAAAGCGAGGAGCCATGTTTAGTAGCATTTTTCAGAGTTTTCAGAGAAAATCAGAGAGTTTTAGAGAGGAGTGAAGGAATCATTGTTGATTTCTTTGTGTTCTTGATCTTGAAAGCTTGTGAAAGAATAAGGAAACTCGGATTGTTGGGTCTAATTTCGTGTGTTCTTTGTTGATTCTTAACCTTTTTCATTCCAAAATCAAGGTGAGTACGTGACCATGGCTTATCTGGGTAATTTGAATGTCACGATGTGTTTGATTGAGGTCTGGATTGATGTGATGATGATTGATTGTGTGATTCGAGTGTTGCTCATGTTATTGGATGTCTGTGTTGACGTTTTTTGTGCAGGAAATCGATACGTCGCGTCTTAGAAATGAGCCATTAGAGGATAGGCTCGTGTTCCTTGACACTGCGATGAGCGTTGATCGACACCATTACTTGGTGTCGATCGACACTAGGGTTGTTGTGTCGACCGACACAGAGTGGTGTGTCGATCGACACAAGTGCTGTGTATCGATCGACACCAGGAGGTACCCAGGAGGGGTGTCGATCGACATAGAGTCTAGAATTTGATTTCTTGTATTGTTTATCGTGTTGTTCATTGTTGATTGATCGTTTGGTATTATGGTATTCCTTTTTGCCTGTGTCTATAGCCGGTAGATGAAATGACCGTCTCATTGAGTATTTGTGATAATACTCACGCATCTCGTTTTGCCATGTGATGCATGTAAAGAAAATGTGTGATCGTGGAATCATGGCTGGGAAGAGGAGATGATATAGAGTCTCGCTTGGTTATCTTTATGTGATTGTTTAGAACTGCTAGGTTGCGGGTCTTATGAAATTGGTTTAATTGTTGAATTGAATTGGTTTATGTTGGTTCTTTGAATTGGTTATTGGATTTAATGGATGATTCGTTTGTTGAGTTGATTTCCGCTGGATGTTTGATTGGTGTTTGCAAGTGTTGAGAATTAGTATTTATGGGAATACTTATTCGATTGTGTAAAAAAAAAAGGATCGGGTTGTTTCATTTTCAGTGGCGGCTTAGTTTACCCAAGAGATGGATGACGGTGGAGAGTTTAACGGAAGAGAATAATTCACGATTAGAGATTTCGATCTATGAGAATGATTTAAGACAAAGTAATTGAGAGAGAATAAAAAGAGAATCACAAAATTGAATATAAAAAAAAAGAAGAAATTAAGAATGATTTAGATTAGGGCTTTAATTTTTTTAATTTTAAATGTAAAAAGTTGTGTAATTACATAAGGATAAAATTTTAATTTTAATTATATTAAATGGTAGTTATTATATTTTGTTTTATATAGTATTTGATACTGATTTATAGATGGAAAGACTAAGGCAGTGTTATTGGGGAATAAATTAGTGGAAAAACAGTGAAATTTGTTTAGGGCACAAAAAATATTTGTGTATTGTGGCATAGTGAGCAATACTATAGTTTCTAACTTGCCATAAACATGCCTTAATAATAAATATTTTTTGGTTTTAAAGCATGCTTATAGTAATAAATAGTAAAAATAAGTATTACAATATATTTGTTTTTTTTATTATATACTAATACACATGTCATTAAAAAATTATCGAATCAAGCTAACTGAATCAAATTTTAGTAATGGCCATGTGAATAGTTAAATAAAACAAATAATTATGCAAATACTCATAATTATATAATGAATCATACATGCATTGTGAGACACAGCGAAAGAGTATAATCGTGAGATATATAATGTAATTAATTCAAAAACAATGGCAATTGTCACACAGTTGCATATAGAACATGAGATTCGTTGTTTAATCATATAAATGTTATTGTTATAAATGATCTTTGAATAATTGAATAAAAAAAGAGTTTATAATAGAGTCATCTGAACAATAATAGTGTCATAAAGAAACATTCTAAAAGAACTCAGATTTCTCCAAGATTCTAGTTAATGTTATCTTTTTTTCATAGTTCTTTGATTCTCTTTCATATGTGAAAGAATGGTTTGAATTCAATAAATAAAATTATGTAATTATTGACTAAAATGTCTTTATTTTTTTGTAAAAAGAAGATAAAAGATGAAACAATACTAATATATAAGATATATACATATATATATATATATATGAAAACTGTGTTGGGACATGAAATGAGAAAATATTAACACACACAAACGAAAAAAAAAATAGAGAGAGAGTGCGAGTGTTTGTAAAAATATCAAGTATTGTTGCTGTAACGCCCGTGAACCAAAAAATGGAATTTTAGTTGGTGTGTCGATCGACACGGGTGAGGTGTGTCGATCGACACGGGTGTTTTGGACTTGTGAGAAGTCGGTTTCTTGGTGGTGTGTCGATCGACACGAGTTGAAATTAGACCGACAAGTTTGGTTTAATTGTCCGGTTTGGTGGGGCGGTTTAGGGAACCCTAGGGTTCGTATTTATAGAGAAAATCCGTCGTTTTGGCCGCGTTTATCAGAAGGAAACATAGAGAAAAGTCAGAATCAGAGAGATTGAGAGAGTTTTGAGTGTTCTTGAGAAGAATTGATCTTGTGAGGGTGTTAGAACGCAAAGGAGATCGTTGTTGGGTGGATTTCGGTTCTGGGAAAGACGAAATCAGAGGTTGTTCGTGTGTTCCTTGTGTGTTCTTTGTGTTCATCCTCATTTCAATCCGTTTTCAAGGTGAGTACGTGACCGTAGGCTTACATAGGTTTAAGGAATTGATAGAATGCGATTGCTTGGTGGATTTCGTGTGTTTTGTGAATGAAATTGTGCAGGAGACTCGATGAATCGCGACGGATTCGAGCCATGAGAGGATAGGCTCGTTCCTGGGTTCTGCGATGTCATGTCGATCGACACCTTGATGGTGTGTCGATCGACATGGGGCATCATGTCGATCGACACCAAGGTGGTGTGTCGATCGACACAGTGCAGTCTGTCGATCGACACTTAGAGGTTGTGTCGATCGACACAGAGTTCCTGGACTGGTTCGTGTTTGATTGTTTCGTGAATGCTTGTGTATGCTCATCCTGGTATTGTATCTATTGTTTATGCCTGTGTATAAATAGCATGTAGACGAGATGACCGCGTCGCTGAGTATTGATGATAATACTCACGCAACTCTTTTTGCCATGTGTTGCAGGTAAAGAGAAAATGTGATCGTGGAATCATGGCCGGGAAGACGAGATGATCTAGAGTCTCGGTTTCGTGGCCTTGTGGTTTAGAATTGCTAGGTTGCTAGTGAATTCTGGTTATTGATTATTGTGTTGTTGTTGAGTAATTCATTGAATTGGAAATTGTTAGATTAATAAAGTATGGGATTTATTGATTGTATTATTATTGTTTATGTTTTTAATTGTTCTACATTGCTTTTGTTGGCCTATTGAGGATTATTATCTGTGATGATAATAATCCGAAAGGAAAAATTTTAAATTTTTGGGTCGGGTCGTTTTATTTTGGTATCAGAGCCCTTATGGTTCTAGGGTGGGTCCAATTGATTGATTATGTGTGTTAATTGATTGATTGTTGTGTAGGTATGGAATCCTAGATCATATCTTCCAAGCCTTCAATGAGATTCCACGGTATGTGTTATTTGACTTTCTGTTTTTCTAGTACTTAGTAGTCTGCTGGTGAGTGCAGAGTGATGGCTAGAGGTGCTAGAGGCAGAGGTCGTGGGGACCGTGGAGGCCGAGGTGGTCGTGGTAGGCGCGGGCGAAGACTCCAGAGTGAGTTTGATGCCGCGAGTGTGGTCTAGGAGACCACGCAGGAGCAGGTGGCGGACATGCAGGCGTTTTAGGAGGGGTCTGTGGGTGAGACTGCTACGAGTGCTAGTGTGAGGGCTGGTGGGACTAGTGTGGGTCCCGAGGTAGCTGGTGGTGCGGGGGACCCAGGTGGGGGTGCTCTCGTAGGTAGAGCCCAGGACCGAAATTATCGCTTGGCGGGTTTGCTGTAGTTGATTCTAGAGCAGTTACCAGGAGGGGTACCGCCTCCGAGTCAGGCTCCAGGAGTGCAGCCAGTAGTGGCTGGTGGTTAGCCGGAAGTAGCTGGGGTTCAGCCAGGAGTTGCTGGTGTGCAGCCAGGTGTGGCGGTTGCAGAGGAGCTTCCATCATACCTGAGGATGATGGAGCAGATGCAGAGGATTGGCACCGGGTTTTTCTCGGGTAGTGCCAAGCCTGAAGAGGCCGATGAGTGGCGGCGGAGGTTGGAGTAGAACTTTCGCTCTATCAGGTGTCCAGAGGGATACCGAGTGGTCCTAGCGGTTCATTATCTAGATGGTGATGCGCATCTCTGGTGGAGAGGCGTTGAGGCCAGGAGGGTACAGGCCGAGATGGCTTGGGAGGATTTCTTGCCTGAGTTTAATGCCATGTATTTTTCGCAGGAGGCGGTGGATCGGATGGAGTCGAGGTTTCTGAACCTGGCTCAGGGAGACCGGTCAGTGAGGGAGTTTGATTTGGAATTTAATCGACTCCTGGTACATGCTGGTAGGGGCATGGAAGGCGAGCAAGCCCAGGTGAGGAGGTTCCTGGGAGGACTTCGAGCTGACTTGAGGACTCGCTGCAGGGCGAGTAAGTTCGCCACGAGGGCGGAGCTGGTTGAGACTGCTGCGGTAATTGAGGAGGACCTCAGAGAGCAGGCTGTGGTGGTTAGTCCACCAGTGCAGCACCAGCAGCATAGGAGATCTCAAGCAGCAGACGGATTCGAGTAGGGGCGGCAAGCCGGCGCAGGGTTAAAAAAAGGAAGTGGGAGAGCACTTCCGGGGCCAGTCAGGGTGGACAGGGTGGTCCAGAATGTTTTGGGTACAGGAGCTTGGGTCACAAGGTGGCCAGTTGTCCGCAGAGGAGTGCAGCACGGAGTACTCAGGTGTGCTACCACTGCAGAGAGCCGAGGCACAGTAAGCCCAAGTGTCCGAAGCTGCAGCAGATGGCAGTAGCGGCAATGCAGCCATTGGCGGTGCAGCCTTTGGCTCAGATTGCAGCGGCGCCACGGGTTTTTACTTCGCCGGAGGCGGGCGGTTCTAGCGTCAGACCGATCACAGGTAATTTCAGACTTTTTCTTTTAAATTCTTGTGGTGATTGAATTTAGTCTGTTGAAATTGTGAGTCTGCGTTAGAGTGTCGGGTCTTAAAGCACATGGGATTTTTGCAGGACCTTAGTTGTGGGCAGATGTGAGTCCCACGTGTTGTTTGATTCAGGAGCTACGAATAGCTTCATTACTCCAGAGTGTGCAGAGTGCAGCGGAATCCGGAGCGATTTCGGAGAGTAGCCGGGAGTAGTTAAGGTTGCTGGTGGCAGGACGTTAGCTACTTTCGGGCGGGCTCGTGGTGTGGGGGTTCTGGTGGCGGGAGAGTAGATGCCAGTAGACCTGGTTAATAGCCCGGTGGAGTTGTAAGATGTCATCCTCGGGATGGATTGGTTGGATCGGTACAGGTTCACCTGGATTATCATCAAGGACGTATGGTGTTTGAGCGAGAGACAGGGAGGTTGGTGTTTCAGGGTGTAAGAGCGACTTTCGGGAGTCTTATGATTTCAGCAATACAGGCCGAGCAGTTGATTGAGAAGGGCTGTGAGGCCGGAGACTGTTAGAGAGGTTGCAGTTGGGGATATTTAGGTTATTCGGGATTTCCAGGAGGTTTTCCAGTCGTTGTTGGGATTGCCACCATCGCGGTCGGATCCTTTTACGATTGAGTTGGAACCGGAGATAGCTCCGATATCCAAGGCGCCTTACCGTATGGCTCCAGCAGAGATGGCAGAGCTGAAGAAGCAGCTGGATGATATGTTGGGGAAGTGTTTCATCCGGCCTAGTGTTTCACCGTGGGGAGCACCAATGTTGTTTGTGAAAAAGAAAGATGGGAGTTTCCGGTTGTGCATTGATTACCGGGGGCTTAACCGAGTCACTGTGAATAACAGGTATCTTCTGCCGCGCATTGATGAGTTATTGGATCAGTTGCGGGGGGCTAATTGGTTCTCTAAGATTGATTTGGTTTCGAGTTACCATCAGATTCCGATTGATGAGGTAGATGTTCGGAAAACAGCGTTCATGATGAGATACGGGCATTATGAGTTTGTAGTGATACCGTTCGGGTTGACGAATGCACCAGCAGCGTTCATGCGGTTGATGAACGGGGTATTCTAAGAGTATCTGGATGTGTTCGTGATCATCTTCATAAATGATATCCTGGTGTATTCGAAGAGTCCTGAAGAGCACGAGGTGCATTTGAGGTTAGTTCTGGAGAAGCTGCGGGAGCAGAAGCTGTATGCGAAGTTGAGTAAGTGCAGTTTCTAGCAGCGAGAGATGAGTTTTCTTGGCCACGTTGTGTCCGCAGAGGGAGTTTCTGTGGATCCGGCTAAAATAGAGGCTATCAGAGGTTGGCCTAGACCGAGGACTGCCACCGAGATCAAGAGTTTTCTTGGGTTGGCAGGTTATTACCGGAGGTTCGTCCAGGGGTTTGCGAGTATGGCGCAGTCGATGACAAAGTTGACAGGGAAGGATGTCCCTTTCGTATGGTCTTCAGCTTGCGAGGAGAGTTGGGAAGTTGAAGGGGATGCTGACGAGTACACCTGTTTTGGTGTTACCCGAGCCGGGTGAGCCTGATATGGTGTATGCAGATGCTTCAGGAGTTGGTCTGGGTTGTGTGCTGATGCAGCAGGGAAAGGTTATTACATATACTTCGAGGCAGTTGAGGAAGCATGAGCTGCAGTGATTTTTTCCCTTAAGATTTGGAGATCTTATCTGTATGGCAGAAAGGTGCAGGTATTCATAGACCACAAGAGTCTGAAGTATTTCTTCACTCAACCAGAGCTGAACCAGAGACAGAGGCGCTGGATTGAGTTAGTTGTGGACTATGACCTGGAGATTGGGTACCATCCGGGTAAGGCTAACCTGGTTGCAGATGCATTGAGTTAGAAGAGGGTTTCTTCATATCAGGAATGGGATATGGAGGCTTTGGTGAGCGAGATCAGTACCTTGAGGTTGTGTGTGATCTCACAAGAGCCGTTGGGGTTAAAGGCAGCTAACCAGGCTGATTTGTTGAGCAGGATTCGAGTTGCTCAGGAGAAGGATCAGGGTTTGATTGATGCTTCTAAGGTGGCCGGTTCAGAGTATGTGGTCTCAGCGAGTGGGATAATACTTGTGAACGGACGGGTTTGCGTACCCAAGGAGGAGGATCTGAGGCAGGAGATCCTGAGGGAGGCTCATTCGAGCATGTTATCGATTCATCCGGGAGCGACAAAGATGTATCGTGATCTGAAGCGGTATTATCACTGGGTCGGGATGAAGAAGGATGTAGCAAACTGGGTTACAGTGTGCAACGTGTGTTAGTTGGTGAAGGCTGAGCATCAGGTTCCGAGTGGTATGTTGCAGAGTTTGCATATCCCGGAGTGAAAGTGGGATATGATTACCATGGATTTCGTGATGGGGTTGCCAGTGTCACGGACATATGATGCTATTTGGGTTATTGTGGATCGTCTGACCAAGTCAGCACATTTTCAAGCCATCAAGAAGACCGATGGAGCGGCAGTTTTGGCTAGGAAGTATGTGCGGGAGATAGTGAGGCTGCACGGGGTACCAGCGAGTATTGTGTTAGACAGGGATCCGAGGTTTACTTCAGAGTTCTGGAGGGATTTTCAGGCTAAGATGGGCACTAAGGTGCATATGAGCACAGTGTATCATCCTCAGACGGATGGGCAGTCTGAGAGGACGATTCAGACATAGGAGGACATGTTGAAGATGTGTGTGCTGGATTATGGTGGTTATTAGGCGGATCATCTGAACCTGGTTGAGTTTGCGTACAACGACAGTTACAAGGCGAGTATTGGGATGGCTCCATATGAGGCTCTGTATGGGAGGCCGTGTAGGACACCATTATGCTAGACTCAAGTGGGGGAGAGGAGCATGTTTGGTGCAGATTTTGTTCAGGAGACGACAGAGAAGATCCGTGTCCTTAGGCTGAACATGAGAGAGGCTCAGGATCGGCAGAAGAGTTATGTTGATAGGAGACGGAAGGAGCTGGAGTTCGAGCTGTGAGATCTGGTGTATCTCAAGGCAGCTATGTTGAGGGGTCCTAACAGATCCATTTCAGAGAATAAGCTGAGTCCGAGGTTTATGGGTCCGTTCAAGGTGGTGGAGCGGGTCGGGCCGGTAGCTTATCGGTTGGAGTTACCTCAGAGTATAAAGGCTTTTCACAAAGTCTTCCATGTTTCAATGCTGCGGAAGTGTCTACATGAGTCTGAGGAGGTGTTGGCTAGGATTCCAGAGGATCTTCAGCCCAACATGACATTGGCGGCGAGGCCTATGAGGATTCTCGAGAGGAGGGTCAAGCTGCTGCGTTGGAAGAGTATACCATTGGTGAGAGTCGTGTGGAACTGTGACGGTATTGAGGAGGAGACTTGGGAACCAGAAGCGTCGATGAAGAAGAAGTTCTCGAAGTGGTTCGAGAAGCAAGCGTTGGCTTGAGTTTCTTTCTGGTTTTCAGAGTATGTTTTAGCATGTGGCTATGAGTTGTATGTATTTTCGTTTGGCGTTGTTATAACGATTATATATTTTGAGATTTAAAAAGATGAGTTTGCCTTATTAAATGTGTGTTTAAGACGTGTGTTCTTATGAGATGACTGGTGATGTCATGGATTGTGATGACTGGTAGGTCATGTGGAGGTTTAGCAGTAGAAGTTTTATGTGAGTTAGAGCTTGTCTATCGGCTAGGGAGGCTAGAAATAGAAGTTCTATGTGAGTTAGGGCTGTCCATGTTCTAGGAGGATTATCTAGGGATGAGGTTCTATGTGAGTTAGGACTTGTTATTCCCTAGGTGGCGCTGGGAAATAGGGGTTTGATGTGAGTTAGAGCTTGCCTATTTCCTAGGGGAGTCTGGAATAGAAATCTTATGTGAGTTAGGACAGTCTTTTCCATGGACTCTGTGAAACACCCTGGCGATTATGTTGTTTCGGATGACCACGAGAGGGGATTTCAGTCGACAGGTGCCTAAGATGCATGTTACAGAGTGATTGCCCCAGGGGATAGTGGGTCTCCTAGGTATACTTGAGGGGACACTGAGGTTCTCTCCGGGGGAAAGTGGTTCCTTTGCATATACTTTGAGGAGCCAAAGCCTCTCCAGGGGATATGTGATTCCTCTGCAGCCGAGCTTGACGGACTGTGTGTCCTGAGAGTGGTAGGGGCTAGAGCATACCGAGAACTAGATAGACGGTGGTCCTGAAGGTGGAAGGGTATGATATACTTCGAGAGCTCAAAGGGTGACGATCCTGAGAGCGGAGTGTTGTATATAGATATGAGTATGAGCAATAGTATCTGTAATGTGGTTATAAGCATGAGACTGGATGAACTTCGGGGATCGGGAGTAGATCTCAGGTGGTGCTGACCGGGTTGGGGTTAGGATTGCAGCCATGGTGAGATGGTGCAATGTGGCTAGTATGAGCCTAGTAGAGCTCAGGGATTAGGTGTGATCTCGACTGGTGCTGACCGAGGGTTAGGAAAGTGGATGTGGATGTCGACTCTAGGGTCTTTACTTAAGTTTAGAACCTCGGTTCGGACAACCCTGGTAGCATATATAGCGCCGTTGGTCGTACATGTTCTTGTTTGATTGTTGTGCGATCATTTGGTCCAATTTGGGGTCAACGGTTGGTCGTGCATGTTCTTGTTTGATTGTTGGACGATCAATCGGGCAGCCCTAATCCGGACCAGGGGGCGTTGCATCGTTGATGTTCTGGGAGAATCTGGTCGGGTTTTTAGACGAGAGTGTTAACCTTAGTGAGACGGGGTCGCGTGATTTGAGGTCGAATCCGTGTTAGTGAAGGAGAATTGTAACGCCCGTAAACCAAAAAATAGAATTTTGGTTGGTGTGTCGATCGACACGGGTGAGGTGTGTCGATCGACACGGGTGTTTTGGACTTGTGAGAAGTCGGTTTCTTGGTGGTGTGTCGATCGACACAGGTGGTGTGTGTTGATCGACACGAGTTAAAATTAGACCGACAGGTTCAGTTTAATTGTCCGGTTTGGTGGGGTGATTTAGGAAACCCCAGGGTTCGTATTTATAGAGAAAATTTATCGTTTTGGCCGCGTTTATCATAAAGAAACATAGAGAAAAGTCAAAATCAGAGAGATTGAGAGAGTTTTGAGTGTTCTTGAGGAGAACTGATCTTGTGAGGGTGTTAGAACGCAAAGGAGATCGTTGCTGGGTGGATTTCGGTTTTGGGAAGGACGAAATCAGAGGCTGTTCGTGTGTTCCTCGTGTGTTCTTCGTGTTCATCCTCGTTTCAATCCATTTTCGAGGTGAGTGCGTGACCGTAGGTTTAAAGAATTGATATAATGCGATTGCTTGGTGGATTTCGTGTCTTTTGTGAATGAAATTGTGCAGAAGACTCGATGAATCGCGACGGATTCGAGCCATGAGAGGATAGGCTCGTTCCTGGGTTCTGTGATGTCGTGTCGATCGACACCTTGATGGTGTGTCGATCGACATGGGGGATCATGTCGATCGACACAGTGCAGTCTGTCGATCGACACCTAGAGGTTGTGTCGATTGACACAGAGTTCCTGGACTGGTTCGTGTTTGATTGTTTCGTGAATGCTTGTGTATGCTCATCCTGGTATTGTATCTATTGTTTATGCCTGTGTATAAATAGCCTGTAGACGAGATGACCGTGTCGCTGAGTATTTATGATAATACTCACGCAACTCTTTTTGCCATGTGTTGCAGGTAAAGAAAAAATGTGGTCGTGGAATCATGGCCGGGAAGAGGAGATGATCTAGAGTCTCGTTTGTGGCCTTGTTGTTTAGAATTGCTAGATTGCTAGTGAATTCTGGTTATTGATTATTGGATTGTTGTTGAGTAATTCATTGAATTGGAAATTGTTAGCTTAATAAAGTATGGGATTTATTGATTGTGTTATTATTGTTTATGTTTTTAATTGTTCCGCATTGCTGTTGTTGGCCCATTGAGGATTATTATCTGTGATGATAGTAATCCGAAGGGAAAAATTTTAAATTTTTGGGTCGGATCGTTTCAGTTGCAATATAGCCTGATGTTGGAGTTTTGGAGATTCTTTCCAATCCAATCCCACAAGAACAAACAATTATCAATGGAAGCACTAGGGACTACATTGTAAGATCTTCTCCAAGTGTGCAACAAATGGAGCCTACTTCATGATGAACGAAGAAGGGAAGAGAGTGGTCGTCTTCAAACCGGTGAGCGAAGAAGAACATGATGATGCCTCTCGGAAAAAACGTCCAATGACGGATCGAGAAGTGGCGGCGTTCCTCTTGGACTTCCCCAAAGATGGAGAAGACAAAGGTTTCAGAGGTGTCCCTCCAACGACAATGGTGGCATGTAAGGGGTTCAAAAACAATGAGGAGAGCAAATAGACAATAGGTTCCATGCAAAAATTCATGCAAAAACCGTGAATGATACATAGAGGATGGAAATGGCGAACAACGTTTTGGTTTAGAAGATTTCCAAAAGATGACCATAATAGACATCGTTGAAACATTCTCATGACCATAATAGACATACGATGGAGACCAACATTGTAACCGCCGAAATTGGCTCCGTAGATCACAGATAATTAAAAATCCACAGGTTCCTATCAGAAAAACGAAACACATAAACGAAAACTAGAGAGGTGTCACACATTTTAGTCAATAATTACATTTTATTTTTACTGAATTCAAACCATTACATCAGTAGGTCACGTATGAGAGAGAATCAGAGAACTATGAGAGAAGAGAACATTAAGTAGAAAACTGAGTTCTTTTAGGATACATTATAACAATAGCATCTTTATGAATAGATACATCCTCAACTCTGTGACAATTGCCATTGTTTTTTAAAGATTTACATTTTATATCCCACGGTTATACTCTTTCGCAGTGTCTTTTTACCATGAATCAAAATTATAATTTTTGGAACTTAACTGGATATTTAACAGGTTGTATGAAGACAGTTTAAAATCCATTAAATAAAGAGAAGGTTGTTGAAATAACCTCAAATTTGAGGTCAATTGCAAATGTAACCCCTCTTTCTCTTTCCTCAAAATTTGAATTAACCAACCATAAAATTCAACTTATTCACGGAAATGCCATTATATTTGAATTAATTTTTTTTTTTTAAAATCAGACATTCTAAACTATAAAATAAACAACCAGATATATTAACTTATTTACGAAAATGCCATTATCATCAATATTTCCAACCACCATGAACAACCAAAATGAAGCTCTAAATGCTTCTCCAACTAATTAGGAAAGGATAACAGCTTCATTTGTGAGCTCATAACTTCTTCCTTACCCATTTCCTCTCCAATTTCATCTAAAAAACTAACTAAATTTGGTTTTCAAAATTCTTTCTCTCATAATCTATCGACTTTTATTGGTTCTTTCATAAATGACGGCTAGGCTTCTTTGTTAACTGTCATATTAGAAGTTTTAGATGCTTGAAAGAGCTGAAAACTGAGCTCTACGTGTGAAAAAGAACAAAAAACCGTGTTTTCTGATTTTGTAGACTGCACCAGAAGTCTACTAGTCAACGAAAGGTTAGATTTGCAATTGACCTTTTTTAAAAATATTCAAAGTAGACTGCTCCTTTGATAAAAAAAAAACACTCGTAGACTTCATGTGCAGTCTACTTGAAAATGAGTTAGTTTTGTATTTGACGAAAACTTTGGCTTTAAAGAGTAGACTTCTCCGTAGACTTCTCCAGTAGACTTCTCCAGTAGACTGCAAATAGAGTCTACTGCAAGGTTATTTCTGGCATTGACCACATTGTTGACTTTTTGTGTAGACTGCATCAGAAGTCTGTTATGTACGGACGGGTTAGTTTTGCGTTTGACCAAAATCTCAGACATTGACCAAGAAAAACATTTATCAGTAGACTTCTTATGCAGTCTACTACTTATTAAATAAATCAGTAGACTTCTTAAATAAATCAGTAGACTTCTTAAATTAGTAGTAGACTGCATGAGAAGTCTGCCGATAAATGTTTGGTCAAACACAAAACTAACCTTTTTTAGAGTAGACCTCTGGAGAAGTCTACTGAAGAAGTCAACAATATGGTCAACTGCAAATGTAACACGGCCTTTTGAGTAGACTTCAAAATGAAGTCTACACATTTCAGCAGACTTCTATTGCAGTCTACTGGTAGACTTCCCAAGAGAAGTCTACCAGTAGACTGCAATAGAAGTCTACTAAATAAAGTCAAACTTTAGTCAATTTCAGAAATAACTTTTTTATTCAGTAGACTTCTCTAAGAAGTCTATTTGAAAAAGTCAAATTCTAGTCAAATTCTGGTCAAATGCAAACGTAACCTAATAGACTGCTGCTGAAGTCTACTAGCGTTTGTCGTAATTGCAAAAATAACCCATTACATAGACTTCTCGATGAAGTCTACTGGTAGACTTCTCTAACTTCATAGAGAAGTCTACCAGTAGACTTCAGAGAGAAGTCTACTGATTTAATTTTCTTATAATTGCATTTAAAACTTATTTATAATGAATTTTTTAGATTTTCTTTCTCCCACATGTGTGTTATATAATGTGTTTCCTTTTGTGTTAATTTGACATATTTAGGTTCAATATTTATTGTATAAATCAAATTTCTTGTTTGAGTAGTACCTACATGATGTTCATAGACTTCTCTGTGAAGTCTACTAGTAGTCACTTAGTAAACTTCAGTACGAAGTCTATAGCAGATGTTCGAGACCTAATGTGTTTTCTATTGTTTTTTTTTTTTACAGAGAATGGTTCATTTAGTTGTTGTCTATGGAGAATGGGCTATTCAAGATAAGGCGTGGCAATTTGTGGTTGATAATCCAAAAGGAGGAAGACTGTTCTTTTTGAGTGATGATTGCACCCATTGTGATCTTCTTGAGATGGCCAAAGATGAATATAAGCTGGAATCAGACTTGGTGGAGATCACTTATTCACTACCGGAATCAATGTTACAACATATGGCACAGGATACTCCTCCAATGCATGTCACAAATGATAGACAAGTTAAGAATTTGATTGAGCTAAGTAAAACGCATGTTATACGTCTTTGTGTCTCGAGTCGGTTGGAGAATGATGATGATGTCAACAATGATTGTGATGGAATTTTGGCCAGTGGTGGTGAAGAATATACAGACGTAGATGCTGGGGAATGCGAGGAAGGAGATGGTGACCACTATGGGGATGATACGGGAAATAATGTCAATGAAGAAGATCATGGTAGTGAATATGGTGATGGGCAAGACGTTGAAGATGGTGATGGGCAAGACGAAGATATAAAAATAGATGGTGTTGGTATCAATGAAGATTACAGTGCATACGGGAAAGTCAAAGATGAGAATGAAAATGATATCTCATTTGATGGTGTTGGTGGGAGTGAGCGTTGTTTTGGCGAAGGATTAGGATCAAAAACGACATGGTTTGATGGTATACTTGTCGAAAAGAGTTTTGGTAGCAAGGATGAGCTGCTTAGAGAGTTGCGATTGACGGCCGTGATGTCAAGATTTGCATTCAAAACATACAAGTCTACTAAAACTCTGTTAGTCGCTATGTGTCGTGTTAAAGGATGCAAGTGGAAAGTCAGAGCTGCCGTGACGAATGAACCAAACCGTTTTTGGGTGACAAAGTATATTAAAAAGCATACATGTTCACTACCGGACAGAGTCGCTCACAAGAAACGCTCTACTCCAAAGTATATTGGTAGGTTATTTATCGAGCGCGTCGGAATAATTGATGGAGTTACGCCAAAGCATATAAAAGATTCAATGAAGGTGATGTTTGGTATGAATCTGGATTATTCCACTTCATACAGATCATTGTTATACACCCAAGAAATGGTGAGGGGAACTGCTGAACATGGATATGAAAATCTCTCATCTTATTTACATATAATCAAGAAAGCAAATCCGGGAACATTGACCGCTCTTGAGGTTGATGCTCACAATAGATTTAAATATCTATTTATATCGTTTGGAGCCTCCATAGCTGGTTTTCAGTATCTTAGACGAGTAATCGTGGTCGATGGGACTCATTTAAGTGGAAAGTATGAAGGTGTTTAGCTAGTGGCGGCCGCCAAAGATGGTAATTTTTAGATTTTCCCTTTGGCGTTTGGAATTGTAGATGCTGAGAATGATGCTTCATGGCAATGGTTTTTTTACCAAATTGAGAGGTTGTATTTCTGATCAATACTCGTTGAGCATAGTTTCAGACAGGCACGCATCCATTAAGAAGGCATGCGAGACGGTTTTCCCTTGGGCAACCCGAGGTATATGTTACTACCATCTTCAGTGTAACATTGTCACAAAATTTAGGGGAAAACAGCTCATGTACTTGGTCAAAGGCGCTGCGTATGCGTATACGCTCGATGAGTATGACCGATACATGGATTTGATACAAAGTGTGAAGCCAGAAATTGCAACATACTTGGAGGAAGCGGATCCAAAGCTATGGTCACGAGTTAACTTCGAGGGAGATAGATATAACATAAAGACAAGCAACATTGCTGAATCTATCAATGCCGCACTTAAGGTAGCTCGAGGATTTCCCATAACATTTCTTTTGGAATTTATCCGTAAGAAGCTAGGAAGGTGGTTTCGTATAAGGCGAGAAGATGCTCTACGTCTAACAACACGCCATACTCGGGTTCGTGATGATTACGCGTCTCGGATGAAAGTGGGACGCATTAATAATCTTCAGTTTCATGTGAAGGGAGGAGCACGTGACTGTATTGTTGATTTGGGCCAAAACAAATATACATGTGGTGTCTTCAACATCGAAAACATACCTTGCTCGCATGCTATTGCCGCTTTGGTAGAGAGTAAACAAGATGTCGGTACCGGTGTTTGCCCGACTTATGGAAGGGATTCTTTGTACTGGGCCTATGCGGAAAGCATTTTCCCGATAAACCCAGTCGATGAATGTATAGCATCAACCCCATGTCTGCCTCCTGACGTGAAGACGCGTCCGGGTCGGAAGAAGAAATCAAGGTGGCAAACTTGGTTAGAAATCGCAAGGATGAAAGGTACTAAACAACAGAAGATTCATGCTCAATACAATTGTTCAAAGTGCAACCAACCAGGGCATACGAAGCCAAATTGTGGTACTTAGCTGTTTTCAGTAGTACTTACATGTTGTTAGTAGACTTCTCCATGAAGTCGACTGGTAGACTTCTCTAAACAAGTCTACCAGTAGACTTCATAGAGAAGTCTACTGATTTAATTTTCTTATGGTAGCATTTCAAATTTATTTATAATGAATTTTTTAGTTTTCCTTTCTCCCAAATGTGTGTTATATAATTGTTTGCCTCCTGTATGATTTTGACATATTTAGGTTCAATATTTATTGTATAAATCAAATTTTCTGTTTTCAGTAGTACTTACATGTTGTTAGTAGACTTCTCCATGAAGTCGACTGGTAGACTTTTTTAAACAAGTCTACCAGTAGACTTCATAGAGAAGTCTACTGATTTAATTTTCTTATGGTAGCATTTCAAACTTATTTATAATGAACTTTTTAGTTTTCCTTTCTCCCAAATGTGTGTTATATAATTGTTTGCCTCCTGTATGATTTTGACATATTTAGGTTCAATATTTATTGTATAAATCAAATTTTCTGTTTTCAGTAGTACTTATATGTTGTTAGTAGACTTCTCCATGAAGTCGACTGGTAGACTTCTCTAAACAAGTCTACCAATAGACTTCATAGAGAAGTCTACTGATTTAATTTTCTTATGGTAGCATTTCAAACTTATTTATAAAAATATTCCATTATGAGAAGTACCAAATAACGTCAATACAAGTGAAAACAAACTCCATAATGGTATTTTTTAACAAATAAATACAATGAAATCCTATTTAGTAGACTTTGGTGTGGAGTTGTGTGAATTGTTTTGCATGAGACGAATAGCATTCCGGATCACTGGATCAATGTCTTCTTCGTCTTCCTCGATGCGTATTAAGTAGCCAAGGTGAGCGAGAGATCGTCTGTACTCTAGTTTAGTGATCTCCTCCACATCAAAATCCGTAGCACTTCCTTGATTGTCATTTGCTTGTTCTTGTACTCCCAAATGGTTGTTGTGGCTGTTGTGGCGGCTGTCGGACTGTTGGGTTGGCTCTCAATGCGGGGAGGGCGAGTACGATTTTCCTTGCTGCCATTGCCTTGCTGCCATTGATAAAGTGCAAGTCAAATAACAAATAAGAAACAACAAATAACAAATCTACAAATTAAGTTTCAAACCTGTTTATTCTAGCAGACTAAAGAGTAAAAGGTTTTTAGAGACACGAGAGAGATAGCGAGGAGACGAAAGAGATATATACAGCAGACGCGGAGGGATACGAAGAGGTAAAAAAGGAAGATTGTATCCGTATATTATTTATGACCGTTAGATTGTTTCTAATCAACGGCCTATGTAAAGAATTAGGTGATCCTCACCTTCATTAATTAGCCAATGAAATAAGTTTGTTACAGAGAAGTCTACTAGCGGACTTCTCTGTAGTAGACTTCTCCTGTTTATTCTAGCAGACTTCTTTGTCAAATAAGTTTGTTACAAGAGAAGACTACTAGGTAATACAGGAGAAGTCTACTACAGAGAAGTCCGCTAGTAGACTTCTCTATAGTAGACTTCTCCTGTTTATTCTAGCAGACTTCTCTGTCAAATAAGTTTGTTACAAGAAAAGTTTACTAGGTAATATAGGAGAAGTCTACTACAGAGAAGTCTACTAGCGGACTTCTCTGTAGTAGACTTCTCCTGTTTATTCTAGCAGACCACTCTGTCAAATAAGTTTGTTACAAGAGAAGTCTACTAGGTAATACAGGAGAAGTCTACTACAGAGAAGTCTACTAGCAGACTTCTCTGTCAAATATACTAGCAGACTTCTGTGGGAAATAAAAACTTCAATCTTCAAACAGGAGATATTGTAGCAGACTTCTCATACAAAATTTAAAAACTTCAATCTTTTACATAGAGAGAAAAAAGTAGAGAGAGAAAGCTTGAGTAAGAAGTCGAATTGGTGTTCCAGTTTGCTACGGCGAGGCATCGGCTCTGGGTATTCTCGAATTTGGTGGTTGATTTGGACTCCGGCGAGATGATTCGTCTTCATCTCCAGTTTTCGGCGTCTCCTCTTCGAACCGAGCTCTGTTCCTTTGAGTGAGAAATTTCTGGTAGTACCTGCACAACGAGAAACAAACATGTTGACTAAGAGTTACTTAGAATTCGAAATACGACAATACAGCAGAGATGTTGACTAAGATTTTACCTGAAAATTCTCTCGACAACTGCCTCATACAACAAAAAGTTCTCTCCGTTTTGTGAATTTTTTACAGCATAGTTGTCGATGGCCCTGTCGATTGGTCATCTCGCAACAGAGAAACAGATTTCAGATTAGTGCTGCAAAATTTTAGATTGGTGTTTGAATCGACATTTATGCAGTTAGAAGTATGTGGGTTTGTAACAATGATCTATACGCTCCTCAAGAGAAACAGGGTTGGTTCATGGAACTTACAAGAGATTTCCTCCCATTATCGTGTAGTCAGCGATCTCCTGAGGGGCTTCAGTGGTTGTAGTTGGTTCATACAGAAAGGGAAAGAGAAAAGGAGTCAGACAGTGAGTTAGAAGTCAGAAAGGGAACATCTTGGACAGAGGAAGTCGAAGATACTTACTTGGATCTGAGGAGAAGTCAATGTTATATCCAACCCTCTCGCGTCTAGGGAACCAAATTTCAGATGTAGCAGAGGAAGAATCCGGTTGCAGATTTGGAGATCGATACGGAGAGGCCATGATAGGTGATTGATTGAGATTTTAAGTTTTTGTTTCACAAAAGAGGAGAAAGTGAGGAGCTTCGTTGGTTCGGAACCTAGGGTTTTCAGATAAAGGAATTGTTGACGGTTTTTTTTTGTTTAGATAAAGGTAAATAGATTTGATTAAATCTAGTAGAGAAGTCTATCGGAGAAGTCTACAAGAGAAGTCTACAAGGGAAGCGTACACGAGAAGATTCATGTCCAGAAGCAGATGTCTACTGGAGAAGTCTACTGGAGAAGTCTACCGGAGAAGTCTACAAGAGATGCGTACACGAGAACATTCACGTACAGCAGCAGATGTCTACTAGAGAAGTCTACCGGAGAAGTCTACTAGAGAAGCGTACACGAGAACATTAATGTACAGAAGCAGATGTCTACCGGTGAAGTCTACAAGAGAAGTCTACAAGAGTCTGATCAATACAGAAACAAATGTCTACTATTTAAGTCTACAAGAGAAGTTTTTTTCATAAGTTAATAACATATCAAATTACGTTAATGTACATAAGTTTGCTACGGCGAGGTATCGGCTCTGTGTTTCTTTGGATTTGGCGGTTGATTTGGACTCCGGCGAGATGATTCGCCTTCATCTCCAGTTTTCGGCGTCTCCTCTTCGAACCGAGCTCTGTTCCTTTGAGCGAGAAAGTTCTGGTAGTACCTGCACAACGAGAAATGTTCAAAATACAAGGAAAATGTCACTCACAGTATTAATTTCACCAGGTTGAAAACAACGAAAATTTGACTTATAAAGAATTCGACATTTCATAGATGTTAGATACACATAATGACAGAATTCGACATTCAATACAATACACATGTTGACTAAGAGTTTACCTGAAAACTCTTTCGAGAATTGCCTCATACAACACAAAGCTCGATCCGTTTTCTGTCATCTTTCGGGCATAGTTGTCGATGGCCCTGTCGAGATTGGTGTTTGAATCGACATGTACGCATATAGAAGTATGCAGGTTTGTAATGGTGAGAAACAGGTTTAGTTCATGGAACTTACAAGATATTTCCTCCCATTATCGTGTAGTCAGCAATCTCCTGAGGGGCTTTAGTGGTTGTTGTTGGTTTGTACAGAAAGGGAAAGAGAAAAGGGGTCAGACACTGAGAAGTAAGTCAGAACCATGAAGATCTTGAACATGGGAAGTCGAAGAGACTTACATGGATCTACCTCGCAGTTAATGGTATATCCAACCCTCTCGCGTCTAGGAAACCGCGTTTCAGAGGTAGCAGAGGAAGAATCCGGTTGCAGATTTGGGGATCGATACGGAGAGGCCATGATAGGTGATTGATTGAGATTTTAAGTTTTTGTTTCGCAAAAGAGGAGAAAGTGAGAAACCTAAGGTTTTCAGATAAAGGAATTGTAGACGGTTTTTTTGGTTCAGATAAAGGAGAGAGGAACCGTGATATTTGGTTTTATCTACTATAGAAGTCTACCGGAGAAGTCTGTCTACAAAAGAAGTCTACAAGAGAACATTAATGTTTAGAGAAGCAGATGTCTACAAAAGAAGTCTACCGGAGAAGTTTGTCTACAAGAGAAGTCTACCGGAGAAGTCTACGAGAGAAGTCTACAAGAGAAGCGTACACGAGAAGATTTATGTACAGAAGCAGATGTCTACAAGAGAAGTCTGTCTTCAGAGAGAAGTCTACCGGAGAAGTCTACGAGAGAAGTCTGCAAGAGAAGCGTACACGAGAAGATTTATGTACAGAAGTAGAAGTCTACTGGAGAAGTCTACCGGAGAAGTCTACCGGAGAAGTCTGTCTGCAAGAGAAGTCTACTGGAGAACATTAATGTTTAGAGAAGTAGATGTCTACAAGAGAAGTCTACCGGAGAAGTCTGTCTACAAGAGAAGTCTACCGAAGAAGTCTACGAGAGAAGTCTGTCTACAAGAGAAGTCTACCGGAGAAGTCTACGAGAGAAGTCTACAAGAGAAGCGTACACGAGAAGATTTATGTACAGAAGCAGATGTCTACAAGAGAAGTCTGTCTTCAGAGAGAAGTCTACCGGAGAAGTCTACGAGAGAAGATTCATGTACAGAAACAAATGTCTACTATTTAAGTATACAAGAGAAGTTGTTAGAGAGAAGTTAATAACATATCAAATTACGTTAATGTACATTAGTTTGTACATATCACATCCCGCCATAGTAGCCAAAAAATAAGGATGAGTTTTTCTCACAACTACAATATATAGGCAAGATATCTACAATATTGAAATTATGAGGTCCTATATTAGTCATAAACATCCAATCCAGTATATGTATTTTCGTCTGACCCACGAAATTCAGTCTCGGCGAATATCTCAGCCGCAAGCTTCTCCCTAATACGCTTTATCTTTGCATCAGATAATACAGTCGAACTAACTGGAATGCCGAGAGAATGACATTCAATGTACTTCAGACAATACACTCCACAATCCCCAACTTTCTTGTTTTGTGGTACTTTGGATGCTGGCCACCTTTCATGCGTGAATTTGGTGATTGGCCACTTGGGTCTATCTTCTACTGAACATGCTGTATGCATTAGATAAGGTACCATAACGGCAATGGGCTCGACCAAGTCTTTGAGTTGCGCGAGCGTTGTATGGGTTACTATAGAGTCTCACACCACAATGTGTCTCTGTGGGAGTGATATCCACAAAGCCACCCAATGGTCTTCTTTGACATTTAAAGGTAAATAAATGTCCTCCACTTCAGTACTTTTGCATACTGGGAGAGTTGACCAGCATAGTAATTCCATGCCCCACCTGGTAGCGTTTTTCCACTCCCGTCAGGATTGGGTTCTGAGTTTTTAAAGTCATTGTACCAAGTAGGCCATATGTTGCCTAGAGTAGAGTCGAGGATGCAAATTTTGTCACTCCTAAACCACTCTGGATGTTCCTTGTACCGTTTCCTCAGCATATTCAACGTAGCATCCAGGTGCTGCGACAAAACAACCAAAAGAATCAAGGTTAAACATCAAAAACTTCATAGAGAAGTCTACTGGAGAAGTCTACAAGAGAAGTCTACTGGAGAAGTCTACTAGAGAAGTCTACTGAAGAAAACTTCATAGAGAAGTCAACTGGAGAAGTCTGTCTACAAGAGAAGTCTACTTAAGAAGAGAAGTCTATTGGAGATGTCTACTGGAGAAGTCTACTGGAGAAGTCTACTGGAGAAGTCTGTCTACAAGAGAAGTCTACTGGAGAGAAGAGAAGGCTTACCGTGTCTCTTAGCCATTGTTGCGGCATTCGAAGAGTCCAAAACCACTCTACATTAGTGAACGGAATGATCTCTTCGCCATAATCCCTGTTTAGCAAGGAAATTTCAGCAATTAATAAACTTAAACAATGAGTTAAGGTCTTTTTTATACTTACGGCTGTTGCTTCAACCACACATCAAGTCTCCTCGTCATTTGTTCATCAATGGTAGCAAAAGGATCATATCCTTTTCCTACCTTTGAATTAACAAGTTTGTTTTCGTAAGGTGACTTATTTGCCATGGCTGGCTTCTTCAGCCTATCACTCCTTGCTCGTCTCAAAACCGCCTGCTTTTTCTCCTCTTGTTTAGATTTCATAATCTCAGCATAATTCGCAGGTAGATTCTGAGGAGACAGAATGATAAGGCTCTTATCCGCACAAGTGACACTCGCACTCTGACCATCATCCTTAAGTGTTTCTTTGGCTGCCTTCTTCTCCTCTTGTTTAGCTTTCTGAAGCGGTAAATTCGGTTGTGGTTTTTGAGGAGGTGGTATCATAACTCTCGGATTCGCACCAGTGACACTCGCACTCTGGCCATCTTGAAGGATTTCCTTGTTAAACATTTTACTCTGCAAGTAGAGGATCAAAGTCGAATCATATACCAAATAGAATATATCATCCAAACAAGAAAGGGGAGAAATGTTAAAATGTCAAAAGAGATTACAGAATCTAAATAAGATTACGCACTGACCCCAATATCAGGAACAGTCTTGTTCTCATCAGCAGCCGGTTCATTGGAGACCCCCACATGAAGAGCTGGGGCAATTTGGTTGGATTTGGTTTGCTCTTCCTTTCCAGTCTTCACAGCCTCTTCTTTTCCCTCTTTCACAGCCTCAATGCGTTCCAAGCGTTCCTCAATATTGTTGACCTTATCACCAAGGAGTTTGATATTGTTTTCACATCGTTTAAAACCAGCATCAACCTTCTCTGACAAGTCCTTAAAATGCATGTCAAAGTGTGCTTGTATGCTCTGTACCAATGAAGGTAGTTCCGCCGTGTAACCAGACTCAAATTCTTCTCGACTCCTCTTCTCCGGTAAGCTAACAAGGCTAAGGCTCATGCTGCTTTCATTTTTCACACCAGGCTTCACCCTTGACTTCACACCCTGCTTTCTTGTATCATTAGCGGAATCAATCACACCCGTCACTTGCCAGTGATCATGGGTCCATCTCCAGCCTGGTTCAGAAATAGCTGAGATTATGTTAACTATCTTCTAGTCGTAAACATCATCATCCCACATTGGGAACATATCTTCGTACTTATTTTTCATCACACAGCTTAGGACATTCACCTATAAAATAGACATATAAGACGTAGACCGATTAACCAGAGAAGTCTACTGGATAAGAGAAGTCTACTGGAGAAGTCTACTGGAGAAGTCTACAATAGAAGTCTACTGGAGACTTCTCCAGTAGAAGTCTACAATAGAAGTCTACTGGAGAAGAGAAGTATAGTAGAGAAGTCTACTGGAGAAGGAGAAGTATACGAAGAGAATGAGAAGTCTACAAAGACCTGTTTGTACATGTTCTCTTTCATGTATCTCTTGCCTCTGGATCCCTTGAAAGCCAGTAGAGGTGGAGTAGGTTTATGTGGAAAGGGGCCACCATATTGGGCTGCATAATCCGGTAGAGAATAGTACACCCATATTTGGAGAACATGTACGAAGCCTTCCAGTGTATACGATAACTTTGCCAAGTCTTTCTCCTTCACTGACTTGATGAGTAACTTCAATGCAACCCTACCCCATGGGTAGTTCTGGAAGGTAGTGATATCCATCACAAGCCTAGCAAGGTTAACATTGATGGGTGTTGTCTCCTTTTTAGCTTCAATGTAACCGGCGTATATGCATAGATATCCCAATCTGATGCGGTCCAACCGTGTCCACTCTGCACATTAACCACAAACTTCTATTAACTCGTTCACAGTTGGACCCCTGTCCAGATCAACTCCCATAAGGGTCCAAAATTGCCGCGTTTCTTCAGTGACCTCTACATCTGGGTTATCTAAGTTCGGAACGTCGCGGCAATTCAGACCGGTAATCTCCTCAAACTCAAGCAATGAAAATCTCAACGGCTTGTTACCAATCAGACTCCATATCTCATGGGGTTTCTTGCACTCTAGCTGAGCAGTTAGTATATAATGAACCATCCTCGATGCCCAGCCAAACTCGAGAGCATGGAACCGTAGCACCACACCTAATGGAGAGAATAAAAGCTCTTCCCACTCATCTTTCCTTAAGACGTTGCGTAGAGATTCAAACAATTTTGTATTTCCAGCATAGTAGTGTATGCTTTTACCCGCTTCAGACTCATCTCCTTTGGAATAAAGCCTTGACGGAAAACTTCTTGCATCCATATCCATCATCGCATCCATATCCACTGTATTTCGATGAAGTTAAACTGAATTCGTACTTTTCGGCGGCGGCAGATCGGCAAAGAAGACTGAAAAAAGAAAGTCAAAGCTCGAATCAGATAGAGAAATAGCGAGTAAGAGATAGTAAAATCAAAAAGAGTTGAGAGAATGAAAAGAAGGCATGAAGTGTCCGACGGTGATGATGGAGACGGAAGGTGGTAGATCTCTTGTTTGGAGACGAAAGGTTGTAACTTTAGGTTGTAAATTTAGGTTGTAAATTAACCGCATTTTTGTGGTTTTATAGGTAGGGTAAATACATTGGTTAAGTTCGGTTAATTTGGATGGGTAAAAAAATTGGTTCAATTTGGTTCAGCTTAACTACACGATTTGATGAATGTTTAAGAAATTAAAATTTTTAAAATGTTTTTTAAAAAATTCAAATTTGCCTCCTCATGTTTAGTAGACTTCTAAATGCGATTTAAATCTACTGGAGAAGTCTACTGGAGAAGTCTACTGCAGAAGTCTACTGGAGAAATCCACTGGAGGAGTCTACGGGAAAGTCTACTGAAGAAGTCTACTAGAGAAGTCTACTAGAAAAGTCTACTGTATCCAAAACCAAACATCGTATAAGAAAATAAAAGCACAGAAACATAGTAAAGACCTTCGATTTGGAAACCTTTGATTACTAAACATACTGAGAGATGCAAACAAAAACACATCCTCTCACAAACCTACTGGGCTTCGATGATACAAACAAATACACATCCTCTAAATTAAGTCTACTTCACATAAATCGATTATTTTCAATGATTATTGGAAACCCTATACCAAAACTTTCAAAACGTATAATATATTCACTCAAAAGTTAACACTTTTATGCAAATTTGACATTTTAAATATAAAAATGATAAACTCTAACTTTAACCCTAAGTGTAAAAACATGTTTGCAACCTATGATGTACCTTATTTGGTAACCCTTTGTTTAGTATAGTATGTATTTCATTCATAACATAATTTGTCTAAGTATGTTTAATTTTGTGAAATTTTATTTTTTACACATCACAATTGTTTATAGTAGGGTCATCAATCAAAATTTTTTATCAAAATATTTTTTGTTAATTTATAAATTTAAATTTAAAATATAATTATATAGTAGACTGCTGTAGTAGTCTACTAAACCACAAAAGTAATCTTCATAACCTAATTTGTCTAAGTAGGTTTAAATATGTTTAATTTTGTGAAATTTTATTTTTCATACTTCACAATTATTTATAGTAAGGTCATCAATCAAAAATTTTTATCAAAATATTTTTTGTTAATTTATAAATTTAATTTTAATATATAATTATATAGTAGACTTCATGAGAAGTCTACTAAACCCCCTCCAGTAGACTTCTCATGGAGTCTACGAGTTGATTTCCTAACAGAAGTCTACTGGTAAACTTCTACATTACTTAGTAGACTTCCCTAGGTTAAAACAGTCATTATGCTTCCGTTTTATTGTTTGGTCATAAAGGACGTAGTTGTAATTTCACTACCCCTTTGGGTTATTTTTCTCAAAAATAGGATATATGGGTTACATTTGTATTTTAAATCAATTTTAAGGTCATTTTTTATAACCACGACTTAAATAAATGTATCTATTATCTTTATATATATTAATATATATAAATCTTTCATATAAAGAGGTTCTTCTGACCTCAAAAAGAAAAATAAACCAACTTATCTAAATATCATACGATGGGTTACACACATGATCACTTGACATATATATCATTTTCCCTTTACTTATTTTCTCCTTCTCTTGATTAAGACATTCGTTCATTAAAATTTCATGACAACGACAACAATACATACTATCTACAATATTATGTGTGACTTATTATTTAATTACGAGTACTTACATTGTTATTTTTTTTATTTAATTATTTACATGGCCATTACTAAAATTTGATTCAATTAGCTTCATTCCATAACTTTTTTATGACATGTGTATTAGTATATAATAACAAAAAAAATATATATATTGTAATACTTATTTTCACTATTTAGCTTACTATAAACATGTTTTAGAAACCAATACTATTTATTATTAAGGCATGTTTACGGCAAGTTATAAACAAATAGCATGTTTATAGTATAATTCACTATGCCACAATTAGAGGTGCCAAACGGGTCGGCCCGCGTCTATCTAGCCCGTCCTGCGAAGGACTTTTTATTTTGAAGATCGCAGCGGGTTAGCCCGCTAGAACCGCGATCCGTAAATAATCAAAGTGTTTAACTGAAATTATAAATAAAATACACATTAACACATACATTTCTATCAAAATAATCAAAATGTTTAACTGAAATTGTAAATAAAATAATCTAAATGTTTAACTGAAAGTGAAAACAAAGTAATCAAAGTGTTTAACTGAAACACAAAACAATAACAATGAATTCAAGAAGCAAGCTAGAAACTAAGAAGAGATTCAAAATGTTTTAGAGCATTAGTCAAACTGAAATTCAAACAATCTTCACTGTCCACAATAAGAAGGTACTGTCTCATCTTCACCATCAAATTCTTCATCCACCTCTCCTGAAATCAAATGAAGTAACGTAATTAATATAAAGTATAATTGTAAAAATTATGAAAAAAACTAGATGTTTACCATTTTCATATGCTTCAAAACCCCTTAACCAATTGCGACTGCATATCAGTGTTTGAACGTTTTCTGGAAGAAGCTGACTTCTATACTTGTTTAAAACTTGAGTCCCAATGCTGAAAGATGATTCAGAAGCTACCGTTGTAATAGGAATACTAAGAATGTCACAAGCCATATAAGCTAATTGTCTATAGCGTTGAGAGTTATCTTTCAAATATTTCAGAATATCTAAACTCTCAAAATTCCTAATGTCTAACGTTTCATCTAGATATAAATCCTAAGAAGAGTTTCCACTAACAACAACAGTTTCTTTGCGAAAGGCGAAGAAATCATGTAACATTAATAAAAGCATGTAAGTAATTATATAGAAATAGAACAAATAATAAATTATAACAAAAGCTCCAATCAAATCTTCAAATGACAATTAGAAAATATCAAATAACCAACAAAGCAAGATTTGTGAATATATCAAGATCACGTCTCTCACTTATTCTTTTTCACAAAATTGATTTTTTTTTTTAAACATTTGAATGTAACAAATATGAACCAGCCAAGTTCAACTAAGTAGATTCAATCATATCTAATACGAACCATATACTCCGGTCTGTATATGGCTATATTCCACAAGCACTCTACTCTAACCGTATATGGCTAGATTCTGCGGTTAAGTCAATGTAACAGTGACTAGTTTACAACAAAAAACAAAGAAGTATACTTATATTGTAATTTCCAAAATTCTTTTTGCTTCTTCATCATCATCATTCCACTAAAAAAATTCATGTGTCTCCGAAGAAGATGATGTTGTTTCGGACTTGTTCTAATATGCTTCAAAAAGTGTACGTAATTTATCACGAAAATATTTCATCTTTCCCTTACAAGAACTCTTATCAAGTTTTGTAAAACAATATTCTACAAGTGTTAGTTTCAACCGTGGATCAAACACCGTAGCCATTGCAAAAATATCAATAATTTTTTCCCAATACTTCTCAAACTCCTCTTTCATGGGATAAGCATTCTTCTGATAATATCATCTCTATTATTCTCATTTTTTTCAACCAATTTTGGATCTTCCAAACTTGCATGAAATACAAATTTGAAGTTTGATATGTAGAACCAGGCATAAGACGAGTGATCTCATCAAATGGCTCCAAAAAATCACACACTGCATTCGTTTCCATTCTTCTTCTGTTAGGTGAAACTTGTATCATTTGGCATCGATGACTTTCAGATTAGCAAAAGCAGCTTGGTATTTCATGGTCCTATCAAGCATTTTATATGTTGAATTCCACCGAGTTGGCACATCCAACAGCAAGCTATCCTTTAGTTTTACACCAACTGATTCCATACATTTTGCAAACAATATTTCACGCGATTCAGAGGCTTGGACATACTTTATACTCTGCCTGATCTTATGCAGTGAATCCCCAATCACTTTCAGTCCATCTTGAACAATGAGATTAAGAATATGTGTTGAGCATCTTACATAAAAAAATTCTCCTCCACACAATAAATCTTTCAGCAACAGAAGCTAATTTTTTCAAAAAATCTTGCATGGAATCATTGTTAGTAGCATTGTCTAAGGTGATGGAAAACACTTTTTTTTTTCAATTCCACATTCTTTACATGTCTCAAAAAGTTGGATAGCTAAGTGCATACCTGTATGCGGAGGCGGTGAAACACAAAATGTAAGAATCTTGTTATTCAATTTCCAGTCTCTATCAATGTGATGTGTTGTCAAACACATGTAGCCCTCATGAGTGATTGTAGACCACAAATCAGAAGTAAAGCAAATCCTTCTAGGAAGATGAGCTAATTCTCTCTTTACCTTCTCCGTCTTATTCTCATAGAATTTGTAAACATCTGATACGGCTGTGTTCCGGCTGATGAACTTCACATCCGCATTTAAATACTTCCAAACTAATCTAACTCTCTCGTATTTCACATACGCAAATGGGATATCATGCTGAATAATACACTTAGCTACCATTTCACGAAAAACAGAATGATCAATCTTCATGGCTTGCAATTTTCCTTCTACAGTGATCATCATTTTTCCGACGTCTCCATTTTTAGGTCACCTTGCACTTCTTTATGTCTTCAGGTAACAATTCGTACCATTCATGTGTGAGTTGTAAGCATAATCAATCTTACAATTAATACATTGTGCTCTTTCTTCAGATCTTCCCGATTTACCAATTTACCAACATTGGTGAATACGTCTTTCTCTTTTTCTTTGCAATGGAATCTCTTTCTAAACCAAAAAAGTGGCCACAATATCGTGTCCTTCTTGAGCGGATCAACATACTGCGTACCACTTTCGACTCATGCTCATTTGAGCTTGAAGCAGTGAATGCCTACTTAGTTGCTCGAGAAATTTCCAAGAGTGTCACTCGGGATGGACACTTTTAATCGTACCTCGCCATTTTGCCATCGGAGATCCGGCATGTGCTGAGCATCTTACAGAAGATTGGCAACTATTACTTTGGAAAAGACAATCTAATGAGGCCCCACCGGATCCGTATGGCTCACAAACTTGATATGCTCAAATTTCTCTGAGCTACTCTCTCAAATTAAGATATCGTAGTAGTACTTAGGGATCGAATCCATAGGGAATCTAATCACACAATCAATTAAGAAGTCGAATTAAGCTAAGTAAATATGTATTAATGTAAATTAAACGACAAAGCAGGAAAGCAAACAATGGTAATTAGGGTTCTAAAAATTAATGAGACAAAAACTAGGCTTTCGGAAAATCGCAGGAAACTCGAAACTGCAGACAAGTTAGATTGTTAGGGGAATTAAGATCCGTTCTTGAACATGAAAATCTATAAAGCTAACCAACTTTCGTTGCGAAAACTATCTATGTCTAACTTCTTAAATCCCAAATTTTTTTGCAAATTCAATAGGTTAAAAAAGCATTAAAGCACAGATTCAATTGTTCACAAATTGTCTAAACCAAATTTCTTTGCGAATAGATAATTTGCACATCTAAGATTAGGTCAGGTAATTATCAATACTTTCGCATCTAACAATTAACCTAAGATCTAAATTCTAGGTGATCAAACTGGAACTAGCATTAACAACAATCTAGATGAAGAATCCAAGTGATGTTCCCTAACAAATCTAACAGATCTAGCAATTTCTCATGTTCCTTTGACTAACCCTAAGCCTAACAAGCAAACTACTCAGACATGGTGATTGAAACAAACATCATGAATGAAATAAATTGCATAAAAAGATAGAGATAGAGATACAAAGGTTCAAAATCTCTGTAGAACAAAGTGCAGATTTCTCTCCCTAAAACTCTCCAAATCCAAGTCCCTCTCAAGTCTCAATAGAAAATAATAATGTAAACATGAAAGCCTAAAGAAAAACTATATATAATACTAAAAATCGGATTGGGCTTTTCTGTAAACTTCTGGGCTTCTTGGGCAAAAGAGAAAAAATTTCAATCTTCACGTCGGGCGACACGCTTGAAACTCAACTTCTTCTCGTATCAGATATGCGTGTCGATCGACACACATGGTTTGTGTCAATCGACACAAGCTCCAAAGTTTGTCTCCGACTTGGTCATTTTGACTCTTCTTTTCACAATGCTCCAAATTGCTCTAAAAGCTCCCATTAAGCTCCAATCGCCCATTATCCTACAAAGACTCCAAAGGACCCAAAAAGACTATAAAAAGACTTATATCATGGTCGAAAACGGATAAAAACCATGATATATCAAAACTTATCCTCAGTAATCACCTCCACCACCACATGGAAATCAGCCGCTCAAAGCTTTCCAGAGTTTTCGATTTCTTTAACTCGCCGGAGTATGTGGAGTTCTCTACATAGATATTTTCTATTTCAATGGGGATGCAGTAATAGAGTTATGACTGTTGTAGTGTCAAGGGTCACGCTGGATGTCTCGGCTACATAAGATCTTTTAGTGTTCCTCTCATTGTCTTGGGTGGTGGATGTTCTACTCTTCGAAATCAAATGTTCCCAGTTGATGGTGCTGCGAGGTCTCTTTCATCTCATTTGACTATGTGTTTTCATATCACACAAGTCTTGTTCTTCAAAGTTGCTTTTTCATGTTGCTTAGTTGCAGACAGGTTGGAGAAGAACTCGACAACAATCTCCCACCCAATAAATACATGGATTATTTCGTCCCAGATTATAAGCTTCATATCAGACCAAACATCATGGAAGATTCAAACTCAGAAGGAGATTTTGAGAACATAAAGTAACCGTCTAATACCATTTACTTTGCCGCCTAGTTATATCTTCAAAACTTTAACTTTCTAAACCTCTTTGGCATTCGTTGTCCTTGTGTTATCTAAGTATGAAGCTCTAAGAATTAATTTATCTATGCGTTCAATTATAGGGACAAATTACTACAAAAACTTTCACAAGTAATGTACAGTTTCAAGACACTCCATCAATCAATCAAGTCGTAGAAGCGGTAACTATACAATTATTCATTTCATTGCTGCTTATATCTTTTTTTATTTGCGGGAGGCCCTTAAGATTCTAATTCCATACTTGATAGGGAGAATTGGATATGGAAATGAGACAAAATCCGCAGATTTTGAGTGGCAATCCAAGTTCCGAGTCAGATTTCGACGAGGATTGGTATTTTCTAGGATAGGCCCTTTGTAAAGTGTGATGAACAGATTTTAAGATAAGTGATAGAAGGAATTTATGTTTTTTTTTTCACTTCTGTAAAACATTTTACATATAGCTGGATAGGTGTATAGGCATATATGGATCCGAGAAATCAACATGGTAAATAAGCATGAATACAATAATACACAACTATTCCTTGAGGCTGATGAAAAGAAAAACAACGCCTTGCCTTATTTGATTATTTCTTATTTTGAAACGAGTTAAACTAGTATAAATGTTCTGTTGGAAAATCTAGGGAACATGTTTTTCCTAATCACTTGAATATTACTACTCGGAACTATTTTATAATTCTTTATATATTATTCGAGAAATGATTATTTAAAGTTAGTTTAGATGTCAACACGACAATCAATCTTACCAAATAAATATGATATAGCAAAAGTTTGTTATGACATGACAAATCAATTAGATGACAAATGATTTAACTCTAGCTTTGGGCTTCGTGAATGGACTAATTTGGACAAAACTCTTGCTTATCCTAATTTTAATATAATGCATCAACTTTTTACAAAAAAAAAGCATGGGTCAATTCATAAGGTTCAAGTAATTGTTTAAAAACAAAATATAATGGTCAATTCTAAAACGACTAATTTTTTTTTTTTGCTACATCTGTAACACCATAATCCTCTTGACAATTATTCCAAAAAATATATACTCAAATTTATATCAATATTATATATTTTTTGTCTTCAAATTGTGATCATTATCATTATTTGGTAATTTAGTTTATTAATTTATTATATTGTCTATTTACCATTCCATATCTTTTATTTATATTATATACTTTAATATATCAAATTATAATTTATAATTATTAATTTGACTACACATCTAAATATATGAATAATAAAATGCTGAAACTAAACTCCAAAAAAATAATATTATTAACAGTAAAAATATCAACAATAATGCCTATAATAAAAATTAAAACCATTACATGTTTTTCAAAATTTTAAAATATTAAATTTATAAAATATTATATAAATCATTTATCCGCGTATGACGCAGAAAATTACTTAATTTATATTATATCAACCGTTTTTATGATTACCAATCAACTAAACATGTTTGATGAGCCCATATGTTAGAAAAGCTGTAAAATAACATTTTAAATAGTTGTAAAATTGTTATAAAAAAAAAACATGTAGGGCATTTAGCGAAATCAAAAACAGTTGTTCTTTTGATATAATTATTATTTTTATTTATTTTACAGCATAACAACTGAAAATATTACTAATCAGGAATTCAAAACTCTTTTCTTAACTGTTATTTATTACAATACCATCATTTTCACATTTTCGGTATTAATTTTTTTTCTATTTCTCATTCCTATTGTCTCCATCCTGCAATAATTTTTTTTTTTTGTTACAACACATGATACTCTCTACTTATCCAAACACAGGCGTATTTAGAAACCAGTTGGGAGTATACGTGCTAACATACGAGAAAACTACATGACAAAGTCGAGCGGTTCGGGCCAGTATGTCTGCCTTTTCATTTCGTTCCCTGGGACAATACTGTAAAGTAAAGTCAGGGAACCACGCTCGCAGTGCTTTGTACTCCTCCAGCTCTGTTCTGAATCATGGCCATTTGTCCGGTGCCATTACCATTGTCGCTAATTCTTGGGAATCCGTGACGAACATAGCACAATACCTTCTTTTCCGGCGGAGGCTCTGGAGGGCCCATAGTAGACTATGAAGTTCTGTGTGCAGGGGAGAACTCCTCTTGTTCATTCCACGTAGTCCTAGAAGATCAATCTCTCCGTCTTGCAATTGAAGTGTCCAGCCAATCCCGCTCGTTGGGTCTCCTTCTTTCCAAGAGCCATCAATAAAGCATGTGAAGATGGCCAGTGAGAGTTCCGGAGCAGTATTATCCATGCATCCCTTACTACAGCTATCGCCTTTTCATTTGCTGTAAACCAGGCCGCAACCTCCTTTCGGGTAAGGTCTAGGACATCTGGTGGTGACCGCTCCAGGTTCCTAAAGACTTTATGGTTGCGCGCTTTCTAGAGATACCAGATTATCCAAGGGTAATATCGTATATATTCTGCAAACTCCTTACGGTTCGGTTTCTGGGAGAGGAGAAAATCAAAATTACACCATAGATTATCGGACGGGAAGGTCGAGTTGTTATGCGGGATTTGGGACAATGCCCAACATTGTCTCACCGGAGGGCATGTAAAAAGGACATGGTTAATAGTTTTCTCTACATCACCATACTTCGGACAAGCACGATCCTGTTGCAGGTGTCGATATGCTAAGCGTTCATTAACCGCTACAGCTCCCGATAGAGCTTGCCATAAAAATATCGGATTTTGCTCGTAGTTTGCACTTTCCACACCATTGCCCTCAGTGGGTTCAGGGATAGAAGTTGCGTTACGAAACGGACATCCTCCCCAATGTTTTCCCGGGCCACTGCATACCCTAAGCGTACCGTGTAGAAACCAGAGTTTGTGAAGTGCCAACAATATCCATCAGGTGTACCTCTTCGGGATGGGGTCAGGGACATGATTATCGGGATATCCGATGGAGCAATATGCTGTTGCAAAGCCCGGACATCCCAAAGGTGAGTGTCTTCATCAATTAAGTCAATAACACTCAGGTTCAGGTATGGCGATGTGCTCTGATCCCTCGGTTGGACGCCCCTTACGGGATGGGGGGTCGTGTCAGGGATCTATTTATCGGTCCAAACCCAAGTTGTAGCCCCGTTACCAATGGTACGTTGCATACCATAGTCGACCAAGGATTTCGCACTCCAAAGGCTGCGTCATCCATATGATGGACGAGATGCCTTCTTGGCATGAAAGGGGTGAGAATATCAGAAGTATTTCCCCTTGAGGACCCGTGCGACTAGGGAGTCGGGGTATTGGTGCAGTCGCCAGAGTTGTTTGGCCAATAAGGCCTTATTGAACTCTTCGAAAGACTTAAAACCAATACCCCCTTCATGTTTGGGGAGGCACATTTTCTGCCAAGCAATCCAGTGCATCCCTTTTGAGTTTTGTTTACTACTCCACCAGAAATCAGCTATCACACTCGCCAGCTTTCGACGTAAGCTTTTGGGAAGTAAGAAGCTGGACATCACATAAGTCGGGAGAGACTGCGCCACCGACTTAATCATCACCTCTTTGCCTCCTCTAGAAAGGAGTTTGGCCGACCATCCATTTGTGCGATGATGGAGTCGTTCTTGAACATAGGCAAAAAGTTGTGCTTTAGACCCTTGTAATTGCTCTGGAATTCCCAGGTATTTACCAGTTCCACCCTCTGTGGGGATATTTAGCCGTAGTTTTACTTCCGTGCGTAGGTCCTCGGAGACATCCTTGCCAAACGTAACTGCTGACTTGTCGAAGTTGATACACTGCCACGACGCATTTCCGTATATTCGAAGGACTTCTAGAATACTATCGCATTGCTGTATCATAGCTTTGCAGAAGAATAAGCTATCATTTGCAAATAGGAGATGGGATACTGTAGGGGAAGTCGGGGCCACCCTAACACCTGAGATACTCTCCGAGGATTCAGCCCTCCGTAGGTTAGCAATCAGCACTTCCGTGCATAGTATAAAAAGATAAGGTGAAAGCGGGTCCCCTTGACGTAGTCCCCGGGTCGGAGTTATCCCTCCTTTAGGCTCCCCATTTAATAGGACCCGGTATGATACCAAGTTTACGTAGGTCATGATCCAGGATATCCATTTAGCATTAAAACACATTTTCTGCATTAGAGCTTCCAGGAACCGCCACTCCACCCGGTCATACGCTTTGCTCATATCCATTTTAATCGCCATACACTCCCTTTTGCCAATATTATTAGTCTGTAAGGCATGAAAAACTTCCTGGGCCAAAAGGATATTGTCCGTAATCTGTCTCCCTGCAACAAATGCAGACTGGGTCTCTGAGATCAACTTAGGTAGAAACTTCTTAATCCGCTGGCAGAGTACCTTCATCATCCGCTGGCAGAGTACCTTCTTATTTTACAACTGACGTTACACAGACTAATTGGGCAGAACTCCTTCATCATCCGAGGTCTTTCCGATTTAGGGATTAAGTATATATTGACCTCGTTACATCTGGGATCGAGGGTACTTGAATCAAAAAAACCTTGTACCATAGCAACCAGCTGAGGTCCGATAATATGCCAAAACTTTTGATAAAACAGAGCAGTCATCCCGTCCGGGCCTGGGGCCTTTTCAGGGTGTATTGCAAAGACCGCCGCCTTAACCTCCGATACTGAGACCGCTCGGGTCAGGTGGGCATTCATCTCAGACGTGACGGAGCCTCCAAGATGGGCTAGGGATGTCTCAAGGTCAGAAATAGGAGAAGAGGAAAAGATAGTGTGGAAATAGTCAACCGCCGTGGCCTCTATCTCTTCATCCTTTTCGGTCCATTCTCCATTAACCTGCAGAATACCCGTAATCTTATTGCGTGCTCTCCGTTGCTTTGTGGACGCCTAGAAGTATTTGGTATTCTGATCCCCGACCTGGTACCAAAGTTCACAACTCTTCTATTGCCAAAAGATTTTGTCATCCAACAACGCCGATCGCAATCGGTCTTGAAGGGAACAAATCTCCTCCGTGGAGGAGGAGTCCCTACTCTGTGCTTCCTCCAGTTGCATTTTCAACTCTTCAATTGCTTCAGTTGAGGGACAAAGATCCTGTTTCCTCCAGCGTGATATCGCTTTACGGCAGTTGGCTATACGTTCTTCTACCCCTGGGGGGTTTTCGTGCGTGCTCATAGACCAACCCGCTTGGACTATTCTTTCAAAATTTGGTTTGGAAATCCAATGTTTGTCGAAACGAAACTTTTTAGTTCCCACCATACGCCTGGAGTTGAAATGTGTGAGCACTGGGCGGTGGTCCGACCCCCAAAACCTAATATACTCCATTTGTGTGTGAGAGAAAATCTCATACCAATCCTCGTTCCCCATAGAGCAGTCGAGGCGACAACGAATGACATGTTTGCCTCGACGTCCTAACCAAGAGAGGCAGTTCCCCAAGTACGAGAAATCGATCATCCCACAGCTTTGGCGCATTAGGTTAAAATCCAGGAAAGAGTTCTCCGGCCTCCTGCGTCCACATGTTTTCTCGTGATGGCCCGTAATTTTGTTGAAATCACCTGTCATAAACCATGGGCCGGTGCGTGTAGTGCTAATACGAGTCAACCGTTCCCAAACATCCGCACGATTAGAAATAACAGGTTCCCCATAAACAAAAGAGAGAAATACATTATTACCATGAATGGTGGCCATTACATCGATAATATTCTTATTGGAAAATAAAACTTGAATTTAAAACTCAGACTTAGCCAAAAGAGTTAAGCCGCCACTAAGACCACTCGGGTCAACAGTAAAAAGAAAATCATACTCAAATTGTGTCTGCAAATCCTGAAGAAAAAGGTAATCGCGTTTAGTTTCCATAAGAAAGAGGATCCCTGGGAAAATCTTCTTACGGAACTCTCGCAATCGGCGAACTACCAAAAAGCTACCAACCCCTTGGCAGTTCCAGCTTAGGATCATCTATGCGTCTGCCGGTGGTTTCTCTTTAACCACCGGGTCTTTAAGGTTCCTCAAAATTTGCCCACCATTCGGGCCCGTCTTCGCAGAGAACGGGAAAGAAGAACTGTTCAAAGCGGGGTCTCCCCTATCCGGGTCCTCCTTTGCTAAAGACGCGTGCTTGTGGATGCGATAGCCTCGAAACGGGCTGTGCTCAATCTTCTTTTTAACTGTCAGAGCTTTACAAATCCTTTGATCAATTTTCCTGGGCCTTTTTTCCATAAATTTGGGCCCAGTCCGTAGCCCATGCTTATTATTCTGGTGGGCCTCCCTCACAAATTCTTTTACTGGGGAAATCACTTATGTATCATCCATCTGGGTTTTGAGGCCAAATCGAAAACTGGCTGGGCTTTTGGCCAATCAAGCCCCACCTCCGAATTCCTTACCCCTTTCTGCTTCCCACTCCCCACTTGGGTCTGAACAACACGAATCCTGTCTGTACAGGCCGTATCACCAATGTGGGCCTGGCCATTATGGGCCTTTGCATTCTGTGGCCCAAGAAGAGAAGTGCTCTCCACACACATCGGATTTACGTTATTCATCGGAGGCGCCACCTGGAGATTCACCGGCCCCCCCGTCCCGTCTTGTCACCGTAGCCGTAGCCGTAGCTGCCCCTCCTCCTGAGTCCCCACCACCGTAGGATCCTTCGTCCGCTTATTCCTATGTCGATTTCGGCCCGAATCCTCATCCGCCTTATGCCTCTCTTTGTCGGAGCGACTCTTCCTCGGAACCTAGTCCCCGCCGAAACCGATAGCACACGTATCCAGTACCCTCTCCTGATCGTGGTCGGGTTCTTTTTCGACCTTCTCGGACATGCGGACTGTGCCTTTCGCCTTTTCCCAAGCCTCATTCTGTGCGTAGATCAGTTTAGCCACCGCCGCCTCCTCCTCTGTATTACGATACCAGGTGGTATTGTGGATGTCCGAACCCCCCGCCTGGCCCGTCTGAGCAGTTGGACTCGTAGCTCCGGCAGGCTTAGGGGCGACCCGACCATCATCCTTAGCAAAGGATCTCCGAACCCATTCTTTTGTAGATACCTTAACACCTCGTCGCTCCTCCTCCTCCACAACCGAATCACCGAATTCCGCCGTCAGATCCCGGCGTATCGGTTTCCTCTTTGTCGAGGAGGCCAGAGTCCCGACATTCACAATTGGGGCTTGTTTTGCTCCCGGTTTCGCAAGGGCTGAGCAATCTCATCCCGTGGGGCTCTCCTTCCGCTGCGATCCTCTCCATCTTCACGACGCCGGGTAGGTTCGCCTTTTCTTTTCCGATCACTCCTATACACACCACCCCGAGTCGGGCACGTCCTTGTGTCATGAGACAACCGGAAGCAAGTCTTACAGTGATTCTGCAACTTAATATATTCGAAACGAAGCCGGAAGAGATCACCATTCTCCGAAACTGTGTCTCGGAACAGGATAAGCGGTGCCACACAATCCACCATAACTTGGATCATTGGGTAAGGTTCCTCCTGCAATAATTTTATATAAACCATGCAACTTTCTTATACACATAATACAATAAAAATACATGCATATAAGTAAGTTTGTTTCAAATGCAAATATTCAAATTTGTATTTATATTTGAGAAATTTTTAGAAATGCTACTTTTGGGATATCACTTTTGAAAAATACTATTTTTTCAAAATCTTTGCAAAAATGTCACTTTTTCAAAATCACTTATTCAATATATCATTTATGTTAGGGTTAACTATATTTTACTAGGATTTAGTTTTGATGGTTTAGAGTTTGTTAGGGGTCAAGATATTTTTTAAGGTTTAGAATTTTAAGATTTAGGGGTTTAAAAAATATTTAATTAGTGGTATTTTTGAAAAGATTTTTTAAAAAGTGGTATTTTTAGTAAATAACATCCCAAAAGTGGCATTTTTGTAATTGTCTCTTTATATTTGCTAGTTGAAATTAAGGTTGGGTAAAATATATGGGATTTGGGGCCAGACATACGATCGGATCCAATTAACTTCGATAAATATTGTATCCATTTATTTTAAATTCGATTAGTTTGATATAAATCCCGATATGTTTTCATATATAATTTTCTTAAAATATAAATAGAAGAATATTTTAAAATTTTAACAAAACTAAAATTGTTTATAAAAATCGAAATTATACTGTCCATGATGAATATGCTCTACATTGTTTATAAAAGTCATTTTAAAATATAAATAGAAGAATAGTTTAAAATCTCAACAAAACTAAAATTGTTTATAAAAATCGAAATTAGACTGTCCATGATGAATATGATCTTCATTGTTTATAAAAGTCATTTTGAAATATAAATAGAAGAATAGTTTAAAATCTCAACAACTTGTTTATAAAAATATAAATTAGACTGACCATGATGAATATGATCTTCATTGTTTATAAAAGTCATTTTGAAAATTATTATATGATAATTTTTGTTTAATTTAATTTTTATTCAATTTATTATTGGCCAAATAATTTTGACATATCTATTCTAGGATTATAGTATATCCGGATCTAGATAGTATTTTCTGGATCAAGTGGATCTGGATTCAGATTTGAGTATTTTGGAATTCTAGGATATCTGATCCGTGTTCATTTCTAATTAATTTTTTGGTTCAAAAATCAGAACGTCTTTTTTTATCAAGTTAGATCTTATGTTGTTCTCTTGTGTTCAGTTTAGAAAAAAAAAATTGATAGAAACATGTACAAACAAAAAAGCAATCAAACTCAATAAATTATATGGAAAGATTATTACTACGATGATTGAGATGAAAGACTAGGTTGGTGATGGCATTTACGCTGACATGTCTCTTCACAAGACATCTTGACATAACCGCACTCGAACATGCACTTAAACATGCATGAAAGTCCTTCTACTTTTTCTTCCATGGACGTCATTACTATCGCCACCATCATCATCAATACGATGCACTTCTTCATACCCATCTTTTTAAGTTTTTTTTTATTGCAAGTAAAATAATATATCTATGTTTTTTAAGAAGTTTGTATGTATATATATACACAAATTAAATTAATGACCAAATTTTGATTTTGTGTATGCTTAATTATGAAACACTATTTTGGGTTAATTTAAAGAGAGATTTAGTGGAAGTTTTGCTTTAAAAGCTGAGACATTAAATCTTGAATAGTTGGTTAAATTTAAAAGATGAGAGATTTATTAAGTTTGTAAAAAATTATGTGTGTTAAAAAGTTTAGTTATAAAAAATTTAAAATTAGTGAAAATCCATGTTATTATGGAATTTTGTTTATGAATAAATTTATGAAATTTTATAATTTTATAACACTATTTCTTAATTGAATCAATAATTTATGTATTAAAAATATAAAAATACATAACCACATCTATCTAAGCCACTTGTGAGTTGTAGGTACTTTTGTTTTTATGAATTAAAATATGAAAATCAAAGAAGAAAGTATTTATCGACAATAACTTGTGGATATAAAAATATTTTTGAGACGGGTATAATTAGCAAAATAACAGGAATATCAATATGTATGCTTTTTAGAAATCGAAACAAAATGCATATCGAAAAAAATAATATATGTATATATTAAATTTCATAAGCAAATCAACAAGAACGTTCGATCTTGATTAAAGTTGTTGATTCTAATGTCTATTATGAAATTAAATTTATTAACCAAAACTTTGGACATCACATTATAGACAAGGACAAATTATTGATTTCAACTTATGGATCGTTAATGTCATAGCATGCAAAAGAGGAGATCATTAGTCGTCGTCGTCGTCGTCGTCATCATCAATAATGACTGGTCTTTTAAGAGGCTTAGATGTTTCCGTTCTGTCAACCCTCTTTCGCTCGTCTTCGTTTTCGGCGTTTATAGCATCAATAACTTTTTGAGATTCGAAGTCGACCGATCTTCTTGTAAAAATCCCGTGAGTCCTGTCAAAATATCAATAACGAATCGTTCTAGAGGATTTACACAAATTAAGAAAACCATTAAATTTTCAGTCTTACCCCTAATTAATATACTATTTTGTTTGATAAAAATAATTAATGAGCTAAAAGTTAAAGAAAAAACTGAAAAAATTGTTAATAAATATGCATTGAAATTGCAGAATCACAACTAATTTGAAACAAAAAAATAAGGTAAAAATGACAAGTATTGTGAAATGGAAGGAGTATATAACAGTCATTATGTATCGAAGATCCTCAAACATCAAACATGACTGAAAATTAAATCATCAACTTACCATTACAATTCCTAGTTTTGATTATATCTCTGAGACTCAAACGATGCTTTCTCTAGTTTTGCGGGTTTGTGGCTCAATAACTCTTGAGATTTCCTTGTAAAAAAAGCAAATAATAGAAACGGTGTTTAGGGTTTTTAATAGAAACTAGATAAAAGCCCGCGTTACGCGCGGGTTGAGTTCCTAACTATATTTTTACTTACCATGGCTACTTTGTTGATCCAAGTAAAATAAAATTGTTTGTATGAATCAGATTGAGATCGGATTTAACAGGTTAGTGTATTTTTGCATGATGGTTTTTGTATAAATGTCAAAGGATTTCTCCAGTGACTGCCAGGTATAGAAAACAAATATTTGGGAAACGTAACAAAACTGACGACTCCAATCGTCAAACGAAGAACATAAAACAGAGTTTATGGCCGACATTTGTATTCATTTTCCTGGTACGAATTTCAGTTCACCATATTGTCAATCTAAAATATAGGCTCCCGTAAAGGTAGACTGGCCTCTTCGTATTGCTTCGCGGCGGTTGAATGAAGGTTTTTGAGAACAAGTCTTATTCGGTGGTTTCTGCATTTAATCAAATTCTAGGAGATAGCTTGAAGCTTTGCATCAACTAAGGATTGAAGGGTTGTTAATTGCTGAAATCGCATTCGATGCACATCTTACCCACCGTGTCGAATGTCGAGCGAAAGAATATTTCTTTGTAAGCGAAAGGAAGAGAAAGAAGATTCGCTTTTGTAAGATTTCTTTCATGGGTGTTACCAATGCTTAATCTTCGTGGATGAGGTTGACCATTAAACGATCAATGCAGAGAATTGCAGGAGTAAGATTGAGCTGCTACAAAAGAGAAGGATTTCGTATAAGGTTGATAAACAGTCGGTAATCTCACATTAGATTTTGGTATTATTTTCACAAGCAATACAAATTCTACCATTTTTAAAACCAGAAGATGTGTCTCTTTTTCTAGCTATGAGCTTCACAAAACTTGGAAAGTAATCTATTACCTGAAATCACAAATTGCTATCCTTGACACTTCTTTGTCCCTCACTGGTCTGACTTTTGCCTTCTCTGTGAATAGCTCAGAATTTCTATCAAACGGTCCAAACAGAACCACGAGATACTCACTTGGTGGTGCTTCCTTTGGTTCCAATTAGCTCGCCTCCTCCTCTGTTTTAAAAAAAAATCCAACAGAGTTTCAGCTAATCCATCGAAATAAATCAGTTAGAGTAAACATGTACACAATCAACTTCTATACAATCTACAGACATTGTAAATTATATTGTTATAATTAAATTAAAATAACCCTATTTTCGTGTAGCTACCAGACCATGAACCTTTTTTTTTATTTTTCGTAGAACTACATATCAATTTAAAGAGACCATACACTGCAATAAGTCCTATGATCTCATCCTCACCTTAGCCTTAAGTCTTTTATCGATCTTATGTAACAAATTCATCTGACCATCAAATTCTCTGTAATCAAAATAGATAAATGCAACCTGTTATTGAGCAGAAAATAACCTGGATAAGTTGTTCGTCATCTTCATCTGCAAATTGTTTTGTTCATATTCCCTGACAAAAAAAATGCAGATGAAGGTCATAAAATGACAAAGCGAAGATAAACTATTATATCTCTTCTTCCATAATTGATCGTTAAAGAGTTTATAAACATCAACTCATCAATATCTTATATTGGTCAAAGGTATACGTTTGTTTATTGGCAATCACGATGACATTGGTCATGTCAAATTACTTATTGCTCCGTATTTCATGTTTATCAGGAAACTCAGTCTCATGTGTATCAAGAGCTTTCTGAGTCCTTAAAATTGAAAGAAAAGGGTTAACAACTCTCTTCTTCAATGAAGTCATTTATCAAAAGACACAAATATCAATATCAAAACCTAGCTAAAACCGATAAACATTCACATTTGTGAATTTAAATTCTACAACCACCTAAACCAAATACAAAGAATTAAAGATTCAGATTTTCAGAAAACTACCTTACAAGAAGAAGAATCAAAGATCTCTCTATTGTATCAAGTGTAGAGAGGTAAAGGTGTCCAAGCACAATAGATCTGAAACTAAAGGGAAAAAAATTGTTAGAGTAAAGGAGTATATAATTCACTGGCTAAGAAAATTTTATACATAATAATATTCAAATAATGAAAATTGAAGAATTGAGTCGCTCGTGATATAGAGATAATTAATTTTCTTGTGCTTCAAAGCAATTTGAAAACCCAATTCTCCTGCCACATTTGAAGAGTCCTGCAAAGGCATCCATTAACCAATGAACCAAAATAGCTAGTCAATACAACGATGCATATACTTATATTTCTTACTCACGCAGATCCAATCTAATCTACACCTAATCTAGCAGAAATCCATTACTAAAATTTGAATCAACTCAAATCCATTTATTGAATCTACACATAAATAACGATTCATATTCGCTATCAAAATCAAATATATGCAATGAAGGAAAGCTTCTCAAGTATGACCTGCAATGAAGGAAAGAGAAGTATGAATGAGTGAGCATCAGAGAAGAAGAAAGAGGAGGCGAAGGATATGAAGAAAAATTGAGGAGCAAATGAGTTGAACATATTTTAGATCTAGGTTTAATTATTGACGTAGTCAGAAAAACATCAGAATATGGTCGAAAAATTCTTACGAAAATAGATGGACGGAAAGTGGTCACATTTTTCCGACCATTTTCCAACATGAATTCCAGAAATTTCTGATCATTTTTTGACCATTTGTTTTGGTATAAAATTTCTGACCATTTCCCGATCATTTTTTATATTCATCATGAAATGGTCGGAATAAGATCATAATTATTTCCAACCACTTTTCTTGGTTAGAAGTGAGAAGTGGTCGGAAATAATTATGATCTTATTCCGACCATTTCATGATGAATATAAAAAATGATCGGGAAATGGTCAGAAATTTTATACCAAAACAAATGGTCAAAAAATGATCAGAAATTTCTGGAATTCATGTCGGAAAATGGTCGGAAAAATGTGACCACTTTCCATCCATCTATTTTCGTAAGAAATTTTCGACCATATTCTGATGTTTTTCTGACTACGTCAATAATTAAACCTAGATCTAAAATATGTTCAACTCATTTGCTCCTCAATTTTTCTTCATATCCTTCGCCTCCTCTTTCTTCTTCTCTGATACTCACTCATTCATGTCTTCTCTTTCCTTCATTGCAGGTCATACTTGAGAAGCTTTACCAAACCGCCACCATCCCTCTTAGCCTTGCCGCCACTGTCGTTCCTCTAATCTTTGTCGTCGCACTTCCAATCTTCCTTGCCGCCATTCATCATTTATGCCTTTGCAAGGTTAGATTCGAGTTTAGGAATTGTTGTGAGAAAGTGTTTGTGTTGATTTTAGGTATATATTTGACTTTCTTTTTCTTGTTAAAGAGCATATATTTGATTTTGATAGCGAATATGAATCGTTATTTATGCGTAGATTCAATAAATGGATTTGAGTTGATTCAAATTTTAGTAATGGATTTCTGCTAGATTAGGTGTAGATTAGATTGGATCTGCGTGAGGTAAGAAATATAAGTATATGCATTGTTGTATTGACTAGCTATTTTGGTTCATTGGTTAATGGATGCCTTTGCAGGACTCTTCAAATGTGGCAGGAAAATTGGGTTTTCAAGTTGCTTTGAAGCACAAGAAAATTAATTATCTCTATATCACGAGCGACTCAATTCTTCAATTTTCATTATTTGAATATTATTATGTATTAAATTTGCTTAGCCAGTGAATTATATACTCCTTTACTCTAACAATTTTTTTCCCTTTAGTTTCAGATCTATTGTGCTTGGACACCTTTACCTCTCTACACTTGATAAAATAGAGAGATCTTTGATTCTTCTTCTTGTAAGGTAGTTTTCTGAAAATCTGAATCTTTAATTCTTTGTATTTGCTTTAGGTGGTTGTAGAATTTAAATTCACAAATGTGAATGTTTATCGGTTTTCGCTAGGTTCAAGGCACAAATAATTTTTTTTTGTAAACAAGGTGGATCGAAGGACAAAACAGTCAAGTATTTGCAAGAATTGAGGAAGATGGTTGTCGACAGGTTTTAAAAGTTACACTGCAAGATCAAGACGAAACTTAAAAATATGTCCATTTTGATTTCGGTTTTAGTTTCTATCTCATTTTGGTTTGGGTTAATTAGTTAAATAACACTTTTGAGAGAGAAAATTAAGTAAATAACATGTTACAAAAAAAAAATGGGACAATTACAAAAATGCCACATTTTAATGATAAGTTTGCAAGCGTGCCACATGCATGTACACTTTTGCAAATCTGTCATTTATTTATCCCAAAAAGTCAGTTTTGTCCCTTTCTTCTCTGTCTCACGAAATAATCCAGATTTTTTTATTTATGTTTTTCCTTTCTTTTTTTCTTTCTCTTTCTCTTTTTCTAGATCTGATTTTTTTGTTCTCTTTCGTTTTTCTTCTCTCTCTCGTTCTAGATATTTCTTCTTCTTTCTTCCACTTTCTTCTTCTTCATCTTTCTTCTATCTCTCTTTTTCTAAATCTGGTTTTTTTTCTCCATCCTCTTTATTCGCTCTCTCACTCACTCTCTCTCTCTCTCTCTCTCTCTCTCTCTCTCTTTCTCTCTCAAAACAGATTTAGAGCTTTTTTGGATTTAATATCTTTGGAAAAATCAGAAGAAAAAAAAAGAACAGATTTAAATTTTTTTCTGAGAAATTTGAAGGTATGAAAGTAAACCAGATCTAGAGCTTTTTGGGGTTTAATTTCGTTGGAAGAAGTAAAAGAATAATAGATTTTGATTTTTCTGGGGAGATTTGAAGGTATGGATTAGTGTTTGTTTTCATTTTTGTGATTTCTCTATGGACGGAAGTTTTTTTTTTGTTTATTTGATTTGTGTTGTAGATATGAGTTTTTGATTACAAATCTAAGGTTTTTTTCGATTTGGCTTACAGATTTGAGTTTTTGATTATTTCTGGGTTTGTTTTGTTTTTGATGTTATTCTTATTGGTCTAAGATTTTGACGTTTTTATAATTTTTTTTAAAGCTTTATAAAGATTTTTTACAAATTTTATAAAGGGTTTTAAAAGGTATATAAAGTTTTTTAAATGTTTATAAGGGTTTTTAAAAGGTTAGTAAAGTTTTTAAATATTTATAAGGGTTTTTTACAAGGTTTAAAAGGTTTCGTAAGACTGTTTAAAAACTGTTTAATATTTTTTAAAGTTTTTTATACTGTGAATGAAATTTTTTTAAGGTTTATAATTTTTTTTTAAAGGTTTATATTGATTTTTTACAAATTTTATAAGGGTTTTAAAAGGATTTTTTACAAGTTTTATAAGGGTTTTAAAAAAAAAATTTTACAAGTTTTATAAGGGGTTTAAAAGGATTTTTTACAAGTTTTATAAAGATTTTTTTGTTTTTTGTTTTTATAATGTGAATGAAAACCCTAACCCCCTCCCCCCTCCAAAATCTATATCCTAAATGCCTAATAGTTAACCAAAACTCAAAAATTTACAGTCGTTTATATATTTTACAAGTCTTTATAAAACTTGTATATTTTTCGTTTTTTAAAGGTTTATAAGGATTTTTTACAAGTTTTATAAGGGTTTTAAAATGATTTTTTACAAGTTTTAGAAAGGTTTTAAAATGATTTTTTACAAGTTTTATAAGGATTTTTTTGTTTTTTGTTTTTATAATGTGAATGAAAACCCTAACCCCCTCCCCCCCCCCCCCCCAAAATCTATATCCTAAATGCCTAATAGTTAACCAAAACTCAAAAATTTACAGTCGTTTCTATATTTTATCAAAACGTTTTTGATTTTTCTTCTCTTTTTGAGTTTTTCTGAGAATATTATTCTTCTTATTTTTTCATATATCCACCAGATCTGTGACCAAAAAAAAAATCTACCAGATTCAATCTCAGATTGGAGACAACAAGAATAAAATTCAGATCCAATTTTACAATTTCGAGATCTGATTCAGAGAGAAAAAACAACTTATGTGATCTAAACATCAAATCTAATCTGATTTTTGAGAGAAGAAGAAAAAATTATGAGTGAGAGAAAATAAAAAAGGATATAAAGTTACGAGAGAAAGAGAAAGAAAAAAAATTATGAGAGAGAAAAAAAGATAAAAAACTGTAATTGAGAGTAATCTGGGAATATGCACAAAAAAGGATGGCACGCTTGTAAAAATTGCAAAAAGATGACATTTTTGTAAAGTGGCATGGAACATGTGGCATTTTTTAAAATTTCTCAAAAAAATTAGGTAAGTAGCAGAGAGAAATAAATATATGACAAAATTGTCCCTACAAATGTAATTAAGATAAATATAAAAAAATCACTAAAAAAAACTATTACTCTTATCTTTTGTCTCTATCAGTGAAAAAGTAGATTTGCCCTGCAAAAAAAATAAATTAGGTCAGAATTGTAAAAAAGAAAGTGATAAAAATAATAGTTAACTATTTAATAACATAGTTGATCTAAGAAGATAGTTAACTACCTCACTAGTTTGTAACTATCTAAAACATAGTTAACTATTTTCATAAAATAGTTATAATTTAAAAGCATAGTTATCTACGATACGGATTTCATAACATAGTTGACTATATGAAAATGTTGTTATAATAGTTACTTATTTAAACAAACATAGTTAACTATATGTTCAGAATGTAGTTAGCTATTATAATTTGCATAATGAAAAAAAAATACATACATAGTTAACTATTATCATATACATAGTTAACTACTAGGAGAAACATACTTACTTGATTTCTGAATATAGTTAACTATATCAATCTCCAGTGGTGGCTCAGTTTAACCAGAAGATGGGACGACAATGAAGAGTTTAAAGGAGGAGAAGAAACACAATATTAATCCATGGCTAAAGATTTTTTACCAATGGCAACGAGATAAGACAAGATGATTGAAAGTTGATTTTATAGATCACCAGAGAGAGATGAGATTGATTATGGTGTTTGTGTAGTAAGAAAAAGAAGGGAGAATGGTTGATTATGGTGTTTGTGTAAGAAGAAGAAGAAGAAGAAGAAGAAGCCTTGAAAAAAAAAGAGGCGATGAAAGAAGAAGAGGCTGGAAGAAAAAGAGAGGAAAAAAGAAAAGAAAATAAATTAGGATTTTATTTTTATTATTTTTTTAAGGGTAAAAATGGAAGATCACAATCTAATTTTGTTAGTTACTATATTTTAATTTATTGGATATTAGATAATAAATTAGATTACAATTAGGCAATATAGATACTAATTTCCTTTTTGGTTTTAGTTTTTTTTTTTTGAACAGTTGTTTATTTTTAATTTTCTAACTTTAAATATCGTTACTTTAAATATCGTTATGTTGTAGACCATTTTTAATTGTTTATGGGTCAAAATTATTATAATTTTAATTTCAGTATTTGAATTTAAATTTAGTTATAATAATTGAAAATTTTAATTAATTTTAAGGAATGGTTAGAAACTAATCTAGAAGAATTGGAAGGAAATTCATCAGAAAATGGTCATAAATTTTCCGACCACATTCCGACAACATTTTCCGATGCTATTCCGATCACTAAATTGGTCAGAGGATTCTGACTATATTCCGACCTAATTTATTTTTCGACGAAGCTTTTTCTGACGAAAATTGGTTGGAAAGAGGTATTTCTGAAAATGGTGGTCGGAAACTGAACTTTTCTTGTAGTGTATACATGTTCATGAAGTGGCCGTATTTTTGAAACTGACAAATCTGAAGAAATAGTACAGAAAGCGTCCCTTATAGAAGAGGAATAATAGACCTTCTGACCTCTAACATAAGATTTAGTTTTCTGAAGGTAGCAGTAGTGATCTAACCGGAAGCAAATTGAGTTAATTATTTTACCGGAAGCAAATCAGTCGTCAACTCTAAGTCTAACCCGGTTTGCAAAATCACGTGCTTTGTCCACACACGAAAAGCCTAAAGGTTTAGTAGCCGCGGAGATCAATTTCCATGGCGCTTCATCTCGTCATAAGCAAACAAAGGTTACATTCTAATATGGGAACGAAGCCTGCCGAAAGACCTCACTGTCTTCTTCATCGCCGTCAGATCATATGAATGTCTTCGTACTTGAGTAACATCAAGAACATAAACCTCATATTTCAGCCTCAGGACGGGATGAGACAATTTGCTAGATTCGATGCAATTGTTGATTCCTGCGCCGTCGCTTTCCGATAACCAAGTCGGCGAGGATTTCAGGGTAGTGAGAGGAGTCTTAACGTCTTCAAAAGGAAAGCTGGAACACCGTCGGCGGGGGATTTGCAGGATTCGTATGCGAACCATGACTCTCGTAAAATGGAAGATGCGCGAGTTCCAACCTAAAAGAAAACTTAAGGCAGATGAGGCGAGAAGCTAACACTGATAGCAGATGGTCCAATTTACGAAGCTTTGAGATTCTCATATGTAACATACACATAATCAGAATGTGCTATATAAAACCATAAAAAGGTAGATGAAGAGGTGTAACGAAACTGGAAGAATAATCGAACTGTTAACATTAAAATTATAACTTGCCAGGTGGCCTCGCTTCCAGTGCTGATGTCACTCCATGGAGAAAGCCCTTCGTTATTAAACAATGTGGAAACTCCACAAACCAACATCGAAACCATTTTGGTTTTGAACTTCATGTTTTAATAAAAATTCTTAAATGGTTTGTTTAATAGCGGCAGGGGCGGCTCAATAATTTGTGGGCCTGTGCAATTTTTTTTTTAAAAATTGGCTCTTTTGTTCACAAGTTTTGAAAAATTGGGCATTTATTAATAACTATTTTGAAAAATTGGCCCTCTAATTTTTTTTTTAATTAAGCTTAAAAAATTTCCAAAATTTTGTATTAGGATATTTGTTCCTCCTGCATTTGTCCACAAGGGTCTTGAATAATAATCTGCAAATCTGAAACGAATTAGCCCATTTAACCCACAGACCGCAACGGATAAACCCGCAAAACCTGTTTTTTTATGAACACACATATCGTATTTAATCTCATCCCGTGGTGGACCTAGTTGGGCTTGGCCCGTGGGTTCATGGCCCGTTTGACATCTTTAATCACAATACATAAATAACTTTTGTGTTCTAAATAGTGAACTATAATTTTATGGTTTATTTGTACCATAAACCAATAATAGTAGAATTTCAAAATTTTAAAAATCTATACAAATCCAATTCCGAATAACCACCACTAATATATTCCTAATATTTTTATTTTAATGTTTAAATATGTTAAGTGATATTTCCACAAATTCATGGAATGATTTTATTTGTAGATCAATTGCAACAAATTTAACTCAAATTAATGTATGTCTTTATTAATTCAATTCAAAATTTATTCATTTAATTCTTTATTCAATCGTAAAAAGATATATATATTCATGTTACAGTATAGTTACCTTTCAATCTAAAAATAGCCTATTTCTATTGTTTGATTAGTTTCTTGAATTGCTACCAAATGGGAGCGAGCCTGCGTTTCCGCAAAAGGTGAAAGGAAAATCGCAATCTTGTTGAAAATCAGACATCACGTCGCGGACAAAAGAGACGATCGGATCCCATCTTGTCTTCGAGTCGAGACAAGAACCAATCCACTTACCAGTTTCAGCTTAGGAATCCGAAATGAGCGAGCTTCCCACGAATCCGAAGAAACCCAAATTGAAAACAGAAGAAGAAGAAGACGAAGACGAAGCTAGCCGAGAAGAACAGGAACAAGTCCTTGTCGCTTTAGTAGATCACCGTTCAGATGAAATCGAGCGTCTTAAGCATCATATTTCTAACTACCAAACCAAGGTTCTCCTCAATATTTCCATTTCTGTATTTCCGTTTCTGGATATTATGCAGAGCTTAATTCCCCTTCTTCGAATGATTGATTTATTGATTTGTGGTTTTCTTAGCTTGTTGAAGCTGAGAGAAGTTTGCGAGTTTCAAAATCTAAGTTAGCTCACCTTCGTGACCATGATGATAGTGATAGAGTTTCAATTCAATCTATTAGTGCAAAGAATGATAAACCATTGAAGACTTTGAGAAATGTCAATGATGATGAACCTACCAGGAGGAACCTTAGGAATGACAATGCATCTCCATCACCTAGCAAGACCCTAAAACCCTGTGATAGCTCTGATCCCAGAAGTAGGAGTAGTAGTAGTATCTCGAAGTCCAAGGCTGTTGCTGTGAAGCAAAAATCTGAAACATCTCGTAACGTTAAAGATAGCGGAGATCGGGATAGAGGGACGAAAAGGAAATTCGGTAAACATCTTTGAACATTGGTTTTTTGTTTTTGTTTTTTACATTCAGATTATTGGCCCTGACTGGTTTTGTGCCTCATTATTGCAGAGCAAAAGGTGCCTAAAGAGTTGATTCGTTTGATAGCTAGAGACTCTTCGCCAACTACAATCAAGTGCCATTCCAGCAATCAAATCTCTAGTCAGCACAAGAGGAAATTGAGAAGCTTGATTCTGTGTCCTGTAAATGAGCATCTGTTTGCAACAAGGTACAAGTCTCCAAAATCCATTAGTCTGCTGTTCCATTTAAAATGGAAGTTCCGGAATCTAATATCTGTCTTCATGTTTTCATGTATCTTTAAGTTCTCTGGATGGCATGGTCAGTTTATGGCAATTGCAGCCTGGAAGGTGAGTTTTTCCCCACTTTAGTTATTCTCTTTGTCACAGCGATTGTTTTGGCTCCATTGATATTAGTTTGGGACTAACTTTATAGCAAGTGAGATCTAGTACTAGAAAGTTCGCGGTGCTTGATAAAATTGATGACTTGTAGCTACTTGTTTTATGGATTAATTGTTTAGAATTATATGTATTGACATATGAAACTCAAAGCCTGCCCCTTTCCTAGACTTAACTGAAAGAAGGAAAACTAATGGCTTAGCATCATTGCATTTGCATTTAATAATCTCTAAGGAATTAGCCATGTTAAGTTGGTGTTTTGTCTATGGTATTCTTTTTGTTCTCTATATTGTTACAATGCCAAACAGAAGGATTAAACAAATGGAATTTAGCTTCTTAGAAATATCAACTGATATTCAACAACCAGAACATGAGAATCTAAACAAGGATGGAAGTTCGATGGTTCTATCCCAATTACGAAGAAACAATGTAAAACTGATTTAGAGCTTAATTAGCTTTATAGAGATTGAGTCTTTCCATGTAGGGAGTCTATCCCTTGTGATCTCTTATGTTTTTGTACGGTCTATGAAATTGCAGATTGTCTGCATCATTGCTTAGTACCACCGACTGTTTATCTCGAAAACAAAGGAGATGGGCAGAAGACATGGCCTGGCACCCATACGGAAACACCCTTTTCTCTGTATACACTGCAGACGATGGAGATTCTCAGATATCAATCCTAAATCTGAACAAAACACGCGGGGTAAATATTACTGTGCCACATTTGTTATTAGAAACTTCATGAAGTTTTTGGCATCAAAGGCAAAGACAACACCACAAAAGAAACTAGTATTTTGCTTTCTGAAAAGTTTCTCAAACTAGGTACTTTTCTTTTGTGTTGGTAAAGGTTAGTTTCCTGGAGAATAAACCTCACGTAAAAGGAATTATCAACAACATAAAGTTCATGCCTTGGGAGCAGACATGCTTTGTCACCGGTGGAAGTGATCACGCTGTTGTTCTATGGAACGAGAGTGATGATGAAGAAAACAAATGGAAGTCGAAAACTTTACACAGGAATCTACATTCAGCTGCTGTAATGGGAGTGGATGGGATGAGAAACAAGAACATTGTTTTATCAGTTGGAGCGGACAAGCGAATATGTGGGTTTGATGTTCAAGTTGGTAGAGCAGACTACAAGCATCAAATAGACTATAAATGCATGAGCGTTCTCTCCAATCCTTGTGACTTCAATCTATTTATGGTTCAATCCGGGTAAGAAGAACTTACCAAACATGGTTTCCATTTTTTTACTTGCAAATTCTCTGAAAAGAATCTTTGACATCAGGGAACCCGAGAAACAGCTTCGACTGTTTGATATCAGATTAAGGAAAACCGAACTCCATTCGTTTGGGTGGAAGCAAGACAGCAGTGAATCACAATCAGCTTTAATAAACCAGTGTTGGTCTCCTGATGGTTTATACATCACATCTGGTTCAGTAGATCCAGTCATCCATGTGTTTGACATCAGGTAACTCTTTCACTATAAAAGCTAGGTTTTTCATATCATTTGTGGGTTAACTTTGGATTAAAATTTAGGGTGTTATTGTTTCGCTCGTGGTAGGTACAATGCTCGTAAGCCGACACAATCGATAAAAGCACATCAGAAACGGGTGTTTAAAGCAGAATGGCATTACTCTCAGCCACTTCTCATCTCCATATCTTCTGATCTCAACATTGGTTTGCACAAGATATCATGAAACTTTGAGTTCTTCTCACAATGTTGTCATTCCTTAATAGCTGAGGATACAGGTTCAGGAATTCTATATAGCAAGTTTGATAATTATTATCAGTCACCAATTTTTAGTTTTAGGCATAAACAATTATTACATAGTATTGATTAAACTAAAGGTTGTCTTTTTTTTTTTTTTTTTTTTTTTTTGTCAACCAAACTATAATTAAAATATGCTTGTACAATTACTTAACCAATTGGGTGAAGTGTTGCTTACAAATGAAATATTAAAAGTTCTAATACGTGCAGAACGGGTTAAACAGTCCGCCTGTAAATTGAAAGAATGAGAAATCAAAAACAAAGAGAATCGGAAAAAGCGATCTTGCAAATCCCTGAGTCTAGCTGACAGAATGGTGAATGCAGGCCATTTCTCTGGATACCGCACGATATCCACAAGGTTAGAGGAGTCTGTCTCAAATTCTTGGCGTCTATACCTCTTTCCAGCATAGAGGACATAGTCCAAATAAGAGCTTCCATCTCCGAGTGTAATGGGGATTTCCGATGACTTATTTCTTGCGCACCGAGTAATACAGCATACTCGCCTTCAAAGCAGCACCATCCCAACCCTGAAGTAAGATCTGTCTCCTTCCACGAACCATCCACTTGACACCACCGCGTATGGGTACGCAATCGAATCTCTCCCTGTATTTCCTTCTTCATAGTATATCCAGCCTCTGGAAAAGTATTTTGGGCTTCCGTCAATGCACGAAATTCGCTTTCTACCAATTACAGTATGTCCTGTGGTACACTATCCACCCCTTGAAAACATCTCTTATTTCGAGATTTCCATAAATACCACATAATTCATGGAAACATTATGCATTCCCCAATATGAGTATCCTCCCTCGTGATCCTTCAGAAAAAAAAATTCATATTGGCGTATATCGAGGTATAAGGGAAACAGTCCCTACTCCTATTAGATTAGAATAATTCTCACATCTAGATAGTCGTGGGGCATTCAAATAAAGCATGATTGATTGTTTCTTCTTTTACTGCACATCGGAAATATAGAATTGGGCAGTTGACTCCTCGTTGATTTAACCGAATTAAAACTAAAGGTTGTCTTATCTTTCAATTTTGGCTTAATGTTTACCTCCGACTTTCAGTTTTCATTTGAGAATATTAAAAATCTTCTGAAGAAGCAGAAAGAGAACAAAAAAAACCTGAGACAAAATTTAAAATCTCAAACTTTTGGCCCAAAAAAGGAAAACAAATCTCCAAATTCTGTCTTTTTCGGTCGGTAATTTAAAGCTGGCTCTAATTTGAGCCCCGCAAGACTGCGAATACGTGAGTGGGAGCGAAAGGGTTTCTGCGTCTCCTCTCTGTCGTCATCTTCCGCTTCATACCTCACCGGTAAGATTTTCTTCTTTTAATCCCGATCAGACATTTCCGAGTAACTTATGAGAAAATAAGGAAGCGTAGGAATGGACAACTAAAATAATATGTATAGTTAAAACTTCTTAGTTAACCAACAGAAATGTAATTAGACAAGAACTATTGCACCGTCATCGTAATCACTCTTCACTCTCGATGATGATTAGATGTCAGAGCTAATGATCCATAGCCGAGAAATTATGTATGCAGAAGTCAAAATGTAATTATGAATTGGTTTACTAGAGGAAATATTTATTTGTTATAAACCAATAAAACTTATCAAATCGGTTGGGTCGGCTACACTTTGCAACCCAATCCAGATTTTTGGGTTTGTTCTCCGTTTAATTAACCTATAGCTGACCGTTTGCTTTTATTGTCAGACTAATTTATGTTGTTTTCCTTTTTTTGTAAGAATTATTTTGAGTTATTTCAAATTGTATAGTTTATTTATTTCAATATTTTATCAATTAACTGACAATATTGTTAATAAAATGTGTTGTGTTTTAATTTAAATCATTATAATTTAAACCCAACTATATATTTTAAATATATATATATATATATAAATAAATATTTAAAACAAAGTACCTTTTTACCAACTTAAAATAACCTCATGACTTTTTCTTTATATGTAAATTTAATTTCACATTTTAAATAATTTTAATATAATTAATTAAGAAACTAAAATAATATCTAATATAACAATGAAAATTTAATGGGCTTGTTAGTGCCAAATGTTATATGATATTTGTTAGTTACATTTTTATTTTGTTTGTTAGTGTATCTTTTCCAAAAATAATAGTTAGATCTTAATAAAAAGAAACCCACAAATCTTAATCTTAGAACATAACACAAAACAAAAATAAATAACCATATGAAGTTTAATAATATTTACTTCATATCTCATACATATATAATTTGACGCGATATAATTGGCACGCAATTGTCTTTTAGATATAACTAGGCCAATGTTCGTGCATACGCGCGGGTTATTCATACACAAACTAATTTGTTTTGTTGAGTACATCGTAAAGTTTGAAACCATTAAATTATATTTTTTCTATTACAACTATCAAAAATGAATTTTTGTTGTCAATTAAAACTGTAGGAATGAACCATAAGTACTATTGCTTGTTTTATTGTAACTTCGATCGCATTAGAGACAAGTATTGTAAATAAGATGTAATTATTTTGATTTGAACATATCGACAACAGAGTTTTCCTTTTATCTCATGAATATATCCAACTCTTCAGCCATGAAACCCAATCGTTGATCCAACCATCAAATTTAAGCCTCTTGGTTTAAAAAATCGTTCAATAGAAACTAAATGATTTTAAAACAGAACACATACTCACATAGTAAGAGTTTCTGATCTCCATTTAATTTTATTTTTTTTAGACTAAATATATCCACAAAGGTATCTCTGAGATTGTATGCAAGTCTTATTTACACCTTAAAGATGGATGATATATCATGGTTTTTACCCGTTTTTGACCATGATATAAGTCCTTTTCATAGAGTCTTTTTGGTATTTTTCGAGTCTTCTTGAGTCTTCGTAGATTATTGGACGATTGGAGCTTAATAGAAGCATTTGGAGCATTTTGGAGCATCGAGGAAAAAAGAGTCGAAGTGATCAAGTCGAAGTCGAGTTTTATTGGTCCATGTTGATCGACACGGACTTGTGTGTCGATCGACATGCCCGTCTGACACGTGAAGACTTCAACTTTTGAAGAAATTTTGCCCAAAAAGCCCAGAAGTTGTACAAGAAGCCCAATCCGAATCTTAGACCTTATATATGGTTTTTCCTTAGTTTTTTTTAGTATATTGAGTTTTTAATTGGAGATTTTTGAGAGAGGAGATTAAGAGAGCTTAGGAGATTACAGATTTCCAGACTCCGTCGATTTATCCTCTCTGTATCTTTTACCTTATCTCTTTTATGCAAGTTATTTATTCATTGATAATGTTTACATCATCTATTTCTGAGTAGTTTGTTTGTTAGGTTTAGGGTGATTCAAGGGTTTGATGGGAAATCGATAGGATTGAAATTGTGTTAGGATTTATCTTTATGTTCTTCATCTAGATTGAATTAACTCTGATTTTAGGATTGATCAATTGAAATTAGATATCATAGGTTGCCTTAATAGATGCGAAAGTGTTATTAACAACCTGAAATAATCTTAGATGAGCAAAATTATCTATTCGCAAAGAAATTTGGTTTAGGAATTTTGTGAACAATTAAACCTGAGTTTAAAGCTTGATTTTATTCTCTAAATTTGCAAAGAAATTTGAAATTTAGGAATTTAATCATAGATAGTCTCTGCAACGAAAGTTGATTGATTTTACATTCGTGTTTGAGTTCTAGAACTGTTCTTAATAAAATCCTAACCGTTGAATATCCTGTGTCGATCGACACGTACCCTTGTGTCGATCGACACGATCGTATTTCTGATCATTCCTGTGAATTACCTAATGCCTAACTCCTTGTCCAATTGATTACTAGAACCGAAATCTCAATATGTCTGCTTTATTTAGTTATTTTCATCGTATTCATACATTTATACTTAGCAAAATTTGAATTCACCAATTGATTGTGTGATTTGATTCCCTGTGGATTCGATCCCTAAGTACTACTACGATCTCTTAATTTGAGAGAGTAGCTCAGGGTAAATTTGAGCATATCAAATTTTGGCGCCGTTGCCAGGAAACTCGATATTACCAATCGATTTTTGATAGTAGAATTTTGTCTAAGTTTTTAATTTTCGTTTTATTTACTTACTAGTTATTTTCTCTTTGTTTTGTGTGTTTCAGGTTTATGCATCATCGCGTTACCAGAAGCAACCGGAACGAAAAGCTAGTTGATCTCAACCTTGAGATTGGGAAATTGGAACGAGCCAACCGAGCAGCAAGAAAGACAGCCAATATGAATCCGTTGATCCTTATCAGAGGCGAAGATGGGTTTTTTCAGGACACTGAGGGTCGCAGACGCAATGCTCAAGGTCAGAGGATTGATAAGAATGGGGTTGTGATTTTTGAGGAGCCAGCTGGGCGTGGGCGTACTCTGGGAGAGTATAACAGGCCCGATGAGTTCTATGCCAACAGGGCAGCAATCCGACCTCCAGCCTTCCCGAGGAACGATTTCGAGCTGAAGCTAGCTTACTTCTCACTAGTGGCTCAACACCCTTTCCATGGCCTATCTTCTGAACACCCCATGGATCACCTTGAGAGGTTTGAGGATTTGGCGTCTAGCATTAAGGCCAATGGAGTATCCAGTGATTACCTCTACTGCAAGCTCTTCCCTTACTCGCTTGGTGGAGAAGCTGCTTACTGGCTGAAGCAGCTAGAGCCAGGCTCGCTGACTACTTGGGAGGACACCAAGAATGCTTTCCTCAACAATTTCTTTGATGAGGCGAGATCCGAGGACCTGAGGACTAAGATCTCTACCTTCAAACAAGGTCCGACAGAAGCATTTAAGGCTTCCTGGGGGAGATTCAAGTCCTACCAGAGGGATTGTCCTCACCACGGGTTTAGTGATGTCCAGCTGTTGGGCATTTTCTTCAGGGGTATTGATTAGAGGTATCAGATGGCCCTAGACTCTGCTAGCAATGGGAACTTCAACACCAGATATCTGGAGGATGCTCTGATTCTAATTGACAACTTGGCTTCTAGCAATAGCACCAAAAATGCAGATTTTAAAAGGAAGAAGCTGGGTGGAAACATGGATGGAAGCCAGATCGCTGAGGTTAAGGCTAAGCTTGATTCGGTACACAACATTCTAGTGGGGAAGAAGATTGTTCAGTTTGCTCAAGAGGTCGAAACTTTCACTCCAGAGGAAGAGCAGGATGAAGAAGATGTCAACTACATCAGTGGGTCCGGGTTTCAGAGTCAGAGGTTTGGTAACCAGCAGGGTAACATGAACTTCAATGGGAACAACCAAAGGACCACATTTACTGGGAATCCAAGCTCACCAACCTATTTTCCTAAGCCACAGTTTTAGAAGACCGAGTTTCAGAAGCCTTTCCAGAGCAATTACACCAGGAACTATGGTTCATCTTCCTATCAGACACCTACTCCTCAGTCATTAGAGAGTAGCGAGATGAAATCTATGCTGGAGCAACTCTTGGAAGGACAACAGAAGATGACTGTCAGCTTTAATAAAAAGATGGATGCTATGTACAATGATCTAAATGGGAAGTTCGAGGCCCTGAACACTCATGTCAAGAAATTGGACACTCAGTTTGCTCAGACTGCAGAAAATTCGAGGAGGCAAGAAGGCTTTCTTCCTTCTAGGACGGATGCAAATCCGAAGCATGGTGTTGCTGCCATCACCACGAGGAGTGGTAAGACCCTTGGGGAGCCACTAATGAAGCAAAGACTTGGTGCAGAACAGTTAGACGAGCTCGTGGAAATCGACAAGGAAGTAATTTTCGCACAAGACCCCGTGTCGATCGACACGGATGGCTTATGTCGATCGACACGGGTCGAAAAACCTGATTCTGGGAATGACGCAATCGGTGAAATCTCTCAGAAAACTCATGTCGAGCGACACAAGGACAGTGTCGATCAACACGAGTCCCAGACGAACCCAATCTTGTCAAAACCCACGACTAGTCCAACAGAGAGAGTATATGTGCCTAAGATACCTTATCCTAGGAGCCAAAAGAAGTCTAAACAGGAGCTGAAGGATGCTAGGTGCAAGGCCGTGATGGATAAGCTAGTTGTGGAACTAGTCCGGTGATCCGTCGTTATGTGAAGAGGATGGTCACTAAGAATTTGGGTCTTGAGGAAGGTGTTGCTATGATTTCAGTACAGGTCAGTGCAGTAATTCAGAACAGAGTCCCAGAGAAGCTCACAGATCCGGGAAGTTTTGTGTTGGATTGTTTGATCTTCAAGGAGAGATTTCCGAGGTCTCTTTGTGATTTGGGTTCTGGTGTTAATCTCATGCCACACTCGGTAGCTATTGGTCTTGGTATGACTGACTTCCAGCCTACTAGGATCTCACTTATCCTGGTCGATCGATCAGTGAGGATTCCCGATCAAGGTTGGGGACTGCTTGATTCCTACTGACTTTGTTGTTTTGCAATACAACGAGGAGCCCAAAGACCCTCTTATTTTGGGTAGACCATTCTTAGCTACAGCTGGTGCTATGATTGGTTGCAAAGGAGGTAGTATTACCTTAAGTGTGGGAGATTTGGAGATGAAATTCGAGATGGATAGGCTGATGAAGAGACCCACCATAGATGGCCAGACATTCTATGTCGACACGCTCACAGACATTGCACAAGATGTTTTCAATGAGATGCATCCCATTGATCCCTTGGAAAGGACTTTGGTGAACTCTGTAACAGTGGAGAGTCAACTTGATGTGGTTGCTAAAGGGTATGCTAAGCTGATGGATGTTGGTAAAAAGGTGATGCACTTGGCTAGTAATGTAGAGTTGGTCGGATCTCTGAAAACCCATGTCGATCGACACGGGTCCGCAGACAGCGATTGGAGTGAACAAAAAGCTCCAACAATCGAACTCAAAACACTTCCAGCCGGGCTAAGGTATGCTTTTTTTGGTCCCAATTCAACATACCCAGTCATTGTTAATGCTTCATTGAACAATGCAGAGCTAACTCTATTGCTAAGCAAGCTGCGCAAGTTTCGCAAAGCTCTTGGCTATTCTCTTGATGATATTTCAGGAATCTCTCCAGACTTGTGCATGCATAGGATTCACCTTGAGGATGAGACTAAGTCATCAATTGAGCATCAGAGGCGGCTAAATCTAAATTTGCAAGAGGTTGTCAAGAAGGAAATTTTGAAACTTCTAGAGGCTGGGATCATCTATCCCATTTCAGACAGCATTTGGATTAGCCCGGTTCACGTAGTGCCAAAGAAAGGAGGAGTCACAGTGGTCAAGAATGAGAAGAACGAGCTGATTCCTACAAGGACAGTGACTGGGTACATGATGTGTATTGACTACCGGAAGCTCAACGCAGCCACCAGGAAAGACCATTTTCCCCTGCCTTTCATTGATCAGATGTTGGAGCGTCTAGCGAATCATCCCTACTACTGCTTTCTCGATGGGTATTCCGGTTTCTTCCAAATCCCCATCCATCCAGAGGACCAGGAGAAGACCACATTCACTTGTCCCTATGGCACTTTTGCATACCGCAGAATGCCATTTGGACTATGTAATGTCCCTGCGACTTTCCAGCGCTGTATGATGTTGATCTTCACGGACATGATTGAGGATTACATGGAGGTCTTCATGGATGACTTCTCGGTCTACGGTTTGTCTTTCAAAGATTGTCTGGACAATTTGGAGAGAGTGCTTGCCAGATGTGTGGAGAAACACTTGGTTCTGAACTGGGAGAAATGCCACTTTATGGTGAAAGATGGCATTGTACTTGGTCATAGAGTTTCAGCTGATGGGATTGAGGTAGATCGTGCTAAGATCGAGGTCATGACTAGTCTGCAACCACCTACTTCAGTCAAGGAGATCCGAAGTTTCTTGGGTTATGCTGGGTTCTATCGGAGATTCATCAAGGACTTCTCCAAAATTGCCCGCCCACTCACCACTCTGCTTTGTAAGGATGTCAAATTTCTTTTTGATACTAACTGTTTAGCTGCTTTTGAACAGATCAAACAGGCTTTGGTGAGTGCTCCAATAGTGCAACCTCCGGACTGGGATTTGCCTTTCGAGGTGATGTGTGATACCAGTGATTATGCAGTTGGAGCTATTTTGGGTCAGAAGAAAGACAAGAAGTTGCACACCATTTATTATGCTAGTAGGACACTAGACGAGGCTCAACGGAATTATGCAACTACACAAAAAGAGTTGCTAGCAGTGGTTTTTGCTTTTGAGAAGTTTCGTCCCTACCTGATTGGAGCTAAGGTGATTGTGCACACTGATCATTCAGCGCTCAAATACTTGATGCAGAAGAAGGATGCTAAGCCTAGATTGTTGAGATGGATTCTACTTCTCCAGGAGTTTGACATAGAAGTGAAAGACAAGAAAGGAGTTGAGAATGGTGTCGCGGATCATCTTTAGCGAATTCGGATAGACGACCACGTCCCCATCGATGACTACTTCCCAGAGGAGAGTGTGCTCTACATTGAGACTGGTTTGCAAGCGAGCAAGGTGCTAGATCAACACGTTTTCGGATCATCAGACGTCATATCGATCGACATGATGGATCCATGCCGATCGACACGGGATTTCATCGTCACACCTTAGACCCCAAAAACAGATATGTCGATCGATATACTTCACGATGTCGATCGACATGACCTCGAATGTTCTGTTTCTGGATCAAACCAACCGTGGTACGCTGACATTGTAAATTTCCTAGCTGCAGAAAACGTGCCCACTGATTTTAAGGGATACGAGAGGAAGAAGTTCATGAGAGAGCTAAGGAGGTATTATTGGGATGAGCCTTATCTCTACAAGCATTGTTCAAACGGAATCTACAGAAGATGTATTGCAGAGAGTGAGGTACGAGATGTGCTTTATTACTGCCATGGTTCTGAGTATGCTGGGCATTTCGCCACATTCAAGACGGTCTCAAAGGTTCTACAAGCTGGTTTTTGGTGGCCTACTATGTTCAAAGATGCGCATGTCTTCATTGCGCAGTGTGATACTTGTCAGAGGCGAGGTAAGATTAGCAAGAGGAATGAGATGCCACAAAAGTTCATCCTTGAGGTTGAGGTTTTTGATTGCTGGGGCATTGACTTCATGGGCCCCTTCACGTCGTCTTATGGGAATAAGTACATCCTCATCGCTGTGGACTATGTCTCCAAATGGGTGGAGGCAATTGCTAGTCCTAGGAATGACGCTGCGGTAGTGGTTAAGCTGTTTAAGACCATCATTTTCCCTCGATTTAGAATTCCCAGAGTTGTCATTAGTGATGGTGGGACACATTTTATTAACAGAGTTTTTACTAAGCTTTTGCAGAAATACGGAGTTCACCATCTCGTGGCCAGTCCTTATCATCCTCAGACGAGTGGACAAGTCGAGGTATCCAATAGACAAATCAAGGAAATCCCTGAGAAGACGGTAAATTCCACAAGGAAGGATTGGTCAGCCAAACTTGATGATGCACTTTGGGCTTACAGGACTGCCTACAAGACACCTCTGGGGACTAATCCATTTCATCTGCTTTATGGGAAAGCGTGTCATCTTCCGGTTGAATTGGAACACAGAGCAGCATGGGCAGTTAAGCATTTCAACTTCGACATCAAGCCTGCTGCAGAGAGGTGTCTGATACAGCTGAATGAACTGGATGAAATCAGACATCATGCTTACGAAAGCTCTAAGTTATACATGGAGCGGACTAAAGCATATCATGACAAGAGGATCATCTCCAGGACATTCGAACCAAATGACCAGGTACTGCTTTACAACTCTCATTTACAGCTTTTTCCTGGTAAACTTCGTTCTCGTTGGTCAGGTCCTTTTACCATCAAGGAAGTACGACCACATGGAGCTGTTGTCCTGATCAGCAAGGATGGGAAAGAGTTCACCGTGAACGGGCAAAGGGTGAAACACTATTGGGCATAAGCCGAGATTCCGGAAGGACACATTGTGCCTCTGGATGATGCACCCGCTGCCTGAACTCTGACACAGTCAAGCTAATGACTGAAAACAAGCGCTTAGTGGGAGGCAACCCACTGGTAAGTGTACATTATTCTAATTTTTAGTTTTCACTAATTTTAGTCTAGAGAAATTATGGATTTTGTGAAGGAATTTTTGGCCAAAAGAAAAGAAGAACAGCGGTGTCGATCGACACGGACCTGTGTGTCGATCGCGTGTCGATCGACATGGCCCACAGACGACAAGGCCCATAGATGGCCCAGCCCATCCACTAACAGGTAAGTTTTCTATTTCTTCTTTTTTACTTCGAAATCCGACAGAACTAAAGCCTTTCAGCAAAAACTCGAACAAATCCTCCATAAGTTTTTCATTCCTTCACCGATTTGAGTGATTTTTAGCTCTAATCCACTCGGTTTTTCATCCTCTTTTCATTTCTAGTCACCATTTTCTCGACCTACAAGGTATGCCTCTCTAAACTTCATCTTTTTACTTTGACGTTTTTGAGTAAAAATTGGAAATATGAGTCGATTTGATTCGAATAAGGTCATGGTAATGCTTTGCATGCACTTTTCGAGTGGTTTAGAACCGAATTCATTGCTCAATTTCGTTGAATTTTGATTAGAAAAGTTTGAGAAATTTTTGTGATTTTGAAAAGGAGAATTCTAATTAGGGGGTTGCTTTGTGGTCGGTATTGTGGCACATTGTAGTCATTCGCTTGCTATAGATGGTTTAGCAACTTTTTTGGTTGTTTGACGTGGATAAATTGCTATACCTTGCATCTTTTTACCGACAGTGACGGTCATGTCGATCGACACGGACCTGTGTGTCGATCGACATGTCCGTCCAGAGTGTTCAAACGCGTACTGATTTTGGACTTTGTTCGTTTGTTTTTGTTGGGTTTTCTTTGCAGATGGCCACACAAGGTACTAAACGTCAGAAGAGAAGCAAGGCGGGTGCCTCAAGCTCCGAACCTACATCAACGACTATTGCCTCTCTTCCTCTGTGGCCACGCCCTGAGGGGAAGAAGATCGCCATCGCAAGGCAGTTTGATGATGTTTTTGTCAAGATTCTGGTACGAGAGGACGTTCTTCACAGAAAGAACATACCCCAATGGGATGATTACAACTCTCTGTTGTACAATGAGTGGCTTAGGGTTCAGTTATCGGGGACACGGTTTGCTGACAGCCGAACGATGAGACGGTTGGGTCTAAAGGATGAGGTGTTGCGTTTACTGCAAAACGCAGGCCTGGGGACGATCGCCACACGCTATTATCCGCTCTACCCTGATTTGGTACGCTAGTTTTTCGCGTCTATGCAGCTGTGTTGTATGGCATCTACTGATCCAGATAACGATGATACCCGGAACTGGATTCTGAGTTTTAAGATTCGAGGGGTCCGTCACACACTTTCGATATGGGACCTCTATGGGATATATGGTTTTGACCAAGATCGTGATTATCAGGATATTCCAGAGACGTTGCCTGACTTGCAGGAGTTCTGGAGCCGATTTGGGACAGGGAGATATGCTACCTCTGCTTCCACACATATGGACGTGCGACATCCGGTGCTTCGGTATCTGCTTCGCTTATTCTCTACCACGATCTTGTACAAGGTAGAGCCAGGAAAGATAAGGATGCTAGTTGGTTTTGCTGTCCTATGCTCTCAGGTTGGATGTGGCCAACCCAACCTGGGATGAGATTCAACCCAACATGGGGGTTGTTTTTGCGCGTCAGCTTCTCTCTATGAAGAACACGCCACTCACATTAATGAAGAGCAGCAAATTCTTCACCGCGGGTAGTCTTCTCACTCCTATCTTTACATTTTGCGGGATTGATACCTCTGATTGCAACGTGGATAGCACCGTTTATGGAGTAGACTTAGACTATCTGACGAGGACCACTTGGATTAAGCAACCAGATCAGTGGGTGTTTCGCATCGCTCCTGGACAGCAGCGCATGGTGCAGTTGCCCATTCCTGCACTGATGGACATCGCAGCTGATCCTTTTGTGCTGGCTTTTCAGCCTGATGATAGAGTAGTGCATGCAGTTAGCGCTGGGCGCAAGCAAATTACCCGGGATACTGCTCCAGCTGGTTCTTCAGGCATAGGCACTTCCCGTGCTCCATCTCAGCCACCTCAGCTTCCTCCGTTACCACCTCTGCCTAGCCAACCTCTAGACGAGTTTCAGAGTTGGATGGCTCAGAGTCTCCAGATCCTCTGGACTGTCGTGTCTACTTGGCCACGCTGTGGATGCATCCGTCCTCGCCAACCTACTCCACAACCTTCATCATCATCAGAGGAGGATGATTAGATCACTTATCCTTTTTCCTGTTTCTTTTTATTTTATTATCTTATCTAACTTTGAGTCTATTTTTCTTTTTTTTTTGTTTGTGTCAGTTTGTTTTATGATTCTCTAGGATTTTCGAACTGGTGAACTGATGCGATTTGCCTATGTTTTCCTTTTTATCACGTTTCTTGAGTTGTGTTTTGCAGAATGATTAGTTTTGAATTTAATTCAACGATGGAAAATGATGAACCAAATTCCAGAACTGGTCCAGACATACCATGTCGATCGACACGACTTTATATATCGATCGACACGGTTCAACATTTTGTCTCTAATTCCGCACAACTCATGATCCGGTGCGGAAACCTGTGTAGATCGACATGAATCTATATGTCGATCGACATGGGGAAAACATTTGGTAAATTTTCATTTTTTTTCCTTCCCAAGTTCTTTATCCTTTTGATTCTTTTTGCCAAACTCAGCTTGATAACACTGGGGACAGTGTTGTTTAAGTCTGGAGGTGGTAGTTGCTAACTTTGTGTTCGTTTTTGAGAGTCAGTCCAAAACGTTTTTATTGAGTCAAAATAGTCAGTTGGAAACAATGACCCTTCTTTTGGTTTAAGTGGATCGTCTTTTTCAGTCGTGTGACCATTCTTCCAGGATCGATTTCAGAGTCAGACTAATGAAAAATTATAAGGCTGACCAGTTAACTAGAGACGTTTGTTACTTCCAACATAATCCCCTAGGTTAGAGCTAATTATACGGTCTCCTCGGTGATTGATTTTCATAAAGCTTGATTCCTCATTCATACCTGAATAGTGCAAATTCCTGTTGAAACTAATGGTACCCCTCTCCCTAATTTATAAAAAAAAAAAAAAGTTGAAGAATGGGGTGATATGATAGTTTTTGAGTATCAGATGAGGAAATACAATTCCAGTGAATCAGTACTCAAGAGGTGATCATCCAGAGCTCAAAAGCAGCAGTCTGAGTCCCTTAGAACGGATGTAGAGGACGAGCGATCTCACGACCCTGTCTCCTCACAAGGAACAATAGTATTGAAAGCACTGATTTTGAGTTTCAACATTTTATTCAAAAAAAAAAAAAAAATTTCGAATTAAATAAGTCTGTGGGAAAAAGGGTACCGAAAGTTATTTGGATTCACTAGTCATGGTATAGTATGGGAATGAGTCTAGAAGGCTTTTGGCGTCAAGATCTGGGACGAGACCTTGCAATGATAACTAACGGGTTATGTTGAGTAGTCGTGGATGAATTTGGAAGGCTGCGAATGTCTATGGAGAAGTACATAATGGTCTGATTTTGAGTCGGTTATGCATTACATGGATTACTAGCTGAAAGGGGTCGGTTCAGTACTCCAAGGGAAGGTAAGTTTCTGCGTTTTCAAATCTCTTTTACATTCTTAGTGTATGTTTTGCTTGATGGCAAGCAAATGCTAAGTCTGGGGGAGTTGTTATATCATGATTTTTACCCGTTTTTGACCATGATATAAGTCCTTTTCATAGAGTCTTTTTGGTATTTTTCGAGTCTTTTTGAGTATTTGTAGATTATTGGACGATTGGAGCTTAATGGAAGCATTTGGAGCATTTTGGAGCATCGAGGAAAAAAGAGTCGAAGTGATCAAGTCGAAGTCGAATTTTATTGGTCCATGTCGATCGACACGGACTTGTGTGTCGATCGACATGCCCGTCTGACACGTGAAGACTTCAACTTTTGAAGAAATTCCAGTTTTGCCCAAAAAGCCCAGAAGTTGTACAAGAAGCCCAATCCGAATCTTAGACCTTATATATGGTTTTTCCTTAGTTTTTTTTAGTATATCGAGTTTTTAATTGGAGATTTTTGAGAGAGGAGATTAAGAGAGCTTAGGAGATTACAGATTTCCAGACTCCGTCGATTTATCCTCTCTGTATCTTTTACCTTATCTCTTTTATGCAAGTTATTTATTCATTGATAATGTTTACATCATCTATGTCTGAGTAGTTTGTTTGTTAGGTTTAGGGTGATTCAAGGGTTTGATGAGAAATCGATAGGATTGAAATTGTGTTAGGATTTATCTTTATGTTCTTCATCTAGATTGAATTAACTCTGATTTTAGGATTGATCAACTGAAATTGGATATCCTAGGTTGCCTTAATAGATGCGAAAGTGTTATTTACAACCTGAAATAATCTTAGATGAGCAAAATTATCTATTCGCAAAGAAATTTGGTTTAGGAATTTTGTGAACAATTAAAACTGAGTTTAAAGCTTGATTTTATTCTCAAAATTTGCAAAGAAATTTGAAATTTAGGAATTTAATCATAGATAGTCTCTGCAACGAAAGTTGATTGATTTTACATTCGTGTTTGAGTTCTAGAACTGTTCTTAATAAAATCCTAACCGTTGAATATCCTGTGTCGATCGACACGTACCCTTGTGTCGATCGACACGATCGTATTTCTGATCATTCCTGTGAATTACCTAATGCCTAACTCCTTGTCCAATTGATTACTAGAACCGAAATCTCAATCTGTCTGCTTTATTTAGTTATTTTCATCATATTCATACATTTATACTTAGCAAAATTTGAATTCACCAATTGATTGTGTGATTCGATTCCCTGTGGATTCGATCCCTAAATACAACTACGATCTCTTAATTTGAGAGAGTAGCTCAAGGTAAATTTGAGTATATCAATGGACACTTTAATTGACACTCTAGAGCTTCATAATACAATTCTATTTTCTTTTACAGGCAGAGACAAACACTCAAACCGAAAAAAACTTCTATGGATCAAGTATAGATTTTCTGAGCTAACACATATGTACCTTGTTTCATTTGTTCTCTTACAAAATTTGCAGATTATAGCTGCGTGTCCTAGCTCTGGTGCGCCTCTGGCAACCTGAAAAGCTTGCAACAAAGAAAAATTCTTAAAAGCTTCGAATTACACAAACAACAAAAAACGAATTTAGAAAAAAACATAGTAATCTCCATTAACCTCAAGCATATCGATCTCTCAAGCCAGACACACACAAAATTAGATACTTTAAAATTGTCTTTTTGAGAGCAATTCTACGTTTGTTGAGTATGAAAAGTATAAAATCAATATGGATAAAAGGAGAGAGAGATGCTTAACTGGATCTATTCATGAGCTCCTTCATTTTGATCTAATATTTAGATTTCGTTTGCATCACGGTCTTCCCATCTTCCCGAACGGTAACTCCATCCTTTACTCACTCGCGGTGAACCTAAATCGAATCATATCAAATCAAGCACAGAGGCAGCTTCAAATTCATCTTAATTTAGAGTAAAGAGCCATATTCGACTAATGTGAGAGAATGTAGCTTTGAGCGTTACCATTTAATCACGAAGACGAAACTGTGCGAGCAAGAGAATAGGCGATTCGAGTTCAAGAGATTGGAATCATCTCGTAAAAGAAGAAGATGAGCTGAAAATAGTAGTTTGAAATCCTCAAAAGCATGCACACAACTTGGATTGCTGTAAACGTTTGCCATCACATTGTAAACATCCCATATCTTATTACAAATTTTAAGTGTTTTGTCTCAAGAAACATAGACTCACCAGAGAACAAAGCTTTTTATTCTCACCTTGCTCTCTTTGACTCTTTCATGTCGACTATAGGACCCGTGTTCCATTGATTCCATTCCATTTATTCTGACCATTTGTGTGCTAATAATACAAAAAAATTCTTCAATAAGAGAAAAGATTAGGTAATACAAAATGTGAAGATGTCAAAACAACAATAGACGAGATGATGGTGTCGTAGTTGTAAGTACACTTACTCCACAACTCTGAGCTAAAGTGCTCATTGATAGTTAAAAATAAAAACAGAATGTAAACCATTCTGCATTTAGAACACATGTCATTTTTGAAACACATCAGTTAATTCACTGCCAAAACCATTATAACTTCAAGAACATAACCATCAGACGTACGTAATCCCATCATCCACTTCTTTGTCCTCTATGTGGCTCAATGCAATCACTAAAGAAACAAGTCTTATAGTTCATCCCCTAATAATTTAAGCAAGGAACAAAACATGAAACAATAGAAAAAAATCGTTTGCCAATTGCTAGAGCAGAGGGTTACAATTAGGGAATACAAATGTTGAACAACAAAAAAACTCTGATACACACATTACATAAGTATCTGAATTTTGAATCGGTAATAGTTAAGAAGTAGCAAACCTTTACTTAGTTTAGTAGCAATGATTAGTGCATCCATCTCTTTTAAGGCTTCTGTTATTGCTGCAACAAATGGTTGATTTCATTGCATTAGCTCCTACCTCAATCAACGGTGAGAAGTATACAATTTACTCAACATAAGCCTTAAACAAACCCAAGTTGGATGAGAAGTGTTGCGTTCATTGATAGCCAAGGCATCTTTGGCGAGGGAACATATCAAGTATCCTTCCATGTGGGCGTCACATGATCCAAGATGTAAAAGCCACAAAGTTTGGGGGAAATGAGGCATTCAATTAGGAAGCAGATCACGGGTTTCTGTGTTATTACCAAAACATGAAAACATCAGTTCATATGTGATAGAATAGACGCACTGGTAAGATGAGCACATAATGAGTTAATGAAAAGGGTAAAAACGTGTAAGGAATGCTTTGATAAATAAACTTTAGGGACTACCACACCCTCTGTATATCGCCAAACTTGGTCAAATCACAGAAACAGGAAAACCAGAGATTCAACAAATTGAAAACTTTTAACAAAAACACAATTAAAAGCCTGAAAACAATGAAAGTGAAATTTGACATAAGCTAACAAAGAAGGAGAAACTGAAAAAGTACCTAAACAAACTCGTCTTATAGACTTTGTTTATCATATCTCTCGTTATTGGAGAGCGATTCATCCCTGACACAGAAAACAGTAAGTGAACTAAAGAAACACAAATATTAAGCAACTAAAAGAGTAATTTAATGGTAGTTGGGGACCTCAACGAACTCCACCCGGAAAGAAAGTCGGATGATATGAAAAGCTATCAGCACAAGATATTAGAAGAAAGAATGTCATAACATGAGAAAACATTTTCGAAGACATGTTGATGTAGGAAATGTGAGAATCAGAATAGCGATTAACACTTGCCAATTTTTTGTATCATTATCCAAGTTGATAGCGTTACTGAAAAAGACGAGTTATACGCTTATTCATAAGGTTTTATGAAACAACGTGACTCTTTTTTTTTCATATAAATTGGATTCGAATTAATGTTTCCATAAACATTAACTTTCAATATCCAATAAAATCAACACACCTAACGAAAATCACATAAAATAATCAATCAACGAATTATCCAATTAAACAATTCAATAAACCAATCCAATGACCACAGAACGATTCCAACATAACCAGTTCAACAATTCTAGCAACCTAACTACCAAGTCTAACCACAATACAAAACAACAAATAAGAGACACTAGATCATCTGCTCTTCCCGGCCATGATTCCACGATCAAATTTTGTCTCTACCTGCATCACATGGTTAAACGAAATGTGTGAGTATTATCATAAATACCCAGTGAGACGGTCATCCCATCTATGTGGCTATACACACATGCATAAGTAAAATATACAATACCAGGATGAGCAAACAACAATGCACAACACGAACAATCAACGAGATTCAACACAACAACACATGCGTCAATCGACACACAACCCTGGTGTCGATCGATGCACCACTCGTGTGTCGATCGATGCACAGTTCGTATGTCGATCGATGCACCATCGCAGTGTCCGGGAATCGAACCTATCCTCTCATGGATTGATTCCAGAACGCGACACATAGATCTCCTACACAAAATCCACCAAATACAAGCACTAATCCATACAAACAACACAATTAATCGCATCCTATCAATTTATTTACCTAGATAAGCCATGATCACGCACTCACCTTGGTTCTGAAAAAGAAAAACGAATGAAATATGAAGAACGCGAAGAACACGGATCTCCAATCCGAAATCTCCTTTCGCGAAGAACAAGCACCAACTTCGATCCCAAAAGCCTCACAATCCCAGTAACGAGCTTTTAGGATCAATAACACAAAGAAATCAACAATGATTCTCCTTTTTCTCAAATCTTCTCTCAAAACTCTCTGGAAACTCAGTGGAACCTTCTGGAACTCTAAAAATTAACCCAAAACGCGGCCCACCTCTTTTTATTGGGAAGTCCTAGGGTTTTCCCCTTAACCAACCGGCAAACCAGCAACTAAAATCGAACCAACCGGTTCAATTCCACCTTGCGTCGATCGACGCAAGGGTGTGCGTTGATCGACGCACGACCAAAATTCCTAATTTTGGTTTGTGGTCGTTACAACTCTCCCCCACTAACACGGATTCGACCTCGAATCACGCAACACCGTCTCACTACGGTCAACACACCTTATATCAACACTCTGACCTAACCCGGCCATCTCTACTGATATCACACTCCTGACCCCTCCTAGCCAGCACCACCTGAGATCACACCCGATCCTTGAGCTCATCTAGTCTCATACTTACAACCATACTACACCGTCTCACTACAGCTACAACCCAGACCAAAATCCGGCTAGCACCACCTGAGATCAACTTCCGATCTTTAACACTCCTCTAGTTTCATACTTACAATCACACTATAGACATTATTGCTCATAAATCATATCATATACACCCTTTCCACTCTCAGGATCGTTATCCTTTGAGCTCTCGATGTATATCATACCCCTCCCACCTTCAGGACCGCCGCCCGTCAGGCTATCGGTATGCTTCATGCCCCTCCCACTCACGGGACACACAGTCCGTCAAGCTATCGGCATGCAGGGAAACTCACATCCCCTGGAGAGAATCCTGTCTCTTAAAGTATATGTAGGGAACCCATTATGCCCTGTAGAGAACTCACATCTCTCAAGTATATGCAGGAAACCCACTATCCCGTGGAGAGAACTCACATCTCTCAAATATACGCAGGGAACCCACTATCTCCTGGAGCAATCAAATCTGTAACATGCATCATAAGCACCTGTCAACTAAAATCATCTCCCGTGGTTCCATCATGACATCCCTTATCCCGGAATATCATCACATCCATGACCTAAAGGTTGGTCATGGATGTGATGATATTCCGGGATAAGGGATGTCATGATGGAACCACGGGAGGTGATTTTAGTCGACCAATCTCTAGGTCATCCGAAATAACCCAATCACCAGGGTGTCTCCACTCGAGTCTCCCGAAAAATAGACAATTCTAACTCACATAAAACTTCTATTTCCAGACTCTTCTCAGGAATAGACAAGTTCTAACTCACATAAAACTTCTATTCCCAGACTCTCTCTAGGCAATAGACAAGTCCTAACTCAGATACAACTTCTATTCCTAGTCTATCTAGAAGATGACAAGTCCTAACTCACATAAAACTTCTATCTTTAGCTTTCCAGAAAATAGACAAGTTCTAACTCACATAGAACTTTTATCTCACACAAACCTCATGACACACCCGTCATATCATAAGAACCCACGTCTTATAAACACATTTAATAAGAAAAATCCATCTTATTAAATCTCAACAATATATAAATCGTTACATCCAAACGAAAATACATAGACAAAATTCATACCAACATGCTATCACAGAAACTGAAAACCAGAAAAGACAACTCAAACCTCAGCTTGCTTCTCGAACCACTTTGAAAACTTTGACTTCATCTTAGCCTCTAGTTCCCAAGTCTCCTCCTCAACACCGCCATAGTCCCACAAGACTCTCAATAACGGTATCCTCTTCTGGCGCAACACTTTGACTCTCTTTTCAAGAATCCTCACAGGTTTCGCCTCTAACGTCATGTTAGGCTGAAGATCCTCCGGAATCCTAGCCAACACCTCCTCAGACTCATGCAGACACTTTCTCAGCATCAAAACATGGAAGACCTTATGAAAGTCCTTCATACTCTAAGGTAACTCCAAACGATAAGCTACCGGTCCAACCCGTTCCACAACTCTGAACAGACCCATAAACTTCGGACTTAGCTTATTCTCTGAAATAAATCTGTTAGGACCCCTCAACATCGCAACCTTGAGATACACCTGATCTCCAGGCTCAAATTCTAACTCTTTTTTCCTCTTATCGGTATAACTCTTCTGACGATCTTAAACCTCCTTCATGTTCAGCCTCAAAACACGGATCGTCTCCGTCGTTTCCTGAGCAAAGTCTGCACCAAACATGCTCTTCTCCCCTACTTAAGACCAGCATAATGGTGTACGACATGACCTCCCATACAGAGACTCATATGGAGCCATACCGATACTCGCCTGGTAGCTGTTATTATATGCAAACTCTACCAAGTTCAATTGATCCGCCCAATGACCACCATAATCCAACACACACATCTTCAACAAATCCTCGTGTCTGAATTGTCCTCTCAGATTGTTTATCTGTCTAAGGATGATAAGCAGTACTCATGTGCACCTTATAGCCCATCTCAGCCTGAAAGGCTCTCCAAAACTCTGAAGTGAACCTCGGATCCCAATCTGACACGATACTCGCTATCACTCCGTGCAGCCTCACTATCTCCCACAAATTTTTTTTAGCCAACACCGCCGCCCCATCGGTCTTCTTAATGGCAAGAAAATGTGTTGACTTATTCAGACGATCCACAATCACCCAGATAGCATCATAAGTCCGCAAAACTGGCAATCCCACCATGAAATCAATGGTAATCATATCCCAGTTTCACTCCGGAATGGGTAAACTCTGCAACAAACTACTCGGAATCTTATGCTCAACCTTCACTAACTGACACATATGGTAAGCCGCCACCCAGTTAGCAACATCCTTCTTCATCCCGACCCAGTGATTATACCATTTCACATCATGGTACATCTTAGTCGCTCCCGGATGAATAGACAACATACTCGCATGAGCCTCTCTCAAAATCTCCTGCCTCAGATCCTCATCCTTAGGCACACAAACTCGCATGTTCACAAGTATCATCCCGTTCGTAGAGACTTGATACTCGGAACCTGCAATCTTAGAAGCATCAATCAACCCTTGATCTTTCTCCTGAGCTACTCGAATCATGCTCAACAAATCTGCCTAGTTAGCTCTAACCCCAACGGCTCCTGTGAGATAACACATAACCTCAAAGTGATCTCACTCACCAAAGCCTCCATATCCCGCTCCTGAGCCGAAGCAACTATTTCCTGACTCAACGCATGTGCAATCAGATTCGCCTTACCCGGATGGTAACCAATCACGCCTTTGTCTCTGGTTCAGCTCTGGCTGCGTAAAAAAATACTTCTGGCTCTTATGATCTGTGAACACCTGCACCTTTTCGCCATAAAGATAAGATCTATAAATTTATAAAGCAAAAATCACCGCAGCCAACTCAAGATCGTGGGTAAGGTAATTGTTCTCGTGTTTCTTCACCTGCCTCGAAACAGAAGCGATTATCTTTCCCTGCTGCATCAACACACAACCCAGACCAACTCTTGAAACATCAGTATACACCACGTAAGACTCACCCGGCTTGGGTAACGCCAACACCGGTGTACTAGTCAACATCTCTTTTAGCTTTCCGAAACTCTTCCCGTAAGCTGAATACCACACAAAAAGGACATCCTTCCCCGTCAGCTTCGTCATCGACTGCAACATACTTGCAAAACCCCTGACGAACCTCCTGTAGTAACCCGCCAAACCAAGAAAACTCCTAATGTTAGTGGCATTCTTCGGTATAGGCCACCCTCTGATGACCTCGATCTTTGCCGGATATACAGAAACTCCATATGTAGAAACCATATGACCAAGAAAACTTTTCTCTCGCTGCCAAAAATTGAACTTACTCAACTTCGCGTACAGTTTCTGCTCCCGCAGCTTCTCCAAAACCACTCTCAGATGTACCTCATGCTCCTCAGGATTTTTCGAATACACCAAAATATCATCAATGAATACAATCACAAACTCGTCCAAGTACTCTTGAAAGACCCCGTTCATTAGCCTAATGAACGCTGCTGATGCGTTAATCAAACCAAATGGCATCACCACAAACTCATAATGTCCATATCTCATCCTAAGAACAGTCTTCCTAACATCTCCCTCGTCGATAGGAATCTGATGGTAACCCGAAGCCAAATCAATCTTGAAGAACCAAGTAGCACCCCCAACTGATCCAGCAACTTATCAATCCGCGACACAGGATACTTATTCTTCACAGTGACTCGGCTAAGTCCCCAGTAATCAATGCATAACCAGAAACTTCCATCTTTCTTTTTCACAAACAAAATCGGTGCTCCCCACGGTGAAGTATCGGATAAATCCCTTCCCCAAAATGCAATCCAGCTGCTTCTTCAGCTCTGCCATCTTTGCTGGAGCCATATGGTAAGGCGTCTTAGATATCGAGTCATCCCAAACTCTAACTCAATCGTGAAAAGATCAAACCTCGACGACGGTAAGCCCTGCAACGACTGGAAAACATCCTAGAAATCCTGAACAACTCGAATATCCCCAACTGCAACTTCTCCAACAGACTTTGGCATCACAATCATCGCCAAATACTCTTCACAGCCCTTCTCAATGAGCTGTTCGACCTGAATTGCTGAAATCACAAGCCTCCTGAACGTCGGTCTCACTCCCTGATAAACCAACCTCTCCGTCTCTCGCTCAAACACAACTCGTCTCCGATGACAATCTAGATGAACTCTGTACTGGTCCAGCCAATCCATACCTAGAATGACATCGTACAGCTCCACCGGACTAATAATCAGATCAGATGACATAAACTCCCCCGCCACCTGAACATCCAAACCTCGAACCCGCCCAAGAGTAGCTAAAGACTTACTACCACCAACCTTAACTACTCCCAGCTGCTCATCGAAATCGCTCCTGATACCGCTGCCCTCTGCATACTCCAGAGTAATGAAACAATTCGTAGCTCTAGAATCAAAAAGATAATGAGACTCACAACCGCCTAATACTAAGGTCCCTATACAAATCTCCTGTGCTTAAGAACCCTAACATTCTATCACACACTCACAAATTCCAAAACAGACTAAATTCGACCACATTAGAATTTAACAAGTCAAGTTTTGAAATTTACCTGTGATCAGCCTCGCGCTAGAACCGTCCACCTCCACCGAGGTGAACACTCGCGGTGCTGCTGTAATCTGAGCCACCGGCTGTACTGCCGCCACCGCCATCTCCTGTAGCCTAGAAAACTTGGGTTTGATATGCCCCAACTCTCTGCAGTGTAAGCACACCCGCGCATTCCGAGCCTTGTTCCTCTTGGGACAGCTCACCACCCGGTGATCCATGCTCCCACACCCGAAGCATCCCAAACCACTCTGACCACCCTGAATCAGTACGGAAGTGCTCTCCCACTTCTTCTTTTGTCCTAGCGCAGACTTGCCGCCCTTGCTCGGACCTACCTGCTATTGCGACCTCCTCTGTTGCACCACCACCTGCTCCCTCAGGTCATCTTCAATTGCCGCAACAATCTCAACCAACTCCTCCCTCATGGCGAACCTACTCACTCTACAGTGAGTCCTCAAATCCGGTCGAAATCCTCTCAAGAACCTCTTCACCTAGGCCTGCTCGTCCTCCATGCCTCTATCCGAATGAACTAGAAGTCAACTGAACTCCGCGTCTAACTCCCTCATTGACTGGTCACCCTGAGTCAACTACAGAAATCTCAACTCTAACCGATCCACCGCCGCCTGTGAGAAATACTTGGCATTAAACTCCGCCAAGAAGTCATCCTAGGCCATCTTTGCATGCACCCTCCTAGCCTCAACACCTCTCCACCAGAGATTTGCATCATCCTCTAGGTAATGAACTGCCATATCAACCTGATATCTCTCTGGACACCTGATAGAGCGAAAATTATGCTCTAGTCTCAGCTTCCACTCATCGGTCTCCTTAGGCTTGGCACCTCCCGAGAAAAATCCCATACCAATCCTCTGCATCTGCTCCATCATCCTAAGATAGGATGGGAGCTCCTCCGTGGTTAAACGAGATGTGTTAGTATTATCATAAATATCCAGTGAGACGGTTATCCCATCTACTTGGTTATACATAAGTAAAAGATACAATACCAGGATGAGCAAACAACAATGCACAACACGAACAATCAACGAGATTCAACACAACAACACGTGTCAATCGACACACAACCCCGATGTCGATCGATGCACCACTCGTGTGTCGATCGACGCACCATCGCAGTGTCTAGAGATCAAACCTATCCTCTCATGGATCGATTCGAAAACGCGACACATAGATCTCCTGCACAAAATCCACCAATACAAGCACGAATCCATATAAACAACACAATCAATCGCATCCTATCAATTCTTTTACACAGATAAGCCATGGTCACGCACTCACCTTGGTTCTGGAAAAGAAAAAGGAATGAACTACGAAGAACGCGAAGAACATGGATCTCCAATCCGAAATCCCTTCCTAATTCGCCAAGAACAAGCACCAACTTCGATCCCAAGAGCCTCACAATCCCACTAACGAGCTTTTAGGATCAAAAACAGAAGGAAATCAACAATGATTCTCCTTTCTCTCAAATTCTCTCTCAAAACTCTCTGGAAACTCACTGGAAACCTTCTGGAACTTTAAAAATCAACCCAAAACGCGACCCACCTCCTTTTATAGAGAAGTCCTAGGGTTTCCTCTTTAACCGATCCGCAAACCGGTAACTAAAATCGAACCAACCGGTTTAATTCCACCTTGCGTCGATCGACGCACCACCTTTGCATCGATCAACTCACGACCAAAATCTCTAATTTTGGTTAGCGGTCGTTACATTTTAAAGCATAGATCTTCTCGAGAAAGTATTACTAAGCACCAATTAAGCAGAAAAGGCTTCTTGTATTAAGATATTGAGTGTAGAATTATAAAGATAACGCACCTTGTAAGTCTTTGACCTGTGTCCTTAGCAAAACCAGTTTCGTATAAGGATACTTGTAAAATGAATGACTTGAATAAAACTTAATATATTTCGGACAGATCAGTTCCGGATATGTGATCTTATTTTTTTCAAATATGTTCTTATCTTCCCGACAACATATCCGCACACATTTCAATCTCTCTCCTCTGTTTTGTTATTTATTAAAGTAAGCAATCTCTCCGCTGGGTGTAGGTGGATTAGGCCAGTCACCGAGATCATCCGAGCCCGCCTTAGGCCACTCATCTAGGTCCTTCTAGAAATGGAAAGAGGCTGCAATGGTGGCAAACAAGCTATAGTCTTGCTATTATGATGTGACAAAGGTTTAAACGATCAGCTGGGCATCTTAAACTTAGACCAAAACTATTCGCACACATGATGGTCAGATGCTACTCCTCACTCTCAGGAACTTGTTATGCAGAACAAGACGCAAACTGCCAGAACATTCTCTTGGTCACAGAAGAGCCTCATCATTCTCCATGGCATCCTCTCTTCCCAACATCTAATCATTATCCCAAAATGGACTAAAAACTATATTTATTCCTTACAATATCTACCGTGAAACCAATTTTTGTAATGGATGTTTGCTTGACCCATTGACTTTTTAATTCAGTGATGGTTAAATCCACAGATGTAACAATAATCATTAAAGCCTGACGAATCCAACAGTCTATTTGGACTAAACCCCTAAACATACCAAAATAGGGATTTGGAGCAGGAAGGGAGGAGAACCCTAGAATAAATGCTCACAATAAACCTAGTATTGGATCAAAACGACATAGCCAAACTGCAGAAAAAGCAAAACACATACCGACATCAAACCTGACAAATTCGGGTTTGCTAATTAAGCTCATCACATTAAGAAAAAACAATGATTCGAGATTTCAGCTTTATTTTTTTTGCAAGAAAGAGTTGCATTATGGTTTATAACTTTATATAGATGTTAGATAAAACTATAAATATATCAGTGAAAGTAAACATGTAGACATTTAACTTCTACACAATCTATAGACATTGAAAGTTAATTATATCAAAACCACCCACTTTCCATCAAGTTACAAGGAAGACTACCTTTTACTTCTACTCCATAGAGCCACATATAAAGGAAAAGAGGTCATACACTTGAATAAGGTTGATGCGCTCCTCCTCTCAAGAGATCATACACTTGGAGTTAGTCACAAGTTGGAGAGCTAACAAGAAGAGAAACATGCATATGATGGAGAATAAATTAAAGAGATAGAAAGAAACTGTAGGAGAGACGTTAATATTTTCAAGAAAGATTACTCATGGATTATGATTGAGACTTGAAAGGTATTATGAATCTATTTGTAAGAAATTTTGAGTTAAAGATTTGATACTCCTTAGTGAAGACTTGTAAATTGGAAAATGCATCATTCTCAACGGTAAAAGATTGACCATGAAATTATACCAAAGAAGGATCTCCTCTATGGTAATTCCACTCAAAATCAGCATCACGAGACTCGATTTTAGACATAAATCCACAAAGTTTTAGTCAAGTTGTATATACCTTCGACGGTGGCGGCAATGGTGTCATGAGCCTCGGAGACGACTCGTTCACCGCGAGCGTATCTAGATATGTGATTCACCCCTGACTCGTCGACTGAGTCACCAAACTCGGCGAAGCCTTGTAACCTCTTGGTTCCATTAACTTGACTGGAGAAATCCGGCTTCCTGCCGACGGAACCAATCGAAGATGCGATCGGAAAAGTAAACACACGGCTTACGGTGACAGAATCAACCAAAGACGCCATTGAAGCGACTAGAGATTTGTAGTGGTTGAGAGAGGTTTATCATTGTAACTGTTGAGGTTGATGAGTTAGAATCAGATGATCGATTGGAGAAAATGAGAAGTAACCTTTATGATATTGATCATTCTGCACTTTAATGTAACGTAGCAATTGAACCCTCGAAAGAGAGAGGGACAGAAGCAGCGAATCTGTGGGACCATGTCCTCAATTGTCCTTCTAACTTAGAAATCAATTCTTCACTAGCCTTATGTAGTCTTAATGACCTTGTGAAATAAAAATAAAGATGGAAAAGAAAATAAAATTCATATGGATCCCACATCTCCCCCACTTGACCCGTCGATTCTCTTCTCCTCATGTCCTCAAATGTCCTTCTAACATAGAAATCAATTCTTCACTAGCCTTATGTGGTCTTAATAACCTTGTAAAATAAAAATAAAGATGGAAAAGAAAATAAAATTCATATGGGTCCCACATCTCCCCCACTTGACCCGTCGACTCTCTTCTCCTCTTCCTTCTTCGGCCGTTCCTCTTCCTCTTCCTCTGGAATCTATCTGGAATCTACCATTAGCGTCCGACCAAGCTTTGGAAAATTGGATTGAGGTCCGATTTCTTGTTCTATTTCGCCACTGAAAGTCATAAATTATGTAATAAAGATAATGTGAAACCATAATTTTGTAAATTAATGGAATTAAGCATTTAGTTGATTTCAATGCCGTTTGTTCTTGAATGCTCATTCCAATCATTCTCGTTTTTTCTTATAGTCGATCTGGGTTGAATTGTCGATCTGGGTTGTAGTAACACTTGAATTAAACTGAATTGACTAAATCGTGTAACTTGTATAACTTGGTATAACTTGCTAAACTTGGGTGACTGGATTTCGGTACAACTTGGTATAACTCGGTATAACTTGTTAAATGACTAAATCGTGCAACTTGTATAACTTGGTATAACTGTTGATAATTAAATCGTGCAACTTGTATAACTTGGTATAACTTGTTAAATGACTAAATCGTGCAACTTGAATAACTTGGTAAAACTATTGATAATTAAATCGTACAACTTGGTATAACTTGTTAAACTTGGCTTACTGGATTTCGGTACAACTAGTATAACTTTGTATAACTGTTGATAATTAAATCGTACAACTTGTATAACTTGGTATAACTTGTTAAACTTGGCTTACTGGATTTTGGTACAACTTGTATAACTTGGTATAACTTGTTAAACTTGGCTTACTGGATTTCGGTACAACTTGTATAACTTGGTATAACTGTTCAAAATTAAATCGTGCAACTTGGTATAACTTGAAAAAAAAGAACAACTTGGTATAACCAAATCTAATTTGGCCTTCTATTGAATTTCAGGGGCGCATTGAGTAATAATCCTCACATGAAGATTGTTTTTGATTTTGGGGGATATTATTTGAAAAAAGGAAATGAAAATAAATGGATTTCAAGTCAAATTCATCAATTTTTTAGATTGGAGAGATCGTACGAAGACGTCACTTATTCATATTTGGTGAATAAAATATGTTTAAAGACAAAGGTTGATGAAGCTACGACTAAGCTGAAATTGAGTTACGTTGCAGATCCAGTGGACCGAACGATACCACTATATATCTTCGATGATGATGATGTTGTATCATTTTTGGAAATGAATGAAGATAAATTCTATGTTTTGCATGTGGAAGTTGTCAATGATAAGGAGCATGAGCGTGAGCATGATCGAGGAAGTTTATTTGTTGGAAGTAATGATGAGGTGAATACAAGTGGGACATGTTTGTAACGTTGGGGCCACCATTGTTATCTATGACGAAGAACCAAAAAATATAGATAACTATGAAACAGTTGAAGGTGATGCAACCCCGACTGTAAATATAGAATGGGAAGATGGGTTGAATCTGAATATACATCAAGAATTTCCAAGTAAGAATGCAGTGAGAGATGTAGTTGAGGCAGCGGCGCACAAAAACTGTTTTGAGTTTGATATAGTGAAGTCGAATAAGGAGTTGTTTCTGGTAAAATGTTGTGAACGTAAAAAAGGTTGCAAGTGGTTTCTTCGAGCTGCGAAAGATATGCTGTCAGACAATTTCTCGGTCAGAACGTACCACAAGATGCATACATGCTCGCGGTCAACTACGAGTACAATGCGAAACAGCACGATTGGTTGCATCTGTATTACGAGAAGATTACCCATGTTCGATACAGACTCCAGCTCCAAAACATCTCATCCCTTTGGTTCAGTCAAGACTTGGTATTAAAGTCGGATATTCGACCGCAAATAGAGGAAAAAAACTAGCTGCTGCTGATGTTCGCGGTACTCCAAAGGATAGCTATAAGAATGTGTATTCTTATTTGCACATGTTGGAGAAGAAGAATCCCGGTACAGTTTCATATGTTGAACTGGATGAGAAAAAGAGGTTTAAGTACCTATTTTTTGCTTTGGGTCCTTGCATTGAAGGCTTCCAAGCCATGAGGAAGGTGATCATTGTGGATGGCACATGTATTACTAATAAGTTTGGTGGAGTGCTTATAGTGGCTACAGGTCAAGATCCAGATCATCACCATTATCCGGTTGCTTTTGGTGTAGTTGATCGTGAGAAAGATGCAAGTTGGACCTGGTTTTTCGAAAGGTTGAAAAGAGTTGTACCAGATTGTCCTGAACTGGTGTTTTGTTCTGACAGACATCAAAGCCTCATCAAGTCCATAAGTGCAGTGTACCCTTTGTCTCACCATGGGTATTGTATTTATCATTTGTCTCAGAATGTTAAATTGAGCTGCAAAAACGTCAATAGAGATTTGGTTGCAAAAACTTTTATGGAGTGTAGTAGGGCTTACACAGAGCCTGAGTTCCTGAACCTCTTTGCTGCGTTCGTAAAAAAATATCCGAACGCAGGTGCGTATCTGAAGAATAGTGTTGGACATGAGAAATGGGCAAGGTGTTATTTTCCCGGGGTAAGGTACAATATAGATACAACTAATAATGTTGAATCGATTAATGGTGTTTTTGTACAAGCGAGGACATATGCATTGTTGCCAATGATCGATGCGATTGTTGAAAAAGTTAGTGAATGGTGGAACAAGCATAGAAAGATGTCCGTGGAGACACCGGAAGGGCAGAAGCTAGTTCCGTATGTTGAGAAATTGATGCACAGACGATGTATGGAAGCAAAGCTATTACCAGTGACTGAGATAAACTTGTATTTTCTTGAGTTCAAGGTGACTGCAGTTGATGGAAGTAGTTATGTGGTTGATCTGAAGAATAAGACATGCGATTGCAAGTGTTTTGATATTGACAAATATCCGTGCGTGCATGCTATAGCTGCTGCCATGGCAGCAAAGAGTAGCACAGGTACGGAGTTCCCATTGCATGGATTTTGCTCGAAGTATTACTGGATGAAGCAGTGGACATTGGCCTATGCGAAGTCGATATATCCAGTTCCTAGTATGGATATGTGGACGGTGCCTCAGGATGTGCGTGATTTGATTGTCCATCCAAAGGAGTATGTGAAAAAGAAGGGAAGAAAATGAACTAGGAGGTTTCCATCAACCGAAGAACAAGGACGTCGGAAATCAAGATCATCTTCCGTTCCTCAGTCATCTTCCATTCCTCAGTCGTCTTCGGTGCATGAGTCGTCATCTGTTCAACAACCGGGAAACTTTGCTGATCGTTGGTTTAATTGTGGAGTGTAATGAATATTGATGGTTTTATCTTTGTATAACTAAGTACAACTTGTTTCGTACTTGTCCAACTAGACTTGTGATATTCTTGTGATATTAATCTTCATCTTTTTCATTTACTTATTAGACTATTGTTAGATGTTGTTTTAAAATAAGGGTTTTAAAACTAATTTGTTTAATTTATATTAAAATAATTATTTTCTAATTTTTGTTTAGTTTATATTATTTAAAAAAAATAAAAAATGGCATATCATTAAATATATCATTGATTTATGCAGTAATAAATCATACCATTGATTTATTACATATTAAATTATATCATTGATATATTTAATATGTAATATATCATTGATTTATTAATTACTAAATTAAAAGTAATATTTATTTAAATAAAGTTATATTAAATCAAAAACTGATATATTTAGTTCAGTAAATATAAATTTTGAACATTTATTTTATATTCAAACTAACATTTGAGTACAAATAAATAATATAAATTTTGAACAATTGGATGTGTTACTTAGTTATAATATCTCATGTTAGACATTATATTTTAATGGTTATTTCCCATATGTTAACCACTCAAACTTCCAAAAGATCCTTACAATTATGTTTTGTCAAATATTATTCCACAAAACTGTTTCTATTATATCTAGATTACCATAAACCATATGTGCAACTACAAATGTTGTCATTAAACATGTGTACACCTAACATTTAAGAAACATTTCAAAAAGTACAACTTGCCGAAAATGGTACAACTGGTCAACCGTGTACAACTTGGCACACTTGGCAGCTACACACGTGCGAAAAAGCGACGCACACGTGAATGTCCTGAATATACTTTTTCAAAAATTGAAAAAATTCAAAAATCCCTCGAATCATAATCTTTTCCATTTCCGATTTTCAATTCCCGCACATCCTCCTCCAAGTGGGTTCTGATTTGGAGCTTTTCGATTTACAATTCCCGATTTTCTGAATTTGTTCTTTTCCTTTTTCCTATTTCTGATTTTCCGATTCCGTTTCCGTTTACTTTCCCTTTTCCGATTTTCATAAATCGAAATGAGCTGCAACTCTGAAGAAGCATCGACGAACACATATGGCACATTCTCTAAACGAATTAGGGTTCGTGGAATTCCAAAAGAGTGTCATTGCGGCTCCGTGATTGTTGAAAAAATTTCTGGGTCGGTATCGAATCCTTGTCGTCGGTACTACCGGTGTTTGTATGCTGCTCAAAGGAAAGTACTTCTCATAACTTGACTCAATTCACATGACCCGAATTCACATCTTCTTTACACTTTCACATTTGTTCAATAATTTATGTAGCTTGTGAACGATGGTCATGTCTTCAAGTGGGTTGACGAAGCATTTCTGGATGAGATAGAACAGTTGGACTTTCAAGTCAGTGTTCTTGAAGAAGAAGTTCTCCTCTTGAAGCAAGACCGTAAGAAAACGAGGACATTACTAATTCTATGTTCTTCCCTTCTTCTTCTTGGAACAATGATTATCAAGATTGTATAACTAAGAAATAATGATTATCAAGATGGTACAACTATGCAAGAACCCTATGTTTGTTTAACTATTTGTATTTGTGGAATTAGAAGTTGAATTGTGATTTTGGAACTTGAATTGTGGATTTGTTTTACTTCTAGAAAACATATTTTTTAGAAAACACAAGTTGTACCAAGTTATTCTAAAAAAACCCAAGTTGTTCCAAGTAAATCCATTCAAAAACAAAAACACAAAAAAAAAACGAGTTCAATCAAAGAGTTCAATCAAATAAAAGGAGAGGACAAACACCCTCTAATCCTTCTTCTGCCCTTCTAAAATCTTGTTGTGCTGCCTAGTACCAATAGGACTCCTAATCACAACGGTACTTCCCTTCTTCTTCCCCTTAGGTATATACTTCATCTTCTGCGTTGCTTCTGGTTGAACCGTCTTCCCTATACTCTGGACCTTGGTCGCTTGTGCTAGAACATCCGATGAAGCCTCAGCTGGAACCTCAGTTGTTGTCTTGCTCTTCTTCTCGTAAATCCTCGGTTGTACCTCGGTTGCACCAAGTTGTACCTGTTCATATATCATATATCATATATCAATGATTAATTACAGATTTTAAGGTTGCACCAAGTGGTTACCGTTGCTTGTGGTGGAACATCTGATAATGCCTCATCTGCTCTCTTTCTCTTCCTCACAAATGTCCTATATTCTATGGACACAGCCGAATCAGGTTGTACCTTAGGTTCACCAGGTTGTACCTGTTCCGCAATAGGTTGTACTTCTTTGGTTGCAGTAGGTTGTACCTGTTCTTCAGTAGGTTGTACCTGTTCTTCAGCAGGTTGTACCTATTCTTCAGCAGGTTGTACCTGTTCTTCAGCAGGTTGTACTTCTTCGGTTGTACTAGGTTGTACCTGTTCATATATCAGATATCATTTATCATTGATTTATTACTGATTTTCAGGTTGCACCAAGTTTTACCTGTTCCGCCTCAGATTGCATCAGACTATCATCAGGTTGTACCTCAGTTGCATCAGGTTGTACCTGTTCATATATCATACATCATATATCAAATATCATTGATTTATTACTGATTTTCAGATTGCACCAAGTTGTACCTGTTCCGCCTCAGATTCCAGGGTTGCATCGGGTTGTACCTCGGTTGTATCAGGTTGTACCTCGGTTGCACCAGGTTGTACCTGTTCTTCACCAGGTTGTACATGTTCTTCAGCAGGTTGTTCCTCTTCAAAGTGAGGGTTATAGTCATTATACCCACGGTTATACTCATCCTCTTCTCTTTCTAACCTCAGAGATGATTCAATTGCGGAGACTCTCGTACCAAGGCCTTCAATCTTCATATTCAGTTCGGAAAACATTTTTTCCAGCTGTCCCTTTAGCGCAACCAATTTATTTCTCCACTGATAAGGAGCATCTGCAGGCGTAGTAGGAGCATCCGCATACATAGTCTCAGGAGCATCCACATGCGTAGTCTCAGGAGCATCTTCGAGCATAGTCTCATCCCGAATAACACCGCTGAAACCCACAGAATCATCATCATCATCACCCACATCAAGAACTAATCCTCTGGCGGTTACATCTTCAATGTAGATATCTCGAGACCATACTGTCTTCTTCTCAGTGAGAATAAGCCTCGTCCACCCATCAGCCAACCCATCATCATTATCGTCCCACCCCTTTTCGATATCCATGATTTGGTGCAAGATACGCCTCTCACGGCTGGATGGAGTTAGGATACCCTGAATATCCTGAGAAAATTAATAAAGGCAAATTAAAACCTACTGAGTTGATAAAAAATATAAAACAATTTTGCAATATAAACGGATTACTAACCTTAGTTGTACCAAGTTGGACATTGATGTCCTTAAGAGAAAAGCCTTTCAACTTGCCGGATTTGAACTTCATCTTGCACATACGAGGACAGCTTTTGTGTGCAGGAACAACTTCAATGCAACTATTCTTCAGGGCATGAATGACCTCAAACGCAAGATACTACACATCATCACACAAAAATCCAAGTTATACTTAGTAAGATAAGCTAAGTTATACCAAGTTATACCTAATTATACAAAATCAATTTGAGTTATACTAAGTTATAAATTTTTAAAAACTTACCTCCAGCGGGATAATGAAGCTAGGAAAGATCCACTGTCCTCTCACATCCCCTTCGTAGTGGTCCATAACATGAAAGATGTCTTTCAGGTTCTGCTCAAATGCCTCCCGTCCCCACGGATATGTTAGGCACGCATCCAGATCTCCAACCGCTCTAATAAAAAAAGGGTGGACAGAGGTAGCTTGCTTCCCTCCCTTTCATTTCCCGATAAGAACGCTGCACAGAAAATACAGCACTGCCATCTGCAACCGATCCTTAGAAGGTTCCATCATTGAGAATAGCTTCTCCTTCACTTTTTCCCGAGTTATTGTTGCCCCCACCCCAAAATGAGTACCAACAAACTTGGTCCCACCAAAAGTCTCTTTGTTAGCTGGATAGTTATGGCAATACAATCCAGACATAAGTGTCATTTCCCTTAGAGAATACTGGATGGGTAATCCGTTCACTATGAACCACACTTCCTTTGTCTTCGCTAACTTGGCGGTGCGAAGAAAAAGCATCCACATGCCCATCAACTTATGATTGGCGGACTTGGGCATATGGAATAGATGTTTGAACTGTGGGTGAGTGAGGAACCATGACATCTCATCCTTTGTAAGATGGTCTTCAAGGAGTTTGACCGTCTCTTTAATACCACTTAGCCGAAATCTTACACTGCTTTGTATATTTCGATGGTGGAAAGTACATCTCCAGCTTTCGTTCTAACGTCACAGCCTCGTTAGAATCCTGCAATCAAAACATGTTGTAACAAAATTAACAAAGTTAATCCTTTTAGTTTTCCGGAATATATTACAAAATCTAACAAGTTATACCAAGTTATACTTTTTGTTTCCGAATTCAATTCCAAGATGTACCTTAGTAAAACTAGCAGGTTATACTAAGTTATATATGTTATAACTTGTTATTTAACAAACTACTAAGTTACAAACACTAGCAAGTTATACCAACATTTACCAACTTTTATTTCCGGATTGAATTCCAAAATGTACCTTAGTAAAACTAGCAAGTTATACCAAATTATCTAACCATTCAAAAATTTACAAAACTTGCAAGTTATACCAAATTGCACTTAGTTGGCCACAGTAATGAGTCATACCGTGGAATGGCTAGAGTCCGACACAGTTTGTTCTGATTCATTTACAAGTGGTTCACTGTCATTCGAACTATCAGAGACTACGACTTCATGTTGGCTTTGAGATGTTTCACCAACATAACTTGCATTCTTCGTGCGCGCCATTTATCTTCAAAAATCCAAACAAACCCAACATTATAACTTTCGAAATCGGTTAAGCATTTTAACCTAATTTCATCGCGAATTCTACTCGGTTAAGATATAATGCATTAAAAAGCAAACAAACCCAACATTATAACGGAGAACTTTCGAAACGGTTAAGCATTTTAACCTAAATTCGGACTTACCTTGGTTGTACTTGGTTGAACTTGCTAAAAAAGAAGAAGCGAAGAGAGGGAGAGTTGAAGGAGATGTTGTCGCGGACTTGTGTTTTTCTTTTCAAAAGAAGTTGCTTCGATTTAGGGTTAAAGAGGAGAGGGATAGTGGAATTCGAATTAAACGGGTTTGGGTTTGGATTGATCGAATTCGCTTGGTTGTACTTGGTTGTACTAGGTTGAATTTGAAGAACGAGGGAGTTGTTCGCGGAACGAGGGAGTTATTCGCGGATTAGATTTTTTTAAAATGAAGTGACTGTCGGGTTAAGGAGGAGAAGGTCCGATTCGGGAGAGTGGATCCAAATTCAGGTGGTTGGATCCGTGAAAGGGTGATTTCATTAAGGGTTTTTTCGTATTTTTCCAATTTTTCGATTTTAAAACATAAAAATTAAATCAAAAATAAAATGATTTTTTAGAGGGTTATATTAGAACTGAAATCAAGTTTGAGGGCTATTTGAAGACATCCTCCGAATCTGTGAGTGACGGTTAAGATGTTCAAGATTTTTTTTTCCCGTGTTGAGCATAGAGGCCAGCATAGGGGTGGGCAAATAAACCGATTTCCGAATAACCGAACCGATCCGAACCGAAAATTCGGTTTCGGTTCAGATTCGGTTACCTTAAATTAACCGGTTAGATAGTATGTGCCTAAGATATCGGTTTCGGTTCGGTTTTGGTTATTAACCAATAACCGAAAAATATCCGAAGTAACCGTCCATTAATACAATTATATAATTACATATCATATATACATAATACATATATCATATATATATATATATCAGTTTTGTTCGGTTTATTCAATTTTTTCATGGTTAATTTGGATAAAACAACCGAACCGAACCGAACCGATTTTGGTTTCCAAATTAATATTCGAACCGAACCGAACCATTGAGTAACTGAACCAATCTGAACCGAAGATTCTTAAATATCCGAATGGTTAGTATATTGTTATATCCAAACTAACCGAAACCGAACATAACCGAACCGTAACCGAATGGTTATCCGAATGCCCAGCCCTAGCCACATGTCCTCAATCCTAGAGAGTGCTGCCTCTTATTATAGTAGATATGTACAAAATACATTTAACTATATCAGTTTCTTATTTTTCAACATTTATTAAATGACGTCAGATTTTCTAAATATAACCGGTTCAAAATACTTTATTTTAAAAAATTATTAGTTTTGATATATGTTATATATATTTTTAGATATAATTGGCGCATAATAATCGTTATCTATATTTGGCGCGTAATAGTTATTAGCTATAATTAGCATGCAATATTAAAATTCGTTATTTATTGGTATTTGTACATATTTTTTAAATACAATTGAATATGCACAATTATGTAAAAGTAGTAAGATAGACGAAATTGGGGTATAGTAATTTACTAAAAAAGAACAACATTTAAAAGAAAAAATAAACTATGAATTTTTCAGTGGTGATAAAAAGCGTAAAAAGTTGTTTTTGTTTAAAAAAAAATCTTGGGTAGCTAACGTCATTAAACCATCAAGCCTTTAAATATCACCCTTCGGTTGTAGAGTTTCTCTCATAAACTAAAGTGCTTTCTTTTCTTTTCTTTTCTTATAATAAGAGAGTTTGAGATTTGTTTTCATAAGAAATACTATGTTTAATGGGTTAGGAGATAACGTTAACAAAAACAAGAGAATTGCTTTCAATCTCAATCTCGAATCCGAACCCGAACTTGATGATGACGAGAACTATTCTATTTGTATCGAGCCTCTTGGCAATAAGAACAATGATCGAATTGTTGTGAAGCTGTGTTTTCAGCACGAGTTTCACCTTGGTAATTTTCTATTTTTGTGTAGTGTGAACGAGTACCAAATATTCTTTGTTTTGTTTTAAATGAAACTTTTTTGTTTCGTTTGCAGATCTTTATATAATTTCACAAATCTTGTACATATAGTGTGTTTTGTAGTTAGTTTTTTTATTATGACATATATGATCTAAGTCATGCTTTGAGAGAATTGTTGTTATGAGATATTGAATTAAGATACATGATCTCTCTTCTTAACTCTCCACCTTGTTTATTTGATACATCATCCATTAACTCAAACCTTTATTCAAAAATTAATAACATGATATGTGTTTTTGTATATATCAAGTTTTGGTTTTCATACGTGATATCTAACAAACGAATTTTGTTGACATGTTTCTACAGATTGTATTGGTTGTGCTTTTAATGCGAAATACAAGATGGAATGTCCAAATTGTAGGAATGTTGAACAAGGTCAATGGTTGTATGCAAGTGGCCCTCCAAATCAACATTTCATGCTTGACGACGATATGGTTGATGATGAGTATGATAATGAACAAGAAGAACTACCACCAATTGATCTTGGATCCTTCCCTAACTTGGTTCCACCGACCATGCCCATAGGTAGTTTATTTATAACGCCTCGACCGCCGTCGAGCTATCAGTATGCAGAGAAAATCCTCATCCCCTCGAGAGAAATCCTCATCTCTCAATAACATACAGGGGAAATCCTCATCCCCTCAGGAGAAATCCTCATCTCCTAATGGGCCCCGCGCCCACTCTCGGCCCGTGGGCCCACCCCTCTCTGACGGTCGGTGCGTTTGTCCGGGAGGCTCGAAAGACTTGTTTACTAACCCTGCAAATCACCACGTGATCTTTCCCCGTGTTTTGTCCTCACTCACACAGTACTGGAAATGACTTCCCATTAGGTCAGCCATCCTTAAATTGCTCCAGCTCAAGCACGCTTAACTTTGGAGTTCTCTCTGGATGTGTGACGGAAAAGATAAGTGCACTTTGGTGATATAGGTAGTCGAATCAATTCTCTTAACCCTCTTCGCATGCACCATATATTTCAGAAACTGGGATGTTACAATCACCCCCACTAACTGATCGCAACGTCCTCGTTGCGCACCAGGATCGTTACCCCCGATAGTGTGACTCACACACTCGTCAGGGTTCGCTCTGATACCAAACTGAAACGACCCGACCCAAAAATTTAAAATTTTTCCTTTCAGATTATTATCATCACAGATAATAATCCTCAATTGGATCAATACAACATGCGGAAAACATAAAACAATTAAACCAATTCAATCAATTCAATAATCACATACTTATTAAATCTAACCGGTTCAATTCAACAATCCAAACAATAGCCACTAACCAATAACCAATAAACCAACTAACTACAATTCAGAATTCACTAGCAACCTAGCAATTCTACAACAGCACACCGCCATACGAGACCCTAGATCATCTCTCCTTCCTGGCCATGATTCCACGATCACATTTTTTCTTTACCTGCAACACATGGCAAAAAGAGTTGCGTGAGTATTATCACAAATACTCAGCGACGCGGTCAACCCGTCTACAGGTTATTTATATACAGACATAAATGAGAGATACAATACCAGGATGAGCATACAATCAAGCATACATGAAACAACCAATCACGAACCACTGCTGAAGCACTGTGTCGATCGACACAACCACTAGGAGTTGATCGACATACAACTCTGTGTCGATCGACACACCACCATGGTGTCGATCGATAGACTGCCCCGTGTCGATCGACACACCACCCTGGTGTCGATCGACACGACATCGCAGAACCCAGGAAACGAGCTTATCCTCTCATGGCTCGAATTCCCAAGCGATATGTTGAATCCCTGCACGATTCCAAGCACTAAACCCACAGAAAACAACCCAACAACACAAGCAAACGCATTCCATCAAATCCTCATGTCTATATAACCCACGATCACGAACTCACCTCGACAAAGGATTGAAAAGAAGAAGGACACGAAGAACGATCGCGAACAACCTCTGATTTCCTTTTCTTAACACGAAAATCTCACTCTCAATCCTCTCACGTTTCTCCAATCCCAAGAACAAGCCCCCACGATCAATCCTTCACCAGAAACCCTCAATCTCTCCAAAACTCTCCCAAATCCCTAAATTTCTGATTTCTTATCAACAAAAACGGCCAGAACACTGTTTCTGCCTTTTATATCGAAATCTAGGGTTTTCCTTAACTAGCCCACCAAATCGGACAATTAAACCGAACCTGCCGGTCTAATTTAACCCCGTATCGATCGATATACACCACTCGTGTCGATCGACATACACCACCCGTGTCGATCGACATAACACCCAAAACCCGACTTCTCCTAAGTCCAAAACACACATGTCGATCGACACACCACTCTATGTCGATCGACACCCACCAAAAATTCACTTTTTGGTTCACGGGCGTTACAATTCTCCCCCACTAACACAGATTTGACCTCGAATCACGCAACACCGCCACACTACGGTCTCAACCGCCTGACCCGCACCCGGCCAGTATCCTTCGAGATCACACTCGAATCCCACAACCCGTCCTGCTAAGGCTAACACTCTCGCCTAACATTCAACCAGATTCACCCGGAACACCAACGATGCACGCCCCATGGTCCGGATTAGGGCTGCCCGATTGACCGTCCAACAATCAAACAAGAACATGTCCGACCAACCGTTGACCCCGCATTGGACCAAATGATCGTACAACAATCAAACAAGAACATGTACGACCATCGACATAACATATGCTACCAGGATTGTCCGAACCGAACCAGACTCCAGTAATAACCCCAGACTCGATGTCCACAACACACCCTGGCCCTCAGCCAGCACCACTCGTGATCACACCTGATCCCCGAATTCTACTAGGCTCATACTAGCCTCGTTGCACCGTCTCACCACGGCTGCAATCCTGACCCCACTCGGTCAGCACCACCTGAGATCCACTCCCGATCCCTGAAGTTCATCCAATCCCATACTCACGACCACGCTCAGACGCTACTGCTCATATCTCATACTCATATACATGTACACCACACTCACTCACAGGATCGTCACCCCTTGAGCTACGTGTGCATGGACCCACTCGTCCCCTAGAGAGAACCACCATCCCTCAAAGTACATGTAAGGAACCCACTCGTCCCCTAGAGAGAACCACCAACTCTCGAGTATATGCAGGAACCCACTCGTCCCCTGGAGAGAACCACTATCCCTCAGTATGCAGGAAACCCACCCGTCTCCTTGAGCAATACTCTGATACATGCATCATGAGTACCTGTCGACTGAAATCACCTCTCCTGGTCATCCGAAACAACCCAATCACCAGGGTGTTTCGCAAAGTCCCTGGAAAAGACGATTCTAACTCACATAAAACCTCTTTTCCAAACTCTCCCTAGGATATAGACAAGTTCTAATGCGCATAGAGCTTACATTTCCAGCCCCTCCTGGAACATGTACAACCTCATTTCCAGCCATTCCTAGAACATGAACGATCTCATTCTAGCCACTCCTAGAACATGAACAATCTCATTTCCAGCCACTCCTGGAACATGAACAATCTCATTTCTAGCCACTTCTAGAACATGAACGATCTCTAAGCCGCATAAAACTTCTATTCCTAGCAATGCTAGCCGATAAGCAAGCTCTAACTCACATAGAACTTCTATCGCTAGACCCCCACATGACCTACCAGTCATCTCAAACCATGACATCACTAGTCATCTTATAAGAACACACGTCTTAACCACACATTTAATAAGACAAACTCATCTTATTAAATCTAAAAATGTATACTCGTTACAACATCAAACGAAATACATAACATCCACATTGCAACATGCTAAAACAGACTTTGAAACCAGAAAAAGAACTCAAGCCACCGCTTGCTTCTCGAACCACTTCGAGAACTTCCTCTTCATCGATGCTTCTGGTTCCCAAGTCTCCTCCTCAATACCGTCACAGTCCCACACGACTCTCACCAACGGTATACTCTTCCGGCGCAGAACCTTGACCCTCCTCTCGAGAATCCTCACATGCCTCGCCGCCAACGTCATGTTGGGCTAAAGATCCTCCGGAATCCTAGCCAACACCTCCTCAGACTCATGTAGACACTTCCGCAGCATCGAAACAGATTGACTTGGCGTCGGGTTACCATCAGATTCTGATCGATGAGGCGGATGTTCGGAAGACGGCATTCAGGACGAGGTACGGGCATTATGAGTTTGTGGTGATGCCGTTTGGGTTAACAAATGCCCTAGCAGCGTTCATGCGGTTGATGAACGGGGTGTTCCAGGAGTATCTGGACATGTTCGTGATCATCTTCATAGATGATATCCTGGTATATTCGAGGAGTCCGGAAGAGCACGAGGTGCATTTGAGGTTGGTTTTGGAGAAGCTGCGGGAGCAGAAGCTTTATGCGAAGTTGAGTAAGTGCAGTTTGTGGCAGCGAGGGATGAGCTTTCTTGGCCACGTTATGTCAGCAGAGGGGGTTTCTGTAGATCCGGCTAAGATTGAGGCTATCAGAGGTTGGCCTAGACCGAGGAGTGCCACCGAGATCAGGAGTTTTCTTGGGTTGGCGGGTTATTACCGGAGGTTTGTCAAGGGGTTTGTGAGTATGGCGCAGTCGATGACGAAGCTGATAGGGAAGGCTGTTCTGTTTGTGTGGTCTTCAGCTTGCGAGAAGAGTTTCGGGAAGCTGAAGGAGATGCTGACTAGTACACCGGTTTTGGCGTTACCCGAGCCGGGTGAGCCGTATGTGGTGTATACAGATGCTTCAGGAGTTGGTCTGGGATGTGTGTTGATGCAGCAGGGGAAGGTTATTGCGTATGCTTCGAGGCAGTTGAGGAAGCATGAGTGCAATTACCCTACCCATGATCTGGAGTTGGCTGCGGTGATTTTTGCACTTAAGATTTGGAGGTCTTATCTGTATGGCGGGAAGGTGCAGGTATTCACAAACCACAAGAGTCTGAAGTATTTCTTCACTCAGCCAGAGCTGAACCAGAGACAGAGGCGCTGGATGGAGTTAGTCGCAGACTATGACCTAGAGATTGGGTACCATCCGGGTAAGGCTAACCTGGTTGCAGATGCGTTGAGTCAGAAGAGAGCAGCTTCGGATCAGGAGCGAGATATGGAGGCTCTGGTGAGCGAGATCAGCACGTTGAGGTTGTGTATGATCTCACAGGAGCCGTTGGGGTTAGAGGCAGCTAACCAAGCAGATCTGTTGAGCAGGGTTCGGGTTGCTCAGAAGAAGGATCAGAGTTTGATTGATACTTCTCAGGCGGCCGGTTCAGAGTATATGGTCTCAGCGAGTGGGATGATACTGGTGAACAGGCGGGTTTGTGTACCCAAAGACGAGGATCTTAGGCAAGAGATCCTGAGGGACGCTCATTCGAGCATGTTGTCGATTTATCCGGGAGCGACCAAGATGTATCATGACCTAAAGCGGTATTATCACTGGGTCGTGATGAAGAAGAATGTAGCTAGCTGGGTTGCAGCGTGCAACGTGTGTTAGCTGGTGAAGGCTGAGCATCAAGTTCCGAGTGGTATGTTGCAGAGTTTGCCCATTCCAGAGTGGAAGTGGGATATGATTACCATGGATTTCATGACGGGGTTGCCGGCGTCACGAACTTTTGATGCGATTTGGGTTATTGTGGATCGTCTGACCAAGTCAGCACATTTTCTGGTCATCAAGAAGACTGATGGAGCGGTAGTTTTGGCTAGGAAGTATGTGCGGGAGATTGTGAGGTTGCACGGAGTGCCAGCGAGTATTGTGTCAGACCGGGATCCTAGATTTACTTCAGAGTTCTGGAGGGCATTTCAGGCAGAGATGGGCACTAAGGTGCATATAAGTACAGCGTACCATCCTCAGACAGATGGGCAGTCAGAGAGGACGATTCAGACATTGGAGGATCTGTTGAGGATTTGTCTGCTTGATTATGGTGGTCATTGGGTGGATCATCTGAACCTGGTTGAGTTTGCCTTATTAAATGTGTGGTTAAGACATGTGTTCTTATGAGATGACTAGTGATGCCATGGTTTGAGATGACTGGTAGGTCATGTGGGAGTCTAGCGATAGAAATTCTATGTGAGTTAGAGCTTGCTTATCGGCTAGCATGGCTAGGAATAAAAGTTTTACGCGGCTTAGAGATCGTTCATGTTCTAGGAGTGGCTAGAAATGAGATCGTTCATGTTCCAGGAGTGGCTGGAAATGAGATTGTTCATGTTCTAGGAGTGGCTAGAATGAGATCGTTCATGTTCCAGGAGTGGCTGGAAATGAGGTTGTACATGTTCCAGGAGGGGCTGGAAATGTAAGCTCTATGCGCGTTAGAACTTGTCTATATCCTAGGGAGAGTTTGGAAAAGAGGTTTTATGTGAGTTAGAATCGTCTTTTCCAGGGACTTTGCGAAACACCCTGGTGATTGGGTTGTTTCGGATGACCAGGAGAGGTGATTTCAGTCGACAGGTACTCATGATGCATGTATCAGAGTATTGCTCAAGGAGACGGGTGGGTTTCCTGCATACTGAGGGATAGTGGTTCTCTCCAGGGGACGAGTGGGTTCCTGCATATACTCGAGAGTTGGTGGTTCTCTCTAGGGGACGAGTGGGTTCCTTACATGTACTTTGAGGGATGGTGGTTCTCTCTAGGGGACGAGTGGGTCCATGCACACGTAGCTCAAGGGGTGACGATCCTGTGAGTGAGTGTGGTGTACATGTATATGAGTATGAGATATGAGCAGTAGCGTCTGAGCGTGGTCGTGAGTATGGGATTGGATGAACTTCGGGGATCGGGAGTGGATCTCAGGTGGTGCTGACCGAGTGGGGTCAGGATTGCAGCCGTGGTGAGACGGTGCAACGAGGCTAGTATGAGCTTAGTAGAATTCGGGGATCAGGTGTGATCACGAGTGGTGCTGGCTGAGGGCCAGGGTGTGTTGTGGACATCGAGTCTGGGTTATTACTGGAGTCTGGTTCGGTTCGGACAATCCTGGTAGCATATGTTATGCCGATGGTCGTACATGTTCTTGTTTGATTGTTGTACGATCATTTGGTCCAATGCGGGGTCAACGGTTGGTCGGACATGTTCTTGTTTGATTGTTGGACGGTCAATCGGGCAGCCCTAATCCGGACCATGGGGCGTGCATCGTTGGTGTTCCGGGTGAATCTGGTTGAATGTTAGGCGAGAGTGTTAGCCTTAGCAGGACGGGTTGTGGGATTCGAGTGTGATCTCGAAGGATACTGGCCGGGTGCGGGTCAGGCGGTTGAGACCGTAGTGTGGCGGTGTTGCGTGATTCGAGGTCAAATCTGTGTTAGTGGGGGAGAATTGTAACGCCCGTGAACCAAAAAGTGAATTTTTGGTGGGTGTCGATCGACACAGAGTGGTGTGTCGATCGACATGTGTGTTTTGGACTTAGGAGAAGTCGGGTTTTGGGTGTTATGTCGATCGACACGGGTGGTGTATGTCGATCGACACGAGTGGTGTATATCGATCGACACGGGGTTAAATTAGACCGGCAGGTTCGGTTTAATTGTCCGGTTTGGTGGGCTAGTTAAGGAAAACCCTAGATTTCGATATAAAAGGCAGAAACAGTGTTCTGGCCGTTTTTGTTGATAAGAAATCAGAAATTTAGGGATTTGGGAGAGTTTTGGAGAGATTGAGGGTTTCTGGTGAAGGATTGATCGTGGGGGCTTGTTCTTGGGATTGGAGAAACGTGAGAGGATTGAGAGTGAGATTTTCGTGTTAAGAAAAGGAAATCAGAGGTTGTTCGCGATCGTTCTTCGTGTCCTTCTTCTTTTCAATCCTTTGTCGAGGTGAGTTCGTGATCGTGGGTTATATAGACATGAGGATTTGATGGAATGCGTTTGCTTGTGTTGTTGGGTTGTTTTCTGTGGGTTTAGTGCTTGGAATCGTGCAGGGATTCAACATATCGCTTGGGAATTCGAGCCATGAGAGGATAAGCTCGTTTCCTGGGTTCTGCGATGTCGTGTCGATCGACACCAGGGTGGTGTGTCGATCGACACGGGGCAGTCTATCGATCGACACCATGGTGGTGTGTCGATCGACACAGAGTTGTATGTCGATCAACTCCTAGTGGTTGTGTCGATCGACACAGTGCTTCAGCAGTGGTTCGTGATTGGTTGTTTCATGTATGCTTGATTGTATGCTCATGCTGGTATTGTATCTCTTTTTTATGTCTGTATATAAATAACCTGTAAACGGGATGACCGCGTCGCTAAGTATTTATGATAATACTCACGCAACTCTTTTTGCCATGTGTTGCAGGTAAAGAAAAAATGTAATCGTGGAATCATAGCCAGGAAAGAGAGATGATCTAGGGTCTCGTATGGCGGTGTGCTGTTGTAGAATTGCTAGGTTGCTAGTGAATTATGAATTGTAGTTAGTTGGTTTATTGGTTATTGGTTATTGGCTATTGTTTGGATTGTTGAAGAACCGGTTAGATTTAATAAGTATGAGATTATTGAATTGATTGAATTGGTTTAATTGTTTTATGTTTTCCGCATGTTGTATTGATCCAATTGAGGATTATTATCTGTGATGATAATAATGTGAAAGGAAAAAGTTTAAATTTTTGGGTCGGGTCATTTCAATGCTCTGTTACCACTTGTAACGCCTCGACCGCCGTCTAGCTATCAGTATGCAGGGGAAATCCTCATCCCCTCGAGAGAAATCCTCATCTCTCAATAACATACAGGGGAAATCCTCATCCCCTCAGGAGAAATTCTCATCTCCTAATGGGCCCCGCGGCCACTCTCGGCCCGTGGGCCCACCCCTCTCCGACGGTCGGTGCGTTAGTCCGGGAGGCTCGAAAGACTTGTTTACTAACCCTGCAAATCACCACGTGATCTTTCCCCGTGTTTTGTCCTCACTCACACGGTACTGGAAATGACTTCCCAGTAGGTCACTCATCCTTAAATTGCTCCAACCCAAGCACGCTTAACTCTGGAGTTCTCTCTGGATGTGTGACGGAAAAGATAAGTGCACTTTGGTGATATAGGTAGTCAAATCAATTCTCTTAACCCTCTCCGCATGCACCACATATTTCAGAAACTTGGATGTTACATTACCTGCACCACTCTATCGTGGTCCAATTGTATTCTCATATGGTCCGAGACAATTTGGTGAAAATGGAATAGCCATAAATCCTTGGTTTCCTCCATATGGTCTGAAACAGTTTCGGTACGATGGCTTTACGAGCTCTAATGAACTGAGGCTTGATATTTCCTTGGAGAATATGATGTTACGGAATCAGATAGCTCAAAGTGTGGCCATTCTTGCTGCTCATGAACGCAACATTAACTTACACCGTAGTATGGGAAGTTATGGTGGTGGCAAAAGCAGCCGTAGAAAAGGCAGAAGGAGAGGCAGAGAAAGTGGCAATGGCGGGGATAACAGTAATTTTAGTAAAAGTGGTTGATGTGTGTGGTGGAGTTTTTAAACGACCATATCTATTTGATCTAGTGGTTTAGCCCGTTGAATTGGTCAATCAAATAAAAACCACTGATATCTCTTTAAATTATTAAGTCAATATCTTTTGTTTTTTGGTCATCTGTTTAAGTTATAAGTATAATCTTATGGGTTTGGTTTGTTTAAATTATTAAATTAAAATATTCAAAACTATATTATTTAAATTATTAAGTTAAATATTTTGAGTTTGGTTTGTTAAAATTATTAAGTCAAAAATTTTGAGTTTGGTGAAATTGGATCGAATACAATAGTGGTTCGGTTGGTTAGACCCCGCAACTCAATCCAATTTTTTTGGTTTATTCCTAAAGTTGAACCGATCGGTTTTATTAAAGTTTTAATCCATCTATCTATTTTATATTAATAAAATCATAAATAAAGGTTTTAGAAGCTAATTGATAAACAAACAAAATCCAAATCTTAAATATGACTAAACCTTTATTAGCAAAAAAATTGTTATAACAAAAGTGGTGACACTCAAGAGCGAATGCATGGATTGACGCATGGTTGTGTATGAAAAAGCTTGTCGATCAGACAATTTGGCAGATTCATTTTGTCTACATTTACATATTAGTTATTTTTACGAATATAATTGACGAAAATTGCTAGAGATGCAAAAAGACCAAATTTGCTAAAGGCTCGATGGTATTATATATAAATCATTTCTTATATTTTAACAAACGTTACAGTGGCACATTGGTAGTAAGTTTGGTTTTGTCTAGTGAGTCATGAGTTTGAGTCTTCCATTTGCGTAATATATGTTTTTTTAATATATTTTTGCCATGTTTTTAACTTTTTTTTTGCCATGGAATCACCCTCTTATCTATTCCAATTTGTTTTTGTAACAACTTGTAATCCCTAAATTTTTCATTTTTATGAATGATGTTTACAATTTAGCGCAAAATTTTTTTTTTGTTTTGTGAAAATCGAAATGATGTCGTTTTCAATAAAGAGAAATTTCAAAAAGATTTTTTTATCGTTAATTTATTATATTATTCGAGTTAACGATGATCTATATATATATAAAAAAGGTGATTATAACTTTTTTTTTAATATACTATACCACACAAAAATTCTTAAATATTTATATTTAATGAAGAAATGCCATTCATTGCAGGTTATGACGCTGATGTATGTCCTCTTAGTTGACGTCATCAGTACTCTGTCTTCCTGATTACACATTTTTTCACTCATGGTATCATACGCACAAAAGTACTCGTGTAAGTCTGTTTAGTCTTCTCCGCAAGTCTTTTCGGAATGATTTTGGGACTACACCAACTAGTAAGCCGTATAATCAACAGAAAAATCAGCCCGGAGAAGTGGAGGAGGCAGGAGGCTGTGGCACCAGCACTGAAGCTAGTGTTGAGATTGATAACTGCACGTGTTGTAGTGTGGCGATAAGGTTTTAAGAACGGACTTCGACGGATCTATGATTATGTTCTAATGCGTGCACCGTACTCAGTATCATATAAAAAAACAAAAAAAAGAATATTTTATATGAAAATGTAGGCTTGGGCGTTCGGGTACCAGTTCGGATTCGGGTTTGGGTTTCGGGTTTTTTAGGTACCCGTTTTTAGTAATTTAAAGCGCATTCGGGTATTTGGCATTCCGGGTTCAGGTTCGGGTTCGAGCCGGGTTTGACGTTTCGGGTTTGGATTTTAGAAAAAAAAACTCAAAAAATGAGGGAAATGAAAGGTTCGGGTTCGGGTTCTTGGCCAAATTTTTGTTTGATTCGGGTTTTGGGTCGGCTTTCGGATACCCGAAATTTCAAAAATAAATATCCGATCGGGTAGTTTTCAAATTCAGGTCAGGTTTCGGGACGGGTTTTCAGGCCGGGTTTCGGATACCGGGTTTAGTGCCCACCCCTATGAAAATGTATGACTGGTGTCGACAAAAAAAAAGAAAAAAAAAACTGGTAAAAGTATCATTAAAATTTATGCTTTGTAGCATATGGCGTATAATAATCAATAAATAATCACAGCAAATATTTAGTTCTGAATGTTTTAACTAATAACCCTAACAATTTTCTTTTGCTTATAACCAATTTCTTGAATTGAATCGCTTTTCGATGATAAACTGCGTCTTGGGAATTTCTTCCTCTATCTGTTAACTTTTTAATTTTCCCAAATTTTTATCAAATTATACTGCGAATTTTGCTGTATACGTGAGTGGGAGCGATAGGGTTTCTACGAGAGATGCAGAGAATCTCCGGAATCAGAAGATTCTGCGTCTCCTCTCTGTCGTCATCTTCCGCTTCAAACCTCACCGGTAAGATTTTCTTCTTTTAATCCCGATCAGACATTTCGGACTAACCCATGTCTGGTTTTGTTTCTTTAAGGTTTTACTTTCCTGGTCTGGGTTTATCTGAATCTCCAGTTTTCTGGGGTTTATTCGGTTTTCTTGAATGTCTCTATGCTAAGCCAAAGTTGATTCTTGTTCAAAGTTTGATGATTTTTTTTCGATTTCTCACTGCAAATTGTGGTATAACGTTTTATGCTGCCCTGTTTCATTTATTTTGTCTTTGTAGATCATCGGATCTTGAAACAAGTTCTTGAATCATGCAAAGCTCCCTCAAATTCCAAATGTGTTCTTCAAACACATGCTCAGATCTTTAAACTCGGGTATGGAACCTATCCATCTCTTCTTGTCTCCATGGTTACAGCTTACAGACGCTGCAACCTTTCATACATTGCTCGCCGGCTTCTCCTTTGGTTCCTCTCTTGGTCTCCTGGTGTCTCTAACACTAACCTAATCGTTGAGAGTCTTATGAAAACTGGAGAGTACGGGTTAGCCAGGAAGGTTCTTCGTACAGCGAGTGATCGGAATGTGGTCACTTGGAACTTGATGATTGGTGGGTATGTAAGAAATGCCCAGTACGAACAAGCCTTGAAAACTCTTAGGGACATGCTTAGTTTTTCGGATATTAAACCCAATAAGTTCAGTTTCGCTTCGGCTTTAGCAGCTTGTGCTCGTCTCGGAGATCTACACCATGCAAAGTGGGTGCATTCTCTGATGATCCACGCCGGGATTGAGCTTAATCCGATATTGTGTTCTGCACTTGTCGATGTGTTTGCAAAATGTGGGGATATAGAAACTTCGAGGGAGATTTTCTACAGTGTTAGACGGAACGATGTGTCGATTTGGAACGCGATGATCACGGGGTTTGCTACTCATGGGCTAGCCACAGATGCGATCAGAGTGTTTTCAGAGATGGAGGCGGAACATGTTTTACCGGATTCAATAACATTTCTCGGAGTTTTAACAGCATGTAGCCATTGCGGTTTGCTTGAAGAAGGAAAAGAATACTTTGGTCTAATGAGTAGCCAGTTTTCGATACAGCCCAAGTTGGAGCATTACGGGGCCATGGTTGATCTGCTAGGCCGAGCAGGGAGAGTGAAAGAAGCGTATGAGTTGATAGAATCAATGCCAATCGAACCGGATTTGGTGATATGGCGGTCTCTGCTTAGTTCCTCTAGAACTTACAGGAATCCCGAGCTAAGTGAAATCGCGATACAGAATCTTTCAAGGGCAAAGAGCGGAGACTATGTGTTGCTTTCGAACATCTATAGCTCCACGAAGAAATGGGAGAGCGCTCAAAAGGTCAGAGAGTTGATGAAGGAGGAGGGAATTCGTAAAGCGAAAGGAAAGAGTTGGGTGGAATTTGGAGGAGTGATACACCATTTTAAGGCAGGAGATACATCTCATATAGAAACAGAGGCTATATACAAACTATTAGAAGAGTTGATAGCGAAAACAAAGTCTCATGGTTTTGTTCCCGACACGGATTTGGTGTTGATGGATGTTTCTGAAGAGGAGAAAGAGGAGAATTTGAATTACCATAGCGAAAAGCTTGCGTTAGCGTATGGGATCTTGAAGAGTAGCCCGGGATCAGAAATTAGAATTCAGAAGAATATACGGATGTGCAGTGATTGCCACAACTGGATAAAATCAGTGTCGAAGTTGTTGAATAGAGTGATCATAATGCGGGATAGGATACGGTTTCATCGGTTTGAAGATGGGTTGTGTTCTTGCAGAGATTATTGGTAAGCTCTCAAAGAAACCTGGCATCACATGAACCTATCGAAGTTGTTCAAGTACAGTTTGGTTCAATGAAACTTTAGTTTTGATGAAACATTTTTCTCAAACAATCTTCGTTCTGGACTAACTGTTAAAAGTTTTGGAGGTTGCTTTTGAGTTTTTAGCCTTTAGGGATTTGTCTGAGAATCTCAAAGTTTTTAGGGACTAAACTGGAATAAAAAGTGTAATAAAATTGGTGATTTATCATTTTGTCCTTAATCAAGTGACCGCCAGCCAATGGGATTGGAGTATACAAGGGAAAATATAAAAACTGTTAAAAATTCAAAAATATCCGACCTGCCTAATTCGAACCAGTGACCTAGAGATTTTCTGCTGTGCTCAACTACAGTCTCCCGCTCTACCAACTGAGCTAATAGCGGCCCATGTTCATCCATCTGTAATATAGTATATACTCATTATTTCATATGTCTATTACATGGTAAATTGCTTTCACAAAAATTTTAAATTTCTTATGGAAATATATCGTATTGGCTGAAAGTTTAAAGCGGATCAAAGGAGTTTTGTAAAAAGAGTTCAACCACATTTCTCTTTCTTAGTCCACCTAATCTACATAGGTTTTTCAATATTCAAGTACCTATTAGAGAGACAGATTCGTAAGACCTTGTGTAATTAGAGAAGTAAGTCTAAAAAAAACCTGATAAGAAACCCACTTCTTAAAATTGGTAATGAAATCCGGTGACATCCACACATCATTGTCTTCATAAAAATAAACATGTTGAGGATCACCGTATGGACCCCTCTCTTCTCTAAGAACATCTTCATCGCTAAGTTTAAGTCTCTTATTAAAAATATCTATCTAATTTAATATTAATATTTTCTAATATAATTAAATTATAAAAAACTAAAAAAATTCAACCAATCAAAACATGACAAATTGCATGTGAGTCTCTTATTAAGAATCCACCGATGGACATGGCCTAACCACTGCATATACAAAAGAGTAAAAAACACTTACAGCTCCAAACTAAACTAACACCATGCTGTTGAATGACTAGTTTTCATCCTCCTTTTTCCATAAGCTAGGCATTGCTTGAAAATTGAAATAAAAGCAGAACATATAATTCAAATAGAATGATGATTATTAGACAAGGTCATGTACTGATCTAAAAGAATCCAACAACCGCTTTAGATACTTCAACATATAACAATAAGAGGGACGGTTTTGGAGGAGAGCAATATGTGCTCTTGCATATAGCTCATTTCTTTTTATATTTAATTTTTATAGCAATTTAGGACTCAATTTATTAAAATTATGAATAAAAGGGTCAAAATCAGATTTATCGCCACTGAACAATAACATAAGTAACGGTAAAGAAGAGGGGCAATACTTCCTTCAGATTTGTTTACAAACATCCGAGCCTTAGCTGCAACCACCTCTACCAAACCAGAATCCAGCTGAAAACGTTTTCGCATCAGTATATTTATCATTCATTCTTCTTATTTTACTAAGAGTTATATGTATCATGAAGAAAAATTGGATAGCGACTCCAAAAATATAATAGCTACAAACATGCTCCTCCTCCAATAGCTCCCCAAGGTAGAATCTACCATGTATGGTAATTAAGGTATGAACTAGTGTCACAAATACGAATATTCACCAAAGAAAATTGGCCAGGTTAGGACAACATTATATTTTAACCATCATGGATTCATACGAGAGATACCAAATATATAAGTTATTTTAGGATCAATCATATTAGAGAGAATTTTAATATAAACACGAACAAATTTTCTTTTACTCACATATAGGATGCATCCGTTAACTTCGTAAACATCACACCCATGCATTCTACCGTGCTTCCATTGACCAACATAGCGATGCCGATCTATACGCTAACTCTTTGATAAATAAAATATTAGATGGTATTTCTTTATATTATCAAGTAAATATTTCGAGTTTAGTCAATGTAGAACCAATACGGTAAGACTTTGATAGACCTACTATATAGGAAAATGCTCTAACATGATCTTCACGACATAGATGCAGTGGCGGAACTAGCAATTATTTTCATAAGGATCAAAATATTAGTTTAAAATATTCTATTGTTGAGTATAATAAATTTTAAGAATATATTATAAAAATCATTGTAGTTATTCATTTTATTAATATATCAGCTATATTATAGATGATTAATGTATATAGAAAATAAATTAGTAGTTACCATAATTTTAAAGTATAAACATTTTATGGACGATTTATGAGAAAATAACAAAGTGTGGGTTTTTGCTCACTGATGAGAGCTAGCACAAATTCAATTTTGTTCTTGTTCCAAATTTGAATTTTTTTTTTTTTGGGGTTTTTGTTCTTTGTACATCTCACGATGATTTCTAATAAACCATATGTAGATTTTAACGACCGCGAACCAAAAATTGTGATTTTTGGTCGTGCGTCGATCGACGCAAGGTTAAATCTAACCGGTTGGTTCGATTTAAGTTATCGGTTTGCGGGCCGGTTAGGATGAAAACCCTAGGGCTTCTCTATAAATAGGGGTGTGGCCGTATTTTGGGACATTTAGTATTTTCAGAAAGTTTCCAGAGAGTTTTTAGAGAGTTTCCAGAGAGTTTTGAGAGAAGATTTGAGAGGAAAGGAGAATCATTGTTGATTTCTTCCTGTTCTTGATCCTAAAAGCTCGTGTGTGGGGTTTGTGAGGCTCTGGAGTGGATAGATCTGTGTTCTTCGCGAAGGAAGAAGGAGATTTGGAAATCTAGGTGTGGTGTTCTTCGTGTTTTCTCATCCTTTTTCTTCCAGATCTAAGGTGAGTGCGTGACCATGGCTTATCTTGGTAAAAGAAGTGATAGAATACGTTTGATTGTCGTTGTTGGGTGTATTTCGTGTGGTTTTGAGTGGACTTGTGCAGGAAGTCGATTCTATGATCTGTGACGTTGCGTCGATCGATGCAGTTGCTCTGTGTCAGTTGACACAATGTGTATGGATCGACACAGGGTGGCTGTGTCGATCGACGCATGTGCAGTTGTGCGATTCTTGTGTTTGATTGTTCGTACTTTGCCTCATTGATTGTTCACCCCGGTATTGTATCATTTTCTTATGCCTGTGTATATAGCCTAGTATATAGGATGACCGTCTCAATGAGTATTTGTGATAATACTCACGCATCTCGTATAACCATGTGATGCATGTAAAGACAAGATGTGATTGTGGAATCATGGCCGGTAAGAGGAGATGATCTAGCGTCTCGATTGAGTGGTTATTGTTGTTAGAATTGTTAGGGTGTTAGCAATCCTGGATGAGCTGTTTATTTTATTGGATTATTGGTTGTTGTTCGTACTAGAATTGTTTAGTGAGTCAGTAGAGTATGAGATCTATTGAATGGTGTTCTGGTTATTGATCGTATTGTTTTCCGCAGTTTGTGTTGTTGACCGTTGAGGATTATTATTTATGATAATAATAATCCGAATCTAGAAAATTTTAAATTTTACGGGTTGGGTCGTCTTAGTTTGGTATCAAAGCCCTTATGGTTCCAAGGCGGGTGCAATTGATTGATTATGTGAGTTAGTCGATTGATTGTTGTGTGGGTTTAGAGTCCTAGATCATTTTCTCCGAGCCTTCAATGAGGTTCCACGGTAACTGTTGTTTGACTTTTTTGTTTTTCTAGTTTTCTTAGTATTCTGCTGGGCAGTGCAGAGAGATGGCTAGAGGTACTAGACGCAGAGGTCGTGGGGGCCGTGGAGGCCGAGGTGGTCATGGTGGGCGTGGGCGCAAGCGGGGACTTGTGAGTGAGTCTGTTGCCGCGAGTTTGGCCCAGGAGACCACGCGGGAGCTGGTGGTCGATTCGTAGGCGTATCAGAAGGGGTCCGTGGGTGTGGCAACTGTGAGTGCCAGTGTGAAGACTGGTGGGACGGGTGTAGTTCCCGGTGCAACAGGCCCAGGTGGGGGTGCTACTGCAGGTGGAGCCTAGGATCGAGATAATCATTTGGCGGGTCTGCTATAGATAATTCTGGAGCGGTTATCAGGTGGGGTGCCGGCTCCGGGTTAGGCTCTGGGATTGCAGCCGGGAGTGGCTGGTGTGCAGCCGGGAGTGGCTGGTGTGCAGCCAGGTGTGGCTGGTGTTCAGCTAGGTGTGGCTGGTGTTCAGCTGGGTATGACTAGTGTGCAGTCGGGTTTGGATGGTAGTATGGCTGGGGTGCTGTCGGATATGGCTGGGGTGCAGCCGGGTGTGGCGGTTGCTAAGGAGCTCCTATCCTAGCTTAGGATAATGGAGAAGATGTAGAGGATTGACACCGAGCGGGTTTGTGTACCCAGGGATGAGGATATGAGGTAGGGGATCTTGAGAGAGGCTCATGCGAGCATGTTGTCGATTCATCCGGGAGCGACCAAGATGTATCATGATCTGAAATGGTATTATCACTAGGTCAGGATGAAGAGGGATGTCACTAACTGGGTTACAGCGTGCAATGTGTGCCAGTTAGTGAAGGCGGAGCATCAGGTTTCGAGCGGGTTGTTGCAGAGTTTACCCATTCTAGAGTGGAAGTGGGACATGATTACCATGGATTTTGTGACAGAGCTGCCAGTTTCGCGGACGTATGATGCTATTTGGGTGATTGTGGATCGTCTGACTAAGTCAGCACATTTTCTTGCCATCAAGAAGACCGATGGAGCACCGGGGTTGGCTAAGAAGTATGTGCGGGAGATAGTGAGGCTTCACAGGATGGCAGCGAGTATCGTGTCAAACAGGTAGGGGTGGGTATTCGGTTTTCAGTTTCGGTTTCGGTTCAGTTTTTCGGTTTTAGATAAATTGAGTCCATATGAAACCAAAATTATTTCGGTTCGGTTTGGTTTACTTTGGTTTTGGTTCGTTTGGTATCATAATATACAAATTCATAATATACCGAAATCCTATTTTGGTTTGGTTTTCGGTTTTGGTTTCATTTTCGGTTTGAAGATGGGTTGGGTTAGGTTTGGGTAGGGTTAGGTTTGGTTTTGGTATAGATTATTTGGTTAGATTAGGGTTAGGTTTGGTTTTCGGTTTTGGTTTTGGTTTTTCGGTTTAAACCAAAACCGAACCGAAATTTATGGACTATAATTTCCAAGTCTATTCGGTATAACCCGACTAACCGAAACCGAAACCATACCACTTTTTTGGTTCGGTTCGGTTTTTCGGTTTTGGATATTTTTGCCCACCCCTACAGACAGCAATTCGAGATTTACCTCAGAGTTCTGGATGGCATTCCAGGCTGAGATGGGCACTAAGGTGCATATGAGTACAGTTTATCATCCTCTGACGGATGGGCAGTCTGAGAGGACGATTCAGACCCTTGAGGATTTGCTGAGGATGTGTGTGCTGGATTACGGTGGTCATTGGGCGGATCACCTGAACCTGGTAGAGTTTGCGTATAATAATAGCTACCAGGCAAGTATTGGGATGACTCCATATGAGGCTATGTATGGGAGACCATGTCGTACACCATTATGCTGGACTCAAGTGGGGAAGAGGAGCATGTTTGGTGTGGATTTTGTTCAGGAGACGACGGAGAAGATCCGTGTCTTGAGGCTGAATATGAGGGAGGTTCAGGATCGGCAGAAGAGTTATGCCGATAAGAGGAGGAAAAAGCTAGAGTTTGAGCTGGGAGATCTGGTGTATCCCAAGGCAGTGATGTTGAGGGGTCCTAACAGATCAATTTTAGAGAATAAGCTAAATCCGAGGTTTATGGGTCCGTTCAAAGTTGTGGAACGGGTGGTACCAGTAGCTTATCGGTTGGAGTTACCTCAGAGTATGAAGGCTTTTCATAAAGTCTTTCATGTGTCAATGCTGCGAAAGTATCTACATGAGTCTGAGGAGGTGTTGGCTAGGATCCCAGAGGATTTTTAGCCCAACATGACATTGGAGGCGAGACCTGTGAGGATTCTCGAGAGGAGAGTCAAGGTTCTGCGCCGGAAGAAGATACCGTTGGTGAGAATTATGTGAGACTGTGATGGTGTCGAGGAGGAGACTTGAGAACGAGAAGCGAGGATGAAGGCAAAGTTCTCAAAGTGGTTCGAGAAGCAAATTGAGGCTTGAGTTATCTTTTTCTGGTTTTTAGTGTCTGTGATAGCATGTGGCTATGAGTTGTTGATGTATTTTTCGTTTGGGATGTAATGATTATACATTTTTGGTGATAGTTTCTTATAAATTGTGTTTATAAGATGCGAGTTCTTATAGTATTACTGGTGGGGTCATGTGGTATGATGACTGGTGGGGTCATGTGTTAGGATGACTGGTGGGGTCATGTGATGATGACTGGTGGGGTCATGTGTTATGATGACTGGTGAGGTCATGTGTTATGAAGACTGGTGGGGTCATGTGTTATGATGATGGTGGGGTCATATATTATGTGATGGCTAGAAATGGAAGTTCTATGTGAGTTAGAACTTGTCCATGTTCTAGGTGGAGTATCTAGGAATGAAAGTTCTATGTGAGTTAGAACTTGTCTATTCTCTAGATTGTGCTGGGAAATAGAGGTTTTATGTGAGTTAGGACCTAAATATTTCGTAGGGGAGTCTGGAAAAGGGGTTTTATGCGAGTTAAAACTTGTCTTTTCCAGGGACTCTGATGTAAACACCTAGTGGGGGTTGTTTCAGATGACCTAGTGATTGGTCATGGATGAGATGATGTTCCGGGATAGGGAATGTCATGATGGAGCCACGGGAGACGACTTTGGTCGACATGTGCTTATGATGCACGTCGCAGAGTTATTGCTCCAGGGGATAGTGGGTTCCCAGCATATACTTGAGGAATGGTGGTTCTCTCCAGGGGATAGTGGGTTCCCTGCATATACTCAAGAGATGGTGGTTCTTTCTAGGGGACGGTGGGTTCCCTACATATGCTCGAGAGATGGTGGTTCTCTCTAGGGGATGGTGGGTTCCCTACATATACTTTGAGGGATGGTGGTTCTCTCCAAGGGATAGTGGGTTCCATGCATACCGTAGCTCAAAGGGTGATGATCCTGAGAGTGGGTATGGTGTATATGTATATGAGTATGAGTTATGAGTATGAGTTATGAGAATGAGTTATGAACAATAACGTCTGGATGTGATTTATAAGTATGAGACTAGATGAGCGTCAAGAATCGATAGATGATCTCAGGTGGTGCTGACCAGGTTTGGTCAGGATGGTAGCCGTAGTGAGACGGTGTTATGTGATTCTAGTATGAGATTAGATGAGCTTCAGGGATCAATAGATGATCTCAAGTGGTGCTGACCGAGTTTGGTCATGATGTGCCGTAGTGAGACGGTGTTATGTGATTCTAGTATGAGACTAGATGAGCTTTAGGGATCGGTAGATGATCTCAGGTGGTGCTGACCGGGTTTGGTTAGGATGGCAGCCGTAGTGAGACAGTGTTATGTGATTCTAGTAGGAAACTAGATGAGCTCCAGGGATCGGGAGTGGATCTCATGTGGTGTTGACCGGGTGTGGTCAGGATGGTAGCCGTAGTGAGACAGTGTTATGTGATTCTAGTAGGAGACTAGATGAGCTCCAGAGATCGGGAGTGGATCTCAGGTGGTGCTGACCGGGTTTAGGTTAGGATTGTAGCCGTAGTGAGACGGTGTTGTGTGATTGCGAGTATGAAACTAGATGAGTTTCAGAGATCGGGAGTTGATCTCAGGTGGTGCTGGTCGGGTAGGGCCAGGAGTGTTGACATCCGTAGAGCTGACCGAGGTGGGTCAGAGGGTTGATATCAGGTGTGTTGACTGTAGTATGACGGTGTTGCGTGATTCGAGGTCGAATCCGTGTTAGTGGGGGAGAGTTGTAACGACCGCGAATAAAAAATTGTGATTTTTGATCGTGCGTCGATCGACGCAAGGTTAAATCAAATCGGTTGATTCAATTTAAGTTGTTGGTTTGCAGGCCGGTTAGGGTGAAAACCCTAGGGCTTCCCTATAAATAGAGGTGTGGCCGCATTTTGGGACATTTAGTATTTGCAGAAAGTTTCCAGAGAGTTTTCAGAGAGTTTCCAGAGAGTTTTGAGAGAAGATTTGAGAGGAAAGGAGAATCATTGTTGATTTCTTCATGTTCTTGATCCTAAAAGCTCGTGTGTGGGGTTTGTGAGGCTTTGGAGTGGATAGACCTGTGTTCTTCACGAAGGAAGAAGGAGATTTGGAGATCTAGGTGTGGTGTTCTTCGTGTTTTCTCATCCTTTTCCTTCCAGATCTAAGGTGAGTGCGTGACCATGGCTTATCTTGGTAAGAGAAGTGATAGAATACGTTTGATTGTCGTTGTTGGGTGTATTTCGTGTGGTTTTGAGTGGACTTGTGCAGGAAGTCGATTCTATGATCAATGACGTTGCGTCGATCGATGTAGTTGCTCTGCGCCAGTTGACACAGTGTGCATGGATCGACACAGGGTGGCTGTGTCGATCGACGCATGTGCAGTTGTGCGATTCTTGTGTTTGATTTATCGTGCTTTGCCTCGTTGATTGTTCACCCTGGTATTGTATCATTTTCTTATGCCTGTGTGTATAGCCTAGTAGATGGGATGGCCGTCTTACTGAGTATTTGTGATAATACTCACGCATCTCGTATAACCATGTGATGTAGGTAAAGACAAGGTGTGATCGTGGAATCGTGGCCGGGAAGAGGAGATGATCTAGCGTCTCGATTGAGTGGTTATTGTTGTTAGAATTGCTAGGGTGTTAGCAATCTTGGATGAGCTGTTTATTGTATTGGATTATTGGTTGTTGTTCGTACTGGAATTGTTTAGTGATTCAGTAGAGTATGGATCTATTGAATGGTGTTCTGGTTATTGATCGTATTGTTTTCTGCAGTTTGTATTGTTGACCGTTCAAGATTATTTTTTATGATAATAATAATCCGAATCTGGAAAATTTGAAATTTTACGGGTTGGGTCGTCTCATAGATCTAGTACATATAAAGAAGAAGACCAATCTATGAAGTAGAAATCTTTGATTTTTGTTGATAAAACAGCTTATCAACTACATCTCCATTGAAAAAGTTTGCTAGGTACTTGCAGATTTTGGTGTTTTTCTTTTGTGATCTTCAATACCCAAATTGAGAAAATTAAGACCATTAGCATGGACGACGATCCATGGTCGATCAAAGATGAAGTAACAAAGATGTCCAAGATAATGTGTCCACGAAACCAAGTGCATGAGTTTATCATACGGATGTGTACAAATGTATTGACCACATATTTAATTCATGCGTGATGACAATTATGCTTGAGCTGAGATGGACAACTTTGGGTGCCTCTATTGTCGTGATTGTTACCGGTTAGTTTATAGCTTATTATGTTCGTAATTTGATTTTGATGGATGTGTATAGAGCGAAAACTCAAATGAAGAAATTTGAGATAAATTAGATCCTAAAACCCAATCCACTTTTGGTTTTAGTTTTCATGTCTAATGAAAGGTCTAGGGTTCTTATATGAAAAGTTTGCAAGCAAACCACATACTTAATCATGATATCCACCAATCATCATCATCCATTTTCATGATTATTCAGAATACTTAATCATCATCATCATACTTAATCAAATTTGTCTCCATGATTAATTTAATTATTCAGACAAATTTAATGTGTCAATATTCAGAAATATCACCATAGATTGTCCATTTTCAAAAACACCACTTATTAAGAAAATTTTAATTACTAATTCTTCAAATTGTAAATCTTTAAAAAAGTTTCGACTTCTAACAAACCATCAAAACTAAACCCTAATATAAAATATTTAATCCAAACATAAGTGATATTTTAAATATATATTTTTAGTGGCATTTTTATTTTATTTTAAATATTTTATTTTTAAAAATTGCTACTTCAAAACTAACATTTTTCAATAATATTTTGGTTGGTTGAATTTATAATCTTATGGAACATAAGACAACAACAATATTTGCAAAAAGATTAAGAGAAATTTTTAAAAAACTACTTTTGAAGTATCACTTTTCAAAAATGCCACATTTTAAAAATATTTGCAAAAATACCATTTTTTAAAATTATTTTTTCCTTATATCATTTATGTTTAGATTAATTATATTGTATTAGAGTTTAGTTTTAAAGATTTAAGAGCTTTTAGAGGTCAAAACATTTTTTACGCTTTATAAATTTAAGATTTAAGCTTTAAAAATTTATAATTAGTGGTATTTTTGCAAATGGATAATGTATAATGATATTTTTACAAATGAACAATTCAAAAGTGATATTTTTGCAATTGTATGAAAGATTGATGATAGTGAAATACTAATTGCGAATTTTGGAAATTTTTTAAATTACTCTATTATGTTATGCAACTTTTTTTATCTATAACTATTGATACAGACGTAGAAAAAAAAAACTAACAAATTCAAAGCTATTGTTTAAGTGACGCATGTATATATGTCAATATTCCATTAAGAAGAAAAAGACAAAAACTGTCGAATTTTTTTCAACATTCAACTAATAACAAATATAAATAAAGGTGAATTAGGCCAGAACACTAGTAATGCAGTGATCTGTGTATAACTCTCCTGGCACTCAAGGTATGGGGTTCGATTCCTACTACTCTTCATGTGTGAGGATTGAGTTAGTGGACCGGCCCGTTGTGACCTACATCACCGACAAAAAAAATAAAAAAAATAAAGATGAATTAGAAAAGTTATTTGCAAGGCAATTTACTATTTATAATTAATAAAATATACATTTTTATTATTATTATATTATTTATAATTAATAAAATAAATATTTTTCACTATTTATGATGTACATGTCTATGGTATACTAGTACACACTGTTTATGATCTACACACTGTTTACGGTGTACGCACTGTTCAGAAGAACAATTATACGTATCAGAACACACTATTTGCAGATAAAAAAAATTAGATTACCTTGTTTAACCACAAATTTGCAGATACGCTAAAGTCAAATTACACACAATTTGATATTAACACTATATAGTATAATCCAAACATAGAATTGGTTGAATTTGAGTCTGAATACGATCACAAACTACACCAAATATGATATAACCATCTGTTCAAAGTAAATCTGTATGAAATTATGCTAAAGAGCTTCAAACAAGACTAGATTGGCAATGGCGATAAAAAAATTGCAACTTATTAAACAATATAGAAGTCGAACCTGTTGCTTGGATTTGCGGAGAGCTAAACTCGCCGAAGAAGATATAAGGCCACTCTTTCCCTAATATTAGTCTCTGGATCTCAAATTGATTCGTCGAAGGTCACGAAATCTATTGTTTTGTGGCCGACATTGAATTATGTTGAATCCTGGATATGAGGTGATGGAATTTGAAACAAGCCAACCCGAGAAAATTTAAAAAAATTTCCTTTCGCATTATTATTATCACAAATAATAATCTTTCAACTGGTCAATACAAACAATGCGGAACGATTAAACAATTAAACAATTAAACCAATTCAATAAATTTCATACTCTAATGAATTCTAACCAGTTCAATTCAATAAACCAAATTATCAATTCCAATAACGATAAAACAGTGGTTCCAGAATCACTAACATTCTAGCAATTCTAACACAATGACCACAAAACGAGACACTAGATTATCTCCTCTTCCCGACCATGATTCCACGATCACATTTTCTCTTTACCTGCATCACATAGCAAAAAGAGATGCGTGAGTATTATCACAAATACTCAGTGAGACGGTCATCCCGTCTACAGGTTATACACACATGCATAAGAATCAATACAATACCAGGGTGAATCAAACTACAACGCAAGCACGAACAAGCAACACAAGTCCGTCGCAAACAAACATGCGTCGATCGACACAACCACTAGGTGTCGATCGATGCATAGACCTGCGTCGATCGACACAACCCCTAGGTGTCGATCGATGCATCAGCCAGTGTGTCGATCGACACGCAACCCGAGTGTCGATCGATGCACTGTCTCGTGTGTCGATCGACGCAGAGCAACGACGTCGATCGACACAACATCATAGAGGCCAGGATCGAACCTATCCTCTCATGGATCGATCCTGGATTGAATTGCATCAATCCCTGCATGCAATTAACACGAAATCCACACATAAACAACACACAATTTGCATCCTACCAATCCTTTACCCAAATAAACCCACGGTCACACACTCACCTCGATTCTGGACGAAAAAAGGATGAGAATTCACGAAAAACGCAAAGAACACGAAGAATACCGTCTCCAAATCTCCAAATCCAAACCCAAACACAAAATTTCAGCCCCCAACAATCAGGAACCAACCAAGAACTCACAAACACTCCAAAATCACTAAAAAACTCTCCGTTCTGCGATTTTTGATGAAAAACTCGGCCAAACCCGTTTGATCCTGCCTTTATATACAATCCTAGGGTATCCTAAACAGACCCCCCAAACCAGACAATTGAAATCGAACCGGCCTGGTTCAATCTACCTTGCGTCGATCGACCTCGAATCACGTGACACCGTCTCCCTAAGGTTGCCACTTCCATCTGAAACCTGACCAGATTTTCCCGGAAACATCTACAATGTAACGCTACCTAATCCAGATTAGGGCTGCCAAATTGATCACGCAACAATCAAACAAGAACATGCACGACCAACGCCGCTACATATGTTTACTAGGGTCGTCTGAACCAAGGTTCCGAACGCAAGTAAAAACCCTAGACTAGACGTCCACTTATACATCTTTATCACCACTCCTGGCCACCCGGCCAGCATCCCTCGAGATCACACCCAATCCCCGAGCTCCACTAGTACCATACTAGCCACATTGCACAGACTCGCCATGGCTGCAATCCTGACCAAACCCGGTCAACACCACCTGAGATCCACTCTCGATCCCTGAAGCTCATCCAGTCTCATACTTACAATCACACTACAGACAATATTGCTTATACTCATATCTATATACACCACTCACACCCTCAGGGTTGTCACCCTTCGAGCTCTCGATGTATATCATACCCCTCCCACCTTCAGGACCGCCGTCCATCCAGATCTCGGTATGCTCCAGCCCCTCCCATTCTCGGAACACACAGTCCATCAAGCTATCGGCTGCAGAGGAATCACACATCCTCTAGAGAGATCCTTGTCCCTCAAAGTATATGCAGGGAACCCACTATCCCCTGGAGAGAACCTCACTGTCCCCTCAAGTATATCTATGAGACCCACTATCCCCTGGAGCAATCACTCTGTAACGCGCATCATAAGCACCTGTCGATCGAAATCACTTCTCGTGGTTCCATCCTGACATTCCTTATCCTGGAATATCACCTCATGGCCAGTCACAAGGCCATCCGGAACAACCCAATCACCAAGGTGTTCCCATCAGAGTCCTTGGAAAAGACAGTTGATGTGCATAAAACTTCTATGTAGGGTTTATGCAATTAGGTCTTTAAATTTATAACCCTAGGGAACTGCAAGTGCACAGTTAAGACAATTGTAGTACTTAGGGATCGTTCCACTGAGGACTAAGTGATGAATACGCTACAAACCTATATGATTCGAATTAAGCTAAGGGAAAATATTATTTGGTTTTTGGGTTTTATGGAAGCAAATAACAAAGCAATAAAGTAAAGGGATAGATATTAATTCACAAAACATATGCAACACACAAGCAATCGATTTAGGATTTTAATACTAGTTGTTCTAGAACTCATATCACTAAGGTAAGGTCATCCCACTATCGTGAAGTGATTAACCATCTACGTTTTGCACCCTAATAGACTCAAATATCGCAGGTTATTACAAGGTAAAAACATGCTTTATGCTCAAGATTGATTGTTCACTAGACTCCTTAACTAACCTATCGAATTGTTAAGATGCCTAGCTCATCGGATACTAGGTCCGGAGATATAACAAGCTTTTGGAGAGTATATCAACCTAAGATCACTCCTTGGGTAGCTAAGCCAATTCGTGCTTTGAGTATAAATAAAGATGAAGAATCAATTCTAGAATAAAACTCTAAACGATTAAATATGTAAAGACATAGAATTAAGAAAGTGCATAGAAATCAAATCAAAGCTATAACTCTAACATGTTTTGCAACACGTAGCAGCAAGAGTAAAGCACATAGACAGTATAGTTCGTTGATCTATCTAAGCGTAAGGAGTTAGATCTCATCTCTTTTCGTTGATCTATCTAAGCGTAAGGAGTTAGATCTCATCTCTTTGCAATAGGGCAAAGTCAATCTATCCTTATAGGCTTCTAGAATCAAATAAACATTAAGAACAAGAGAAAAATGAAATACATTGTTTAGGTATTGATTTAGGCTGTTAAGGCCGGCTGCTTTAGTTTCTAAAGAGGCTAAAAGCAAGTATATATAGGGGTTTAAGGAGTCATAAGTTGGTTAGGATTTCTTCGGGTAAATACGTCTTTTTGGTCGAAACTGAGGCAATATCGGTCCAAATAACGGACGGATTGCGCGACCGGTATTGGAAGCTTCCATGACTCTTCTAGAAGGTCGATAAAAGTCTGGATATCGGCCCATGGGCTGGCCCGGTGCTTGGCTCCATTTTGCACTCACTTCACTTCGAAGGCAGTTTGACGTGTCCTCAGTGTTTCGGGTGTATCTTCCAAAGTACAGCTTCAATTGATGAAATTACAACTCCATTGGAAAGCTAACTCAAAGGGATATCTCTATACCAAGTTTCATTAAATTCCAAACTGATCTGATCCTCCGTTCTTCAGCGAATTTCTGGCGTATACGTTTTGTCTAGTTTGAGAATGTACATTATCTTCAAGATAAAATGACTTGGCTTGGTTCCTTTGACTTGGATGAGTAGCTGCATCTTAGATGACACTCTTTTTGCTCCATTTTACATCCTTTTGATGATAAAACCTGTTAAGACCTTAAAATCTACATATACGATAAAACTAGCTCTTTTGGTCCAAAAGCTTTATTAATATATATAAAAACCAAAGTAAAATAGATATAAAAAATGGTAAAATATAGGGTATATCAACAGTCCTAACTCACATAAGAATTTTGTTTCTAGACTCTCCCTAGCAAATAGACAGGCTCTAACTCACATAAAACCTCTATTTCCCTGCGCCATCTAGGGAATAGACAAATCCTAACTTACATAGAACATCTATCCCTAGATACTCCTCCTAGGACATGGACATCTCTAACTCACATAGAAATTCCATTCCTAGTCTCACTAGACAATAGACAGTCCTACTCACTTAGAATTTCTATTTCTAGCTCCCTAGCCGATAGACAAGCTCTAACTCCTATAGAACTTCTATCACTAGACCTCCACATGACCCCACCAGCCATCAAAACACATGACCTACCAGTCATCACAACTCATGACTCCACAAGTCATACCATAAGAATCACATCTTATAAACACATTTAATAAGAAAACCCATCTTATTAAATCTCAACAATGTATAATCGTTACAACATGAAACGAAAAATACATCAAACTTATAGCAACATGCTATACAGACTCTGAAAACTAGAAAAAGACACTCAAGCCACCACTTGCTTCTCAAACCACTTCGAGTAAATTGCCTTCATCCTCGCTTCTGGTTCCTAAGTCTCCTCCTTAATACTGTCACAGTCCCACATGACTCTAACCAGCGGTATCCTCTCCGGGCGTAAAACCTTGACTCTCCTCTCAAGAATCCTCACAGGCCTTGCCGCCAACGTCATATTGGGCTAAAGATCCTCCGGAATCCTAGCCTACACCTCCTCATACTCATGTAGACACTTTCGTAGCATCGAAACATTGAAACCTTATGAAAAGCCTTCATACTCTGAGGTAATTCCAACCGATAAGCTACAGGTCCCACCCGTTTCACACCCTTGAATAGACCCATAAACCTCGGACTTAGCTTATTCTCTAAAATGGATCTGTTAGGACCCCTCAACATCGCTGCCTTGAGATACACCAGATCTCCCAGCTCAATTTCCAACTCTTTCTGCCTCTTATCGGCATAACTCTTCTGCCGATCCCGAGCCTCTCTCATGTTCAGCCTCAAAACACGGATCTTCTTCGTTGTCTACTGAACAAAATCTGCACCAAACATGCTCCTCTCCCCCACTTGAGTCCAACATAATGGTATACGGCATGACCTCCCATACAGACCCTCATATTGAACCATCCCAATACTCGCCTGGTAGCTATTGTTATACGCAAACTCTACCAGGTTCAGATGGTCTGCCCAATGACCACCATAATCCAGCACACACATCCTCAGCAAGTCCTCTAATGTCTGAATCGTCCTCTCAGACTGCCCATCCGTCTGAGGATGATAAGCTGTGCTCATATGCACCTTAGTGCCTATCTCAGCCTGGAACGCCCTCCAGAACTCTGAAGTAAACCTCAGATCCCTGTCTGAAACAATACTTGATGGCACCCCGTGCAGCCTCACAATCTCCTGCACATACTACCTAGCCAACACCACCGCTCCGTCGGTCTTCTTGATGGCAAGAAAATGTGCTGACTTGGTCAGACAATCCACAATCACCTAAATCGCATCATAGGTCCGCGACACTGGCAACCGCGTCACAAAATCCATGGTAATCATGTTCCACTTCCACTCCGGAATAGGCAAACTCTGCAATATACCACTCGGAACCTAATGCTCAGCCTTCACTAACTGGCACACGTTGCACGCTGCAACCTAGTTAGCGACATCCCTCTTCATCCCGACCTAGTGATAATACCATTTCCAATCGCGATACATCTTGGTCGCTCCCGGATGAATCGATAACATGCTCGAATGAGCTTCTCTCAGGATCTCCTACCTCAAATCCTCAACCTTGGGTACGCAAACCCGCCCGTTCACCAGTATTGTCCCATTCTCCGAGACCGAATACTCTGAACCTGCAATCAAACCCTGATCCTCCTGAGCCACTCGAATCCTGCTTAGCAATCTGTCTGGTTAGCTGGCTCTAACCCCAACGGTTCCTGTGAGATAACATACAATCTTAACGTACTAATCTCGCTCACCAGAGCCTCCATATCCGGCTCCTGAGCCAAAGCAACCCTCTTCCGACTCAACGCATCTGCAACAAGATTAGCCTTATCCAGATGGTATCCAATCTCCAGATCATAATCTGCTACCAACTCCATCCAGCGCCTCTGTCTTTAGTTCAATTCCGGCTGAGTGAAGAAATACTTCAGACTACTATGGTCTGTGAACACCTGCACCTTTCCGCCATAAAGATAGGATCTCTAATTCTTTAGAGCGAAAATCACCGCAACCAACTCTAAATCATGAGTAGGGTAATTTCACTCATGCTTCCTCAACTGCCTCAAATCATATGCAATAACCTTCTCCTGCTGCATCAGGACACAACCCAGACCAACTCACGAAGCGTCTGTATACACCACGTAATGCTCACCTGGCTCGGGTAACGCCAACACTGGTGTACTCGTCAACATCTCCTTCAGCTTCCCGAAACTCTCCTCGCATGCTAAAGACCAAACAAAAGGGACATCCTTTCCCGTCAACTTCGTCATCGACTGCGCCATACTCACAAATCCCTTGACGAACCTCCGATAATAACCTGCTAACCCAAAAAAACTCCAAATCTCGGTGGAATTCCTCGGTCTAGGCCATCCTCTGATAGCTTCTATCTTAGCCGGATCCACAGAAACTCCCTGTAGACACCACATGGCCAAGGAAACTCCTCTCCCGCTGCCAGAAACTGCACTTACTCAACTTCGCGTACAGTTTCTGCTCCCGCAACTTCTCTAGAACCACTCTCAAGTGAAATTCATGCTCCTCAGGACTCCTCGAATACACCAGGATATCATCAATGAAGATGATCACAAACACATCTATATACTCCTGGAACACCCCGTTCATCAACCTCATGAACGCTACTGGCGCATTCGTCAACCCGAAAGGCATTACTACGAACTCATAATGCCTATACCTCGTTCGAAAGCCAGTCTTCCTAACATCTGCCTCATCAATCGGTATCTGATGGTATCTCGAAGCAAAGTCAATCTTGGAGAACAAAGTAGCCCCTCACAACTAATCAAAATTCATCAATCCGCGGCAGATGATACATGTTCTTCACAGTGACTCGGTTAAGTCCCCGGTAATCGATGCACAACCGGAAACTCCCATCTTTCTTCTTCATGAACAACACTAGGCCGAATAAATCCTTTACCCAACAAATCGTCCATCTGCTTCTTCAGCTCTGCCATCTCTACTGGAGCTATATGGTAAGGCGTCTTGGATATAGGAATCGTCCCAGGCTCCAACTCAATCGTAAATGGATATGATCTCGATGGCGGTAATCCCTGCAACGACTGGAAAATGTCCTAGAAATCCTGAACAACCCGAATATCCCCAACTGCAATCTCTCTAACAGTTTCTAGCATCACTATCGTCACCAAATACGCCTTGCAACCCTTCTTAATCAGCTGCTCGGCCTGAATGGCAGAAATCATGAGACTCCCGGAAGTCGCCCTCACAACTTGATAAACCAACCTTCCCGCCTCTCGCTCGAACACAACCCGTCTTCGATGACAATCCAGATGGACCCTGTATCGATCCAGCCAATCCATCCCGAGAATGACATCGTACAACTTCACCGGACTAATGATCAGATCTGCTGTCATCAACTCTTCTGCCACCAGAACATCCACACCACGAGCCCGCCCGGAAGTAGCCAAGGACTTGCCGCCAAAAACCTTAACTACTCCCAGCTGCTCACCGGAATCACTCCGGATTCCGCTGCTCTCTGTACATTCTAGAGTAATGAAGCTATTCGTAGCTCTCGAATCAAATAAGACGTGAGACTCACATCTGCCCACAACTAAGGTCCCTTCACAAATCCCATGTGCTTAAGAACCCTAACACTCTAGCTCAGACTCACAATTTCCAAACAGACTAAAATTCAAACACCAAAAGAATTAAACAAGTTAAGTCCGAAAATAACCTGTGATCGGTCTGGCGCTAGAACCAGCCGCCTCCGTCAAAGTGAAAACCCGCGACACCGCTGCAATCTGAGCCAACGGCTACATTACCACCACTGCCATCTACTGCAACCTCAGACACTTGGGCTTGATATACCCCGGCTCTCTGCAGTGAAAGCACAACCGCGTATCCCAGGCCTTGACCCTCGTATCCTGAGCCCCTGTCCTCTTTGGACAGCTCGCCACCCGATGATCCGTGCTCCCACACCCGAAGCAATTCGAACCACCCTGACTGGCCCCTGAAGTGCTCTCCCACTTCCTTTTCTGTCCCTACGCAGGTTTGCCGCCCCTGCTCAGACCCACTGGCTGCTGCGTTCTCCTCTGTTGTTGAACCGGTGGGCTAACCACCACAGCCTGCTCCCTGAGGTCCTCCTCAATCGCAGCAGCCGTCTCCACCAGCTTCGCTCTTGTGGCGAACCTGCCCACTCTATAGCGAGTCTTCAAATCAGATCGAAGTTCTGCAGGAACCTCACCTGGGTCTGCTCGCCCTCCATGCCTTTACCAGCATGCACCCGTTTCACACCCTTGAATAGACCCATAAACCTCGGACTTAGCTTATTCTCTAAAATGGATCTGTTAGGACCCCTCAACATCGCTGCCTTGAGATACACCAGATCTCCCAGCTCAATTTCCAACTCTTTCTGCCTCTTATCGGCATAACTCTTCTGCCGATCCCGAGCCTCTCTCATGTTCAGCCTCAAAACACGGATCTTCTTCGTTGTCTACTGAACAAAATCTGCACCAAACATGCTCCTCTCCCCCACTTGAGTCCAACATAATGGTATACGGCATGACCTCCCATACAGACCCTCATATTGAACCATCCCAATACTCGCCTGGTAGCTATTGTTATACGCAAACTCTACCAGGTTCAGATGGTCTGCCCAATGACCACCATAATCCAGCACACACATCCTCAGCAAGTCCTCTAATGTCTGAATCGTCCTCTCAGACTGCCCATCCGTCTGAGGATGATAAGCTGTGCTCATATGCACCTTAGTGCCTATCTCAGCCTGGAACGCCCTCCAGAACTCTGAAGTAAACCTCAGATCCCTGTCTGAAACAATACTTGATGGCACCCCGTGCAGCCTCACAATCTCCTGCACATACTACCTAGCCAACACCACCGCTCCGTCGGTCTTCTTGATGGCAAGAAAATGTGCTGACTTGGTCAGACAATCCACAATCACCTAAATCGCATCATAGGTCCGCGACACTGGCAACCGCGTCACAAAATCCATGGTAATCATGTTCCACTTCTACTCCGGAATAGGCAAACTCTGCAATATACCACTCGGAACCTAATGCTCAGCCTTCACTAACTGGCACACGTTGCACGCTGCAACCTAGTTAGCGACATCCCTCTTCATCCCGACCTAGTGATAATACCATTTCCAATCGCGATACATCTTGGTCGCTCCCGGATGAATCGATAACATGCTCGAATGAGCTTCTCTCAGGATCTCCTACCTCAAATCCTCAACCTTGGGTACGCAAACCCGCCCGTTCACCAGTATTGTCCCATTCTCCGAGACCGAATACTCTGAACCTGCAATCAAACCCTGATCCTCCTGAGCCACTCGAATCCTGCTTAGCAATCTGTCTGGTTAGCTGGCTCTAACCCCAACGGTTCCTGTGAGATAACATACAATCTTAACGTACTAATCTCGCTCACCAGAGCCTCCATATCCGGCTCCTGAGCCAAAGCAACCCTCTTCCGACTCAACGCATCTGCAACAAGATTAGCCTTATCCAGATGGTATCCAATCTCCAGATCATAATCTGCTACCAACTCCATCCAGCGCCTCTGTCTTTAGTTCAATTCCGGCTGAGTGAAGAAATACTTCAGACTACTATGGTCTGTGAACACCTGCACCTTTCCGCCATAAAGATAGGATCTCTAATTCTTTAGAGCGAAAATCACCGCAACCAACTCTAAATCATGAGTAGGGTAATTTCACTCATGCTTCCTCAACTGCCTCAAATCATATGCAATAACCTTCTCCTGCTGCATCAGGACACAACCCAGACCAACTCACGAAGCGTCTGTATACACCACGTAATGCTCACCTGGCTCGGGTAACGCCAACACTGGTGTACTCGTCAACATCTCCTTCAGCTTCCCGAAACTCTCCTCGCATGCTAAAGACCAAACAAAAGGGACATCCTTCCCCGTCAACTTCGTCATCGACTGCGCCATACTCACAAATCCCTTGACGAACCTCCGATAATAACCTGCTAACCCAAAAAAACTCCAAATCTCGGTGGAATTCCTCGGTCTAGGCCATCCTCTGATAGCTTCTATCTTAGCCGGATCCACAGAAACTCCCTGTAGACACCACATGGCCAAGGAAACTCCTCTCCCGCTGCCAGAAACTGCACTTACTCAACTTCGCGTACAGTTTCTGCTCCCGCAACTTCTCTAGAACCACTCTCAAGTGAAATTCATGCTCCTCAGGACTCCTCGAATACACCAGGATATCATCAATGAAGATGATCACAAACACATCTATATACTCCTGGAACACCCCGTTCATCAACCTCATGAACGCTACTGGCGCATTCGTCAACCCGAAAGGCATTACTACGAACTCATAATGCCTATACCTCGTTCGAAAGCCAGTCTTCCTAACATCTGCCTCATCAATCGGTATCTGATGGTATCTCGAAGCAAAGTCAATCTTGGAGAACAAAGTAGCCCCTCACAACTAATCAAAATTCATCAATCCGCGGCAGATGATACATGTTCTTCACAGTGACTCGGTTAAGTCCCCGGTAATCGATGCACAACCGGAAACTCCCATCTTTCTTCTTCATGAACAACACTAGGCCGAATAAATCCTTTACCCAACAAATCGTCCATCTGCTTCTTCAGCTCTGCCATCTCTACTGGAGCTATATGGTAAGGCGTCTTGGATATAGGAATCGTCCCAGGCTCCAACTCAATCGTAAATGGATATGATCTCGATGGCGGTAATCCCTGCAACGACTGGAAAATGTCCTAGAAATCCTGAACAACCCGAATATCCCCAACTGCAATCTCTCTAACAGTTTCTAGCATCACTATCGTCACCAAATACGCCTTGCAACCCTTCTTAATCAGCTGCTCGGCCTGAATGGCAGAAATCATGAGACTCCCGGAAGTCGCCCTCACAACTTGATAAACCAACCTTCCCGCCTCTCGCTCGAACACAACCCGTCTTCGATGACAATCCAGATGGACCCTGTATCGATCCAGCCAATCCATCCCGAGAATGACATCGTACAACTTCACCGGACTAATGATCAGATCTGCTGTCATCAACTCTTCTGCCACCAGAACATCCACACCACGAGCCCGCCCGGAAGTAGCCAAGGACTTGCCGCCAAAAACCTTAACTACTCCCAGCTGCTCACCGGAATCACTCCGGATTCCGCTGCTCTCTGTACATTCTAGAGTAATGAAGCTATTCGTAGCTCTCGAATCAAATAAGACGTGAGACTCACATCTGCCCACAACTAAGGTCCCTTCACAAATCCCATGTGCTTAAGAACCCTAACACTCTAGCTCAGACTCACAATTTCCAAACAGACTAAAATTCAAACACCAAAAGAATTAAACAAGTTAAGTCCGAAAATAACCTGTGATCGGTCTGGCGCTAGAACCAGCCGCCTCCGTCAAAGTGAAAACCCGCGACACCGCTGCAATCTGAGCCAACGGCTACATTACCACCACTGCCATCTACTGCAACCTCAGACACTTGGGCTTGATATACCCCGGCTCTCTGCAGTGAAAGCACAACCGCGTATCCCAGGCCTTGACCCTCGTATCCTGAGCCCCTGTCCTCTTTGGACAGCTCGCCACCCGATGATCCGTGCTCCCACACCCGAAGCAATTCGAACCACCCTGACTGGCCCCTGAAGTGCTCTCCCACTTCCTTTTCTGTCCCTACGCAGGTTTGCCGCCCCTGCTCAGACCCACTGGCTGCTGCGTTCTCCTCTGTTGTTGAACCGGTGGGCTAACCACCACAGCCTGCTCCCTGAGGTCCTCCTCAATCGCAGCAGCCGTCTCCACCAGCTTCGCTCTTGTGGCGAACCTGCCCACTCTATAGCGAGTCTTCAAATCAGATCGAAGTTCTGCAGGAACCTCACCTGGGTCTGCTCGCCCTCCATGCCTTTACCAGCATGCACCCGTTTCACACCCTTGAATAGACCCATAAACCTCGGACTTAGCTTATTCTCTAAAATGGATCTGTTAGGACCCCTCAACATCGCTGCCTTGAGATACACCAGATCTCCCAGCTCAATTTCCAACTCTTTCTGCCTCTTATCGGCATAACTCTTCTGCCGATCCCGAGCCTCTCTCATGTTCAGCCTCAAAACACGGATCTTCTTCGTTGTCTACTGAACAAAATCTGCACCAAACATGCTCCTCTCCCCCACTTGAGTCCAACATAATGGTATACGGCATGACCTCCCATACAGACCCTCATATTGAACCATCCCAATACTCGCCTGGTAGCTATTGTTATACGCAAACTCTACCAGGTTCAGATGGTCTGCCCAATGACCACCATAATCCAGCACACACATCCTCAGCAAGTCCTCTAATGTCTGAATCGTCCTCTCAGACTGCCCATCCGTCTGAGGATGATAAGCTGTGCTCATATGCACCTTAGTGCCTATCTCAGCCTGGAACGCCCTCCAGAACTCTGAAGTAAACCTCAGATCCCTGTCTGAAACAATACTTGATGGCACCCCGTGCAGCCTCACAATCTCCTGCACATACTACCTAGCCAACACCACCGCTCCGTCGGTCTTCTTGATGGCAAGAAAATGTGCTGACTTGGTCAGACAATCCACAATCACCTAAATCGCATCATAGGTCCGCGACACTGGCAACCGCGTCACAAAATCCATGGTAATCATGTTCCACTTCTACTCCGGAATAGGCAAACTCTGCAATATACCACTCGGAACCTAATGCTCAGCCTTCACTAACTGGCACACGTTGCACGCTGCAACCTAGTTAGCGACATCCCTCTTCATCCCGACCTAGTGATAATACCATTTCCAATCGCGATACATCTTGGTCGCTCCCGGATGAATCGATAACATGCTCGAATGAGCTTCTCTCAGGATCTCCTACCTCAAATCCTCAACCTTGGGTACGCAAACCCGCCCGTTCACCAGTATTGTCCCATTCTCCGAGACCGAATACTCTGAACCTGCAATCAAACCCTGATCCTCCTGAGCCACTCGAATCCTGCTTAGCAATCTGTCTGGTTAGCTGGCTCTAACCCCAACGGTTCCTGTGAGATAACATACAATCTTAACGTACTAATCTCGCTCACCAGAGCCTCCATATCCGGCTCCTGAGCCAAAGCAACCCTCTTCCGACTCAACGCATCTGCAACAAGATTAGCCTTATCCAGATGGTATCCAATCTCCAGATCATAATCTGCTACCAACTCCATCCAGCGCCTCTGTCTTTAGTTCAATTCCGGCTGAGTGAAGAAATACTTCAGACTACTATGGTCTGTGAACACCTGCACCTTTCCGCCATAAAGATAGGATCTCTAATTCTTTAGAGCGAAAATCACCGCAACCAACTCTAAATCATGAGTAGGGTAATTTCACTCATGCTTCCTCAACTGCCTCAAATCATATGCAATAACCTTCTCCTGCTGCATCAGGACACAACCCAGACCAACTCACGAAGCGTCTGTATACACCACGTAATGCTCACCTGGCTCGGGTAACGCCAACACTGGTGTACTCGTCAACATCTCCTTCAGCTTCCCGAAACTCTCCTCGCATGCTAAAGACCAAACAAAAGGGACATCCTTCCCCGTCAACTTCGTCATCGACTGCGCCATACTCACAAATCCCTTGACGAACCTCCGATAATAACCTGCTAACCCAAAAAAACTCCAAATCTCGGTGGAATTCCTCGGTCTAGGCCATCCTCTGATAGCTTCTATCTTAGCCGGATCCACAGAAACTCCCTGTAGACACCACATGGCCAAGGAAACTCCTCTCCCGCTGCCAGAAACTGCACTTACTCAACTTCGCGTACAGTTTCTGCTCCCGCAACTTCTCTAGAACCACTCTCAAGTGAAATTCATGCTCCTCAGGACTCCTCGAATACACCAGGATATCATCAATGAAGATGATCACAAACACATCTATATACTCCTGGAACACCCCGTTCATCAACCTCATGAACGCTACTGGCGCATTCGTCAACCCGAAAGGCATTACTACGAACTCATAATGCCTATACCTCGTTCGAAAGCCAGTCTTCCTAACATCTGCCTCATCAATCGGTATCTGATGGTATCTCGAAGCAAAGTCAATCTTGGAGAACAAAGTAGCCCCTCACAACTAATCAAAATTCATCAATCCGCGGCAGATGATACATGTTCTTCACAGTGACTCGGTTAAGTCCCCGGTAATCGATGCACAACCGGAAACTCCCATCTTTCTTCTTCATGAACAACACTAGGCCGAATAAATCCTTTACCCAACAAATCGTCCATCTGCTTCTTCAGCTCTGCCATCTCTACTGGAGCTATATGGTAAGGCGTCTTGGATATAGGAATCGTCCCAGGCTCCAACTCAATCGTAAATGGATATGATCTCGATGGCGGTAATCCCTGCAACGACTGGAAAATGTCCTAGAAATCCTGAACAACCCGAATATCCCCAACTGCAATCTCTCTAACAGTTTCTAGCATCACTATCGTCACCAAATACGCCTTGCAACCCTTCTTAATCAGCTGCTCGGCCTGAATGGCAGAAATCATGAGACTCCCGGAAGTCGCCCTCACAACTTGATAAACCAACCTTCCCGCCTCTCGCTCGAACACAACCCGTCTTCGATGACAATCCAGATGGACCCTGTATCGATCCAGCCAATCCATCCCGAGAATGACATCGTACAACTTCACCGGACTAATGATCAGATCTGCTGTCATCAACTCTTCTGCCACCAGAACATCCACACCACGAGCCCGCCCGGAAGTAGCCAAGGACTTGCCGCCAAAAACCTTAACTACTCCCAGCTGCTCACCGGAATCACTCCGGATTCCGCTGCTCTCTGTACATTCTAGAGTAATGAAGCTATTCGTAGCTCTCGAATCAAATAAGACGTGAGACTCACATCTGCCCACAACTAAGGTCCCTTCACAAATCCCATGTGCTTAAGAACCCTAACACTCTAGCTCAGACTCACAATTTCCAAACAGACTAAAATTCAAACACCAAAAGAATTAAACAAGTTAAGTCCGAAAATAACCTGTGATCGGTCTGGCGCTAGAACCAGCCGCCTCCGTCAAAGTGAAAACCCGCGACACCGCTGCAATCTGAGCCAACGGCTACATTACCACCACTGCCATCTACTGCAACCTCAGACACTTGGGCTTGATATACCCCGGCTCTCTGCAGTGAAAGCACAACCGCGTATCCCAGGCCTTGACCCTCGTATCCTGAGCCCCTGTCCTCTTTGGACAGCTCGCCACCCGATGATCCGTGCTCCCACACCCGAAGCAATTCGAACCACCCTGACTGGCCCCTGAAGTGCTCTCCCACTTCCTTTTCTGTCCCTACGCAGGTTTGCCGCCCCTGCTCAGACCCACTGGCTGCTGCGTTCTCCTCTGTTGTTGAACCGGTGGGCTAACCACCACAGCCTGCTCCCTGAGGTCCTCCTCAATCGCAGCAGCCGTCTCCACCAGCTTCGCTCTTGTGGCGAACCTGCCCACTCTATAGCGAGTCTTCAAATCAGATCGAAGTTCTGCAGGAACCTCACCTGGGTCTGCTCGCCCTCCATGCCTTTACCAGCATGCACCCGTTTCACACCCTTGAATAGACCCATAAACCTCGGACTTAGCTTATTCTCTAAAATGGATCTGTTAGGACCCCTCAACATCGCTGCCTTGAGATACACCAGATCTCCCAGCTCAATTTCCAACTCTTTCTGCCTCTTATCGGCATAACTCTTCTGCCGATCCCGAGCCTCTCTCATGTTCAGCCTCAAAACACGGATCTTCTTCGTTGTCTACTGAACAAAATCTGCACCAAACATGCTCCTCTCCCCCACTTGAGTCCAACATAATGGTATACGGCATGACCTCCCATACAGACCCTCATATTGAACCATCCCAATACTCGCCTGGTAGCTATTGTTATACGCAAACTCTACCAGGTTCAGATGGTCTGCCCAATGACCACCATAATCCAGCACACACATCCTCAGCAAGTCCTCTAATGTCTGAATCGTCCTCTCAGACTGCCCATCCGTCTGAGGATGATAAGCTGTGCTCATATGCACCTTAGTGCCTATCTCAGCCTGGAACGCCCTCCAGAACTCTGAAGTAAACCTCAGATCCCTGTCTGAAACAATACTTGATGGCACCCCGTGCAGCCTCACAATCTCCTGCACATACTACCTAGCCAACACCACCGCTCCGTCGGTCTTCTTGATGGCAAGAAAATGTGCTGACTTGGTCAGACAATCCACAATCACCTAAATCGCATCATAGGTCCGCGACACTGGCAACCGCGTCACAAAATCCATGGTAATCATGTTCCACTTCCACTCCGGAATAGGCAAACTCTGCAATATACCACTCGGAACCTAATGCTCAGCCTTCACTAACTGGCACACGTTGCACGCTGCAACCTAGTTAGCGACATCCCTCTTCATCCCGACCTAGTGATAATACCATTTCCAATCGCGATACATCTTGGTCGCTCCCGGATGAATCGATAACATGCTCGAATGAGCTTCTCTCAGGATCTCCTACCTCAAATCCTCAACCTTGGGTACGCAAACCCGCCCGTTCACCAGTATTGTCCCATTCTCCGAGACCGAATACTCTGAACCTGCAATCAAACCCTGATCCTCCTGAGCCACTCGAATCCTGCTTAGCAATCTGTCTGGTTAGCTGGCTCTAACCCCAACGGTTCCTGTGAGATAACATACAATCTTAACGTACTAATCTCGCTCACCAGAGCCTCCATATCCGGCTCCTGAGCCAAAGCAACCCTCTTCCGACTCAACGCATCTGCAACAAGATTAGCCTTATCCAGATGGTATCCAATCTCCAGATCATAATCTGCTACCAACTCCATCCAGCGCCTCTGTCTTTAGTTCAATTCCGGCTGAGTGAAGAAATACTTCAGACTACTATGGTCTGTGAACACCTGCACCTTTCCGCCATAAAGATAGGATCTCTAATTCTTTAGAGCGAAAATCACCGCAACCAACTCTAAATCATGAGTAGGGTAATTTCACTCATGCTTCCTCAACTGCCTCAAATCATATGCAATAACCTTCTCCTGCTGCATCAGGACACAACCCAGACCAACTCACGAAGCGTCTGTATACACCACGTAATGCTCACCTGGCTCGGGTAACGCCAACACTGGTGTACTCGTCAACATCTCCTTCAGCTTCCCGAAACTCTCCTCGCATGCTAAAGACCAAACAAAAGGGACATCCTTCCCCGTCAACTTCGTCATCGACTGTGCCATACTCACAAATCCCTTGACGAACCTCCGATAATAACCTGCTAACCCAAAAAAACTCCAAATCTCGGTGGAATTCCTCGGTCTAGGCCATCCTCTGATAGCTTCTATCTTAGCCGGATCCACAGAAACTCCCTGTAGACACCACATGGCCAAGGAAACTCCTCTCCCGCTGCCAGAAACTGCACTTACTCAACTTCGCGTACAGTTTCTGCTCCCGCAACTTCTCTAGAACCACTCTCAAGTGAAATTCATGCTCCTCAGGACTCCTCGAATACACCAGGATATCATCAATGAAGATGATCACAAACACATCTATATACTCCTGGAACACCCCGTTCATCAACCTCATGAACGCTACTGGCGCATTCGTCAACCCGAAAGGCATTACTACGAACTCATAATGCCTATACCTCGTTCGAAAGCCAGTCTTCCTAACATCTGCCTCATCAATCGGTATCTGATGGTATCTCGAAGCAAAGTCAATCTTGGAGAACAAAGTAGCCCCTCACAACTAATCAAAATTCATCAATCCGCGGCAGATGATACATGTTCTTCACAGTGACTCGGTTAAGTCCCCGGTAATCGATGCACAACCGGAAACTCCCATCTTTCTTCTTCATGAACAACACTAGGCCGAATAAATCCTTTACCCAACAAATCGTCCATCTGCTTCTTCAGCTCTGCCATCTCTACTGGAGCTATATGGTAAGGCGTCTTGGATATAGGAATCGTCCCAGGCTCCAACTCAATCGTAAATGGATATGATCTCGATGGCGGTAATCCCTGCAACGACTGGAAAATGTCCTAGAAATCCTGAACAACCCGAATATCCCCAACTGCAATCTCTCTAACAGTTTCTAGCATCACTATCGTCACCAAATACGCCTTGCAACCCTTCTTAATCAGCTGCTCGGCCTGAATGGCAGAAATCATGAGACTCCCGGAAGTCGCCCTCACAACTTGATAAACCAACCTTCCCGCCTCTCGCTCGAACACAACCCGTCTTCGATGACAATCCAGATGGACCCTGTATCGATCCAGCCAATCCATCCCGAGAATGACATCGTACAACTTCACCGGACTAATGATCAGATCTGCTGTCATCAACTCTTCTGCCACCAGAACATCCACACCACGAGCCCGCCCGGAAGTAGCCAAGGACTTGCCGCCAAAAACCTTAACTACTCCCAGCTGCTCACCGGAATCACTCCGGATTCCGCTGCTCTCTGTACATTCTAGAGTAATGAAGCTATTCGTAGCTCTCGAATCAAATAAGACGTGAGACTCACATCTGCCCACAACTAAGGTCCCTTCACAAATCCCATGTGCTTAAGAACCCTAACACTCTAGCTCAGACTCACAATTTCCAAACAGACTAAAATTCAAACACCAAAAGAATTAAACAAGTTAAGTCCGAAAATAACCTGTGATCGGTCTGGCGCTAGAACCAGCCGCCTCCGTCAAAGTGAAAACCCGCGACACCGCTGCAATCTGAGCCAACGGCTACATTACCACCACTGCCATCTACTGCAACCTCAGACACTTGGGCTTGATATACCCCGGCTCTCTGCAGTGAAAGCACAACCGCGTATCCCAGGCCTTGACCCTCGTATCCTGAGCCCCTGTCCTCTTTGGACAGCTCGCCACCCGATGATCCGTGCTCCCACACCCGAAGCAATTCGAACCACCCTGATTGGCCTCTGAAGTGCTCTCCCACTTCCTTTTCTGTCCCTACGCAGGTTTGCCGCCCCTGCTCAGACCCACTGGCTGCTGCGTTCTCCTCTGTTGTTGAACCGGTGGGCTAACCACCACAGCCTGCTCCCTGAGGTCCTCCTCAATCGCAGCAGCCGTCTCCACCAGCTTCGCTCTTGTGGCGAACCTGCCCACTCTATAGCGAGTCTTCAAATCAGATCGAAGTTCTGCAGGAACCTCACCTGGGTCTGCTCGCCCTCCATGCCTTTACCAGCATGCACCAGAAGTCGACTGAACTCCGCGTTGAACTCCCTCACTGAGCAGTCTCCCTGAGCCAACTCCAGAAACCTCAGCTCCAACCGATCCACCACCTCCTGCGAGAAATACTTGGCATTAAATCAACCAAAAAATCCTCTTAGGCCATCTTGGCCTACGCCTTCCTGGCCTCCACACCCCTCCACCAGAGATGCGTATCACCATCCAGGTAATGCACTGCCAGGTCAACCCGGTATCCCTCTGGACACCTGATAGAGCGAAAGTTACGCTCCAGTCTCAACCGCCACTCATCGGCCTCCTCAGGCTTGGCACCTCCCGAGAAAAATCCGATGTCAATCTTCTGCATCTGCTCCATCATCCTAAGGTAGGATATTAGCTCCTCCGTAACCTCCATAGCCGGCTGCACCCCATCCACTCCCGGCTGAACCCTAACCACTTTCGGCTGAACCCCAGCCGCTCCTGACTGACCACCAGCCACACCTAGCTAAACAACATCCACTCCTGGCTGCACTCCCAGAGCCGGCACCCCACCTGGTAACCACTTCAGAATCATCTGCAGCAAACCAGCCAAGCGATAATCTCGATCCTGGGCAACACCTGCGGCAGCACCCCCACCTGAGCCCACCGCACCACCAGCTACACCGGGAGCCACACCAGCCCCTCCAGCCCTCACGCTGGTACTCGTAGCGGCCACACCCACGGACCCCTCCTGAAACGCCTCTGAGTCAGCCACCTGCTCCTGTGTGGTCTCCTGGGCCACACTCGCGGCATCAGACTCCTCCCCGAGTCCCCGCCCGTGCCCACGCCCATCATGACCACCTTGGCCTCCCCGGTCCCATGACCTCCGCCTCTAACCACTCTAGCCATCACTCTGCACTACCCAACAAAAAACTAAGTACTAGACAAAACAGAAAGTCAGACAACACATACCGTGGAATCTCATTGAAGGTTCGGAGAAGATGATCTAGGACTCCAAACCCACACAACAATCAATTGACTAAATCACATAACCAATCAATTGCACCCGCCCTAGAACCATAAGGGCTCTGATACCAAAATGAAACAACCCAACCCTAGAAAATTTAAAAAATTTTCCTTTCGGATTATTGTTATCACAAATAATAATCTTCAACGGGTCAATACAAAAAATGTGGAATGATTAAACAATTAAACAATTAAACCAATTCAATAAATCTCATACTCTACTGAATCCTAACCAGTTCAATTCAATAAACCAAATCATCAATTCCAATAACGATAAAACAGTGGTTCCAGAATCACTAACATCCTAGCAATTCTAACAAAATGACCATGATATATCATGGTTTTTACCTGTTTTCAACCATGATATAAGTCCTTTTTACAGAGTCTTTTTGGTATTTTTCGAGTCTTTTTTGAGTCTTTGTAGGTTAAGGACGATTGGAGCTTAATGGAAGCTTTTGGAGCCTTTTGGAGCATCGAGGAAAGAGGAACCGAAGTGATCAAGACGGAGTCGAGTTTTTAAGACTGTGTCGATCGACACGGTCCTGTGTGTCGATCGACACGAGTACTTATGACTTAAAGATTGAAGAATTTCCTTTTCGGCCCACGAAGCCCATAAACTTACAAGAAACCCAATCCGAATTTTAGACTTTATATATAGTTTTTCCTTAGGTTTTTAGGTTGATATCTTGTTTTTAATTAAGACTTGGAGATTCAGAGCTTTTAGGAGATTTCAGACTTCCGGATTCCATCGCTTTCTAAACTCTCTGTATCAATTACTCTATCTTTTTTATGCAATTTATTTCATTCATTATGATTTCATCATCTATGTCTGAGTAGTTTGCTTGTTAGGTTTAGGGTAATTCAAGGGTTTGATGAGAAATCGTTACGACTAAAAATCTATTAGGATTTATCTTTATGTTCTTCATCTAGATTGATTTAACTCTGATTTTAGGATTGATCAACTGAAATTGGATATCCTAGGTTGCTTTAATAGATGCGAAAGTATTATTAACAACCAGACATAATCTTAGATGAACAAAATTATCTATTCGCAAAGAAATTTGGCTTAGTAATTTTGTGAACAATTGAACCTGAACTTAATGCTTGTCTTTATTCACTGAATTTGCAAAGAAATTTGGAATTTAGGGATTTAGTCATAGATAATCTCTGCAACGAAAGTTGATTGGTTTTATATTCGTGTTTGAGTTCTAGAACCGTTCTTAACAAATCCTAACTGTTTTTATCCTCGTGTCGATCGACACGGACATCCATGTCGATCGACACAGACATCCATGTCGATCGACACAGCCGTATTTCAAGTCATTCCTGCGAATTACCCAATGCCTAACCTTTTGTCTAATTGATTTCAAGAACTTTATCATCATTCACTGTTTACTTTGTTGTCTGTTTTACATTATTACATTGTTGCTTAGCCTAATTTGAATTCATAATTGATTGTGTGAATTGATTCTCTTTGGATTCGATCCCTAAGTACTACATCGATCTCTTAATTTGAGAGAGTAGCTCAGGGTAAATTTGAGCATATGAAATTTTGGCGCCGTTGTCGGGGACTCAATTTTACCAATCGATTTTTGATATTAGATTTTTGTCTAAGTTTTTTTTAATTTTGTTACTTACTTGTTCTTTTCTCTTTGTCTTGTGTGTTTCAGGTTTATGCCTAATCGCGTTACCAGAAGCAACCAGAACGAAGAGCTTGTTGATCTCAACTTTGAGATTGGAAAGTTAGAACGAACAAACCGAGCAGCAAGAAAGGCAGCCAACATGAATCCGTTAATTCTTATCAGAGGTGAAGATGGGTTCTTTGAGGTTGCTGAGGGTCGCAGACGCAATGCTCAGGGTCAGAGGATAGATGAGAACTGGATTGTTGTTCTAGAGGAACCAGCTAGGCATGGGCGTACTCTGGGAGAGTACAACAGACCAGATGAATTTTATGCTAACAGGGCTGTGATTCGCCCTCCTGCGTTCCAGAGGAGTGATTTTGAGTTGAAACCTGCTTTCTTCTCACTTGTGGCACAACACCCGTTCCATGGTCTTTCCTCTGAGCACCCCATGGATCACATTGAGAGGTTTGAGGACTTAGCATCTAGCATTAAGGCTAATGGAGTGTCCAGTGGCTACCTCTACAGAAAGCTTTTCCCTTACTCCCTTAGTGGAGAAGCAGCTTACTGGCTGAAGCAGCTGGAGCCTGGATCGCTGACTACTTGGGAGGACACCAAGAATGCTTTCCTCAACAACTTCTTTGATGAGGCGAGGTCCGAGGATCTGAGAACTAAGATCTCCACTTTCAAGCAAGGACCGACTGAAGCATTTAAGGCTTCTTGGGTGAGATTCAAGGCGTATCAGAATCAGAGAGACTGTCCTCACCATGGGTTCAGTGATGTTCAGTTGTTCGGTATCTTCTTCAGAGGTATTGATTGGAGGTATCAGATGGCCCTGGATTCTGCTAGCAATAGGAATTTTAACACCAGGTATCATGAAGATGCACTGATTCTCATTGATAACTTGGCTTCTAGCAACAGTACCAAGAATGCAGATTTCGAGAGGAAGAAGCTGGGTGAAAACGTGGATGGCAGCCAAATCGCTGAGGTTAAGGCTAAGCTGGACTCTGTGCATAACCTGCTACTGGGGAAGAAGTCAGTTCAGTTTGCTGCAGAGATAGAGACTTTCGAGCCAGAGGAGAAGGATGTCAACTACATCAATGAAGCTGGTTTTCAGGGTCAAAGGTTTAGTAATCAGTAAGGGTATCAGAAGAATGACTTTCAGAAGCCGTTCCAGAACAACTACCAAAGGAACTATGGTTCTTCTTCTTACCAGACTCCTCCTGCTTAGTCATCAAAGAGCAGCGAGATGAAATCTATGCTGCAGCAGCTCCTAGAGGGTCAACAGAAGATGACAGTAAGCTTTAATGGAAAGATGGATGCAATATACTCTGATCTGAATGGGAAAATTGAGGCCCTCAATCTCCATGTGAAGAAGCTAGACACCCAAGTTGCTCAAACTGCAGAGAATTCGAGGAGGCAAGAAGGATTTCTCCCAGCCAAGACAGAAAAAAACCCGAGACTGCACGTCAATGCCACCACCTTGGGAAGTGAAGAGGAGGTTGAAGACGACGAGATTTTCGTACCAGACCCCGTGTCGATCGACACGGGTGGCTCATGTCGATCGACACGGGTCGTAAATCTTAACCCTGGGCAATACGCAATCGGTGATGAGGTCGACACATCTTTGATACAAGGATGTCGATCGACACAGACCCTTCGTGTCAATCAACACGGGTCCCAGACGAGTCCAACCACTTCAAAACCTTCAGTCAAAGCAGAGGAAAGGGTCTACAAGCCCAAGATCCCATATCCACGAGCTGTTAGCATCAAAACACCAGAGAAGAAAGGAGGACATGCTCAACCACAGCTGAGAAAGTTGCAGAAGATACCGAATCCAGGGATGTTCGTTGTTCCTTGTACGATCAAAGGTATGAAATTCAAGAACTCTCTTTGTGACACTGGAGCTAATGTGAATGTCATGTCTGAGTTTGTTACAAGGAAGCTGGGGATAAAGGATCTGCAACCTTCGAAGATGTCTATCGCGCTGGCTGACTTTTCTTAAACATCTTCGAAAGGGTTCATTCCTGACTTGATGCTTCAAGTAGGAGATTGTCTAGTTCCGGTGGATTTCCACATCATGGAGACGAAGAATGACAGTGAGAGACCATTGATTCTTGGGTCATCATTCCTTGCTACTATAGGTGCGATTGTGGATTTTCCCAATCAGAGAATCTCCTTCTCCAAGGTCAACAAGAATGTCTTCTACCCAACAGTTCGTATCAAGGAGAATTCTTGTTTGACCGTTACAAATGGAGGAAAGCGGAGTTCAGACCTTGGCGATATGAAGAAGATCCCATGTGCTCCACTTTTGACTTCACCATCTTTGAGATCTGATGGAGACTTGGCTGCACCAAAGGTGAGATGAAAAGGGAGCTCGAAACCTTTCTCTAAGTTCATAATCATCCTTCCCTTAGAGCTAAGAGAAAGAGGAGATGTAGTTATCCACGAGATGCTGCAAAACACCATGAAGCTCTTTCCTGGAGTTGTTCCCTTCACCGATCCACCATAGGCCTGAGTCCTGACACAGTCGAGCTAATGACTGAAAACAAGCGCTTAGTGGGAGGCAACCCACTGGTAAGTCTACTTATTTTCCTTTAATTTACTCTTTTGTTTACTCATTTTTAGTTTTGGTTTTAAGTGCCACTGATTTCAAAAAAAAAAAAAAAAAAGAGACGAGACGAGAAAACAAGTGTTTCGATCAACACACACTACTCGTGTCGATCGACACACCGTGCAACAGGTAAGTTCTCGTTCTTTTCAATTGATTGTTTTTTTCTTTTCTATTCTTTCACCAATTTCAGGCTTGATAACACTGGGTACAGTGTTGTTTAAGTCTGGGGGAGGTAGTTACTAACATTGTGTTTGTTTTTGAGAGATAGTCAAAAGGGTTTTATTGAGTCAAAATAGTCAGTTGGAGACAATGATCATTCTTTTGGTTTAGTGGATCGTCTCTTTCAGGTGTGTGACCATTTTTTCCATGATCGATTTCAAAATCAGACTAATGAAAAATCCTAAGGCTGACCAGTTAACTAGAGACGTCTGTTACTTCCAGCATAATCCGCCCAGGGTTCGAGCTAATTATGCGATCTCCTCGGTGATTGGTGTTCATAGAGCTTGACTCCTCATTCATACCTGAAAAGTGTAGTCTCTGTTCATAATAACGGTACTTCTCTCCTTCATAAAAAAAAAAAATTTGAATGATTTGGGGTGATATGATAGTTCTTGAGTATAAGATGAGGAAATAAAATTCCAGTGAGTCAGTACTCAAGAGGTGATCACCTGGAGCTCAAAAGCAGCAGTCTGAGTCCCTTAGAACGGATGTAGAGGACGAGCGATCTCACGACCCTGTCTCCTCACAAGGAACAATAGTAGTGAAAGCACTGTTTTTGATTTTCTGAATCGAATAAGTCTGGGGGAGAGAAAGAGTACCAAAGGTTGTATGGTTCACTTGTCATGGTATAGTATGGGAATGAGTCTAGAAGGTTCTTGGCATCGAGATCTGGGACGAGACCCAGCAATGAGGACTAGCAGGTTATGTTGATAAGTAGTGGATGAATTTGGGAGGCTGCGAATGTCTAAGAAGAAGTACATGGCGGTCTGACTTTGAGTTGGTTGTGCATTATGTGGCTTGCTAGTTGAAAAAGGTCTGTTCGGTACTCCAAAGGAAGGTAAGTTTCTGCGTTTTCAAACCTCTTTCACATTCTTAGTGTATGTTTTGCTTGAGAGCAAGCAAATGATAAGTCTGGGGGAGTTGATAGATCATGGTTTTTACCTGTTTTCAACCATGATATAAGTCTTTTTTACAGAGTCTTTTTGGTATTTTTCGAGTCTTTTTTGAGTCTTTGTAGGTTAAGGACGATTGGAGCTTAATGGAAGCTTTTGGAGCCTTTTGGAGCATCGAGGAAAGAGGAACCGAAGTGATCAAGACGGAGTCGAGTTTTCAAGACTGTGTCGATCGACACGGTCCTGTGTGTCGATCGACACGAGTACTTATGACTTAAAGATTGAAGAATTTCCTTTTCGGCCCACAAAGCCCATAAGCTTACAAGAAGCCCAATCCGAATTTTAGACTTTATATATAGTTTTTCCTTAGGTTTTAGGTTGATATCTTGTTTTTAATTAAGACTTGGAGATTCAGAGCTTTTAGGAGATTTCAGACTTCCGGATTCCATCGCTTTCTAAACTCTCTGTATCAATTACTCTATCTTTTTTATGCAATTAATTTCATTCATTATGATTTCATCATCTATGTCTGAGTAGTTTGCTTGTTAGGTTTAGGGTAATTCAAGGGTTTGATGAGAAATCGTTATGACTAAAAATCTATTAGGATTTATCTTTATGTTCTTCATCTAGATTGATTTAACTCTGATTTTAGGATTGATCAACTGAAATTGGATATCCTAGGTTGCTTTAATAGATGCGAAAGTATTATTAATAACCAGACATAATCTTAGATGAGCAAAATTATCTATTCGCAAAGAAATTTGGCTTAGTAATTTTGTGAACAATTGAACCTGAACTTAATGCTTGTCTTTATTCACTGAATTTGCAAAGAAATTTGGAATTTAGGGATTTAGTCATAGATAATCTCTGCAACGAAAGTTGATTGGTTTTATATTCGTGTTTGAGTTCTAGAACCGTTCTTAACAAATCCTAACTGTTTTTATCCTCGTGTCGATCGACACGGACATCCATGTTGATCGACACAGCCGTATTTCAAGTCATTCCTGCGAATTACCCAATGCCTAACCTTTTGTCTAATTGATTTCAAGAACTTTATCAACATTCACTTTTTACTTTGCTCTCTGTTTTACATTATTACATTGTTGCTTAGCCTAATTTGAATTCATAATTGATTGTGTGAATTGATTCCCTGTGGATTCGATCCCTAAGTACTACATCAATCTCTTAATTTGAGAGAGTAGCTCAGGGTAAATTTAAGCATATCAGACCACAAAACGAGACACTAGATCATCTTCTCTTCCCGGCCATGATTCTACGATCACATTTTCTCTTTACCTGCATCACATAGCAAAAAGAGATGCGTGAGTATTATCACAAATACTCAGTGAGACGGTCATCCGGTCTACATGTTATACACAAAAGCATAAGAATCAATACAATACCAGGATGTGAAATAACCCAACCCGTAATTTTTTTTTAAAAAAATCCCTTTGGATTATTATTATCACAAATAATAATTCTCAATGGGCCACACAAGCAATGCGGAAGACAATTCAACAGTTAAATCAATACAACATTTAGCAAATTCCATACTTTACTAAAACTCTAACAAATTCCAATAACAATAACAAATATACTCCAAATCAATCAACATCAATAACCAGTTCCAGAATTACTAACACCATAGCAATTTTAACACAATGGGCACGCAACCGAGACACTAGATCATCTCCTCTTCCCGACCATGATTCCACGATCACACTTTATCTTTACCTGCATCACATGGAAAAAAAGAGATGCGTAAGTATTATCATAAATACTCGGTGAGGCGGTCATCCCGTCTACAAGTTATACACACAGACATAAAAATCAATAAAAATACCAGGATGAACACACAACACGCAACGCACGAACAAAACACACAAGTCTGCCTCGAACAGACATGCGTCGATCGACACAACCACCATGTGCCAATCGATGAATAAACCTGCATCGATCGACACAACCTCTAGGTTTCGATCTATGTATCAGCCAGTGTATCGATCGACACCAAGAGGTTGTGTCGATCCACGCACTGTCTCATGTGTCGATTGACGCATCATCACAGATACCAGGATCAAACCTATCCTCTCATGGATCGATCCCAGATCAAAATGGATCAATCCCTGCACGCAAACAACACGAATCCCACACAAAAACAATACAGGAAACACATTCTACCAACCCTTTACCAGATAAACCTTCGGTCAAGCACTCACCTTGATTATAGAAGGAAAAAAATGAGGAAATCATGAAGAACGTGATGAATACAAAGAACACAGCCTCCAACACTCCTTGGATCCTCACAAACACTAAATATCCAGCCCCCAATGATCAAGAATAACCAGAATCGCACCAACACTCCAAAATCTCTCAATTTCTCTGTTTCTCTCTGTTTTCTGTTGGAAAAGTCAGCTAGACCTCGTCCTGTTCTGCTTTATATACCCAACCCTAGGATTCCCTAAACCGACTTGCCAAACCAGACAATTGAACCAAACTTGTCGGTTCAATTTTAACCTGCGTCGATCGACATATACACACGTTGTGTCGTTCGACGCAACGCCCAAAACCCGACTTCTCATAAGTCAAAACACGCGTGTCGATCGACACGCACACCCTGTGTCGATAAACATGCACACCCTATGTCGATCGACACGCACACCCTGTGTCGATCGACGCACCAACCAAATATCCTCTTTTTGGTTCATGGGCATTACAGATCTCCCCCACTTACACGGATTCGACTTCGAATCACGTGACACCGTCTTCCTAAGGTTGAACTCCCATCTAAAACCCGACCAGATTTTCATGGAAACATCAACAGCGCAACGCTCTCTGATCGCGCAACAATCAAACAAGAACATGCACGACCAACGCTGCTACATATATTTACTAGGGTCATCTGATCTGAGATTCTAACCGCAAGTAAAAACCCTAGACTAGACGTCTACTTACACATCCTTATCAACACTCCTGACCCAACCCGTCCAGATCCACTGATATCATCATTCCTGGCTCCACTCAGCCAGCACTACCTGAGATCGATCCCCGATCCCAGAACTCAACTAGTCTCAACTAGTCACATTGCACTGTCTCACAACGGCTATAATCCTGACCAACCCGGTCAGCACAACCTGAGATCGTCTCCCGATCCCTGAAGTTCATCCAATCTCATACTTACAATCACACTACATACACTATTGCTCACACTCAAATCTATATACACCACTCACACTCTCTGGATCGTCACCCCTCGAGCTCTCGATGAATATCATACCCCTCCCACCTTCAGGACCGCCGTCCATCCAGCTCTCAGTATGCTCCAGCCCCTCCCACTCTCGGGACACACAGTCTGTCAAGCTATCGGCTGCAGAGGAATCACACATCCTCCGGAGAGATCCCTATCCCTCAAAGTATATGCAGAGAACCCACTATCCCCTGGAGAGAACCTCACTGTCCCCTCAAGTATATCAAGGAAAACCACTATCCCCTGGAGCAATCACTTTGTAACGCGCATCATAAGTACTTTTCGACCGAAATCACTTTTCGTGGTTCCATCTTGACATTCCCTATCCCAGAATATCATCTCATGGCCAATCAACAGGCTGTCTAGATGAACCCAATCACTAGGGTGTTCCCATCAGAGTCCCTGGAAAAGACAGTCCTAACTCACATAAGACTTCTGTTTCTAGACTCCGCCTAAGAAATAGACAGGTTCTAACTCACATAAAACCTCTATTTCCCAGCGTCATCCAGGGAATAACCAAGTCCTAACTCACATAGAACCTCTATCCCCTGATACTCCTCCTAGGACATGGACAGCTCTAACTTACATAGAACTTCCATTCCTAGCCTCACTAAAAAATAGACAGTCCTACTCACTTAGAACTTCTATTTCTAGCTACCTAGCCGATAGACAAGCTCTATCTCCCATAGAACTTCTATCGCTAGACCTCCACAAGACCCCACCAGTCGTCAACACACATGACCTCCCAGTCACTATAAGAACTCACATCTTATGAACACATTTAATAAGGAAACCCATCTTATTAAATCACAACAATGTATAATCGTTACAACACAAAACAAAAAATACATCAAACTCATAGCAATATGCTATACAGACTCTGAAAACCAGAAAAAAACACTCAAGCCACCGCTTGCTCCTCGAACCACTTCGAGTACATTACCTTCATCCTCGCTTTTGGTTCCCAAGTCTCCTCCTTAATAACGTCACAGTCCCACATGACTCTCACCAACGGTATCCTCTTCCGGCGCAGCACCTTGACTCTCCTCTCAAGAATCCTCACATGCCTCGCCGCCAACATCATGTTGGGCTAAAGATCCTCCAGAATTCTAGCCAACACCTCCTCAGATTCATGTAGACACTTTCGTAGCATCGAAACATAGAAGACCTTATGAAAAGGCTTCATACTCTGAGGTAACTCCAACCGATAAGCTACCGGTCCAACCGTTCCATAACCTTGAATGGACCCAAAAACCGCAGACTTAGCTTATTCTCTGAAATAGATCTGTTAGGACCCCTCAACATCGCTACCTTGAGATACACCAGATCTCCCAGCTCAAACTCCAGCTTTTTTTGTCTCTTATCGGCATAACTCTTCTACCGATCCTGAGCCTCTCTCATGTTCAGTCTCAAGACACGGATCTTCTCCGTCGTCTCCTGAACAAAATCCGTACCAAACATGCTCGTCTCCCCCACTTGAGTCCAGCATAATGGTGTACGACATGGCCTCTCATACAAAGCCTCATATGGAGCCATCCCGATACTCGTCTGGTAGCTATTGTTGTATGCAAACTCTACCAGGTTCAGATGATCCGCCCAATGGCTACCATAATTTAGCACACACATCCTCAGCAGGTCCAATGTCTGAATCGTCCTCTCAGACTGCCCATCCGACAAAGGATGATAAGCTGTGCTCATAAGCACCTTAGTGCCCATCTCAGCCTGGAACGCCCTCCAGAACTCTGAAGTAAACCTCAGATCTCTGTTTGACACAATACTTGCTGGCACCCCGTGCAGCCTCACTATCTCCCGCACATACTTCCTAGCCAACACTGCCGCTTCGTCGGTTTTCTTGATGGCAAGAAAATGTGCTGATTTGGTCAGACGATCCACAATCACCCAAATCGCATCATAGGTCTGTGACACTGGCAACCCCATCACAAAATCTATGGTAATCATGTCCCACTTCCACTCCCGAATAGGCAAACTCTGCAACATACCACTCGGAACCTGATGCTCAGCCTTCACTAACTGGCACACGTTGCACGCTGCAACCCAGTTAGCGACATCCCTCTTGATCTCGATCTAGTGATAATACCGCTTTAGATCATAATACATCTTGGTCGCTCCCGGATGAATTGACAACATGCTCGAATGTGCCTCCCTCAGGATCTCCTGCCTCAGATTCTCATCCTTGGTACACAAACCTGCCCGTTCACCATTATCGTCCCATTCACTGAGACCTGATACTGTGAACCTGCCACCTGAGAAGCAACAATCAAACCATGATCCTTATCAAGAGCTACCCGAATCCTGCTCAGCAAATCTGCTTGGTTAGCTTCCTCTAGCCCCAACGGCTCCTGTGAGATAACACATAATCTCAACGTACTAATCTCGCTCACCAGAGACTCTATATCCCGCTCCTGATCTGAAGCAACCCTCTTTCGACTCCCCGAATACACCAGAATATCATCAATACATATGATCACAAACTCATCCAGACATTCCTGGAATACCCCGTTCATCCATCTCATGAACGCCGCTGGTGCATTCGCCAAAACAAATGGCATCACTACACTAGATCAACTCACATGATCTCTGAGGTCCACATCTAGTCCTATGCTCATTAACACGTTTTCAGACATTCATTGCTTTCAACTCATCAATACACCCCTCACACTCGCAGGAACGCATCTTTTGAGCTCTTGGTGCACTATACCACTCACACTCTCGGGACACCAGGTCCGTCGAGCTCTCGGTATCTGCAGGGGAACCACCATCCCCTCGAGAGAACCACCATCTCTCAGTATAACACAGGAGAACCACCATTCCCTAGTGAAATACTATAAAAACAGGGGAACCACCATCCCCTCAGGAGAACTATTCATCTCCTATGAGTTGTCCAGGTAACTAATCATACCCTAGAGCAATAAATTCGTAACGTTCAATAAGCATCTCTGACCAGAACTACCTCCTGTGGTCTAAATCATTATACTCCCTATCTCGGAATATCAACTCAACCACGACCAAACCCCAGACCATCTCGAAACCACCCAATACACAGGGTGTCTCTCCATAGTCTCTAAAAAATAGGCAAGTTCTAACTCTTCATAAAACTTTCTATTTCTCGACCCTCAACACAAGTTACTATAAGAATTAATCATCTTATATAACTCAGACCATAAGGACTACCCATCTTATAGTCTCATCACACACACAGTCCTTGCTTCCACACTCGAAGCATCCTCGTCAACTCTAACTGAGACACAACTCTTTCTTGATGACAATCCAGTAAACTCTGTACCGATCCAACCAATCTATACCTAGAATGACATCGTACGGCTCCACCAGACTAATAATCAGGTCCGCCGCCATAGACTCTCCAGCCACTTGAATATCTACGCCACTAGCCCGCCCAAGAGTAGTCAAAAGCTTCTCATCAGCAACCTTGACTACTCCAGCTGCTCACCGAAATCACTCCGGATCCCGCTGCTCTCTGCACACCCCAGAATAATGAAACAATTTGTCGCTCCAGAATTAAACAAAACGTGGGACTCACTCCCGCCCACTAATAAGGTCTCTGCACAAATCTCATGTGCCTGAGAACCCTCACATCCTACCACAAGACAACAATTCCAAAACAGACAAAATTCTTAAACACAAAAATTTACTAAGTCAAGTTCTGAAATTTTTCCTGTCATCAGCCTGGCGCTAGACCCACTAGCCTCCACCACAGTGAACACCTGCGGTGCTTAGGCTGCAACACCGGTTGCACTGCTGCCACTGCCATCTGCTGAAGCTTGGGACATTTTGGCTTGATATGCGCCGGCTCCCTACAGTGAAAGCAAATCCGAGTGTCTCGAGAAACAACCCTCCTCTGACAGCTCGATACTCTGTGATCCATGATCCCACACCCGAAGCATCCCAGACAACCCTGACCTCTCTGACTCAAACCCGAAGTGCTCTCCCACTTTCTCTTATGTCCTTGCTCAGGCTTGCCGCCCTTGCTCGGACCCACCTGCTTCTGCGATCTCTTTGGCTGAACAGGCGGACTCGCCACCACCTGCTCCCTCAATTCCTCCTCAATCGCTGCTGTTGCCTCCACCAGCTCCGCCCTCGAAGCATACTTACTCACTCTACAGCGAGTACTCAAATCAGCTCGAAGTCCCCTCAGAAACCTCATCACCTGGACCTGTTCGCCCTCCATACCTCTTCCAGCATGAAACAGGAGTCGACTGAACTCCGCATCAAACCCAGAGTCAACTTCAAAAACCTCAACTCTAACCGATCCATTGCCTCCTGTGGAAAGAACTTGGCATTAAATTATGCCAAAAAGTCAGCTCCTCGAGGAAACTACTCATCTCTCAATTAAATACTGGGTAACTACTCTTACCCAAGTACAATGCAATATCATCCACTACCCGATCTCTAAGGTCTATATCTAGTCATATGCACATAGCCACGTTTCAGACATTGATTACTCTCAACTCATAACTCATATCACATAACCACATTACTCACACTCTGAGGAACACGTCCTTTGAGCTAGCAGTATACAGCGGAAACCTTTATCCCCTTTAGATAAGAACTCATCTCGTAGTATTACTAAGGGAAATCCTCATCCCCCAGTAACACTGTTGGGGTCGGATTTCACCCGCTCAACATGGAAGTCCAAAGTTATGCAAGCGCAGCGCATAGACACAGAATCGCACTAACACAGAAGATATCATTTGACTCCCCTAAGTCATTTCCCAACGAGAAGATGAAGCAACTCTCCTTTCCTAAGTCTTCTCCGTCCAAGAAGGGAGCCTTCTGAGTCCTCTCTACTCGAAACAGAAGTCATGAATGCAGCGCTAGCTATGTCACTCTGCCAGAGACGTCGCGCTGCCAGAGATGTCGTCGCGCTGCCAGCGACCTCGTCGTAACTGTCAGAGACGTCGCACGCTCTCAGCAACATCACACTGCCTGTGATGTCTTCTCTACCCGCGATGTCTTCTCTGCCAGTAATGTCATGAGCAATGTCGCGCTGCCAGCAACGTCGTGCAGCCAGCGATGTCGTCTCACTGCCAGCGAAGACATCTCTGCCCGCGAAGACATCTCTCCTAACGAAGTCATCGCTGCAATGTCTTAGCGCCAGAGATGTATCAATGCCAGCGATGTCGTCTCTCTGCAAACGAAGTCATCGCTGCAATGTCTTGCCGCCAGAGATGTCTCAATGCTAGCGATGTTGTCTCACTGCCCGCGAAGTCATCTTTGCCAATGATGTCATCGCTGCCTACGAAGACATCTCTGACAGGGAAGAAATCTCTGCCAACGAAGACATTGCTGCCCGCGACGACGTAGGCTGCTGCAGACCTGCCAGGATAACAACAAAGGCCAGAAGGTTCCGTCAAAAGCCCAGTCCGATTACGAAGCCTACTTCGACACAACCGACATAAGAAAAAGGGAATCCGCGAAGACTTAGGAAAAGCTAGGATTATCTCTTAATAAAAGGCTTAGATCTCTTAGGGGACTATATATATCAATGCACAAACCCTTAGAAGGGTATTCGTAACTTTGTTCACAAAAATCATATACAGCAATAACATACTTCTCTTTGCTCATCGTTTTCGTAGCTTAGCCTAGAAATCTCTGCTTCCTCTTGAAACCCTTACAAATCTAATTGTGCTAGTCTTGGCTCCTATAATTTGGCACCGTCTAAGGAGATCTAAAGAATTTTAACACAAAAAGCTACGTTACACACCAGATCTGAGAAGATGACCAAGGAAGAGAATTGATAAAGCAGCAGCGGCGAAGAGTCCTCGTCTCACAGAACCATCCGAGAAGAAGATAACTCAGTCGAAGCCCCTGCTACCAACGTCGCTGCAAACCCAGGAGAGATGACCGATGTCAAACAGATGCTGCAGACATTTCTCAAAGAATCCCTGGAACAGAAGAAGTTCAACGAAGCAACTACGAACGAGCTGAGGGCACTTTTGCGAAGGAAGCGTAAAAGACCCGATACCACAAGATCCAGAAGTCGCTTCGACCTGCATCACCTCAACTTCTCGACACCTCGCTCCGCTCAAAAGAATCCAGGTGATCTGCCGCCACCACCGCTACGACGGGAATCAAACAAAATTCCCGAACATTTCGTGGAGACCTCGGACGAGAAGCGCGTACGTCGAGACAGTCGGATCACATCGTCGCACTCCCTGACGGAGGCTACGCAAGACACTTCGAGGCACGATGACCACCTCGGCGCTCGCGATGAAGAAGAACCTTCCGTAGGATAGCTATACAAGAGAGATCAAGAGCATAGGGTGTTGCAACGGCCTCAAAACGGGGAGGTTGCCGAGTTGAAAGCTCAGATGGAGCGGGTTGTCTCCAACTTGAAGATAACCCAATTGCAGATGTACCGCAGCGCAGGGAAGGCTCCTGGGGTTGCCTACGTGGTCAAGAAGGCACGGAACACTCCCTTCGCTGAGCGGATCACGAGGACCAAGATCTCGGATCCCGGAAAAATTAAGCTACCAATCTATGAAGGAACCACTGACCTTGCAGACCATCTGATGGAGTTCAAGGTGGCTCTAGGGAGAGTAAATTTCAGAGAAAATGAGAAGGACATCGGCTACTGCAAGCTGTTTGTGGAAAGCCTCAAAGGGCCTGCCCTCCAATGGTTCTACAAGCTGGAGAAGAACTCAGTTCACACCTTTCACCAGCTCTCAGAGATATTTGTGCATCACTACAACATCTTTGCGGAACTAAAGATCTACGACGCGGAACTGTGGACTAATCGGCAAGGCGAGAATGAGAGTCTACGTTCTTTAATGACAAGGTTCAAAAATATGCTGTAAAAGGTTGACAGCATCGACAACACGTCTACGCTGGAAGCTCTGAGAGGAGCACTCCGATGCCCGTCGCCGTTTTGGCACGAATTGACTATCAACCCGCCAACGACTATCCAAGACGCTCTCTACCGTGCTACAGACTTTGCTCGTAGTGAAGAGGAAATCCGTGCTAAAAGGGGTGGAAAGACTAAACAGGCGAGCGAACCAACTGAGGCCGCGAACCCCACTATCACTAGTCCTCTTTAAAGGCTTTTACAATGAACTATGAGGCGACTTGATCCCTGCAAAGGGTACGTAGGCAGCTTGTCTCCGGACGAGTTCAGTTGCCCTCCTCCGTCAAAAGGCGGAGAGTGGGGTATGTATACTTTCATCTTTGACAAATTCTTTGCTGGAAACATAAGTCTTTCAGTTTTGCAACCGTTGTATACTTGACATAAGTCTCACCGACCTCGTCAGTTACATCCTCTACGTCATCTTTGACAAATTCTTTACTGGAAACGTCAAGCACTTGACACAAGTCTCACTGACTTCGTCAGCTACATCTCCTACGGGCTGTTCAAAGCTGACGCCGGCAAGTTCGTTTTGCAACCGTTGCTGTTGGCCACAGCGATGATGTGAAAACTCGAACACAAGGACATCCATCATTGGATCCATAGAGCGCTATATAAGTACTAATGTTCAGTATTGGGCAAACAAACCCAACTGATCATTCGAAAACCCAACAACATCGTTGGTACAAAGCAGTTGCCAATGGTTAGACGGTCTGCAAACCGAGTGATCATTATGAAAACCCAGCAACACGTTGGTAAAAGCCAAAGGTGTGTTCACTCTCGGACAGACGTGTTCAGAGGGCAACACCATTCCTAAAACCCAACAACAACGTTGGTAGAAGCAAAGCGTAAGCGCATCAGCGACTTCGCTACTTTGCAATAAAAACCCAACAACAACGTTGGTAGAAGCAAAGCGTAAGCGCATCAGCGACTTCGCTACTTCAAAATAAAAACCCAACAACAACGTTGGTAAAAGTAAAGCGTCACCGCATCAGCGACTTCACTACTTTGCAATAACGAAATAGAGCATTCCTAGATGAGAAAGACATCTTCAGGGTCAACAACCATCAACTTACGGATTCATTTTAAGACTTAGTCAACAAAGCGAGTACCATTACTCTTGAAGTTCTTATGATCTATCAAAGAACAGAACGAGCTTAGTTCACAAGAAAGGCAAGAGACAAAAGCCGCATTCATTATCATCCTGCACTCGCTACAATGAAGGTAACCATAATCATAGCATGGATACAAAACATCCAAAAATCCAATGAAAGTTATAAGCGAAAAGCATAAAATAAGCTAAGTCTGAAACGTGAAGGTTACTCATCGATCTCCTCTGCACCACTTTCTCGCCATTTTCATCATCCACCTCGTCGTCTCTGTCGTTGGTGTCGCCCGCCTCGACATCATTGTTGCCTCGACGTCGTCGTCATCGTCGCCTCGACGTCGTCGTCGTCGTCGCCTCGACGTCGTCGTTGTCATCGTCGTCGTCGTCGTCACCCGCTTTGACATCGTCGTCACCTCGAAATCATCGTCGTCGTCACCCACCTCGACATCTTCATTGTCTCCACCTCGACGTCGTCGTCGTCAGCATCGCCAAACTCGACGTCGTCCTCGGCGACGCGGGCGACATCGTCTTCAACAACGCGAGCAACATGGTCTTCAGTACTCCTGAGCAAGGAAGTCAGCGACATCGGGTTTGACTGCTCACTGAGGGCAATGGCATTGCAGTCGTCACCGAAGTGCGACGGCGTCGCGGTCATCACCGAAGTACGACAGCGACACGAGAAAGGAGAGGAGAAAGGAGAAAATGGGAGAAATGAGAAAAAAATGGCTTTTCTCTCTTCCCATTTCATGAGCGAGTCCTGGACTCATGAATGACATTATCACTCCCGGAAGTCATACCGTTGCCAGAGAAATTGTTGACGTCGATGATCAGAATACGAAGTCTTAAAATTTTCGTAAACACGTGGAGTCTTGAAATCTCCAACAAAAAAAAAAAAAAACTTTTGTCCTCTATTACAGTGATGACGGCTTCAGCAGTCAAAGCGCACACCGACGGCCCGAGCCAACATCATCACGCTAACAGTAACATAATAACTTTAAACGACAATGTCGGCATTCGATAGTCTTAAACTCGATACTGTTATCACTAACACTACCGAGCTGGGGGGGTTAACTGTTGGGGTCGGATTTCACCCGCTCAACATTGAAGTCCAAAGTTATGCAAGTCCAGCGCATAGACACGGAATCGCACGAACACAGAAGATATCATGTGACACCCCTAAGTCATTTCCCAACGAGAAGATGAAGCAGCTCTTCTTTCCTAAGTCTTCTCCGTCTGAGAATGGAACCTTCTGAGTCCTTTCTACTCGAAATAAAATTCATCAATGCAGTGCCAGAGAAGTCACAGTGCCAGCGAGGTCACAGCGCCAGCGACGTCGCGCTGCCAGAGATGTCGTCGCGCTACCAGAGATGTCGTCGCGCTTCCATAGATGTCGTCGCGCTGCCAGCGACCTCATCGCGCTGTCAGAGATGTCGTTGTCATGGCGCTCTCAGTAACATCACACTGCCCGCGATGTCTTCTCTGCCCGCGATGTCTTCTCTGCCAGTAATGTCATGAGCAACGTCGCGCAGTCGGCGATGTCGTCTTGCTGCCAGCGAAGACATCTCTGCCCGCGAAGACATCTCTCCCAACGAAGTCATCACTGCAATGTCTTGGCGCTAGAGATGTCTCAATGCCGGCGATGTTGTCTCTCTGCAAACGAAGTCATCGCTGCAATGTCTTGGCGCTAGAGATGTCTCAATGCTAGCGATGTCGTCTCGCTGCCCGCGAAGTCATCTCTGCCAACGATGTCATCGCTGCCCGCGAAGACATCTCTGCTAGTGAAGACATCTCTGCCAACGAAGACATCGCTGCCCGCGACGACGTGGCTGCTGTAGACCTGCCAAGATAAAGACAAAGGCCAAAAGGTTCCGTCAAAAGCCGAGTCCGGTTACGAAGCCCACTTCGACACAACCGACATAAGAAAAAGGGAATCCGCGAAGACTTAGGAAAAGTTAAGATTATCTCTTAGGGGACTATATATATCAATGTACAAACCCTTAGAAGGGTATTCGCAACTTTGTTCACAAAAATCATACACAGCAATAACATACTGCTCTTTGCTCATCGTTTTCGTAGCTTAACCTAGAAATCTCTGCTTCCTCTCGAAACCCTTACAAATATAATTGTGCTAGTCTTGGCTCCCACAAACACCCACAGTAAAATCCTCATCCCATCGAGAAAAACACTCCTCTCTTAGTATTACTTAAGGGAAATCCTCATCCCTTAGTAACACTCAGAGAAATCCTCATCCCTCGTGGAGAAATCCTCATCTTCAAATGAGTTATTCGGGAAAAATCCTCATTCCCTAGAGAAATCAATTTTCAACACCTATAGCATCACTGACTAGAACTACCTCACTTGGTCTCCAAATTATAAGGAATACGCATCTTCTTCATCTGCTCCATCATCCAGAGTTAAGATGGAAGATCATCTGCAACCGCAACCCTCGGATGCACCCCAGCCCCTCCTGGCTGTACACCAGCCACACTTGGCTGCACATGAGCCATACCCAGCTGGACACTCGCCCTACCTGACTGAACACTAGCCATACCTGGCTGCACACCTTCTGAGTCCTAAGTCATTTCCCAACGAGAAGATGAAGCGGCTCTCCTTTCTTAAGTCTTCTCCATCCGAGAATGGAACCTTCTGAGTCCTCTCTACTCGAAATAGAATTCATCAATGCAGTGCCAGAGAAGTCACAGTGCCAGCGAGGTCACAGCGCCAGCGACATCATGCTGCCAGAGATGTCGTCGCGCTACGAGAGACGTCGTCGCGCTTCCATAGACGTCGTCGCGCTGCCAGCGACCTCGTCGCACTGTCAGAGACGTCGTCGTCGTGGCGCTCTCAGCAACATCACACTGCCCGCGATGTCTTCTCTGCCAGTAATGTCATGAGCAACGTCGCGTTGCCAGCAACGCCACGCAGCCGGCGATGTCGTCTTACTGCCAGCGAAGACATCTTTGCCCGTGAAGACATCTCTCCCAACGAAGTCATCGCTGCAATGTCTTGGCGCTAAAGATGTCTCAATGCCAGCGATGTTGTCTCTCTGCAAACGAAGTCATCGCTACAATGTCTTGGCGCCAGAGATGTCTCAATGCTAGCGATGTCGTCTCGCTGCCCGCGAAGTCATCTTTGCCAACGATGTCATCGCTGACCGCGAAGACATCTCTGCCAGCGAAGACATCTCTGCCAACGAAGACATCGCTGCCCGCGATGAAGTGGCTACTGCAGACCTGCCAAGATAAAGACAAAGGCCAAAAGGTTCCGTCAAAAGCCGAGTCCGGTTACGAAGCCCACTTCGACACAACCGACATAAGAAAAAGGGAATCCGCGAAGACTTAGGAAAAGTTAAGATTATCTCTTAGGGGACTATATATATCAATGTACAAACCCTTAGAAGGGTATTCGCAACTTTGTTCACAAAAATCATACACAGCAATAACATACTGCTCTTTGCTCATCGTTTTCGTAGCTTAACCTATAAATCTCTGCTTCCTCTCAAAACCCTTACAAATCTAATTGTGCTAGTCTTGGCTCCCACAAACACCCACAGTAAAATCCTCATCCCATCGAGAAAAACACTCCTCTCTCAGTATTACTTAAGGGAAATCCTCATCCCTCAGTAACACTCAGAGAAATCCTCATCCCTCCTGCAAAATCCTCATCTTCAAATGAGTTATTCGAGAAAAATCCTCATTCCCTAGAGAAATCAATTTTTAACACCTATAGCATCATCCAGAGTTAAGATGGAAGGTCATCTGCAACCGCAACCCTCGGCTGCACCCCAGCCCCTCCCGGCTGTACACTAGCCACACCCGGCTGCACACGAGCCATACCCAGCTAGACACTAGCCCTACCTGGTTGAACACTAGCCATACCCGGCTGCACACCAACCATACCCGACTGAACACTAGCCATACCCGGCTGAACACCAGAAGCCTGTCCCTGAGCCGTCATCCCTCTCGGTAACCGCTCCAAGATCAACTGCAGCAAACCCACCAGACGATCATCTCGATCCTGGGCAACACCTGCGGCAGCACCCTCACCTGGGCCCACCGCACCACCAACCACTTCGGGACCCTCACTAGCCCCACCAGTCCTCACACTGGTACTTATAGCGGCCACACCCACATATCCCTCCTGAAACGTCTGCGAATCAGCCATCTGCTCCTGCGTGGTCTCCTGGACCACACACGCGGGAACAAAATCATTCTCGAGTCCACGCCCGCATCCACGCCCACCACGACCACCACGGCCTCTACGGCCTCTACCTCTAGTACCTCTAACCATTTCTCTTCACTACCAGAAGCAGAAACTAAGAATACTAGAAAACTATACAAAACCACAAAACACTTACCGTGGAATCTCATTAAAAGCTCGGAGAAGATGATCTAGGACTCCAACCCACACAACAATCAATTGACTAACTCACATAATCAATCAATCCAACACACGCAATTGACTATTCACTTAATCAACTACGTTCTCCCACCCTAGAACCATAAGGGCTCTGATACCAAAATGAAATGACCCAACCCGTAAATTTTTTAAAAAATTTCCCTTCGGATTATTATTATCACAAATAATAATCCTCAAAGGGTCAACACAAGCAATGCGGAAGACAATTCAACAGTTAAATCGATATAAGATTGATCGATGCATCCGCCAGTGTATCGATCGACACCAAGAGGTTGTGTCGATCGACCCACTATCTGTGTGTCGATCGTCGCAGAGCAACTGCATCGATCGACGCATCATCACAGATGCCAGGATCAAACCTATCCTCTCATGGATCGATCTCGGATCAAAATGCATCAATCCCTGCACGCAAACAACACGAAATCCATACGAAAACGACACAGGAAACGCATTCTACCAACCCTTTACTCAGATAAACCTACGGTTACGCACTCACCTCGATTCTGGAAGGAAAAGAATGATGAAATCACGAAGAACACGGCCTCCAACACTCCCTGGATCCTCACAAACACGAAAAATCCAGCCCCCAACGATCAAGAATAACCAGAATCGCACCAACACTCCAAAATCTCTCAATTTCTCTGCTTTTCTCTGTTTTCTGATGGAAAAGTCGGCCAGAACTTGTCCTGTTCTGCTTTATATACCCAGCCCTAGGGTTCCCTAAACTGACTCGCCAAACCGGATAATTGAACCAAACCTGTCGGTCCAATTTTAACCTGCGTCAATTGACACACACACCTTGTGTCGATCGACGCAACGCCCGGAACCCGACTTCTCACAAGTCAAAATACGCATGTCGATCGACACGCACACCTTGTGTCGATTGACGTACCAACCAAAAATTCACTTTTTGGTTCACAGGCGTTACAGGGTGAATCAAACAACAACGCAAGCACGAACAAGCAACACAAGTCCGTTGCAAATAGACATGTGTCGATCGACACAACCACTAGGTGTCGATCGATGCATAGACCTGCGTTGATCGACACAACCCCTAGGTGTTGGTCGATGCATCAGCCAGTGTGTCGATCGACATGTAACCCTAGTGTCGATCGATGCACTATCTCATGTGTTGATTGATGCAACATCACAGATACCAGGATCGAACCTATCCTCTCGTGGATCGATCTTGGATTGAATTGCATTAATTCCTTCATGCAATCAACACGAAATCCACACAGAAACAACACACAATTCACATCCTACCAATCATTTACCCAGATAAACCCACGGTCACGCATTCACCTCGATTCTGGAAGGAAAAAGGATGAGAATTAACGAAGAACGTGAAGAACACGAAGAACACCGTCTCCAAATCCCCAAATCCACACCCAAACACAAAATTCCAGCCCACAACGATCAGGAACCAACCAAGAACTCACAAACACTCCAAAATCACTCAAAAACTCTCTGTTCTACGATTTATGATGAAAAATTCGGTTAAACCCGTCTGTTCCTGCCTTTATATACAACTCTAAGGTTTCCTAAACCGATCCACTAAACCGGACAATTGAAATTGAACCGACCTGGTTCAATCTACCTTGCGTCGATCGACGCATGACCAAAATCCACCGATCGTTACACAAGATTGGTTCGCGGTCGTTTCAGGATTTAAGGTTTTCACTAGATTGACCCTAAAATATATGGGTTTCCACAAGATTGATTTTCATATAGATGAAGAAGAAGATGAACTCTAATGAGAAAAGAGAGAAATAAAGAAGAAGAAGATAATTAAAATCTTATTGCATAATTTGAGCCGAAAGGTGCTCTTACACTTTTAATTAATGAACGGCTTAAGTCACTAGATTTCCCCTTTTTTCTTTCGCCTACTTTTTCGTTACAATCGTAAAAGAGTAATATGGTATAAAATAAATTTGAACAATTGAAAAAGTATATTCTCACTAGATAGTGTGGAGGGTAGATTCTCCCCAATTAATATCTAATTGATATTTTTAGGATTTGCAAAGCTAAGCGATAAGCCACCAAACGATAAGATCTCAAAAGAGTTTTATTAGCTGTTTAGAAAGCTGTCACAAGAGATGTTTTCTGTAAAATGTTTCGATCCCCTTTTTGAGTGAGTACAATGAGCTAATTTAGGCCCATTATCCCATTAAGCCCATTTTGCTTATGGGCTTAATGTCATTTTGGGCCTAGATTGACCTCGTCGCTATATCGATCTCACAGGGGTGAAATCTGACCCCTACAGTTAGCCCCCTAGCTTGGTAGTATTGAGGTATGATGATGCCAAGGTAAAAGTTTATGGAGTCTGAGATCGATATGTTGGACCGCGAAGTTGCCAAGCGTGGACATCTTGTCATCGAACTCGGGAAGTTCTTGTTATTCCGCGTCGAGCTGATGTCTGCGTGTTTTCTTGGGCTTGTTTTCTTTTTCATTGTCTTAGGAGACTGAGGAGGTTGATGGTCTTGTTGCGTTAATGGGCCTTGAGGCCTGCTGGAAAATTTCAGAAATTTTTCCAAAAACAAAGTGATTTTAGGAAATTCTCCAGATATAAATAAGTGTGCTTCCCTAGAGTTATTTTCCACCAATTCACTTTTTCCCTAAGCACAAGGTAAAAATCATCTCTTTTCCGCCTTTTTATTTTATTGTTATTTTTTTGTAGGGCTTTTTTGTTTTCTCGTCGATCGTGTTACCGCCGTTGTTACTCCCTTTCACCGGCTTGCCTCTCCTCCGACGCATCTCGGTCGTCGGCAAAACCTGTTCACGTCGGGACGGAGCTTGCAAACGAGGCGGCAACGAGACTCTACCACCGTCAAGATCGTGATGGACTGCGACATCGTTGAGCTCTATAGCGACGAGCTTCGGCAGGGCAGCGTCGCGTGGAGAGAGAGAGAGACCAGCCGCCGGTTCGAGATAAGCCGCAGCGTGTGACCGTTGGTTCGAGACGAGATCCGACTACGATGAGGCGGCGGAACGACAACTCCGGGGAGATCACAGAAAGGGAGAGATAGAGTCAGAGAAGACGGCAAGGCGACGACAAGATTCCGGCGAGATCCGTCTATTGAGAGATCTGGCGAGTTGACTCAGTGAGCGATCTGGCGAGTTGACTCAATAAGAAATTTTTTTTTTTGACTCAATGGTTCAAGAACTTGGTAGCAAGGCTGGCTTTGTGGAGCGAAATTGATTCTGATCATCGATCTTTAGTACAACGGAGAGGTGAATTTAGGAGGATGGTTTTGATTCCACGGACTCGCAGCTTGACGGTTCGCGCGCGAAGGACACCACAGCAGCTATTTCAAACTTAGACGATTCTGGAGAGATGGTCGCTGATCCCTTCCTTCTCGGAAGGAGAATGGTTCTTTCGCCAGTATCTGACAGTGGTAGTTCATCGAGACCGGTCTACTCTGACGCTCTAGTCGTGGTATAGATACTTCGCAGATTTCTTTGCCAGAGATGCCGGACAATGTGAGGAAACCCTCTGCTCGTGAGAGAAGAGCTGCTGAGGCCAGAAGAGGATATAATGCGAGAGTGTCAATTCCAAGAGCAAGCACTGCTGGAACCCTTGCACCCAGGCAGCGTCGTCCAGCGTTGGAGCGAAATGATGTCATCATCACTGATCGTCGATATGAACCTTCGTATAGGCGTCATGATGATGCGCAGGGAAGGGATGATGATGCTGGGGCAAGTCGAAAGCGTTCCCGAGAAGACAGGGGCAAAAATATTGCTGGCGGAGAAGGCCCAAGCAGATCAAGGCGCGCATCAACTCCTCAACGTGATCACATGGCGACGGACTCATCCTTTCCTTCCGGTTTGCAAAGATCTTTTAGCAGTGCCGAGCTGGTGGCGTCGCACCTGTCCAAGATCGTCTTCCCATGCACTGAGTTTCCCCCTCCAGAACAAATGTCGAAGAACAGTTCTTACTCAAGCATGGCCCTCGACTGTATGACGGTAAGACTTCGCGGCTACTCTTGTGGGATAGCGATTTCTTTTTTCCTTTTTTTTTGATTTTCTAACTTGTTTTGCGTGATTCGTTTCTTTGTTTGGCAGTTTCTTTCTTCGCTTAATAAGGTCGCGATTGACTATGAGGTGACTGCTCGCTTACTGACTTGTCAGCTTGCTAACGTTCAGAAGGTTTGTGACGATCACAAAAAGCAGAAAAGGGACGCGGAGGATCGCGTTGTTATTCCCGAAGCTGCTATGAAGGAAATCGAGGATAGGCGTTGCGAGATGGATGGAACGTTTATAGAGTCTGAATTCGAGAGGAAGCGTCTTCAGAAGAAAGTCTCTGACCTTACCACCCGCTTAGATATTGCTGCCAAACTTCAAGATGCGGCTGTGCAACAAGCTGTTGAGGAAGCGAAGCGTGAACTGGCGGCGAAGTATGAGGCGAGGATTGTCTGTGCTATGGAGAAGATTAGAGCGATCAATGGCCAACCAAGGATTAACATAATTGATCTTGCTGAACTGCGGAGTAACACTGAGTTCGTAAAGTTGCTTCAGAGTGACAAGGTGCCTGATCTTGGCGAAGAGTTCGTTGAGCTTGAGAAGCAGGAGGTAGACCTATCACTTGCAGATGAGGTGTTTGCTAATCATGTTTGCAAACTTGAAGGGATCCTTAAGGATTCGCCGGTTATCGCGACTGATGATCGAGTTGAGGAGTTCGACACTGATGCCGTTGAAGAGGAGGATGACTCGGATTCGAGTTCCTCTAATTCGTCAAGCGATGATGATTTGTCAAACTCTGTGGCAGCGATTCCTTCTGAGCAGGCCATCGAGATTGTTGACGATGTTAACGAGACCACGCCTTAGTTATGTTTTTTTTTTGTTTTAGCGTTTTCTCGCATTTTTTTTTACTTTGATTCAGCTTGAATTTTTATCCTATTTCGAAAGGGATGATATACGAGTATGGTTTTTTGCAGAGTTTACCTTTCAAAAAATGCCATTGGCTTAATGTTTTGTAGTTGTTATGAGTTGAAATCTTTCACAGTTTACAACGGTGTGTCTTGAGATGATCATTCTGGTTTACAAATATTTTTCCGTGAAAAAAAAAATTTTTGCTCCAGCAATGAACACAAGATTTTGACCACCGAGCCGTGTGCTGGGTTTTTAGATGAACATTCTGGTTTACGGATATGTTTACATGAACAAGTCCGCTCCAGCAATGAACAGGATTTTGACGAGCAAGCCGTGTGCTGGGTTTTTGCGATGAACATTCAGGTTTACGGATATGCTCCCGTGAACAAGTTCGCTCCAGCAATGAACACAATTTATATAGCGCACTTTAATCCGCTAGGGATGTAGAGAGTTCGTCACTGTGGCTAACAGCAGCGAGTTAACAAGGAGAAGAAGTCTGTTTCGGAGAAGACTTTGAATGAATATGCAAGTGAAAACTTGGCTTCTGATAATTGATTTTTGATAAGTTTGCAAGTGAACACTTGGCTTTTGATAAGTTTGCAAGTAAACACTTGGCTTTTGATAAGTTTGCAAGTAAACACTTGGCTTTTGATTGATTCAATACGGCAAGCCGTGTACAAAGAGTGGAGTGTACGAGTATACGTATCCATTCTCCCTTTTTTAAGGAGGGGGCAGCTGTACCCATCCGAAAATGGGTTGCCTACGTACCCTTTGCAGGGATCAAGCCGCCCCGTAGTTCAAGTGAAGTAATCTAATGATAGTACTTCTTTAGGTGCATCGCGTTCCATGACCGTGGTATTGGGACGTCGGTCATGCTGGGAATCCATATATGCCTGGTTTGATGACTTTGGTTATTTTGTAAGGTCCTTCCCAGTTTGCTCTGAGCTTTCCGGCGTTCCGTTCAACTGTGGTTTTGAAGTCTTTCTGGAGGACCAAGTCTCCTTCGTGAAACGGGCATGGCCGAACATTTTTGTTGTAGTACCTTGCCGCGGCGTTCTGATAGTTTTGGATTCGGATCAATGCTTCATCTCTTCGTTCGTCAATCAGGTCTTAATTATCGGCCAGCATCAAGTGATTAAGCCCTTCTTGTAGAGGAAAGAGTCGGCGGCGAACACCCGGAAAGTGTATTTATGGTGGAATCACGCACTTCGTTCCGTAGATGAGAGCAAATGGGGTTTCTCATTCTGTATTCCATTAGGAAACACATGCGCGATTCTTTCTGGCTCCCAAAAACGGTTTTTATACCTTTTGGTGTGGGAAACTTCATGTAGAGATGATATGTCGAGGCGACTGCTCGCATTAAGTTCAACCGTGGCGTTCCCAAAATAGCATTGTAAATCACTGGATGGTCCGCCACTTCAAATTTGATAGTCTTGGTCATCCTTCTAGCTCGAACAGGCAGTCGGATTAGTCCTGCAGTCAAAGTTGTTTCTCCAGAGAACCCGGTGAACGACTTTGGATATGGCTTGATCTCGAACAAATCGATGTTCATTTTTTTTAGAGTGTCTTTGAAGATAATGTCAATGGTGCTCCCCGTGTCTATCAGGATTCGGGCTACGTCACAGTCGCCGATGACGAGGTCGATCACGAGCGGGTCGTCGTGTGGCCGATCTATCCCCGCAGTCTCAGATTCTTCAAACGAGATCACATCATTAGGAAATTTTGAAGGGGTCTAAAGATTAATGCTGACCTCGGTGTCCACACAGTAGTGCGACCTGCCCATTATCATGTTGATGCGCCTCCTGGTTTCAGGGGTTGGACTCTCGCTGCCTTGCCTTCCGCGTTTTGGGAGCTCGCCGTTGGTTTTTTTCTTCTGGTCTGCTTCAAAATCCGTAAGAGTAAAATCTCCTTTAAGCTGGCCAACCACCAGTTTTGCTGCGAGCATGCGACCGAGATTTCTACAGTTGGTAGTGGAATGTCCGTGGATTCGGTGATGATCGCAATAGGCTGCCTCGTCGTAGGATCCTTGTCCTCTAACCCAAGTATTGCTCATCATGCCCCTTCCACGACCTCTGCCCATTCCTCTACTGTATCCGGTCGAGTCCACTTTAAAGTTGTGGGCTCCTCGGAATCCTCCTTCATGTTGCACGAATTCGCCAGACTGATTATTCTTCTTATTGCTTTGTTGGCTCTGATACTGGGAAGGAGTGCTAGGTTGTTTTGTCTTTCCGTGTTTTTCCGCCAATAACTTCATTTCATCTTCGTTTCTTGCGAACTTAGTTGCTCAATGGAGGGCGTCCTGGATTGTTGTCGGCTCATTCACCATTATTTCCCTGCGAAAATCTGACTCGTACCAGAGTGCTTTTCTCAGAGCCTCAAGGGCCGACGAGTCGTCAACGCCTTTTACCCTTGACAGGATGGTCTTGAACCGCTCGATGAAGTTGCTGAGGGACTCTGCAGGCCCCTGCGTCATTGTCCATAGGTCGGCTCCCAGAGTTCTTCGTTCTATGAATATAGTGTATTATTTGAGGAAGACCGCGGACAACTGGCTAAAACTATCAATGGAGTTACTCTCAAGCCCATCAAACCACTGGAGAGCTGGCCCTACGAGGCGTTCTACGAACAGATGGCATTGACCAATATCCCTTTCATCTTCTCTGAAGTTGGCTCGTCCCATCGCTATAGTGAAAGCGGTGATGTTATCCGTTGGATCAGAACTCCCTTCATAGGTTAACACGTTATTCTTTCCAGGGTTGGACAACCTTGCTATTGAGATGCGAGCCGTGAAAGGCGTACGTTGCGTTTCTTTAAGCACTCGATCAATCTCCGGCGCCGTGCTGGTTGCTCGATGCATTTGTGAGCGCGTCGCCTTTAGATCCATATTAGTTCGGTACATAGAGCACTACAAGAAAACAGCGCTTTAGCGTCGGCAGTATTCGACGCTAAACCGTTGACGCTAAATCATTTTCGACGCTAATTCGACGCTATATTAGCGGCGGAGAAAAATTCGACGCTAAAACGACGCTACTGTTTGACGCTAATTCGATGCTAATTAGCGTCGAATTAGCGTCGAACCCTTTCGTGTAGACGCCACTAATTAGCGTCGAATTAGCGTCATTATTAACATTTAAAAAAAAAATATATAAATTATAAATTATAAAATATATTAAAAATTAAATTATAAAATATATTAAATTTTGTTTTAAAATTATAAAATATATTAAAAATTAATATTACAATAATTAAATTATCTGATACAAAAAAAATTAAAACACTAAAGAGGAGGCGGTTGTTGGGTCCTTAGGTTGATGATGTCGTCTCGGATCATCTCTTCGGATTCCTACTCGAACTGCGATGGACCGTCGTCAGGTGGAGGAGGCGGTGGAGGAAACTGCAACCCTTGCAAGGCAGTTGCTAATGACGGATGATCTTCTGCGATGATGTTGAAAAGACTAGTCAATGCTCCGAGTCTAGTCTCTATGTGCGTCTCTAGCTGCGAAATCCTACTGTTAGCAGCATCCAACTGTCTCGTCAATTCCGGCTGAGACGTACCCGACGTGTAGGAAAATCGAGCAGACGTAGAAGCTGCTGGGACATCCCTGATGGATCTAACACCCATCGTTCGTCCTTTCTTCTACGGTGCAACCTATAAAATAAAAATGTTATACAAAAAATTGTAATAAAAAATAATTTTAAATATATTATAAGAATCTAAAAAATTACCTCCTCGTATAGTCTATCCAAATCTTGGACACCCATCGTAGACTGGACAGATTCGTCTAGCTCTGCCAGTCGTGCGTTGTACGCGTTGAACGTTTGTTCCGCTTGAGCGGTAACAAACGTCTCATCCTTCCTCCGATGAGTTTTCTCCATCACTTTGTGCATCGAAGGAAGATCACCGCCGGCAGCCTGTTAAACAAAAATAAACATAGATAAAAATAAAATATATAATAAATAAATATTTAAAATAAATAAAATAAATTAAGTTCATTAAAATATTACCATGTTGATGTGTACTGTGGCGTATGATGATTGACCCACACAATGCTTTGAAGGTCCATCTCCTTCGGCCATTGGCTAACCACTGAATGGTGATCCTCCCAAAACCGCACTAGTCCCGACCAAACATCGGGATCCATCCCTATCCGCCTCCCCGCATCGCCTTTCACGCGCCACGCTTTCTTCAAGTTCCCGACGTAGCCGTTTAGACGCTTTAGCGCCTTACGCTCGAACTCCCCTCGCACTTCGAAAGTACGGAATTCCTCCCAGTGCCACCCTTGCTACAAAAATACGAATAATGTTATGAATATATTTAAAATTAAATACTTCAATTAATAAAAATAAATAATATAAAATGACTTACCGCCCATTACTCGAACCAAATATCCCAAACATGCTGTGGGGTCTGGCTCCAATTAGCATGGGGCATCGTGAAATAGGCCGCGATGGCCTTGGTGACCGAACGCGATACCTTGTTATCGCTAAACCTGTTAAAAAAAATTTACAATGATTTAATTATAATTTTTAATTAAAAATTAAATAACCAAAATTAGCGTTTTTTAATTAGTAATATTGTAAAAGATGTAATCATACCATAATGTACCAGGAGGCCTCATCGGATGGAGACTCTGGACCCGTGTCTCTCGTCCAGGTTGGCGGAGAAGCTCGGTAATCCGCATAATGAGAGGCGCGTGTGCCGGTGGCGGCTCAGAGTGCTCATCAGAAGGGTGTGCTTCGTCTTCTTCTGGCTGTGTCTCTGGCTGAGGCGGTGGCGGTGGCGGTGGCGGTGGCGGTGGCGGTGGCGAAGCCCGTGGCGGAGCTCTTGCAATTGCCCGTGGCGGAGCCCGAGGATGATAGTTCGCAGCCTGCGAACCGGACCTCGACGCTGATCCGGATCCGCGTCGAGCATCGGATCCGGGAACCGTAACATCGTCGCCAAATAACTGGCCGTATGAAAGAGGTGCTCGATCCGCCTATAAAATAAAACAAAATTATTAAATTAAAACATGTAAAATATAAATTCATAAATAAATTAAAACAATTGTTATAGAAATTTTGAAGAACAATTCATAAATTCTTAAATTTTATAAATACAAACACATAAATCCATAAATCCGTATTTTTCAAAAAATTGATAAATTCTTTTATTTTACTTTACATAAATATATTTCATAAAATATAAATTCATAAATTCGATTTTATTTTTGCCAAATTTATAAATTAGTAACTTATCAAATCTAAATTTATTTTCTACATATTTCCTAAAATCTATTTAAAATCAACTTTGTTCATATCAAAATTTCCTAAAATATATATTTCATATCAAATTTCCTAAAATATTTTTCGTATATATTTCTTAAAATCTATTTCATATCAAATTGCCTAAAATTTATTTCCTATATATTTGCTAAAATCTATTTAATATCAAATTTCCTAAAAAATATTTCCTATATATTTCCTAAAATCTATTTAATATCAAATTTCCTAAAATATATTTCCTATATATTTTTTAAAATCTATTTCATATCAAACAACCTAAAATTTAATTCCTATATATTTCCTAAATCTATTTTATATCAAATTACCATCAAATTTAATTACCAATTATATATAAAAAATTACTAATATATATTAAAATTATAAAAATAAAAAATAAAAATTTACCATAGTGTTGCGGTGAATCGCGGTGGTGGTGGGAGGCCGAGAGAGAGAGGCAGTCGACGGTGGTGGGAGGGAGAGAGAGAGAGAGAGAATCACGGTGGTGGGAGGGAGAGAGAGAGAGGCAGCCGCGGTGGTGGGAGGGAGAGAGAGATCTAGCCGGCGGTGGAGAGAGGGGAGAGAGAGAAAAAGAGATGCGCGGTGGTGGGAGGGAGAGAGAGAGCTGTTCCGGCGGAAGTGAGGAAGAAGAAGAGACGGTGGTGTTGAGGAAGTGAGGAGGAAGAAGAATGAAATGCGGAAGTGAGGAAGAAGAAGAATGAAATGCGGAAGTGAGGAAGAAGAAGAAGAAGAAGGGTCTATTTGATTAAAATAAAACCGTGATCCGAAGCTAATTCGACGCTAATTAGCGTCGAATGGTTTAAAAAATTTCAATCGGTTTGACCAAATCTGTTTGAAATTTTTCGGTTTACCACCATTGGTTTAATCAAATTAATTCAATATAGCGTCGATTTTGCGTCAAAACCAAAAATTCGATGCGGTTTACGTTCTAAACCCTAAACCCTAAGTGCCAAATTTTTTTGATTTAACGTCGAATTAGCATCGGAAAATCTGGATGTCGACGCTAATTAGACGCTATTAGCGTCGAATTAGCGTCGAAATTTGCCTTTCCGATGCTAATTCGACTCTAGATCGACGCTAACTGTAAGCCCTTTGTTTTTTGATATAGGGTAACGAAACCGTCACTGATACGAACACAATCTTAGCCATTTCATTCTTTGTTGTTTTGGAATATTTTTAAATTTTGAAATTTTTCGTACTTATATGAGTTCATATAAGGTATGAACTTATATGTAAAACTATATAGTTATTTGAAATCTTGATATATTACAATAAATTAATTTAATTATGAATAAATTCTTATGTATTCGCTACTAAGATTCAATCGTAACTACATATGCTTCACTCTGATGCTAAAATTTTTACCAGATACCCTAATTTAGGGGTTTTGGTTCAGGAATAGCGTCGAATTAGTGTCGATTGCTACATATGGGGTCATTACGACGCTAATCCGAACCAAACCCCTTAAATATTTTTTTATATTAAATTTTTTATAAATTAAAAATATTCTACGTATTAGAAAAATTCGAAAATGTATAGCTTTGCAAATTTAAATTATCCGGCATACAAATAAAAATGCTGATATGATTTTTTTAAAATTAAAATTTTTATATCATTAAAATATTCTAAAAATTAGAAAAATTTGGAAATTTAAATTATCCAGCATACAAATAAAAATGTTGTTATACAAATGAAATAAAAAGACTGTTGGGGTCGAATCTCCCCCTGGAGAGCAACAGTTACAAAATGGCTAAGTGTGGGAACCATGTCGGCTCGCGAACGATGTCGTGCACATCGGGACACGAAGATCGCGTACCGCGATCCGAGGGTCGTGTACCACGACACGAGGATCACGTACCGCGCGATGCAAGTGGAACCGATGTCGCGAGGTGAGCCGATGTCGCGGTACCGATGTCGCAGGACCGATGTCGCGGTACCGATGTCGCAGGACCGATGTCGCGGTACCGATGTCGCAGGACCGATGTCGCGGTACCGATGTCGCAGGACCGATGTCGCGGTACCGATGTCGCAGGACCGATGTCGCAGTACCGATGTCGCAGGACCGATGTCGCGGTACCGATGTCGCAGGACCGATGTCGCGGTACCGATGTCGCGAGGTGCGTGGTGCCGATGTCATGCTTCCGAAGCGTCCACCATCACAGTCGATTGGTGGAACGATGTCGATCGGTACCGTGCCGGAGGCAAAATGGACCGAAGTGGCGTCAGACCGAAGTGGGCTGCAAAGAAGCCCAACAAAGGACCGACATAATCAATTCCGGGAGGAATGGAAATCTCGAGAAAGAATGAGAAGATTTCCATTATCAGTTAGGAATAGATGGGCCGACTTAGATTACTATATATATTCGTGTACATCCTTTGAGAAGGGGATCGAAAAATCAATTCACAAAGACTTGTACTCTAAAGCTTTCAGAACAGCAATAGAACAAGTTTTCAATTTTCTTTACGGTTGTTTGCGTTGGTTTAAATCATAGAAATTCAGTTCCCTACGAAAGTCTCTACAAATTTTTATTGTGCGTGTTCCGACTCCCACAATTTGGCGCCGTCTAAGGGGATTCTTGAAATTTCTGACACGAAAAACCACCGCCAATCTAATACAAAGGAAGATGTCTAGTGAAGAAACGAACTCTGCGGGTACTACGGGGGGAGGAGAGAAGCAGCAGTCACCACCAGTAACCATGGACACAATGCCCGAAGCCATGACCCAGATCAAGGCGATGCTTGAAACGTTGGTGAAGAGGATTGAAGATCACGATAAGCAACACGCCACCGCCAACGCCCGACTAGAAACCCTAGCGGCTGCCAACCGGAACCAAGCTGGGGGGTCGGGCCAAGATCGACCGAGGAGACCGGTACGACCAATTCCCCTCGAATTTACAACACCGCAGAGAACACAAACGGGGATACCTCCGACACGCCCTACAACCATGACCGGTGAGCAAAACCCTGAGGTTCAAAGAGCTCGTACCCGGAACGAAACCGAATCAGAACCTGTGATAAATCTGGATGCGGAAAATCTAGCGCAGGGTCGTAACGCCGACAATACTACCCCGACCCGCAACGAGCTATGACAATTTGAGGACGAGATCGAGGAAGAAGAGGGTCGTCTTCTGGCGCAACAAACTCGATTCGAAAGTGAACGAAGAGCCGCGATCCAGGCCCAGAAAGATGAGATGATCGCACTTCGGGCAGAGATGGATCGGACAGTTGCCAACTTGAAGGTTGTTCAGTCACAGATGCACAGGGCCACTAGCAAGGCGCCGGAAATCGACCGCATTTTGGAAGAAGCGCAAACTACACCGTTCACATCCCGTATCACCGAAGTGAAAATTACAGATCCCGGAAAGATTAAGATCCCGATCTACGAAGGGAATAGTGATCCAAAAGACCACATCACATCGTTCGCAATTGCAATGGGTCGCGCTAATTTCTGGGAAGGCGAGAGAGACGCCGGAAAATGCCTGTTATTCGTTGAACACTTGAAGGGACCTGCCCTTCAGTGGTTTTCTAGACTCGATCGGAATTCCATTGACAACTTCGGTCAGCTAACCGCAGCATTCCTGAAACACTACTCCATATTCATAGATCCTGGGGTTTCCGATGCGGATTTATGGACTATGTCGCAAGGACAGAACGAGACTCTTTGGAGTTTCATCGGAAGATTCAAGACCGTTATGTCTAAAGTAGAGCACGTTAGCGACAAGGCCGCCCTACTCGCCCTGAAAAAGGCACTCTGGTACACCTCGGATTTCAAGAAGGAGATGACCGTGAACACTCCCTCGACAATAGAAGATGCCCTGCACCGGGCTTCCGGGTTCATCAATCAAGAGGAGGAGACCACGTTGTGCGCCGAAAGACACGGAAAACCGAAGCAAACAAATCAGCAACCGCAAGCTCAACAGCATCAGAGTACCAAAAAAGGCAATCACACGCCCGGTTTTATCCAGCACGAAGGAGGATTCAAAGGAGCACATAGTTTTCAGGTAGAATCCGCTGGACGAGGTCAAGGACAGGGTAACTCACGAGGAAGAGGTCAGGTGCGTGGCCGTGGCCGTGGCCGAGATCCTTGGAACACCTGGGTAAGGAAAGAGAGTACTTACGACGAAGCTGCGTATTGTGAACACCATCGCGTCGTTGGGCACTCAACCACAAATTGCCGGGTTCTAGGTTTAAAACTCGCTGCAAAACTAGCAGCGGGAGAGCTTGGAGCAAACGTTAGCATTGACGATTTCGCCATGGATGTCAACAATGATGGAACCGACCCAGCTGACAAAGAAGGTCAGAAGCGTCAGAGGCAAGAGAGCGAAGCCCCACCACCAGAACCGCGAAGGCGCATTAACATGATTATGGGTGGATCACGTTACTGCGCAGACACTGTTTCCTCCATCAAAACCTTCCAAAGGCGAGCTGATGTTAGTATGAACCTCCAGATCCCGTCTACTGTTAAAAACGATGTCATTACCTTCGAAGAAAAGGAGACGGTTGGGATTGATAAACCTCATGACGATCCTCTCGTGGTCGAAATAGTCGTGGCCAACTGTGACGTAGCTCGGGTGTTGATTGACACCGAAAGTACGATGGACATAATATTCAAGGAAACACTCAAGCGAATGGACATCGACTTAGCCGCGGTCAAAGCATTCCCGAAACCGGTAACAAATTTTTCTGGAGAAACGACAATGACAATGGGATTGATCACACTACCAGTTCAAGCCGGAGGAGTAACGAAGAACGTTGAGTTCTCTGTCTCAGATCACCCTGCTATCTACAATATGATATTGGGGACTCCTTGGCTGAATTCGATGAGGGCAGTTGCATCAACCTATCATCTTTGCGTCAAGTTCCCAACACCAGGTGGAGTGAAAACCATTCGGGGAAGTCAGAAGGAATCCCGAATGTGCTTTCTGACAGAGCATAAACTCAGGAAACCAGTAACGGATCAAGTATCAAAGCAAAAGAAGATGAAGACGGATAGAGAGCCGGTGAAAGGGCTCAGCAAACTATTATAGCAATTACAGATAACGGAGGGTCGCACAAAAGAAAGCAGACCACTCTGTGACCCCGTTATCACGGTCTGCATAGACGATGAACACCCGGAGTGGTGCGTGGAGATCGGTTCCACACTAAGCGAAGACATCAAAAAGGAACTTGTCTCGTGTCTTAAGGAGAACGTCAGTACTTTCGCGTGGGCTGCCGAAGATATGCCGGGTATCGATATCAGTGTGACAAGTCATGAGTTAAACGTTGATCCAAGCTTCAAACCAGTCAAGCAGAAGAGAAGAAAACTCGGACCTGAAAGGGCGAAAGCGGTTAACGACGAAGTAGACAGGCTTCTCAGGGTTGGCTCAATCAGAGAAGTCAAGTATCCGGATTGGTTAGCGAATCTCGTCGTAGTGAAGAAAAAGAACGGAAAATGGCGCGTTTGCGTGGATTTCACGGATCTGAACAAGGCATGCCCAAAGGATAGCTTTCCTTTGCCTCATATTGATCGCCTGGTCGAAGCAACAGCCGGCAATGAGCTACTGTCATTCATGGATGCCTTTTCGGGATACAACCAAATTCTTATGAACCCCGAAGATCAAGACAAGACAGCTTTCATCACGGACCGAGGAATCTACTGCTACAAAGTGATGCCATTCGGGCTAAAAAACGCGGGAGCCACATATCAGCGACTGGTCAACAGAATGTTCGCTAACCAGTTGGGAAAAACAATGGAGGTGTATATTGATGATATGTTAGTAAAGTCGTTGAGCAAAGAGGATCACGTCAAGCATCTGTGGGAATGCTTTGAGCAGCTGAACTTGCACAACATGAAACTGAATCCGACAAAGTGTAGGTTTGCGGTAACATCTGGAGAATTCCTTGGTTACTTAGTCACTCGCCGTGGCATTGAGGCGAATCCGAAGCAAATAGACGCACTAAAGAATATGGCTTCTCCGAAAACTAAACGAGAGGTGCAACGGTTGACCGGAAGAGTCGCAGCGCTTAACCGTTTCATTTCACGCTCAACCGATAGGTGTTTGCCATTTTATGATACTTTGCGGGGAAAGAAGGACTTCAATTGGAACGAGAAGTGTGAGACAGCACTCAAAGAATTAAAGGAATACTTGGCAAGTCCACCGATACTTGCAAAACCAGTAGATGGCGAGCCACTTTTTCTGTACATTGCGGTCTCTTCAGTGGCCGTTAGCGGAGTGATTGTTCGGGAAGAAATGGGAGAGCAGAAGCCAATTTTTTACGTCAGCAAGAGTCTAGTCGCTGCGGAAATAAGGTACCCGCTAATGGAGAAGTTAGCACTAGCTGTGGTCATGTGCGCAAGGAAATTAAGACCTTACTTCCAGTCACACCCAATCGTGATTCTCAGCACTTTTCCCTTGAGGTCAGTCCTTCATAGTCCGAGCCAATCAGGAAGATTGGAGAAGTGGGCCGTCGAACTTAGTGAATATGACATCGAATACCGAGGCCGGACTTGTAAAAAGTCTCAAGTTCTAGCGGACTTCCTTATTGAGACCTCGGACGAGGGTCCCGAAGAAGACGAACCTAAACCGATTTGGAAGCTACACGTCGACGGATCATCATCAAAAAACGGTTCAGGAGTGGGAATAAGAATGGCGTCACCGACTGGAGAGCTTCTGGAGCAGTCTTTTCGATTAGGTTTTCATGCGTCGAATAACGAAGCAGAATATGAAGCTCTCATTGTTGGAATGAGGTTAGCCTTGGGATTGAAGATCGAAAACATACATGCTTTTTGCGATTCCCAGCTTGTTGTAAATCAGTTCAGTGGCGAGTATGCGGTAAAGGAAGATCGCATGGGATTATATTTACAGATTGTGAAGGATTTGGCTGGACAGTTTAAAGAATTCACCCTGACAAGAATCCCTCGGGGCGAAAACACTTCGGCTGATGCGTTAGCAGTTCTTGCTTCGACATCGGATCCGGATCTGAGACGGATCATACCAGTCGAGTTCATTGAACATCCCAGCATCAGGATAACCGAAACCGTGAACGTAATAACTCGGTCCCAGGCAACCAGGCACACGAAGGGTAGCACAAAGAGGGTTCTGGCAAAGAGGACATCGACTTCGGTTCCATCGGCCACGTTGACTTCGGTTCCATTGGCCACATCGACTTCGGTTCCATCGGCCACGTCGACTTCGGTTCCATTGGCCACGTCGACTTCGGCTCCTTCAGTCACGACTTCGGCTCCATCAGTCACGACTTCGGTTCCATTAGTCAAAGACGACATCGGCTCCGGACCTGAAGCTGACGACACCGGAACCTCAGGACATACAGGATCCGATGTCGGCAAAACCAATGTCCCCAACAGTTGCCCGCCCACTTCGGCACCAGAATGCCCTTCCACTTCGGAACCCGGAACGAGTCGTGGTTGTCACGGATCCGAAGTCACCGTCCGCAATGATCCTGGTCCGGAACTAGAAGATGCAGATATGACGGAAGCTGACGAGTATCCCGATCCAACCGATGACGAAACAGAGATTATGGAGGGCCACGACGATGTGATCAGTCCAGAATACGGCTGCGACAAGCCATGGCTTGGCGACATTCGTAGTTACATCTATGATGGAGAACGACCTTCTGGCAAATGGGCAGCCCGTAAGCTCAAGGCTCAGGCCGCACGATATGTCCTGTTAGATGGAGAAGTTTTCAAGTGGTGTTTCTCCGGACCGTTGCTAAAATGTGTTGAAGGCAAGGCAGCTCGGAAGATAATGGAAGAGGTTCATGGCGGGTCTTGCGGAAACCATTCCGGAGGACGAGCATTAGCAATGAGGATCAAACGACACGGGTATTATTGGCCAACAATGATAAGGGATTGCGAAGTGTTTTCAGCTAAATGCGAGCAATGTCAATGTCACGCCCCGAAGATTCATCAGCCTACAGAGATGCTCTCATCGATCATCTCACCTTATCCGTTTATGCGTTGGTCAATGGACATCGTTGGTCCGCTCCACCCGTCCCGGCAAAAACGTTTCATGCTGGTCTTATCCGATTACTTTTCTAAATGGGTGGAAGCAGAGGCATACGCGTCCATTAAGGATGCCCAGGTAGAAAGTTTCGTATGGCGGAATATCATATGTCGTCATGGCGTGCCTTATGAAATCGTCACTGACAACGGATCGCAATTCATCTCCGTTCGGTTTGGGGCGTTCTGCGATAAGTGGAAGATTAGGCTAAGCAAATCAACACCGAGGTATCCTCAGGGAAACGGACAGGCCGAGGCAGCCAACAAATCGATCCTTAAAGGGCTGAAAAAACGACTCAAGGCTAAGAAGGGGAGATGGGCTGACGAGTTGGAAGGAGTGCTCTGGTCGCACCGTACCACACCAGGACGAGCAACAGGAGAAACCCCATTTGCCTTAGTATACGGAACCGAGTGCATTATTCCACCAGAAGTACAATTTCCGGGTGTGCGACGAAGACTTATGCCAGAGCAGGAGGGATTAAATCATCTTCTGATGCTTGATACATTGGATCTTATCAACGAGAAACGTGACCAAGCACTTATTCGGATTCAGAACTATTAAAACGCTGCAGCAAGGTACTATAACTCAAAGGTTAAAACTCGTAGGTTCCAGGAAGGAGAGTTGGTGCTGCGGGAGGTCTTTCAGAATACAGCAGAGCTAAACGCGGGCAAACTTGGTGCTAACTGGGAAGGACCTTACCGAGTCACCAAAGTAGTCAAGCCCGGAGTCTACAAATTAGCCAACACGACTGGCGATCCAGTTCCGCGTTCGTGGAACGCCCGACATTTGAAGAAATACTATCACTAAGTCATTTCTAAACGAACTACGAGGCGGCTTGATCCCTGCAAAGAGTACGTAGGCAGCCCGTCTTCGGACAGGTTCAGCTGCCCCCCTTCCCTAAAAAGGGGGGGAGTGGGGTACGTATACTCATATACTCCCTATTTTTTCAGTACTTGAACATCCATCACGGATCAACCAAGTCAATACTTGAACATCCATCACGGATCAACCAAGTCAGTATTTGAACATCCGCAACGGATCAACCAAATCAAAACGAGACACTTAAATCCGATCGTTGCTGCTGGCCACAGTAACACTTTGATCTGACTATCACATCCCAAACGGGATATTAAGCGCGCAACGACCATTGACGGAGCAAGTTCGGTTCACGGAAACCAGCTTGTAAACCAAAAATGATCGTCATAAACCCAACATACGAAACGTTGGTCATAATGTGATTGCAGCCGGAGTGGATATCATAACATTTCCGTAAACCGGATTCAATCATAGAGAAAAATCCAACATACGAAGCGTTGGTCGGAAATCAAAACATGTTACTAAACATAAACGTCTCGGAAAAAGAGATAAAGCCGTCAAGGCACAAAGTCTACATAAGATAAAGCCATTTAGGCAGCGAAACACACGAGAACAACAGCATGAAACAAATACGGCAGCATGGGACCTTTCAGGGGATATTGACTAGGATGCAACACCTCCATCACCTTCACCATCACAGGTGTCGTCCACGACCTCGGTTCCATCCCCACCAGCATCGGATTCGGCACCGGTTTCGACGATATTTCCATCGTCATAGCCATAACCTTCAGTGCCATCTGGTTCGCCTTCGAATCCCGTACCGGTATCCTGGGCGCCACGCGGATCAAGCAGGCACACACCAGAAGGACCCCAATTTGACCCGGAAGGGAAGTGGACTCCAATTTCCGCTGCCTGAGTCTCGAACGGAATGACATCAAAACTAGAGAGATCATCGTAAGGGAAAGGAGAGACAATTAAACCGTGTTGAATCTCGGCAAACAACGCGTTGTAGTCCTTGTCCCCGCCAACAAATTCCTCCCTCCACTCGGAGATTTCAACGGCTTTATCCTCCAAAGAAGGAGTATCATCGCGTTGAAGCTTCCGGATGAGCTCGAGATTCGCATCAACTTGAGCAAGATCATTCATCTTGTCCACTGACTTCCCAAGAGCCCTGAACTTTTCTTTGGTCCTCTCTATCTTCGACTTGAATTTGCTCATCAAGGAACGCACAATCCTCTTCGTGGCGGTTTTGACCTTAGAGTCGATAGAGTTTTTCTCCAATGCAAGCTGGTCCTTGAGCGACTCTATCTCGGAATCTTTCTGGGCGCCCGAGTCGCGCAGTTCACCACGAGTTTTTTCCAACAACTCCAGGTTAGCCTCCAACGCCTTTCTCCTTGCCACTTCGGCTTCCCACTTGGCTCGAGCTTCTCCGGCCGCCTGTTCGACCCGCTCAGCCTCCCGCTTGGCGCGACGATCGTACTTCCGCGCGAGCTTGGTAATGGAATCAACGAACTGGGGGAAATGACAAGTATATGAGTTGGGAACAGCGGTAAAAATATAAGCAGCTCATAAGGAAGAAACGTCACCTTGGTTCCATCCAGCGACAGCCTACCCTTAACCGAAGCTTTCTTTGGGGGGGCAGAGTGAACCTCTTGTTCCGCAATATCAGGCGTCATCAGGCCACCCTGTGAAGCTCTAACTGTATACTGCATCACCCCTTTTCCCTTTTTTGCGGCAGACAAGGTACGTTTTCGAGGAACCATGTTTCGCCTTATTACGGGCTCCTTTACCTCGGTAACGTTACAGTCCTGCGACAAAGAGTCTACAAACTCGGGACGACGCCTGGGGCGGTTTCCAGCAGAGGACTCGGAATGACGCCGAGGCAAAGGGGCAGTTACGGCATCGACCTCCATGTTCTGAACGCCGCCTTCGGACTCGACAGTCAAACGGCGTACCTCGGCCTCTTTCCTTTCGCGAACTGATGGTCTCTTCCCCATGGAGGCTTGCGATGAACTGATGGATGAGGTGGAACCGACGAAGCAACGGGCTCGAGCGTCTTCGATTCGTTGAAGTGAAAAGTCTTCCTGCCAATTACAGCGCTCGGAAGGAAGCAACTCTGCAAGCGTGAGAAAGTCTACCGGAACTCTCGGAAATGGATTGATAACTGCAAAAAATAACAAACAGAGATTATGTTAGTATACGTCCAACGAGTCGACAAAAACGAAGACACGACTCTGGCTCAACTACCCTTTCTTCTCCACTTCCTAACTATCTTATTGATCCACCGGGAACCGACCGATGCTTCAGTTATCAGGACATAGAAGAAGTAGTCAATCCAGTAGCTATCTTTACTAGGGAAACCACTGATGATTGAACGGTTCGCTTTAGCCGAAACTGAATAGATGAGTTTTTCCTTGGGACGAGACGCTCGGACATCTAGCCAGTTCAATAGATGGTAGACATTGACCTCTTCGTCACATTCGATGCTTCTCACAAGAATACCCATCAAGTGACGGAGATCACGGGGACTTATCTGAGCCAAAGCAAGTTGGTACATCCATAGAAACTCGAGAATGACTTCCGGGATCGGAAAGAAGTACAAGCACCAGTTGAAACAACTCTCATACATGGTAAAGCAACCCGGAGGGGGATCCCAGGCTCGATCCGAAAACAAAGGCAGTATCATCTCAATCTCCTCTGAAATGTTGAATTTACGCCTCAACTTCCGCAGAGATTCTTCACCGCACAGTGTGGAATCCGGAGGGTCAGGAATATCATGTCTAACCCTTATCCTGGGAGCCTTACGCCTCGGGGGCTTCGCCGCAGCACGCAACTCCGTATCTCGCCTAACCATTTCCGCCAAAGAAACCGCGAATTCATCTTCAAGTTTCGCTCTCCGAAGACTCATAGTGTACACGTCATGGTCGTCCATACTCTTTGATCAAATCGACTTCGGTACGGCGCGTCCCGTGACTTCGGGCCACGATCGGGTTGACTTCGGCACTCGACGCCGACTTCGGTACCACGAACTATCCGACTTCGGTCCGCGTCTCGCCCGAACGACCGATCCACCTCGGCACCGCAAGGGACAGCACGACTTCGGTACCGACGAAAAGCGACTTCGGAACCACACGCGTCGCGAGCCTCGACTTCGGAACCACGACACTTCGGCAAAACGACAGGCGACTTCGGTGTACGTCCCGTCCAAACCAACTTCGGCGCGCTCTCGACCGATCGACTTCGGAGTGAACAAATCTCGACTTCGGTAAGTCTACCTCGGCTCCACAATCGGCCGCGACTTCGGTGCCACGGGCAGGGCGCGACTTCGGTGCCACGGACGGAACGCGATGCAAGGTCGACCGGACTGCGGATCGACGTTGGACCGAGAGAAATGGACCCGATGTAGGTACCAAAAAAAAAAAAAAAAAACTTAAAGTTAAAAGTAAAAAGAAGAGAGAGAAGGAGCTACCTCTTTGAGCTTCTAGAGAGAGAATGAGGAGAAGTGAAGAAGTGAGGGAGAAATGAGAAGAGGAGGTGATATATATAGCAAAAGATGACATCATCATTTCTTGGGAAACGTCCGGTACCGATACAGCTGTCAGGAAATTCAGTATCATTGAGCATAGAAGACACTGGATTGATTCAACAGACAAAAGCAAGAAGATGCTTTGTGGGACAGAGTCATCATTCATCAGGATATCAACATGATTCAACAGTCATTTGTGTAACTGGTCATCTCCTGCTTGACACATCCCGCTTCGCCACTATTTTCATAGTACCGAGCTGGGGGGCAAACTGTTGGGGTCGAATCTCCCCCTGGAGAGCAACAGTTACAAAATTGCTAAGTGTGGGAACCATGTCGGCTCGCGAACGATGTCGTGCACATCGGGACACGAGGATCGCGTACCGCGATCCGAGGGTCGTGTACCACGACACGAGGATCACGTACCGCGCGATGCAAGTGGAACCGATGTCGCGAGGTGAGCCGATGTCGCGGTACCGATGTCGCAGGACCGATGTCGCGGTACCGATGTCGCAGGACCGATGTCGCGGTACCGATGTCGCAGGACCGATGTCGCGGTACCGATGTCGCGAGGTGCGTGGTGCCGATGTCATGCTTCCGAAGCGTCCACCATCACAGTCGATTGGTGGAACGATGTCGATCGGTACCATGCCGGAGGCAAAATGGACCAAAGTGGCGTCAGACCGAAGTGGGCTGCAAAGAAGCCCAACAAAGGACCGACATAATCCATTCCGGGAGGAATGGAAATCTCGAGAAAGAATGAGAAGATTTCCATTATCAGTTAGGAATAGATGGGCCGACTTAGATTACTATATATATTCGTGTACATCCTTTGAGAAGGGGATCGAAAAATCAATTCACAAAGACTTGTACTCTAAAGCTTTCTGAACAGCAATAGAACAAGTTTTCAATTTTCTTTACGGTTGTTTGCGTTGGTTTAAATCATAGAAATTCAGTTCCCTACGAAAGTCTCTACAAATTTTTATTGTGCGGGTTCCGACTCCCACAAAGACAAAGTAATATATGATTCACTCTGAATCGTCATTTGAGTTCTCGTCATCCTCATCGGTACTTTCTCCACTCTCGTTTGCGAAATCGTCTTCGGGGTTTTCTGCATCGGTAGCATCCGGAAGTATTTTAGCTTCTCGATTTTGCGGATCTATAAGAATGATGTTGTCTATATCTTGTTCTGGAGTTGTTAGATCCATGACATTTTCATATTGCATAGGAACGTCGTCAGATTCAACTATCATTCCTCTGGGAGCTATTTTAAACACAGATAACCATGAGATCCCTGTTTTTCTGACACGTGGATATGGAATGAAACAAACTTGATCTGCTTGTGATGCAAGGACAAATGGATCGTACTTTGCATAAGAACGCGATCCGTTAACATCGATGACACCAAAATTTCCTACTCGAACCCCTCGCCCGACAACTGGATCAAACCACTCGCATTTGAAAAGGGTGCACTTTAAGTTAACCAAACCAGGGAATTGCACTTGAACAATGTCTTGTATAATGCCATAAAAATCTGTGTTTCCGGCTCGAACTACCACACCATAGTTTGCAGTTGCTCTATTTTTTCCACGTTCAAACGTATGAAACACATAACCTCGTGTAAAATACATTGGAGATGACGTAATTTTCCCCAACGGACCTTGGATCAACTCTCTAAACCATACAGGGTATGATGTGTCTCCATAAGCAACCTAGCAAATACAGTATGCACATTGTAAATATAGTATACACATTAATATATATGTTTTTAAAGATGAGTTGAATATATATAATTTGTTTTGAACGTACCTGAGTTCTCAACCATTTAGCAAAGTGTAGATCTTTACGTTTTTCAATCTCACCGGCGGAAGCATTTGGGAAAGCCTCGTTAACTTGGCGAATGAATTCACTAATACAAAATATAGTTATAACAAATGTTTTCAAAGCATATATAAGTACAAAAATAACCCTTACCTCAATCCATAGTTGGTAACTATAATATGTACCTCAACAATGGGCTGACTTCGTCGCATTGTAAGAGAATATATGTGTGTGCGCAATTGTAGTCTTCGTATGAGAACCAGTCTTCCTCTCTTGTGATTCCGGCATGCCTACCAACTGCACAGAATATATCTAGGACATCATAAACTGGATACATTTGCGCAATGCCACCATCGTCGTACCTACGTGGAGCTTTTTTTCGTGTCCGGACAGTTGGAGAGAAGTAATATGAGCTGAAATGAGAGGTTTCTTCGGTTATACTTCCCGCAACAATTGATCTCTCAACCCTAGCCAGGTTTTTTGCCTTTCCTTTTAAGTGTTTCATGAATCTCTCGAAAGGATACATCCAACGAAACTGAACGGGCCCTCCTAAATCGGCTTCGTGAGGAAGATGGACAGGAAGATGCTCCATAACATCAAAGAATGATGGAGGGAATATCTTCTCTAAGTTGCACAACAATATAGCGATGTTATTGTTTAGTTGTTGAATTCCATCCTCAGTCAGAGTTCGCACACACAGATCTCGAAAAAATGCGCCAACACCTAAAACCATAGTCCAATATCAACAAAAACAGAAATGTAATTTTTCACGCATCATTTGTTTAGGTATTTATATATCGTCATAGAAAATATACCTGCAAGTGATTCATGCACGTTCGTTGGCAAAAGCTCTGCAAATGCGAAAGGCAATAATCTCTCCATAAACACATGACAATCATGACTCTTCATACCAGAAATTTTTTTCCCTTGCTCCACAGACTTAGAGAGTTTTGACACGTATCCATCTGAGAACTTAACTTCGGTGGAAACCCAGTTGAAGAATGTTGATTTGCCTTCGCTTGACAATCTAAAGATAGGCACTGGAGCTCTCCCATCTCCCGTGAGATGTAACTCAACTCTAGAACATATAAGAGGCAAATCCAATCTAGACTTCAAGTTGTCTTTAGACTTGCCTGAAACGTTTAAGATGGTGTGCATGATGTTATCGAAAAAGTTTTTCTCAATGTGCATGACATCAAGATTGTGGCGCAATAGATGATCCTTCCAGTACGGTAGATCCCAGAAAATGCTCTTCTTATGCCAATTATGTTCGACAAGGTATCCATCTAGGAGATTGGTCGGGATGTTAAGCCAGTTACCACCACGTTTTGCTGTGTCCTGAGCTCCCCAATAATCAAGTTGACCTTCAATTTGCTCTCCTGAAAGATATGGAGGTGGGGGATACGTACACGTTTGCCCTTTGTGAATAGTCTTCTGTTCCCCCGGTATGGATGGTTCATAGGGAGAAACCTCCGGTGACAATCAAACCAACAAAATTTTCTACCATTTTTAAGTTGGAATGCACCTGTTTCATTTTGGCAATACGGACATGATAACCTACCATGTGTTGTCCAACCAGATAACATTCCGTACGCTGGAAAATCGCTTATCGTCCACATAAGCACAGCTCGCATGGTAAAATTCTTTTTCCTGGAGTAATCAAAAGTACGAACCCCATGAGACCACAACAAGTTCAACTCGTCAATCAACGGCTGTAAAAACACATCAATAGATCTTCTTGGATGCTTCGGACCAGGGACTAAAATACTCAAAAACAGAAATTCCCTCTGCATGCACATATCAGGTGGAAGGTTATAAGGTGTCAATATAACCGGCCACAAAGAATATTGCCTGCCAGACATACCGAACGGACTAAAACCATCTGTACATAGGCCAAGATAAACATTACGCTTCTCTTTAGCAAAATTAGAGTGTACCGATTTGAAGTCTTTCCAAGCTTTTGCATCAGAAGGATGATGAACTTCTCCTTCAATAGTTGAATGTTCCGCATGCCACCTCATTGATGCAGTTGTTCGTTCCGAATGGTATAGCCTTTGTAGCCTATCTGTTATGGGCAGGTACCACATTCTCTGCCACGGCACTTTAGTTCTACCAGCTCCTTGGGGCTTAAATCTTGATTTGTGGCAAAATCGACATTCCTGCAGATCTTCATAATCTTTCCAAAATATCATGCAATTGTCAATGCAAACATCTATCATCTACGAGGGCAATCCTAAACTAGAGACTAGTTTTTGTATGTCGTAGTATGACTCAGCAACTTGATTACCCTCTGGCAAATATTCTTTTAGAAGAGCTGCCCAATCATCCATGCAACTCTCAGATTGATTATGATCAGACTTTATTGTCATCATCCTAGATGCCAATGATAATTTAGACAGACCTTCCCTACAACTTTCATAGATTGGTTGGTTTGCAGAATCAAGCATATCATAAAAATTTTTAGCATCTGCATTGGGTTCCTCAGCAACATCAGGGGTAGACATAACTCCAGGAAATGCATCGGTTACCATTTCTTTGAACCTATTATGTTCTAACCCGACATCATGATCATTTTCTATAACAAATTGATGCTGATCATATTGCTCATTCGAATAACCCTGATCCATAGGTTGGTAACTAGTACTACCCGAAGTTTCATCTTCATATCCCTCTCCATGATAAAACCAAACATAATATTCAGGTGTAAACCCTCTATTAAATAAATGCGTACCAACTGTATCAATTGTCTGCGGCCTCGAATTTTTGCACTTCCGACACGGGCACACCATCACTCCGGTTTGTTGATTTGTAGGCACACTACTCGCTTGAGCCATGAAAATTTCAAGGCCGTTGAGGAACTCTTCTGAAAGCCCTCCATTTGCATCTTTACGTTCATACATCCAGCGTCTGAGTTCATATATATCGCCTATTTTTTTTCTAAATTTTGTAAAAAAAATTTTTTTTTCAAAATTTTTTTTTAAATGAAAACTGAATGATTCTTGCAATGGGGGTGGCTGGGTATATATAGGAGAATTTAGCAGCGATTTAGCATCGATTTTGCATCGAATATTTAGCATCGAATTAGCATCGAATACCTTACCGTCGATTTAGCATCAAATTAGCGTCAAGTTTGCACCCAGGTAGGTAAACCCGTGTTTAATGTGTCTCCTACCTACCAATTTGAGGCTAATTCGACGCTATATTCGACGCTACGTGATCGACGCTAAATCGATGCTAATGTTGCATCGATTTAGCGTCGAATTCAGTCTTTAACTGGAATTTCGACGCTAATTCGATGCTAATTTGCGTCGATTTAGCGTCGAATTAATTCGACCCTAATTAGCGTCGAATATTTATAACGACACAATTTCGACGCAATTGCGACGCTATATTAGCGTCGAACCAATTTCGACGCTAAATTTCGACGCTAAATTACAGTTTTCTTGTAGTGGAGGCACGGAGCTCGTCCAATTCGTCCTACTGCATTCGTGGTGCGACTCTGCAGGTTTCAGTGGCTCGCCATCTTTCTCAGTGGAGACGTTTTTCCTCTTCGGAGGTTCCCTGTGTCTCTCAGCGGAGACGTTCTTCTTCTTCGGCGAGCTCAAAGGCGTACTGTTCGTCTCCTGGGTAATTGGTTTGTCCTGCAGTCTTCTGCCCTGGTTCGTTGGGCTCGTCAGAGTCATCCTCTTTGGCGTCATCCTCAAGATCGACCACTGACGCAGGCTTGCCAGCTGATGCCGAACCGCCATGTAGTCCTGTTTTGCCCCATCATCGTAAACACTCTTCACTCTCGATGATATTTGAAGTTAAGAGTATCTATTGCCGAGAAATTATGTATGCAGAAGTCAAAATGTAATGGTTTACTAGAGGAAATATTCATTTGTTATAAACCAGTATTCTTTCTTTTTATTATTTTGCTAACCAACCAATATTCATTTGTTATAAAACCAACTAGATGTTACTCCGCACATAGAATGTTATTTGTTTTATACTTATTGTTCATAATATTTAAAGTATCAATTATTTCATAAATTATATATTTATATATTGAAGTATTGTATTGTATATTATTTGTGTTTCTCATTAGTGAACGTAGATATAGTGGAGTATGTTGTTATTAACTTGTGTAGACAAACATGTAATACTTTGAGATAATTTTTTGTTCTTTTTAGTAAATAATTTCATTTTTTCTCTCGTTGAGTTGTTTAGTCGTAATTACCAATGTTTTCACGCCCGGTTGGCCTGGTTACCCACGATCCAGCCAATATTTTGGTTCAAATTTAGTAATCCGATAAAACTAAAACTATGTAAACCTGAAAATACTCGTTATCGGCCCGGGACCGGGTGAACCGGCTGGATCTGAGTTTAAGAAAGTATTACAAATTTCTTATGGAAACTCATGTTTTGTACCCCAAAATATAGTTAGAAAGCGTAAATGTTCATAAGCAAAATATCATTATGCCAAAATTGTAAAGCCCATTGATGAATCGAACCAGTTTACTCAAATATTGGACCATTGATCGTATGATTAAATTATAGATATTTACTTTTTAATATATTTTTAGAACTTTTTTTCTTCGACGATGGATATTTTGGGCATATTTTCAAAAAAATATATAATAAAACGGATTCTGATGATTTTATGAGATTATCTTTATTTTGAATATCTATTTATTGTTTAGATTTATTGTTAAGATTAATTTAGGAAATCCCTATTGAATAAAATAAAATAAAATACAAAGAAAGAAGCAATAAAAACTAAAAATAATGTTGAAATTTTTTTTATAGATAATAGGATTATTTCGTTCCATAAAAATTTAAATAACTTTTTTTATCAAAATAAAGTTTTGATAAAGTTATTTCTATTATTCAATTTAATTATGCGATTTAACTTAATAACCGAATTAAAACGAATTAAATGCTTAGTTTGGATGCCTATTAGATTAGACTTATTATTCTTAATGTTCTTCATCAATTTGGTTCTTTTTATAGTATGTCTTTGGATCCAAATTCATTTTCATATCCGATGTGAGATTTTTACAAACATTTTTTTTTCATATGTTAAATATTTTATGTCTTAGAATTAAATTAGGTTTTTTGGGCATCTTTTCAAAGCATAATAATAAACCGAATTCTAAAGATTTTACGAGATTATATTTAATTTGAATATCCATTTACTGCTTAAATTATTGTTAAGATTAATTTAGGAAATCACGATTAATACTATTGAATTAAATAAAATAAAATGAAACTAAATAAAAAATAAAATCTTAAAAAAACCTAATGTTCAAATTTTTTGAATAAAATTAAAATATTATTATTATTATAAATATGATTATTTCATTCCATAAAAAAATTTAAATAACTTTTATTCATCAAATTAAGTTTTGATAAAGTTATTTATATTATTCGATTTAATTATGCAGTTTAACATAATAAGCGAATTAAAACTTTAATTTTTATGCCTATTAGATTAAGCTTCGGCTTTTTACCGTTATTCATCAATTTGGTTTTTTTTATAATATGTCTTTGGATCCAAATTTATATTCATATCCGATGGGGGACTTTTACAAAATTGTTTTTTTTTTCATATGTTAAGTATTATGTTCTTTGAATTAAATTCGGTTTTTTGGACATAGTTTCAAAAACTATAATTTCAAACATTATAATAAATCCGATCCTAAAGATTTTATGAGACTATATTTACTTTGAATACCCATTTATTGTTTAGATTTATTATTAAGATTAATTTAGGGAATCCCTATTGAATTAAATAAAGACTTGGTTACAAAAAATAACCATTAAATTGATTTGAAATACAAATGTAATCCACATATCTCATATTTGAGAAAAATAACCCAAAGGGGTAGTAAAATTACAACTACATCCTTTATGACCAAACAATAAAACGGAGGCATAATGACTGTTTTAACCTAGAGAAGTCTGCTGGGTAATATAGAAGTCTAATAGAGGGGATTTAGTAGACTACCAAAGCAGTCTACTATATAATTATATTTTAAAATTAAATTTATAAATTAACAAAAAAAATTTTGATAAAAATTTTTTATTGATGACCTTACTATAAACAATTGTGAAGTATGAAAAATAAAATTTCACAAAATTAAACATACTTAAACCTACTTAGACAAATTAAGTTATGAAGACTACTTTTGTGGTTTAGTAGACTACTACAGCAGTCTACTATATAATTATATTTTAAATTTAAATTTATAAATTAACAAAAAATATTTTGATAAAAAAATTTGATTGATGACCCTACTATAAACAATTGTGAGGTGTGAAAAACAAAATTTCACAAAATTAAACATACTTAGACAAATTAGGTTATGAATGAAATTCATATTATACTAAACAAAGAGTTACCAAATAAGGTATATCATAGGTTGCAAACATATTTTTACACTTAAGTTTAAAATTAGGATTTATCATTTTTATATTTAAAATGTCAAATTTGTATAAAAGTGTTAACTTGTAAATATATTATACGTTTTGAATATTTGGAATAAGTTTTGGTATAGGATTTCTCTTGTAGACTTCTCTACAAATTTCTCGAGTAGACTTCTCAGTACACTTCTCCGGTAGACTTCTCTTGTAGACTTCTCCGGTAGACTTCTCTTGTAGACTTCTCTATAAATTTCTCCAGTAGATTTCTCTTGTAGACTTCTCTAGTAGAATTCTTCAGTAGACTTCTCCAGTAGACTTCTGGAGAAGTCTACTGGAGAAGTCTACAAGAGAAGTCAATAATAGAAGTCTACATAAGAAGACTAATGGAGAAATCTACTGGAGAAGTCTACAAGAGAAGTCAATAATAGAAGTCTACATAGGAAGACTACTGAAGAAGTCTACAAGAGTTCTCCAGTAGACTTCTCCAGAAGTCTACTAAACGAATTAAAACTGCATTTAGAAAACTGCATTTAGAAGTCTAACATATGGAGACAAATTTAATTTTTTCAAAAACATTTGTAAAATTTGAATTTAAAAAAAAAAAAAACTAAAACATTTTAAAAATTTGATTTTTTCAAAAACATTTGAAAATATTGATTTAAAAAAAAAATTAAAACATGTTAAAAATTTGATTTTTTTTATCTCACCCCCAGATTTGATCTCTCCACTTGCCCATTTCTTCTTCTTCTTCTTCTTCTTCTTCTTCTTCTTCGAGGATGTCCAGGTCGCCGGAGCAGAATCACGACGGTCGGATCTCTACTCCCCCCACCGCATCTTCGTCGGAGCCCAAGGCTCCTCCTCACTCATCTGACTACGCTCCTCCTATTCCTTCACGGCGTTGCTTGAGCTTCCGGCGACTCAAGCGGTGGAGCTTCATTAGATAACACACATGTGGGAGAAAGAAAATCTAAAAAATTCATTATAAATAAGTTTTAAATGCATTTATAAAAAATTAAATCTGTAGACTTCTAAAGAAGTCTGCTAGTAGACTTCTCTCTGTTGGTAGACTTCTCTGTGAAGTCTGGTGGTACTTAGATGTTGTTGATAGACTTCATAGAGAAGTTTACCAACAACACCTAAGTACTACTCAAACAAGAAAATTGATTTATACAATAAATATTGCACCTAAATATGTCAAATTCACACACAAGGAAACACATTAGATAACAAACATGTGGGAGAAAGAAAATCTAAAAAATTTATTATAAATAAGTTTTAAATGCATTTATAAAAAAATAAAATCTGTAGACTTCTCTATGAAGTCTACTGGTAGACTTCATAGAGAAGTCTACATAATGGGTTATTTTTGCAATTAAGACAAACGCTAGTACACTTCACTAGTAGTCTATTAGGTTATTTTTGTATTTGACCAGAATTTGACTTTTTTCAGTAGACTTCTCTATGAAGTCTACTAAATAAAAAGGTTATTTTTATAATTGACCAAAGTTTGACTTTTTTCAGTAGACTTCTCTTGCAGTCTACTGGTAGAGAAGTCTACCAGTAGACTGCAAGAGAAGTCTACTCAAAAGGTAAAGTTACATTTGCAATTGACCTAATTGTTGATTTTTCGAGTAGACTTCTCTAGATGTCTACTCTGAAAAAAAGTTAGTTTTGTGTTTGACCAAACATTTATGAGTAGACTTCTTTTGCAGTTTACTACTAATTTAAGAAGTCTACTGATTTATTTAAGAAGTCTACTGATTTATTGAAAAAGTAGTAGACTGCATAAGAAGTTTACTGATAAATGTTTTTCTTGGTCAATGTTTGAGATTTTGGTCAAACGCAAAACTAACCTGTCCGTACATAACAGACTTCTGATGGAGTCTACTAAAAAAGTCAACAATCTGGTCAATGCCAGAAATAATCTTGCAGTAGACTCTATTTGCAGTCTACTGGAGAAGTCTATTGGAGAAGTCTACTCTATAAAGTCAAAGTTTTGGTCAAATGCAAAACTAACCCATTTTCAAGTAGACTTCATGTGCAGTCTACTAGTATTTTTTTTTGTTATCAAAGGAAAACAAGTAGACTTCATGAGCAGTCTACTTTGAATATTTTTAAAAATAGTCAATTGCAAATCTAACCTTTCATTGACTAGTAGACTTCTGGTGCAGTCTACCAGATCGAAAAACACAATTTTAGCTCCGTTTCCGCCGTAGAGCTCGGTTTTCAGTTCCGTCAAGCACCTGAAACTTCTAATATGACTCTTAACAAAGAAGCCCAACCATCGTTTATGTAACAACCATTGAAAATCGATAGATTATGAGAGAAAAATTTTTGAAAACCAAATTTAGAGAGTTTTTTGGATGGAATTGGAGAGGAAATGGGTGAGGAAGAAGTTATGAGCTCACCAATGAAGCTCTAATCCACGAAAAATCAGTTGGGGAAGCATTTAGAGCTTGGTTTTGTTTGTTCATGGTGATTGGAAATATTGATGATAATGACATTTTTGTAAATAAATTGATATATTTGGGTGTTTATTTGATAGTTTTGAATATCTGATTTTAAAAAGAAAAAAAATAATTCAAATATAATGGCAATTTTGTAAATAAGTTAAATCTTATGGTTGGTTTGATAAAATTTTAAGGAGAGAGAAAGAGGAGGTTACATTTGCAATTGACCTCAAATTTGAGGTTATTTCAATAAGCATCCCTTAAATAAAATAAAAACACAAAGAAAGAAAAAATAAATCTTACGGAAAACTAATGTTGGAAACATATGATTAAAAATTTTAAATAATTTTTTTTTATCAAATCAAAGTTTTGATAAAGTTATTTCTATTATTCGATTTAATTATGTGGTTTAACATAATAACCTAATTAAAACAAATTAAATATTTTATTTTGGATACCTATTAGATTACGTTTTCTGCTCTTACCGTTCTTTATCATTTTGTTTTTTTTTTATAATATGTCTTTGGATTCAAATTCATCTTCATATCCGATGTGGAAATTTGATAAACATTGCTTATTTTATATGTTAAATAGTTTATGTTCTTTTTCAAAATTTCAAATCATAACATATGGAGAAAAAAATCTATTTTTTATCATATCAATTATTTGATTTTTTAATTTGTGGGATAAATATCAATTAAGATTAGAATTCAAACAATTCACAAAATATATGTAAAACACAAGCAATCGATTTAGGATTTTAATACTAGTTGTTCTAGAACTTATATCACTAAGGTAAGGTCATCCCACTATCGTGATGTAACTAACCATCTACGTTTTGCACCTTAATAGACTCAATTATCGTAGGTTATTAGAAGGTGAAAACATTTTTTATGCTCAAGATTGATTGTTCACTAAACTCCTTAACTAACCTATCGAATTGTTAAGGTTTCTAGCTCATCGAATACTAGGTCCGGAGATATAACAAGCTTTTGGAGAGTATATCAACCTAAGATCACTCCCTGGATAGCTAGGCCAGTTCATGCTTTGAGTATAAATAAAGATGAAGAATCAATTCTAGAATAAATCTCTAAACGATTAAATACGTAAAAGCATAGAATTAAGAAAGTGCATAGAAATCAAATCAAAGCTAATACTCTAACATGTTTTGCAACACGTAGCAGCAAGAGTAAAGCACATAGAAATTATAATTCGTTGATCTATCTAAGCGTAAGGAGTTAGATTTCATCTCTTTGCAATAGGGCAAAGATCAATCTATCCTTAAAGGCTTCTAGAATCAAATAAACATGAAGAACAAGAGAAAAACGAAATACATTGTTTAGGTATTGAATTAGGCTGTTAAAGCCGGCTGCTTGTGTTCCTAGAGAGGCTAAAAGCAGGTATATATAGGGGTTTAAGGAGGCATAAGTCGGCTAGGGTTTCTTCGGGCAAATACGTCTTTTTGGTCGAAACTGAGGCAATTTCGGACACGATAACGGTTGGGTTGCGTAACCGATATTGGAAGCTTCCTTGACTCTTCTAGAAGGTCAGAAAAAGGTCTGGATATCGGCCCATGGGCTGGCCCAGTGCTTGGCTCCATTTTGCACTAACTTCACTTCGAAGGCAGTTTGACATGTCCTCAGTGTTTCGAATGTATCTTCTAAAGTACAACTCCAATTGATGAAATTCCAACTCCATTGAAAAGATAACTCAAAGGGATATCTCCATACCCAGTTTCATTGAATTCCCAACTGATTTGATTTTCCGTTCTTTAGCGAACTTCTGGCGTATATGTTTTGTCCAGTAGGAGAATATGCATTATCTTCAAGATAAAGTGACTTGGCTTGGTTCCTTTGACTTGGATAAGTAGTTGCATCATAGATCACACTCTTTTTTCTCCTTTTTACATCCTTTTGATGATAAAACCTGTTAAGACCTTAAAATCTACATATATAAGAAAACTACCTCTTTTGATCCAAAAGCTTTATTAGTATATATAAAAACCATACTAAAATAGATAGAAAAAGTGATAAAATATAGAGTATATCAACTCCCCCAGACTTATCTTTTGCTTGTCCTTAAGCAAACAATAGTCAAGAATTGAGAAGAGGTTTGAAATTCGGAGGAACTCACATATCCTTTGGATCGTTGCATCAAATTCTAAACCTGTAATCCACATGAAACAAGATTAGCTCATTGACGTTGTCATCTTCTTCCATCACGAATTCGCAACATGTCCGTACTCTAAATCTCTGTCACTGCAAAAATCTCAACTTTAAATCAATTGACTCTTTCTACTCTCTTAGATTTAATGAAAACTTCTCATCAAGAACATCATTCAAGGAAGACGGGCAAGGTATTGGGAAAGACTAATTTTGGTGGTGAGGTGAAAAGTGTTTAGGGTTACCATAGACTCCGGGTGCGAGATATTATGCAAAATCGCAAGAGAAAATGGACCTGTTGATGTCCACAATTTCCCAACCACTTCTTCACGTCTTTCTCCGGGAATCACTTGAAATCTCTTCTACTCGTCTCTTCTTTTGTATCATGACATTCCTTGGGTATTCTTTGGCCATAAGACTCTTAGAATTACCATTTTCCTTTCCCTTAGATTTTTTTTTCTTTTATTTTTATTTTATTTTATTTTATTTTATTTTTTCTCTTTTTTATTTTTTTTTCTTTTGAAAAGGGGAAAATGGTATCTCTTTGATATAAGTCAAGTATAGGCACGAATTGTTACCATGTTTTACGCATCCAAGGAATGGCTAAGCTATTTGAAAATCGATCTTTGTACTCCACCATTTTTAACCAAATCGTCGCATCTCTAGTGATTGGAAAATTGCGTCGATCCTTTTTTCTCCGACTTTTTTGCACATATCTGCATGTATGAAACTAAAAGAGAATGCATGAGGTCTGAAAGAAGGTAAAGGGTTTTTAGGTAGGGTACCAACTAAAGATGAGCTGGCCATTCATGACAACAAAGAGTGGTAAAAGAGGATAAGATGTTATGAATGTGTGATTTGTTTCCTTGATCTAACATCCTTAATAAAAAATAATCAAAAACCATATTAGTAGTCCAAATAAAGAGTCAAAATCATATCAATCAAAACAGTTCCAAGTAGAAATTTTCTAGACGGAAGCTCCATCATGAGGTTTCTAAATCGATTGCCATGATCAAACCCTCCAACAATGGTTACATAGTCTTTGAAATCAAAAAGTCAATCCTAGAAAAGTGTCATAATTTCTATCTTATTATTTTTAAGAAAAACGATTTTTTTTTTATTTAAATAAATTTTGAAAAATCAATTGAAAACATAAAAACCAAACACTAACAAATGTGTTAGTAACAACAATCCCCCTAGACTTAACTTACACCGTCCCCGGTGTAAAATTAAATCAAATTAAGGAAGTAATGATGAAAATTTATTTGAAAAGAAGAATCAAAAAGATAGAAAATAGAATGATAGTACCGGTGAGCGTAGATATGTCCGGCAAAAATCTTAGGTTGTCGCGATCAATCTTAGATCTTCGTTGTTTTTGAGCATCGGGTATCTCGTACGAATCGAAACCATGCTTTATACTTCCAATGTCTTCTCTTTCTATCACATCTCCTTTGGATGGTGGATAATGCTTAAGACGATTGAATTGTGCGTCCACAATGGAATCACTTGAAAATCTTGTTTAAGAGCAACATATCCTTGCAAAAACACTTGAAATCACTCGTTAAATTCATCATGGATCTTAGTCTTCAATACAATTGTATTGAATTCCAAGTTCAAGGGAAGGAAAAATAGATATTAAACAAAAAGAAATCAAAATAATGAATCCAAATTGTTAAAAACTATCAATCTAGGTGAAATCAATGAATGAATATGTCAAGATGTGAAAATTATATTGAAAACCATTTAAATCTAACCAATATTTTATTTTCTAATGCAAAAATTCATGAATTAAATAATTGTTAGTTAAATAATATGAAATATGCAAAAATAAATTGGTTTTTTAAAATTATGTGTGAAAAATGGTTTAAAATAATTAAAAAAGTGAAAAAAGAAAAATTAACCTCTTTTGACCAAACGGTTAGGTGGTCGGCTCGGTGGTCCGAAGCGGTGGTTCGGTGGTCCATGGCTCGTGACTCCGGTGGTGTGGAGGTTGATGGAGACGCGGTTTGGCCAAAACCGGTCTAGGTGTCGGGTGGCTAGTCGCGGTCAAGGATGGTTCGAAACGTGGTTCGGGTCCAAGGCGGTTCACGGCACGAGACGGTGGCGGTGGAGTTGCGGGTCAAGGCAGTACCGGTCTGGGTTCCGGTTAGCGGTGTCGACCGTTATCGGGTGGGATGGTCGCGTTGTGTCCGACGGCAGGTCACATTTGGCCGAGTACCGGTCGGTGGGGTGGTCCGATACGCGGGATCGGTATCGAGACACATGGGATGCAGGACAGATTTATCTTGTCGCGGGACGGACGCGTCGTGTCGCGGGACGCGGGACGAACACCGGACCGAGTATCGGTCGGTGGAACCGTCCGATGCTTGGAGACGCGGGCAATGCGGGACAAGGGAAGGTGTCATGGGACGCGGGAAGGGCCGCGTACCGGTCCAGGTACCGGTCGGTACCGCGGTCCGAAATCGGGACCGAAAATTACCGTGGGTCGAGGCAGAAAATGCGGTAGGAATGCGGTGGGGGTGTGCGGTGGGGGGGGGGGGTGCGGTAGGTCTGCGGTGAGGATGCGGTGGAACTGCCTCGCGGTAGGATGCGGTGAGATTGCGGCAGGGTCGCGGCAGTGTTGCTCCAGTACCGGTCACGATTTTTGACCGGTACGCGTGACCGGTATTGGGCCACTCATGTCGTAGTCTGTTCGGGGTGCGATGCCGGTCCGAATGTTGGTCGGCGTGGTTGACCGATATTGTGTCGCGGGAAGGAGGCCGTGTCGCGGTAAAGTTGTGGTACGCGGGTCGGGGCATATTGTGCCGAATATCGGTCACGAAATTCGACCGGCATGCGTGACCGTTATTCGAGCACTCGTGTCGCGGTTGATCGAGGCGCGATACCGGTCGATGTTGCGGGACGATATTGGGTCCGGTATGGCCTCCTGTCACGGTAAGGGCATCGTATCGCGGTCCACGTGATTTTTTGTAGAGCTTTTTCTTCGTCTATACACATCGGAATTGAGATCCGAAAGATGCTACGGATTCATGAGAACGAGATCTTTGAAATGGTATGAAGATTGTAGCCTGGTTCCTGGTGGCTGGAACTGTGAAAAAGCTTGAAGATGCGGCATCGTAACCTTCCTAGACGGTCTTGTTCAATCTGTAATAACTTGCTAACCGTAATAGCAAATCATGATCTAGTTTTTCCTATATATTCATAAGACCGTCTCCTTCGTGTATACCAAATTTCAAAAACGTTTGGGCTGATATTGAGCTCTAGTCATTCCATGAACATAACAAGTCGTGTTCGATCTCTTCTTCATCGTTCTTCTCAAAAACACATTTGTTTGCATTTTTAAAAACTTTTTGTAAAATCCTGAAAAATGCATAGATACATAAAATAATGAATGACAATGTTGAAAAAAATAAAATCAAATCCAAAAACTTAGAATAAGCAAATCAATAAAATCAAAAACATAAATATGGGTTGCCTCTCATAAAGCGCTTGTTTTAAGTCGGATAGCTCGACTCCTTGGGTTTTTAGGGTGGTGGAAGGTCTTCTAAAGGCTTGAGGTTGCCTTTAGCATGTGAATGAGGTCTCCTTAGGTCGTGTTCTCTATCTTCATCGAATTGGTTGGGCTCATTGATCGACACTTCTCTTTTCTCCGAAGGAATGTATCTAGTTTGTTTAGCTCGAAATCCAGGCGGTGCGGCATAATGATAGACACGAGTGTCTATGTTAGCGAAGGATATCCTTCCTAGAGGATAGTCCATGATAGCTCCAGCAGTAGCCAAGAATGGTCTTCCAAGGATGAAGGGTGTTGAACAATCGTTAATAGTTGCCACTTCGAAGTCTACCGGAACGATGACATCTCCAATATTCAAAGGGCAATTGTGGATTTCGCCTAATGAAAGTGTAGATGCACCATTGGCGAGTGCAATTTGTATCCGTGATGGTCGAAGGTTGGTGATCTTCATCATTCTCACAAGAGATTTCGAAAGAACGTTGATTCCGGCTCCCGAATCACAAAGTGCATCGTCAAATTTGAAACCACGAATAGAGCAAGAGATGTTGAAAGGACCTGGATCGAGGGTCTTGCAAAGGATCTTATAGTACTTGTGAGGATTCGTAGCTCGATCAAATAGCTCCTCAATCATGAAATCTTCTTCTTTGCTTTGTGAGAAACATTTTCTCAAAGATGGTCTTTCTCTCCATACTTCTTCAAAGGTCAACTCTTGAGGGAGTTCTTTCACAAGAGAGTTGAATACTTTTAACATCTCATCACTTATGAAATGTGTCCTCTTGGTGGTCCTCTCGACAAACTTTAATCCGTAAGGATGAGGTTTGACCGAAATTCTCGCTGTGAGCTTTCCTTTGTTCGTATTCGCCTTCTTCAATAGTCTTGAGACTTCGTCTTCGTCTTAATTAGAGTTGGACTCATCCTCCTTAATGGTAGTTAGAGTGCAGCAATTTGCAGTAGGTGCAAACTCTTCTTCTATTGTTTCTAATTGAAGGAAATCTTGCACCGTTTCTTCGATCTTCTTCAAACGGTCTTCTAGTTGCTTCACATGGTTGGAGGTTTCGATTGCTTCTCCTTGTAGCTTTGTTGTCATGTCAATGATCTCCTTATCATGGTGGTCAAGGTCAAAACGAACGGCTGTAAGGGTTTGTACCGTTAGCCTGTTATCGTTCTCCAATTCTTGTACATTTGAGGTGAGTTCGCCTTGGTTGATCTTGACTTCTCCCACGGCTTGAGCAGCTTGGTAAGCCTTAATAGCTACTGAATTTAGTCGATTATTAAGCCTTCCAACGTCTTCCTCAGTGTCCTTAACCGTTTCTTCCAATTGGTCATAAGTTTGATCAATCTTATGCTTGATATCGACGATATCGTCTTTATCTTCGTGAAGATGTCGAGTATGAACCTCTTCTATCTCCTCCAATTGGACCAAACGTGATTCAATTTTTCCAAATTGATCAATAAGGACCTCAAACTTCTCCTTAAGCGATGAATTTATGGTCTCGATCTTGGAATCGACATCATGAATGACTTTTTTAGTGTCTTCCATGAATCGATGCATCAAAGCTTCGAGTTTGTCTTCTTGGGGATGGTGATGGGACTGTGGTGATGGTGGCGGACGGATGTGATGAGGATGAGGGCGACTTTCTCCTCCATAAGCTTCCCAAGGACGATACAAGTTTGAATTGTATCGATTTTTGTGAGAAAGTGGCGGTTGATAGAATTCATGAGGCATGGGGATGTAATGTCCAACTTCTTCATGAGGGTAAGGGCTCGCCATTCTCTTTGGATTGTGATGCTCTATTGACGAATCTCTGAAACTCACAAAGATTAAAAACCAAAAACAAAAACAAAAAAATTAGAAAAATCAAAAAGGAAAAACAAACTTAAACTTAATCGTTATCAAAAAAAATTTGCAGGCAATCAAACAAAAGTCCCCGGCAACGGCGCCAAAAAACTTGGTGTGCCATAAAGCTACTATGTAGGATTTATGCAATTAGATCTTTAAATTTATAACCTTAGGGAACTGCAAGTGCATAGTTAAGACAATTGTAGTACTTAGGGATCGTTCCGCTGAGGACTAAGTGATGAATGCGCTACAAACCTATATGATTCGGATTAAGCTAAGGGAACATATTATTTGGTTTTGGGGTTTTATGGAAGCAAATAACAAAGAAATAAAATAAAGGGATATATATCAATTAAGATTAGAATTCAAGCAATTCACAAAACATATGCAAAACACAAGCAATCGATTTAGGATTTTAATACTAGTTAATCTAGAACTCATATCACTAAGGTAAGGTCATCCCACTATCGTGATGTAACTAACCATCTACGTTTTGCACCCTAATAGACTCAACTATCGCAAGTTATTACAAGGTGATACCATGCTTTATGCTCAAGATTAATTGTTCACTAAACTTCTTAACTAACCTATCGAATTGTTAAGGTTTCTAGCTCATCGAATACTAGGTCCGGAGATATAACAAGCTTTTGGAGAGTATATCAACCTAAGATCACTCCCTAGGTAGCTAGGCCAGTTCGTGCTTTGAGTATAAATAAAGATGAAGAATCAATTCTAGAATAAATCTCTAAACGATTAAATACGTAAAAGCATAGAATTAAGAAAGTGCATAGAAATCAAATCAAAGCTAATATTCTAACATGTTTTGCAACACGTAGCAGCAAGAGTAAAGCACATAGATAGTATAATTCGTTGATCTATCTAAGCATAAGGGGTTAGATCTCATCTCTCTGCAATAGGGCAAAGATCAATCTATCCTTAAAGGCTTCTAGAATCAAATAAACATGAAGAACAAGAGAAAAACGAAATAAATTGTTTAGGTATTGATTTAGGCTGTTAAGACCGGCTGCTTGAGTTCCTAGAGAGGCTAAAAGCAGGTATATATAGGGGTTTAAGGAGGCATAAGTCGGCTAGGGTTTCTTCGGGCAAATACGTCTTTTTGGTTGAAACTGAGGCAATTTCGGACACGATAACGGTTGGGTTGCGTGACCGGTATTGGAAGCTTCCATGACTCTTCTAGAAGGTCGGAAAAAGGTCTGGATATCGGCCCATGGGCTGGCCTGGTGCTTGGCTCCATTTTGCACTAACTTCACTTCGAAGGCAGTTTGACATGTCATCAGTGTTTAGGGTGTATCTTCTAAAGTACAACTTCAATTAATGAAATTCCAACTCCATTGGAAAGCTAACTCAAAGGGATATCTCCATTCCAAGTTTCATTGAATTCTCGACTGATTTGATCCTCCGTTCTTCAGCAAACTTCTGGCATATATGTTCTGTCCAGTAGGAGAATGTGCATTATCTTCAAGATAAAGTGACTCCTTCTTTGTAGTAGCATAGTTCCTCTGAGCCTCGTCTAGTGTTCTACTAGCATAGTAAATGGCGTGAAGCTTCTTATCCTTCTTCTAACCCAACACAGCCCCAACTGCATAATCGATGGCATAACACATCACCTCGAAGGGCAAATCCCAGTCTGGAGGTTGCACTATTGGAGCAATCACCAAAGCCTGCTTAATCTGTTCAAAAGCAGCTAAATAATCAGTATCAAAAACAAATTTGACATCCTTACATAGCAAAGTGGTTAGTGGGCGGGCGATCTTGGAGAAGTCCTTGATGAATCTCCAGTAGAAACCAGCGTGTCCCAAGAAACTTCGTATTTCCTTGATAAAGTAGGTGGTTGCAGACTTGTCATAACTTTGATCTTGGCTCGATCCACTTCGATTCCATCAGCTGAAACTCTGTGACCAAGTACAATGCCGTATTTCACCATAAAGTGGCATTTCTCCTAGTTTAGAACCAAGTGTTTCTCCACACATCTTGCCAGCACCTTCTCCAAGTTGTCGAGACAGTCTTTGAAGGAAGACCCGTAGACTGAGAAGTCATCCATGAAGACCTCCATGTAATCCTCAATCATGTCCGTGAAGATATACATCGTATAGCGCTGGAACGTCGCAGGAGCATTACATAGTCCAAAGGGCATTCTACGGTATGCAAAAGTGCCATAGGGACAAGTAAATGTGGTCTTCTCCTGGTCTTCCGGATAGATGGGGATTTGGAAGAAACCAATACCCATCTAGAAAGCAGTAGTAGGGATGATTCGATAGTCGCTCCAACATCTGATCAATGAAAGGCAAAGGAAAATGGTCTTTCCTCATGGCTGCGTTTAGCTTCCGGTACTCGATACACATTCTGTGCCCGTCACTGTCCTTGTAGGAATCAGCTCGTTCTTCTCGTTCTTTACCACTGTCACTCTTCATTTCTTGGGCACCACATGAACCGGACTAATCCAAACAACGAAATGGGATAGATGATCCCAGCCTCTAGAAGTTTCAGGATCTCCTTCTTGACAACCTCTTGCAAATTTGGATTTAGCCTCCTCTGATGCTCAATTGATGACTTAGTCTCATCCTCAAGGTGAATCCTATGCATGCACAAGTCCGGAGAAATCTCTGAAATATCATCAAGAGAATAGCCAAGAGCTTTGCGAAACTTGCGCAGCTTGCTTAGTAGTAAAGTGAGCTCTGCATTGTTCAAAGAAGTACTAACAATGACTGGATATGTAGAATTAGGACCAAGAAAAGCGTACCTTAGCCCGGCTGGAAGTGGTTTGAGTTCGATCTTTGGAGCTTTTTGTTCACTCCAATCGCTGATCTTTGTAGGTTTCTTTGAAGTTCCTCCCAACTCAACATTACCAACCAACTGCATCACTTTCTTACTAGCATCCATCATCTTCGCATAGCCCCTAGCAACCTCATCAAACTGTACTTCCACTGTCACAGAGTTCACCAAAGTCCTTTCCAAGGGATCAATGGGATGCATCTCGTTGAAAACTTCCTGTGCGATGTCAGTGAGCGTGTCTATATAGAAAGTCTGGCCATCTATGGTGGGTCTCTTCATCAGCTTATCCATTTCGAAATTCATTTCCAAATCACCCATACTCAATGTAATATTGCTTCCCTTGCAATCGATCATAGCACCAGCTGTCTGAGTTCTCTGCTGTTTGAGCACCATTCATGGAAGAAACCCTTCTTGTCTCCTTGAATTCTCTGCTGTCTGAGCAAACTGAGTATCCAATTTTTTGACATGGGTATTCAAGGCTTCGAATTTCCCATTCATGCCCTGGTACATGGCATCCATCTTCCCGTTAAAGCTCACAGTCATCTTCTGTTGACCCTCCAAGAGCTGCTCTAGCATAGATTTCATTTCGCTCTCTGATGACTGAGCAGGAGGTGTCTGATAAGAAGAAGAACCGTAGTTCCTAGTGTAGTTGCTCTGGAAAGGCTTCTGATACTCGGTCTTTTGAAACTGTGGCTTAAGAGAATAGCTAGGTGAACCTGGAGTTCCAGTGAATGTAGTCCTCTGGTTGTTACCGTTGAAGTTTCTGTTAGCCTGCTGACTACCGAACCTCTGACTCTGAAACCCAGTCCCACTAATGTAGTTAACATCCTCTTCATCCTACTCTTCCTCTGGAATGAAGGTCTCTACCTCTTGAGCAAACTGAATAGTCTTCTTCCCCACTAGCAGGTTATGCACAGAATCCAGCTTAGCTTTCACCTCAGCAATTTGGCTTCCATCCATCTTACCACCAAGCTTCTTCCTCTCGAAGTCTGTGTTCTTGGTATTATTGCTAGAAGCCAAGTTATCAATAAGAATTAGTGCATCTTTTGGATATCTAATGTTGAAGTTCCCATTGCTAGCAGAATCCAGAGCCATCTGATACCTCCAATCAATACCTCTAAAGAAGATACCCAACAACTGAACATCACTGAACCCGTGATGAGGACAATCTCTCTGGTAGGCCTTGAATCTCACCTAGGAAGCCTTAAATGCTTCGGTTGGTCCCTGCTTGAAAGTAGAGATCTTAGTCCTCAGATCCTCGGATATCGCCTCATGAAAGAAGTTGTTGAGGAAAGCATTCTTGGTGTCCTCCCAAGTAGTCAGCGATCCCAGCTCTAACTGTTTCAACCAGTAAGCTGCTTTTCCATTAAGAGAGTATGGGAAAAGCTTGCAGTAGAGGTAATTGCTTGACACTCCATTAACGTTAATGCTAGATGCTAAGTCCTCAAACCTCTCAATGTGATCCATGGGGTGCTCAGAGGATAGGCCATGGAACGGGTGCTGAGCCACAAGTGAGAAGTAAGCCGGCTTCAGCTCAAAATCGTTCCTCGGGAAGGCAGGAGGACGAATCGCTGCCCTGTTGGCATAGAACTTGTTAGGCCTATTGTACTCTCTCAGAGTACGCCCACGCCTAGCTGGCTCTTGGCGATGCATAACATGCTGCTCCTCCACAATCACAACCCCATTGTCATCTAACCTCTGACCTTAAGCATTGTGTCTACGACCCTCAGCATTCTGAAGAAACCCATCTTCACCTCTGATAAGAATTAACAGATTCATTTTGGCTGACTTTCTCGCTGCTCGGTTGGCTCGTTCTAATTTTCCAATTTCAAGGTTGAGATCAACTAGCTCTTCGTTCTGGTTGCTTCTGGTAACGCGATTAGGCATAAACCTAAAACACACAAGACTAAGAGAAAATAACAAGTAATAAAATAAAAATAAAAAAACTTATACAAAATTCTAGTATAAAAAATCGATTGGTGAAATCGATTCCCCGGCAATGGCGCCAAAATTTGATATGCTCAAATTTGCCCTGAGCTACTCTCTCAAATTAAGAGATCGATGTAATACTTAGGGGTCGAATCCACATGGAATCTAAACACACAATCGACTAATGAATTCAAATTAAGCTAAGTAAATATGTATGAATGTAATAAAATAGCAAAGTAAACAAGTGAATGATTATCAAGGTTATTAGAATTCAATGAGACAAAAGAGTTAGGCCATGGATAATTCGCAGGTTTGAATCGAAATATGATCGTGTCGATCGACACAAATAACTGTGTCGATCGACACAGAGATAAAAACGGTTAGGATTTTATTAAGAGCGGTTCTAGAACTCAAACACAAATATAAAACCAATCAACTTTTGTTGCAGAGATTATATTTGACTAAATCCCTAAATTCCAAATTTCTTTGCAAGCTTAGTGAATAAAATCAAGCATTAAGTTCATGTTCAATTGTTCACAAAATTACTAAGCCAAATTTTTTTGCGAATAGACAATTTTGCTCATCTAAGATTACATCAGGTTGTTAATAATACTCTCGCATCTATTAAAGCAACCTAGGATTTCCAATTTCAGTTGATCAATCCTAAAATCAGAGTTAAATCAATCTAGATGAAGAACATAAAGATAAATCCTAACAGAGTTTCAATCCTATCAATTTCTCATCAAACCCTTGAATTACCCTAAACCTAACAAGCAAACTACTCAGATATAGATGCAGTAAACATTATGAATGAATTAAATTGCATAAAAGAGATAGAGTAAGTGATACAGAGAGTTTGAAATCGATGAAGTCTGAAGTCTGAGATCTCCAAAAAGCTCTCCAAATCTCTTCTCTCTCAAGTCTCAATTAAAAACTAGATAAAAATATAAAAGCTTAAGAAAAAACTATATATAAAGTCTAAAATTTGGATTGGGCTTCATGTACAACTTCTGGGCTTTTTGGGCAAAAACGGAATTTTCTCAAAACTTGTAATCTTCTCAAGTTAGACGGGCATGTCGATCGACACACAAGGTTGTGTCGATTGACATAGCCTTGAAAACTCGACTCTGACTTGATCACTTCGGCTCTTCTATCATCGATACTCCAAAATGCTCCAAAAGCTCCCATTAAGCTCCAATCACTCATTAACCTACAAACACTCAAAAAGACTCGAAAAATACCAAAAAGACTCTATGAAAAGTTCTTATATCATGGTAAAAAACGGGTAAAAACCATGATATATCAGTTACATATATATTTTGTTTGTTAGTGTATCTTTTCCAAAAATAATAAAAGAACCCACAAATGATAGAACATAACATAAAATAAAAATACATAATATTTATTACATATCTCATACATATATAATATGGTGCGATATAATTGGCGCATAATTGTCTTTTAGATATAATATGTACAAAATTCATTAACTATATCAGTTTCTTATTTGTCAACATTTAATAAATATAATAACAACATTCTATTTTCTAAATATAACAGGCTCAAAATATTTTATTTTAAAAATTTGTTGATTTTGATAGATAATATATATTTTTAGATATAATTAGCGTGTAATAATTGTTATCTATATTTGGTGCGTAATAGTTGTTAGCTATAATTGGCGCGTAAAATTTAAAAATCCATTATTTATTGATATTTGTACATATTTCTTAAATAAAACTAAATAGGCACAATTATGTAAAAGTAGTAAGATACACAAAATTGGGGTGAGGTAATAAGAGCAATATTTAAGAGAAAAAGTGAACTATGAGAACAATCTTTCACTGGTGATAAAAATGAGTTAAAAGTTTCTTTTGGTTTTAAAAAAATCTTGGGTAGCTAACGTCAACAAACCACCACGCCTATATAAATAACACCCTTGAGTTGTGGATTTCATACAATAGTTTTTGCAACTCTCATAAACTTAGAGTGATTTATTTTATTTTATTTTTTTACTTAGAGAGCTTGAGAATTTTTTCATAAGAAATACTATGTTTAAGGGGTTAGGGAATAACGTTAACAAAGGCAAGGGAATCGCTTTCGATCTCAACCTCAAACCCGAACCTGAACCCAAACTCGATGATGTTGAAGATTGCTCTGTTTGTGTCGAGCCTCTTGGCAATAATAACGATGATCGAACTGTTGTGAAGCTCTGTTGTCAGCACAAGTTTCACCTCGGTAATTTTTGTTTTTGTGTAGTATGAACGAACACCAAATATTTTTTGTTTCGTTTTGAATGAAACATTTTTGATTCGTTTACAGATCCTTATATTATTTCACAAATCGTGTACATATTGTGTGTTTTATAGTTTTTTGTTGTGAAATATATGATCTAGTTCGTGCTTTGAGAGAATTATTGTTATGAGATATTGAATTATGATTTATGATCTCTCTCCCTAAGTCTCCACCTTGTTTGTTTGATGCATCCATTAACTCAAACCTTTATTCAGAAATGAATAATATGATTTATGTTTTTTTGTCTATATTAAAGTTTGGTTTTTCTTACGTACTATTTTGTGATATCTAATAACAAAGGAATTTTGTGGACATGTTTGTACAGATTGTATTGGTTCCGCTTTTAATGCGAAATACAAGATGGAGTGTCCAAATTGTAGGAACGTTGAACAAGGTCAATGGCTGTATGCAAGTGGCCCTCCAGAACAAGATATCTTTCTTGACGACCATATGATTGCTGAAGAGTCTGATGATGAAGAACAGGAGCAAGATGAAATTGATCTCAGATCCTTCCCTAACATGCTTCCATCGATCATGCCCAGAAGTAGTTTACTTGCAGCACTCAATCGTGGTCAAACTGTGTTCGCATATGGTCCGAGACAATTTGGTGGAAATGGAATAGCGACAAATCCTTGGTTACCTCCATATGGTTTGAACCAGTTCCTTTACGATGGCTTCATGAGCTTCGATGAATTCGTGACCTTGTCTTGGAGAATATAATGTTACAGGATCGGTTAGAACAAAACGTAGCCCTTCTTGCTTCTCATGATCATAACTTACACCCTAGTATGGGGAGTTATGGTGGTGGCGAAGGCAGAAGGAGAGACGGAGGCGGAGGAAATGGCAACGGCGGGGGTAGCAGTAACTGTGGTAGGAGTGGCTGATGTGTGTGGTGGAGTTTTTAAGCGACTGAACCGTTTTGAATAGTAGTGGTTTAGCCAGTTGAATTGGTCTATCAAATAAAAACCATTGATAGCTCTTTAAATTATAAAGTCAATATCTTTTTTTTTCTTTCTCTTAGGCTCATCGGCTTATGAGTTTGGTTTGTTTAAATTATTGAATGAAAATATTTAAAACTATATTATTTAAATTATTAAGTCAAATCTTTTAAGTTTGGTTTGTTAAAATTATTAACTCAAAACTTTTAAGTTTGGTGAATTTGGATCGAATACAGTAGTGGTTCGGTTGGTTGAACCTCGTAGCTCAATCCAATTTTTTGGGGTTGATCCTAAAATTTAACCGTCTGTTTAATTTTACTATCAGTTTTAAACTCTTAATCAGTCTATCTACTTTTTCTATAAAAAATCATAAATAAAGATTTTGGAAGCTAATTTATAAACAGACAAAATCCAAATTTTAAATATGACTAAATACTCATTAGCAAAGAATTGTTATAACAATAGTGGTCACACTCAAGAGCCAATACACGGATTGATGCATGGTTGTGTCTGAAAAAGGCTTGTCGATTAAACAAATTAGCAGATTCAATCTGTCTACATTTAGAAGTTAGTTATTTTTACGAATATGATTGACGAAAATTGCTAGAGGGCAAAAAGACCAAATTTGCTGAAGGCTCGATGGTACTACATATATATCATTTCTTCTATTTTAACAAACGTTACACTGACACATTGGTAGTAGGTTTGTCATTAGTAATGAGTCATCAGTTTGAGTCTTCGATTTGCGTAATATATGTTTTTTTGACCTGTTTTTGCCATGTTTTTAATATTTTTTTGCCATATTTTTCATTTTTTTGCTATGTTGTAACCTTTTTTGGCCATATTTTTAATTTTTTTCCATGGAGTCACCCCCTTACCTATTCTAATTTATTTTTGTAACAGCTTGTAATCCCTAAATATTTCATTTTTATTAATGATGTTTACAATTTAAAGCAAAAATTTTTTTTTTTTAAATCGAAATGATGTCGTTTTCAATAAAGGGAAAATTTAAAAGGATTTTTTCATGTTTTCAATCGGTTCCAGTTATGAAAATGTTCGATATTGATCTCAAAATTACTGAAATTACCATGGTATCTGTTCAAAATTACCTTTTCCAATTTAATCAATTTAGTTATAAGGCAATGGCAATTTGAGTAATATTTGAATCAATTTTGGACATTCTCCTAAACGTATTTCTGTTTTAATATTATAAAGATATACAACCAGTTGGATCGACTACACTTCGCAACCCAATCCAGATTATAGGGTTTGTTCTCTATAAACCGCAAATGACCCGTTTGCTTTTATTGTTCGATTATTTATGTTTTTTTGTTTTTCTTTTTGTAAATTTTTTTTGAGTCATTTCACCCACAAGGATTGTATAGTTTATTTATTTCAAATTTTTATCTTTTAACTCACAATGTTGTTAATAAAATTTGTTGTCTTTTAATTAAAATCATTATAATCTAAACCCAACTATTTATATATATATATATATATATATATATATATATATATATATAAATGAATATATTAAATAAATTAAATTTTTACCATACCTAAAATAACCTCATGAATTTTTATTTATATATAAATTTAATTTCACATCTTAAATAGTTTTAAGATGATTAATTACGAAAACTAAAATAATATCTAATATAGTTATTAATATTTAATGCACTTGTTAATGCCAAATGTTATATGATATTTGTTAGTTACATTTTTATTTTGTTTGTTAGTGTATCTTTTCCAAAAATAATAATTAGATCTTAATAAAAATAATAAAAGAACCCACAAATCGTGGAACATAACATAAAATAAAAATACATAATATTTATTATATATCTCACACATATATAATATGGCGCGATATATTTGGCGCGCAATTGTCTTTTAGATATAATATGTACAAAATTCATTAACTATATCAGTTTCTTATTTGTCAACATTTAATAAATATAATAACAACATTATATTTTCTAAATATAACTCGCTCAAAATATTTTATTTTAAAAATTTGTTGAATATGATAGATGATATATATATTTTAAGATATAATTAGTGTGTAATAATTGTCATCTATATTTGGCGTGTAATAGTTGTTAGCTATAATTGGCGTGCAATACTTAAAAAGTCTGTTATTTATTGATATTTGTACATATTTATTGAAATACAACTAAATGGGCACAATTATGTAAAAGTAGTAAGGCACACAAAATTGGGGTGAGGTAATTTACTAAATAAGAGCAATATTTAAGAGAAAAAGTGGACTATGAGAACAATCTTTCACTGGTGATAAAAAAGTATTAAAAGTTTCTTTTGGTTTTAAAAAAATCTTGGGTAGCTAACGTCAACAAACCACCACGCCTATATAAATAACACCCTTGAGTTGTGGATTTCATACAATAGTTTTTGCAGCTCTCATAAACTTAGAGTGATTTCTTTTATTTTATTTTTTTACTCAGAGAGCTTGATAATTTTTCATAAGAAATACTATGTTTAAGGGGTTAGGGGATAACGTTAACAAAGGCAAGGGAATCGCTTTCGATCTCAACCTCAAACCCGAACCTGAACCCAAACTCGATGATGTTGAGGATTGCTCTCTTTGTGTCGAGCCTCTTAGCAATAATAACGATGATCGAACTGTTGTGAAGCTCTGTTGTCAGCACAAGTTTCACCTCGGTAATTTTTGTTTTTGTGTAGTATGAACGAACACCAAATATTTTTTGTTTCGTTTTGAATGAAACATTTTTGATTCGTTTACAGATCCTTATATTATTTCACAAATCGTGTACATATTGTGTGTTTTATAGTTTTTTGTTGTGAAATATATGATCTAGTTCGTGCTTTGAGAGAATTATTGTTATGAGATATTGAATTATGATTTATTATCTCTCTCCCTAAGTCACCACCTTGTTTATTTGATGCATCCATCAACTCAAACCTTTATTCAGAAATGAATAACATTATCTATGTTTTTTTTGTCTATATTAAAGTTTAGTTTTTCTTACGTACTATGTTGTGATATCTAATAACAAAACAATTTTGTGGACATGTTTCTACATATTGTATTGGTTCCGCTTTTAATGCGAAATACAAGATGGAGTGTTTTAATTGTAGGGACGTTGAACAAGGTCAATGGTTGTATGCAAGTGGCCCTCCAAATCAAGATATCATTCTTGACGACCATATGATTGTTGAAGAGTATGATGATGAAGAACATGAGAAAGATGAAATTGATCTCAGATCCTTCCCTAATATGCTTCCATCGATCATGCCCAGAAGTAGTTTACTTGCAGCACTCAATCATGGTCAAACTGTGTTCCTATATGGACCGAGACAATTTGGTGGAAATGGAATAGCGACAAATCCTTGGTCCGAACCAATTCCTTTGCGATGGCTTCATGAGCTTCGATGAATTCATAAGACGTGACCTTGTCTTGGAGAATATAATATTACAGGATCGGTTAGAACAAAACGTGGCCCTTCTTTATCATGATCGTAGTGTGGCGGTGTCACGTGATTCGAGGTCGAATCCGTGTTAGTAGGGGAGAATTGTAACGCCTGTGAACCAAAAAGTGGATTTTTGGTGGGTGTCGATCGACACAAGGGTTGTGTGTCGATCGACACGAGTTAAAATCAGACCGACGGTTTCGGTTTCTGATTGCCGGTTTGGTGGGCCGGTTTAGGGGACACCCTAGGGTTGTATAAAAGAGCTGGAACAGAAGCGTGTTGGTCTCTTTTTGGCCAAAAATCAGAGAAAGAGGAGGATTTGAGAGAGAATCAAGAGAGGTTGTGAGTTGTGTGTGATTGAGGGTGAAGGACAGTTTCTGCTCGAGTGTTGAGAGGGCAAACGGCTGGGCAATTCGAGGAGGATTGGGGTGAAACTTGGTGGGTAAGTTCTCCGATCTCTGCTCTTGATATAGGCGAAAACGGTTCGTCTTTTTATTGATTATTCATCGAGTTATGGCTGTTTGAACTCGATGGGTCTGTGCAGATTAGTTGTCTGCGATCAGTCGGCATCGGGGTTGATTTCCGATCGAACAAGAAGGATTCTCGAGGTGATCCGCATACCGACGCGTAGCTGTGTCTGTCTAGTTTCCAGAACAGTCATCCGTTTTGGTTTTAGACCAGTGGTTCGTCGTGTACGAGTCTTTTTGTAACCGTTGGTCCCATTCTCATTTCGATTCTTCGAGGTGAGTGCGTGATCGTGGGTTTGTGTGGGCATAGGGATTGATGGAATGTGTTTGCTTGGTGTTTGTGTGTTTTGTGGTTGGAATTGTGCAGGTGACTCGACGAATCGCGACAGATCCGAGCCACGAGAGGATAGGCTCGTTTCTGGGTTGTCGTGTCGATCGACACCATGGTGGTGTGTCAATCGACACAGGACGGAGTCATGTCGATCGACACCTAGTGGCTGTGTCGATCGACACAGAGTCCCTGTACTTGTTCGTGATTGGTTGTTCTTGTTGTTTGCTTGTGTGCTCATCCTGGTATTTGTGATAATACTCACGCAACTCTTTTTGCCATGTGTTGCAGGTAAAGAGAAAATGTCATCGTGGAATCATGGCCAGGAAGGAGTGATGATCTAGGGTCTCGTATGGCTGTGTACGGTTGTAAAATTGCTAGGTGGCTAGTGAATTCTGAGTTGTAGTTAATTGATTTATTGGTTATTGGTTATTGTTGGATTGTTATGAAATTGAATTGGATTAGTAATTTAATAAAATATGGGATTTATTGAATTGGAAGTTGTTATTGATGGTTATTGTTTTCCGCGATGCATGTTGTATTGGCCCAATTGAGGATTATTATCTGTGAGGATAATAATCTGAAGGAAATTTTTTTTAAAAATTTTGGGTCGGTTCGTTTCTAAAGCAGGCGTAGCGGAGGCAGAAGGAGAGACGGGGGCGGAGGAAGTGGCAACGGCGGGGTAGTTGTAACTGTGGTAGAAGTGCTGATGTGTGTAATGGAGTTTTTAAGTGACCGAACCGGTTTGATATATAGTGGTTTAGCCAGTTGAATTGGTCTATCAAATAAATACCGTTGATATCTTTTTTCTTTTTTTTTCTCTTAGGGTCATCTCCTTATGAGTTTGGTTTGTTTAAATTATTAAATGAAAATATTTAAAACTATATTATTAAAATTATTAAGTCAAATCTTTTGAGTTTGGTTTGTTAAAATTATTAACTCAAAAGTTTTGAGTTTGGTGAATTTGGATCGAATACATTAGTGGTTCGGTTGGTTGAACCTTGTAGCTCAATCCAATTTTTTGGGGTTGATCCTAAAATTGAACCGTCGGTTCAATTTTACTATCGGTTTTAAGCTCTTAATCTATCTATCTATTTTTTCTATAAAAAAAACATAAATAAAGATTTTGGAAGCTAATTGATAAACAGACAAAATCCAAATTTTAAATATGACTGAATACTCATTAGCAAAGAATTGTTATAACAATAGTGGTCACACTCAAGAGCTAATACACGGATTGATGCATGGTTGTGTCTGAAAAAGACTTGTCGATTAAACAAATTAGCAGATTCAATCTGTCTACATTTACGAGTTAGTTATTTTTACAAATATGATTAACGAAAATTGATAGAGGTGCAAAGAGACCAAATTTATTAAAGGCTCGATGGTACTATATATAAATCATTTCTTCTATTTTAACAAACATTACAGTGACACATTGGTAGTAGGTTTGTCATTAGTAATGAGTCATCAGTTTGAGTCTTCGATTTGCGTAATATATGTTTTTAACCTGTTTTTGCCATGTTTTTAATATTTTTTTGCCATGTTTTTAATTTTTTTTGCTATGATTGTAACCTTTTTTTTGCCATATTTTTAATTTATTTTCCATGGAATCACCCTCTTACCTATTCCAATTTATTTTTGTAACTGTAACGCCCGTGAACCAAAAAGTGGATTTTGGTTGGGTGTCGATCGACACAAGGTGTGTGTGTCGATAGACACGAGTGTTTTGGACTTGTGTGAAGTCAGTTTTTGGGCGTTATGTCGATCGACACGAGTGGAGTGTGTCGATCGACACGGGGTCAAATTGAACCGACAGGTTCGGTTTTTGATCGCGCGGTTTGGCGATCGGTTTAGAGAATCCTAGGGATCGATATTTAAGAAAAACAGACGCGTTGGGCTTCGTTTTTTAAAAGAAAACAGAGAGAATTGGGAGAGAATCAGAAATCAGAGAGTTTGAGGGAATTCTGGTGATTTTTTAGAAGGATTGATCGATTGAGGCTCGTTCGTGAGGCTTGTGAGCAAGGAGGATTGTTGCTGTGGCTGATTTCGGGTCTGTGAGGACGAAATCAGAGGCCGTTCGCGTGGTCTTCGTGTGTTCTTCGTGTTCATCCTCTTTTCAATCCTTTTTCGAGGTGAGTGAGTGACCGTAGGTTTATCTGGGTAAAGGATTAGATGGAATATGATTGATTGTGGTTGTTTGGATTGGATTTTGTGTGTTTTGTTGATGAAATCGTGTAGGATATCGACAGATCGCATTCGGGTTCAAACCATGAGAGGATAGGCTCGTTCCTTGTGTCTACGATGTCGTGTCGATTAACACACTTGCTGTGTGTTGATCAACACAAGTGCATTGTGTCGATCGACACCATGGTGGTGTGTCGATTGACACAAGTGCAGTATGTCGATCGACACCTAGTGGTTGTGTCAATCGACACAGTGCTCCTGGACTGGTTCATTGTTTGATTGTTCATGTATGCTTGTTGTATGCTCATCCTAGTATTGTATCTTTTGCTTATGCATGTGTGTATAACTTGTTGACGGGATGATTGCGTCGCTGAGTATTTGTGTTAATACTCACGCAACTCTTTTTGCCATGTGTTGCAGGAAAAGAGAAAATGTGATCGTGGAATCATGGCCGGGAAGAGGAGATGATCTAGTGTCTCGTATTTCATGGCCCTTGAGTTAGAATCGCTAGGTTGCTAGTGAATTCTGGAATTGATACTTGGTTTATTGTTGGTTTATTGTTTTGGTTATTTGTATTACAATTGAATTGATTATTGGTTGAACGGTTTAGTGGATTAATAAAGTATGAGATTTATTGATTGGACTGTTATTTGACTATTCTCGTTCTTTCCGTGTTGCTTGTGTTGGCCCATTGAGGATTATCATCTGTGACGATAGTAATTCGAAGGGAAAAATCTAAATTTTTTGGGTCGGGTCGTTTCATTTTAGTATCTGAACCCTTATGGTTCCAGGGCGGGTGCAATTGATTGGTTATGTGTTTTAGTTAATTGATTGTTGTGTGGATTAGAGTCCTAGATCATCTCTTCCGAGCCTTCAATGAGATTCCACGGTATGTGTTTATGACTTTCTGTTTTTCTAGTACTTAGTAGTCTCCTGGTTAGTGTAGAGTGATGGCTATAATGGCTAGAGTCAGGGGTCGTGGGGGCCGTGGAGGCCGAGGTGGACGTGGTGGGCGTGAGCAAGGACTGTAGAGTGAGTCTGATGCCGCAAGTGTGGCCTAAGAGATCATGCAGGTGCAGATGGCGGACTCCTAGGCGTTTCAGGAGGGGTCTGTGGGTGAGGCTGTTACGAGTGCCAGTGTGAGGGCTGGTGGGGCTAGTGTGGGTCCTGGAGTAGCTGGTGGTGCGGTGGGCCCAGGTGGGGGTACTGCCGCAGGTGTGGCCTAAGACTGAGATGATCGCTTGGCGGATTTGCTGTAGTTGATTCAGGAGTGGTTACCAGGCGGGGTACCGGTTCTGGGTCAAGCTCTGGGAGTTCAGCCAGGTGTAGCTGGTGTGCAGCCAGTAGTGGCTGGTGGTCCGCCAGGAGTGGCTGGGGTTCAGCCGGGAGTGGCTGGTGTGCAGCCGGGTGTGGCAGTTTCAGAGGAGCTTCCATCCTACCTGAGGATGATGGAGCAAATGTAGAGGATTGACATCGGGTTTTTCTTGGGTGGTGCCAAGCCTGAGGAGGCCAATGAGTGGCGGCGGAGGTTGGAGCATAATTTTTGCTCTATCAGGTATCTAGAGTGATATAGGGTTGATCTGGCGGTTCAGTATCTAGATGGTGACGCGCATCTCTTGTAGAGAGGTGTTGAGGCTAGAAGGGTACAGGCCGAGATGGTCTGGGAGGATTTCTTGGCTGAGTTCAATGACAAGTATTTCCCGCAGGAGGCGGTGGATCGGTTGGAGTCGACTTCTGGTACATGCTGGTAGGGGCATGGAGGGCGAGCAAGCCTAGGTGAAGAGGTTCCTGAGGGGACTTCGAGCTGATTTGAGGACTCGCTACAGGGCGAGTAGGTTCGCCACGAGGGCGGAGTTGGTAGAGACGGCTGCTGCGATTGAGGAGGACCTCATGAAGCAGGCTGTGGTGGTTGGTCCACTGGTGCAGTAGGAGAGGAGGTCACAGCAGCAGACGGATTGAGCAGGGGCGACAAGCTTTCTCAGGGGCAGAAGAGGAAGTGGGAGAGCACTTCTACGCCGAGTCAGAGAAGACAGGGTGGTCCAGGATGCTTCGGGTGCGGAAGCTTGGATCATAAGGTGGCCAGTTGTTCTCAGAGGAGTGAGGCTCGGGGCGCTCAGGTGTGTTACCACTGCAGGGAACCAGAGCACATTAAGCCCAAGTGTCCGAAGCTGCAGCAGATGGCGGTGTAGCCTTTGGCTCAGATTGCAGCGGCGCCATGGGTTTTCACTTCGGCTGAGGTGGGCGGTTCTAGCGCCAGACCGTTTACAGGTAAATTTCAGACTTGTTCTTTTAAATTCTTGTGGTGATTGAATTTCGTCTATTTGAAAATTGTGTGTCTGCGCTAGAGTGTCAGGTCCTAAAGCACATGGGATTTGTGCATGGATCTTAGTTGTGGGTGGTTGCGAGTCCCACGTGTTGTTTGATTCGGGAGCTATGAATAGCTTCATTACTCCAGAGTGTGCGGAGTGTAGCGGTATCCCGGAGCGATTCCGGTGAGTAGCCGGAAGTAGTTAAGGTTGCTGGTGGCAGGACGTTAGCTACTTTCGGTCGAGCTCGTGGTGTGGATGTTCTGGTGACGGGGGAGTCGATGCCAGCAGATTTGATTATCAGTCCGGTGGAGTTGTACGATGTCATCCTGGGGATGGATTGGCTGGATCGGTACATGGTCCATCTGGATTGTCATTCGAGGACGAGTAGTGTTTGAGAGAGAGGCAGGGAGGTTGGTGTACTAGGGTGTGAGATCGACTTCCAGAAGTCTCGTGATTTTAGCGATACAAGCCGAGAAGTTGATTGAGATGGGATGTGAGGCGTATCTGGCGACAATAGTGATACTAGAGACTGTTGGAGAGGTTGCAGTTGGGGATATTCGAGTTGTTCGGGATCTAGGATGTGTTTCAGTTGTTGTTGGGATTGCCACCATCGTGGTCGGATCTATTTACGATTGAGTTAAAACCGGGAACGACTCCTATATCTAAGGCACCTTACCGTATAGCTCCAGCAGAGATTGCAGAGCTAAAGAAACAGCTGGATGATCTGTTGGGGAAGGGATTCATCCGGCCAAGTGTTTCACCGTGGGGAGCGCCGGTGTTGTTCGTGAAGAAGAAGGATGGGAGTTTCCGGTTGTGCATCGACTACCGGGGACTTAACCGGATCATTGTAAAGAACAGGTATCCTCTGCCACGGATTGACGAGTTGTTGGATCAGTTGCGGGGGGCTACTTGGTTCTCCAAGATTGACTTGGTTTCAGGTTATCATCAGATCCCGATTGATGAGGCGGACGCTAGGACGATGGCCTTTCGGACGAGGTACGGGCATTATGAGTTTGTGGTGATGCCGTTCGGGTTGACGAATGCACCAGCAGCGTTCATGCGGTTGATGAACGGAGTATTCCAGGAGTATCTGGATGTGTTTGTGATCAACTTCATAAATGATATCCTGTCATATTCGAGGAGTCCTGAGGAGTACAAGGTACATTTGAGATAGTTTTGGAGAAGCTGCGGGAGCAGAAGCTGTACGCGAAGTTGAGTAAGTGCAGTTTCTGGCAGCGTGAGATGAGCTTTCTTGGCCATGTGGTGTCTGCAGAGGGAGTTTCTATGGATCCGACTAAGATAGAGGCTATCAGAGGTTGGCCTAGACTGAGGAGTGCCAATGAGATCAGGAGTTTTCTCGGATTGGCGGGTTATTATCGGAGGTTCGACCAGGGATTTGTGAGTATGGTGGAGTCGATAACGAAGCTGATAGGGAAGGATGTCCCTTTTGTGTGGTCTTCAGCTTGTGAGGAGAGTTTTGGGAAGCTGAAGGAGATGCTGACGAGTACACCTGTGTTGGCGTTACCCGAGCTGGGTGAGCCTTACGTGATGTATACAGACGCTTCTGGGGTTGGTCTGGGATGTGTACTAATGCAGCATGGAAAGGTTATTGCATATGCTTCGAGGCAGTTGAGGAAGCACGAGTGCAATTACCCTACCCATGAATTGGAGTTGGTTGCGGTAATTTTCGCCCTTAAGATTTGGAGGTCTTATCTGTACGGCGGAAAGGTGCAGGTGATCACAGACCAGAAGAGTCTGAAGTATTTCTTCACTCAGCCAGAGCTGCACCAGAGACGGAGGCGTTGGATGGAGTTAGTTGCGGACTATGACCTGGAGATTGGATACCATCCGGGTAAAGTTAATCTGGTTGTGGATGTGTTGAGTCAGAAGAGAGTTGCTTCGGCTCAGGAGCGGGATATGGAGGCTCTGGTGAGCGAGATCAATACATTGAGGTTGTGTGTTATATCACAGGAACCGTTGGGGTTAGAGGCAGCTAACCAGGCAGATTTGTTGAGCAGGATTCGGGTTGCTCAGGAGAAGGATCAGGGTTTGATTGATGCTTCTAAGGCGAAAGGTTCAGAGTATGTGGTCTCGACGAATGGGACGATACTGGTGCACGGGCGGGTTTGTGTACCCAAGGACGAGGATCTGAGGCAGGAAAACCTTAGGGAGGCTCATTCGAGCATGTTATCGATTCATCTAGGAGCGACCAAGATGTATCGTGATCTGAAGCGGTATTATCACTAGGTCGGGATGAAGAGGGATGTAGCTAACTGGTTTGAAATGTGCAACGTGTGTTAGCTGGTGAAGGCTAGTCATTAGGTTCCGAGTGGTATGTTGCAGAGTTTGCTTTGGATTTCATGACGGGGTTGCCAGTGTCACGGACATATGATGCGATTTGGGTTATCGTGAATCGTCTGACGAAGTCAACACATTTTCTGGCCATCAAGAAGACCGATGGAGAGGCATTGTTGGCTAGAAAGTATGTGCGGAAGATAGTGAGGCTGCACGGGATGCTAGCGAGTATTGTGCCAGACACGGATCCGAGGTTTACTTCAGAGTTCCGAAGGGCATTTCAGGCTGATATGGGCACTAAGGTGCATATGAGCACAACGTATCATTCTCAGATGGATGGGCAGTCTGAGAGGACGATTCTGACATTGGAGGATCTGTTGAGGATGTGTGTGCTAGATTTTTGTGGTCATTGGGTGGATCATCTAAACCTGGTAGAGTTCGCGTACAACAACAGTTACCAGGCGAGTATTGGGATGGCTCCATATGAGGCTCTGTATGGGAGGACCTGTAGGACACCATTATGCTGGACTCAAGTAGGGGAGAGGAGCATGTTTGGTGCAGATTTTGTTCAGGAGACGACGGAGAAACATGAGGGAGGCTCAGGATTGGCAGAAGAGTTATGCCGATAGGAGACGGAAAGAGCTGGAGTTTGAGCTGGGAGATCTGGTGTATCTCAAGGTAGCGATGTTGAGGGGTCCTAACAGATCCATTTTGGAAAATAAGTTGAGTCTGAGGTTTATGGGTCCGTTTAAGGTTGTGGAGCAGGTCGGATCGGTGGCTTATCGATTGGAGTTACCTCAGAGTATTAAGGCTTTTCATAAAGTCTTCCATGTTTCAATGCTGCGAAAGTGTCTACTTGAGTCTGAGGAGGTGTTGGCTAGGATTCCGGAGGATCTTCAGCCCAACATGACATTGGCGATGAGACCTATGAGGATTCTCGAGAGGAGAGTCAAGGTGCTGCGTCGGAAGAGTATACCATTGGTGTGAGTCGTGTGAGACTATGACGGTATTGAGGAGAAGACTTTGGAACCAGTTGATGAAGACTAAGTTCTCGAAGTGGTTCGAGAAGCAAGCGGTGGCTTGAGTGTCTTTCTGGTTTTTAGAGTTTGTTTTAGCATATGGCTATGAGATGTATGTATTTTCGTTTTGATGTTGTTGTAACGATTATACATTCTGAGATTTAATAAGATAAGTTTTTCCTTATTAAATGTGTTATAAGACGTGTTCTCTTATGGTATGACTAGTGGAGTCATGGATGGTGATGACTAGTAGTTCATGTGGAGGCTAGCGATAGAGTTCTATGTGAGTTAAAGCTTGTCTATCAGCTAAGGAGGCTAGAAATGGAAGTTCTATGTGAGTTAGGGTTATCCATGTTCTAGGAGGATTATCTGGGGGGTGAGGTTCTATGTGAGTTAGGACTTGTTATTCCCTGGATGGCGCTGGGAAATAGGGGTTTTATGTGAGTTAGAGCCTGCCTATTTCCTTGGGGAGTCTGGAATAGAAGTTTTATGTGAGTTAGGACTGTTTTTCCTAGGGACTCTATGGGAACACCCTGGTGATTGGGTTGTTCCAGATGACCCACGAGAGGTGATTTTGGTCGACAGGTGCTTATGATGCACTTTACAGCATGATTGCCTAGGGGATAGTGGTTCTCCTGAGGTTCTCTCAAGGGGAAAGTAGTTCCCTTGCATATACTTTGATGGGCGGAAGCCTCTCCATGGGATGTGTGATTCCTCTGCAGCTGATAGCTTGATGGACTGTGTGTCCTAAGAGTGGGAGGGGTTAGAGCATACCGAGAGCTGGATGGATGGCGGTCCTGAAGGTGGGGTGGTATGATATACATCGAGAGCTCAAAGGGTGACGATCCTGAGAGCGGGGTGGTGTATATAGATATGAGTATATGCAATAGTGTCTATAGTATGATTGTAAGTATGAGACTGGATGAACTTCGGGGATCGGGAGTGGATCTCAGTTGGTGCTGACCGGGTTGGAGTCAGGATTGCAGCCATGGTGAAACGGTGCAATGTGGCTAGTATGAGACTAGTGGAGCTCGGGGATCAGGTGTGATCACGAGTGGTACTGGCCGAGGGTCAAGAGTGTGTCTGTGGACGTCGAGTCTAGGGTTTTTACTTGTGTTTGGAACCTCGGTTTGGACAACCCTGGTAGCATATGTAGTGCCGTTAGTCGTGCATGTTCTTGTTTGATTGTTACATGATCATTTGGTCCAATTCTAGGTCAATGGTTGGTCGTGTATGTTCTTGTTTGATTGTTGTGCGATCAATCGGGCAGCCCTAATCCAGATCAGGGACCGTTGCATCGTTGATGTTTCCGAGTGAATCTGGTCGGGTTTTAGATGGGAGTGTTGGCCTTAACGGGACGGGGTCGCGTGATTTGAGGTCGAATCCGTGTTAGTGGGGGAGAATTGTAACGTCAGTGAAACAAAAAGTGGATTTTGGTTGGGTGTCGATCAACATAGGGTGTGTGTGTCGATCGACACAAGTGTTTTGGACTTGTGAGAAGTATGGTTTTGGGCATTATGTCGATCGACACGAGCGGAGTGTGTCGATCGACACGGGGTTAAATTGAACGACATGTTTGGTTTTTGATCGCGGTTTGGCGATCGGTTTTGGGAACCCTAGGATTTGATATTTAAGGGAAACTGACGCGTTGGGCCGCGTTTTTCAGAAGAAAACAGAGAGAATTGGGAGAAAATCAGAGAGTTTGAGAGAGTTCAGGTGATTTTTTAGAAGGATTGATCGATTGAGGCTCGTTCATGAGGCTTGTGAGCAAGGAGGATTGTTGCTGTGGCTGATTTCGGGTCTGTGAGGACGAAATCAGAGGCTGTTCACGTTTTCTTCGTGTTCATCCTCTTTTCTATCCTTTTTCCAGGTGAGTGCGTGGCCGTAGGTTTATCTGTGTAAATGATTAGATGGAATATGATTGATTGTGGTTGTTTGGATTGGATTTCGTTTATTTTGTGGATGAAATTATGCTGGAGATCGACGGATCGCATTCGGGTTCGAGCGATGTCGTGTCGATCGACATACTTGCTGTGTATCGATCAACACAAGTGCATCGTTTCGATCGACACCATGGTGGTGTGTCGATCGACACAAGTGCATTATGTCGATCGACACCTAGTGGTTGTGTCGATCGACACAGTGCTCCTGGACTGTACATTGTTTGATTGTTCCTGTATGCTTGTTGTATGTTCATCCTGGTATTGTATCTCTTGCTTATGCCTGTGTGTATAACCTGTAGACGGAATGACTGCATCGCTGTGTATTTGTGATAATACTCACGCAACTCTTTTTGCAATGTGTTGCACGTAAAGAGAAAATGTGATCGTGGAATCATAGCCGGGAAGAGGAGAAGATCTAGTGTCTCGTATTTCGTGGCCCTTGAGTTAGAATTGCTAGGTTGCTAGTGAATTCTGGAATTGATACTTGGTTTATTATTGGTTTATTGTTTTGGTTATTTGTATTAGAATTGAATTGATTATTGGTTGAACGGTTTACTGGATTAGTAAGTATGAGATTTATTGATTGGACTGTTATTTGATTATTCTCGTCGTTTCCGCGTTGCTTGTGTTGGCCCATTGAGGATTATCATTTGTGATGATAGTAATCCGAAGGAAAAAATCTAAAAATTTTGGGTCGGATCGTTTCAGTAACAACTTGTAATCCCTAAATTTTTCATTTTTATTAATGATGTTTACAATTTAGGGCAAAAAAATTGTTTGTTTTTTGAAAATCGAAATGATGTCGTTTCAGTAAAGGGAAAATTCAAAAGGATTTTGTCATATTTTCAATCGGTTCCAGTTAAGAAAATGTCTGAAACTGATCTCAAAATTACTTTTTTCCTAATCAATTTAGTTATAAGGCAATGACAATTTCAATAATATTTGAATCAATTTTGGACATTCTCCTAAATGTACTTCTGTTTTAATATTATAGAGATATACAACCGGTTGGATCGACTACACTTTGCAAGCCAATCCAGATTTTAGGGGTTGTTCTCCATTTAATTAAACCGCAACTGACCCGTTTACTTTTATTGTCCTATTACTTTAAGTTTTTTTTTTGTTTTTGTAAATTTTTTTTTGAGTCATTTCACCCACAAATTTTTATCTGTTAACTCACAATGTTGTTAATAAAATTTGTTGTCTTTTAATTAAAGTCATTATAATCTAAACCCAACTATTTATTTATATATATATATATATATATATATATGAATATATTAAATAAATTAATTTTTTACCATACCTTAAATAACCTCATGACTTTTTATTTATATGAAAATTTAGTTTCACATCTTAAATAATTTTAATATGATCAATTACAAAAACTAAAATAATATCTAATATAGTTATTAAAAGTTAGTGCACTTGTTAATGCCAAATGTTGTATGATATTTGTTAGTTACATTTTTATTTTGTTTGTTAGTGTATCTTTTCCAAAAATAATAATTAGTTCTTAATAAAAATAATAAAAGAACCCACAAATCGTAGCACATAATATTTATTACATATCTCATACATATATAATATGGCGGGATATTGGCACACAATTGTCTTTTAGATATAATATGTACAAAATTCATTAACTATATTAGTTTCTTATTTGTCAACATTTAATAAATATAATAACAACATTATATTTTCTAAACATAACTGGCTCAAAATATTTTATTTTAAAATTTGGTTGATTTTGATAGATAATATATATTTTTTAGATATAATTAGTGTGTAATAATTGTTATATATATTTGGCGCGTAAGAACCAACATTAAATTTAGAACTATTAGCTAATCAATCCTATCCTGTAGTTGTTAGCTATAATTGGCGCGTAATATTTAAAAAATCCGTTATTTATTGATATTGGTACATATTTCTTAAATACAACTAAATAGGCACAACTATGCAAAAGTAGTAAGATACACAAAACTGGGTGAGGTAATTTACTAAATAAGAACAATATTTAAGAGAGAAAGTGAACTATGAGAACAATCTTTCACTGATGATAAAAAATTTTAAAAGTTTCTTTTGGTTTTAAAAAAATATTGGGTAGCTAACGTTAACATACCACCACGCCTATATAAATAACACCCTTGAGTTGTGGATTTCATACAATAGTTTTTGCAACTCTCATAAACTTAGAGTGATTTCTTTTTTTTGTTTTTTTACTGAGAGAGCTTGAAATTTTTTTCATAACAAATACTATGTTTAAGGGGTTAGGGGATAAAGTTAACAAAGGCAAGGGAATCACTTTCGATCTCAACCTGAAACCCGAACCAGAACCCGAACTCGATGATGTTGAGGACTGCTCTATTTGTGTCGAGCCTCTTGGCAATAATAACAATGATCGAACTGTTGTGAAGCTCTGCTGTCAGCACAAGTTTCACCTTGATAATTTTTGTTTTTGTGTAATATGAGCGAACACCAATTATTTTTTGTTTCCTTTGGAATGAAATATTTTTGAATCGTTGGTAGATCCTTATATAATTTCACAAATCTTGTATATATTATGTGTTTTATAGTTTGTTGTTGTGAAATATATGATCTAGTTCGTGCTTTGAGAGAATTGTTGTTATGAGATATTGAATTATGATTTATTATCTCTCACCCTAAGTGTCCACCTTGTTTGTTTGATGCATCCATCAACTCAAACCTTTATTCAGAAATGAATAACATTATCTATGTTTTTTGTCAATATTAAAGTTTAGTTTTTCTTACGTGCTATGTTGTGATATCTAATAACAAAAGAATTTTGTGGACATGTTTCTACATATTGTATTGGTTCCGTTTTTAATGCGAAATACAAGATGGAGTGTTTTAATTGTAGGGACGTTGAACAAGGTCAATGGTTGTATGCAAGTGGCCCTCCAAATCAAGATATCATTCTTGACGACCATATGATTGTTGAAGAGTATGATGATGAAGAACATGAGAAAGATGAAATTGATCTCGGATCCTTCCCTAACATGCTTCCATCGATCATGCCCAGAAGTAGTTTACTTGCACCACTCAATCGTGGTCCAACTGTGTTCCCATATGGTCCGAGACAATTTGTTGGAAATGGAATAGCACAAATCCTTAGTTACCTCCATATGGTCCGAACCAATTCCTTTACGATGGCTTCATGAGCTTCGATGAATTCATAAGACGTGACCCTGCCTTGGAGAATATAATGTTAGAGGATCGGTTAGAACAAAATGTGGCCCTTCTTGCATCCCATGATCGTAACTTACACCCTAGTATAGGGAGTTATGGTGGTGGTGAAAGCAGCCGTAGCGGAGGCAGAAGAAAAGACAGAGGCGGAGGAAGTGGCAACGGCGGGGTAGCAATAACTGTGGTAGAAGTGGCTGATGTGTGTGGTGGAGTTTTTAAGAGACCGAACCGGTTTGATATATAGTGATTTAGCCAGTTGAATTGGTCTATAAAAAAAAAATTTTGATATCTCTTTAAATTATAAAGTCAATATGTTTTTCTTTTGTTTTCTCTTAGGGTCATCTGTTTATGAGTTTGTTTTGTTTAAATTACTAAATGAAAATATTTAAAACTATATTATTTAAATTATTAAGTCATATCTTTTGAGTTTGGTTTGTTAAAACTATTAACTCAAAATTTTTGAGTTTGGTGAATTTGGATCGAATACAGTAGTGGTTCGGTTGGTTGAATCTCGTAGCTCAATCCAATTTTTGGGGTTGATCCTAAAATTGAACCGTCGGTTTTATTTTACTATCGGTTTTAAGCTCTTAATCTATCTATCTACTTTTTCTATAAAAAAAACATAAATGAAATTTTGGAAGCTAATTGATAAACAAACAAAATTCAAATTTTAAATATGACTAAATACTCATTAGCAAAGAATTGTTATAACAAAAATGGTCACACTCAAGAGCCAATACACGGATTGATGCATGGTTGTGTCTGAAAAAGGCTTGTCGATTAAAAAAATTAGCGGATTCAATCTGTCTACATTTACAAGTTAGTTATTTTTACGAATATTATTGACAAAAATTGCTAAAGGCTCGATGGTACTATATATAAATCATTTCTTCTATTTTAACAAACATTACAGTGACACATTGGTAGTAGGTTTGTCATTAGTAATGAGTCATCAGTTTGAGTCTTCGATTTGCGTAATATATGTTTTTAACCTGTTTTTGCCATGTTTTTGCCATGTTTTTAATATATTTTGCCATCTTTTTAACTTTTTTTTGCTATGTTTGTAACCTTTTTTTGCCATATTTTAATTTATTTTCTATGAAATCAACCTCTTACCTACTCCAATTTATTTTTGTAACAACTTGTAATCCCTAAATTTTTCATTTTTATTAATGATGTTTACAATTTAGCAAATTTTTTTTTTTAAATTGAAATGATGTTGTTTTCAATAAAGAGAAAATTCAAAAGGATTTTGTCATGTTTTCAATCGGTTCCTGTAACGCCCGTGAACCAAAAGTAAATTTTTGGTGGTGTGTCGATCGACACGAGTGGTGTGTGTCGATCGACACGAGTTAGAATTGAACCGACAGGTTCAGTTTTTGATCGTGCAGTTTGGCAATCGGTTTAGAGAACCCTAGGGCTTCAATATATAATTGAGGGAGCCGCGTTTTGTCTTCTGTTTGGCCGAAATCAGAAGAGAAACAGAGAGTTTTGGGAGAGAAATCAGAATCAGAGAGTTTGATAGAGGTTTGGTGATTTTTTGAGGAGGATTGATCGATTGAGTTTCGTTCTTGAGACTTGTGAGCGAGGAGACTTGTTGCTAGGGATGATTTCGGGTTTATGGGGACGAAATCAGAGGCTGTTCGTGGTTGTTCTTCGCGTTTTCCGGGTTTCCTCATCCTTTTCAATCATTTTCGAGGTGAGTGCGTGACCGTAGGTTTATCTGGGTAAAGGATTAGATGGAATACGATTGCTTGTATTGTTTGGATCGGATTTCGTGTGTGTGGATGAATTTCATGCAGGAGATCGATGAATCGCAATGGGATTCGAGCCATGAGAGGATAGGCTCGTTTCCTAGGTTCGGCGATGTCGTGTCGATCGACACCATGGTAGTGTGTCGATCGACACCATGGTAGTGTGTCGATTGACACGGGTGCCTGTCAATCGACACCATGGTGGTGTGTCGATCGACATGGGTGTTGTGTATCGATCGACACCTAGTGGTTGTGTCAATCGACACAGTAGCTTCTGTACTGGTTCGTGTTGATTGTTTCGTGTATGCTTGTTGTATGCTCATCCTGTTATTGTATCTCTTGCTTATGCCTGTGTGTATAACCTGTAGACGGGATGACCGCGTCGCTGAGTATTTGTGATAATACTCACACAACTCTTTTTGCCATGTGTTGCAGGTAAAGAGAAAATTTGATCGTGGAATCATGGCCGGGAAGAGGAAATGATCTAGTGTCTCGGTTTCATGGCCTTGTTGTTAGAATTGCTAGGTCGCTAGTGAATTCTGGAATTGATATTTGGTTATTTGTTGGTTATTTTAATTGGTTATTGGAATTGATTTATGGAATGGAACGGTTTAGGGATTAATAAAGTATGAGATTTATTGATTGTTTTATTATTGGTATTTTAATTGTTTCAGCATTGTTGTGTTTGGCCCATTGAGGATTATTATCTGTGATGATAGTAATCCGAAGGGAAAAATTTTAAATTTTTGGGTCGGGTTGTTTCATTTTGGTATCAGAGCCCTTATTGTTCTAGGGCGGGTGCAATTGATTGATTATGTGAGTTAATTGATTGATTGTTGTGTGGGTATGGAGTCCTAGATCATCTCTTCCGAGCCTTCAATGAGATTCCACGGTATAGTACTTAGTATTCTGATGGTTAGTGTAGAGTGATGGCTAGTGTAGCTAGAAGCAGAGGTCGTGGGGGCCGTGGTAGTCGTGGTGGGCGCGGGCGAGGACTGCAGAGTGAGTCTGATGCCGTGAGTGTGGTCCAGGAGACCACGCAGGAGCAGGTGGCGGACTCGCAGGCGTTTCAAGAGAGGTCTCTGGGTGAGGCTGCTACGAGTACCAGTGTGAGGGCTGGTGGGACTAGTGTGGATCCCGGTGTAGCTGATGGTGCGACGGGCCCAGGTTGGGTGCTACCGCAGGTGTGGCCCAAGACTGAGATGATTGTTTGGCGAGTTTGCTGCAAATGATTCTAGAGCGGTTACCAGGAGGGGTGCCGGCTCCGGATCAGGCTCCGGGAGTTCAGCCAGGTGTGGCTGGTGTGCAGCCAGTAGTGGCTGGTGGTCAGCTGGGAGTGGCTAGAGTTCAGCCAGGAGTGGCTAGTGTGCAGCCGGGTGTGGCGGTTGCAGAGAAGCTTCCATCATTCCTGAGGATGATGGAGCAGATGCAGAGGATTGGCACCGGGTTTTTCTCGGGTGGTGCTAAGTTAGAGGAGGCCGATGAGTGGCGGCGGAGGTTGGAGCGTAACTTTTGCTCTATCAGGTGTCCGGAGGGATACAGAGTTGACCTGGCTGTTCACTATCTGGATGGTGATGTGCATCTCTGGTGGAGAGGTGTTGAGGCCAGGAGGGTACAGGTCGAGATGGTCTGGGAGGATTTCTTGACTGAGTTTAATGCCAAGTATTTCCCGCAGGAGGCGGTGGACTGGATGGAGTCGAGGTATCTGAACCTGGCTCAGGGAGATCGGACTGTGAAGGAGTTCAATTTGGAGTTCAGTGGACTCCTGGTACATGCTGGTAGGGGCATGGAGGGCAAGCAGGCCCAGGTGAGGAGGTTCCTTGGGGGACTTCAAGCTGATTTGAGGACTTACTCGCCCTGCAGCGAGGGCGGAGTTAGTGGAGACGGCTACTGCGATTAAGGAGGACCTCAGGGAGCAGGCCCTCAGGGAGCAGGCTGTGGTGATGAGTCCACCGGTTAGTTATTACGAAAACTAATTTTAATATGATTAATTACGAAAACTAAAATAATATCTTATACAGTTATTAAAATTTAATGCTCTTGTTAATGCCAAATGTTATATGGTATTTGTTAGTTACATTTTTATTTTGTTTGTTAGTGTATCTTTTCCAAAAATAATAATTAGATCTTAATAAAAATAATAAAAGAACCCACAAATCATAGAACATAACATAAAATAAAAATACATAATATTTATTACATATCTAATACATAGATAATATGGGGCGATATAAGTGGCACGCAATTGTCTTTTAGATATAATATGTAAAAAATTCATTAAGTATATCAGTTTCGTATTTGTCAACATTTAATAAATATAATAACAACATTATATTTTCTAAATATAACTCGCTCAAAATATTTTATTTTCAAAATTTCTTGATTTTGATAGATAATATATATTATTTATATGTAATTAGCATGAAATAATTGTTATCTATATTTGGCACGTAATAGTTGTTAGCTATAATTGGCGCGTAATATTTAAAAAATCCGTTATTTATTGATATTGGTACATATTTCTTTAATACAATTAATTAGGCACAACTATGCAAAAGTAGTAAGATACACAAAACTGGGTGAGGTAATTTACTAAATAAGAGCAATATTTAAGAGAAAAAGTGAACTATGAAAACAATCTTTCACTGGTGATAAAAAAGTGTTAAAAGTTTCTTTTGGTTTTAAAAAAATCTTGGGTAGCTAACGTCAACAAACCACCACGCCTATATAAATAACACCCTTGAGTTGTGGATTTCATACAATAGTTTTTGCAACTCTAATAAACTTAGAGTGATTTCTTTTTTACACAGAGAGCTTGAGAATTTTTTCATAAGAAATAATATGTTTAAGGGGTTAGGGGATAACGTTAACAAAGGCAAGGGAATCGCTTTCGATCTCAACCTGAAACCCGAACCTGAACCCGAACTCGATGATATTGAGGACTGCTCTATTTGTGTCGAGCCTCTTGGCAATAATAACAATGATCGAACTGTTGTGAAGCTCTGCTGTTAGCACAAGTTTCACCTCGGTAATTTTTGTTTTTGTGTAATATGAGCGAACACCAAATATTTTTTGTTTCCTTTGGAATGAAACATTTTTGATTCGTTGGTGGATCCTTATATAATTTCACAAATCTTGTATATATTATGTGTTTTATAGTTTTTTGTTGTGAAATATATGATCTAGTTCGTGCTTTGAGAGAATTGTTGTTATGAGATATTGAATTATGATTTATTATCTCTCTCCCTAAGTCTCCACCTTGTTTGTTTGATGCATCCATCAACTCAAACCTTTATTCAGAAATGAATAACATTATCTATGTTTTTTTGTCTATATTAAAGTTTAGTTTTTCTTATGTACTATGTTGTGATATCTAATAACAAAAGAATTTTGTGGACATGTTTCTACATATTGTATTGGTTCCGCTTTTAATGCAAAATACAAGATGGAGTGTTTTAGTTGTCGGGACGTTGAACAAGGTCAATGGTTGTATGCAAGTGGCCCTCCAAATCAAGATATCATTCTTGACGACCATATGATTGTTGAAGAGTATGATGATGAAGAACATGAGAAAGATGAAATTGATCTCGGATCCTTCCCTAACATGCTTCCATCGATCATGCCCAGAAGTAGTTTACTTGCACCACTCAATCGTGGTCCAACTGTGTTCCCATATGGTCCGAGACAATTTGGGGGAAATGGAATAGCCACAAATCCTTAGTTACCTCCATATGGTCCGAACCAGTTCCTTTACGATGGCTTCATGAGCTTCGATGAATTCATAAGACGTGACCTTGCCTTGGAGAATATATTGTTAGAAGATCGGTTAGAACAAAACTTGGCCCTTCTTGCTTCTCATGATCGTAACTTACACCCTAGTATAGGAAGTTATGGTTGTGGCGAAAGCAGCCGTAGCGGAGGCAGAAGAAGAGACAGAGGCGGAGGAAGTGGCAACGGCGGGGTAGCAGTAACTGTGGTAGAAGTGGCTGATGTGTACCAAACCGGTTTGATATATAGTGGTTTATCCAGTTGAATTAGTCTATAAGAAAAAACCATTGATATCTCTTTAAATAATAAAGTGAATATCTTTTTCTTTTTTTTCCTCTAAGGGTCATCTATTTATGAGTTTGGTTTGTTTAAATTATTAAATGAAAATATTTAAAACTTATCATTTAAATTATTAAGTCTAATCTTTTGAGTTTGGTTTGTTAAAATTATTAACTCAAAACTTTTGAGTTTGGTGAATTTGGATCGAATACTGTAGTGGTTCGGTTGGTTGAATCTCGTAGCTCAATCCAATTTTTTGGGGTTGATCCTAAAATTGAACTGTTGGTTTAATTTTACTACGGTTTTAAGCTCTTAACCTATCTATCTACTTTTTCTTTAAAAAACACATAAATAAAGATTTTGGAAGCTAATTGATAAACAGACAAAATCCAAATTTTATATATGATTAAATACTCATTAGCAAAGAATTGTTATAACAAAAGTGGTCACACTCAAGAGCCAATACACGGATTGATGCATGGTTATGTCTGAAAAAGGTTTGTCGATTAAACAAATTAGCATATTCAATTTGTCTACATTTACAAGTTAGTCATTTTTACGAATATGATTGACGAAAACTGCTAAAGATGCAAAAAGACCAAAATTGTTAAAGGCTCGATGGTAATATATAAATCATTTCTTCTATTTTAACATAACATTACAGTGACACATTGGTAGTAGGTTTGTCATTAGTAATGAGTCATCAGTTTGAGTCTTCGATTTGCGTAATATATGTTTTTTTAACCTCTTTTTTTCCATGTTTTTAATATTTTTTTGCCATGTTTTTAACTTTTTTTTGCTATGTTTGTAACCTTTTTTGCCATATTTTTAATGTTTTTTTCCACGGAATCATTCCAATTTATTTTTGTAACAACTTGTAATCCTTAAATTTTTCATTTTCATTAATGATGTTTACAATTTAGCGCAAAAAAATATTTTTTGTTTTTTTGAAAATCAAAATGATGTCGTTTTCAATAAAGGAAAAATTCAAAAGGATTTTGTCATGTTTTCAATCGGTTCCAGTTAAGATAATGTCCGAAATTGATCTCAAAATTACTGAAATTGCCATTGTCTCTGTCTAAAATTACCTTTTTCAATTTAATCAATTTAGTTATAAGGCAATGGCAATTTGAGTAATATTTGAATCAATTTTGGACATTCTCCTAAACGTACTTCTGTTTTAATATTATAGAGATATACAACCGGTTGGATCGACTACACTTCGCAACCAAATCAAGATTTTAGGGTTTGTTCTCTATTTAATTAAACCGCAACAGACTCGTTTGCTTTTATTGTCCGATTACTTTATGTTTTTTGTTTTTCTTTTTTGTAAATTTTTTTGAGTCATTTCACCCACAAGGATTGTATAGTTTATTTATTTCAAATTTTTATCTGTTAACTCATAATGTTGTTAATAAAATTTGTTGTCTTTTAATTAAAATCATCATAATCTAAACCCAACTATTTATTTATAAATGTATATAAACTGAAACGACCCAACCCGTAAAATTTTAAAAAATTTCTTTTCGGATTATTATTATCACAAATAATATTCCTCAACGGGTCAACAACACTATACGCGGAATCAAAACAATCAAATACCAACAAAATCATTCAATAATCCCATACTTACTGAAATACTAACAATACCAAGTCAATCCAATTCAAATCACCGTAAACAACATCCCAGAATTACTAACACCCTAGCAATTCTAACAACAACTTCAATCAATCAAGACGCTAGATCATCTCCTCTTCCTGGCCACGATTCCACGATCACACCTTATCTTTACCTGCATCACATGGTTATACGAGATGAGTGAGTATTATCACAAATACTCAGTGAGACGGTCATCCCATCTACTAGGCTATACACACATGCATAAGAAATTGACACAATACCATGGTGAACAATCAACCACGCAAGGCACGAACAATCAACACAAGTTTGCCCAAAACAGGCATGCGTTGATCGACACAACCACCATGTGTCGATCGATGCACTGCTTCGTGTGTCGATCAACGCAACATCACATATCCCAAGATCGAACATATCCTCTCTCTGTTCGATCCTGGATCGAATCACATTGATCCCTGCACACAAATCGACTCAAAACAACACGAAATCCACCAAATAACATTAATCAAACGCATACTATCAATCCCTTTACACAGATAAGCCATGGTCACGCACTCACCTTGGATCTGGAAGGAAAAGGAAGAAAAAACTACAAATGTAACATCCCGGTTTCAGGAACTATGTGGTGCATGCGGAGAGGCTTAAGAGAATTGATTTGACTACCTATATCACTAAAGTGCACTTATCTTTTCCGTCACACATCTAGAGAGAACTCCAGAGTTAAGCACGCTTGGGCTGGAGCAATTTAAGGATGGATAACCTACTGAAAAGTCATTTTTAGTACCGTGTGAGTAAGGAAAAAACACGGGGAAAGATCACGTGGTGATTTGCAGGGTTAGTAAACAACTCTTTCGAGCTTTCCGGACTAACGCACTAACCGTCAGATAGGGGTGGGCCCACGAGACGAGAGTGGGTGTGGGGCCCATTAGGAGATGAGGATTTCTCTTGAGGGGATGAGAATTTCCCCTGTATGTTATTGAGAGATGGAGATTTCTCTAGAAAGAATGAGGATTTCCCCTGCATACCGATAGCTCGACGGCGGTCGGAGCATTACAAGTGGTATCAGAGCGAACCTTGACAAGTGTGTGAGTCAGACTGTCGGGGGTAACGATCCTGGTACGCAACGAGGACGTTGCGATCAGTTAGTGGGGGTGATTGTAACATCGCGGTTTCAGGAACTATGTGGTGCATGCAGAGAGGCTTAAGAGAATGTATTTGGCTACTTATATCACCAAAGTGCACTTATTTTTTCCGTCACACATCCAGAGAGAACTCCTGAGTTAAGCGTGCTTGGGCTGGAGAAATTTAAGGATGGGTGACCTACTGGGAAATCATTTCCAGTACCGTGCGAGTGAGAACAAAACACGGGAAAAGAACACGTGGTGATTTGCAGGGTTAGTAAACAAGTCTTTCGAGCCTCCTGGACTAACACACCGACCGTTGGATAGGGGTGGGCCCACGAGCCGAGAGTGGGAGTGGGGCCCATTAGGAGATGAGGATTTCTCCTTAAGGGATGAGAATTTCCCTGTATGTTATTGTGAGATGAGGATTTCTCTCGAGGGGATGAGGCTTTCCCGTGCATACCGATAGCTCGACGGCGGTCGAGGCGTTACAAGTGGTATCAGAGCAAACCTTGACGAGTGTGTGAGTCACACTGTCGGAGGCAATGATTCTGGTATGCAGCGAGGACGTTGCGATCAGTTAGTGGGGGTGATGGTAACTTCCTAGTTTCAGGAACTATGTGGTGCATGCGGAGAGGCTTAAGAGAATTGATTTGGCTACCTATATCGCCAAAGTGCACTTATCTTTTCCTTCACACATCCAGAACTCCAAAGTTAAGCATGCTTGGATTGGAGCAATTTAAGGATGGGTGACCTACTGGGTAGTGATGCGAGTCGAGTTTTACCTCTCAACTAACTACCTGCAAGTGCACAGCAATCACGGTTAGTGTAGATAAAGAGATCGTATCCACAAGGATTTCTTAACCACACTTCAAATTGTAATAAATAAAACTAAGCTAGAACAAGATATTTTTATCGCTTTTGTGATTGAGAATAAAGTAAGCAAGCAACGAATGTGAATTGTAATGAAAATCAATAAAAGGAAAGCGTTAGGCCTTAGGTATTTTGCAGAGAATCATGCAACAATAAAGATTGATTGATTTTAGGGATATAGAAATTATGAATTGTCTAGAACATAAAGCATTGATTTAAGGTCATCCCACTATCGTGTCGTAACTAACCATCTACGTTTTAACACCCTAATAGACTCAACTATCGCAGGGTATTACAAGGTGAAAACATGCATTAAAGTTCAAGTTTGATAAATTTCACCGCACTCCTTAACTAACCTTTCGAATTGTTAAGGCTTTTGGCTCATCAAATACTAGTTCAGGCAATATAACAAGCTTTTGGAGAGTATATCAACCTAAGATCAGATTGCTAAATGCGCGGTAAAGCAATCATGCATTGGGTATAAGTAAAGATGAAGACTCTAATGTATTCCCTAAACAATCATCACTCAATTATCGAATTATGAAACTCATTGAAAACCTAAAACCTAACAAGTGAATTACTCGGACATGATGCACGAAAAACCAGAGATAGATGATGAATTCATGATGAATAAACTTGAATTAAAGAGTAAGGGTAAAAGGAATCTTCTCTATATCGAGATACAAAGCGAATTCTTCCACCAGATTGCTCTAGAATCCAAATCTAATGAAGAACACCAAGCTAACTCGTGGTGGCTGCTCCTATATGATAAACTACTCTACTTTTTGGCTGCCTTTTACCTAACAAAAGGCTAAAAACAAGTATATATAGGCTTAGGGTCTTCTAGGGCTTTATTTAGGTCAAATCCGTCTTTTTACGTCAAAACTTATCCCAAAGTCAGTTGGGATTTCGGCCAAGGAACACGACCAGTATTGGGCCCAAAGTGCCTTGATTTGTGTTGGCATCAGCCCAGAATATCTGTCCATGAGGCGGCTGATGCAAGTCGAGTTTTACCTCTCAACTAACTACCTGCAAGTGCACAGCAATCACGGTTAGTATAGATAAAGAGATCTTATCCACAAGGATTTCTTAACCACACTTCAAATTGTAATAAATAAAACTAAGCTAGAACAAGATATTTTTATCGCTTTTGTGATTGAGAATAAAGTAAGCAAGCAACGAATGTGAATTGTAATGAAAATCAAGAAAAGGAAAGCGTTAGGCCTTAGGTATTTCGCAGAGAATCATGCAATAATAAAGATTGATTGATTTTAGGGATTTAGAAATTATGAATTGTCTAGAACATAAAGCATTGATTTAAGGTCATCCCACTATCGTGTCGTAACTAACCATCTACGTTTTAACACCCTAATAGACTCAACTATCGCAGGGTATTACAAGGTGAAAACATGCATTAAAGTTCAAGTTTGATAAATTTCACCGCACTCCTTAACTAACCTTTCGAATTGTTAAGGCTTTTGGCTCATCAAATACTAGTTCAGGCAATATAACAAGCTTTTGGAGAGTATATCAACCTAAGATCAGATTGCTAAATGCGCGGTAAAGCAATCATGCATTGGGTATAAGTAAAGATGAAGACTCTAATGTATTTCCTAAACAATCATCAATCAATTATCGAATTGTGAAACTCATTGAAAACCTAAAAACTAACAAGTGAATTACTCAGACATGATGCACGAAAAACCAGAGATAGATGATGAATTCATGATGAATAAACTTGAATTAAAGAGTAAGGGTAAAAGGAATCTTCTCTATATCGAGATACAAAGCGAATTCTTCCACCAGATTGCTCTAGAATCCAAATCTAATGAAGAACACCAAGCTAACTCGTGGTGGCTGCTCCTATATGATAAACTACTCTACTTTTTGGCTGCCTTTTACCTAACAAAAGGCTAAAAACAAGTATATATAGGCTTAGGGTCTTCTAGGGCTTTATTTAGGTCAAATCCGTCTTTTTACGTCAAAACTTATCCCAAAGTCAGTTGGGATTTCGGCCAAGGAACACGACCAGTATTGGGCCCAAAGTGCCTTGATTTGTGTTGGCATCAGCCCAGAATATCTGTCCATGAGGCGGCTGATGCAAGTCGAGTTTTACCTCTCAACTAACTACCTGCAAGTGCACAGCAATCACGGTTAGTATAGATAAAGAGATCGTATCCACAAGGATTTCTTAACCACACTTCAAATTGTAATAAATAAAACTAAGCTAGAACAAGATATTTTTATCGCTTTTGTGATTGAGAATAAAGTAAGCAAGCAACGAATGTGAATTGTAATGAAAATCAATAAAAGGAAAGCGTTAAGACGTAGGTATTTCGCAGAGAATCATGCAACAATAAAGATTGATTGATTTTAGGGATTTAGAAATTATGAATTGTCTAGAACATAAAGCATTGATTTAAGGTCATCCCACTATCGTGACGTAACTAACCATCTATGTTTTAACACCCTAATAGACTCAACTATCGCAGGGTATTACAAGGTGAAAACATGCATTAAAGTTCAAGTTTGATAAAGTTCACCGCACTCCTTAACTAACCTTTCGAATTGTTAAGGCTTTTGGCTCATCAAATACTAGTTCAGGCAATATAACAAGCTTTTGGAGAGTATATCAACCTAAGATCAGATTGCTAAATGCGCGGTAAAGCAATCGTGCATTGGGTATAAGTAAAGATGAAGACTCTAATGTATTTCCTAAACAATCATCAATCAATTATCGAATTGTGAAACTCATTGAAAACCTAAAACCTAACAAGTGAATTACTCAGACATGATGCACGAAAAACCAGAAATAGATGATGAATTCATGATGAATAAACTTGAATTAAAGAGTAAGGGTAAAAGGAATCTTCTCTATATCGAGATACAAAGCGAATTCATCCACCGGATTGCTCTATAATCCAAATCTAATGAAGAACACCAAGCTAACTCGTGGTGGCTGCTCGTATATGATAAACTACTCTAATTTTTGGCTGCCTTTTACCTAACAAAAGGCTAAAAACAAGTATATATAGGCTTAGGGTCTTCTAGGGCTTCGTTTAGGTCAAATCCGTCTTTTTACGTCAAAACTTATCCCATACTCAGTTGGGATTTCGGCCAAGGAACACGACCAGTATTGGGCCCAAAGTGCCTTGATTTGTGCTGGCATCAGCCCAGAATATCGGTCTATGAGGCGGCTGATGCAAGTCGAGTTTTACGTCTCAACTAACTACCTGCAAGTCCACAGCAATCACGGTTAGTATAGATAAAGAGATCGTATCCACAAGGATTTCCTAACCACACTTCAGATTGTAATGAATAAAACTAAGCTAGAACAAGATATTTTTATCGCTTTTGTGATTGAGAATAAAGTAAGCAAGCAACGAATGTGAATTGTAATGAAAATCAATAAAAGAAAAGCGTTAGGACTTAGGTATTTCGCAGAGAATCATGCAACAATAAAGATTGATTGATTTTAGGGATTTAGGAATTATGAATTGTCTAGAACACAAAGCATTGATTTAAGGTTATCCCACTATCGTGACGTAACTAACCATCTACGTTTTAACACCCTAATAGACTCAACTGTCGCAGGTTATTACAAGGTGAAAACATGCATTAAAGTTCAAGTTTGATAAAGTTCACCGCACTCCTTAACTAACCTTTCGAATTGTTAAGGCTTTTGGCTCATCAAATACTAGTCCAGGCAATATAACAAGCTTTTGGAGAGTATATCAACCTAAGATCAGATTGCTAAATGCGCGGCAAAGCAATCGTGCATTGGGTATAAGTAAAGATGAAGACTCTAATGTATTTCCTAAACAATCATCAATCAATTATCGAATTATGAAACTCATTGAAATTCTAAAACCTAACAAGTGAATTACTCAGACATGATGCATGAAAAACCAGAGATAGATGATGAATTCATGATGAATAAAATTGAATTAAAGAGTAAGGGTAAAAGGAATCTTCTCTATATCGAGATACAAAGCGAATTCATCCACCGGATTGCTCTAGAATCCAAATCTAATGAAGAACACCAAGCTAACTCGTGGTGGCTGCTCGTATATGATAAAATACTCTAATTTTTGGCTGCCTTTTACCTAACAAAAGGCTAAAATCAAGTATATATAGGCTTAGGGTCTTCTAGGGCTTCGTTTAGGTCAAATCCGTCTTTTTACGTCAAAACTTATCCCAAAGTCAGTTGGGATTTCGGCCAAGGAACACGACCAGTATTGGGCCCAAAGTGCCTTTATTTGTGCTGGCATCAGCCCAGAATATCGGTCCATGAGGCGGCCCGGTATTTGGATCGTTTCTGCACCTGCTTCGTTTCTGAGGCAGCTTGACGTATCTTTACTAAATTCAGTGTATCTTCCTGCTCACAGCTCAAAATGAGATGATTCAAACTTCATTGTAAATCTAACTCAAATTTCTATCTTCACACCAAGTTTCAACAAATTCCAAATCGATTTGATCCTCCCTTCACTGCTGAACTTCTGGTGTATACGTTATGTCCAATTTGGTAGAATGTTGATTCTTGTGAATTTTTGGTTCTTGATGGTGTATTTGGCTTATGAAAGTTGCTGTAGATTGGTTTACACCTATTTTGGCTCTTTTTGCTCCTTTTTCCTTGATTTCCCTGTTAAGACTCTATAACTACAAATACAAGAAAAACTACCTTTAAAGGTATAAAATCGTAGATAAATGCATAGAAAACATAGTGAAATATATAGTAAAATAGGTAAAATATGGGATATATCAACTCCTCCAGACTTAAACCTTACTTGTCCTCAAGCAAAATCCAAGTTTAGAAAAGAGGTTTGAAAATAATTTGAACTTAGAAAAACCATTTGAAAATAACGTTGATACTAACACCGTATGTGACATGATCGATCCAAGGGTGTCTTCATCATACGCCATCCATAACCTTCGTAGCCTACTCCATGTTTTAATTACAACCCTGCAAAAATCTTAATTGCACTTCATTTGATTCTCTACATTCATTAAGGTATAGGTGAATTTCTCATCAAGAGAATCATTCGGGGTAAACGGCGTTAGGATTTGAAAAAGGCTAATATATGTGGTGAGGTTAAAAGTGTTTAGGGTTACCATAGACTCCGAGTGCGAGATATTATGCAAAATCGAAAGAGAGAATGGACCTGTAAATATCCACAATTTCCCAACCACTTTCTTCGCATCTTTTCCCCCAGACTTAGATCTTTCTCTGGGAATCACTTGAAATTTCTTCTACTCGTCTCTTCTTTTATATCATGGCGTTTCTTGGGTATTCATTTGGCCTTAAAACTCTTAGACAACCGTTTTCCTTTCCCTTCCTTTTATTTATTTTTTTTGCTCTTCTTTTTTTTTTCTTTTTTTTTTTTAATTTTTTTTTCATGATAAAGAAGAAAACGGTATCTCTTTGATACGAGTCAAGTATAGGCACGAAATATTACCATCTATTAATCATCCAAGGGAACGGCCAAGCTTTTTGAAATTTTTTCTTTGTACTCTACCCTTCTTTACCAAATTGTCACATCTCTAGTGATTGGAAAATTGCATCGTTTTCTCTCCGACGTTTTTGCACATATCTGCAAGTATGAAACTAAAAAGAGAAGGCATGAGGTCTGAAAAGAGGTAAGGTAGGGTACCAACTAAAGATGAGCTGACCATTCATGACAACAAAGAGTGGTAAAAGAGGATAAGATGTCATGAATGTGTGATTCGTTTCTCCGATCTAACTCCTTAATGAGAAATAATTAAATCAGGTTAGTGGTCAAATAAAATAGAGTCAAAATCGGATTCATCAAAACTTATGCGAGATGAATTATATGGGGCAAGTTCCAGTAATGAAGGTTTTTGAATCGTATATCCTGGATAAACCCTGTGACAATGGTCATTAGATCATAAACTCTACGCATAAATTCCTGAAAATATCATAGTTTGAAACATAGGGTTTTCGACTCAATAAAAGACTCTAAGAAAATCATTAAAATGACTCAAAACATAAGAAAATAGAAAAAGGACGTTAGTACGATAAATCCCCCCAGACTTAACTTACACTGTCCCCGGTGTAAATAGTCACATAACGGTGAGATGACTCAATAAAATAAAAATGAAAATAATAAAAGGATAGATAAAAGTCGATACACCTGGCTCAAAGGACGGGTGACATAGACTCTGGTGAATCCAAAACTATCCCGTGAAAGTGATCTCCATCGGACTCGTAGCTGATGATCTCTGTCTCGTCTGAAGCGGTTGCTTGGACTAATGAGTGATGTCCGTACTGGGCATTGGCGGTCTCATCAAGGGTACGTGTGTTAGGATGACTAGAAACATCATCATCAACATCCTTATCATGCTCAAATGTAGAGACGAACGAAAGACTACCAAATTCGTTGTTACTTGTTGTGGTGGTTGTGCTTCTAGAGGACCGCCTAAAGAGATGTGGAATTGATTTCTTGACTGCTTTTACAAGCTTAAAAATCATCTTTCCTTGCCTAGAAACTGTAGCTTCAAGAGCAATTCTCTTCTCCTTTTCTTCCTTAAAGCTAGTGCGAAGCCATTCATCAAAACCGGCTTGTGTAGCGGCTGGAAATTGGGGCTCGTGGGGTGGCGTGTGAGATGTAGAAGGCTGGAAAATACCTCCTCCTTGTGGTCCTCTAGACCTCTCCTTTCGTGCCATCCTTACCAGGGATTGATAATAGAACGAAACTCCAACAAGCGGACATCTGGGACAACGGTAAAACAATGTGGAACGAGTGGGGTGAAAGTATGTCTTACCCTCACTCAAGGCTGGGATTTCCGCATGTGGGAGTAGAACACACTTGTTCTCTTCCTCGTATGGTGGAGTGAAAAAGGTACCCAATGTAGATTGCTCATACCATCCACAAAGATAATGCTTTCTTTGAAGGGCATGTAGATCAAGCTTACTCTCAACCATCAAAGGGACTTCGAGGTGAAAATCAACACCACACGCAAGTAGTATGGCCGTGATTGTTCCACCAAAATCACTCGATGCTCCCTTTGGTATTTTCTCCTTAACGGCATCATGCTTGATTTGTACCATTCGACAAGCTAAAAGTGAAGCGAGGTTCACCTTCTCGGGATTCTCCACAAACGGTGATATTAGCATGTAAAACTGTTCTTGTTTCACCACTCCATACTCATTCCTACTGAAAATGAGTTGAGAAAGTAGGTAGTAGACATAACGAATTGCCGGATGTGTAATCTTCGATGCCTTAGAACTTTCGGGCTTAAGTCTATCGCTTCCTATCTTTGACTATTCATCATAATGAGCTTCACTACCACTGAACTTGATTCTCTCATGACACTCAAATCCCAAAATATCACAAAGTTCTTCAATACTCAAAGTATACGATTTCTAATTAACCGTAAAAGCGAGAATTCCTTCCTTTGCTATGGTCGTCTTTGTCTTGGGGTAAGACAATGTTACCGTGGCTAGGATTTCACGTGCAATCCTTCCATAGGTAGGGTGAGATATAGTCACAAACTTCGATAGGCCCAATGCTTCAAGATACCATTCAACATCCTTTCGAAAACCGAGTAAATCGAGGGTCTTGAAATCAATACCAAGAGTTAGAAGCATAGCAAACTGTTGTAGACCAGCCATGTATTCCACGTTAGCATTCATTTCGGGTCCAACATGCTTCATGATAACACTCGGTGCTTGATTTACAACCATAGTTGATTTAGCTCGCGATTTTCTCTTCTTCTTCTTAGAAGGTGATGTATGAGGTATTGTTTGTGTGACCTCCACAAACTGCATTGGTACTTGAGTGGCTTCATCCTCCTCATCTCTTAGTTGGTAACCAAGTTCTTCTTCATTCTCTACCAAAATATCCTTTCCATGTTTCTTTGATGACTTTTTCGATCTTGTTTTAGAACGTGTAGGGCGAGGGATTTGAGCTTCGTGATCGTGGATGGTCACGTGATGCTTCTTTGGTTTGTGTCCTCTCTTAGACTTCCTTAGAAAAAACTCATTCTCCATTGAAGTTCCTACAAAAGAAATATCTCGAAAAAACATTTTACGGTCTTGTAAATCTCAATTCCAAAAGAATTGCTTCCAATGGGGAATTGAATCAAAATAAAGCATAGCAAGACATTAGAAACATGTAAGAATAATAACCAAAAGTAAAATAATTTTTCTCTAATTAAATCATAATTTTTGGATTTAAGATTAATAACAATTGAAAAAACACAAAAATCTTGCAATTAAGTGTTGAATATGTAAAAATTCATATCAATCCTATATATATATGATAAACCCATAATAAAAGATGTATTAACTAACCATGAATCACCCAAATTCGTTTGTAATTATAACCTCACAAATCCAAATTTGTGAAAAATTAATTAAAGGTTGTAATCATGTAATTAACCCATCAATAATGTTTATAGCAAATCTAATCAAGTATTCCTATATTGATTCTCCAACATCTAATCAAGCTAAATCTATGAAAATTTAAAAATATGCATAAACTTGGAATTAGACAAAAAGAGGGTTTAGAGAGAAATTACTTTGGATTTAGTGAAATATGAGATTAGGAATTGAATTCCTAGTGAAAAACTAAACAAATTTAGTGAATTGAGATAAAACCCCAAAATTGGATTTTTAGGGTTCTTGAGCTCAAGAACACATTTGAGAGAGAAAGAGATGAAGTTGTGTTTGCAAATTAGAAAAAGAAGTGTGTAAAACCTTTAAAAATCAAAATTTGTGATGTTTTGGTTAAAATCCGGGTTAAATCGGTTTAGAACCGGTTAAGAAAATTAAAATTGAACCGAAAAACTTACCCGGGTCGGTTTTGGTCGAATACCGGTCGGATGGACCGACCGAAACCGTGACCGAAACTTACCTCGGTCATGGGTCGAAACGGATCGTGTCGCGGTAAGGTCTGGGCAGTGTCGTGGGTCGAGGCATGAGACGGGACTGCGGTAGGGCTGCCTCGATACCGGTCGGGTTTGTGACTCGGTATTGGCGTCCGGTACCGGACGCGGGATAGGGCATCGCGGTAAGAGTTGCGGCTTCATGTCGTGGTAAGGTCGGGGCAACAGGTCATGAGTATCGGTCAAGTGGGACGACCGGGACGAACGAACGACTGATGTGGAGCTTTCGGGTCGTGGGACGAACGGCCTCGTGTTGCGGTAAGAGTTGCGGGTAGAACGTGCTCATGTCGTGGGTCGAGACCTCGTGTCTCGAATACCGGTCGCGTGGGACTACCGATACTCGTGTCCGGTATCGAGCATCGTGTCATAGTGAGATTTTTCTCGTGTCGCGGGACGGATTGTCATCGTGTCGCGGGACAGATTTTTCTCGTGTCGCAGGATGGAGTTTCATCATGTTGCGGAACGAAGTTTCATCGTGTCGCGGGACGGAGTTTCATCGTGTCGCGGGACGAGGCAAAGTGGTCTGAGTATCGGTCACGACTCCAGACCGATACGCGTGACCGGTGCTGGGTCATGCGTGTCGCGAGACGGTTTGACGCGATACCGGTCGAGGACGTCGCCCGATACGTCCGTCCGGTACTGGACCAGTGTCGCGGTAAGGTCGACACCGGTCGGGTCGCGGTCCGGTATCGTGACCGGTACCAGCCGACGGTGGGTATTTTTTTTTTTGTGTTTTGTATTTTTATAAATCCTGAAAAATCAAAATAAAATAGATTAGTGTAAAATAAACATATGAAAACCAAAATTAAAATTTTAAAAACTAATTAAAGCATAAATAAAAATGTGGGTTGCCTCCCACAAATCGCTTGTTTAAAGTCAATTAGCTCGACTCCTTTGAAGATTTTAGACTTCCGGTGGATCCACTAAAGGAATGGTTGTTCCTTTAGCTTCATTAGTTTTTGATCTTTCAGCTTCTATGATGACTGCAAGTGAATCTCCATTTTCATACTTGACAACTAATGCTTCCGGGAAAAGCTTCAAAGTGTTTTCGAGCTTTCGTTTGATAGTTTTCCTGTTGATCTTGTCTTCTCTTGGGACGAGGATCTTTATTACCATGTTCTCAAATATAAAATTTTCCTTTTCTTTGTTCCCATTCTTAGCATAATCCATAGGCGTCAAAGTTGTCTTGACATCTTCGGAAATGTCCTTATGGTTCTCCTTGGACAGTTTTGCAACTATCTTCATTTTAGCTTTAGGATCTCCTTCTTTTACTCCTTTCTTTGTATCTCCTGGGTCTATACTAGGCTTCATATCCTTTACCCCAATCGAGCTTGGTATACGCTTAACATCCACTTCATCATAGAAGAAATTTTTGTTGATATTGGCGAAAGAGATCTTTCGGTTTGGAAAATCAACAATGGCTCCAGCTGTTGCTAAGAATTGTAATCCAAGTATCAATGGATTCAACTTTCCGGTCTTCATCTCCAACACTTGAAAATCAGTAGGAACAATCCCCTCTCCTACTTTGACCATGACGTTTTCAAGCATTCCATAAGGTGTAGAGGACGACAAATCGGCATACTCTATATAGACTTTGGATGGTTTGAAATCAGCCAATCCAAGTTCCTTTGCCATGGCTAGTGACATGACATTGACATTTGCTCCAGTATCACACAAGCAGTTGTGGATCTCCTTTCCATTAATAGAGCATGGAAAAACAAACTTTCCCGGATTATCGACTTTTTCAAAAGGTATCCTCTTTAGTCTTCTCTTGTAAGCTCTCTTAGATTCGCTGGGAAGGCATTCCTCTTTTGGTTCTTAGACCAAGATAACCTCTTCTTCAAGTGGTTTAGGAGTGACCACGACCTCCTCTTCTTTAGTAGAAGCAACATTGCAAAACTTCTTTGCTTTCTCTTCGTCTTGTCTTCTAATAGCTTCCGAGGTTTGAACGAGCTGTGTATCCATCTTAGAGAGATGAGTAGCAATAGACTTGATCTTAGTGTTAAGTTCCGAATACCTACCTTCTACCATTTGGTTTACTTCTTTCTTGTGTTGGCTGAAAGCTTCTGGCATTTGGTTCTTCATATCTTCGAGTTTAGCATCAAAAGAAACCGGTCCGGTTGGTTGGGATGGGTTGAATGGTGGTTTTACTTGATACATTCCTTTAGAAAAAAACGGTTGCTTGGACTGATATTGGCCTCTTTGGTTGACGTTTTGTCGAGGGTAGAATTGATCTTGAGGGTTCTCGACATTGTTGCTCCGATAGGACAGATTTGGGTGAGATCGAAAGTTGTTGTTGAAATTTCGATTCCCATAGTTTCCTCCTATGTAGTTCACTTCCTCTTGATTCTCCTCCATTCCATCTCCAATACGCTCCATATTAGGATCATAACTTGTATCATTAACATCTTCAACGGCATGAACTCCTCTTTGACTCTTAAGTAGTTGTGAAACCATGTTCTTGAGCTCCGCAATTTGAGTTGAATATGTTGATGATCTAGTAGTGTTGATGCTCCTATTGTAGTCTTGAGAACAGTTAGCATCACTAGCAGCAAGGTTCTCAATTAAAAGCTTTGCCTCCGGTACAAGCTTGGTCATGAAATTCCCATTACTCGCAGCATTCAAAGATGTTTGGTGCTTGTAATCGATTCCATTGTAGAAGATATTCCATAAGTTTCCTTCAGAGAAACCATGATTAGCGCAGTCCCTAGTGTACTCCTTCAAACGTTCCAAGGCTTCAAAGAAGGATTCGGTTGGTCCTTGCTTGAAACTCGAGATCTTGTTCCTTATAGAATTTGATCCTTGTTTAGTGTAGAACTGGTTCAAGAAAGCACCCTTGTATTCGTCCCAAGTAGTGATGGACCATGGAGGTAGAGACTTCATCCATCTAAGTGCTTTATCATTTAGAGAAAACGAAAAGAGTTTGCACTTAAAGTAGTCGGCGGGAACTCCATTAGCACGAGTCGTACTACAAATTTCTTCGAAAGTATCGATGTGGTCAAAAGGATGCTTTGTGGACAGCCCATGGAATTGGTTTTGTTTCACCAATGCAATGATTTGAGGTTTGATCTCGAAATCATTCCTTTGAGGTAGAGGCGGGCGGATGAGGTTTCTATCAAAGAAGAAAGCATCGGAGGAATCGACATCTCCGATAGTTTGATGTTGGCCTTGTCTTTGACGCAATGGTTGTTGGAAATTTTGGTTCCCTTGAGGTTGAAGATGTGGAACTTGTTGTTGCATTCTCATATTCCCAGGTGGAATGAGATGTTGATCGTTTCCACCAACTGGATTCCTAACAATATTCTCCGGAAGATTGTGGATTGCATCATTACGGATCGGTGGGTTTAGGTGGGCACCCAGTTGTTGCTCCACGGGTTGGTCCTCTCTATCAAGAGCAGCAGCAGCAACAGCAAGAGCAAGAGCTTGTTGCTCTTCATTCATGGCGTGTTCATCAGTTTGACCGGCCATCCTTAGTTGTCTTTGTCTCCTAAGGGTTCGTTCAAGCTTATCGATTTCTTGCTCAGGTACAACTAGATTTTTCTTGTTAGAAATTCTAGTACTAGGCATAAACACCTGAAACACACAGAAAAAGATAAAAGAAAACGAGAAATCAAAGTCGAAAAAGAAAGATATAAAATCGAAATAAAATCGAAGAGTATATCAACCTAAGATCAGATCGCTAAATGCGCGGTAAAGCAATCATGCATTGAGTATAAGTAAAGATGAAGACTCTAATGTATTCCCTAAACAATCATCAATCAATTATCGAATTATGAAACTCATTGAAAACCTAATACCTAACAAGTGAGTTACTCGGACATGATGCATGAAAAACCAGAGATAGATGATGAATTCATAAACTTGAATTAAAGAGTAAGGTAAAAGGAATCTTCTCTATATCGAGATACAAAGCGAATTCATCCACCGGATTGCTCTAGAATCCAAATCTAATGAAGAACACCAAGATAACTCGTGGTGGCTGCTCGTATATGATAAACTACTCTACTTTTTGGCTGCCTTTTACCTAACAAAAGGCTAAAAAAAGTATATATAGGCTTAGGGTCTTCTAGGGCTTCGTTTAGGTCAAATCCGTCTTTTTACGTCAAAACTTATCCCAAAGTCGGTTGGGATTTCGGCCAAGGAACACGACCAGTATTGGGCCCAAAGTGCCTTTATTTGTGCTGGCATCAGCCCAGAATATCGGTCCATGAGGCGGCCCGTTATTTGGATCGTTTCTGCACCTGCTTCGTTTCTGAGGCAGCTTGACGTATCTTTACTAAATTCAGTGTATCTTCCTGTTCACAGCTCAAAATGAGATGATTCAAACTTCATTATAAATCTGACTCAAAGTTATATCTTCACACCAAGTTTCATCAAATTCCAAATCGATTTGATTCTCCGTTCATTGCTGAACTTCTGGTGTATACGTTCATTGCTAAAATATGGGATATATCAACTCCTCCAGACTTAAACCTTACTTGTCCTCAAGCAAAATCCAAGTTTAGAAAAGAGGTTTGAAAATAATTTGAACTTAGAAAAACCATTTAAAAATAACGTTGATACTAATACCGTATGTGACATGATCGATCCAAGGGTATCTTCATCATACGCCATCCATAACCTTTGCAGCCTACTCCATGTTTTAATTACAATCCTGCAAAAATCTCAACTGCACTTCATTTGACTCTCTACATTCATTAAGCTATAGGTGAATTTCTCATCAAGAGAATCATTCGGGGTAAACGGCGCTAGGATTTGACAAAGGCTAATATATATGGTGAGGTTAAAAGTGTTAGGGTTACCATAGACTCCGGGTGCGAGATATTATGCAAAATCGCAAGAGAGAATGGACCTGTTGATATCCACAATTTCCCAACCACTTTCTTCGTGTCTTTTTCCCCCAGACTTAGATCTTTCTCCGGGAATCACTTGAAATCTCTTTTACTCGTCTCTTCTTTGAATCATGGCATTCCTTGGGTATTCATTTGGCCTTAAAACTCTTAGACAACCGTTTTCCTTTTCCTTTTTTTTTCTTTTTTTTTTGAAAAAGAGGAAAAACGGTATCTTTTGGATATGAGTCAAGTATAGGCACAAAATATTACCATGTATTAATCATCCAAGAAAACGGCCGAGCTTTTTGAAATTTGTTCTTTGTACTCTACCGTTCTTTACCAAATCGTCGCATCTCTAGTGATTGGAAAATTGCGTCGATCCTTTTCTCTCCGACGTTTTTGCACATATCTGCAAGTATGAAACTAAAAAGAGATGGCACGAGGTCTGAAAAGAGGTAAAGGGTTTTAGGTAGGGTACCAACTAAAGATGAGATGACCATTCATGAAAACAAAGAGTGGTAAAAGAGGATTAGATGTCATGAATGTGTGATTCGTTTCCCCGATCTAACTCCTTAATAAGAAATAATTAAAATAAGGTTAGTGGTCAAATAAAATAGAGTCAAAATCGGATTCATCAAAACTTATGCGAGATAAATTATATGGGGCGAGTTCCAGTCATGAAGGTTTCTGAATCGTATATCCTAGACAAACCCTGTGACAATGGTCATTAGATCATAAAATCTACGCATACATTCCTGAAAATATCATAGTTCGAAACATAGGGTTTTCGACTCAATAAAAGACTCTAAGAAAATCATTAAAATGACTCCAAACATAAGAAAATAGAAAAACGACGTTAGTACGATAAATCCCCCAGACTTAACTTACACCGTCCCTGGTGTAAATAGTCACATAAAGGTGAGATGACTCAATAAAATATAAATGAAAATAATAAAAGAATAGATAAAAGTCGATACACCTAGCTCAAAAGACGGGTGACATAGACTCTGGTAAATCCGGAACTATCACGTGAAAATGATCTCCATCGGACTCGTAGTTGACGATCTTTGTCTCGTCTGAAGCGGCTGCCTAGACTAATGAGTGATGTCCGGGCATTGGCGGTCTCATCAAGGGCACGTGTGTTAGGTTGACTAGAAACATCATCATCGACATCCTCATCATTCTCAAATGTAGAGACGAGCGAAAGACTACCAAATTCGTTGTTAGTTGTTGTGGCGGTTATGCTTCTAGAGGACCGCCTAACGAGATGTGGAATTGATTTCTTGACTACTTTTACAAGCTTAGAAATCATTTTTCCTTGCCTAGAAACCGTAGCTTCAAGAGCAATTCTCTTCTCCTTTTCTTCCTCAAAGCTAGTACGAAGCCATTCATCAAAACCGGCTTGTGTAGCGACTGGAAATTGGGGCTCGTGGGATGGCGTGAAGATGTGGAAGGCTGTAAAATACCTCCTCCTTGTGGTCCTCTAGACCTCTCCTTTCGTGCCATCCTTGCCATGGATTGATAGTAGAGCGAAACTCCAACAAGAGGACATTCGGGACAACGATAAAACCATGTCGAACGAGTGGGGTGAAAGTATGTCTTACCCTCACTCAAGGCTGGGATTTCCGCATGTGGGAGTAGAACACACTTGTTCTCTTCTTCATATGGTGGAGTGAAAAGGTACCCAAAGTTTGTAGATTGCTTGTTCCATCCACAAAGATAATGCTTCCTTTGAAGGGCATGTAGATCAAGCTTACTCTCAACCATCAAAGGGATTTCGAGGTGAAAATCAACACCACACGCAAGTAGTATGGCCGTGATTGTTCCACCAAAATCACTCGATGCTCCCTTTGCTATTTTCTCCTTAACGGCATCATGATTGATTTCTACCATTCTACGCGCTAAAAGGGAAGCGAGGTTCACCTTCTCGGGATTCTCCACAAATGGTGATATTAGCATGTAAAACTCTTCTTGTTTCACCACTCCATGCTCATTCCTACTGAAAATGAGTTGAAAAAGTAGATAGTAAACATAACAAATCGCCGGATGCGTAATCTTTGATGCATTAGAACTTTCGGGTTTAAGTCTATCGCTTCCTATCTTCGACCATTCATCTTAATGAGCTTCACTACCACTGAACTTGATCCTCTCATGACACTCAAGTCCCAAAATATCACAAAGTTCTTCAATACTCAAAGTATACGATTTCTCATTAACCGTAAAAGCTAGAATTCCTTCCTTTGCTATGGTCGTCTTTGTCTTGGGGTAAGACAATGTTACCGTGGCTAAGAATTCACGTGCAACCCTTCCATAGGTAGGGTGAGAGATAGTCACAAACTTCGATAGGCCCAATACTTCAAGATACCATTCAACATCCTTTCGAAAACCGAGTAAATCGAGTGTCTCGAAATCAATACCAAGAGTTGAAAGCATAGCAAACTGTTGTACACCAGCCATGTAGTTCATGTTAGCATTCATTTTGGGTCCAACATGCTTCATGATAACACTCAGTGCTTGAGTTACAACCATAGTTGATTTAGCTCGCGATTTTCTCTTCTTCTTCTTAGGAGGCGATACATGAGGTATCGTTTGTGTGATATCCATAAACTACATTGTTACTTGAGTGGCTTCATCCTCATTATCTCTTAGTTGGTAACCAAGTTCTTCTTCATTCTCCACCAAAATATCCTTTCTATGTTTCTTTGATGACTTTTTCGATCTAGTTTTAGAACGTGTAGGGCGAGGGACTTGAGCTTCGTGATCTTGGTTGGTCACGTGTTGCTTCTTGGGTTTATGCCCTCTTTTAGACTTCCGTGGAACAATTCCATTCTCCATTGAAGTTCCTACAAAAGAAATATCTCGAAAAAGCATTTTACGGTCTTGAAAATCGCAATTGCCAATAGAATTGCTTCCAATTGGGGAATTGAATAAAAATAAAGCGTAGCAAGACATTAGAAATATGTAAGAATAATAACCAATATGTAAGATGTCAAGACAACTTTGGATCGTTTCTGCACCTGCTTCGTTTCTGAGGCAGCTTGACGTATCTTTACTAAATTCAGTGTATCTTCCTGATCACAGCTCCAAATGAGATGATTCAAACTTCATTGTAAATCTGACTCAAATATATATCTTCACACCGAGTTTTATCCAATTCCAAATCGATTTGATCTTCCGTTCCTTGCTGAACTTCTGGCGTATACGTTCTGTCCAATTTGGTAGAATGTTGTTTCTTGTGAATTCTTGGTTCTTGATGGTGTCTTTGGCTTATGAATGTTCCTGTAGCTTGTTTTACACCTATTTTGGCTTTTTTTGCTCATTTTTCCTTGATTTCCCTGTTAAGACTCTAAAACTACAAATACGAGAAAACTGCCTTTAAAGGTATAAAACCGTCGATAAATGCATAGAAAACATAGTAAAATATATAGTAAAATAGGTAAAATATGGGACATATTAGGAAGTCATTTCCAGTACCGTGTTAGTGAGGACAAAACATGGGGAAAGATCACGTGGTAATTTGCAGGGTCAGTAAACAAGTCTTTCGAGCCTCCCGGACTAACGCACCGACCGTAGACAAGAATGGGCCCACGGGCCGAGAGTGGGCATGGGGCCCATTAGGAGATGAGGATTTCTCCTGAGGGGATGAGGATTTTCCGTGTATGTTATTGAGAGATGGGGATTTCTCTCGAGGGGATGAGGATTTCCCCTGCATACCGATAGCTCAACGGCGGTCGGAGCGTTACAACAAATAACACGAAGAATGACTCCCCAAATCCGAGATCTCTCCTTTCTTCGCGAAGAAACCACCCAACAAAGATCTGCAGAGCCTCGCCAACGAATCTCCTCTCACAAAACTCTCTGGAAACTCTTTGGAATTTTTCTGGAAACTTTCTGAAAACTAAATGTCACCAAAAACGCGGCCACCCCCTTTATATAGGAAAGCCCTAGGGTTTCACCCTAAACCGGCCTGCAAACCGACACTTAGATCGAACCGATCCTGTTCGATTTAACCTTGCGTTGATCGACGCACGTCACCTGCGTCGATCGATATATAAATAAAATCGCAATTTTTAGTTCACGGTCGTTACATATATATAAATGAATATATTAAATAATTTAATTTTTTACCCTTCCCTAAAATAACCTCATGACATTTTATTTATATGTAAATTTAATTTCACATCTTAAATAATTTTAATATGATTAGTTACGAAAACTAAAATAATATCTAATATAGTTATTAAAATTTAATGCACTTGTTAATGCCAAATGTTATATGATATTTTTTAGTTACATTTTTATTTTGTTTGTTAGTGTATCTTTTCCAAAAATAATAATTAGATCTTAATAAAAATAATAAAAGAACCCACAAATCGTAGAACATAACATAAAATAAAAATACATATTATTTATTACATATCTAATACATATAATATGGGGCGATATAAGTGGCGCGCAATTGTCTTTTAGATATAATATGTACAAAATTCATTAACTATATCAGTTTCTTATTTCTCAACATTTAATAAATATAATAAAAACATTATATTTTCTAAATATAACCGGTTCAAAATACTTTATTTTAAAAACTTATTACTTTTGATATATGTTATATATTTTTAGATATAATTAGCGTGTAATAATTGTTATCTATATTTGGCGCGTAATAGTTGTTAGCTATAATTGGTGCATAATAGTTGTTAGCTATAATATTTAAAAAATTCGTTATTTATTGATATTTGTACATATTTCTTAAATACAACTAAATAGGCACAATTATGTAAAAGTAGTAAGATACACAAAATTGGACTCCGTTCTAAGGGATTCAGACTGCTGCTTTTTAGCTCCGGGTGATCATCTCTTGAGTACTGACTCACTAGAATTTTATTTCCTCATCTTATACTCAAGAACTATCATATCACCCCAATCATATATATATATATATATATATATATATATATTTAGCACAAGAGAGAGGAGTACCATTACTATCAACAGAGATTGCACTTGTCATGTATGAATGCGGAGTCAAGCTCTATGAACATCAATCACCGAGGAGACCGCATAATTAGCTTGAACTTGGCGAATTATGCTGGAAGTAACAAATGTCTCTAGTTAACTGTTCAGCCTTAGGATTTTTCATTAGTTTGACTCTGAAATCGATACTGGAAAAATGGTCACTAACCTATAGAATTGTTAAGACGCCTAGCTCATCGAATACTAGGTCGGGAGATATAACAAGCTTTTGGAGAGTATATCAACCTAAGATCACTCCTTGGGTAGCTAAGCCAATTCGTGCTTTGAGTATAAATAAAGATGAAGAATCAATTCTAGAATAAAAGTCTAAACGATTAAATATGTAAAGACATAGTATTAAGAAAGTGCATAGAAATCAAATCAAAGCTATAACTCTAACATGTTTTTCAACACGTAGCAGCAAGAGTAAAGCACATAGACAGTATAATTCGTTGATCTATCTAAGCGTAAGGAGTTAGATCTCATCTCTTTGCAATAGGGCAAAGTCAATCTATCCTTAAAGGCTTCTAGAATCAAATAAACATTAAGAACAAGAGAAAAACGAAATACATGTTTAGGTATTGATTTAGGCTATTAAGGCCGGCTGCTTGAGTTATTAGAGAGGCTAAAAGCAAGTATATATAGGGGTTTAAGGAGGCTTAAGTCGGTTAGGGTTTCTTCGGGCAAATACGTTTTTTTGGTCGAAACTGAGGCAATATTGGTCCAAATAACGGATGGGTTGCGTGACCGGTATTGGAGGCTTCTATGACTCTTCTAGAAGGTCGGCAAAGGTCTGGGTATCGGCCCATGGTCTGGCCCGGTGCTTGGCTCCATTTTGCACTAACTTCACTTCGAAGGCAGTTTGAAATGTCCTCAGTGTTTCAGGTGTATCTTCCAAATTACTGCTCCAATTGATGAAATTCCAACTCCATTGGAAATCTAACTCAAATTTCTATATCCATACCAAGTTTTATTAAATTCTCAACTGATTTAATCCTCCGTTCTTCAGCGAACTTCTGGCATATGCGTTATGTCCAGTTTGAGAATGTGCATTATCTTCAAGATAAAATGACTTGGCTTGGTACCTTTGACTTGGATGAGTAGCTGCATCATAGATGATACTCCTTTTGCTCTATTTTTCATCCTTTTGATGATAAAACCTGTTAAGACCTTAAAACTACATATACGAGAAAACTACCTCTTTTGGTCCAAAAGCTTTATTAATATATATAAAAACCATACTAAAATAGATAGAAAAAGTGGTAAAATATAGGGTATATCAACTCCCCCTGACTTATATTTTGCTTGTTCTCAAGCAAACAATCATGAAGAATTGAGAAGAGGTTTGAAATTCGGAGGAACTCACATATCCTTTGGATCGTTGCATCAAATTCTAAACCTGTAATCTACATGAAACAAGATTAGCTCATAGACATTGTCATCTTCTTCCATCACGAATTCGCAACATGTCCATACTCTAAATCTCTATCCCTGCAAAAATCTCAACTTCAATTCAATTGATATAATGAAAACTTCCCATCAAGAACATCATTAAAGGAAGACGGCGCTCGGTATTGGGAAAGGCTGATTTTAGTGGTGAGGTCAAAAGTGTTTAGGCTTACCATAGACTCCAGGTGCGAGATATTATGCAAAATCGCAAGAGAGAATAGACCTGTTGATGTCCACAATTTCCCAACCACTTCTTTAAGTCTTTCTCCCCCAGACTTAGATTTTTCTCCGGGAATCACTTGAAATCTCTTCTACTCATCTCTTCTTTTGTATCATGACATTCCTTGGGTAGTCTTTTGCCATAAGTCTCTGAGAATTACCGTTTTCCTTTCCCTAATATTTTTTTTCTTTATTTTTTTTCTTTTCTTTTGAAAGGAGGAAAACGGTATCTCTTTGATATAAGTCAAGTATAAGCACGAATTGTTACCATGTTTTTAAGCATCCAAGGAACGGCCAAGCTCTTTGTAATTCGTTCTTTGTACTCCACCATTCTTTACCAAATCGTCGCATCTCTTAGTGATTGGAAAATTGCGTCGATCCTTTTCTCTCCGACGTTTTTGCACATATCTGCAAGTATGAAACTAAAAGAGAATGCATGAGGTCTGAAAGAAGGTAAAAGGTTTTAGGTAGGGTACCAACTAAAGATGAGCTGGCCATTCATGACAACAAAGAGTGGTAAAAGAGGATAAGATGTCATGAATGTGTGATTTGTTTCCTTGATTTAACATCCTTAATAAGAAATAATCAAAAACCATATTAGTAGTCCAAATATAGAGTCAAAATCATATCCATCAAAACAGTTGCAAGTAGAAATTTTCTGGACGGAAGCTCCATCATGAGGTTTCTGAATCGATTGTCATGATCAAACCCTGCAACAATGGTTACATAGTCTTTGAAATCAAAACGTCAATCCTAGGAAAGTGTCATAATTCCTTTCTTATAATTTTTATTAAAAACGATTTGTTTTTTTTTATTTGGAAATAAATTTTGAAAAATCTTTTTTTTTATAACGTAAAAACCAAACACTAACAAACGTGTTAGTAATAACAATCCCCCCCAGACTTAACTTACACCGTCCCCGGTGTAAAATTAAATCAAATTAAAGGAGTAATGTTGAAAATTATTTGAAAGAAAAATCAAAAAGAGAGAGAATAGAATGATAGTACCGGTTTATGGATAAAATGCCCGAATGGTGGAAATGGATCGGTTTTGTGATGGGGTTGGACAAGAGGTGATTTGACCACTCCAATATGTTTTCCATGTCTAGATAAACAGGACTCCTCAGGGTTCCAAATCAGCTAGTTTCTTATAGAAAGAAGAGCATACCACGATAGTGATTTTTGGTCACTAGAAGATCTATACAGGGTATCTCCAAATCGGTGATATTTTCCTCGAACCATATTGAAAGGCTACTAAAGTAGAGGGTATTGTGGAGCTACTGGTGAAGTTTCATCGCCAATGCTCGAACAGTTAAGCATACGGTCCATGTAGTGGTGGATTTGGCTTGCCGAAAGGTGTGGATCATGCCATCTGAAAATCGGTGTATATTTTCTTGAGCCAAATTAAAATTTCACCGGAAAACGTGACGTTTTAGGTCAGTTGGTGAAGTTTGAGTCCATTTGCTCAAGTGGTTTGGAAGTTGTCCCAAAAAAATGCGCGGTGTGATCCGTTTGCGAGCGTACATGATGATATTGTGAAATCGGCTTGGACAAACTGGGTTCTTCTTCAATCCCAGTGATGTTGTGTCTCAAAGAGTGGTTGAATGAGGCATGGTGGTCCTTGTTGCTTCTCTTTGTGTTCACATCTCCTTAGAATGATTCGGATCATGCGTAAGACAATTGAATTGTGCGTCCACAACAAAATCTCTTGGAAATCCTGTTTAAGAGCAGCATATTCTTGCAAAAATACTGGAAATCACTCGTTAAATTCATCATGGATCAAAGTCTTCAATACAATTGTACTGAATTCCAAGTCCAAGGGAAAGAAAAATAGATTTTAAACAAAAAGAAATCAAAATAATGAACTGTGAACTGTGAAAAAGCTTGAAGATACGGCTTCGTAACCTTCCTAGACGGTCTTGTTCAATTGGTCATAACTTGCTAACCGTTATAGCAAATCATGTTCTTCTTTTTACTATAGCTTCATAAGACTTTCTCCTTTGTGCATACCAAATCTCAAAAACGTCTGGGCTGATATATTGCTCCATTCATTCTATGAACAGAACAAGTCGTGTTAAAATCTTTTTCATCGTTCTTCTTAAAAATTCACATTTGTTTTTGAAAAACAATTTTGTAAAAGCCTGAAAAATTCATAGATAGATAAAATAATGAATGAAAATGTTGAGAAAAATAAAATCAAATCCAAAAACTTAGAATAAGCAAAGCAATAAAATCAAAAACATAAATATGGGTTGCCTCCCATAAAGCGCTTGTTTTAAGTCGGATAGCTTGACTCCTTGGGTTTTTAGGGTGGTGGAAGGTCTTCTAAAGGCTTGATGTTGCCTTTAGCATGTAAATGAGGTCTCCTTAGGTCGTGTTCTCCATCTTCATCAAATTGGTTTGGCTCATTGATCGACACTTCTCTTTTCTCCAAAGGAGGGCAAACTTGCACCGTTTCTTCGATTTTCGTCAAACGATCATCGAGTTGCTTCACACGGTTGGAGGTTTCATTTGCTTCTCCTTGTAGCTTCATTTTCATGTCAATGATCTCCTTATCATGGTGGTTAAGGTCAAAATGAACGGCTGAAAGGGTTTGTACTGTTAGCCTTTTATCGTTCTCCAATTCTTCCACTTTCGAGGTGAGTTCGCCTTGGTTGATCTTGACTTCTCCCACGGCTTGAGCAGCTTGGTAAACCTTAATAGCTACTGAATTTAGTTGATTATTAAGCCTTCCAACGTCTTCCTTAGTGTCCTTTACCGTTTCTTCCAATTGGTCATAAGTTTGATCAATCTTATGCTTGATATCGACGATGTCGTCTTTATCTTCGTGAAGATGTCGAGTATGAACCTCTTCTATCTCCTCCAATTGGGCCAAACGTGATTCAATTTTTCCAAATTAAACAATAAGGACCTCAAACTTCTCCTTAAGAGATGAATTTACGGTCTCGATCTTGGAATCGACATCATGAATGACTTTTTTAGTGTCTTCCATGAATCGATGCATCAAGGCTTCGAGTTTGTCTTCTTAGGGGTTTGAGTGGGGATGGTGGTGGGACTGTAGTGATGGTGGCGGACGGATGTGATGAGGATGAGGGCGACTTTCTCCTGCATAAGCTTCCCAAGGACGATACAAGGTTGGATTATATCGATTGTTGTGAGAAAGTGGCAGTTGATGGAATTCATGAGGCATGGGGATGTAATCTCCAACTTCTTCACGAGGTTAAGGGCTCGCCATTCTCTTAGAATTGTGATGCTCCATCGACGAATCTCTGAAACACACAAAGATTAAAAACCAAAAACAAAAACGAAAAATTAGAAAAATCAAAAAGAAAAAAAAACAAAACTTAGACTTAATCGTTATCAAAAAATTTGCAGGCAATCAAACAAAAGTCCCCGGCAACGGCGCCAAAAAACTTGATGTGCCATAAAACTTCTATGTAGGATTTATATGCAATTAGGTCTTTAAATTTATAACCCTAGAGAACTGCAAGTGCACAGTTAAGACAATTGTAGTACTTAGGGATCGTTCCATTGAGGACTAAGTGATGAATACACTACAAACCTATATGATTTGGATTAAGCTAAGGGAACATATTATTTGGTTTTTGGGGTTTTATGGAAGCAAATAACAAAACAATAAAGTAAAGGGATAGATATCAATTAAGATTAGAATTCAAGCAATTCACAAAACATATGCAGACACAAGCAATCAATTTAGGATTTAATACTAGTTGTTCTAGAACTCATATCACTAAGGTAAGGTCATCTCACTATCGTGAATTAACTAACCATCTACGTTTTGCACCCTAATAGACTCAACTATCGCAGGTTATTACTGTAACTCCCGTGAACCAAAAAGTGGATTTTGGTGGGTGTCGATCGACACAGGGTGTGTGTGTCGATCGACACGTGAGTTTTTGGACTTGTGAGAAGTCGGGTTGGGCGTTGTGTCGATCTACACAGGGGTTGTGTGTCGATCGACACGAGTTGAATTTTGGACCGATAGGTTCGGTTTAACTGTCCGGTTCAGCGGGTTGGTTTGAGGAACCTAGGGTTCGATATTTAAGGCCATGAACAGTTGTTGGCCGGGTTATTGGCTGCAGAATAAGAAATCAGAGAGTGGGAGAGTTTCTGGTGATTTCTGAGAGGGTTTTGTTTGTTCTTGAGGCTGGTGTTTCCTGGGAGGCTTTTGGGGAACGAGGAACGATCATTGCTGGGTTGATTCGGGTCTGGGAAAGACGAATCAGAGGCTGGTTCAGTTTGTTCTTCGCGTTCTTCGTTTGTTCTTCGTTTTTTATCCGAAATTGAGGTGAGTGCGTGACTGTGGGCTTGTATAAGTATAGGGAATTGATAGAATGCGATTGCTTGGTGGTTTTTGTGTGCTTTGTGAATGGAGTTGTGCAGGAAACTCGATGACTCGCGACAAATTCGAGTCGTGTGAGGACAGACTCGTTTCTGGGTTCTGCGACGTCGTGTCGATCGACACCAGGGTGGTGTGTCGATCGACACGAGGCATCATGTCGATCGATACCATGGTGGTGTGTCGATCGACACAGTGCAGTCTGTCGATCGACACCCAGAGGTTGTGTCGATCGACACAGTGCTTCTGTGTGGGTTCGTGATGTTTGTTCCGTGTATGCTTGTTTCTGTTATCATCCTGGTATTGTATCTTTTGTTTATACTTATGCTTAATTAGCCTGTAGACGGGATGACCGCGTCGCTGAGTATTTATGATAATACTCACGCAACTATTTTTGCCATGTGTTGCAGGTAAAGAGAAAATGTGATCATGGAATCGTGGCGAGGAAGAAGAGATGATTTAGGGTCTCGCTGTGTGTTGTCGTTTATGGAATTGTTAGGTTGTTAGTTATAGGATATTGGTTGATTGGTTGAACGGTTTTGGTATATATAAAGTATGGGATTGTTAAATTGAAATCTGTTGTTGATGGTTTATTGTTCCGCGTTGCTTGTTGTTGACCCATTGAGGATTAGTATCTGTGATAATAGTAATCTGGAGGGAAAACTTTTAATTTTTGGGTCGGGTCGTTTCAATTTGGTATCAGAGCACTAACGGTTCTAGGGCGGCCCTTATGGTTCTAGGGCGGGTGATTGATTAATTGATTGTGTGATAATTGATTGATTGCTGTGTGGGTTTGGGGACATAGATCATCTCTTTCGAGCCTTCAATAAGATTCCACGGTAAGTGTTTTATGACTTTCTGTTTTCTAGTACTTAGTAGTCTGCTGGTTAGGGCAGAGTGATGGCTAGAGTGGCTAAAGGCAGAGGTCGTGGGGCCCGTGGTGGCCGTGGTGGTCGTGGTGGGCGTGGGCGAAGACTTCAGAGTGAGTCAGATGCCGTGAGTGTGGCCCAGGACACCACGCAGGAGCAGGTGGCAGACTCGCAGGCGTTTCAGGAGGGGTCTGTGGGTGTGACTGCTACGAGTGCCAGTGTGAGGGCTGGTGGGGCCAGTGTGGGTCCCGAAGTAGCTGTTGGTGCGGGGGGCCCGGGTGGGGGTGCTCCCGTAGGTGTGGGCCAAGACCGAGATGATCGTTTGGCGGGTTTGCTGCACTTGATTCTGGAGCGGTTACCAGGTGGGGTACCAGCTCCGGGTCAGGCTCCGGGAGTTCAGCCAGGTGGGGCTGGTGTGCAGCCAGTGGTGGCTGGGGTTCAGCCGGTAGTGGCTGGTGTGCAGCCGGGTGTGGCGGTTGCGGAGGAGCTTCCATCCTACCTGAGGATGATGGAGCAGATGCAGAGGATTGGCACCGGGTTTTTCTCGGGTGGTGCCAAGCTTGAGGAGGCCGATGAGTGGTGGCAGAGATTGGAGCGTAATTTTTCGCTCGATCAGGTGTCCTGAGGGATACAGAGTGGACCTGGCGGTTCACTATCTGGATGGTGACGCGCATCTCTGGTGGAGAGGCATCGAGGCCAGGAGAGTGCAGGCCGAGATGGCTTGGGAGGATTTCTTGGATGAGTTCAGCGCCAAGTATTTCCCGCAGGAGGCGGTAGACAGGATGGAGTCGAGGTTTCTGAACCTGACTCAGGGGGATCAGACTGTGAGGAAGTTTGATTTGGAGTTCAGCCGACTCCTGGTACATGCTGGTAAGGGCATGGAGGGCGAGCAGGCCCAGGTGAGGAGGTTCCTTGGGGGACTTCGAGCTGAGTTGAGGACTCGCTGCAGAGCGAGTAAGTTCGCCATGAGGGTGGAGCTGGTTGAGACTGCTGCCGCGATTGAGGAGGATCTCAAAGAGCAGGCTGTGGTGGTTAGTCCACCGGTGCAGCAGCAGCAGCAGAGGAGAGCGCAGCAGCAGGCGGTTTCGGGCCGAGGCGGCAAGCCTGCGCAGGGTTAGAAAGGAAGTAGGAGAGCACTTCAGGGCCGAGCCAGGGAGGTCAGAGTGGTTCGGAAGCTACGAATAGCTTCATTACTCCGGAGTGAGCGGAGGGTAGCGGGATCCAGAGCGATTCTTGGGAGCAGCCGGGAGTAGTCAAGGTTGCTGGTGGTAGGACGTTGGCTACTTTCGGGCAGGCTCGTGGTGTGGATGTTCTGGTGGCGGGGAGTGGATGCCAGCAGATCTGATCATTAGTCTGATGGAGTTGTACGATGTCATCCTTGGTATGGATTGGGTTGGATCGGTATAGGGTCCATCAGGATTGTCATCAAGGACAGGCGTGTTGGAGTGAAAGACATGGAGGTTGGTTTATCAGGGTGTGAGGCCAACTTCCGGGAATATCTTGATTAGACCACAGGAGGTAGCTCTGGTCTGAAATGCTTATTGAATGTTTAAGAATTTATTGCTGTAAGGTATAAGTAGATACCCGAAAAACTCATGGGGAGATGGTTAGTTCTCTCGAGGGGATGGTTGTTCCCCTGCAGATACCGATATCTCAAAGGATGCGTTCCTGAGAGTTTGAGAGGTGTATTGATGAGTTGGGAGCAATGAATGTCTGAAAACGTGTGGATAAGCATAGGACTAGATGTGGACCTCAAAGATCATGCGGGTTGATCTAGTGTGGTGATACCATTTGGTTTGACGAATGCTCCAGCAGCGTTCATGCGGTTGATGAACGGGGTGTTCCTGGAGTAACTGGACATGTTTGTGATCATCTTCATTGATGATATCCTGGTGTATTCGAGGAGTCTTAAGGAGCACGGGGTGAATTTGAGGTTGGTTCTAGAGAAGCTGCGGGAGCAGAAGCTGGACGCGAAGTTGAGTAAGTGCAGTTCTCGCAGCGAGAGACAAGTTTTTCTTGGCCACGTTGTGTCAGCAGAGGGGGTTTCTGTAGATCCGGCTAAGATTGAGGCTATCAGAGGTTGGCCTAGACCGAGGAGTGCCACCGAGATCAAGAGTTTTCTTGGGTTGGCGGGTTATTACCGGAGGTTCGTCAAGGGGTTTGCGAGTATGGCGCAGTCGATGACGAAGCTGACAGGGAAGGATGTTCCGTTTGTGTGGTCTTCAGCTTGCGAGGAGAGTTTCGCGAAGCTGAAGGAGATGCTGACTAGTACACCGGTTTTGGCGTTACCCGAGCCGGGTGAGCCGTATGTGGTGTATACAGATGCTTCAGGAGTTGGTCTGGGATGTGTGTTGATGCAGCAGGGGAAGGTTATTGCGTATGCTTCGTGGCAGTTTAGGAAGCATGAGTGCAATTACCCTACCCATGATCTGGAGTTGGCTGCGGTGATTTTTGCACTCAAGATTTGGAGGTCTTATCTATATGGCGGGAAGGTGCAGGTATTCACATACCACAAGAGTCTGAAGTATTTCTTCACTCAGCCAGAGTTGAACCAGAGACAGAGGCGCTGGATGGAGTTAGTTGCAGACTATGACCTGGAGATTGGGTACCATCCGGGTAAGGCTAATATGGTTGCAGATGCGTTGAGTCGGAAGAGAGTAGTTTCAGATCAGGAGCGCGATATGAAGGCTCTGGTGAGCGAGATCAATACGTTGAGGTTATGTGTGATATCACAGGAGCCATTGTGGTTAGAGGCAGCTAACCAGGCAGATTTGTTGAGCAGGATTCGGGTTGCTCAGAAGAAGGATCAGAGTTTGATTGATGCTTCTCAGGCGGCCGGTTCAGAGTATGTGGTCTCAGCGAGTGGGATGATACTGGTGAACGGGCGGGTTTGTGTACCCAAAGACGAGGATCTGAGGCAGGATATCCTGAAGGAGGCTCATTCGAGCATGTTGTCGATTCATCCGGGAGTGACCAAGATGTATCGTGACCTGAAGCGGTATTATTACTGGGTCGGGATGAAGAGGGATGTAGCTAGCTGGGTTGCAGCGTGCAACATGTGTCAGCTGGTGAAGGCTGAGCATCAGGTTCCGAGTGGTATGTTGCAAAATTTGCCCATTCCGAAGTGGAAGTGGGATATGATTACCATGGATTTCGTTATGGGGTTGCTGGTGTCACGGACTTTTGATGCTATTTGGGTTATTGTGGATCGTCTGACCAAGTCGGCACATTTTCTGGCCATCAAGAAGACTGATGGAGCGGCAGTTTTGGCTAGGAAGTATGTGCGGGAGATTGTGAGGCTGCACGGAGTGCCAGTGAGTATTGTGTATGACCGGGATCCTAGATTTACTTCAGAGTTCTGGAGGGCATTTCAGGCAGAGATGGGCACTAAGATGCATATGAGTATAGCGTACCATCCTCAGACAGATGGGCAGTCAGAGAGAACGATTCAAACATTGGAGGATCTGTTGAGGATGTGTGTGCTTGATTATGGTGGTCATTGGGTGGATCATCTTAACCTGGTTGAGTTTGCGTACAATAACAGTTACCAGGCGAGTATTGGGATGGCTCCATATGAGGCTCTGTATGGGAGGCCGTGTAGGACACCATTATGCTGGACTCAAGTGGGGGAGAGGAGCATGTTTGGTACAGATTTTGTTCAGGAGACGACAGAGAAGATCCATGTCTTGAGGCTGAACATGAGAGAGGCTCAGGATCGGCAGAAGAGTTACGCTGATAGGAGACGGAAAGAGCTGGAGTTTGAGCTGGGAGATATGGTGTATCTCAAGGCAGCTATGTTGAGGGGTCCTAACAGATCCATTTCAGAGAATAAGCTGAGTCCGAGGTTTATGGGTCCGTTCAAGGTTGTGGAGTGGGTCGGACCAGTGGCTTATCAGTTGGAGTTACCTCAGAGCATGAAGGCTTTTCACAAGGTCTTCCATGTTTCGATGCTGCGGAAGTGTCTGCATGAGTCTGAGGAGGTGTTAGCTAGGATTCCGAAGGATCTTTAGCCCAACATGACGTTGGCGGTGAGGCCTATGAGGATTCTCGAGAGGAGGGTCAAGGTTCTGCGCCGGAAGAGTATACCGTTGGTGAGAGTCATGTGGGACTATGATGGTATTGAGGAGGAGACTTGGGAACCAGAAGCGTCGATGAAGAGGAAGTTCTCGAAGTGGTTCGAGAAGCAAGCGGTGGCTTGAGTTCTTTTTCTGGTTTTCAGAGTCTGTATTAGCATGTTGCTATGATTGAGATATTTGTATTTCATTGTGGATGTAACGAGTATACATTTTGAGATCTAATAAGATGGTTTGCCTTATTAAATGTGTGGTTAAGACGTTTGTTCTTATGGGATGACTAGTGATGTCATGGTTTGTGATGACTAGTAGGTCATGAGGAGGTCTAGCGGTAGAAGTTCTATGTGAGTTAGAGCTTGCCTATCGGCTAGGATGGCTAGGAATAGAAGTTTTACGCGGCTTAGAACTCGCTCATGTTCCAGGAGTGGCTGGAAATGAGATTGTTCACGTTCTATGAGTGGCTAGAAATGGGCTTGTTCATGTTCTAGGAGTGGCTAGAAATGAGATCGTTCATGTTCCAGGAGTGGCTGGAAATGTAAGATCATTCATGTTCCAGGAGTGGCTGGAAATGGGATTGTACATGTTCCAGGAGTGGCTGGAAATGTAAGCTCTATGCGCGTTAGAACTTGTATATTTCCTAGGGAGAGTCTGGAAAAGAGGTTTTATGTGAGTTAGAATTGTTTTTTCTAGGGACTCTGCGAAACACCCTGGTGATTGTGTTGTTTCGGATGACCACGAGAGGTGATTTCAGTCGACAGGTGCCTAAGATGCATGTTAAAGAGTGATTGCCCCAGGGGATGGTGGTTCTCTTGGGTATACTCGAGGGGACAGTGATGTTCTCTCCGGGGGAAAGTGGTTCCCTTGCATATACTTTGAGGGGTGAAGCCTCTCCAGGGGATGTGTGATTCCTCTGCAGCCAAGCTTGACGAACTATGTGTCCTGAGAGTGAGAGGGGCTGGAGCATACTGAGAGCTGGATGGACGGCGGTCTTGAAGGTGGAGGGGTATGATATACTTCGAGAGCTCAAAGGGTGACGATCCTGAGAGCAAAGTGTGGTATATAGATATGAGTATGAGCAATAGTATCTGTAATGTGGTTGTAAGCATGAGACTGGATGAACTTCGGGGATCGGGAGTGGATCCGAGGTGGTGCTGACCGGGTTGGGTCAGGATTGTAGCCGTGGTGAGACGGTGCAATGAGGCTAGTGTGAGCCTAGTAGAACTCGGGGATCAGGTGTGATCACGAGTGGTGCTGGCTGAGGGCTAGGGGTGTGTTGTGGACGTCGAGTCTGGGGTTATTACTGGAGACTGGAATTCGGTTCGGACAATCCTGGTAGCATATGTTACGCCGATGGTCATACATGTTCTTGTTTGATTGTTGTACGATCATTTGGTCCAATGCGGGGTCAACGGTTGGTCGGAAATGTTCTTGTTTGATTGTAGGACGGTCAATCGTGCAGCCCTAACCCGGACCATGGGGCGTGCATCGTTGATGTTCCGGGTGACGGGTTGTGGGATTTGAGTGTGATCTCGAAAGATACTGGCCGGGTGCGGGTCAGGTGGTTGAGACCGTAGTGTGGCGGTGAATTGTAACGCCCTTGAACCAAAAAGTGGATTTTGGTGCGATCGACACAGGGTGTGTGTGTCGATCGACACGTGAGTTTTTGGACTTGTGAGAAGTCGGGTTGGGCGTTGTGTCGATCGACACAGGGGTTGTGTGTCGATCGACACGAGTTGAATTTTAGACCGACAGGTTCGGTTTAACTGTCCGGTTCGGCAGGCCGGTTTGAGGAACCTAGGGTTCGATATTTAAGGCCATGAACAGTTGTTGGCCGGGTTTTTGGCTGCAGAATAAGAAATCAGAGAGTGGGAGAGTTTCTGGTGATTTCTGAGAGGGTTTTGTTTGTTCTTGAGGCTGGTGTTTCCTGGGAGGCTTTTGGGGAACGAGGAACGATCATTGTTGGGTTGATTCGGGTCTGGGAAGGACAAATCAGAGGTTGGTTCAGTTTGTTCTTCGCGTTCTTCGTTTGTTCTTCATTTTTTTATCCGAAATCGAGGTGAGTGCGTGACTGTGGGCTTGTATAAGTATAGGGAATTGATAGAATGCGATTGCTTGGTGGTTTTTGTGTGCTTTGTGAATGGAGTTGTGCAGGAAACTCGATGACTCGCGACAGATTCGAGTCGTGTGAGGACAGACTCGTTTCTGGGTTCTGTGACGTTGTGTTGATCGACACCAGGGTGGTGTGTCGATCGATACCTAGAGGTTGTGTCGATCGACACAGTGCTTCTGTGTGGGTTCGTGATGTTTGTTCCGTGTATGCTTGTTTCTGTGATCATCCTGGTATTGTATATTTTGTTTATACTTGTGCTTAATTAGCCTGTAGACGGGATGACCGCGTCGCTGAGTATTTATGATAATACTCACGCAACTCTTTTTGCCATTTGTTGTAGGTAAAGAGAAAATGTGATCGTGGAATCGTGACGAGGAACCTTTGATATAGTGGGTTAGCAGTTGAATTGGTCTATCACATAAAAACCATTGATATCTCTTTAAATTATAAAGTCAATATCTTTTTCTTTTTCTTTTCTTAGGGTCATCTGTTTATGAGTTTGATTTGTTTAAATTATTAAATAAAAATATTTAAAACTATATTATTTAAATTATTAAGTCAAATCTTCTGAGTTTGGTTTGTTAAAATTTTAACTCAAAACTTTTGACTTTGGTGAATTTGGATTGAATACAGTAGTGGTTCGGTTGGTTGATCCTCGTAGCTCAATCAATTTTTTTGGGGTTGATCCTAAAATTGAACCGTCGGTTTAATTTACTATCGTTTTTAAGCTCTTAATCTATCTATCTACTTTTTCTATAAAAAAACGTAAATAAAGATTTTGGAAGCTAATTGATAAACAGACAAAATCCAAATTATAAATATGACTAAATACTCATTAGCAAAGAATTGTTATAACAAAAGTGGTCACACTCAAGAGCCAGTACACGGATTGATGCATGGTTGTGTCTGAAAAAGGCTTGTCGATTAAACAAATTAGCAGATTCAATCTGTCTACATTTACAAGTTAGTTATTTTTACGAATATGATTGACGAAAATTGCTAGAGATGCAAAAAGACCAAATTTGCTAAAAGCTCAATGGTACTATATATAAATCATTTCTTCTATTTTAACAAACGTTACAGTGGTAGTAGGTTTGTCATTAGTAATGAGTCATCAGTTTGAGTCTTCGATTTGCGTGATATATATTTTTTTTAACCTGTTTTTAATAATTTTTGCCATGTTTTTAACTTTTTTTTGCAATATTTTTAATTTTTTTTTCATGGAATCTCCCTCTTTTCATTCTAATTTATTTTTGTAACAACTTGTAATCCCTAAATTTTTCATTTTTATTAACGATGTTTTCAATAAAGGGAAAATTCAAAAGGATTTTGTCATGTTTTCAATCGGTTCCAGTTAAGAAAATGTCCAATATTGATATCAAAATTACTGAAATTGCCATTGTATTTGTCCAAAATTACCGTTTTCAATTTAATCAATTTAGTTATAAGGCAATGGCAATTTGAGTAATATTTGAATCAATTTTGGACATTCTCCTAAATGTATTTCTGTTTTAATATTATAGAGATATACAACCGGTTGGATCAACTACACTTCGTAACCTAATCCAGATTTTAGGGTTTGTTCTCCATTTAATTGAACCACAACTGTCTCGTTTGCTTTTATTGTCCGATTACTTTATGATTTTTGTTTTTCTTTTTGTAAATTTTTTTAAGTCATTTCACCCACAAGGATTGTATAGTTAATAGTTTATTTATTTATTTATTTCACAATGAAACGATCCAACTCGTAAAAATTTAAAAATTTCAAATTCGGATTATTATTATCATAAATAATAATCCTCAACGGTCAACACAATACGCGGAAACAACACAATCAATTAACAAACAATACCATTCAATAAATCCTATACTTTATTGAACTCTAACCAATACCAAATCAATCTATAACCAATAATCCAATTCAAATCACCATAAGCAACATTCCAGAATTCACTAGCAACCTAGCAATTCTAACAACTCCAATCAATCGAGACACTAGATAATCTCCTCTTCCTGGCCATGATTCTACGATCTTATTTTCTCTTTACCTACATCACATGGCAAAAAGAGATGCGTGAGTATTATCACAAATACTCAGTGACGCGGTCATCCCATCTACTTGGCTATACACAAATGCATAAGGGACAAACCACAACACCAAACGATAACCAATCATCACTCAACAATTAATACGTCAAACTGATGGCATCGATCGACACACGCCTTGTGTCGATCGACGAAAAAATTGCTTGTGTCGATCGACACACAACCTTGTGTCGATCGACACATGCTGCAGAATCGCATAATCGAACCTTCTCCTCTCTGGTTCGATTCTCGACTACACCACGTCGATTTCCTGCAAAACAAACATCAACATCCACACCAAAACAACACAAAATCACAGAGGAAGCATCCTCCAAATAATCAATCATCTCAATCCACACAATCAACGCATTATGATCAATCTTTTTACCCAGATAAGTCATGGTCACGCATTCACCTTGGATCTGGAAAGAAAGAGGATGAGAAACACCAAGAACAAGAAGAACACTCCCCAGGGATCCAAAATCTCCTTTTGATTCGCGATCAAAAAGCACCAGCTACGATCTCCAATGCCTCCCAAACGAATCTCTTTTTCACAAAACTCTATAAAAACTCTCTGAAACTTTCTAGATATCTCTGGAACTGAAAAATATCTTCCCAAAAGCGGCCACAGCCCTTTATATAGGGGAGGCCTAGGGTTTCACCCTTAACCGGCCTGCAAACCAATAACTTAAATCGAACCAACCAGGTTCAATCCACCTTGCATCGATCGACGCACACAACTGCGTCGATCTATGCACAACCAAAAATCATAATTTTTGGTTAGCGGTCGTTACAACTATCCCCCACTATCACGGATTTGATCTCGAATCACGTAACACCATCTTCTTACGGTCAGCACACCTGATATCAAGAGTCTGGCCCAAACCGGCCAGCTCTACTGATATCAACACTCCTGGCCCCACCTGGCCAGCACCACCTGAGATCAACTCCCGATCCTTGAAGTTTCTCTAGTCTCATACTTACAAATCACATTTCAGACGTTATTTCTCATAACTCATATCTATATACACCCCTCCCACTCTCATGGTCGTCACCCTTTGAGGTCTTGATGTATATCATACCCCTCCCACCTTCAGGACCGCCATCCATCAGGCTATCGGTATGCTCCATGCCCCTCCCACTCTCGGGACACACAGTCCGTCAAGCTATCGGCATGTAGAGGACCTCACTGTCCCCTGGAGAGATCCCTATCCTCAAAGTATATGCAGGGGAAATCACTATCCGCTAGAGAGAACCTCACTGTCCCCTCGATTATAGCAGGGAAAATCACTATCCCCTGGAGCAATCAACTCTGTAACGTGCATCATAAGCACCTATTGACTAAAATCACCTCCCGTGGTCCATCATGACATCTCTATCCTGGAATATCATCACCACGATGACCAATCACTAGGTCAGCCGAAACAACCCAATCACTAGGGTGTTCCCACCAGAGTCCCTGGAAAAGACAAGTCCTAACTCACATAAGACTTCTGTTTCCAGACTCTCCCTAGGAAATAAACAGGTTCTAACTCGCATAAAAGCTCTATTTCCCAGCGTCATCTAGAGAATAGACAAGTCCTAACTCATATAGAACTTCCATTCCTAAATACTCCTCCTTGAACATGGACAAGCTCTAACTCACATAGAACTTCCATTTCTAGACATCACATGACCCCACCAGTCATCATAACACATGATTCCACCAGTCATCATAACACATGACTCCACCAGTCATACTATAATAACTCGCATCTTGTAAACACATTAATAAGAAAAACCCATCTTATTAATCTCACAAATGTATAGATCGTTACATTTCTAAACGAAAAATACATTAACAACTCATAGCCACATGCTATCATAGACACTGAAAACTAGAAAAAGACAACTTAAGCCTCAACTTGCGTCTCAAACCACTTCAAGAACTTTGCCTTCATCCTCGCTTCTGGTTCCCAGATCTCCTCTTCGACATCGTCATAGTCCCACACGACTCTCACCAATGGTATCCTCTTCCGGCGTAGAACCTTAACTCTCCTGTCGAGAATCCTCCAACGTCATGATGGGCTGAAGATCCTTCGGGATCCTAGCCAACACTTCCGTAGCATCAATACATGGAAGAACTTATGAAAAGCCTTCATACTCTAAGGTAACTCCAACCGATAAGCTACTGGTCCCACCCATTTCACAACCTTGAACGGACCCATAAATCTTGGACTTACCGTATTCTCTGAAATGGATCTGTTAGGATCCCTCAACATCGCTGCCTTAAGATACACCAGATCTCCCAGCTCAAACTCTAGTTATTTCCTCCTCTTATCGGCATAACTCTTTTGCCGATCATGAGCCTCCCTCATGTTCAGCCTCAAGACATGGATCTTCTCTGTCGTCTCCTGAACAAACTCTACACCAAACATGCTCCTCTCCCCCACTTGAGTCCAGCATAATGGTGTACGACATGACCTCCCATACAGAGCCTCGTATGGAGCCATCCCAATACTCGCTTGGTAGCTATTGTTATACACAAACTTTACCAGGTTCAAGTGATCCGCCCAATGACCACCATAGTCCAGCACACACATCCTCAACAAATCCTAAAGGGTTTGAATCGTCCTCTCATACTGCCCATCCGTCTGAGGATGATAAGTTGTGCTCAAATGCACCTTAGTGCCCATCTCAGCCTGGAATACCCTCCAGAACTCTGAGGTAAACCTTGGATCCCTTTTTAACATGATACTCGCTGGCACCCCGTGCAGCCTCACTATATCTCGTACATACTTCTTAGCTAACACCGGTGCCCCATCGGTTTTCTTGATGGCAAGAAAATGTGTTGACTTAGCCAGACAATCTACAATCACCTAGATAGCATCAAACATCCGCGACATTGGCAACCCTGTCACAAAGTCCATGGTAATCATGTCCCACTTCCACTACGGAATGGGTAAATTTTGCAATATCCCGCTCGGAACCTGATGCTCAGCCTTCACTAACTGGTACACGTTACATGCTGCAACCCAGTTAGCGACATCCCTCTTCATCCCAACCTAGTGATAATGCCACTTCAGATCTCGGTACATCTTGGTCGCTCCCGGATGAATCGACAACATGCTCGCATGAGCCTTTCTCAGGATCTCCTGCCTCAAATCCTCATCCTTTGGTACACAAACCCCCTGGTCACAAGTATCATCCCATTCGCCGAGACCAGATACTCTGAACTTGCAACCTTAGAAGCATCAATCAAACCCTGATCCTTCTCCTGAGCTACTCGAATCATGTTCCGCAAATCTGCCTGGTTAGCTGCCTCTAACCCCAACGACTCAGGTGAGATAACACATAACCTCAAAGTGTTAATCTCGCTCACCAAAGCCTCCATATCCCTCTCCTGAGCCGAAGCAACCCTCTTAACACATAACTTTAACATGCTTCCATCGATCATGCCCACAAGTAGTTTACTTGCACCAGTCAATCGTGGTCCAACTGTGTTCCCATATGGTCTAAAACAATTTGGTGGAAATAGAATAGCCACAAATCCTTGGTTACCTCCATATGGTCCGAACCAGTTCCTTTCCGATGGCTTCATGAGCTTCGATGAATTCATAAGACGTGACCTTGCCTTGGAGAATATAATGTTACAGGATCAGTTTGAACAAAAGGTGGCCCTTCTTGCTTCTCATGATCGTAACTTACACCCTAGTATGGGGAGTTATGGTGATGGCGAAAGCAGCCTTAGCGAAGGCAGAAGGAGAGAAGGAGGCGGAGGAATTGGCAACGGCGAGGTAGCAGTAACTGTGGTAGAAGTGGCTGATGTGTGTGATGGAGTTTTTAAGCAACCGAACCGGTTTTATATATAGTGGTTTAGCCAGTTGAATTGGTCTATTAAATATAAAAAATTGATATCTCTTTAAATTATAAAGTCAATATCTTTTTCTTTTTTTTCCGCTTAGGGTCATATGTATATGAGTTTGGTTTGTTTAAATTATTAAATGAAAATATTTAAAACTATATTATTTAAATTAGTAATTCAAATCTTTTGAGTTTGGTTTGTTAAAATTATTAACTCAAAACTTTTGAGTTTGGTGAATTTGGATCGAATACAGTAGTGGTTCCGTTGGTTAAACCTCGTAGCTCAATCCAACTTTTTGGGGTTGATCCTAAAATTGAACCATCGATTTAATTTACTATCGGTTTTAAGCTCTTAATGTATCTATCTACTTTTTCTATAAAAAAATATAAATAAAGATTTTGGAAGCTAATTGATAAACAGACAAAATTAAAATTTTAAATATGACTAAATACTCATTAGCAAAGAATTGTTATAACAAAAGTGGTCACACTCAAGAGCCAATACACGGATTAATGCATGGTTGTGTCTGAAAAAGGCTTGTCGATTAAACAAATTAGCATATTCAATCTGTCTACATTTACAAGTTAGTTATTTTTACGAATATGATTGACGAAAATTGCTAGAGATGCGAAAAGATCAAATTTGCTAAAGGCTCGATGGTACTATATATAAATCATTTCTTCTATTTTAACAAACGTTACAGTGACACATTGGTAGTAGGTTTGTCATTAGTAATGAGTCATCAGTTTGAGTCTTCGATTTGCATAATATATGTTTTTTAACCTGTTTTTGCCATGTTTTTAATATTTTTTTGCCATGTTTTTAACTTTTTTTTGCTATGTTTGTAACCTTTTTCCATATTTTTAATTTTTTTCCATGGAATCACCTTCTTAACTATTCCAATTTATATTTGTAACAACTTGTAATCCCTAAATTTTTCATTTTTATTAATGATGTTTACAATTTAGCGCAAAAAAATTGTTTGTTTTTCGAAAATCGGAATGATGTCGTTTTCAATAAAGAAAAAATTCAAAAGGATTTTGTCATGTTTTCAATCGGTTCCAGTTAAGAAAATGTTCTAAATTGATCTCAAAATTACAGAAATTGTCATTGTATCTGTCCAAAATTACCTTTTTCAATTTAATCAATTTAGTTATAAGGCAATGGCAATTTGAGTAATATTGAAATCAATTTTGGACATTCTCCTAAACGTACTTCTCTATTAATATTATAGAGATATACAACCGTTTGGTTCGACTACACTTCGCAACCCAATCAGATTAGGGTTTGTTCTCCATTTAATTAAACCGCAACTGACCCATTTGCTTTTATTGCCCGATTACTTTATGTTTTTTGTATTTCTTTTTGTAAATTTTTTTGAGTCATTTCACCCGCAAGGATTGTAGAGTTTATTTATTTCAAATTTTTATTTGTTAACTCACAATGTTGTTTGTAACACCCGTGAACCAAAAAGTGGAATTTTGGTGGGTGTGTCGATCGACACAGAGGTGTATGTCGATCGACACGGGTTGAAATTAGACCAACAGGTTTGATTTAATTGGCCGGTTTGATGGGCCGGTTTAGGGAAAACCCTAGGGTTCGATATAAAAGGCAGAATCAGAAGTTCTGGCCGTTTTTGGTTCTTAAGAATCAGATTTTTCAGAGAGATTTGGGAGAAGTTCTGAAATCAGAGAATTTAGGGTTTTTGAGAGATTCCTAGAGAAGGATTGGATCGTTGGAGGCCTGTTCTTGGGATTTGAGGAACGTGTGAGGATCTTGGGTGAGATTTTCGGATCAGAGAAGGAAATCAGGGGCTGTTCGTGATCGTTCTTCGCGTTCTTCATCGTGTTCTTCGCGTTCTTTATCCTTTTCAATCCTAATCAAGGTGAGTGCGTGACCATAGGCTCGTATAAGTATAGGGGGCCAATGGAATACGATTGCTTGGTGGTTTCGTGTGTTTGTGTGTGGATTTGTGCAGGAGACTCGACAGATCGCATCAGATTCGAGTCGTGTGAGGATTGACTCGATTCTGGGTTTTGCGACGTCGTGTCGATCGACACCGAGGTGGTGTGTCGATCGACACGGGGCCTGTGTTCTTCGACACCTAGTGGTTGTGTCGATCGACACAGTGGATCATGTCGATTGACACGGGGTCACTGATCATCGACACCTAGTGGTTGTGTCGATCGACACAGTGAGTCCTGTCGATAGACACGGTGTATTCTGGACTGGTTTTGTTGCTTGGTCGTGTATGCTTGTTCTGTGATCATCCTGGTATTGTGTTGGTTGTTTATACTTGTATTTAAATAGCCTGTAGACGGGATGACCGCGTCGCTGAGTATTTGTGATAATACTCACGCAACTCTTTTTGCCATGTGGTGTAGGTAAAGAGAAATTGTGATCGTGGAATCGTGGCGAGGAAGAAGAGATGATTTAGGGTCTCACTTGGATTGTTATTCTATGGAATTGTTAGGTTGTTAGTCATTAGATATTGTTTATTGATATTGGTTGATTGGTTGAACTGGTTTGCTATTTAATAAAGTATGGAGTTGTTAAACTGGAAATGTTGTTGATGTTTATTGTTCCGCGTTGCTTGGTTGTTGACCCATTGAGGATTATTATCTGTGATGATAATAATCTGTAGGGAAATTTTTTTAATTTTTGGGTCGGGTCGTTTCAGTTTGATATCAGAGCCCTAGCGGTTCTAGGGTGGGTTCAATTGATTGATTAGGAAGTTAATTGATTGATTGTTGTGTGGGTATGGAGTCTTAGATCATCATCTCTTCCGAGCCTTCAATGAGATTCCACGGTAAGTGTTGTATGATTTCTGTTTTGTTCTAGTACTTAGTAATCTGCTGTGAGTGCAGAATTATGGCTAGAGGTGCTAGAGGCAGAGGTCGTGGGGGCCGTGGAGGTCGTGCTGGTCGTGGGCGCGGGCGAGGGCTCGAGAGTGAGTCGGTAGCCACGAGTGTGGCCTAGGAGACCACGCAGGAGCAGGTGGCAGACTCTCAGGCGTTTCAGGAGGGGTTCGTGGGTCCGGCTTCTACGAGTGTCAGTGTGAGGGCTGATGGGGCTAATGTGGGTCCCGGTGTAGTTGCTGGTGCGGCAGGCCCAGGTGGGGGTGCTCCCGCAGGTGTGGCTCAGGACCGAGACGATCGCCTGGCGGTTTTGCTGCAGTTGATCCTAGAGCGGTTACCAGGTGGGGTACCGGCTCCGAGTCAGGCTCCAGGAGTACAGCTAGTGGAGGCTGGTGTTCAGCCAGTAGTGGCGGGTGTTCAGCCAGGGGTGGCTGAGGTGCAGCCGGTTGTGGCGGTTGCGAAGGAGCTCCCATCCTACCTTAGGATGATGGAGCAGATGCAGCAGATTGGCACCGGTTTTTCTCTGGTGGTGCCAAGCCAGAGGAGGCCGATGAGTGGCGGCGGAGATTGGAGCATAACTTTCGCTCGATCAGGTGTCCAGAGGGATACAGAGTAGACCTAGCAGTGCACTATTTGGATGGTGATGCGCATCTCTAGTGGAGAGGCGTTGAGACTAGGCGGGTGCAGGCCGAGATGGTCTGGGAGGATTTCTTGGCTGAGTTTAATGCCAAGTATTTCCCGCAGGAGGCGGTGGACAGGATGGAGTCGAGGTTCCCAAAACTGACTCAGGGGGATCAGACCGTGAGGGAGTTCGATTTGGAGTTCAGTAAACTCTTGGTACATGCTGGTAGAGGCATGGAGGGCGAACAGGCCCAGGTGAGGAGGTTCCTCGGGGGACTTCGAGCTGAGCTAAGGACTCGCTGCAGGGTGAGTAAGTTCGCCACGAGGGCGGAGCTGGTTAAGACTACGGCTGCGATTGAGGAGGACCTCAGGGAGCAGGTTGTGGTGGTTAGTCAACCGGTGCAGCAGCAGCAGTAACCGAGGAGATCTCAGCAGCAGACGGGATCGAGCAGGGGCGGCAAGCCTGCGCAGGGTCAGAAGAGGAAGTGGGAGAGCACTTCTGGGGCCAGTCAGAAAGGACAGAGTGGTCCGGGATGCTTTGGGTGTGGAAGCATGGATCACAAGGTGGCCAGTTGCCCAAAGAGGACTGAGGTTCGGGGTGCCTAGGTGTGCTACCACTGCAGGGAGCCAGGGCATATTAAGCCCAAGTGTCCGAAGCTGCAGCAGATGGCGGTGGCAGCAGTGCAGCCGTTGGCGGTCCAGCCGTTGGCCCAGATCGCAGCGACGCCGCGAGTATTTACTTCGGCTGAGGCGCCAGACCGATCACAGGTATTGTTCCAACTTGACTTTTTCTTTTAAATTCTTGTGGATTGAATTTTAGTCGGTTTAAAATTGTGAGTCTGCGTTAGAGTGTCGGGTCTTAAGCACATGGGATTTGTGCAGGGACCTTAGTTGTGGGTGGGTGTGAGTCCCACATGTTATTTGATTCGGGAGCTACGAATAGCTTCATCACTCCGGAGTGTGCGGAGGGCAGCGGGATCCGGAGCGATTCTGGGGAGCAGCCGGGAGTAGTTAACGTTGTTGGTGGGAGAACGTTAGCTACTTTTGAGCGGGCTCGTGGTGTGGATGTTCTGGTGGCGGGAGAGTTGATGCCAGCAGATCTGGTCATTAGTCCGGTGGAGTTGTACGATGTCATCCTGGGTATGGATTGGTTGGATCGGTACAAGGTCCATTTAGATTGTCATCGAGGACGTGTAGTGTTTGAGTGAGAGGCTGGGAGGTTGGTGTTTCAGGGGGTGAGACCGACTTCCGGAAGTCTTATGATTTCAGCAATACAGGCCGAGCAGTTGATTGGGAAAGGCTGTGAGGCGTATCTGGCGACGATAGTGATGCCAGAGGCTGTTGGAGAGGTTGCAGTTGGGGATATCCAGGTCGTTCGGGATTTTCAGGATGTGTTCCACTCGTTGTTGGGTTTGCCACCGTCGCGGTCGGATCCATTTACGATTGAGTTGGAACCCGGAACAGCTCCGATATCTAAGGCACCTTACCGTATGGCTCCAGCAGAGATGGCAGAGCTGAAGAAGCAGCTGGATGATCTGTTGGGGAAGGGTTTCATCCGGCCTAGTGTTTCACCGTGGGGAGCATCGGTGTTGTTTGTGAAGAAGAAGGATGGGATTTTCCGGTTGTGTATCGACTATCGGGGGCTTAACCGAGTCACTGTGAAGAACAGGTATCCTCTGCCGCGCATTGATGAGTTGTTGGATCAGTTGCGAGGGGCTACTTGGTTCTCCAAGATAGACTTGGCGTCGGGTTACCATCAGATTCCGATCGATGAGGCGGACGTCAGGAAGACGGCCTTTCGGACGAGGTACGGGCATTATGAGTTTGTGGTGATGCCGTTTGGTTTGACGAATGCACCAGCAGCGTTCATGCGGTTGATGAACGGGGTATTCCAGGAGTATCTAGATGTGTTCGTGATCATCTTCATTGATGATATTCTGGTATATTCGAGGAGTCCAGATGAGCACGAGGTGCATCTAAGGTTGGTTCTGGAGAAGCTGCGGGAGCAGAAGCTGTACGCGAAGCTGAGTAAGTGCAGTTTCTGGCAGCGAAAGATGAGCTTTCTTGGCCACGTTGTGTCTGCAGAGGGAGTGTCTGTGGATCCGGCTAAGATAGAGGCTATCGGAGGTTGGCCTAGACCGAGGAACGCCACCAAGATCAGGAGTTTTCTTGGGTTGGGAGGTTATTACCGGAGGTTCGTCAAGGGATTCGCGAGTATGGCGCAGTCGATGACGAAGCTAACAGGGAAGGATATCCCTTTTGTTTGGTCTTCAGCTCATGAGGAGAGTTTCGGGAAGCTGAAGGAGATGCTGACCAGTACACCTGTTTTGGCGTTACCCGAGCCGGGTGAGCCTTATGTGGTGTATACAGACGCTTTGGGAGTTGGTCTGGGTTGTGTGCTGATGCAGCAGGGGAAGGTTATTGCGTATGCTTCGAGGCAGTTGAGAAAGCACGAGTGCAATTACCCTACCCATGACTTGGAGTTGGCTGCAGTTATCTTTGCACTTAAGATCTGGAGGTCTTATCTGTATGGCGGGAAGGTGCAGATATTCACAGACCACAAGAGTCTGAAGTATTTCTTCACTTAGCCGGAGCTGAACCAGAGACAGAGGCGCTGGATGGAGTTAGTTGCAGACTATGACCTGAAGATTGGGTACCATCTGGGTAAGGCTAATCTGGTTGCATATGCGTTGAGTCGGAAGAGGGCAGCTTCAGATCAGGAGCGAGATATGGAGGCTCTGGTGAGCGAGATCAGCACGTTGAGGTTGTGTGTGATCTCACAGGAGCCGTTGGGGTTGGAGGTAGCTAACTAGGCAGATCTGTTGAGCAGGATTCGGGTTGCACAGGAGAAGGATCAGGGTTTGATTGACGCTTCTCAGGCGGCCGGTTCAGAGTATGTAGTCTTAGCGAGTGGGATGATACTGGTGAACGGGTGGGTTTGTGTACCCAAAGATGAGGATCTGAGACAAGAGATCCTAAGGGAGGCTCATTCGAGTATGTTATCGATTCATCCGGGAGCGACCAAGATGTATCGGGACTTAAAATGGTATTACCACTGGGTCGGGATGAAGAGGGATGTAGCTAGATGGGTTGCAGCGTGCAACGTATGTCAGCTGGTGAAGGCTGAGCATCAGGTCTCGAGCGGGTTATTGCAGAGTTTACCTATTCCGGAGTGGAAGTGGGATATGATCACGATGGATTTCGTGACAAGAGTGCCAGTGTCGCAGACATATGATGCGATATGGGTTATTGTGGATCGTCTAACCAAGTCAGCACATTTTCTGGCCATCAAGAAGACCTACGGAGCGGTGGTGTTGGCTAGGAAGTATGTGCGTGAGATAGTGAGGCTGCACGGGGTGCCAGCAAGTATTGTGTTAGACAGGGATCCGAGGTTTACTTCAGAGTTCTGGAGAGCTTTTCAATCTGAGATGGGCACTAAGGTGCATATGAGTACTGCGTATCATCCTCAGACGGATGGGCAGCCTGAGAGGACGATTCAGACATTGGAGGATTTGCTGAGGATGTGTGTACTGGATTATAGTGGTCATTGGGCGGATCATCTGAACCTGGTAGAGTTTGCGTACAACAACAGCTAGCAGGCGAGTATTGGGATGGCTCCATATGAGGCTCTGTATGGGTGGCCGTGTAGGACACCATTATGCTGGACTCAAGTGGGGAGAGGAGCATGCTTGGTGCAGACTTTGTTCAGGAGACGACGGAGAAGATCCGTGTCTTGAGGCTGAACATGAGAGAGGCTCAGGATCGGCAGAAGAATTACGCCGATAGGAGGCGGAAGGAGCTGGAGTTTGAGCTGGGAGATATGGTGTATCTTAAGGCAGCTATGTTGAGGGGTCCTAACAGATCCATTTTAGAGAATAAGCTGAGTCCGAGGTTTATGGGTCCGTTCAGAGTGGTGGAGCGGGTCGGACCGGTAGCTTATAGATTGGAGTTACCTCAGAGTATGAAGGCTTTTCACAAGGTCTTCTATGTTTCGATGCAATGGAAGTGTCTGCAAGAGTCTGAGGAGGTGTTGGCGAGGATTCCGGAGGATCTTCAGTCCAACATGACGTTGGCGGCGAGGCCTGTGAGGATTCTCGAGAGGAGGATCAAGGTGCTGCGCCGGAAGAGTATACCGTTGGTGAGAGTCGTGTGGGTCTGTGACGGTATTGAGGAGGAGACTTGGAAACCAGAGGCGTTGATGAAGACGAAGTTCTCGAAGTGGTTCGAGAAGTAAGCGGTGGCTTGAGCTCTTTTTCTGGTTTTCAGAGTCTGTATTAGCATGTTGCTATGTTGTGATATTGTATTTGTTGTGTTGTAACGAGTATACATTTTGGAGATTTAATAAGATGAGTTGCCTTATTAAATGTACGTTAAGACGTGTATTTTATGAGATTGACGGGTGCGTCATGTATTGGTATGACTGGTGATGTCATGGATTTGTGATGACTGGTAAGTCATGTGGAGGTCTAGCGATAGAGTTCTATGTGAGTTAGAGCTTGTCTATCGGCTAGGGAGACTAGAAATGGAAGTTCTATGTGAGTTAGGGCTGTCCATGTTCTAGTAGGATTATCTGGGGATAAGGTTCTATGTGAGTTAGGACTTGTGATTCCCTAGATGGCGCTGGGAAATAGGGGTTTTATGTGAGTTAGAACCTGCCTATTTCCTAGGGGGAGTCTGGAATAGAAGTCTTATGTGAGTTAGGACTGTCTTTCCAGGGACTCTCTGAAACACCCTGGTGATTGGATTTTTCGGATTACCATGAGAGGTGATTTCAGTCGACAGGTGCCTAAGATGCATGTTACAGAGTGATTGCCCCAGGGGATCGTGGGTCTCCTGGGTATACTTGAGTGGACAGTGATGTTCTCTCCGGGGGAAAGTGGTTCCCTTGCATATACTTTGAGGGGCCGAAGCTTCTCCAGGGGATGTGTGATTCCTCTGCAGCCGATAGCTTGATGGACTGTGTGTCCTGAGAGTGGGAGAGGCTGGAGCATACCGAGAGCTGGATGGACGGCGGTCCTGAAGGTGGGGTGGTATGATATACATCGAGAGCTCAAAGGGTGACGATCTTGAGTGCGGGGTGTTGTATATAGATATGAGTACGAGCAATGGTATCTGTAATGTGGTTGTAAGCATGAGACTGGATGAACTTCGGGGATCGGGAGTGGATCTCAGGTGGTGCTGACCGGGTGGGGTCAGGATTGCAGCCGTGGTAAGATGGTGCAATGGGGCTAGTATGAGCCTGGTAGAGCTCGAGGATCAGGTGTGATCTCGAGTGGTGTTGACCGAGGGTCAAGAGAGTGGATTGGATGTTGAATCTAAGGTTTTGCTAACGTTTGGAACCAGGTTCGGACAACCCTGGTAATATATGTAGCGCCGTTGGTCGTACATGTTCTTGTTTGATTGTTGTGCGATCATTTGGTCCAATTCGGGGTCAACGGTTGGTCGTGCATGTTCTTGTTTGATTGTTGGGCGGTCAATCGGGCAGCCCTGATCGGGACCAGGGGACGTTGCATCGTGGATATTCCGGGGAAATCTGGTCGGGTTTTAGACGGAAGTGCGAACTTTAGTGAGACGGGGTTATGTGGTTCGAGTGTGATCTCGAAAGGTCAGCCGGGTTCGGGTCCGGTGTTTGTGACCATAGTGCGACGGTGTCGCAGGATTCGAGGTCAAATCCGTGTTAGTGGAGGAGAATTGTAACACCCGTGAACCAAAAAGTGTAATTTTGGTGGGTGTGTCGATCGGCACAGAGGTGTATGTCGATCGACACGGGTTGAAATTAGACCGACAGGTTCGATTTAATTGGCCCGGTTTGATGGGCCGGTTTAGGGAAAACCCTAGGGTTCGATATAAAAGGCAGAATCAGAAGTTCTGGTCGTTTTTGGTTCTTGAGAATCAGATTTTTCAGAGAGATTTGGGAGAAGTTCTGAAATCAGAGAATTTGGTGTTTTTGAGAGATTCCTGGAGAAGGATTGGATCGTTGGAGGCCTGTTCTTGGGATTTGAGGAACGTGTGAGGATCTTGGGTGAGATTTTCGGATTAGAGAAGGAAATCAGGGGCTGTTCGTGATCGTTTTTCGCGTTCTTCATCGTGTTCTTCGCGTTCTTTATCCTTTTCAATCCTAATCAAGGTAAGTGTGTGACCGTAGGCTCGTATAAGTATAGGGGGCCAATGGAATACGATTCCTTGGTAGTTTCGTGTGTTTGTGTGTGGATTTGTGCAGGATACTCGACAGATCGCATCAGATTCGAGTCGTGTGAGGATTGACTCGATTCTGGGTTCTGCGACGTCGTGTCGATCGACACCGAGGTGGTGTGTCGATCGACACGGGGCCTGTGTTCTTCAACACCTAGTGGTTGTGTCGATCGATACAGTGGATCCTGTCGATCGACACAGTGAGTCCTGTCGATCGACACGGTGTATTCTGGACTGGTTTTGTTGCTTGGTCGTGTATGCTTGTTCTGTGATCATCCTGGTATTGTGTTGGTTGTTTATACTTGTATTTAAATAGCCTGTAGACGGGATGACCGCGTCGCTGAGTATTTGTGATAATACTCACGCAACTCTTTTTGCCATGTGTTGCAGGTAAAGAGAAATTGTGATCGTGGAATCGTGGCGAGGAAGAAGAGATGATTTAGGGTCTCACTTGGATTGTTATTCTATGGAATTGTTAGGTTGTTAGTCATTAGATATTGTTTATTGATATTGGTTGATTGGTTGAACTGGTTTGCTATTTAATAAAGTATGGAGTTGTTAAACTTGAAATGTTGTTGATGTTTATTGTTCCGCCTTGCTTGGTTGTTGACCCATTGAGGATTATTATCTGTGATGATAATAATCTGTAGGGAAATTTTTTTAATTTTTGGGTCGGGTGGTTTCATTGTTGATAAAATTTGTTGTCTTTTAATTAAAATCATTATAATCTAAACCCAACTATATATATATATATATATATATATATATATATATATATATATATATATGTAAATGAATATATTAAATAAATTAAATTTTTACCATACCTAAAATAACCTCATGACTTTTTATTTATATGTAACTTTAATTTCACTTCTTCAATAATTTTAATATGATTAATTACGAAAACTAAAATAATATTTAATATAGATATTAAAAATTAATGCACTTGTTAATGCCAAATGTTATATGATATTTGTTAGTTACATTTTTATTTTGTTTGTTAGTGTATCTTTTCCAAAAATAATAATTAAATCTTAATAAAAATAATAAAACAACCCACAAATCGTAGAACATAACATAAAATAAAAATAAATTATATTTATTACATATCTTATACAATTGTCTTTTAGATATAATATATACAAAATTCATTAACTATATCAGTTTATTATTTGTCAAAATTTAATAAATATAATAACAACATTATATTTTCTGAATATACCTTGCTCAAAATATTTTATTTTAAAAATTTGTTGATTTTGATAGATAATATATATATTTTATATATAATTAGCGTGTCATAATTGTTATCTATATTTTGTGCGTAATAGTTGTTAGCTATAATTGGCGCGTAAAATTTAAAAATCCGTTATTTATTGATATTTGTACATATTTCTTAAATACAACTAAATAGGCACAATTATGTAAAAGTAGTAAGATACATAAAATTGGGGTGAGATAATTTACTGAATAAGAGCAATATTTAAGAGAAAAAGTGAACTATGAGAACAATCTTTCACTGGTGATAAAAAAGTGTTAAAAGTTTCTTTTGGTTTTAAAAAAATCTTGGGTAGCTAACGTCAACAAACCACCATGCCTATATAAATAACACCCTTGAGTTGTGGATTTCATACAATAATTTTTGCAACTCTAATAAACTTAGAGTGATTTCTTTTTTACACAGAGAGCTTGAGAATTTTTTCATAAGAAATAATATGTTTAAGGGGTTAGGGGATAACGTTAACAAAGGCAAAGGAATCGCTTTCGATCTCAACCTGAAACCCGAACCTGAACCCGAACTCGATGATATTGAGGACTGCTCTATTTGTGTCGAGCCTCTTAGCAATAATAACAATGATCGAACTGGTGTGAAGCTCTGCTGTCAGCACAAGTTTCACCTCGGTAATTTTTGTTTTTGTATAATATGAGCAAACACCAAATATTTTTTGTTTCCTTTGGAATGAAACATTTTTGATTCGTTGGTAGATCCTTATATAATTTCACAAATCTTGTATATATTATGTGTTTTATAGTTTTTTGTTGTGAAATATATGATTTAGTTCGTGCTTTGAGAGAATTGTTGTTATGAGATATTGAATTATGATTTATTATCTCTCTCCCTAAGTCTCCACCTTGTTTGTTTAATGCATCCATCAATTCAAACCTTTATTCAGAAATGAATAACATTATCTATGTTTTTTTGTCTATATTAAAGTTTAGTTTTTCTTATGTACTATGTTGTGATATCTAATAAAAAAAGAATTTTGTGGACATGTTTCTACAGATTGTATTGGTTCCGCTTTTAATGTGAAATACAAGATGGAGTGTCCAAATTATAGGAATGTTGAACAAGGTTAATGGTTGTATGCAAGTGGCCCTCCAAATCAAGATATCATTCTTGACGACCATATGATTGCCGAAGAGTATGATTAAGAATAGGAGCTGTAACGCCCGTGAACCAAAAAGTGGATTTTGGTTGGGTGTCAATCGACACAGGGTGTGTGTGTCGATCGACACGAGTGTTCTGGACTTATGAGAAGTCAGATTTTGGGCGTTATGTCGATCGACACGAGTAGAGTGTGTCGATCGACACAGGGTTAACCGACAGGTTCGGTTTTTGATCACGCGGTTTGGCGATCGGTTTAGGGAAACCTAGGGTTCGATATTTAAGGGAAACAGACGCGTTGGGCCGCGTTTTTCAGAAGAAAGCAGACAGAATTGGGAGAGAATCAGAAATCAGAGAGTTTGAGAGAGTTCAGGTGTTTTTTGAGAAGAATTGATCGATTGAGGCTCGTTCGTGAGGCTTGTGAGCAAGGAGGATTGTTGCTGTGGCTGATTTCGGGTCTGTTAGGACGAAATCAGAGGCTGCTCGTGTGTTCTTCGTGTTCATCCTCTTTTCAATCCTTTTTCGAGGTGAGTGCGTGATCGTAGGTTTATCTGGATAAAAGATTAGATGGAATATGATTGATTGTGGTTGTTTGGATTGGATTTCGTGTGTTTTGTGGATGAAATCGTGTAGGAGATCGATGGATCGCATTCGGGTTTGAGCCATGAGAGGATAGGCTCATTCCCTATGCCTGCAATGTCGTATCGATCGACACACTTGCTGTGTGTCGATCGACACAAGTGCATCGTGTCGATCGACACAAGTGCAGTATGTCGATCGACACCTAGTGGTTGTGTCGATCGATACAGTGCTCCTGAACTGGTTCATTGTTTGATTGTTCGTGTATGCTTGTTGTATGCTCATCCTGGTATTGTATCTCTTTCTTATGCCTGTGTGTATAACCTGTAGACAGGATGACCGCATCGCTGAGTATTTGTGATAATACTCACGCAACTCTTTTTGCCATGTGTTGCAGGTAAAGAGAAAATGTGATCGTGGAATCATGGCCGGAAAGAGGAGATGATCTAGTGTCTCGTATTTTATGGCTCTTGAGTTAGAATTGCTAGGTTGCTAGTGAATTCTGGAATTGATACTTGGTTTATTGTTGGTTTATTGTTCGGTTATTTGTATTAGAATTGAATTGATTATTGGTTGAACGGTTTAGTGGATTAATAAAGTATGAGATTTATTGATTGGATTGTTATTTGATTATTCTCGTTGTTTCCTGCTATGTCCCATATTTTACCACTTTTACCATCTATTTTACTATATTTTCTATGCACTTTAATAAGTTTTTCAGCCAAAAGAGGTAGTTTTCCTCGTATTTGTAGTTTTAGAGTCTTAATAGGGAAATCAAGTAAAACAGAGCAAAAAAGACCAAAATAGGTGTAAACTAAGTCACAGAAACTTTCATAAGCCAAAGACACTATCAAGAACCAAGAATTCACAAGATACAACATTCTACCAAATTGGACAGAACATATACGCCAGAAGTTCAGCAGTGAACGGAGGATCAAATCGATTTTGAATTTGATGAAACTTGGTATGAAGAAAAAAGTTTGAGTAAGCTTTACAATGAAGTTTGAATCATCTCAATTGGAGCTGTGAGTAGGAAGATACACCCGAATGACTAAGCACATGTCGAACTGCCTTGAAGCTGAACCAAGTCCAATTTCGGACCAAATAACGGCCTGCACCGTGGACCGATATTCCAGCCAATTTTCAGCACATGAGAGAGGTCATTTAACTCCCAGTGTCGGTCACGAATTTGGGCCGAAACCCCAACCAATATTGGAGTAATTTCGACGTAAAAAGTCTGTTTTGTCCTAAACTAAACCCTAGGAAGACCCTAAGCCTATATATACTTGTTTTAGCCTCTTTAGGAGAATAAACATCAATAAGCAGCCAAGAGGGCACGACAAGGGAGCCCTAGGCAGCCGTCTATCTCTTCTCTAAACACTAAATACGCTTTCATCTTTGTTCTTCATTTGATTTGGATTCTAGGAGGAAATCTCCCTTTGGACTTTGATATAGAGAAGATTTCTTATCTCTTACTCTTTAAATTCAGTTTATCTATGATGATTCATGCCTATCCTTGTTGCTTTGTTGTTACTTCAATCATGTCCGAGTAATTCACTTGTTAGGTTTTAGGTTTTCAATGAGTTTCATAATTCGATAATTGATTGATGATTGTTTAGGGAATACATTAGAGTCTTCATCTTTACTTGTACTTAATGCATGATTGCTTTACCGATCATCTAGTGATCTGATCATAGGTTTATATACTCTCCAAAAGCTTGTTATATTGCCTGAACTAGTATTTGATGAGCCAAACGCCTTAACAATTCGAAAGGTTAGTTAAGGAGTGCGGTGAACTTCATCAAACTTGAACTTTAATGCATGTTTTCACCTTGTAATAACCTGCGACAGTTGAGTCTATTAGGGTGCTAAAACGTAGATGGTTAGTTACGTCACGTCACGATAGTGGGATGACCTTATATCAGTGCTTTGTGTTCTAGACAGTTCATAATTCTTAAGTCTCTAAAATAAATCAATCTTTATTGTTGCATGATTCTCTGCAAAATACCTAAGTCCTAACGCTTTTCTCTTATTGATTTATCCTTGCTTTTACTTTCTTTGCTTTACAATTGTTATTCATAAAACCACAAAAACCCTAAAACATATTTTCTTCTTAGCTTGATTTCAATCTTATAAATTCATAGCATAACTATCTGGTCTCTGTGGATCGATCCCTAAGTACTACTGCGATCTCTTAATTTGAGAAGTAGCTCACTTCCGCATTGCTTGTGCTGGCCATTGAGGATTGTTATCTGTGATGATAGTAATCCGAAGGGAAAAAATTTAAAATTTTGGGTCGGGTCGTTTCATTTTGGTATCAAAGCCCTTATGGTTCTAGGGCTGGTGCAATTGATTGGTTATGTGTTTTAGTCAATTGATTGTTGTGTGGGTCGGAATCCTAGATCTTCTATTCTGAGCCTTCAATGAGATTCTACGGTATGTGTTTATGACTTTCTGTTTTTCTAGTACTTAGTAGTCTGATGGTTAGTGCAGGGTAATGGCTAGAGTGGCTAGAGGCAGGGATCATGGGGGCCGTGGAGGCCGAGGTGGTCGTGGTGGGCACGGGCGAGGACTGCAAAGTGAGTCTGATGCCGCTAGTGTGGCCCAGGAGACCACGTAGGAGCAGATGGCGGACTCGTAGGCGTTTCAGGAGGGTCTGTGGATGAGACTGCTACAAGTACCAGTGTGAGGGCTGGGGTGCAGCAGGCCCAGGTGGGGGTGCTGCCGCAGGTGTGGCCCAGGACTGAGATGATCGCTTGGCGGGTTTGCTGTAGTTGATTCTGGAGCGGTTACCAGGTGGGGTACTGGATCCGGGTCAAGCTCTGGGAGGTCAGCCAGGTGTGGCTGGTGTGCAACCAGTAGTAGCTGGTGGTCAGCCGGGAGTGGCTGGGTTCAGCCGAGAGTGGCTGGTGTGCAGCCGGGTGTGGCGGTTGCAGAGGAGCTTCCATCCTACCTGAGGATGATAGAGCAGATGTAGAGGATTGGCACTGGGTTTTTCTCGGGTGGTACCAAGCCTGAGGAGGCCGATGAGTGGCGGCGGAGGTTGGAGCGTAATTTTCGCTCTATCAGGTGTCCAGACGGATACAGGGTTGATCTGGCGGTTCACAATCTGGATGGTGACGCGCATCTCTGGTGGAGAGGTGTTGAGACCAGGAGGGTACAGGTCGAGATGGTATGGGAGGATTTCTTGGGTGAGTTCAAGGCCAAGTATTTTTCGCAGGAGGCGGTGGATTGGTTGTAGTCGAGGTTTCTGAACTTGGCTCAGGGAGATCAAACCGTGAGGGAGTTCGACCTGGAGTTCAGTCGACTTCTGGTACATACTGGTAGGGGCATGGAGAGCGAGCAGGCCCAGGTGAAGAGGTTCTTAAGGAGACTTCGAGCTGATTTGAGGACTCACTGCAGGGCGAGTAGGTTCGCCACGAGGGCGGAGTTGGTTGAAACGGCTGCTGCGATTGAGGAGGACCTCAGGGAGCAGGCTGTGGTGATTAGTCCACCGGTGCAGCAGCAGAGGAGGTCACAGCAGCAGACGGGTTCGAGCAGGGCGGCAAGCCTGCTCAGGAGCGGAAGAGGAAGTGGGAGAGCACTTCTGGGCCGAGTCAGAAAAGGCAGGGTGGTCCAGGATGCTTCGGCTGCGGAAGCTTGGATCACAAGGTGGCCAGTTGTCCTAAGAATAGTGAGGCTTGGGGCGCTCAGGTGTGTTACCACTTCAGGGAGCCAGGGCACATTAATCCCAAGTGTCCGAAGCTGCAGCAGATGGCGGTGGCGGCAGTGCAGCCGTTGGCGGTGCAGCCTTTGGCTCAGATTGCAGCGGCGCCATGGGTTTTCACTTCTGCAGAAGTGGGCGGTTCTAGCGCCAAACCGATCACAGGTAAATTTCAGACTTGTTCTTTTAAATTCTTGTGGTGATTGAATTTAGTCTATTTGAAAATTGTGTGTCTATGCTAGAGTGTCGGGTCCTAAAGCACATGGGATTTGTGTAGGGATCTTAGTTGTGGGCGGTTGCGAGTCCCATGTGTTGTTTGATTCGGGAGCTATGAATAGCCTTATTACTCTGGAGTGTGCGAAGGGTAGCGGTATCCGGAGCGATTCTCGTGAGCAGCCGAGAGTAGTTAAGGTTGCTGGTGGCAGGATGTTAGCTAATTTCGGGCGGGCTCGTGGTGTAAATGTTCAGGTGGCGGGAGAATTGATGCCAGCAGATCTGGTCTTTAGTCCGGTGGAGCTGTACGATGTCATCCTGGGTATGGATTTTGGACTTGATCTTTTTAAATTCTTGTGGTATTTGAATTTAGTCTGTTGGAATTGTGAGTTTATGCTAGAGTGTCGGGTCACAAAGCACATGGGATTGTGCAGAGACCTTAGTTGTGGGCGGTTGTGAGTCCCACATGTTGTTTGATTCGGAAGCTACGAATAGCTTCATTACTCTAGAGAGTGCGGAGTGTAGCGGTATCTGGAGCGATTCCGATGAGCAGCCGGGAGTAGTTAAGGTTGCTGGTGGTAGGACGTTAGCTACTTTTGGGTGGGCTCGTGGTGTGGATGTTCTGGTGGCGGGGGAGACGATGCCAGCAGATTTGATTATCAGTCCGGTGGAGTTGTACGATGTCATCCTAGGGATGGATAGGTTGGATCGGTACAGGGTCCATCTGGATTATTATCAAGGACGAGTAGTGTCCGAGAGAGAGGCGGGGAGGTTGGTGTATCAGGGTGTGAGACCAACTTCCAGAAGTCTCGTGATTTCAGCGATACAGGCCGAGCAGTTGATTGACAAGGGGTGTGAGGCGTATCTGGCGATGATAGTGATGCTAGAGACTATTGGAGAGGTTGCAGTGGGAGATATTCGAGTTATTCAGGATTTCCAGGACGTGTTTCAGTTATTGTTGGGATTGCCACCGTCGCAGTCGGATCCATTTACGATTGAGTTGGAATCGGGAATGATTCCTATATCCAAGGCACCTTACCGTATGGCTCCAGCAGAGATGGAAGAGCTGAAGAAGAAGCTGGATGATCTATTGGGGAAGGGATTCATCCGGTCTAGTGTTTCACCGTGGGGAGCGCCGGTGTTGTTCGTGAAGAAGAAGGATGGGAGTTTCCGGTTGTGCATCGATTATTGGGGACTTAACCGGGTCACTGTGAAGAACAGGTATCCTCTGCCATGGATTGATGAGTTGTTGGATCAGTTGCGAGGGGCTACTTGGTTCTCCAAGATTGACTTGGCTTCGGGTTATCATCAGATTCCGATTGATGATGCAGACGTTAGGAAGATGGTCTTTCGGACGAGGTACGGGCATTATGAGTTTGTGGTGATGTCGTTCGGGTTGACGAATGCGCCATCAGCGTTCATGCGGTTGATGAACGGGGTATTCCAGGAGTATCTGGATGTGTTTGTGATCATCTTTATAGATGATATCCTGGTGTATTCGAGGAGTCCTGAGGAGTACGAGGTACATTGGAGGGTTCTGGAGAAGCTGCGGGAGCAGAAGCTGTACGCAAAGTTGAGTAAGTGCAGTTTCTTGCAGCGTAAGATAAGCTTTCTTGGCCATATGGTGTCTGCAGAGGGAGTTTCTGTGGATCTGGCTAAGATAGAGGCTATCAGAGGTTGGCCTAGACCAAGGAGTGCCACTGAGATCAGGAGTTTTCTCGGATTGGCGGGTTATTATCGGAGGTTCGTCAATAAATTTGCGAGTACGGCGCAGTCGATGACGAAGCTGACAGGGAAGGATGTCTCTTTTTGTGGTCTTCAGCTTGCGAGGAGAGTTTTGGGAAGCTGAAGGAGATGCTGACGAGTACACCTGTGTTGGCTTTACCCGAGTCGGGTGAGCCTTACGTGGTATATACAGATGCTTTTAGGGTTGGTCTGGGATGTGTACTGATGCAGCAGGGAAAGGTTATTGTGTATGCTTCGAGGCACTTGAGGAAGCACGAGTGCAATTACCCTACCCATGACTTGGAGTTGGCTGTGGTAATTTTCGCCCTTAAGATTTGAAGGTCTTATTTGTACGACAAAAAGGTGCAGGTGTTCACAGACCACAAGAGTCTGAAGTGTTTCTTCACTCAGCCAGAGCTAAACCAGAGACTAAGGCGCTGGATGGAGTTAGTTGCAGACTATGACCTGGAGATTGGGTACCATACGGGTAAGGCTAATCTGGTTAAGGATGCATTGAGTCGGAAGAGGGTTGCTTCGGCTCAGGAGCGGGATATGGAGGCTCTGGTGAGTGAGATCAATACATTGAGGTTGTGTGTTATATCACCGGAGCCGTTGGGGTTAGAGGCAGCTAATCAGGCAGATTTGTTGAGCAGGATTCGGGTTGCTCAGGAGACGGACCAGGGTTTGATTGATGCTTCTAAGACGACAGGTTCAGAGTATGTGGTCTCGGCGAATGGGACGATACTGGTGAACGGGCGGGTTTGTGTACCCAAGTACGAGGATCTGAGGCAGGAGATCCAGAGGGTGGCTCATTCGAGCATGTTATCAATTCATCCGGGGGCGACAAAGATGTATCATTATCTGAAACGGTATTATCACTAGGTCAGGATGAAGAGGGATGTAGCTAACTGGGTTGCAGCGTGCAACGTGTGTCAGCTGGTGAAGGCTGAGCATCAAGTTCCGAGTGGTATGTTGCAGAGTTTGCCTATTCCGGAGTGGAAGTGGGATATGATTACCATGGATTTCGTGACGGAGTTGCCAGTGTCACAGACATACGATGCGATTTGGGTTATCATGGATCGTTTGACGAAGTCAGCACATTTTCTGGCAATCAAGAAGACCGACGGAGCGACGGTGTTGGCTAGGAAGTATGTGCGAGAGATAGTGAGGCTACATGGAGTGTCACGAGTATTGTGTCAAACAAGGATTCAAGGTTTACTTCAGAGTTCTGGAGGACATTTCAGGCTGAGATGGGCATTAAGGTGCATATGAGCACATCGTATCATCCTCAGACGGATAGGCAGTCTGAGAGGACGATTCAGACATTGGAGGATCTGTTGAGGATGTGTGTGCTGGATTATGGTGGTCATTGGGCGGATCATCTGAACCTGGTAGAGTTCGCGTACAACAACAGTTACCAGGCGAGTATTGGATGCCGTGTAGGACACCATTATGCTGGACTCAAGTGGGGGAGAAAAGCATATTTGGTGCAGATTTTGTTCCTGAGACGACGGAGAAGATCCGTATCTTGAGGCTGAACATGAGGGAGGCTCAGGATCGGCAGAAGAGTTATACCGATAAGAGACAGAAAGAGCTGGAGTTTGAGCAGCGATGTTGAGGGGTGCTAACAGATCCATTTCAGAGAATAAGCTGAGTCTGAGGTTTATGGGTCCGTTCAAGGTTGTGGAACGGGTCGGACAGGTGGCGTATCGATTGGAGTTACCTCAGAGTATGAAGGCTTTTCACAAAGTCTTCCATGTTTTGATGCTGCAGAAGTGTCTACATGAGTCTGAGGAGGTGTTGGCTAGGATTCCGGAGGATCTTCAGCCCAACATGACGTTGGCGGCGAGACCTGTGAGGATTCTCAAGAGGAGAGTCAAGGTGCTGCGTCGAAAGAGTAAACCATTGGTGAGAGTCGTGTGGGACTGTGACGGTATTGAGGAGGAGACTTGGGAACCAGAAGCGTTGATGAAGACGAATTTCTCGGAGTGGTTCGAGAGCAAGTAGTGGTTTGAGTGTCTTTCTGGTTTTCTGAGTTTGTTTTAGCATGTGGCTATGAGATGTATGTATTTTCGTTTTGATGTTGTTGTAACGATTATACATTTTTGAGATTTAATAAGATGGGTTCTCCTTATTAAATGTGTTATAAGACGTGTGTTCTTATGGTATGACTAGTGAAGTCATGGATGGTGATGACTGGTAGGTTATGTGGAGGCTAGCGATAGAGTTCTATGTGAGTTAGAGCTTGTCTATCGGCTAGGGAGGCTAGAAATGGAAGTTCTATGTGAGTTAGGGCTGTCCATGTTCTAGGAAGATTATCTGGGGGGGTGAGGTTCTATGTGAGTTAGGACTTGTTATTCCCTGGATGGCGCTGGGAAATAGGGGTTTTATGTGAGTTAGAGCCTGCCTATTTCCTAGGGGGAGTCTGGAATATAAGTCTTATGTGAGTTAGGACTGTCTTTTCCAGGGACTCTGTGGGAACACTCTGGTGATTGGGTTGTTCCAGATGACCACGAGAGGTGATTTTGGTCGACAGGTGCTTATGATGCACATTACAGCGTGATTGCCCGGGGGATAGTGGTTCTCTTGGATGTACTTGAGGGGACATTGAGGTTGTCTCTAGGGGAAAGTGGTTCCTTTGCATATACTTTGAGGGGCCGAAGCCTCTCCAGGGGATGTGTGATTCCTCTGCAGCCGATAGCTTGATGAACTGTGTGTCCTGAGAGTGGGAGGGGCTGGAGCATACTGAGAGCTTGATGGACGGCGGTCCTGAAGGTGGGGTGGTATGATATACATCGAGAGCTCAAAGGGTGACGATCCTGAGAGCAGGGTGGTGTATATAGATATGAGTATGAGCAATAGTGTTTGTAATGTGATTGAAAGTGTGAGACTGGATGAACTTCGGAGATCGGAAGTGGATCTCACGTGGTGCTGACCAGGTTAGGTTAGGATTGCAGCCGTGGTGAGACGGTGCAATGTGGCTAGTATGAGACTAGTGGAGCTCGGGGATCAGGTGTGATCACGAGTGGTATTGGTCGAGGGCCAGGAGTGTGTTTGTGGATGTCGAGTCTAGGATTTTACTTGTGTTTGGAACCTCTGTTCGGACAACCCTGGTAGCATATGTAGCGTCGTTGGTCATATGAGACTGGATGAACTTCAGAGATCGGGAGTGGATCTCACGTGGCGCTGACCGGGTTAGGTTAGGATTGCAGCCGTGGTGAGACGGTGCAATGTGGCTAGTATGAGACTAGTGGAGCTCGGGGATCAGGTGTGATCACGAGTGGTATTGGTCGAGGGCCAGGAGTGTGTTTGTGGACGTCGAGTCTAGGATTTTACTTGTGTTTGGAACCTCTGTTCGGACAACCCTGGTAGCATATGTAGCGTCGTTGGTCATGCATGTTCTTGTTTGATTGTTGTGCGATCATTTGGTCCAATTCTGGGTCAATGGTTGGTCGTGCATGTTCTTGTTTAATTGTTGTGCGATCAATCGGGCAGCCCTAATCTGGATCAGGGAGCGTTGCATCGTTGACGTTTCCGGGTGAATCTGGTCGAGTTTTAGACAGGAGTGTTAACCTTAGCGGGATGGGGTCACGTGATTCGAGGTCGAATCCGTGTTAGTGGAGGAGAATTATAACGCATGTGAACCAAAAAGTGGATTTTGGTTGGGTGTCGATCAACACAGGGTGTGTGTGTCGATCGACACGAAAGTGTTGGACTTGTGAGAAGTCGGGTTTTGGGCGTTATGTCAATCGATACGAGTGGAGTGTGTCGATCGACACGGGGTTAAATTGAACCGACATGTTCGGGTTTTGATCGTGCGATTTGGCGATCAGTTTAGGGAACCCTAGGGTTTGATATTTAAGGGAAACATACGCGTTGGGCCGCGTTTTTTAGAAGAAAACAGAGAGAATTGGGAGAGAATCAGAAATCAGAGAGTTTGAGAGAGTTCTGGTGTTTTTTAGAAGGATTTATCGATTGAGGCTCGTTCGTGAGGCTTGTGAGCAAGGAGGATTGTTGTTGTGGCTGATTTCGGGTCTGTGAGGATGAAATCAGAGGTTGTTCGTGTGTCCTTCATGTTCATCCTCTTTTCAATCCTTTTTCGAGGTGAGTGCATGACCGTAGGTTTATCTGGGTAAAGGATTAGATGGAATATGATTGATTGTGGTTGTTTGGATTGGATTTCGTGTGTTTTGTGGATGAAATCGTGCAATGAGAGGATAGGCTCGTTCCCTGTGTCTGCGATGTCGTGTCGATCGACAGAAGTGCACGTGTCGATCGACACAATGCAATATGTCGATCGACACCTAGTGGTTGTGTCGATCGACAAACTGCTCCTGAACTGGTTCATTGTTTGATTGTTCGTGTATGCTTGTTGTATGCTTATCCTGATATTGTATCTCTTGCTTATGCCTATGCGTATAACCTGTAGACGGGATGACCGCGTCGCTAAGTATTTGTGATAATACTCACGCAACTCTTTTTGCCATGTGTTGCAGGTAAAGAGAAAATGTGATCGTAGAATCATGGCCGGGAAGAGGAGATGATCTAGTGTCTCGTATTTCATGGCTCTTGAGTTAGAATTGATACGTTGTAAGTGAATTCTGAAATTGATACTTGGTTTATTGTTTGGTTATTTGTATTAGAATTGAATTGATTATTGGTTGAACGGTTTAGTGGATTAATAAAGTATGAGATTTATTGATTGGATTGTTATTTGATTATTCTCGTTGTTTCTGCGTTGCTTGTGTTGGTCCATTGAGGATTATCATCTGTGATGATAGTAATCCGAAGGGAAAAATTTAAAATTTTTGGGTCGGGTCGTTTTAGGAGCAAGATGAAATTGATCTCGGATCCTTCCCTAACATGCTTCCATCGATCATGCCCAGAAGTAGTTTACTTACACCACTCAATCGTTGTAACGACCGTGAACAGAAATTTAGGGATTTTGATCGTACGTCGATCGACACAAGGTGGAATTGAACAGGTTGTTTCAATTTTAGTTATCGATTTGCGGGTCGGTTAAGGGGAAACCCTAGGGCTTCCCTATAAAAGGGAGATTGGCTGCGTTTTGGTTGATTTCTAGAGTTCCAGAAAGTTCCAGTGAGTTTCCAGAGAGTTTTGAGAGAGGATTTAAGAGGAAAAGAGAATCATTATTGATTTCTTCCTGTTCTTGATCTTAAAGGATCGGATTGTGTGTTGGGAGACTCGGGATAGGTGATTTGGTGCTCATCCTTCACGAAGGAGGAGAGGATTTCGGATTGGAGATCTGATTTCGAGCGTTTTTCATAGTTTATTCCATTTTCTTTCTAGAACCAAGGTGAGTGCGTGACCATGACTTATCTGGGTAAAGGAATTGATAGGATGCGATTGATTGTGTTGTTTTGTATGGATTTCGTGCTTGTGTTGGTGGATTTGTGCAGGAGATCTATGTGACGCTTTCTGGAAATGATCCACGAGAGGATAGGTTCGATTCCTGGACACTGCGATGGTGCGTCGATCGACACACAAGCTGTGCATCGATTGACACACGAGCAGTGCATCGATCAACACAGGGGTTGTGTGTCGATCGACGCATGTGGTGTTGTGCTGTTTCTCGTTGTTTGTTTGTGTTGTGTATTGTTGTTTGCTCATCCTAGTATTGTATCATTTTCTTATGCATGTGTGTATAGCCAAGTAGATGTGATGGGTGTCTCATTGAGTATTTGTGATAATACTCACGCATCTCTTTTAACCATGTGATGCAGGTAGAGACAAAGTGTGATCGTGGAATCATGGCCGGGAAGAGGAAATGATCTAAAGTCACGATTGCCCTATTATTGGATTGTTATAATTGTTAGGTTGTTAGTAAATTTTGGATTGTTGCATGGGGATTGATATTGAGTTTCATGTGATTCTGGAATTGGTTTTTATTTGAATGAAGTTATTCGTTGATTTATGAATGATCGTTTGATTGGTTATGTTGATTCTGGTGGTTATGATTGATTTGGTTTGATTGAATGTTGAGGATTGGCATTTATGGGAATGTTAATCTGGGTCCAATGTTTTAAAAAAAAATGGGTCGAGTTGTTTCAGTTTGGTATCAGAGCCCTTATGGTTCTAGGGCAGGAGAACATTTGTAAGTTAGTCAATTGTTGTGTGAATTAAATTGATTATGAGTAGTTAATCAATTGTTGTGTGGGTTTGGAGTCCTAGATCATCTTCTCCGAGCCTTCAATGAGATTCCACGATATGTGTTTGTTTTTGTATTTCTGGTTTCTAGTATGCTTAGTGTTCTCCTGGGTAGTGCAGAGAGATGGCTAGAGGGACCAGAGGTAGAGGCCGTGGGGGCCGTGTTGGTCGTGGTGGTCGTGGAGGACGTGGGCGCAGTCGGGGACTTGGGAGTGTGTCCGCTGCCGCGAGTGTGGCGCAGAGTTCCGCGGAGGAGCAGTTGGCAGCTTCTCAGACGTTTCAGGAGGGGTACGTGGGTGTGGCCACTGCGAGTACCAGTGTGAGGACTGATGGGACTGATGGGCCCAGGATCGAGATGATTGTCTAGCGGGTCTGCTACAGTTGATCTTGGAGCAGTTACCCGGGTGTAGTGCCGGCTCAGGTTAAGACTCTGGTAGGGCTACCAATGACTGGTGTAGCCGGGTAGGGCTGGAGTGCAGCCGGGTAGGGCTGGAGTGCAGCCGAGTATGGGTGGTGTGCAGCCAGGTGTGGCAGCTACGGAGAAGCTCCCATCCTACCTTAGCATGATTGAGCAGTTGTAGAGGATTGGCACGGGATTCTTCTCGTGAGGTGCCAAGCCTGAGGAAGCCAATGAGTGGCGGCTGAGACTGGAGCGTAACTTTTGCTCTATCAGGTGTCCAGAGGGATACCGGATTGATCTGGCAGTTCATTACCTAGAGGGTGATGCGCATCTCTGGTGGAGAGGTGTTGTGGCCATGAAGGTGCAAGCGGAGATGGCTTGGGAGGACTTTTTGGCAGAGTTTAATGCCAAGTATTTCCCGTAGGAGACGGTGGTTCGGTTAGAGTTGAGGTTTTTGGAGTTGACTCAAAGTGACCGGTCAGTGAGGGAGTTTGACGCGGAGTTTAGTCGACTTCTGGTTCATGCGGGTAGAGGCATGGAGGGCCAGCAGGCTTAGGTTAAGAGATTCTTGAGAGGACTTGACCTGATTTGAGGACTCGCTGTAGAGTGAGTAGGTTCACCACGAGGGCGGAGTTGGTTGAGATTGCTGCGGTGATGAAGAAGGACCAAAGGGACCAGGTGGTGGTGGTTAGTCCACCTGTTCAGCAGAGGAGGTCCCAGCAGCAGGTGGGTCCGAGCAAGGACGGCAAGCCTGCGCAAAGACAGAAGAAAAAGTGGGAGAGCACTTCAGGGTCAAGTCATAGTGGTCAGGGTGGTCCGGGATGCTTCGGGTGTGGGAACTGTCTGAAGAGGAACGAAGCTCGGAATGCGCAGGTGTGTTTTCACTGTAGGGAGCCTGGACATATCAAGCCCAAGTGTCCTAGGCTGCAGCAGATGGCAGTGGTGGCAGTACAGCCAGTGGCTCAGATTGCAGCGGCACCGTGGGTGTTCACTTTGGTGGAGGCGGACGGTTCTATCGTCAGGCCGATCACAGGTAAATTTTAAAACTTGACTTGTTAAATTCTAATGTGTTGAATTTAGTCTGTTTCGAAATTTGTGAGTCTGTGCTAGAATGTTAGGATTCTTAGACACATGGAATTTGTGCTGGGACCCTAGTAGTGGGCGGTTGTGAGTTTTATGTACTGTTTGATTCTGGAGCTACGAATTGCTTTATTACTTCAGAGTGTGCGGAGGGCAGCGGTATCCGAAGAGATTCCGATGAGCAGCCGAGAGTAGTTAAGGTTACTGGTGGCAAGTCTTTAGCTACTCTAGGGCAGGCTCGAGGCGTGGATATTCAGGTGGCGAGCGAGTTTATGCCAACTAATCTGATTATTAGTCAAGTGGAGCTGTATGATGTCATTCTAGGTATGGATTGGCTAGACCGGTACAGAGTTCATCTGGATTGTCATCGGGGACGAGTTGTATTTGAGCGGGAGGTGGGGAGGTTGGTTTATCAGGGAGTAAGGCCGATTTCCGGGAGTCTCGTGATTTTGGCGATTCAGGTTGAGCAGCTGATTGGAAGGGCTGCGAGATGTATTTGGCGATGATTGTGATGCCAGAGACATTTGGAGAGGTTGCAGTTGGGGATATTCGAGTTGTTCAGGACTTCCAGGATGTTTTCCAGTCGTTGTAGAGATTACCACCGTCTCCGTCTGATCCTTTAAAGATTGAGTTTGAACCCGGGATAACTTTGATATCTAAGGCGCCTTACCGTATGCCTCCAGGAGAGATGGCAGAGCTTAAGAAGCAGCTGGATGATATTTTGGGGAAAGGGTTTATCCGCCCTAGCAGTTCACCGTGGGGAGCACCGGTGCTGTTTGTGAAAAAGAAGGATGGGAGTTTTCGGTTATGCATCGATTACCGGGGACTTAACCGATTCACTGTGAAGAACAAGTATCTTCTGCCACAGATTGATGAGTTGTTGGATCAGTTGCGAGGGGCTACTAGGTTTTCCAAGATCGATTTGGCTTCGGGTTACCATTAGATTCCTATCGACGAGGAAGATGTTAGGAAGACTGTTTTCAGGACGAGATATGGGCATTATGAGTTTGTGGTGATGCCATTTGGTTTGACTAATGCACCAACAGCGTTCATGAGGCTAATGAATGGGGTCTTTCAGGAGTACTTGGATGAGTTTGTGATTATCTTCATTGATGATATTTTGGTGTGTTCGAGGAGTCCTGAGGAGCACGAGGTTCATTTGAGAGTGGTTCTGCAGAAGCTACGGGAGCAGAAGCTGTACGCGAAGTTGAGCAAGTGCAGTTTTTGGCAGCGAGAGATAAGTTTTTTTGGTCACGTGGTTTATGCAGATGGAGTTTCTGTGGATCCGGCGAAGATAGAGGCTATCAGAGGGTGACCTAGACCGAGAAATGCCAATGAGATTACGAGTTTTCTCGTGTTGGTAGGTTACTACAGAAGGTTTGTCAAGGGTTTTGCGAGTATGGCGTAGTCGATGACGAAGCTGACGGAGAAGAAAGTCCCTTTTGTGTGGTCTTCAGCTTGCGAGGAGAGTTTCGGGAAGCTGAAGGATATGTTGACTAGTACCCCAGTGTTGGCATTGCCGGAGCGGGGTGAGCCATACGTGGTTTATACAGATGTTTCAGGAGTTGGTCTCGGTTATGTGTTGATGCAGCAGGGAAAGGTAATCGCTTATACTTCGAGGCAGTTGAAAAAGCACGAGAGCAAATACCCTACCCACAATCTTGAGTTGGCTGCGGTGATTTTTGCCCTAAAGATAAAGAGATCTTACCTTTATGGCGGAAAGGTTCAGGTGTTCACAGACCACAAGAGCCTGAAGTATTTCTTTACACAGCTAGAGCTGAACCAGAGACAAAGGCGTTGGATAGAGTTGGTAGCAGATTACGATCTGGAGATTGGTTACCATCCGGGTAAGGCGAATCTGGTTGTAGATGCGTTGAGTCGGAAGAGAGTTGCTTCAGCTCAGGAGCGGGATATGGAGGCTTTGGTGAGCGAGATTAACACTTTGAGGTTATGTGTTATCTCATAGGAGCAATTGGGGTTAGAGGCAGCTAACCAGGCAGATTTGCTGAGAGGATTAGAGTAGCTCAGGAGAAGGATCAGGGGTTGATTGATGCTTCTAAGGTTGCAGGTTCTGAGTATCAGGTCTCTGCGAATGGGATGATACTTGTGAACGGGCGAGTTTTTGTGCCTAAGGATGAGGATCTGAGGCAGGAGATTCTGAGAGAGGCTCATGCGAGCATGTTTTCTATTCATCTGGGAGCGACTAAGATGTATCGAGATCTCAAACGGTATTATCACTGGGTCGGGATTAAGAAAGATGTCGCTAACTAGGATGTGGCTTGCCATGTGTGTTAGTTAGTGAAGACTGAGCATTAGGTTGCGAGTGGTTTGTTGCAGAGTTTACTCATTCCGAAGTGGAAGTGGGATATGCTTAACATGGATTTCGTGGTGGGATTGCCAGTTTCGCGAACTTATGATGTTATCTGGGTGATCGTGGATTGTCTGACTAAGTCAGCACATTTTTTTCCCATTAAGAAGACCGATGGAGTGACGGTGTTGGCTAAGAAGTATGTGTGGGAGATAATGAGGCTGCACGGAGTGCCAGCAAGTATCGTGTCAGACAGGGATCCGAGATTCGCCTGAAAGGCTAAGATGGGCACTAAGGTGCATATGAGTACTGCTTATCATCCTCAGACGGATGGGCAGTCTGAGAGGACGATTCAGACACTCGAGGACTTGTTGAGGATGTGTGTGCTGGATTACTGTGGTCATTGGGCAAATCACCTGAACCTGGTAGATTTTACGTATAACAACAGCTATCAGGCGAGTATCGGTATGGCTCCATATGAGGCTCTGTATTGGAGGCCATGTCGTATACCATTATGCTGGACTCAAGTGGGGGAGAGGAGCATGTTTAGTGCAGACTTTGTTTAGGAAACGACGGAGAAGATCCGTGTTTTGAGGCTGAACATGAAGGAGGCTCAAGATCGGCGAAAGAGTTATGCCGATAAGAGGAGGAAGGAGTTGGGGTTCAAGCTGGGAGATCAGGTGTATCTCAAGGCTGCGATGTTGAGGGGTCCTAACAGATCCATTTCAGAGAATAAGCTAAGTCCAAGGTTTATGGGTCTGTTCAGGGTTGTGGAACGGGTTAGACTGGTAGTTTATCGTTTGGAGTTACCTCAAAGTATGAATGTTTTTCATAAGGTCTTTCATGTTTTGATGTTGAGGAAGTGTTTGCATGAGTTTGAGGAGGTGTTGGCTAGGATTTCGGAGGATCTTCATCCCAACATGACGTTAGAAGCAAAACCTGTGAGGATTCTTGAGAAGAGAGTCAAGGTGTTGTGCCGGAAGAGGATACCGTTATTCAGAATCTTGTGGGACTATGATGGTGTTGAGGAGGAGACTTGGGAACCAGAGGCTAAGATGAGGGCAAAGTTTTCGAAGTGGTTCGAGAAGCAAACTAAGGCTTGAGTTGTCTTTTCTGGTTTTCAGTTTCTGAGATAGCATGTTGTTACGAGTTTTGTCTATGTATTTTTGTTTGGATGTAATGATCTATACATTATTGAGATTTAATAAGATGGGATTTCTTATTAATGTGGTTATAAGATGTGAGTTCTCATAGTATGATTGGTGGAATCATGAGGTTGGTGTTGATGGCTAGAAATGGAAATTCTATGTGAGTTAGAGCTTGTCCATTTTCTAGGAAGAGTCTAGAAATAGAAGTTCTCTGTGAGTTAGGACTTGTCTATTGCCTAGAGAGAGCCTGGGAATAGAAGTTCTATATGAGTTAGGACTTGTCTATTACCTAGGGAGAGCCGGGAATAGAAGTTTTATGTGAGTTAGAACTTGTCTATTACTGGGGAGAATCTAGAAATATAAGTTTTATGTGAGTTAGAACTGTTTATTTCCTAAAGACTCTAGTGGAAACATCCTGTGTGATTGGGTTGTTTCGGATGACCTAGAAGTTGGTCATGGATGTGATGATATTCTGGGATAGGGGATGTCATGATGGACCATGGGAGGTGATTTTAGTCGACAGGTGCTTATGATGCATGTTGCAGAATTGATTGCTCCAAGGGATAGTGAGTTACCCTGCATATACTTGAGAGATGTGAGTTCTCTCTAGGGGATTTGAGTTTCCCTACATATACTTTGAGGAACAGGGTTCTCTCGAGGGGATGGGAGTTTCCCTGTATGTCGATAGCTTGATGGACTGTGTGTCCTGAGAGTGGGAGGGGCATGGAGTATACCGATAGCCTGACGGACTGCGGTCCTGAAGGTGGGAGGGGTATGACATACACCGAGAGCTCAAAGGGTGACGCCCCTGAGAGTGGGAGGGGTGTATATAGATAATGTCTGAAATGTGAATGTAAGTATGAGACTAAATGAGCTTAAGGCATCGGGAGTTGATCTCAGGTGGTGCTGGCTGGGTTTTGGTCAGGGTTGTAGCCATAGTGAGACGGTGTTACGTGATTCGAGGTCGAATCCATGTTAGAGGGGGAGAATTGTAATGGACCGTGAACCAAAATTTAGGGATTTTGGTTGTGCATCGATGCTGCAAGGTGGAATTGAACCGGTTGGTTTGATTTTAGTTGTCAGTTTGCGGGTCATTAAGGGGAAACCCTAGGGCTTCCCTATAAAAGGGAGGTAGCTGCATTTTGGTTGATTTTTAGAGTTCCAGAAAGTTCCAGTGAGTTTCGAGAGAGTTTTGAGAGAGGATTTGAGAGGAAAGGAGAATCATTGTTGATTTCTTCATGTTCTTGTTCCTAAAAGCTCGGATTGTGCGTTGGGAGGCTCGGGATAGGTGATTTGGTGCTCATCCTTCGCGAACGAGGAGAGGATTTCGGATTGGAGATCTGATTGCGAGCGTTCTTCATAGTTCATTCCATTTTCTTTCTAGAACCAAAGTGAGTGCGTGACCATGACTTATCTGGATAAAGAAATTGATAGGATGCGATTGATTATGTTGTTTTGTATGGATTTCGTGCTTGTATTGGTGGATTTGTGCAGGAAATCTATATGACGCGTTCTGGAATCGATCCACGAGAAGATAGGTTTGATTCCTGGACACTGCGATGGTGCGTCGATCGACACATGAGCTGTGCATCGATCGACACACGAATAGTGCATCGATCAACACCGGGGTTGTGTGTCGATCGACGCATGTGCTGTTGTGTTGTTTGTCATTGTTTGTTCGTATTGTGCATTGTTGTTTGCTCATCCTGGTATTGTATCATTTTTTTATGCCTGTGTGTATAGCCAAGTAGATGGGATGACCGTCTCACTGAGTATTTATGATAATACTCACACATTTCTTTTAACCATGTGATGCAGATAGAGACAAAGTGTGATCGTGGGATCATGGTCGGGAAGAGGAGACGATCTAGAGTCTTGATTGCTTGATTATTGGATTGTTAGAATTGCTAGATTGTTAGTGAATTCTAGATTGTTGCATGGGGATTGATATTGAGTTCATGTGATTCTGGAATTGGTTTTTATTTGAATAGAGTTATTCGTTGATTTATGAATGATCATTTGATTGGTTATGTTGGTTTCGCTGGTTATGATTGATTTGGTTTGATTGGATGTTTAGGATTAGCATTTATGGGAATGTTAATCCGGGTCTAATGTTTTAAAAAAAAAGGGGTCGGATTGTTTCAATCGTGGTCCAACTGTGTTCCCATATGGTCCGAGACAATTTGGTGGAAATGGAATAGCCACAAATCCTTGGTTACCTTCATATTGTCTGAACCAGTTCCTTTACGATGGCTTCATGAGCTTCGATGAATTCATAAGACGTGACCTTGCCTTAGAAAATATAATGTTACAGGATCGGTTAGAACAAAACGTGGCCCTTCTTGCTTCTCATGATCGTAACTTACACCCTAGTATGGGGAGTTATGGTGGTGGCAAAAGCAGCCGTAGCAGAGGCAGAAGGAGAGACAGAGGCGGAGGAAGTGGCAACGGCGGGGTAGCAGTAACTGTGGTAGAAGTTGCTGATGTGTGTGGTGGAGTTTTTAAGCAACCGAACCGGTTTATTATATAGTGGTTTAGCCAGTTGAATTCGTCTATCACATAAAAACCATTGATATCTCTTTAAATTATAAAGTCAATATATTTTTCTTTTTTTTCCTCTTAGGGTCATCTGTTTATGAATTTGGTTTGTTTAAATTATTAAATGAAAATATTTAAAACTATATTATTTAAATTATTAAGTCAAATCTTTTGAGTTTGGTTTGTTAAAATTATTAACTCAAAACTTTTGAGTATGGTGAATTTGGATCGAATAGTGGTTCGGTTGGTTGAACCTCGTAGCTCAATCCAATTTTTTGGGGTTGATCCTAAAATTGAACCGTCAGTTTAATTTTACTAACGGTTTTAAGCTCTTAATCTATTTATCTACTTTTTCTATAAAAAAAACATAAATAAAGATTTTGGAAGCTAATTGATAAACAAACAAAATCCAAATTTTAAATATGACTAAATACTTACTCATTAGCAAAGAATTGTTATAACAAAAGTGGTCACACTTAGGAGTCAATACACGGACTGATGCATGGTTGTGTCTGAAAAAGGATTGTCGATTAAACAAATTAGCAGATTCAGTCTGTCTACATTTACAATAGTTATTTTTACGGATATGATTGACGAAAATTGCTAGAGATGCAAAAAGACCAAATTTGCAAAAGGCTCGATGGTACTATAGATAAATCAATTTTTCTATTTTAACAAACGTTACAGTGATACATTGGTAGTAGGTTTGTCATTAGTAATGAGTCATCAGTTTGAATCTTCGATTTGCGTAATATATTTTTTTTAACCTGTTTTTGCCATATTTTTAATATTTTTTTGCCATGTTTTTAACTTTTTTTTGCTATGTTTGTAATCTTTTTTTGCCATATTTTTAATTTTTTTTTCATGGAATCACCCTCTTACTTATTCCAATTTATTTTTGTAACAACTTGTAATCTCTAAATTTTTTTATTTTTATTAATGATGTTTACAAATTTAACGCAAAAAAAATTGTTTGTTTTTTGAAAATCGAAATGATGTCGTCGTTTTTAATAAAGAGAAAATTCAAAAGGATTTTGTCATTGTTAATTTATTATATTACTCGAGTTAACGATGATCTATATATATAAAAAAGGATGATTATAACTTTTTTTAATATACGATACCACACAAAAATTCTTAAATATTTATATTTTATGGAATAATGCCATTCGATTTTGCAGGTTATGACGCTGATATATGTCCTCTTGTCCTCTTAGTTGACGTCATCGGGTTGTCCTCTGTCTTCTTGATTACACATTTTTTCACGGAATATTTACTTTTATATATATTTCTTGGTTAGAGACTTATTTCCTCTTAAGGGTATATTTTTTGTACTGTTCATTTTTGAAAACCCCCAAACTACCCTTCCCTACAAGTGGGCTCGTGGATTGTAGCATAAATGTCATTATCCTTATTTTTAAACTTATTTTTAAAGGGTTTTATCAAACCATCACCGTAGCCGCATCTTTCTCTTTATTTAAGTTAGAACAAAATTAAAAGTAAATTTAAAGAATACAGAAGAAGCAAAGAAGAATAAAATACCCATTAATATTGATTGATTTGCTTCCTATTTTCTTCAAATCTTATCTCTCACCTTTACACAGATTCTACCTGAGTTCATACTCGAGTTGACTCACGCCAAAGTTGTTTACTCACTTCATTTGTTTCAAATGTGGAAGACTTTGCTAAATTGGCTTGCCAGCGGCGGATTCAATTTATCTACATTTACAAGTTAGTTTTTTTACGAATATGATTGAAAAAAATTGTTAGAGATGCAAAAAGACCACAAAAACCAAATTTGCTAAAGGCTAGACGGTTTTAGTGAGTATATACATAATTCGTTTATTTTATGTATAACAAACATTACAGTGGCACATTGGTAGTTGGCTTGGTTTTGTTTCATGAGTCTAGTCTCTAATTTGCATAACATATGAATTGCTTTTGGAAAATCTAAACGATGTTGGGGGATCGAAAGTTGCACAATCAAATTTATCAAAAAAATTTAAGGGAACTGATATCTTTAAGTTAAAACCACAAAAAACATAGATTGAAGATGATTTTTATTGTTGTTCTTAATTAAGAGCTAGTAAAATGCTAAGTAAAGCGTTTTAGATATCTTTCTCAAAGAAAATACCTTAGTATATATAAGAATCTAAGTCGGTTAGGTCAACCTTTAAAGAGATAAATAATCTTTCTTATTTTTTCGAGATTTTTTTTCTGTGATTGGCTGCGTTTATGGGTCTAATCACCATACTCAACCCAATTTTTTGAAGTTTTGGGCTCGACCCACCTTATCTTGTTGCGGTCTTGGGCTTTGCCTTATTGTGGACTTTATGTCTTGACTAGCTTTCCTCTCCACTATGATCTTGGGCTTGCCGGCCTCATCGCTTCTTTGTGACCTTAGACTTGTCGGCATTGCCACTTTGGCCTTGTCAATCTCATAGTTTTGTCGTGAAATCAGCCTTGTCAAGTTCACCCTCCCCTCATGAACTTGGCCAGCCTCGCCAGGTTTGAGTTTGTTGGGCTCGCCCAGTCATTTCTAGTCCAACTTTGATACTAAGTCATTTCCGTATATTGATTTTAGTGGGATGAAACATGATCTTAACTGACGTTATTTTGAGTAAACAGAATTTAATACTGTTAATTTATTATGCTACTCGAGTTAACTATAGGTATAATTTGGCTTAGTGAATAAAAAATTGGGAAAAAAACAAGTCAACATAAATTAGACATTATTTTTATTTATGAAGTAATTGAGTTTTTTTGGTTTTTTTTTATTAACACTAAATTGTCATATAGTTTGTATTACATCATCATTGGATATATTTGATCCAATCCCATTATGATGATATTCAACTATATGCAGCTTATGCGATTTGGGTGAACAGTTTCCACATACGTCTTCATGATACATTTCTCCATATACGACATCTTTCATGATGGACAAGCTTTCCCCGACAAACGACTCTACATCTACGACATCTTCCATGATAGACAGCCTCTCCCCAATGAACAATTATGCTTTTACGACATCTCCAATGATGAACATGGTCTCCTTGGACGATTACTCAATTTTTAGCACTCTAACCTCTGAAAAGCGGTTCTTCTATTAATCTGCAAGATACTGTATAGTCTGGGATTCGAAGCGCATATCTGGTATAGAAGCATTTAAATCTTTGATCACTGGGCTAAAAGAGTTCCACGAGTTTTTTTTTCGATTTAAAACAGATGACTGGTTTTTTTTTTTTTTACCGTATTTTCTTTTTTTACAAGGATAGTTTAGTTAAATTCATTGTATCCTTGCCAAATTTAAGCAGCATAACAATGAATGAAAATGTTGTGGAAAACAAAAAAGAAGCAAAAAGGAGTTTCTGACGTGGCGAGTGAAAAATGGCTTGTGAGGAGCACACTCTTCCACATCTTCTACACTCTTCTTCTTATCATATTCCTCTTCCCTCTCTTCTCCACCAAAACTTCACTTTTCTCAATGGCCACGATGCATCTCCCTCCGGCGACGCTTGACGCTGGGAAACCATCCGGTGTCTTATCTCCGACGACTCCGAACGACGCCCTACTACTCAACAGACCCACCAACCGTAGTTCCGGTCTGGTCTTCCGATCGTCTTTCTTGCCCATATTTTCGATGAGACCTTTACCCAAAATCAAATCTTCTTCTTCTGCTCCCAGATTCTCCATGCGTGTCGCCTCCAAACAAGCTTATATCTGCCGTGATTGTGGGTCTGTTTAAAACAAAACCTTTTCTTTCCCTTTAATTAATCTCTCTTCTTCACTTCTCCAACATTCATTTTCTCTCTTTCTCTTTGATTGGGATAGGTATATTTACAATGAAAAAACTCCATTCGACAAGTTACCTGATAACTATTTCTGTCCAGGTTTGGTGATTCATGCTTCCTGTAATTAACTTTTAATGATCTGACCAGTTTCTTTAGTGGAATTGTGTTTGGTTTTTCAATGGGGTTTAGTGTTTTTGCAGTGTGTGGTGCTCCTAAACGCCGGTTTAGACCCTACATGCCTGATGTGAGCAAGAACGTCAACGACAAGGATGTGAGAAAGGCTAGAAAAGCTGAGCTCCAAAGAGACGAATCCATTGGGTAAAAAAAACCAAAACTACCTTCCTTCTTTCTTTCAATTTTACATCTTTGCCACTCTGGTTTTATCGTGTGTGTTCTTATGGCAATCACGCAGGAAGGCGTTGCCTATTGCAATTGCGGTTGGAGTTTTAGCTCTCGCAGCACTTTACTTCTATGTCAACAATACAACATGAATGCAGCATCATCAAGAAGCAACATTCTCCTTTTGTTTTGTATAACATTCATCTTCGACTTGTTAGACATTGTAATGAAGTATTGACCTTTCTATGTACCAAAATGATATTGAATGTTGCTGAGATCAATAAAAGAGGGTAAGTATGATACAGAGGAAATTGACAATGATAGAAAAAGGGTAAAAATGGCTAGTCTTGCAAAATGAGGGATCCTTGAATTGGTTTATCGATTGAAGATTGATACAGGATGTTCAAAGCAGACAAGTTCTCATTGATGCTCGAGGTTGTGGCTGGCTTGAACTCGTAGGGGCCTTGCTTTGGCCCCCAAAGCTGCAATGTCCCAAAACCACATTTATCATAAGATTTATGAGATTTTGTTTTGGTAATGTCTTGAAAACTTCTGATGCGACAGTTCATAAGAGTGAGAAAAATGTGATGAACCTGGTTTCGATTCTCGTCAAAGCCGCGATCCCAAAGGTGTATCTCATTGTTTTTCAGGACTGAAAGATCTGAAGTACAATAGCTAGCCCCATTCTGCAGTCCGAGAATGAAACTTAAGAGAGCTATTGCGTGGAAAACGTGAAAAAACAGAATATTATGATTATCTTATAGGAACATACCCATGAATTTGGAAATCCACCGGGTGACGTTGAGCCTTCATACAAGCAACGTTTCCCACGGTCACAACAATTGAGGTGTATAGTAGTCAAATGCTCTCCAATGTCCTAATAGTTTGATCCATTTTAAATTTGATTTCCAGTAACCAGAGATCTCAGCACACTTCTATTGATAAAAAACATGAAGACTTACACCGATAACTTCTTCAGGAAGTGGGCGTTGGTCCTTAGGGCGGTCACAGAAGTTTTTGTATTCCTCGGCGTCTCTAATCGCATATGAACTTACCTGGCATTAAATACTGCTTAATACTCTATTATAATGGAACATATAAGAAGATCAAAACAATACATATCCTCACCTCGACATCACATTTCAGTTCTTTTGGACACGGCTTAACCATGTATAATCTCTGGAATCAAACAGAGGTAAAACAATGCATATGAGTTTAGCTTTGGATCAAATGGAATCAAACAAGAGAAGCCATGAGGGAAATCAGCATACTTGACGAAACGGTTTCTGAGGAGTCCTCCAAAATGCCTGAGGAACATGAAGAACAACACATTCATACGGGAGTGTATATCGATGTATGTAGTTGGTACAGAGAAAGTAAGAGATTACCTGTTCAAGATACAAAACCTCTGAACCATCCACCATCTCAGCAGCTGGGCAACTCAACATTCTGCACAACTATTTCAAAATCAGATGCCACAAACAAAAACTAGAGCTAGCTATCAACAGTTACAATCTTGAAAATCATTAGCACTAACTCGAGAACCAAGTTCCTAAACAGTATCAAGAACAAATTACAGAAGAAGGGAAAGCTAGTACAGAAACTAATTTCAAGGCAAATTTTAAGAGCACAAGGTTTAGCGGGAAGTAGAAAGTTTGAGATGAAGAACATGATAAACCTTATGTTGAAGTAATTCTCAGGATCCCTTGATGCTTGCTCCCTCGAAAACTTCAATTACGTGTGAACGAAAACCTCAAATCAGAGACAAACTTCGTACCAAGACACAGAAACTCAAATCAGGAAACCTAAGCGAGTTTAAGCATTGAGATGGGAATAAACCTTCTCTCCGGTGAGTGAACGAGAGACGAGGCGAGCGTGATCTCTACGAGTGGTGGATTTAGTGAGACGCTTGAGGAGAAGAGCGCCGCCAATCAGAACCAGAGACTTAACCACCAGTCCACGAGCACGGCTCCACCCGTTGGAGCTCGACTCCGGATCCGAACCCGACCCGCTACACATAAACGGTTTCGCTTTAGTACGAAGCTTCCATCTCTTCTTGTTTCGATAGCTTTTCCGATCACAAGTCGCGCGAGTAAACTGGCTCTGACGACTGAAGACGATCGACGTTTTCGCTTCGCGGAACCAGTGGTGAGATTGTTTGCCACGTGCAACTTTTCCATCTCTTTTTTTTTCTTCACCTTATAATTTTCTTTTTCAAAAATATCCATAAAACTACATTATTTATTTTTCTATTATCTTTAAAATACCCAATTTTTTTTATACTGATGACAAAAAAAAAATACACAAAATATATTTTTAAATCACTTTTAGACATTATATCTTTTGAAGTAAAATATAAGAATTACAAGTATGGATAAAATTTTGAGCAATTAAATATATAATATTTTTAATCATGCTTACATATACCAAATTATTTTTCAATCACTATAAATCAAATTATTCAAGAGGATTTACACTTTATTCAAGATATGGTTTTTGATTATTTCTTATTAAGGATGTTAGATCAAGGAAACGAATCACACATTCATGACATCTTATCCTTTTTTACTACGCTTTAATGTCATGAATGGCCACCTCATTTTTAATTGGTACCCTACCTAAAAACCCTTTACCTTCTTTTAGACCTCATGCATTCTCTTTTAGTTTTATACTTGCAGATATATGCAAAACGTCGGAGAGAAAATGATCGACGCAATTTTCTAATCACTAGAGATGCGACGATTTGGTAAAGAATGGTGGAGTACAAAGAACAAATTTCAAAGAGCTTGGCCGTTCCTTGGATGCGTAAACCATGGTAACAATTCGTGCCTATACTTGACTTATATCAAAGAGATACCGTTTTCCCCTTTTCAAAAGAAAAAAAAAAAAAAGAGAAAAAAATAAATAAATAAAATAAAAAGAAAAAAATCTAAGGGAAAGGAAAACGGTAGTCTTCAGAGTCTTATGGCCAAAGAATACCCAAGGAATGTCATGATACAAAAGAAGAGACGAGTAGAAGAGATTTCAAGTGATTTCCGGAGAAAAATCTAAGTCTGGAGGGAAAGACCTGAACAAGTGGTTGGGAAATTGTGGACATCAACAGGTCAATTCTCTCTTGCGATTTTGCATAATATCTCGCACCCGGAATCTATGGTAACCCTAAACACTTTTAACCTCACCACTAAAATCAGCCTTTCCCAATACCTAGCCCGTCTTTCTTGAATGATATTCTTGATGAAAAGTTTCACTAAATCTAAGAGAGTAGAAAGAGTCAATTGATTTGAAGTTGAGATTTTTGCAGGGATAGAGATTTAGAGTATGGCTATGTTGCGAATTCGTGATGGAGAAGATGACAACGTCAATGAGCTAATCTTGTTTCATGTGGATTACAGGTTTAGAATTTGATGCAACGATCCAAAGGATATGTGAGTTCCTCCGAATTTCAAACCTCTTCTCAATTCTTGACTATTGTTTGCTTGAGGACAAGCAAAAGATAAGTCTGGGGGAGTTGATATACCCTATATTTTACCACTTTTTCTATCTATTTTAGTATGGATTTTATATATATTAATAAAGCTTTTGGACCAAAAGACATAGTTTTCTCGTATATGTAGATTTTAAGGTCTTAACAGGTTTTATCATCAAAGAGATGTAAAAAGGAGCAAAAAGAGTGTTATCTAAGATGCAGCTACTCATCCAAGTCAAAGGAACCAGGCCAAGTCATTTTATCTTGAAGATAATGCACATTCTCAAACTGGACAAAACGTATATGCCAGAACTTCGCTTATGAACGGAGGATGAAATCAGTTTTGAATTCACTGAAACTTGGTATGGAGATAGCCCTTTGAGTTATATTTCCAATGGAGTTGGAATTTCATTAATTGGAGCTGTACTTTAGAAGATACACCTGAAACACTGAGAACATGTCAAACTGCCTTCGAAGTAAAGCTAGTGCAAAATGGAGCCAACCACCGGGCCAGCCCATGGGCCGATATCCAGACCTTTTGCCAACCTTCTAGAAGAGTCATGGAATCTTCCAATACCGGTCACGCAACCCAACCATTATCGTGTCCGAAATTGCCTCAGTTTCGATCAAAAAGACGCCCGAAGAAACCCTAGCCGACTTAAGCCTCCTTGAACCCCTATATATACTTGCTTTTAGCCTCTCTAGGAACTCAAGCAGCTGGCCTTAACAGCCTAAATCAATACCTAAACAATGTATTTCGTTTTTCTCTTGTTCTTCATGTTTATTTGATTCTAGAAGCCTTTAAGGATAGATTGACTTTGCCCTATTGCGAAGAGATGAGATCTAACTCCTTACGCTTAGATAGATCAACGAATTATACTGTCTATGTGCTTTACTCTTGCTGCTACGTATTGCAAAACATGTTAGAGTTATAGCTTTGATTTGATTTATATGCACTTTCTTAATTCTATGATTTTACGTATTTAATCGTTTAGAGTTTTATTCTACAATTGATTCTTCATCTTTATTTATACTCAAAGCACGAACTGGCCTAGCTACCCAGGGAGTGATCTTAGATTGATATACTCTCCAAAAGCTTGTTATATCTCCGGACCTAGTATTCGATGAGCTAGACATCTTAACAATTCGATAGGTTAGTTAAGGAGTCTAGTGAACAATCAATCTTGAGCATAAAACATGTTTTCCCTTCTAATAACCTGCGATAGTTAAGTCTATTAGGGTGCAAAACATAGATGGTTAGTTACTTCACGATAGTGGGATGACCTTACCTTAGTGATATGAGTTCTAGAACAACTAGTATTAAAATCTTAAATCGATTGCTTGTGTTTTGGGAATTGCTTGATTTATAATCTTAATTGATATCTATCCCTTTACTTTATTGCTTTGTTATTTTCTTCCCTAAAACCCCAAAACCAAATAATATTTTCTCTTAGCTTAATCCGAATCATATAGGTTTGTAGTGCATTCATCACTTAGTCCTCAGCGGAACGATCCCTAAGTACTACAATTGTCTTAACTTTGCACTTGCAGTTCCCTAGGGTTATAAATTTAAAAACCTAATTGCATAAACCCTACATAGAAGCTTTATGGCACATCACCTGTCAAGTTCTAAACCACACTCGTCAACTGATTCCACAGACCACTCCTTCTACTCACCGTCGGAGCTGCGTAAACCACAATCAAATTCAGGATCTCAGCTTCCTTCGTTACTTTCACAGAAATAAACTGGTCCGAGGTCTCTATTTCCACGGCTCCTATCCCTTCTCTACACAATAACCACAACCCACCATTTTGTCTCACCGCATCCACCCGATACGAGTTTTCAAACCCCAAGCCATGATAAATACTCGCTGCTTTCTCTCCACAGCATGCGTTTCAAAAACTTCTAACACATCCGTATTGAATTTCTTCAAGGTGTATCGAATCAATCTTCTAAAGTTTGGTTTATTTGTCCCCCCTGACAATTCCACAATAGACAATTCATCAATAATTTATAAAAATCCACAAGAATAACCATGGCAAACTGTCATGCTCCTTGAAACCCCTGTTCCTCCATCTCAATCGGCTGATATGAAGCCTTATCCTTACTAGACCCAACCTCTCTAGACCCCAAAGGCACCAAAGCCATATCCGAGTTCCTCTGTTGTGCTATCGATACATCGTCTCCACTCACCGTATTACTCTTTGCAATACAACCTCTTGTTCTGTCCATTCCATGCTCTTCAACTCTCATCCGCTTTCCATTAGATACGATCTCCTTCTCTTCAGTACGTGGGCCAAATACCAAACCTCTCATAGGCCTCGAAATAACAAATTATTTGGGCTTAAGTTTACTTGGGCCTTTGTTCCCACCCCTTTTCTATCTATTACCCATTTGTAGTCCACTAGACTCTTTCGTCACTCCACCTCCAAAAATCAAAGACTTGCCTTGCACAACACTCGATACTTGATTAACCTGATTCTAAATAATACGAGTTTTCTTATCCGCATCATCATATTTGATTCTTCCGTAATCTCTAGACTTGCCAGGTCCTCCTCCTACCTTCCAAAACTGTTGGATATGAGAATATCTGTAAAATTTCGTCCTCTCCTTGAGTCACTGAGATTTCATCCAATGTTTACTCTGGGTCTCCCCACCCTCTCCGCTATCTTATTCCCCTGGATAGTTGCCCTGTGCACCGCCTGTCTCACCGGAGTAAATCCATCATCTCCATGTTGTACGCCCTTCATACCATTATTCTCCTCCGACCTTGGAGTTGTGTTTACTACCGATCTCTATGGATTTCCTCCTAGGCATGAATGAACTAAATGTCCATACAAACCGAAAGCAAAGCAGATGGTCGTGAGCCCCTTATACGAGACATAATAACATACCTCATTAATTAATATCGACCCCTTAAGTGGTTTCACCTCAACATAGACCCTAGCAAATCATGCTTTTTCCAGATTCGACGTCGTTAAGTCCACTTTAACAGGTTTCCCTAGCCCTTTGGTGATCCCCATTAAAATTGAATTATGGTAGAAGTTAACCGGAATATTCGACAACCTCATCCACACCGGCGTTGTGACTATATCATCCCTTCCCGGGTCGAAACTAGGTGACCACGCTTGCACCATTAGGTAACTCCCAAACACTCTCCAAGGACCACCTATTAATGCAACCATGTACTCATCCTCCAATTCAAAATGAATCATAAAGAATTGTCGAGGTAGATCCGTCACATACAACGCCCCACTTGGCTTTCACATCTCCCTTAACCTTCGGCTCAACGCCATGATTGAAACATTGCGTCCCAAAACGTTAACAATCATACACCTCTTCCATAGACCATTCATCGCCTCCAACACCTCCTTATCTATGGTGATCACCGGTTCACCATCTTCTCCATTCGGAAACTCAAGAACGCTTTGACACAAACTCATCATCCAACATCTCCTCCGGAGTTCGCATCCCTTTGCCTTTACTGAAATGACACGACCCAAAAGTTTAAAAATTTTCCCTTCGGATTACTATCATCACAGATAATAATCCTCAATGGGCCAACACAAGCAATGCAGAACAATTAAAATACATCATGACACACCAATCAATAAATCTCATACTTTATTAATTCCCTAAACCGTTCAATTCAATAATCAATACCATTCGAATAACAATAAACAAGGGTTCCAGAATTACTACATCCTAGCAATTTTAACTCAGACCACGAAAACGAGACACTAGATCATCTCCTCTTCCCGGCCATGATTCCACGATCACATTTTCTCTTTACTTGCAACACATGACAAAAAGAGTTGCGTGAGTATTATCACAAATACTCAGCGACGCGGTCATCTCGTCTACAGGTTATACACATAGGCAAAAGCAAGAGATGCAATACCAGGATGAGCATACAACAAGCATACACGAAAATAACCAACATGAACCAGTATAGAAGCACTGTGTTGATCGACACAACCACTAGATGTCGATCGATACACTGCACCACCATGGTGTCGATCGACATGCACCTGTGTCGATTGACACACCACCATGGTGTCGATCGACACGACATCGCATAACCCAGGAAATGAGCCTATCCTCTCATGGCTCGAATCCCATCGCGATTCATCGATTTTCTGCACAAAATTCATCCACAAACACACGAAATCCAATCCAAACAAACACAAGCAATCGTATTCCGTCTAATCCTTTACCCAGATAAACCTACGGTCACGCACTCACCTCGAAAACGGATTAAAAAGAGGAAGAACGACAAAGAACACACGAAGAATGACCACGAACAGCCTTTGATTTCATCCCCACAGACCCAAAATCACCACAGCAAAGATCTCTTCTCGTTCTAACAACCTCTCAAGATCAATCCTTCCCAAGAACACCCGAATTCTCTCTAATTTATATTTCCTCACTGTTTCTTCTGATTTTTAGCCAAAAAGCGACTGTTCAGGCTTTTATACTAGAACCCTAGGGTTCCTAAACCAGTCCGCCGAACCGGACAATTGGAACCAAACCGATCGGTCGGTCTAATTATAATCCGTGTCGATTGACACACTCCACTCGTATTGATCGACATAACGCCAAAAACCTGACTTCTCACAAGTCCAAAACACATATGTCGATTGACACACACACCCTGTGTCGATCGACACCCAACCAAAATCCATTTTTTGGTTCACGAGCTTTACAATTATCCCCCACTAACATGGATTCGACCTCGAATCACGCGACCTCGTCTCACTAAGGTTAACACTTCCGTCTAAAACCTGACCAGATTCAGCCGAAAACATCAATGATGCAACGCTCCCTGGTACAGATTAGGGCTGCCCGATTGATCGCACAACAATCAAACAAGAACATGCACGACCAACCGTTGACCCAGAATTGGACCAAATGATCGCGCAACAATCAAACAAGAACATGCACGACCAACAGCGCTACATATGCTACCAGGGTCGTCCGAACGAGGTTCGAAAAACCCTAGACTCGACATCCACATACACACTTGTGACCCTCGATCAGCACCACTCGAGATCACACCTGATCCCCAAGTCTCATACTAGCCACATTGCACTGTCTCACCACGGCTGCAATCCTAACCCAACCCGGTCAGCACCACCTGAGATACACTCCCGATCCCTGAAGTTCATCCAGTCTCATACTTATAATCACACTACAGACACTATTGCTCATACCCATATCTATATACACCACCCTGCTCTCAGGATCATCACCCGTTGAGCACTCGATGTATATCATACCACCCCACCTTCAGGACCGCCGTCCATCCAGCTCTCGGTATGCTCCAGCCCCTCCCACTCTCAAGACACACAGTCCATCAAGCTATCGGCTGCAGAGTAATCACACATCCCCTGGAGAGGCTTCGGCCCCTCAAAGTATATGCAAGGGAACCACTTTCCCCGGAGAGAACCTCACTGTCCCCTCAAGTACATCCAGGAAAACCACTATCCCCTGGGCAATCACGCTGTAACGTGCATTATAAGCACATGTCGACCAAAATCACCTCTCGTGGTCGTCCAGAACAACCCAATAACCAGGGTGTCCCCACAGAGTCCCTGGAAAAGACAGTCCTAACTCACATAAGACTTCTATTTCAGACTCCCCCTAGGAAATATGCAGGCTCTAACTCACAGAAAACCCCTATTTCCCAGCGCCATCCAGGGAATAACAAGTCCTAACTCATATAGAACCTCATCCCTAAATAATCCTCCTAGAATATGGACAGCCCTAACTCACATAGAACTTCCATTTCTAGCCTCCCTAGCCGATAGACAAGTCCTAACTCCCATAGAACTCTATCGCTAGACCTCCACATGACCTACCAGTCATCACAATCCATGACTCCACCAGTCATACTATAAGAACTCACATCTTATAACACATTTAATAAGGAAAACTCATCTTATTAAATCTCAAAATGTATAATCGTTACAACTACCTCAAGCAAAAATACATACATCTCACAGCAACATGCTAAAACAAACTCTGAAAACCAGAAAGACACTCAAGCCACTGCTTGCTTCTCGAACCACTTCGAGAACTTCATCTTCATCAACGCTTCTGGTTCCCAAGTCTCCTTCTCAATACTGTCACAGTCCCATACGACTCTCACCAACGGTATACTCTTCCGACGCAGCACCTTGACTCTCCTCTCGATAATCCTCATAGGTCTCGCCGCCAACGTCATGTTGGGCTGAAGATCCTCTCGAATCCTAGCCAACACCTCCTCAGACTCATGTAGACACTTCCGCAGCATCGAAACATAGAAGACTTTGTGAAAAGCCTTCATACTCTGAGGTAATTCCAAACGATAAGCTACCGGTCCGACCCGCTCCCCAACCTTGAACGGACCCATAAACCTCGGACTTAACTTATTCTCCGAAATAGATCTGTTAGGACCCCTCAACATCGCTGCCTTGAGATACACCAGATCTCCCAGCTCAAACTCCAGCTCCTTCCGTCTCCTATCGTCATAACTCTTCTGCCAATCTTGAGCCTCCCTCATGTTTAGTCTGAAGACACGGATCTTCTCCATCGTCTCCTGAACAAAATCTACACCAAACATGCTATTTTCTCCCACTTGAGTCCAGCATATTGGTGTCCTACACGGCCTCCCATACAGAGCCTCATATGGAGCCATCCCAATACTCGCCTGGTAACTGTTTTTGTACGCAAACTCAACCAGGTTCAGATGATCTGCCCAATGACCACCATAATCCAGCACACACATCCTCAGCAAATCCTCCAAAGTCTGAATCGTACTCTCGGACTGCCCGTCCGTCTGAGGATGATACGCTGTGCTCATATGCACCTTAGTGCCCATCTTAGCCTGAAATGCCCTCCAGAACTCTGAAGTAAACCTTGGATCCCTGTCTGACACGATACTCGCTGGCACCCCGTGCAGCCTCACTATTTCCTGCACATACTTCTTAGCCAAAACTGCCGCTCCATCGGTCTTCTTAATGGCAAGAAAATGTGCTGACTTGGTCACACTATCCAAAATTACCCAAATCGCATCATATATCCGTGACACTGGCAATCCCGTCACGAAGTCCATGGTAATCATATCCCACTTCCACTCCGGGATAGGCAAACTCTGCAATATACCACTCGGAACCTGATACTCAGCCTTCACCAACTGACACACATTGCACGCTGCAACCCAGTTAGCTACATCTCTCTTCATCCCGGCCCAGTGATAATACCACTTCAGGTCACGATACATCTTGGTCGCTCCCGGATGAATCGATAACACGCTCGAATGAGCCTCCCTCAGTATCTCCTGCCTCAGATCCTCCTCCTTGGGTACATAAACCCGCCTGTTCACTAGTATCATCTCACTTGCTGAGACCACATACTCTGAACCGGCCACCTTAGAAGCATCAATCAATCCCTGATCCTTCTCCTAAGCAAGTCATATCCTGCTCAACAAATCTGCCTGGTTAGCTGCCTCTAACTCCAGCGGCTCCTGTGAGAAAACACACAATCTCAACGAACTGATCTCGCTCACCAGAGCCTCCATATCCCGCTCCTGATCTGAAGCAACCCTCTTCCGACTCAACGCATCTGCAACCAGATTAGCCTTACCCGGATGGTACCCAATCTCCAGGTCATAGTCCGCAACTAACTCCATCCAGCGCCTCTGTCTCTGGTTCAACTCTGGCTGAGTGAAGAAGTACTTCAGACTCTTGTGGTCTGTGAACACCTGCACCTTTCCGCCATACAGATAGGACCGCAGCCAACTCCAAATCATGGGTAAGGTAATTGCACTCGTGCTTCCTCAACTGCCTCGAAGCATACGCAATAATCTTTCCCTTCTGCATCAGTACACATCCCAAACCAACTCCCGAAACATCTGTATACACCACATAAGGCTCACCGGCTAGGGTAACGCCAACACAGATATACTAGTCAGCATCTCCTTCAGCTTCCTGAAACTCTCGAGACCACACAAAAGGGACATTTTTCCCTGTCAACTTCGTCATCGCCTGCGCCATACTCGCAAACCCCTTGACGAACCTCCGATAATAACCTGCCAACCCAAGAAAACTCCTGATCTCAGTGGCACTCCTCAGTCTAGGCCACCTTCTAATAGCCTCAATCTTAGCCGGATCCACAGAAACTCCCTCCGCAGACACCATATGGCCAAGAAAGCTCATCTCTCGCTACCAGAAACTGCACTTACTCAACTTCGCATACAGCTTTAGCTCCCGCAGCTTCTCCAAAACTAATCTCAAATGCACCTCGTGCTCCTCCAGACTCCTCGAATACACCAGGATATCATCTATGAAGATAATCACAAACCCCCGTTCATCAACCGCATGAACGCTGCTGGCGTATTAGTCAACCCGAACGGCATCACCACAAACTCATAATGCCCGTACCTCGTCCAAAAGGCCGTCTTCCTAACGTCTGCCTCATCAATTGGAATCTGATGGTATCTCGAAGCAAAGTCGATCTTGGAGATCCAAGTAGCCCCCCGCAACTGATCCAACAACTCATCAATGTGCGGTAGAGGATACATATTCTTCACAGTGACCCGGTTAAGTCCTCGGTAATCGATGCATAACCAGAAACTCCCATCCTTCTTCTTCACGAACAACACCAGCTCTCCCCACGGTGAAACACTATGCCGGATGAAACCCTTCTCCAACAGTCATCTAGCTGCTTCTTCAGCTCTGCCATCTCTGCTGGAGCCATACGGTAAGGCGCCTTGGATATAGGAGTCGTCTCAGGCTCTAGCTCAATCATAAATGGATTCGACCGTGACGGTGGCAATCCCAACAACGACTGAAACACATCCTGGAAATCCCGAACAAATTGAACTGTCATCTGCTGCAGCTTCGGACACTTGGGCTTAATGTGCCTCGGCTCTCTGCAGTGGTACCACACCTGAGCGCCCCGAATCTCACTCCTCTTCAGACAACTGGCCACCTTGTGATCCAAGCTCCTGCACCCGAAGCATCCTGGACCACCCTGCCCTCTCTGACTCAGCCCTAAAGTGCTCTCCCACTTTGTCTTCTGACCCAGAGCAGGCTTGTCGCCCCTGCTCGACCCCGTCTGTTGCTGTGACCTCCTCTGCTGTTGAACTGATGGACTAACCACCACAACCTGCTCCCTAAGGTCCTCAATCGCAACAGCCGTCTCAACCAGTTCTGCCCTCGTGGCAAACTTACTCGCCCTGCAGCGAGTCCTTAAATCCGCTCGAAGTCCCCCAGGATCCTCCTCATCTAGGCCTGCTCGCCCTCTATGCCCCTACCAGCATGTACCAAGTCGACTAAACTCCAAATTGAACTCCCTCACTGTCCGGTCTCCCTGAGCCAGGTTCAAAAACCTCGACTCCATCCGGTCCACTGCCTCCTGCGGGAACTACTTGGCATTAAACTCAGCCAAAAAGTCCTCCCAAGCCATCTCGGCCTGTACCCTCCTGGCCTCAACACCTCTCCACCAGAGATGCGCATCACCATGTAGATAGTGAACCGCCAGATCAACCCGGTATCTCTCTGGAAACCTGATAAAGCGAAAGTTATGCTCCAACCTCCGCCGCTACTCATCGGCCTCCTCTGGCTTGGCACAACCCGAGAAAAACCTGGTGCCAATCCTCTGCATCTGCTTAATCATCCTCAGGTATGATGGAAGCTCCTCTGCAACGGCCACACCCAGCTACACACCAGCCACTTCTGGCTGAACCCTAGCCACTCCCGGCTGACCATCAGCCACTACTGGCTGCACACCAGCCACACCTGGCTGAACTCCCGAAGACTGATCCGGAGCCGGTACCCCACCTGGTAACCACTCCAGAATCATCTGCAGCAAACCCGCCAAGCGATCATCTCGGTCCTGGGCCATACCTGCGGCAGCACCCCCACCTATGCTCACCGCACCACCAGCTACATCGGGATCCACACTAGCCCCACCAGCCCTTACACTGGCACTCATAGCAGTCTCACCCATAGACCCCTCTTGAAATGCCTGCAAGTCCGCCACCTGCTCCTGCGTAGTCTCCTGGGCCACACTCGCGGCATCAGACTCACTCTGCAGTCCTCGCCCGCGCCCACCACGACCACCTCGGCCTCCATGGCCTCCACTACCTCTGCCTCTAGCCACTCTAGCAATCACTCTGCACTAACCAGCAGACTACTAAGTACTAGAAAAATAGAAAGTCATAAAACATATATTGTGGAATCTCATTGAAGGCTCGGAAGAGATGATTTAGGACTCCATACCCACACAACAATCAATCGACTATTCACACAATCAGTCAATCAATCACCCGCCCTAGAACCATAAGAGTTCTGATACCAAAATGAAACGACCCGACACCAAAAGTTTAAAATTTTTCCCTTCGGATTACTATCATCACAGATAATAATCCTCAATGGGTCAACACAAGCAATGTGGAACAATTAAAATACACCATGACACACCAATCAATAAATCTCATACTTTAATAATTCCCTAAACCGTTCAATTCAATAATCAATACCATTCGAATAACAATAAACAAGGGTTCCAGAATTACTACATCCTAGCAATTCTAACTCAGACCAGGAAAACGAGACACTAGATCATCTCCTCTTCCCGGCCATGATTCCACGATCACATTTTCTCTTTACCTGCAACACATGGCAAAAAGAGTTATGGAGTATTATCACAAATACTCAGCGACGCGGTCATCCCGTCTACAGGTTATACACACAGGCATAAGCAAGAGATACAATACCAGAATGAACATACAACAAGCATACATGAAAACAACCAACACGAACCAGTACAAAAGCATTGTGTCGATCGACACAACCACTAGGTGTCGATCGATACACTGCACCCGTGTCGATCGACACACCACCATGGTGTCGATCGACATGCACCTGTGTCGATCAACACACCACCATGGTGTCGATCGACACGACATTGCATAACCCCAGGAAACGAGCCTATCCTCTCATGGCTCGAATCCCATCGCGATTCATCGATTTTTTGCACGAAATTCATCCACAAACACACGAAATCCAATCCAAACAAACACAAGCAATCGTATTCCATCTAATTCTTTACCCAGATAAACCTGCGGTCACCCACTCATCTCGAAAACGGATTGAAAAGAGGAAGAACGACGAAGAACACAAAGAACACACGAAGAACGACCACGAACAACCACTGATTTTGTCCCCACAGACTCGAAATCACCACAACAAGGATCCCTTCTCGTTCTAACAACCTCTCAAGATCAATCCTCCCCAAGAACACCCGAATTCTCTCTGTTTCTGATTTCCTCACTGTTTCTTCTGATTTTCGGCCAAAAAGCGACTGTTCACGCTTTTATACTGGAACCCTAGGGTTCCCTAAACTAGTCTGCCGAACTGGACAATTGGAACCTAACCGGTCGGTCCAATTATAACCCGTGTCGATCGACACACACACCCTGTGTCGATCGACACCCAACCAAAATCTACTTTTTGGTTTACGAGCGTTACATTTACAGCTAGATACCCTGTCAGCCCATGGCCCAACGTTATCCGGAGGCTCTCGCGTCGGCCTAATCTTCTCCCCAATATCCTCCATACTTGCATCCTGACCTTCATCGTTAGAAACCCTAGAATCGCACCCTTTAGCCGTCATGTCTTACTTTTAAATCGTCAATTTATTATATTTATCTCATATTAAATTGTATCCTACACATTTTTATATTATCAAAATGACACTTACAATATGACATCTCGTTTTGTTTTTCACTATGTTTTGTGCTACAATTTGATAAAATATTTTTTTTGTTGAAATTTTAGATAATTTGAAAAGGAAAGAATGTATTTTGTAATATGACAATTTAGAAATATTATCTTGTTTTAATAGGACAATTTTTTTTGTTATTTGTTCCATAATTTTTTTTTAGAATATATATTTCCTATTTTCATTTTTAGATGTTTGTTAATATTGACATGTCACAATCTAAGCTATCAATTACATTTGTCGTAATTTAATGAATTATAATTTTGCATACGTGTCGCGTTCTCATCGTAAAGATCACACCTCATATATACCTTTCATTCTTTCTTTCTTTTTAACACTTAAGTTTATTGAAACTAAAGAGATCTATTCTTTTTCAATATTTTTTCAAACAAATCGCCCGATATTCTCGAATCAAACTCTGGTAATTGAACAAATCTTCGACCGACAAATAAGAGAAAAGCTGATGTTGATGTGGCAGCTCTTTATCTGGTGATGTAAAACTTCCCATGATGAAACTGATTGGCATGTTTTTGCAGTCTGATTATTGAAGATACAAGAGTTGGTATAAAACACAAATTAGCATACGTTTTTAATGTGTTTTCTTATTCCTTATTAGTTAGTAAAATCAAAAACAATTATTAACTCCAAAGGAGATTAAATAGTATTTTCAGAATTAAAAAAACGATGGATACTAAAAATGTAGAGGGATAAAAAATGATTCTTCATATCAACTCTTGTAACAAACAAACTATAAACTAAGTATAAAAGCATTTATGTTAGGAACAAAAAGACAAAGCAAGTGACATCCATTTTCTGATTAGAAGTTGATATCACGTCTTTCAGCGAAAAACTTTCCAGTGATAGCTTGATCAGGAAGCAATGCAAGCCAGACTCCAGTGTCTGCTCCATCTTCTGCTGAGATGTTCCCTGCATAACTGGTCATTGCGGTTTTTACCCAACCGGGACAAAAACAGTTTGCATATATCTTTTGTCCCTCTGGTCTCTCAGATAGCTCTTTCGCTAGTACTCTTGTATATGCATTCACCGCCATTTTCGAAACAGAATAGTCTGTGAAAGAATGTGGCCAACCTCCTGACTCCCACGTTCCTTCTTCCACTTGTTTCAGGAACTCTGACACTGTTTTGTCCACTATTTCCTCTGTAAGAGATTCCACGTCCATAAGTTTCGCTCTCACGGCTTCATTCTCAAGTTTCTGTCCAAGAGAAATAATTCTCAAGTTGTTGCTACATAATAATGATGTTAAAGAGGGGAAACAAAGAGAGGGAGATGTGTGTACACTGTGTCGGCCTTTTAATCTACCGAGCCTTGAGGTGACATTGACGATACGAGCACCTGGAGAAGCATGTCTCATGAGTGGAATCATGGCGTTGGTTATGTTTTTGGTGCCATAGTAGTTGGTAGATATAACCATATGAGAGAACTCAACAGAGTTATTGCTTCCAACATTGTAGTTTACACCTGCATTGTTTATCTACAAAAGCGAGAGAGTTTTCTTCACATCATATAAAAATCATCAACAACAAAAAGGATTTTTTTTGGCCAAGAAGTTTGGCCAGTGATATATATATCAAATTAACTTACTAAAACATCAATAAATCCGTATTTTTCTTTGATCCATTTGCAGAAGTCTTGAATAGAGGAAGAGTCCAAGATATCGAGGCGGTGGAAATCGACATTGAAACCACCTTCTTGAAGGACTTTAGCGGCTTCGACGCCTACATCCTCGTCTCGAGATGTTAAGATAACAGTCAATCCATGTCCAGCCAATTGTCTCACCATCTCAAATCCTATCCCTCTATTCGCACCTGTTACCACCGCCACGGTTTCAGAGGTCCACCACCTAAAAGACAAAATCATGACTTTTAATCATAACAAAGATCAAATAAATAATGAAAACTTAGTCAAATTAGTAATAAAGTAAATCAATACCTTTGGTGATCGGAGTAAGGAATGGTACGAAGGAGGGAAATCTCTTGTAATCTCTTGTCTCGTTTTTCTTTCGATTTCTCTTTGCTTCCCACCATTTCTCTTCCTCCTCACGATTTTTTTTTGTCTTAATTCGAATCTGAATCGCAGTGGTGTACGGACACAAAGCTTCGTCCTCCTCTATCACAAATTCTTCTCGTACTTTTTTTGTGGGTCAAAGGTCAACTCTCCAATTTTAGCGTGAATTTTCTATGGCCTCTCGTTTCACAATTCTTCCTATTTTTAGTTCACTATAAGTAATTAATGCAAATCCAATCCTAACAAACTATACTTAGTCATCATTTTCCCCAACTCAAATCCCTATTTAAAATCATCATGACCTCACACAATTTTCTCACATCCAACAACAAGACAGAGCTTAGAAAACAAAACTCTCTAAACCTCCAATTTGTAATCACCCAAAAGAGAAAAGCAAACAGATTAATGGCTTTGGCTCTAAGGTTCTTCATACCTTGTTTTGACGGTGTGCATAGTTGCATCACTAGATGCAGCAGTCTCATGTGCCACAGTGGCAAGTAGCTTGGCTCCATGTGCCACTTACTTATCGAATGGCGGGGCAGTACCAGATCCATGTTGTGCAGGAGTCAAAGCGTTGAACTGTATGGCTCAAACCACACCAAACTGCAAACAAGTTTGCTATTGCCTACAGTTCGCTGCGAAGAGCATTTCTGGTCTAAACCCAAGTCTAGCTTCTGGCCTTCCTGGAAAGTGTGGTGTTAGCCTTTCCTATCCAATTGCCATGAACACTAACTGCAATAAGTTAGTGTGTTTTTCTCCTTTTCTTATTTCCTGCAAGTTCACATTCTCATTTATTTTAATTAATTTTCTTTTGGCTTATAACTCGATCTAAACACCATGATTTGATTTGTAACTTAGACTTTTATCTAATGCCAAATTCAAAGTCTTGATTGTTTGTATTGTTGCAGCATCAAGTGAAGTGAAGGGAAGTGGAAATAAACTCATATATCATCGTTTGGATGAAGAGTATGTTTTTAACATACACTAAAACTTCTATAATTAATTATCACCATAAATTAATAATTTTACGTTGTTTTTAGTCGTACCAATGTAAAAATTAACAAAATTTGATAAGATAATAAATATTTTTTTTTCAAATCGTATGTAAAATATGGTATAATAGTCTAAATTAATAAACATATATAATTATGCATATGTAACTATGATAATGTACTAAAATATGACTTTAGTGATTTTGTTATTTTATTTATTACATAAAAAACTGTTATGATTATTGGTATTCAAATCTTCTGAAAAATTATAGCCACGATAATCAATTCATTACACATAAAATTTTCAAATATATTATAATATATATCTTTTTTGAATTTATCATCAACATTAAGAATAATAACCATCCTTTCTTCTAAATTTTGTACTTAATAACGTGTATCAATTTAATATAGATATTATATTATGATTTAAACATTCTTTCTATTGCGATAACCAAAAGTATAAGTCATAATCTCAAGTTAATGCATATCATTTTTACAATTAATTTCCTTAATATAACATCATTTGAATTTCTTTTAGGAAATTTATTACCTAAAAAGGTATCTATTGTATTGTAGATTAATATTTATTGATTTATCGACTAAATAATAACTATCTAAATTAATAAAATTTTAAGGTCCCAATATTATTATTTTATAGAAGTTTTACAGTAACTAAAATATAAAAAACGTCTATGTACGCTCATCTCTTATTTCCTAGTTTGTCTTGTTTCTTTATAATCTTTACGTTCCTTATGTTGTATCGTTATTGTATTTTAGATATGATATATTGTACCTTAACTAATCTTACTAGATTAATACCTCGCGCTTTGAAAGAGATTTTAGTTTTAAAACTTTAGCAAAATGAATATTTGAATATAATATAACCATTGAAATTTTTTAAAACTTTCCAAAAATCAATATGAACATTAATAAAAATACAATTTTATTTTAGCAATCGATATAGAACATAAATAGTTTTCATAATAAATTTGTTTTTTTTAAAACGAATAAGTAGCTAGGTGCCATGTGGTTATAAAATTAGTTAAAAATTTAATAGAAAAAGAAAGCGGCAATGGCACCCATTCTAGTCCCATGAAAATATCTCTCTAGAGACTTTGATGGTGATCATTGACCCAAACATACATTTAGTGAGATCAAATATATTTTACTTATATTTTATGCATATATTTTTCTAAGCTTTAGTGAAAATCCCTTTAAACAATTTTTCACAATCATTATTTTGATCATTATCCAATATGCACTCGTTCACGTCTTGGAATCTAAATTGTTTTCACCCTCTCTTTAGTTACATATAAGTATATAACATATTGAACGGTGGATTGATTTTCAATTCTTTACAAAATTAGTTCTTCCTTAGCATCTTCAATTCTTCATATACTATTTTCTCTAGCTGTTGCGAGGTTTCTTTGATTGTGTTATGGTGCATATCAAATTTGATTTCTAATATGGTTCATATTAGAACTCATTCTTATTCATGAGATACATATTTCGTCTTTGTAATCCATGCACTAAATTCTATCTTTTCTCATATGATTTTATCATTTATTGTAAATATTTAATTTCTTGTATATTATGTCTGTATATATTAGTCTACACATATCTTTGATTTTGATTATCTTAAAATGTGTAGTTTAAAATCTCATTCAATAATAGTGTAAGCCGTTTTTAAATGTGACTAAAAGGAAAAACAAAATCTTCTTTAGAAATTCTACAAATTTTTTTATTACTCGATTACATTGTATTCTTTTTTATTAATGATTTTTGGATAGCTTTTTTATATTTGTTTGTTTCTAATCACCAAAATTTTTATAAATATATAACTTATTTAACTTTAATCAAGAACATTAATTAATTCTTTAACACTCATAAAAATAGTTTCAAATTCTTAAGATCTAATCACAAATAGTTGCAAAATGAATTCTTTGAAGTCTAATTTATATTCACGTTTTTGTTTAATATTTTTTTTGTATTGTAATTTTTTAATATATATTTTATTTGTTTTGTGAGTTATTGTTTCCATTTAATGATAGATAATAACACAAAAGTGTGTGTTACTAAAGTTATTAATTTTAGTTTTAATGTTCTTATTAGTGGCTTCGACGCCTACATTCTCGTCTCGAGATGTTAAGAAAACAGTCATGTCCATCCATGTCCATCCATGTCTCGTCTCACCATCGCAGATCCTATCCCTCTATTCACACATGTTACCACCGCCACGGTTTCAGAGGTCCACATTCTAAAAGACAAAATCATGACTTTTAATCGTAACAAAAATCAAATAAATAATGAAAACTTAGTCAAACTAGTATTAAAGTAAATCAATACCTTCGGTGATCGGAGTAAGGAATGGTACGAAGGAGGGACATCTCTTGGAGTCTCTTGCCTCGTTTTTCTCTATGCTTCCCACCATTTCTCTTCGTCCTCACGAGTTTTTTTTTTTTTTCTCAATTCCAATATGAATCGCATTGGTGTACGAACACAAAGTTTCGTCCTTCTCTTTCACAAATTCTTCTCATACTTTTTTTTGTGGCTCAAAGGTCATCCCTCCAATTTTTTGTGGCCTCTGGTTTCACAATTTTTCCTATTTTTAGTTCATTAGAAGAAATTAATGCACATCCGATCCTAACAACCTATACTTAGTCATCATTTTCTCCAACTCGTATCCCTATTTAAATCCACCATGACCTCACAGTTTTCTCACATCCAACAACAAGACCCAAGCGTAGAAAACAAAACTCACTAAACCTCCGATTTGTAATCACGAGAAAATCAAACACAATGGCTTTGGCTCTAAGGTTCTTCGCACGCCTTGTTTTGACGGTGTGCATAGTTGCATCAGTAGATGCACTCATGTGCCACAGTGGCAAGTAGCTTGACTCCATGTGCCACTTACCTATCGAAAGGCGGGGCAGTACCAGATCCATGTTGTAAAGGAGTAAAATCGTTGACTAGTATGGCTCAAACCACACCGGACCGCAAACAAGCTTGCCATTGCATACAATCCGCTGCAAAGAGCATTTCTGGTCTAAACTCAAGTCTAGCTGTTGGGCTACCTGGAAAGTGTGGTGTTAGCATTCCCTATCTAATTTCTATGAACACTAACTGCGACACGTAAGTGTTTCTGTCTCCTTTTCTTATTTCGTGCAAGTTCACAATCTCATTTTATGTTGGCTTCTTACTCAATCTAAACACAATGATTTGATTTGTAAATTAGACTCTTATCTAATGCAAAACTCAAAGTTTTCACCGTTTGTATTGTTGCAGCATCAAGTGAAGTGGAAATGAACTCATCTATCATTGTTTGGATGAAGAGTATGGTTTAACATAAGTAAAATAAATAAAACAAACGTTTGTGTACGTGCATCTTAGCATACCCTAGTTTGAGTTGTTACTTTGTCGTCTTTTACTTTCCTTATGTTGTATCGTTATTATGTTTAAGATATGATGTATGGTATCATAATTGATATTATTAGATTTATACGTCGTGATTTGCGCGAGATTTTAGCTTTAAAATTTTAATAAAATGAGTATTGAGTATAATATAACCATTGTAATTTAAAAAATATTTCAGAAAAATCAATACGAACATTTATATAAATACAAACTTATTTTAGCAACTGATATAGAACATAATAATTTTTTTTTTTTGAAAAACGAATAAGTAGCTAAGTGCCATGTGGTTATAAAAATAGTTAAAAATTTAATAGAAAGAGTAACTGGCAATGACACTCATTCCAGTCCAATGAAAATATTTCTCTAGAGACTTTGATGGTTATCATTGACCCAATCATACATTGAGTGAGATCAAATATATTTTACTTATATTTTGTCCATATATCTTTCTAAACTTTGGTAAAAATCCTTTTAAACAATTTTTCACAACATTATTTTGATCATATTCCAATATGCACTCGTTCACATCTTGGCATCTAAATTGTTTTCACCCTCTTATTAGTAACATATAAGTATATAACATATTGGACGGTGGATTGATTTTCAATTCTTTACAAAATTAGTTCTTCCTTTTCATCTTCAATTCTTCATATACTATTTTCTCTAGCTGTTGCGAGGTTTCTCTGATTGTGTTATGGTGCATATCAAATTCGATTTCTATAATCTCGTATTAAAACTCATTCTTATTCATGAGACACATATTTCGTCTTTTGTAATCCATGCACTAAATTCTCTCTTCTCTCATATGATTTTATCATCTATTGTAAATATTTAATTTCTAGTATATTATGTCTATATATATTAATCTACACATATCTTTGATTTTGATTATCTTAAAATGTATAGTTTAAAATCTCATTCAATAATAGTCTAAGCCGTTTTTAAATGTGACTAAAAGGAAAAAAAATCATCTTTAGAAATTCTACAAATTTTTTTATTACTCGATTACATTGTATTCTTTTTTTATTGATGATATTTAGATAGCTGTTTTTCTATTTGTTTGTGTAACGCGCGTGAACCAAAAAGTGGATTTTGGTTGGATGTGTCGATCAACACAGGTGCATGTCGATCGACACAGGTGCATGTCGATTGACACGTGTGTTTTGACTTGTGAGAAGTCGGATTTCTGGTGGTGTGTCGATCGACACCATGGTGGTGTGTCGATCGACACGGGGTTAAATTGAGTCGACAGGTTCGATTTAATTGTCCGGTTTGGTGGGACGGTTTAGGAAACCCTAGGGTTGTATAAAAAGGCTGAAACAGTGATGGTTGGCCGACTTTTTCTTCCAGAAATCGAAAATAAGAAAGATCAGAATCAGAGAGTTTGAAGGAGTTCTGGTGATTTCTGGAGAAGGTTTGATCGTTCTTGAGGCTTGTGATTGCGTGGGAGGCTATTAGAAACGAGGAGGGATCATTGCTGGGTCGATTTCGGGTCTGGGAAGGGCGAAATCAGAGGCTGTTCGGGTGTTCTTCGTGTTCATCCTCTTTTTCCTCCCGAATCGAGGTGAGTGCGTGACCGTAAGTTTATCTGGGTAAAGGATTAGATGGAATACGATTGCTTGTGTTGTTTGGATTGGATTTCGTGTGTTTATGGATGAATTTCGTGCAGGAGATCGATGAATCGCGATGGGATTCGAGCCATGAGAGGATAGACTCGTTTCCTGGGTTCTGCAATGTTGTGTCGATTGACACCATGGTGGTGTGTTGATCGACACGGGAGCATGTCGATCAACACCATGGTGGTGTTTTGATCGACATGGGGGCTGTGTATCGATCGACACCTAGTGGTTGTGTCAATCAACACAATGCTTCTGCACTGGTTCGTGTTGATTGTTTCGTGTATGCTTGTTGTATGCTCATCCTGGTATTGTATCTCTTGCTTATGCCTGTGTGTATAACCTGTGTATCGATCGACACCTAGTGGTTGTGTCAATCAACACAATGCTTCTGCACTGGTTCGTGTTGATTGTTTCGTGTATGCTTGTTGTATGCTCATCCTGGTATTGTATCTCTTGCTTATGCCTGTGTGTATAACCTGTAGACGGGATGACCGCGTCGCTGAGTATTTGTGATAATACTCACGCAACTTTTTTTGCCATGTGTTGCAGGTAAAGAGAAAATGTGATAGTGGAATCATGGCCGGGAAGAGGAGATGATCTAGAATCTCGGTTTAATGACCTTGTTGTTAGAATTGCTAGGTTGATTAGTGAATTCTGGAATTAATATTTGGTTATTGATGTTGGTTGAATTGGTTTATTTGATTATTGTTATTGAAATTGATTAGAGTTTAGTAAAGTATGGGATTTGCTAATTGTCGTATTGATTTAATTGTTAATGGTTGTTGTTCCGCATTGCTTGTGTTTGGCCTATTGAGGATTATTATCTGTGATGATAATAATCCGAAGGGAAATTTTTTATATTTTTGGATCGCGTCGTTTCATTTTAGTATCATAGCCCTTATGGTTTTAGGGCGGGTGCAATTGATTGATTATGTGAGTTAATTGATTGATTGTTGTGTGGGTATGGAGTCCTAGATCATTTCTTCCGAGCCTTCAATGAGATTCCACTGTATGTGTTTTATGACTTTCTGTTATCTAGTACTTAATAGTCTGCTGGTTAGTGTAGAGTGATGGCTAGAGTGGCTAGAGGCAGAGGTCGTGGGGGGCGTGGAGGCCGTGGAGGCCGAGGTGGTCGTGGTGGGCGCGGGCGAGGACTGTAGAGTGAGTCTGATGCGGCGAGTGTGGCCCAGGAGACCACGCAGGAGCAGATGGCAGACTCGCAGGTGTTTAAGGAGGGGTCCGTGGGTGTGACTGCTACGAGTGCCAGTGTGAGGGCTGGTGGGGCTAGTGTGGGTCCTGGTGTAGCTGGTGGTGCGGCGGGCCCAGGTGGGGGTGCTACCGCAGGTGTGGTCCAGGACCGAGATGATCGTTTGGCAGGTTTGCTGCAGTTGATTCTGGAGCGATTACCAGGTGGGGTATAGGCTCCGGGAGTGCAGCCAGTAGTGGCTGGTGGTCAGCCAGGTGTGGCTGGGGTTCAGCCGGGAGTGGCTGGTGTGCAGCTGGGTGTGGCGGTTGCAGAGGAGCTTCCATTCTACCTGAGGATGATGGAGCAGATGCAGAGGATTGACACTGGGTTTTTCTCGGGTGGTGCTAAGCCTTAGGAGGCCGATGAGTGGAGGCAGAGATTAGAGCGTAAATTTCGCTCTATTAGGTGTCTAGAGGGATACCGAGTTGATCTGGCGGTTCACTATCTGGATGGTGACGCGCATCTCTTATGGAGAGGTGTCGAGGCCAGGAGGGTACAGGCCGAGATGGCTTGGGAGGATTTCTTGGCTGAGTTCAATGCCAAGTATTTCCCACAGGAGGCGGTGGACCGGATGGACTCGAGGTTTCTGAACCTGGCTCAAGGAGATCGGACTGTAAGGGAGTTCGATTTGGAGTTTAGTCGACTCCTGGTACATGCTGGTAGAGGCATGGAGGACGAGCAAGCCCAGGTGAGGAGGTTCCTAGGGGCACTTCAAGCTGATTCGAGGACCCGCTGCAGGGCGAGTAAGTTCGCCACGAGGGCGGAGTTAGTTGAGACGGCTGCTGCGATTGAGGAAGACCTCAGGGAGCAGACTGTGGTGGTTAGTCCATCGGTTCAGCAGGAGAGGAAGCTGCAGCAGCAGACGGGTTCGAGCAGGGATGGTAAGCCTGCTCAAGGTCAGAAGAGGAAGTGGGAGAGCACTTCAAGGCCCAGTCAAAGAGGACAAAGTGGTCCATGATGCTTTGGATGCGGGAGCATGGATCAAGAGGTGGCCAGTTGTCCGAAGAGGAGTGAGATTCAGGGCGCTCAGGTATGTTACCACTGCAGAGAGCCGGGGCACATTAAGCCCAAGTGTCCAAAGCTGCAGCAGATGGCGATGGCGACAGTCCAGTCGTTGGCGGTGCAGCCTTTGGCTCAATTTGCAGCGGCGCTACGGGTTTTCACTTCGGCAAAGGCGGGCAATTCTAGCGCCAGACTGATCACAGGTAAATTCTAGACTTGACCTTTCCTTTTTAAATTCTTGTGGTGTTTGAACTTAGTTTGTTGGAATTGTGAGTCTGTGCTAGAGTGTCGGGTCTTAAAACACATCGGATTGTGCAGAGACCTTAGTTGTGGGCGGGTGTGAGTCCCACGTGTTATTTGATTCGGGAGCTACGAATAGCTTCATTACTCCGGAGTGTGCGGAGGTAGCGGTATCCGGAGCGATTCCGGAGAGCAGCCGGGAATAGTCAAGGTTGATGGTGGCAGGACGTTAGCTACTTTCGGGCGGGCTCGTGTTGTGGATGTTCTGGTGGCGGGAGAGTTGATGCTAGCAAATCTGGTTATCAGTCCGGTGGAGTTGTACAATGCCATCCTTGGGATGGATTGTTTGGATCGGTACAAGGTCCATATGGATTGTCATCGAGGACGAGTTGTGTTCGAGCGGGAGTTAGAAATGTTGGTGTATCAGGGTGTAAGACCGACTTCCGGGAGTCTTGTGATTTCAACGATACAGGCCGACCAGTTGATTGAAAAGGGCTGTGAGGCGTATCTGGCGACAATAGTGATGCCGAAGACTGTTGGAGAGGTTGCAATAGGGGATATTCGGGTTGTTCGGGATTTCCAGGATGTGTTTAAGTCATTGTTGGGATTACCACCATCGCTGTTGGATCCATTTACGATTGAGCTGGAGCCTGGGATGACTCCTATATCCAAGGCGCCTTACCGTATGACTCCAGCAGAGATGGCAGAGCTGAAGAAGCAGCTGGATTATCTGTTGGGGAAGGGATTCATCCGGCCTAGTGTTTCACCGTGGGGAGCGCCGGTGTTGTTCGTGAAGAAAAAAGATGGGAGTTTCCGGTTGTGCATCGATTATCGAGGACTTAACCGGGTCACTGTGAAGAACAGGTATCCTCTACCGCGCATTGATGAGTTGTTGAATCAGTTGCGTGGGGCTACTTGGTTCTCCAAGATTGATTTGGCTTCGGGATACCATCAGATTCTGATTGATGAGGCAGACGTTAGGAAGACGGCCTTTCGGACGAGGTACGGGCATTATGAGTTTGTGGTGATGCTGTTTGGGTTGACGAATGTGATATAATGCGTTTTTAGCGCATTCTAACCGTTGTTTTATAGGTTTTTATCGAGTCTTTCACTCTCTTTCGAGTCATTCTAGGTATTAAAGTGGCTGGAAGCAAGGAGTTGAAGTTTGCAATTGGATTTGGCGAAAAAAAAGGAAATAGGGATCTTTTGAAGATTCTGCCCAGAAGGAGCACCTGCGCTGGAGTTAGGTGCTCCCGCTCCCCAGAAAATCCAATTATGGGAATATTCACTAAATCCTAATTTGGCAACCCTATCTTTTCCCAGCCGCCAAGGCTTTATTTAAAGGAGGATTCTCGCCCCTTTTGGAGGGGAGGCAGTCACGACAGCAGTGAGAAGAACACAAGCAAAAAACACGATAGAGAGAGAGAGATACACTTGTTTTTGAGAGTTTGTAAGCTTGGAGACTTGTCATTCACGAATCCTTGTTGAAGTTTTCTTAAACCCTTATCTTCTCTACTTGATTCAATGAAGTTTTCATTCTCTATTGCTGCTGTTGTTTGTTTGATCATGGGCGAGTAATCCACTTGTTAGATTAAGGGTTTTTGATGGGATTAGATATCATGAACTAAGCATAGATAGGTTTTAAATAATCATTCGATAGTCTCCACCTATTGTCGATCATATTGCCTAGGTTAGATTGATCACCTAGCATTTGATCTTAGGTTTAATTTACTTATCAAAAGTTTGTGAATTGCTGGAATTGACTTAGGTGGGCGATTTGATCCTTAGCCAACGAAAGTTGAAGTTAGGGCAACTCGTGAACACATCAACTCTAATCGCTCAATGCTTGATAATCTTTATAACCTCAACGACAGTTAGGGTGTTAGATTGATTGTTAAAGTTGTAGATGCCACGAAAGTGGATCTCCTTATATTTATGGTTGAGTTCGAGACTTGGTCGTAATCGCATACCTGAATAATTGCTTGGTTCCTGATTGTCTAATCCCTGAGATATATCCCTTGATCTAACGCTTTTCCATAATTGTTTACAACCGAATTTTACTTCATTTTGCTTTGATATTATCGTGACACTTTAAACAGCCCTGCATTGCTTAGCTGAATTTGTATACTATAAGATTAGAGTGTATTGCTGGTCCATTAACGAACCTAAACTATTCTACATCGGATTAGTGAACTTAGGTTTTAATCTTTTGAAACCGGGAAAAAGCCCTTTCATCAAATTGGCGCCGTTGCCGGGGACCAACTCGATACCTCTAATTTTTGTTTAAGATTTTAGACTAAGCACTAATCTCGTTCTTTTGTTTCTCTTGCGTGTGTTTCAGGTGTATGAACTCAAGGACAACAAGGAGAAATCTTCAAACTCCCCTCGTCATTTTGAGTAACCCTGAGCTTGCGAGACTAGAACGAGAAAACAGACGACAAAGGCCTAATCCCGCTGATATGGGCGATCAAGGCGACAACAACATGGCAGCTGAGCTGCAAAGGTTGCAAGAGCAGATGACTCAGATGCAACAGCAGCACGCGCGCGAACAGCAGCAACAACGCGCGCGTGAGCAGCAACGAACCATAGGGGATATGGACAATCCCTATGTTTATTACCAGAACCGAGCTGCTATAGTTCCTCCCGCTGTTAAAAGGAATGATTATAAGATCAAGCCGCAGATGATCTCACTGGTTAAGCAGCACTTGTTCCACGGATTGCCTGATGAAATTCCGATGGACTATATAGAAAACTTCGAGGAGATCTGCTCCACGACGAGTTCTAATGGGATGAACCCGGATTTCGTAAAATGCAAGATGTTTCCATTTTCACTCTCGAACAAAGCTTCTCGTTGGCTTAAGTTTTTACCTGCTGGATCTATTACGACTTGGGCGCAATGCAGAGCTGCGTTTCTGGATTACTTCTACACAAAATCCAAAACCGCGAGTTTGAGGAACAAGATCTCCTCCTTTCACCAACATTCCGGAGAGTCCTTCTGTGAGGCATGGGAACGGTTTAAGGAGTATAAGAGAGAATGCCCACACCATGGTTTTTCTGATAAAAATCTGCTTGGTATTTTCTACGATGGCGTGGACTAGGACTATAGGAATGCTCTTAATGCTGCAAGTGACGGCGATTTCATGACCAAAACCAGAGAAGGTGCGTATAAGTTGATAGAGAACTTGGCTGTGAGTTCGAGTAACAAGTCCCAGGAGTATGACAGGACTGTGAAATCCAGTGAGATGGATTCCCAAAAGATAGACGACCTCACTGCCAAGGTCAATCTTTTGCTTAAAGCGAACCAAAGAATGGTTCATTTTGCAGATGAGAATGGTGAACCACTGGCTGAGGTGATGGTTGAGGAAGAGGACACTGATTAGCAGGAGGTTAGCTACGTGAATGGCCAGGGTTTTGTGCGAAACAGAGGGTTCAACCAGAATTATAGGAATCATCCGAATTTCTCCTATCGGAGTACGAATGTTGAAAACCCACAGGACCAGGTTTACCCACAACAAACCGGCCCCCAGACCCAGAAGCCTCAGGATCAGACTTTCCAAAAGACCTACCCTCAGAATTTCCAAGGAAAGACGCTCGTCCCTTTTCAAGGTCAGAAACCGTAGTTTTCGAACTTTCAGGCTTCTGCAAGCTCTGGAAGTGGTTCTCAAGATGAGTTGAAAGGAATGATGCAGCAGATATTGACGAACCAGCAGAAGTTCGCTACTGAAATCAACACAAAGGTGGATGGTATGTACCTGGAGCTTAATGGTCAGCTTGAGGCGGTTTGCAACCACGTAAAAAAACTCGACACTCAGGTTGCTCAAACGGCTGATGCAATAAAAAGGCCACAAGGATTGCTGCCTGGTAAGCCGGATACAAACCCCAGAGAGTTTGTGAATGCCATAGAACTAAGAAGTGGAAGAGTTTTGCCAGCAGTCGTAAGGGCAGAAATTGCAAACTGCCCAGAAGGAGCACCTGCTCCAGCAGACGGAGCACCTGCACCAACAGAGAGAGGGAGCACCTGCTCCAGAAACAGAAAACGATGAAGAACCTGCTGAGCCAACTTCTAAGGTATTAAGACCAAATGAGATTATTGATAAGGTTCGTTCTCGTGTCTACAGGCCCCCTGTCCCTTACCCAGTACCTCCAAGGAAATCGCAGAAGGATTTGGAGGAGGCGAAATGTAAGGAGATGTTGCAAGATTTGACGGTTAAGCTGACATTGACGGACGCGATTCAGATGATGTCGTCCATGAAAAAGTATATCAAGGGCCTGGTTACTGGACGGATTCCTTCAAAGCAAAGCGCCATGGTTGTAAGTAAGAATTGTAGCGCTGTGCTACAAAACAAAGCCATTAAAAAGCAAGAGGACCCAGGTAAGTTTGTTCTTTCTGTTGATATTGGTCCTGTGCGATTTGCTTGTTCTTTGTGTGATTTAGGTTCCAACGTGAACCTCATGCCCTATTTGGTTGCAAGGAAGCTCGGGTACACAAAATTTAAACCAACACGAATTTCATTAGTGTTTGCTGACATATCTATTAAGTTGCCTGTAGGAATTTTGGAAGATTTGTAGGTCAGGATTAGGAACATCTTCATTCCAGCGGATTTCGTGGTGTTGGAATTGGATGATGAATCAAAAGATCCTCTGATTTTGGGACGTCCTTTCTTACGCACAGCTGGTGCAATCATTGACGTAAGGAATGGGACGATTGGTCTCCACCTGGGAGACATTATTATGGAGTTTGAGATGGATCGGATGCTGAAGAAACCGACCATTGATGGGAAAACCTTTGCCATTGAGGATGATCTCGAAATCTCAGATGGAGAAATTGAAGAGATTCTGGCCGATGATCCATTGGATGTTGCGTTGACAAAAGCCGAAGGCGAGCATGGGTATTTAAGTGAAGATACTGTTGGGTTTGCAAGGATTTTGGATTCTGGGCAGATGGCAAAATCAATCGAATTCTTGAGACTCGAAACAGAGGGAGCTGACGGAGCACCTGCTCCTGGGAACTCTGTTGACAACCCTTGGAGCGAGCTGAAAGCTCCAAAAACTGAGATCAAGACCTTAACAGCTGGGCTAAGGTTCGCGTTTCTCGGTCTCAACTCTACATATCATGTTCTTATAAATGCTGATCTAAATAATGTGGAATCCGCCTTACTTTTATGCGAGCTTAGAAAGTATAGGAAAGCTTTAGGGTATTCGCTTGATGACATCCCTGGAATTTCACCTGAATTATGCATGCATATGATACATTTAGAGGATGAATCTAGGACTTCTGTAGAGAACCAAAGAAGATTGAATCCGAATTTGAAAGATGTTGTTAAGAAAGAAATTATGAAACTCTTAGAAGCTGGTGTTATTTATGCAATATCTGATAGTAACTGGGTTAGTCCTGTACACGTAGTACCTAAGAAGGGCGGAATCACTGTGATCGCCAATGATAGGAACGAACTGATACCTACCAGGACTGTCATATGACATAAGATGTGCATAGATTATAGAAAGTTAAATGCAGCAACTAGGAAGGATCATTTTCCCTTACCATTCATTGATCAAATACTCGAAAGACTCGCTAACCACCCTTACTACTGCTTTTTAGACGGTTATTCAGGTTTCTTTCAGATTCCCATTCACCCGGATGATCAGGAGAAGACAACCTTCACCTGTCCGTATGGCACCTTTGCGTACCGCAGGATGCCATTCGGGCTATGCAACGCCCCTGCAACTTTTCAAAGGTGCATGATGTCTATCTTTACTGATTTGATTGAAGATATCATGGAAGTTTTCATGGATGACTTCTCCGTCTATGGGAGCTCTTTTTCTGTGTGTTTGTCTAATCTATGCAGGGTGTTACAACGCTGTGAGGAGAAGAATCTTATATTGAACTGGGAGAAGTGCCATTTCATGGTTAGAGATGGAATAGTTCTGGGTCATCGAATTTCAGAAAAGGGTATTGAGGTTGATCGAGCAAAGGTTGAGGTGATGATGACTTTGCAACCGCCGGATTCAGTCAGAGGGATACAAAGTTTCCTTGGTCATGCGGGTTTTTACAGACGCTTCATCAAGGATTTTTCAAAGATAGCGAGACCGTTCACTCAGCTCTTGTGTAAGGAGACTAAGTTTGCGTTTGATGGAGCTTGCCTTAAGGCGTTTCACACGATAAAAAGGGCATTGGTGAGTGCACCCATTGTTCAACCGCCAGATTGGGACCTACCATTTGAGGTTATGACGGATGCTAGTGATTACGCTGTGAGAGCAGTTTTGGGGCAAAGGAAGGATAAAAAGCTCCATGTAATCTACTATGCTAGCCGGACTTTGGACGAAGCTCAATGTAAGTATGCTACGACTGAGAAGGAACTCCTGGTTGTTGTCTTTGCCTTTGAGAAATTCAGGTCATATCTTGTTGGCTCGAAGGTCATTGTTCATACCGACCACGCAGCATTGAAGTATTGCTCACAAAGAAAGATGCAAAACCGAGGCTTTTGAGATGGATTTTTTTGCTCCAAGAGTTTGATCTACAAATCAATGATAAGAAGGGTACTGAGAACGGAGTTGCTGATCACTTGTCTCGCCTGAAGGTTGATGAAAGAGTGCCGCTGGATGATGCACTACCGGATGAACATGTGTATGCTATTGGAATTTGTGTTCTAGAGCACCCAGTCCAGGAGGGAGCACCCGCTCCAGAGGTATTTTCTGCTACTGTTTCTAAGATAAATGCACCGAGTTTTCCATGGTTTGGAGAGATAGCAAATTACCTCGCTGCTGATCAAGAACCGGCTGACTTTGTGGGAGACAGAAAGAGAAAGTTCTTGCGCGACATACGGAGATACTTTTGGGATGAGCCATACCTTTACAAGCAATGCTCGAATGGCCTTTTTAGGAGATGTGTTCCTGATGAGGAGATTCCAGGAATCCTATTTCACTGCCATAGTTCGAGTTATGCTGGTCACTTCGCGACTTTTAAGACAGTTTCCAAGGCGCTGCAAGCTGGGTATTGGTGGCCAACGATGTTTCGCGATGCACACGCATTTATCTCACGATGCGACAAATGTCAGAGGCAAGGAAACATCTCGCGATGGAACGAGATGCCTCAGCACTTCATCTTGGAAGTTGAAGTGTTTGACGTATGTGGAATAGATTTTATGGGACCATTTCCATCATCCTATGGAAACAAGTACATCTTAGTGGCTGTTGATTACGTGTCAAAATGGGTCGAGGCCATTGCTTCCCCAACAAACGATGCCACTGTGGTTTTAAAGATGTTCAAAACCATAATATTCCCTAGGTTTGGAGTATCGCGAGTGGTGATTAGCGATGGAGGGACTCATTTCATCAATAAGGTTTTTGAGAAACTTTTAAGGAAGAATGGCGTAAAGCATAAGGTTGCGACGCCATACCACCCGCAGACTAGTGGACAAGTTGAGGTTAGTAATCGGCAGATCAAAGGCATCTTACAAAAGACCGTAGGCACCACAAGGAAATATTGGGCCGCCAAGTTGGACGAAGTAGTTTGGGCCTACCGAACCGCATACAAAACGCCATTGGGGACAACGCCCTTTTATTTGGTGTATGGTAAGTCGTGCCACCTTCCGGTAGAGCTTGAGTATAAGGTGGCATGGGCAGTTAAGTTAATGAACTACGACATCAAACCCGCCTTGGAAAGGCGATCCATGCAACTTAATGAGTTAGAGGAGATTAGGCACCTAGCCTACGAGAGTTCGAAATTGTACAAGGAACAAACCAAGATGTACCACGACAAGATAATTCTCAACCGAAATTTCCAACCAAATGACATGGTACTTTTCTTTAACTATCGCCTTAAACTTTTTCCTGGAAGGTTGCGATCTAGGTGGTCCGGTCCTTTCCTCGTCAAGGAGGTTCGATCATACGGAGCTCTGGTATTGCTGGATGCAAAAGGCAAAGAGTTCGTGGTCAATGAACAGCGCTGTAAACCGTACCTAGCCGATGCAAACCAAGCCGAAGGTGGAATCATCACCTTAGGCGATGCACCAAAAGCCTAAATGGCTAATCCAGTCAAGCTAACGACTTTAACCAAGCGCTTGGTGGGAGGCAACCCACCGGTATGTTTTCTAACTTTTTCAATTTGAATTTCTTTTGCTACTAACTTTGTTTTCGATCTTTGAGTTTTCAGTAAAAAAAAAAAAAATCGTGTTATGGACTACAAGAGGCAGATCGATCCACTCTTTACGATCGATCGATCCGGATGAGGGATTCGACATACAAACCAGCGGTCAATATCAGGATCGACCTGTCTAGTCGATCCAAATTCCAGGGAGCACCTGCTACCCAGAACAGAGCACCTGACGCCCAGAATAGAGCACCTGCTCTCCAGGGTAAAAATTTGACATTTAAATTCAGGCCTACCAAGGCAAGTCAAATAGAATAAGGATAATGGGCCCGAGAAATCTGAGGATATTTTCCAATTTTAATAAGAAAATACAGTTATAGTGGGATCCCCCCCCCCCCCCCCCAAAAGCCCTAATTTCTCGCGCCCATAACTCCTTCTTCCTCCTCTTTTCGATTTTCTCCATTAAAACTCTCAAGTCTTTTGCTCAAACCTCAACTTCTTCAATTCTCAACCAATCTGAGTGAGTTTAGACTTGATTTCACTCCAAATTTCATCCTCATTCCGAATCTGCAATCCTTTTCTCAAAATCTCACTTTTTATGCTCGCCTTTTTCGAAGCCAAAGGGTAAAAATTGCACATTTATTTGTTGATTCGAGGATTTACGATTTGCTGAGTAACCATATGCTTGTTTAAGATTGATTTCGCGTGGGTAGGATTGTGAATTTTGACTTGAAATTTCGACAAGAACTTAAAACCTAGTTTATAGAGTAAAATTGGAAATTTAGGGGAATGGAGATGTGACAGCACTTATGATTCTTTGACTGATTATCTTGGGCTGTTAGGATTGGTCGAAATTATCTGTGTAAATGGCACGAACTTTGATCCCAAATTTTTTGCCAAAACAGGGGAATCATTCGATGCCTGTGTGGATGTATAGACATGGATTTATGCTGGATTTGGTTCGTGTTTGTGGTTGTCATTGCAGGATGTCAGGACCGCGCACGTTAGTTGGTAACCCATCACGCTCACGGAAAGGGAAAGGAGCCTCCACCTCCTCCCAACTCGCAACAAACCCTTGGCCACGTGATGAAGGCCAGCGGTTCAATTTGAGCGATTCTAGCCTTCCTCCACATTCGAATGATGCATGGTATCAAAACGACGCCTACTACTACAACAATTGGCTCGACATCGCGATTGAGCCGACTCGGTTCTTGTGTGGGCAGACATTGAAGGATTTGGGGCTGCTCTACGACGTGGGCAGAATACTTAAGGCTTGCGAACTGTCCGATCTCATCACTCAGCCGGATACTCTATACCCAGAGTTGGTTTGACAGTGCTTAACCTCTGCCAAGCTCGTATTTTCCGACCCACGCAAGCCTTTAGCATCACAAGGGTTGCTCTCTTTCTTTGCTGGAGGAAAGAGATATGAGGTCACTATCTCTGACCTTTGTGACATCTACGATTTTGATTCTACGCCGGAGAAGGTGGCCCTCCCTATACGCCTTCCAATTGCTCATCGTTTTTGGGATTTCATCGCCATTGGAGACTACTTCTCTCGTTCGGCAGCGCAATCAACAATTCGGAACCCCGCCCTTCGGATTGGGGCAAAGGCGATGAGCACCATCTTCTTTTCCCGAGATGATGCGAGTAAGGTCCAGACCGACGAGTTGATCCTCCTCTACATGGCGGTCAAAGACACCATTGAAGGCGAAGATGGGTTGAGTTGCGAGTTTGACTCATGTGTCAACATGGGAGCGATGTTTGCATCGGTTATTGCGGACAAGTGGACCAAGGTTGCTAAAGGAAAAGCTGTTGCGCACACGTAGCGAATGGGCAGCCTCTTGACCAGGATGTTCATTCACTGCAACGTCAAACTTGAGGACTACACATGCAACCCCGCGACGGAGTTTATGGACACCGCTTACCTCCTCTCTTGTGAAATCTTGGCTGATACTAACATTTACAGGTTCACCGCGAGGAACAAGACCACCCAGTTCTGCTAGTTGCCACAGCCATCCTTGACAGATTTGGAAGTTGCAGCCAACGTCGGATTCACGCCTGGAACAGAGTACCTGTGCACCGCTTCTGGAGCACCGACTGGGAGAGCACCAAAACCCAGGAGGAGCACTTCCTCCACCAGACCTGATCCTGCTCCCACTTTCGTCCCGGATGTCCCTTTGAGCCACGATGAGGAAGACGAGCTGATAGCCGATACGCAGAGAACCCGGCAATCCAGAGCACACTACCGCATGCCTTATCCGAGTTAGCTGACACTCGATGACATCTCCGATGATCCCGAGGATGCTGACTATCGCCGTTGGATGGTTTCCTCCACCAAGAAGAACAACGGGCTGCTCCGCCGGATCCTCCACATGCTCCAAAAGGGTTGCAGCAGCTCCCACGCCACTGAGGCCATCCCGTCTACAGTCCCTGCTCAGCCGCCTGCTTCTCGACCATCCACATCCGCTCGTCCATCCACTCGTTCTTCCAAATGCAAGAAGCCGATTACCAGCGAGAACACCGATGATACCACCAGCGATTGACATCGCTCCTCTATCCTTTCTCAGTATTCCATGAACACTTTTTCTTTTATGCATTTTTTATTTTATTTTCTTCCTTTTTCTCACTCTCTCTTTTCTTATCCTCACACCGAGACGGTGTGAAGTAAGTCTGGGGGGAGTTGCTACTAATCACGTTTATTTTGGATGTTTTTCTATTTTCTTATGTCCTACTTTGAGTCTTTCTTTTCATTTGTTTTATTGAGTCAAAACTTTGTAGGGAATTAGGACTTTATCTTATGATGATCTTTGAACTATCTATGTTTAACTTTCTCTCTAGTGACCATTTCTTTAGAGCATGGGTACAAAGAACAGCTGGAATACTTCAATGCACCATCTTCCAGGTTTTATATTGAACAAAAATTTCTCTCGCTATTGGCACTAGATTAGGGAAACGAATCATATTCAAGACTCCTTATTCCTTTTATCACTCTTGTTGTTCCTGAATAGGTAGCTCATTTTTTGTTTGTGCCTTCCTTAACCCTAACCTCTTTTCAAACCCCTTGCATTCTTGTTACTTCATTGTCATATGTGCAGCATATGCGCAAAAGGATTGGAGAGAATTGGGTCGACATTGCCTTTAAATCACTCTTTCTGAAGAACGAGAACATTGATTCTCAGAAGGAGCACCTGCTCCTATTTTCAGAAGATGATTTTATAACGAGGTGGAACAAAAATCCACGAAGGAGGGACGATATTGATGAGCTCCACTTGGGTATGTACAACAACTCTGATATTTTCGTGCTTAGGAGACATTCACTTGTAAGAAAAACCCTCTTCACCATCATTTAAAAAAAAAAAAAAAAAAAAAAAAAAAACAGTAAACCGATGATGAAGGGTGGTAAAATTTGTAAATTAGAATATGTCTCTCTGCACAGCGAGTGTACCCAAGGCGGACAATGGCAACATGAATTGGTTGGAAAAATTTTGAGAAGAAAGAGTGGTTTAGAGAATATGGATATCAACGTACCTGTTCTCTCTTGCAATTTTGTGCAATATCCTGCATCCACTACGAAACATCGGGTAACCCTTAAACACTTTAAGCACTTCTAGCTCCACCTCTAAATGGCCTTAACCCTTAGCGTTGTCTACCCTAAATGGTGCCTTTAGCGAGACCCTCACGCAACTTTTAATGCGTTGAGTTTGTGTTTGGGAAATGGAACTTGGTTGAAAAATGTGTTGAGGATGTTTTGGTAAAGCTTTGCTATTTTTAATTTGGATTATGTGGTCTGCAGATTGAAAAGTTTTAAACTCGGTTCACTGAGGATAAGAGAGTTCCCGCGTTTTCAAACCTTTCTCCTACACTTGATCTTGAATTTGTTTGAGGACAAACAAAGATCTAAGTCTGGGGGAATTGATATAATGCGTTTTTAGTGCATTCTAACCGTTGTTTTATAGGTTTTTATCGAGTCTTTCATTCTCTTTCGAGTCATTCTAGGTACTAAAGTGGCTGGAAGCAATGAGTTGAAGTTTGCAATTGGATTTGGCGAAAAAGAAGGAAAAATGGATCTTTTTGAAGATTCTGCCCAGAAGGAGCACCTGCGCTGGAGTTAGGTGCTCCCGCTCCCCAGAAAATCCAATTATGGGAATATTCACTAAACCCTAATTTTGGCAACCCTATCTTTTCCCAGCCGCCAAGGCTTTATTTAAAGGAGGATTCTCGCCCCTTTTGGAGGGGAGGCACTCACGACAGCAGTGAGAAGAACACAAGCAGAAAACACGATAAAGAGAAAGAGATACACTTGTTTTTGAGAGTTTGTAAGCTTGGAGACTTGTCATTCACGATTCCTTGTTGAAGTTTTCTTAAACCCTTATCTTCTCTACTTGATTCAATGAAGTTTTCATTCTCTATTGCTGCTGTTATTTGTTTGATCATGGGCGAGTAATCCACTTGTTAGATTAAGGGTTTTTGATGGGATTAGATCTCATGAACTAAGCATAGATAGGTTTTAAATAATCATTCGATAGTCTCCACCTATTGTCGATCATATTGCCTAGGTTAGATTGATCACCTAGCCTTTGATCTTAGGTTTAATTTACTTCTCAAAAGTTTGTGAATTGCTGGAATTGACTTAGGTGGACGATTTGATCCTTAGCCAACGAAAGTTGAAGTTAGGGCAACTCGTGAACACATCAACTCTAATCGCTCAATGCTTGATAATCTTTATAACCTCAACGACAGGTAGGGTATTAGATTGATTGTTAAAGTTGTAGATGCCACGAAAGTGGATCTCCTTATATTTATGGTTGAGTTCGAGACTTGGTCGTAATCGCATACCTGAATAATTGCTTGGTTCCTGATTGTCTAATCCCTGAGATATATCCTTTGATCTAACGCTTTTCCTTAATTGTTTACAACCGAATTTTACTTCATTTTGCTTTGATATTATCGTGACACTTTAAACAACCCTGCATTGCTTAGCTGAATTTGTATCCTATAAGATTAGAGTTTATTGCTGGTCCCTTAACGAACCTAAACTATTCTACATCGGATTAGTGAACTTAGGTTTTAATCTTTTGAAACCGGGAAAAAGCCCTTTCATCAGAATGCGCCAGCAGCGTTCATGCGGTTGATGAACGGAGTTTTCCAGGAGTATCTGGATGTGTTCGTGATCATCTTCATAGATGATATTCTGGTGTATTCGAGGAGTCCGGAGGAGCACGAGGTGCATTTGAGGTTGGTTCTGAAGAAGTTGCGGGAGCAGAAGCTGTACGCAAAGTTGAGTAAATGCAGTTTCTGGCAGCGAGAGATGAGCTTTCTTGGCCATGTGGTGTCTGCAGAGGGAGTTTCTGTAGATCCGGCTAAGATTGAGGCTATCAGAGGTTGGCATAGACCGAGAAGTGCCACTGAGATCAGGAGTTTTCTTGGGTTGGCGGATTACTATCGGAGGTTTGTCAAGGGGTTTGCGAGTATTGCGCAGTCGATGTCGAAGTTAACGGGGAAGGATGTCCCTTTTGTGAGGTCTTCAGCTTGGAGGAGATTTTCGGGAAGCTGAAGGAGATGTTGACGAGTACACCGGTGTTGGCGTTACCCGAGCCGGGTGAGCTTTATGTGGTGTATACAGACGCTTTGGGAGTTGGTCTGGGACTTTTAATATCTATTGTAGATTAATATTTATTGATTTATCGACTAAATAATAACTATCTAAATTAATAAAATTTTAAGGTCCCAATATTATTATTTTATAGAAGTTTTACAGTAACTAAAATATAAAAAACGTCTATGTACGCTCATCTCAATATTTCCTAATTTGTCTTGTTTCTTTATAATCTTTACTTTCCTTATGTTGTATCGTTATTGTATTCTAGATATGATATATTGTACCTTAACTAATCTTACTAGATTAATACCTCGCGCTTTGAAAGAGATTTTAGTTTTAAAACTTTAGCAAAATGAATATTTGAATATAATATAACCATTGAAATTTTTTAAAACTTTCCAAAAATCAATATGAACATTTATAAAAATACAATTTTATTTTAGCAAGTGATATAGAACATAAATAGTTTTCATAATAAATTTGTTTTTTTTTAAAACGAATAAGTAGCTAGGTGCCATGTGGTTATAAAATTAGTTAAAAATTTAATAGAAAAAGAAAGCGGCAATGGCACCCATTCTAGTCCCATGAAAATATCTCTCTAGAGACTTTGATGGTGATCATTGACCCAAACATACATTTAGTGAGATCAAATATATTTTACTTGTATTTTATGCATATATTTTTCTAAGCTTTAGTGAAAATCCCTTTAAACAATTTTTCACAATCATTATTTTGATCATTATCCAATATGCACTCGTTCACCTCTTGGAATCTAAATTGTTTTCACCCTCTCTTTAGTTACATATAAGTATATAACATATTGAACGGTGGATTGATTTTCAATTCTTTACAAAATTAGTTCTTCCTTAGCATCTTCAATTCTTCATATACTATTTTCTCTAGCTGTTGCGAGGTTTCTTTGATTGTGTTATGGTGCATATCAAATTTGATTTCTATAATCTCGTATTAGAACTCATTCTTATTCATGAGACCGTCTTTGTAATCCATGCACTAAATTCTCTCTTTTCTCATATGATTTTATCATTTATTGTAAATATTTAATTTCTTGTATATTATGTCTGTATATATTAATCTACATATATCTTTGATTTTGATTATCTTAAAATGTGTAGTTTAAAATCTCATTCAATAATAGTGTAAGCCGTTTTTAAATGTGACTAAAAGGAAAAACAAAATCTTCTTTAGAAATTCTACAAATTTTTTTATTACTCGATTACATTGTATTCTTTTTTATTAATGATTTTTGGATAGCTTTTTTATATTTGTTTGTTTCTAATCACCAAAATGTTTATAAATATATAACTTATTTAACTTTAATCAAGAACATTAATTAATTCTTTAACACTCATAAAAATAGTTTCAAATTCTTAAGATCTAATCACATATAGTTGCAAAATGAATTCTTTGAAGTCTAATTTATATTCACGTTTTTGTTTAATATTTTTTTTGTATTGTAATTTTTTAATATATATTTTATTTGTTTTGTGAGTTATTGTTTCCATTTAATGATAGATAATAACACAAAAGTGTGTGTTACTAAAGTTATTAATTTTAGTTTTAATGTTCTTATTAGCGGCTTCGAAACCTACATTCTCGTCTCGAGATGTTAAGAGAACAGTCAATCCATGTCCATCCATGTCTCGTCTCACCATCTCAGATCCTATCCCTCTATTCGCACATGTTACCACTGCCACGGTTTCAGAGGTCAACATTCTAAAGGACAAAATCATGACTTTTAATCGTAACAAAGATCAAATAAATAATGAAAACTTAGTCAAACTAGTATTAAAGTAAATCAATACCTTTGGTGATCGGAGTAAGGAATGGTACGAAGGAGGGACATCTCTTGGAGTCTCTTGCCTCGTTTTTCTCTATGCTTCCCACCATTTCTCTTCGTCCTCACGAGTTTCTTTTTTTTTCTCAATTCCGATATGAATCGCATTGGTGTATGAACACAAAGTTTCGTCCTTCTCTTTCACAAATTCTTCTCATACTTTTTTTTGTGGCTCAAAGGTCATCCCTCCAATTTTTTGTGGCCTCTCGTTTCACAATTTTTCCTATTTTTAGTTCATTAGAAGAAATTAATGCACATCCGATCCTAACAACCTATACTTAGTCATCATTTTCTCCAACTCGTATCCCTATTTAAATCCACCATGACCTCACACTTTTCTCACATCCAACAACAAGACCCAAGCGTAGAAAACAAAACTCACTAAACCTCCGATTTGTAATCACCCAAAAGAGAAAATCAAACACAATGGATTTGGCTCTAAGGTTCTTCGCATGCCTTGTTTTGACGGTGTGCATAGTTGCATCAGTAGATGCAGCAATCTCATGTGCCACAGTGGCAAGTAGCTTGACTCCATGTGCCACTTACCTATCGAAAGGCGGGGCAGTACCAGATCCATGTTGTAAAGGAGTAAAATCGTTGACTAGTATGGCTCAAACCACACCGGACCGCAAACAAGCTTGCCATTGCATACAATCCGCTGCAAAGAGCATTTCTGGTCTAAACTCAAGTCTAGCTGTTGGGCTACCTGGAAAGTGTGGTGTTAGCATTCCCTATCTAATTTCTATGAACACTAACTGCGACACGTAAGTGTTTCTGTCTCCTTTTCTTATTTCGTGCAAGTTCACAATCTCATTTTATGTTGGCTTCTTACTCGATCTAAACACAATGATTTGATTTGTAAATTAGACTCTTATCTAATGCAAAACTCAAAGTTTTCACCGTTTGTATTGTTGCAGCATCAAGTGAAGTGGAAATGAACTCATCTATCATTGTTTGGATGAAGAGTATGGTTTAACATAAGTAAAATAAATAAAACAAACGTTTGTGTACGTGCATCTTAGCATACCCTAGTTTGAGTTGTTACTTTGTCGTCTTTTACTTTCCTTATGTTGTATCGTTATTATGTTTAAGATATGATGTATGGTATCATAATTGATATTATTAGATTTATACGTCGTGATTTGCGCGAGATTTTAGCTTTAAAATTTTAATAAAATGAGTATTGAGTATAATATAACCATTGTAATTTAAAAAATATTTCAGAAAAATCAATACGAACATTTATATAAATACAAACTTATTTTAGCAACTGATATAGAACATAAATAGTTTTCATAATAATTTTTTTTTTTGAAAAACGAATAAGTAGCTAAGTGCCATGTGGTTATAAAAATAGTTAAAAATTTAATAGAAAGAGTAACTGGCAATGACACAAAGGTTCTTCGCATGCCTTGTTTTGACGGTGTGCATAGTTGCATCAGTAGATGCAGTAGTCTCATGTGCCACATTGGCAAGTAGCTTGACTCCTTGTGCCACTTACCTATCGAAAGGCGGGGCGGTACCAGATCCATGTTGTAAAGGAGTAAAATCGTTGACTAGTATGGCTCAAACCTGTAATGCCCATGAACCAAAAAGTGGATTTTGGTTGGGTGTGTCGATCGACACAGGTACATGTCGATCGACACGTGTGTTTTGACTTGTGAGAAGTCAGATTTTTGGTGGTGTGTTGATCGACACGAGTGGTGTGTGTCGATCGACACAGGGTTAAATGGAACCGACAGATTCGGTTTAAGTGTCCGGTTTGGTGGGCCGGTTTAGGGAACTCTAGGGTTGTATAAAAAGGCTGAAACAGTGAAGGTTGGCCGACTTTTTCTTCCAGAAATCAAAAATCAGAAAGAGAATCAGAATCAGAGAGTTTGAGAGAGTTCTGGTGATTTCTAGAGAAGGTTTGATCGTTCTTGAGACTTGTGATTGCGTGGGAAGCTATTAGAAACGAGGAAGGATCGTTGCTGGGTCGATTTCGGGTCTGGGAAGGGCAAAATCAGAGGCTGTTCGGGTGTTCTTCGTGTGTTCTTTGTTTTCATCCTGTTTTTCTTCCCGAATCGAGGTGAGTGCGTGATCATAGGTTTATCTGGGTAAAGGATTAGATGGAATACGATTGCTTGTGTTGTTTGGATTGGATTTCGTGTGTTTGTGGATGAATTTCGTACAGGAGATCGATGAATCGCTATGGGATTCGAGCCATGAGATGATAGGCTCGTTTCCTGGGTTCTGCGATGTTGTGTCGATCGACACCATGGTGGTGTGTCGATCGACACAGGAGCATGTCGATCGACACGGGAGCATGTCGATCGACACCATGGTGGTGTGTCGTCGATCGACACGGGGGCTGTGTATCGATTGACACCTAGTGGTTGTGTCAATCGACACAGTGCTTCTGCACTGTTTCGTGTATACTTATTGTATGCTCATCCTGGTATTGTATCTCTTACTTATGCCTGTGTGTATAACCTGTAGACGGGATGACCGTGTCACTGAGTATTTGTGATAATACTCACGCAACTCTTTTGCCCATGTGTTGCAGGTAAAGAGAAAATGTGATCGTGGAATCATGGCCAGGAAGAAAAGATGATCTAGAGTCTCAGTTTAATGATCTTGTTGTTAGAATTTCTAGGTTGATTAGTGGATTTTGGAATTGATACTTGGTTATTGATGTTGGTTGAATTGGTTTATTTGATTATTGTTATTGAAATTGATTAGAGTTGAGTAAAGTATGGAATTTGCTAATTGTCGTATTGATTTAATTGTTAATGGTTGTTGTTCCGCATTGCTTGTATTTGGCCTATTGAGGATTATTATCCGTGATGATAATAATCCGAAGGGAAATTTTTTAAATTTTGGGTCGGGTCGTTTCATTTTGGTATCAGAACCCTTATGGTTCTAGGGCGGGTGCAATTGATTGATTATGTGAGATAATTGATTGATTATTGTGTGGGTATGGAGTCCTAGATCATCTCTTCCGAGCCTTAAATGAGATTCCACAATATGTGTTTTTATGACTTTCTGTTTTCTAGTACTAAGTAGTCTGCTGGTTAGTGCGGAGTGATGGCTAGAGTGGCTAGATGCAGAGGTCGTGGAGGCCGAGGTGGTCGTGGTGGGCGCGGTCGAGGACTACAGAGTGGGTCTGATATCGCGAGTGTGGCCCAGGAGACCACGCAGGAGCAGGTGGCGGACTCGCAGGCGTTTCAGGAGGGGTCTGTGGGTGAGGGTCATACGAGTACCAGTGTGAGGGCTGGTGGGGCTAGTGTGGGTCCCGATATAGCTGGTGGTGCGGCAGGCCCAGGTGGGGTTGCTGCCGCAGGTGTGGCCCAAGACCGAGATGATCGTTCGGCGAGTTTGCAGCAAATGATTCTGGAGCGGTTACCAGGTAGGGTGCCGGCTCTGGGTCAGGCTCCGGGAGTTCAGCCAGGTGTGGCTGGTGTGCAGCCAGTAGTGGCTGATGGTTAGCCGGGAGTGGCTGGGGTACAGCCAGGAGTGGCTGGTGTGCAGTTGGGTGTGGCGGTTACAGAGGAGCTTCCATCCTACCTGAGGATGATGGAGCAGATGCAGAGGATTGGCACCGGGTTTTTCTCGGGTGGTGCCAAGTGTAACTTTTGCTCTATCAGGTGTCCAGAGGGATACCGGGTTGATCTGGCGGTTCACTATCTGGATGGTAACGCGCATCTCTGGTGGAGAGGTGTTGAGGCCAGGAGGGTACAGGCCGAGATGGTCTGGGAGGATTTTTTGGCTGAGTTCAATGCCAAGTATTTCCCGCAAGAGGCGGTGGACCGGATGGAGTCGAGGTTTCTGAACCTGGCTTACGGAGATCGGACAGTGAGGGAGTTCGATTTGGAGTTTAGTCGACTTTTTGTACATGCTGGTAAAGGCATGGAGGGCGAGCAGGCCCAGGTGAGGAGGTTCCTGGGGGTACTTCGAGCGGATTTGAGGACTCGCTGCAGGGCGAGTAAGTTCGCTATGAGGGCAGAGCTGGTTGAGACGGCTACTGCGATTGAAGAGGACCTCAGGGAGCAGACTGTAGTGGTTAGTCCACCGGTTCAGCAGCAGAGGAGGCTGCAGTAGCAGACGGGTTCGAGCAAGGGTGGTAAGCCGGCTCAAGGTCAGAAGAGGAAGTGGGAGAGCACTTCAGGGCCCAGTCATAGAGGACAGAGTGGTCCAGGATGCTTTGGGTGCGGGAGCATGGATCACAAGGTGGCCAGTTGTCCGAAGAGGAGTGAGATTCAAAGCCCTAAAATGTGGTACCACTACAGAGAGCCGACGCACATTAAGCCCAAGTGTCCGAAGCTGCATCAGATGGCGGTAGCGACAGTGCAGCCTTTAGCTCAGATTGCAGCGGCGCCACGGGTTTTCACTTCGGCAGAGGCGGGCGGTTCTAGCGCCAGACCGATCACAGGTAAATTCCAGACTTGACCTTTCCTTTTTAAATTCTTGTGGTGTTTGAATTTAGTCTGTTGGAATTGTGAGTCTGTGCTAGAGTTTCGGGTCTTAAAGCATATGGGATTATGCAGAGACCTTAGTTGTAGGCGGGTGTGAGTCTCACGTGTTGTTTGATTCGGGAGCTACGAATAGCTTCATTACTCCAGAGTGTGCGGAGGATAGCGGTATTCGGAGCGATTCCGGAAAGCAGCCGGGAGTAGTTAAGGTTGCTGGTGGTAGGACGTTAGCTACTTTCGGGCGGGCTCGTGGTGTGGATGTTCTGGTGGTGGGAGAGTTGATGCTAGCAGATCTAGTTATCAGTCCGGTGGAGTTGTAAGATGTCATCCTTGGGATGGATTGGTTGGATCGGTACAGGGTCCATCTGGATTGTCATCGAGGACGGGTTGTGTTCGAGCGGGAGTCAGAAAGGTTGGTGTATCAGGGTGTGAGACCGAGTTCTGGGATTCTTGTGATTTCAGCGATACAGGTCGAGCAGTTGATTGAGAAGGGCTGTGAGGCATATCTGGCGACGATAGTGATGCCGGAGACGATTGGAGAGGTTGCAGTTGGGGATATTCGGGTTGTTCGGGATTTCCAGGATGTGTTTCAGTCGTTGTTGGGATTGCCACCGTCGCGGTCGGATCCATTTACGATTGAGCTGGAGCCTGGGATGAATCCTATATCCAATGCGACTTACCGTATGGCTCCAGCAGAGATGGCAGAGCTGAAGAAGCAGCTGGATGACCTGTTGGGGAAGGGATTCATCTGGCCTAGTGTTTCACCGTGGGGAGCGCTGGTGTTGTTCGTGAAGAAGAAAGATGGGAGTTTCCGGTTGTGCATCGATTATCAGAGACTTAACCGGGTTACTATGAAGAACATGTATCCTCTACCGCGCATTGATGAGTTGTTGGATCAGTTGCGAGGGGCTACTTGGTTATCCAAGATTTCCTTGGCTTCGGGATACCATCAGATTCCGATTGATGAGGAGGACGTTAGGAAGATGGCCTTTCGGATGAGGTACAGGCATTATGAGTTTGTGGTGATGCCGTTTGGGTTGATGAATGCGCCAGCAGCGTTCATGCGGTTGATGAACGGGGTTTTCCAGGAGTATCTGGATGTGTTCGTGATCATCTTCATAGATGATATTCATGTGTATTCGAGGAGTCCGGAGGAGCACGAGGTGCATTTGAGGTTGGTTCTGGAGAAGCTGCGGGAGCAGAAGCTGTACGCGAAGTTGAGTAAGTGCAGTTTCTGGCAGCGAGAGATGAGCTTTCTTGGCCATGTGGTGTCTGCAGAGGGAGTTTCTGTAGATCCGGCTAAGATTGAGGCTATCAGAGGTTGGCCTAGACCGAGAAGTGCCACTGAGATCAGGAGTTTTCTTGGGTTGGCGAGTTACTATCGGAGGTTCGTCAAGGGGTTTACGAGTATGGCGTAGTCGATGATAAAGTTGACGGGGAAGGATGTCCCTTTTGTGTGGTCTTCAGCTTGCGAGGAGAGTTTCGGGAAGGTAAAGGAGATGTTGATGAGTATACCGGTGTTGGCATTACCCGAGCCAGGTGAGCTTTATGTAGTGTATATAGATGCTTCGGGAGTTAGTCTGGGATGTGTGCTGATGCAGCAGAGAAAGGTTATTGCGTATGCTTCGAGGCTGTTGAGGAAGCACGAGTGCAACTACCCTACCCATGATTTGGAGTTGGCTGCGGTGATTTTTTCCCTTAAGATTTGGAGGTCTTATCTTTACGGCGGAAAGGTGTAGGTGTTCACAGACCACAAGAGTCTGAAGTATTTCTTCACTCAGCTAGAGCTGAACCAGAGACAGAGGCACTGGATGGAGTTAGTTGCGGACTATGACTTGGAGATTGGGTACCATCCAGGTAAGGTTAATCTAGTTGCAGATGCGTTGAGTCGGAAGAGGGTTGCTTCAGATCAGGAGTGGGATATGGAGGCTTTGGTGAGCGAGATCAGTACGTTGAGGTTATGTGTGATCTCACAGGAGCCATTGGGGTTAGAGGCAGCTAACCAGACAGATTTGTTGAGCAGGATTCGAGTTCCTCACGAGAAGGATCAGGGATTGATTGATGCTTCTAAGGCGGCCGGTTCAGAGTATGTGGTCTCAGCAAGTGGGATGATACTGGTGAAGGGGCGGGTTTGTGTACCCAAGGATGAGGATCTGAGTTAGGAGATCCTGAGGGAGGCTCATTCAAGCATGTTATCGATTCATCCGGGAGCGACCAAGATGTATCGTGACCTAAAGCGGTATTATCACTGGGTCGGGATGAAGAGGGATGTAGCTAACTGGGTTGCAGCGTGCAACGTATGTCAGTTGGTGAAGGCTAAGCATTAGGTTCCGAGTGGTATGTTGCAGAGTTTGCCTATCCCGGAGTGGAAGTGGGATATGATTACCATGAATTTCTTGACGGGGTTGCCGGTGTCACGGATGTATGATGTGATTTGGGTTATTGTGGATCGACTGACTAAGTCAGCACATTTTCTGGCCATCAAGAAGACCGACGGAGCGGCGGTGTTGGCTAGGAAGTATGCACGTGAGATAGTGAGGCTGCACGGGGTGCCAGCGAGTATTGTGTCAGACAGGGATCCGAGGTTTACTTCAGAGTTCTAGAGGGCATTTCACGCAGAAATGGGCACTAAGGTGCATATGAGCACAGCGTATCATCCTCAGACGGACGGGCAGTCCAAGCGTACGATTCAGACTTTGGAGGATTTGCTGAGGATGTGTGTGCTTGATTCTGGTGGTCATTGGGTGGATCTTCTGAACCTGGTTGAGTTTGCGTACAACAACAGTTACAAGGCGAATAATGGGATTGCTTCATATGAGACTCTGTCCTTGTAGGACACCATTATGCTGGACTCAAGTGGGGGAAAGGAGCATGTTTGGTGCAGACTTCATTCAGGAGACGACGGAGAAGATCCGTGTCTTGAGACTGAACATTAGAGAGGTTCAGGATCGGTAGAAGAGTTACGCCGATAGGAGACGGAAGGAGTTGGAGTTTGAGCTGGGAGATCTGGTGTATCTCAAGGCAGCTATGTTGAGGGGGCCTAACACATCCATTTCGGAGAATAGGCTAAGTCTGAGGTTTATGGGTCCGTTCAAGGTTGTGGAGAGGGTCGGACCGGTAGCTTATCGTTTGGAGTTACCTCAGAGTATGAAGGCTTTTCACAAGGTCTTCCATGTACCGATGCTGCGGAAGTGTCTACATGAGTCTGAGGAGGTGTTGGCTAGGATTCCGGAGGATCTTCAGCCCAACATGACATTGGCGACGAGGCCTGTGAGGATTCTCGAGAGAAGAGTCAAGGTACTGCGTCGGAAGAATATACCATTGGTGAGAGTCATGTGGGACTTTGACGGTATTGAGGAGGAGACTTGGAAACCAGAAGCGTTGATGAAGATGAAGTTCTTGAAGTGGTTCGAGAAGCAAGCATTGGCTTGAGTGTCTTTCCTGGTTTTCAGAGTCTGTTATAGCATGTGGCTATGTTATGTATTTATTTTCGTTTGATGTTGTTGTAATGATTATACATTTTGAGATTTAATAAGATGAGTTTTCCTTATTAAATGTGTTATAAGACGTGTGTTCTTATGGTATGACTGGTGGAGTCATGTGATGTGATGACTGGTAGGTCATGTGGAGGCTAGCGATAGAGTTCTATGGGAGTTAGAACTTTTTTATCGGCTAGAGAGGCTAGAAATGGAAGTTCTATGTGAGTTAGGACTGTCCATGTTCTAGGAGGATTATCTGAGGATGAGGTTCTATGTGAGTTAGGACTTGTGATTCCCTGGATGGCGCTGGAAAATAGGGGTTTTATGTGAGTTAGAGCCTGCCAATTTCCTAGGGGGAGTCTGGAATAGAAGTCTTATGTGAGTTAGAACTGTATTTTCCAGGGACTCTGGGGAACACCCATGAGATTTGGGTTGTTCCGGATGGCCTAGTGATTGGCCATGGCGCTGGGAATAGAGGTTTAATATGAGTTAGGACCTGTCTATTTCCTAGGGAGAGTCTAGAATAAAAGTTTTATGTTAGTTAGGACTGTCTTTTCCAGGGACTCTGATATATCATGGTTTTTACCCGTTTTCGACCATGATATAAGTCCTTTTCATAGAGTCTTTTTGGTATTTTTCGAGTTGTTTTGAGTCTTTGCAGGTTATTGGACGATTGGACTTTATGGGAGCTTTTGGAGCATTTTGGGAGCATCAAGGAAAGAAGAGCTAAAGTGATCAAGTCGGAGTCGAGTTTTCAAGGCTGTGTCGATCGACACGGACCTGTGTGTCGATCGACATGCCCGTCTGACACGTGAAGACTTCAAGTTTTGAAGAAATTCCAGTTTGGCCCAAAAAGCCCAGAAGTTTACACCAAGGCCCAATCCGATTTTTAGACAATATAAACAGTTTTTCCTTAGGTTTTCATGTTTTTATCTTGGATTTTATATTGAGACTTGGAGGAGAGATTTGGGGAGAGCTTCAGACTTTCAGAGATTTCGAAACCCTTTGTATCTTTAACTCTATCTTTTTAATGCAATTTATTTCATTCATGATGTTTGTTTCAATCATCATGTCTGAGTAGTTTGCTTGTTAGGTTTTGGAAAGTTCTAGGGGTTGATGAAAAATTGATAGGATTAAAACCCTGTTAGGATTTATCTTTATGTTCTTCATCTAGATTGATTTAACTCTGATTTTAGGATTGATCAACTGAAATTGGATATCCTAGGTTGCTTTAATAGATGCGAAAGTATTATTAACAACCTGATATAATCTTAGATGAGCAAAATTATCTATTCGCAAAGAAATTGGCTTAGTAATTTTGTGAACAATTGAACCTGAATTTAATGCTTGATTTTATTCACTAAGTTTGCAAAGAAATTTGGAATTTAGGGATTTAGTCATAGATAATCTCTGCAACGAAAGTTGATTGGTTTTATATTTGTGTTTGAGTTCTAGAAGCGTGCTTAATAAAATCCTAACGTTTTTATCTCTGTGTCGATCGACACAGACATCTGTGTCGATCGACATGATCGATTTTGATTCATTCCTGTGAACAACCCAATGCCTAACTCTTTTGTCTCATTGAATCTTAAGAACCTTAATCATTCACTTGTTTACTTGCTGTTTCTATTGCACTAATACATATTCACTTAGCATAATTTGAATTCACTAATTGATTGTGTGATTTGATTTCCTGTGGATTCGATCCCTAAGTACTATATCGATCTCTTAATTTGAGAGAGTAGCTCAGGGTAAATTTGAGCATATCAAATTTTGGCGCCGTTGCCGGGGAATCGATCTAACCAATCGATTTGTGTTATTAGAACTTTGTCTAAGTTTTTATTTTTGTTTATTTTACTTACTTTTTCTTTTCTTTTTGTTTTGTGTGTTTCAGGTTTATGCATCAGCGCGTTACCAAAAGCAACCAGAACAGAGAGCTACTTGATCTCAATCCTGAGATTGTAAGGTTAGAACGAGCCAACAGAGCAGCGACAAGGACAACCAATATGAATCCAATGATCCTTATCAGAGGTGAAGATGGGTTCTTTGAGGATGCTGAGGGTCGCAGACGAAATGCTCAGGGTCAGAGGATTGATGAGAACGGGGCTGTGATTTTGGAGGAGCAGCATGCTGTACAGCGCCATGAGCCAGCTGGGCATGGGCATACTCTGGGAGAGTACAACAGGCCCGATGAGTTCTATGCCAACAGGGCAGCGATTCGTCCTCCTGCTTTCCAGAGGAGCGATTTTGAGTTGAAGCCTGCCTTCTTCTCACTTGTGGCTCAGCATCCATTCCATGGTCTTTCCTCTGAGCACCCTATGGATCATCTTGAGAGGTTCGAGGATTTGGCATCCAGCATTAAGGCCAACGGAGTCTCTAGCGACTACAACGGAGTCTCTAGCGACTACCTCTACTGCAAGCTTTTCCCCTACTCTCTTAGTGGAGAAGCAGCCTACTGGTTGAAGCAGCTGGAGCCAGGCTCGCTGACTACTTGGGAGGACACCAAGAATGCCTTCCTCAACAACTTCTTTGATGAGGCGAGATCCGAGGATCTAAGGACTAAGATCTCCACCTTTAAGCAAGGTCCGACTAAAGCATTCAAGGATTCTTGGATGTGATTCACTTCTTACCAGAGAGACTGTCCTTATCACGGGTTTAGTGATGTTCAGCTGCTGGGTATATTCTTCAGAGGGATTGATTGGAGGTATCAAATGGCCCTGGATGCTGCGAGCAACGGGAACTTCAACACTAGATATCCCGAGGATGCACTCGTGCTTATCGAGAATTTGGCTGCTAGTAACAGCACCAAGAATGCGGACTTTGAGAGGAAGAAGCTTGGTGGTAACATGGATGGAGGTCAGATCGCTGAGGTGAAAGCCAAGTTAGACTCTGTGCATAACTTTCTAGTGGGGAAGAAGTCAGTCCAGTTTGCTGCAGAAGTGGAGGCTTTTGAGCCTGAAGAAAAGGATGTTAACTACATCAATGGAGCTGGTTTTCAGGGTCAGAGATTGGTAATCAGCAAGGGTATCAGAAACCGTTTCAGAGCAACAACTACCAAAGGAACTACGGTTCTTCTTCTTACCAGACGCCTCCTACTCAATCTTCAGATAGTGAGATGAAGTCAATGCTAGAACAAATTCTAGAGGGTCAACAAAAGATGACAGTGAGCTTCAATGGGAAGATGGATGCCATGTACTCTGATCTGAATGGTAAAATCGAGGCCCTCAATCTCCATGTGAAGAAGCTAGACACCCAAGTTTCTCAAACCGAGGAGAATGTTAGACGACAAGAGGGATTTCTCCCAGCTAAGACGGAAACAAACCCGAGACTACATGTCAATGCCATCACCTTGGGGAGTGAAGAGGAGATCGAAGACGAAGAGAATGTCGTTCCAGACCCCGTGTCGATCGACACGGATAGCTCATGTCGATCGACACAAGTCGAAAGACGCAACACTGGAGTTTACGCAATCGGTGATTTTTCCACTCAGAAATCGTTTGTCGATCAACACAAAGACAGTGTCGATCGACACGAGTCCCAGACGAGAATAACCACTTCAGAACCTTCAGTCAAAGCAAAGGAAACGGTCTACAAGCCCAAGATCCCATTTCCACGAGCTATCAGCGTCCAATCACCCAAGGAGAAAGGGGGGCATGCTCAACCACAGCTGAGGATGTTGCAAAAGATAACGAATCCAAAGATGTTCATTGTTCCTTGCTCAATCAAAGGTATGGAATTCAAAAATTCTCTTTGTGACATTGGAGCTAATGTGAATGTCATGTCTCAGTCTGTTGCAAGGAAGCTAGGGATTAAGGATTTGCAACCTTCGAAGATGTCTCTCGATCTGGCTAACTTTTCTTCAACAGTCTCGAAAGGGTTCATTCCTGACTTGATGCTTCAAGTAGGAGGTTGTCTGGTTCCGGTGGATTTTCAGATTATGGAGACGAAGAATGACAGGGAGAGACCATTGATTCTTGGGTCATCATTCCTTGCTACTGTGGGTGCAATTATGGATTTTCCCAATCAGATTATCTCCTTCTCCAAAATCAACAAGAATGTCTTCTACCCCGCAATTCGGTTTAAGGAGAATTCTTGTTTGACCGTTACAAATGGAGGAGAGCGGAGTTCAGACCTTGGAGCTGACACGAAGAAGATCCCATGTGCCCCACCTTCGACTCCACCATTTTCGCGATCTGATGGAGACTTGGCTGCACCCAAAGTGAAGCGCAAGAAGACTTCCAAACCTTTCTCCAAGTTCAGAATCATCCTTACTACAGAGTTGAGAGAGAAAGGAGAGGTAGTGGTTCAAGAGATGCTGCACAACACCATGAAGTTGTTTCCCGGTGTTATTCCTTTCATCGATCCACCAGGAGTCTGCGTCCCGACACAGTCCAGCTAATGACTGAAAACAAGCGCTTAGTGGGAGGCAACCCACTGGTAAGTGTAAATTAGTTTGAATTTTTTGTTTTGTTTTACTAACTTTTTATTTTAAGTGTTTATTTCATTCAAAAAAAAAAAAAAGACGAGACGAGGAAACAAACATCAATGTGTCGATCGACACACCTACTCGTGTCGATCGACATACCCTGCAACAGGTAAGTTCTCGTTCTTTTCGATTGATTTTTCCTTTTTCTTTTCTGTTCTTTCACCAACTTCAGGCTTGATAACACTGGGGACAGTGTTGTTTAAGTCTGGGGGAGGTAGTTATTAATTTTGTGGTTGTTTTTGAGAGTCAGTCAAAAACATTTTATTGAGTCAAAATAGTCAGTTGGAAACAATGATCTTTTCTTTGGTTTATTGGATTGTCTCTTTCAGTTGTGTGACCATTTTTCCAAGATCAACTTGAGAATCAGACTAATGGAAAATCCTAAGGCTGACCAGTTAACTAGAAACGTCTATTGCTTCCAACATAATCCACCCCGGGTTCGAGCTAATTATGCGGTCTCCTCGGTGATTGATTGTTCATAGAGCTTGACTCCCTATTCATACCTGATAAGTGCAATATCTGTTGAAAGTAATGGTACTCCTCTCCCTTGTTCTAAAAAAAATAAATAAATAAATATTATATATGATTAGGGTGATATGATAGTTCTTAAGTATTAGACGAGGACGAAAATTCCCGTGAGTCAATACTTAAGAAATGGTCACCTGGAGCTCAAAAACAGCAGTCTGAGTCCCTTAGAACAGATGTAGAGGACGAGCGATCTCACGACCCTGTCTCCTCACAAGGAACAACAGTAGTGAAAGCACTGGTTTTGAGTTTCTGAATCGAATAAGTCTGGGGGAGAGAAAGAGTACCAGAAGTTTGTATAAGTTTACTTGTCATGGTATTGTATGGGAATGAGTCTAGAAGGTTTTTGGCATCGAGATCTGGGACGAGACCCAGCAATGAGGACTAGTGGGTTATGTTGATAAGTCGTGGATAAATTTGGGAGGCTGCGAATGTCTATAGAGAAGTACATAGTGGTCTGATTTCAAGTTGGTTTTGCATCATGTGGGTTTACTAGTTGAAAAGGACGGTTCAATACTCCAAGGGAAGGTAAGTTTCTGCATTTTCAAACCTCTTCCCCATTCTGAGTGTATGTTTTGCTTGAGGGCAAGCAAATGCTAAGTCTGGGGGAGTTGATATATCATGGTTTTTACCCGTTTTCGACCATGATATAAGTCCTTTTCATAGAGTCTTTTTGGTATTTTTCGAGTTGTTTTGAGTCTTTGCAGGTTATTGGACGATTGGACTTTATGGGAGCTTTTGGAGCATTTTGGGAGCATCAAGGAAAGAAGAGCTAAAGTGATCAAGTCGGAGTCGAGTTTTCAAGGCTGTGTCGATCGACACGGACCTGTGTGTCGATCGACATGCCCGTCTGACACGTGAAGACTTCAAGTTTTGAAGAAATTCCAGTTTGGCCCAAAAAGCCCAGAAGTTTACACCAAGGCCCAATCCGATTTTTAGACAATATAAACAGTTTTTCCTTAGGTTTTCATGTTTTTATCTTGGATTTTATATTGAGACTTGGAGGAGAGATTTGGGGAGAGCTTCAGACTTTCAGAGATTTCGAAACCCTTTGTATCTCTAACTCTATCTTTTTAATGCAATTTATTTCATTCATGATGTTTGTTTCAATCACCATGTCTGAGTAGTTTGCTTGTTAGGTTTTGGGAAGTTCTAGGGTTTGATGAGAAATTGATAGGATTAAAACCCTGTTAGGATTTATCTTTATGTTCTTCATCTAGATTGATTTAACTCTGATTTTAGGATTGATCAACTGAAATTGGATATCCTAGGTTGCTTTAATAGATGCGAAAGTATTATTAACAACCTGATATAATCTTAGATGAGCAAAATTATCTATTCGCAAAGAAATTTGGCTTGGTAATTTTGTGAACAATTGAACCTGAATTTAATGCTTGATTTTATTCACTAAGTTTGCAAAGAAATTTGAAATTTAGGGATTTAGTCATAGATAATCTCTACAACGAAAGTTGATTGGTTTTATATTCGTGTTTGAGTTCTAGAAGCGTGCTTAATAAAATCCTAACGTTTTTATCTCTTTGTCGATCGACACGATCGATTTTGATTCATTCCTATGAACAACCCAATGCCTAACTCTTTCGTCTCATTGAATCTTAAGAACCTTAATCATTCACTTGTTTACTTGGTGTTTCTATTGCACTAATACATATTCACTTAGCATAATTTGAATTCACTAATTGATTGTGTGATTTGATTCCCTGTGGATTTGATCCCTAAGTTCTATATCGATCTCTTAATTTGAAAGAGTAGCTCAGGGTAAATTTGAGCATATCAGACTCTATGAAAACACCCAGGTGATTGGGTTGTTTCGGATGACCACGAGAGGTGATTTCGGTCGAATAATGCTTATGATGCATGTTACAGAGAGATTGCTCCAGGGGATGAGTGATTCTCCTGGATAAACTTGAGGGGACAGTGAGGTTCTCTCCAGAGGATGTGTGATTCTCCTACATATACTTTGAGGGACCGAAGCCTCTCCAGAGGATGTGTGATTCCTCTGCAGCCATAGCTCGATGGACTGTGTGTCCCAAGAGTGGGGAGGGCTGGAGCATACCTGGAGCTGGATGGACTGCAGTCCTGAAGGCAGAGGGGGTATGATATACATCAAAAACTCAAGGGGTGACGATCCTGAGAGCGGGGTGGTGTATATAGATATGAGTATTGTGCAATTGAGTTTGTAGTGTGATTATAGGTATGAGACTGGATGAACTTCGAGGATTGGGAGTCGGGAGTGGATCTTAGGTGGTGCTGACCGGGTTGGGGTCAGGATTGAAGACGTAGTGAGACGGTGCAATGTGGCTAGTATGAGACTAGTGGAGCTCGGGGATTAGGTGTGATCTCGAGTAGTGCTGACCGAGAGTCACGAGTGTGTATGTGGATGTCGAGTCTAGGGTTTTTACTTACGTTTAGAACCTTGTTCGGATGACCCTGGTAGCATATGTAACGTCGTTGGTTATGCATGTTCTTGTTTGATTGTTGCGCGATCATTTGGTCTAATTCGGGGTCAATGGTTGGTCGTGCATATTCTTGTTTGATTGTTGGGCGATCAATCGGGTAGCTCTGATCCAGACCAGGGGCGTTGCATCGTTGATGTTTCCGGGTGAACCTGGTCGTGTTTTAGGCATGAGTTTTAACCTTAGCGGGACAGGGTCGCGTGATTCGAGGTCGAATCCGTGTTAGTGGGGGATTTTGGTTGGATGTGTCGATCGACACAGGTGCATGTCGATCGACACGTGTGTTTTAACTTGTGAGAAGTCGGATTTTTGGTGGTGTGTCGATCGACACGGGGTCAAATGGAACCGACAGGTTCGGTTTAAGTGTCCGGTTTGATGGGCCGATTTAGGGAACCCTAGGGTTGGCCGACTTTTTCTTCCAGAAATCGAAAATCAGAAAGATAATCAGAATCAGAGAGTTTGAGAGAGTTCTTGTGATTTCTGGAGAAGGTTGATCATTCTTGAGGCTTGTGATTGCGTGGGAGGCTATTAGAAACAAGGAGGGATCGTTGCTGGGTCAATTTCGGGTCTGGGAAGGGCTAAATCAGAGGCTATTCGGGTGTTCTTCGTGTTCATCCTCTTTTTCTTCCCGAATCGAGGTGAGTCCGTGACCGTAGGTTTATCTGGGTAAAGGATTAGATGGAATACGATTGCTTGTGTTGTTTGGATTGGATTTCGTGTGTTTGTGGATGAATTTTGTGCAGGAGATTGATGAATCGCGATGGGATTCGAGCCATGAGAGGATAGGCTCGTTTCCTGGGTTCTGCGATGTCGTGTCGATCGACACCATGGTGGTGTCAATTGACACGGGGGTTGTGTATCAATCGACACCTAGTGGTTGTGTCAATCGACACAGTGCTTCTGCACTGGTTCGTGTTGATTGTTTCGTGTATGCTTGTTGTATGCTCATCCTGGTATTGTATCTCTTGCGTATGCCTGTGTGTATAACCTGTAAACGGGATGACCGCGTCGCTGAGTATTTGTGATAATACTCACGCAACTCTTTTTGTCATGTGTTGCAGGTAAAGAGAAAATGTGATCGTGGAATCATGGCCGGGAAGAGGAGATGATCTAGAGTCTCGGTTTAATGACCTTGTTGTTAGAATAGCTAGGTTGTTTAGTGAATTTTGGAATTGATACTTGGTTATTGATGTTGGTTGAATTGGTTTATGTGATTATTGTTATTGAAATTGATTAGAGTTTAGTAAAGTATGGGATTTGCTAATTATCGTATTGATTTAATTGTTAATGGTTGTTGTTCCGCATTGCTTGTGTTTGGCCTATTGAGGATTATTATCTGTGATGATAATAATCCGAAAGGAAAAATTTTAAATTTTTGGGTCGGGTCGTTTCAAAACTACACCAGACCGCAAACAAGCTTGCCATTGCATACAATCCGCTGCAAAGAGCATTTCTGGTCTAAACTCAAGTCTAGCTGCTGGGCTACCTGGAAAGTGTGGTGTTAGCATTCCCTATCCAATTTCTATGAACACTAACTACGACACGTAAATGTTTCTGTCTCCTTTTCTTATTCTGTGCAAGTTCACAACCTCATTTTATGTTGGCTTCTTACTCGATCTAAACACAATGATTTGATTTGTAAATTAGACTCTTATCTAATGCAAAACTCAAAGTTTTCACCGTTTGTATTGTTGCAGCATCAAGTGAAGTGGAAATGAACTCATCTATCATTGTTTGTATGAAGAGTATGGTTTAACATAAGTAAAATAAATAAAACAAACGTTTGTGTACATTCATCTTAGCATGCCCTAGTTTGTGTTGTTACGTTGTAGTCTTTTACTTTCCTTATGTTGTACCGTTACTATGTTTAAGATATGATATTTGGTATCATAATTGATATTATTAGATTTATACGTCGTGCTTTGCGCGAGATTTTAGCTTTAAAATTTTAACAAAATGAGTATTGAGTATAATATAACCATCGTAATTTAAAAAATATTTCGGAAAAATCAATACGAACATTTATATAAATAAAATTTATTTTAGCAAGTGATATAGAACATAAATAGTTTTCATAAGAATTTTTTTCTTTTGAAAAACGAATAAGTAGCTAAGTGTCATGTGGTTATAAAATTAGTTGAAAATTTAATAGAAAGAGAAACTGGCAATGACACTCATTCCAGTCCAATGAAAATATTTCTCTAGAGACTTTGATGGTTATCATTGACCCAATCATACATTGAGTGGGATCAAATATATTTTACTTATATTTTGTCCATATATCTTTCTAAGCTTTGGTAAACATCCCTTTAAACAATTTTTCACAATCATTATTTTGATCATATTCCAATATACACTCGTTCACCTCTTGGCATCTAAATTGTTTTCACCCTCTCATTAGTAACATATAAGTATATAACATATTGGACAGTGGATTGATTTTCAATTCTTTACAAAACTAGTTCTTCCTTTTCATCTTCAATTCTTCATATACTATTTTCTCTAGCTGTTGCGAGGTTTCTCTGATTGTGTTATGGTGCATATCAAATTCGATTTCTATAATCTTGTATTAGAATTCTTCTTATTCATGAGACACATATTTCGTCTTTTGTATCCATGAACTAAATTCTCTCTTCTCTCATATGATTTTATCATCTATTGTAAATATTTAATTTCTAGTATATTATGTCTGTATATATTAATCTACACATATCTTTGATTTTGATTGTCTTAAAATGTGTAGTTTAAAATCTCATTCAATAATAGTCTAAGCCGTTTTTAAATGTGAATAAAAGGAAACAAAATCATCTTTAGAAATTCTACAAATTTTTTTATTACTCGATTACATTGTATTCTTTTTTATTGATGATTTTTGGATAGCTGTTTTTCTATTTGTTTGTTTCTAATCACCAAATTGTTAATAAATCTATAACTTATTTTAATTTTAATCAAGAATATGAATTAATTCTTTAACAATCATAAAAATAGTTTCAAATTCTAAAGATCTAATAACAAATAGTTGCAAAATGAATTCTTAAAAGTCTAATTTATATTCACGTTTTGATTTAATATGTAATTTTTTATATATATTTTATTTATTTTGTGAGTTAAAAGTTTCCATTTAATGATAGATAATAAAATAAAAGCGTGTGTGTTACTAAAGTTATTAATTTTAGTTTTAATGTTTTTATTAGCAGCTTCGAAGCCTACATTCTCGTCTCGAGATGTTAAGAGAACAGTCAATCCATGTCCATCCATGTCTATTCCTCTATTCGCACATGTTACCACCGCCACGGTTTCAGAGGTCCACATTCTAAAGGACAAAATCATGACTTTTAATCGTAACGAAGATCAAATAAATAATGAAAACTTAGTCAAACTAGTATTAAAGTAAATCAATACCTTTGGTGATCGGAGTAAGGAATGGTACGAAGGAGGGACATCTCTTGGAGTCTCTTGCCTCGTTTTTCTCTCGATTTCTCTATGCTTCCCACCATTTGTCTTCGTCCTCACGATTTTTTTTTTTCTCAATTCCGATATGAATCGCATTGGTGTACGAACACAAAGTTTCGTCCTTCTCTTTCACAAATTCTTCTTATACTTTTTTTTGTGGCTCAAAGGTCATCCCTCCAATTTTGTGTGGCCTCTCGTTTCACAATTTTCCTATTTTTAGTTCATTAGAAGAAATTAATGCACATCCGATCCTAACAACCTATACTTAGTCATCATTTTCTCCAACTCGTATCCCTATTTAAATCGACCATGACCTCACACTTTTCTCACATCCAACAACAAGACCCAAGCGTAGAAAACAAAACTCACTAAACCTCCGATTTGTAATCACCCAAAAGAGAAAATTAAACACAATGGCTTTGGCTCTAAGGTTCTTCGCATGCCTTGTTTTGACGGTGTGCATAGTTGCATCAGTAGATGCAGCAGTCTCATGTGCCACAGTGGCAAGTAGCTTGACTCCATGTGCCACTTACCTATCGAAGGGCGGGGCAGTACCAGATCCATGTTGTAAAGGAGTAAAATCGTTGACTAGTATGGCTCAAACCACACCAGACCGCAAACAAGCTTGCCATTGCATACAATCCGCTGCAAAGAGCATTTCTGGTCTAAACTCAAGTCTAGCTGCTGGGCTACCTGGAAAGTGTGGTGTTAGCATTCCCTATCAAATTTCTATGAACACTAACTGCGACACGTAAGTGTTTCTGTCTCCTTTTCTTATTTCGTGCAAGTTCACAATCTCATTTTATTTTGGCTTCTTACTCGATCTAAACACAATGATTTGATTTGTAAATTTGACTCTTATCTAATGCAAAACTCAAAGTTTTCACCGTTTGTATTGTTGCAGCATCAAGTGAAGTGGAAATGAACTCATCTATCATCGTTTGGGTGAAGAGTATGGTTTAACATAAGTAAAATAAATAAAACAAACGTTTGTGTACGTTCATCTTAGCATGCCCTAGTTTGTGTTGTTACTTTGTAGTCTTTTACTTTCCTTATGTTGTAATGTTATTATGTTTAAGATATGATATATGGTATCATAATAAATATTATTAGATTTATACGTCGTGCTTGAAACAACTCAACCCGTAAAAATTAAAAAAATTTCTTTCCGGATTATTATTATCACAAATAATAATCCTCAACGGGTCAACACAAACAATGCGGAACAAATAAACAATTTAACAATTAACCCAATTCAATAAATCACCTACTTTACTGAATTCTAACCAGTTCAATCAATAATCCAATAAAACAAATCACAATAGTTCCAGAATCACTACACCCTAGCAATTCTAACACAACGGCCACGAAAATACGAGACACTAGATCATCTCCTCTTCCCGGCCATGATTCCACGATCACACTTTGTCTTTACCTGCATCACTTGGCAAAAAGAGATGCGTACGTATTATCACAAATACTCAGTGAGACGGTCATCCCGTCTACTAGGCTATACACATAGGCAGAAGAATTAATACAATACCAGGTTGAACAAACAACAACGCAAGCACGAACAATCAACACAAGTTCGCCTCAAGCAGACATGCGTCGATCGACACAACCACCATGTGTCGATCGATGCATCTACCAGTGTGTCGATCAACACACAATCCCGCTGTTGATCGATGCACTGTCTCGTGTGTTGATCGACGCAGAGCAACTGCGTCGATCGACGCAACATCACAAAACCCAGGATCGAGCCTATCCTCTCATGGTTCAATCCTGGATCGAATCACATCGATCTCTGCACACAATCCACACAAAAACCAACACGAATCCACGCAAAACAACACAACAATCGCATCCTATCAATCTTTTACCCAGATAAGCCCACGGTCACGCACTCACCTCGATTCTGGAAGGAAAAAGGATAAGGAAACACGAAGAACAAGATGAATACGAAGAACAGTGTTCTCCAATCCATTATCCTCATTCAAATCGCGTAGAACACAGATCCAACACTCTCCTAGATCCTCGCAAAACACGAAACCAAGCCTTGAGGATCAAGAACTGTAATGACCGCGAACCAATTTTTGTGGATTTTGGTCATACGTCGATCGACGCAAGTGGTGTGCGTCGATCGATGCAAGGTGGATTGAACCGGATCGGTTCGATTTGAGTTGTCGGTTTGCGGGCTGGTTTAGGGTGAAACCCTAGGGCTTCCCTATAAAAAAGGGTTGGCTGCGTTTTTTGATGGATTTTAGTTCTAGGAAAGTTTCAGAGAGTTTCCAGAGAGATTTGTGAGAGGAGATTCATTTGGGAGGTTCCGGGATCGTTTCTGGAGTGCTTGTTGACTGCGTTGAAGGAGGATTTCGGATTGGAGATCTATGTTCTTCGTGTTCTTTGCGCTCTTTGTGGTTTTCTCATCCTTTTCCTTTCAAATCTCAGGTGATAGCGTGACCATGGCTTATAGGGGTAAAAAGATTGATCATAATGCGTTGATTGTGTGGATTGAGATGATTGATTGTTTGGAGGATGTTTCCTCTGTGATTTTTGTTGTTTTGGTGTCGTTGTTGATGTTTGTTTTGCAGAAAATCGACGTGGTGTAGTCAAGAATCGAACCAGAGAGGAAAAGGTTCGATTCTGCGATTCTGCAGCATGCGTCGATCGACTCAAAGTTGTGTGTCGATCGACACTAGCAATTGTTGTGTCGATCGACACAAGGTGTGTGTCGATTGATGCCGTCAGTTTGACGTATTGATCGTTGTGTGATGATTGGTTATTGTTTTGTGTTGTGGTTTGCCCCTTATGCTTGTGTGTATAGCCTTGTAGATGGGATTACCGTCTCACTGAGTATTTGTGATAATACTCACGCATCTTTTTTTGCCATATGATGCAGGTAAAGACAAGGTATGATCGTGGAATCAAGGCCGGGAAGAGAAGATGATCTAGTGTCTCGATTGAGTGTTGACGTTGATAGAATTGCTAGGTTGCTAGTGAATTATGTACTGATGGATTATTGGTTATTGGTTTGATTTGGTTTATAATTCAATAAAGTATGAGATTTATTGATTGGGATTGTTGTTTAATCGTTTAATTGTTTTCTGCATTGTTTGTGTTGACCCGTTGAGGATTATTATTTGTGATAATAATAATTAGAAAGGGAAAAAATTTAAATTTTACAGGTTGGGTTGTTTCATTTTGGTATCAGAGCCCTTATGGTTCTAGGGCGGGTGCAATTAATTAATTATGTGAGTTGGTCGATTGATTGTTGTGTGGGTTTGGAGTCCTAGATCATCTTCTCCGAGCCTTCAATGAGATTCCACGGTAAGTGTTGTTTGACTTTTTTATTTTCTAGTATACTTAGTGTTCTGCTGGGTAGGGCAGAGTGGGATGGTTAGAGGTACTAGAGGCAGAGGTCGTGGAGGCCGTGGAGGCCGGGGTGGTCGTGGTGGGCGTGGGCGCGGGCGGAATTTTGAGAGTGAGTATGTTGCCACGAGTGTGGCCCAGGAGACCACGCAGAAGCAGATGGCTGATTCGCCGACGTATCATGAAGGGTCTGTGGGTGTGGCCGTTACGAGTTCCAGTGTGAGGAATGGAGGGGCTAGTGAGGGTCCAGGTGTAGCTGGCGGTGCAGTGGGCCCAGGTGGGGGTGCTGCCGCGGGTGTTGCCCAGGATCGAGATGATCGTCTGGTGGGTCTACTACAGTTGATCTTGGAGCGGTTACCAGGTGGGGTGCCGGCTCAGGGTCATGCTCCAGGTGTGCAGCCGGGTATAGCTGGGGTTCAGCTAGGTGTGGCTGGTGTGTAGTCGGGTATGGCTGGGGTTCAACCGGGTGTGGCTGGTGTGTAGTTGGGTATGGCTGGGGTTCAGCCGGTGTGGCTGGTGTGTAGCCAGGTATAGCTGAGGTTCAGCCGGGTATAGCTGGTGTGCAGCCGGGTGTGGCGATTGCGAAAGAGTTTCCATCCTACCTTGGGATGATGGAGCAGATGCAGAGGATTGGCACCGAGTTTTTCTCGGGAGGTGCCAAGCCTGAAGAGGCCGATGAGTGGAGGCTAAGACTGGAGCACAACTTTCACTCTATCAGATGTCCAGAGGGATATCGGGTTGATCTGGCGGTTCATTACCTGCAGGGTGATGCGGATCTCTGGAGGAGAGGTGTTGAGGCCAGGAGAGCTCAGAAGGGTATGGCCTGGGAGGATTTTCTAGCTAAGTTCAACGCCAAGTATTTTTCGTAAGAGGCGATGGATCGGTTGGAGTTGCGATTCTTGGAGTTGGCTCAGGGTGACCGGTCAGTCCAGGAGTTCGATGAGGAGTTCGGTCGGCTTCTGGTTTATGCCGGTATAGATCTGGAGGGCGAGCAGGCCCAGGTGAAGAGGTTCTTAAGGGGACTTCGACTAGATCTGAGGACTCGCTGTAGAGCGAGTAGGTTCGCCATGAAGGCGGAGCGGATTGAGACAGCTGTTGCGATAGTGGATGACCTGAGAGAGCAGGTTGTGGTGGTTGGTCTACTGGTTCAGCAGCAGAGGAGGTCGTAGCAGCAGGTAGGTCCGAGCAAGGGCGACAAGCCTGCGCTAGGATAGAAAAGGAAGTGGGAGAGCACTTTCGGACCGAGTCAGAGAGGTCAGGGTTGTCTCGGATGCTTCGGGTGTGGAAGCATGGATCATAAGCTGGCGAGCTATTCTAGGAGGGACGACTCTCGGGATACTTGGGATGTTAGGGTTCTTAGGCACATGGAATTTTTGCAGAGATTAGTTATGGGCGGGTGTGAGTCCCATGTGTTATTTGATTCTGGAGCGACGAATTGCTTCATTACTCCGGAGTGTGCGGAGGGCAGTGGAATCTGGAGCGATTCCGATGAGCTACCGGGAGTAGTTAAGGTTGCGGGTGGCAAGTCCTTGGCTACTTTCTGGCGGGCTCGTGGGGTGGATATTCTGGTGGCGGGAGAGTCGATGCCATCAGATTTGATTATTAGTCCGGTGGAGCTATATGATGTCATCCTGGGTATGGATTGGCTGGACCGGTACAGAGTCCATCTGGATTGTCATCGGGGACGAGTTGTGTTTGAACGAGAGGCGAGGAAGTTGATTTATCGGGGAGTGAGGCCGACTTCCGGGAGTCTCGTGATTTTGGCCATTCAGGTCGAGCAGCTAATTGAGAAGGGTTGCGAAGCATATTTGGCGACGATAGTGATGCTAGAGACTGTTTGAGAGGTTGCAGTTGGGGATATTCAAGTTGTTCAAGACTTCCGGGATGTTTTCCAGTCATTGCAGGGATTACCGCCATCTCGGTCATATCATTTTACGATTGAGTTACAGCCTGGGACGACTCCCATATCCATGGAGCCTTACCGTATGGCTCCAGCAGAGATGGCAGAGTTGAAAAAGCAGCTGGATGATCTTTTGGGGAAAGGTTTTATCTGGCCTAGTGTTTCACCGTGGGGAGCGTCGGTGTTGTTTGTGAAGAAGAAGGATGGGAGTTTCCGGTTATGCATCGATTATTGAGTACTTAACCAAGTCACTATGAAGAACAGGTATCCTTTGCCGCAGATTGATGAGTTGTTGGATCAGTTGTGGGGGGCTACCTGGGTCTCCAAGATCAATTTGGCTTTGGGTTACCATCAGATTCCTATCAATGAAGCGGATGTTAGGGAGAATGCTTTCAGGATGAGGTGTGGGCATTATGAGTTCGTGGTGATGCCTTTCAGGTTGACGAATGCGCCAGCAGCGTTCATGAGGTTGATAAACGGGGTGTTCCAGGAGTATCTAGATGTGTTTGTGATCATCTTTATTGATGATATTCTGGTGTATTTGAGGAATCCTGAGGAGCATGAGGTGCATTTGAGAGTGGTTCTGGAGAAGCTGCGGGAGCAGAAGCTGTACGCGAAGTTGAGCAAGTGCAGTTTCTTGCAGCGAGAGATGAGTTTTCTTGGCCATGTGGTGTTTGCAGAGGGAGTTTCTGTGGATCCGGCTAAGATTGAGGCTATCAGAGGGTGGCCTAGACCGAGGAATGCCACCGAGATCCGGAGTTTTCTCGGGTTGGAGGGTTACTACAGGAGGTTCATCAAGGGATTTGCAAGTTAGGTGGAGTCGATGACGAAGTTGACGGAGAAGGATGTTCCTTTTGTATGGTCTTCAGCTTGCTAGGAGAGTTTCAGGAAGCTGAAGGAGATGCTCACTAGTAAACCTGTGTTGGCGTTACCCGAGCTGGGTGAGCCTTACGTAGTGTATACAGATGCTTCGGGAGTTGGTATGGGTTGTGTACTGATGCAGCAGGGGAAGGTTATTGCATATGCTTTGAGGAAGTTGAGGATGCACGAGTGCAACTACCGTACCCATGATTTGGAGTTGGCTTCGGTGATTTTTGCTTTAAAGATTTGGAGGTCTTATCTTTATGGCGGAAAGGTGCAGGTGTTCACAGACCACAAAAGTCTGAAGTATTTCTTCACTCAGCCAAAGCTGAACCAGAGACAGAAGCGCTGGATGGAGTTAGTGGCGACTATAATCTGTAGATTGGGTACCATCCGGGTAAGGCTAATTTGGTTGGAGATGCGTTGAGTCGGGAGATGCATCCCTCAAAACCCTCACCGCACCGACCGCCTCACCGCAGAGCATTCCTACCATGCGGTCACCGCCCATGACCCGATCAGGCATGCAGACCTTACAAAACCACCTCAAAGACGTGGTAATTCCACCAGTAGCTGATTTGGAGCTCCCTCAACCTTACCACTCGAGCCGCACAGAAGTTAAGAAGGACACATGTGCACTTCAAGGAGCCTACCGAACCAACCCGAAGGAGTAAAGCAACAAGTCAATGTTTCCCAGAAACGTGACTCATCAGAGGTTCATTAGAAATTGGAATTGGATCTATAGGAGTTCAGACCAAGCTGGGATTAATTTTACAATCATGGTGATTCCAGACCACCTTGACAGTGAAGCTTATGCAGACTTACGTCCACTGTCCGACGTCTTCCGGATAAATCACGAAGAATCAGAGCATGAGGCCAATTATACAACATTCTCAGCTCATCTAGAGCCTGCCTCGAAGTTGAATCAGCTCAATCGGAGTTCAGACGAAAGAGTTATGGATTTTTCAAAACAGGCGATACCGAACATAACCGGATTGGACATCTGCGCATTGATTAGAGGATTCCGACCAAACCAGGAGGAACCAAGCTGCGAGTTCACTTGCTATGGAATCTTGGTCCAACTTAGAAGCCGCGAGAGTTGTATTCAGGCTAGGAGCACATTCGGTTTGGAAGATATCAATTTCCTAAACCGGAAGATCCCCGACTTGCCTTATTTGGACATCTGCGCATTGATTAGAGGATTCCGACCAAACCCGGAGGAACCAAGCTGCGAGTCTACTTGCTATGGAATCTTGGGCCAACTTAGAAGCCACGAGAGTTGGATTTAGCCCAATATCACATTCGGTTTGGAAGATATCAATTTCCTAAACCGGAAGATCCCCGACTTGCCTTATTTGGACATCTGCGCATTGGTTAGAAGATTCCGACCAAACGAGGAGGAGCCAAGCTGCGAGTCCACTTGATATGGAATCATGGGCCAACTTAAAATCCCAGAGAGTTGGATTCAGCCCAAGACCACATTCGGTTTAGAAGATGTCAATTCCCTAAACCAGAAGATCCCCGACTTGCCTTATTTGGAACTTTGGAGCATTAAACCCCAACGGTCACCTTGCCATCAAATTGTATGAATTCTCAAGTCTCTCTACAGCCTCCAGAATGTTCCAACGGCTCACTACTTCCTCCCCAAGCTGTCAAGATACAAGGAGCCTTCGACTTGCCTTATTTCGACGATTTTATCATCAATTCTCTAACGGCTAGTTTTGTATTTAATTTTCGTGATTTGTTTCTTGTTTTAGGCCTTAGAGATGCTATTGTTCGAGCCTATATAATCTCAGCTCATTCCTCATTGTAAATCAACCTTTAACCTTGAATTAATCAATAGAAACGTTTGTTTTCTTTTTACAAAAGCTTGTCTTTTGTGTTCTTGTCTTTTCAAGCTTTGGTGTGATTCCATTGTCTTGTAAGGCTTCATTCTAGATTGTTTGTGAGATTCAAACAATCTGGTCCGTGTGTTGTTGTGCGATTCAACAACAGACCCCCTTCACTCGCTCGATCATCTCTCGGTCCGGATTGAAAGTGCCGTACGACCAGCAATCGGATCCCATCTTCCCCAATGCTTCCATCCTTCACCACTATAGGATATCACGACAGGTGCCGTACGGTCGGTCCGATTCCTTCATCTCCACCACGTAACCTCCGTTCGTGAGGCTGCATCATCTGGTATCAGAGCTTCAAAAGCTCCTAACCATCAGGTTGTATCTTTTCAACCTTTATCTCTATCCTTTCCGTTTTGTTATTTAATTTCCATAAAAATCGAAAACCAAAATAAAAATTATTTTGTTTCTATTATTTTTGTTATTTAATTTCCATAAAACCAAAAAACCAAAATAAAAATTGTTTTGCATTTGATTTTGTTTGTTTTTCTTTCATTTCAATTGAGAAAATCCATAAAAAGTTTTGTTTCATTAAAAAAAAAAAATATAAGTGTTTTGCATTTGATTTTGTTTCATTTCATAAAACCAAAAATCATAAAAAGTGTTCTTGTTTTGTTTCACTTGGTTCATAATTAAAAAAAAAAAAAGAGCATTCACTTTGTCTAATTTTGTGACAGGAACCAAGTAGAAAGCCGAAGCAAAGGATCGACTTGTTCATCGCACAAACCAATCCCAAAACTCGGTTACCTCGTTTCTTATCATAGTCCATTCTTTAATTGTTTAAGCATCTCGTTTTTGTTGCATTTTATTTGCTCGTTAGCACCATCCGTCATTCGCCTTGATCGTTGCATTGCTCATGATCATATTGCCGGTCATTGCCATTTAAAAAAAAAAAAAAATTTGCTTGCATTTTTTTTTGTTTCGAATTCATCTCATTTGAAATCAAAAAAAAAAAATATATATATATATATATCATTTGTTCTTTGTTTTATCTTTTATTTGATTCGCATAATTCAAAAAATATATATATATATATATATATATATATATATATATATAATTGACATTCAAATCGAATCCGCAAACGGTCACCTTCCATAATCGGTCACTTCCATACTCGATCATTTTCATATCGCATCTTTCCTTATTTACATCTTTATTTTCGAACTTTCATACACCTTGTTTGAATTGGCAGGTATGATATTCGGAGATCAACAATGGAGTCTTATGAAAGTGAAGAAGATGTCGTGAGTGACTACGAAGAGGAGTCATGGCATGATGATGACTACTCCAGTTTGGATTTTGAAGATGAACCAAACGGAGAAGAGATGGAACCAAAACCACCAGATTGGAGTCGAGGCGATACAAGCCAATACAATTGGTCCATCGAAGAAACCGACCAAGAAGAAGACCATGAAGACTCGTGGCATCAAGAGATTGAATCTCAAATCAGTCCAGAAGAGGAGACCACGGAGGTGAACCAATACATGGAGAGCTCAATCATGGAGGAGAACCAAACCTGTTCGTGGAACCTCACGATGAAGAAGCCGAAGAAAAATCGTGGACTGATTCAGAAACATGTAACGAGGATGAACTAGAGTGTGTAGAGAACTGTAGCCAACACTCATGGGAAGAAGAAGACCCCAACGTGGCTGAGACATGGGAAGAGGATGAACCAGAACGTGGCTACATGGAGCCACCAGATCCGACGTCACATGGTTACATCCACCAATCCGGCAGAAACCGAGGTAATAGTGTTGGTCAATTTAATTTCCAACTCATAGCTTTTTCCGGTCATAAGCAGGGACCAGAGGCTTATCTACTGTGGGAGAAAGAATTGGACTACTCGTTCAAGATCCACAACATTCCAAAGGAGAAGAGACTACCTTACGCCATTAACTCACTGGTCGAACAAGCTTCTACATTGTGGATAAATGAGCAAGTTATGACCTACTACCATAATCCGGTCATTACTTGGGGTGATCTCAAGCAGCGTATGTACAAGGATTTTGTACTAAAGTGCCACAACCGAAGCTACACCCCCAAGAGGCTTATGCTCCAAAGCACTACAAAAAGTTGGATGTCTACACCAAACTCGCATCCTGTTCGTAATCAGAAGTTACCCTATGGTTTTGAGCCTAAGAAGGTGATCCCAAGCAGCGTATGTACAAGGATTTTGTACTAAAGTGCCACAACCGAAGCTACACCCCCAAGAGGCTTATGCTCCAAACCACTACAAAAAGGTGGATGTCTACACCAAACTCGCATCCTGTTCGTAATCAGAAGTTACCCTATGGTTCTGAGCCTAAGAAGGTGATCCCAAGCAGCGTATGTACAAGGATTTTGTACTAAAGTGCCACAACCGAAGCTACACCCCCAAGAGGCTTATGCTCCAAACCACTACAAAAAGGTGGATGTCTACACCAAACTCGCATCCTGTTCGTAATCAGAAGTTACCCTATGGTTCTGAGCCTAAGAAGGTGATCCCAAGCACCTTGACAAACCAATCAAGAGCTAGGCAAGCAGTTCGGGTAAAGGAGGCTCAACAAAAATCAATCTCTACATCCTTACTTGAACCGCAAGGCAGATCACTTCAAAGTAAGTTCTCTAATTCAAGTTCTTTAAATTTTAATGAACCGACATGTTATAGATGTCATAAGAAATGACATTTTGCTGCAACTTGCCATAGTAGACCCGTAGTAAAATCAACATCACCAGAACCGAAAACGACTTTAACTAAATTAGGTGATTATCAAATACAAGCAAATTTTGAAAATTCCAATTCTAGTATAATGCGCTTGTCTTTGCCAAGGGTTAATGATGCAGGTCTAGATCAAGGCATGGAGCACACAGAGAAAGAACAAGACATCCTCAACGACTCTATGGAGGTTCTACTTGCCGAGCAGGACGCGGACTTAGCAGCCCAGTCCGACCAAGTGCACGCGTCCAACATCAAGTCCCAAGACCGACCTGACCGAGACCAGCCCGACCAAGACCGACCCGACCAAAACTAGACCAACCAAGACCGGCCCGACCAAGACCAGCCTGACCAAAACCGAACCAACCAAGACCAACCCGACAAAGACCGGCCTGACCTAGACTGGACCAACCAAGCCTGGACCGACCAAGACCGGCCCGACCAAGATCGGATCGACCAAGACCGGCCCGACCAGGACCGGACCGACCAAGATCACCAAGACCAAGACCAAGCCAAGGCGTCCAAGGACCAAACCGAGTAGGCATCAACTCGCGTATCCGACCAACGAATACCTACTTTATACGACAACACACTAGCCTTTCAAAGAGTTCAAAGTGTTAGAGAGGCCATCAAAGAAGAACCGCCAGATATATCACCGCGTGACCAAATCCAAGCTGAAATGGTTCTGAGGACAGAACCTTCGCAAGGGGGAGAGGATGATGCATCCCTCAAAACCCTCACCGCACCGACCGCCTCACCGCAGAGCATTCCTACCATGCGGTCACCGCCCATGACCCGATCAGGCACGCAGACCTTACAAAACCACTTCAACGACGTGGTCATTCCACTAGTAGCTGATTTGGAGCTCCCTCAACCTTACCACTCGAGCCGCACAGAAGTTAAGAAGGACACATGTGCACTTCAAGGAGCCTACCGAACCAACCCGAAGGAGTTAAGCAACAAGTCAATGTTTCCCAGAAACGTGACTCATCAGAGGTTCATTTCCAACTGGAGTTGGATCTATAGGAGTTCAGACCAAGCTGGGATTAATTTTACAATCATGGTGATTCCAGACCACCTTGACAGTGAAGCTTATGCAGACCTACGTCCAATGTCCGACGTCTTCCGGATAAATCACGAAGAATCAGAGCATGAGGCCAATTTTACAACATTTTCAGCTCATCTAGAGCCTGCCTAGAAGTTGAATCAGCTCAATCGGAGTTCAGACGAAGGAGTTATGGATTTTCCAAAACATGCAATACTGAACATAACCGGATTGGACATCTGCGCATTGATTAGAGGATTCCGACCAAACCAGGAGGATCCAAGCTGCGAGTCTACTTGCTATGGAATCTTGGGCCAACTTAGAAGCCTCGAGAGTTGGATTCAGCCCAAGAGCACATTCGGTTTGCAAGATATCAATTTACTAAACCGGAAGATCCCCGACTTGCGTTATTTGGACATCTGCGCATTGATTAGAGGATTCTGACCAAACCAGGAGGAACAAAGCTGCGAGTCCACTTGCTATGGAATTTTGGGCCAACTTAAAATCCCAGAGAGTTGGATTCAGCCCAATAGCACATTCGGTTTGGAAGATATCAATTTCCTAAACCGGAAGATCCCCGACTTGCCTTATTTGGACATCTGCGCATTGATTAGAAGATTCCGACCAAACGAGGAGGAGCCAAGCTGCAAGTCCACTTGCTATGGAATCTTGGGCCAACTTAAAATCCCTGAGAGTTGGATTCAGCCCAAGACCACATTCGGTTTAGAAGATGTCAATTCCCTAAACCGGAAGATCCCCGACTTGCCTTATTTGGATCTTTGGAGCATTAAACCCCAAAGGTCACCTTGCCATCAACTTGTACGCATTCTCAAGTCTCTCTACAGCCTCCAAAATGTTCCAACGGCTCACTACTTCCTCGCCAAGCTGTCAAGATACAAGGAGCCTTCGACTTGCCTTATTTCGACGATTTTGTCATCAATTCTCTAACGGCTAGTTTTGTATTTAATTTTCACGATTTGTTTCTTGTTTTAGGCCTTAGAGATGCTTTTTTTTGAGCCTATATAAGTTCAGCTCATTCCTCACTGTAAATCAACCTTTAACCTTGAATTAATCAATAGAAACGTTTGTTTTCTTTTTACAAAAGCTTGTCTTTTGTGTTCTTGTCTTTTCAAGCTTTGGTGTGATTTCATTATCTTGTAAGGCTTCGTTCTAGATTGTTTGTGAGATTCAAACAATCTGTTCCATGTGTTGTTGTGCGATTCAACAACAGACCCCCTTCACTCGCTCGATCATCTCTCGGTCCGGATTGAAAGTGTCGTACAACAAGCAATCGAATCCCATCTTCCCCAGTGCTTCCATCCTTCACCACTATAGGATATCACGACAGGTGCCGTGTGGCTGGTCCGATTCCTTCATCTCCACCACGTAACCTCCGTTCGTGAGGCTGCGTCAGAAGAGGGATGCTTCGGTTCAAGAGCGGGATATGGAGGCTTTGGTGAGTGATGTGCATAAAAATTCTATGTAGGGTTTATGCAATTAGATCTTTAAATTTATAACCCTATGGAACTGCAAGTGCACAGTTAAGACAATTGTAATACTTAGGGATCGTTCCACTGAGGACTAAGTGTTGAATGCGCTACAAACCTATTTGATTCGGATTATGCTAAGGGAAAATATTATTTTGTTTTTGGGGTTTTATTGAAGCAAATAACAAAAGCAATAAAAGTAAAGGATAGATATCAATTAAAATTAGAATTCAAGCAATTCACAAAACATATGCAAAACACAAGCAATCGATTTAGGAATTTAATACTACTTGTTCTAGAACTCATATAACTAAGGTAAGGTCATCCCACTATCGTGAAGTAACTAACAATCTACGTTTTGCACCCTAATAGACTCAACTATCGCAGGTTATTACAAGGTGAAAACATGCTTTATGCTCCACTAGACTCCATAACTAACCTATCGAATTGTTAAGACGCCTAGCTCATCGAATACTAGGTCCGGAGATATAACAAGCTTTTGGAGAGTATATCAACCTAAGATCACTCCCTGGGTAGCTAGGCCATTTCGTGCTTTGAGTATAAATAAAGATGAAGAATCAATTCTAGAATAAAACTCTAAACGATTAAATACGTAAAAGCATAGAATTAAGAAAGTGCATAGAAATCAAATCAAAGCTATAACTCTAACATGTTTTGCAACACGTAGCAGCAAGAGTAAAGCACATAAACAGTATAATTCGTTGATCTATCTAAGCGTAAGGAGTTAAATCTCATCCATTTGCAATAGGGCAAAGTCAATATATCTTTAAAGGCTTCTAGAATCAAATAAACATTAAGAACAAAAGAAAAACGAAATACATTGTTTAGGTATTGATTTATGCTGTTAAAGCCGGCTGCGTGAGTTCCTAGAGAGGCTAAAAGCAAGTATATATAGGGGTTTAAGGAGGCTTAAGTTGGCTAGGTTTTCTTCGGGCAAATACGTCTTTTTCGGTCGAAACTGAGGAGATTTTGGTCCAAATAACAGTTGGGCTTCGTGACCAGTATTGGAAGCTTCCATGCCTCTTATAGAAGGTCGGAAAAGGTCTGGATATCGGTCCATGGGCTGGCCCGGTGTTGGCCTCCATTTTGCACTCACTTCACTTCGAAGGCAGATTGACATGTCCTTAGTGTTTCCGGTGTATCTTCCAAAGTACAGCTCCAATTGATGAAATTATAACTCCATTGGAAATATAACTCAAAGGGATATCTCCATACCAAGTTTCATTAAATTCCAAACTGATTTGATTCTCCGTTCGTCAGCGAACTTCTGGCGTATACGTTCTGTCCAGTTTGAGAATGTGCATTATCTTCAAGATAAAATGACTTGGCTTGGTTCCTTTGAATTGGATGAGTAGCTGCATCATAGATGATACTCCTTTTGCTCCATTTTACATCCTTTTGATGATAAAACCTGTTAAGACCTTAAAATCTACATATACGAGAAAACTACCTCTTTTGGTCCAAAAGCTTTATTAATATATATAAAAAACATACTAAAATAGATAGAAAAAGTGTTAAAATATAGGGTATATCAACTCCCCCAGACTTATCTTTTGCTTGTCCTCAAGCAAACAATCGTCAAGAATTGAGAAGAGGTTTGAAATTCGGAGGAACTCACATTTCCTTTGGATCGTTGCATCAAATTCTAAACATGTAATCCACTTGAAACAAGATTAGCTCATAGACGTTTTCATCTTCTTCCATCACAAATTCGTAACATGTCCCTACTCTAAATATCTGTCCCTGCAAAAATCTCAACTTCAATTCAATTAACTCTTTCTACTCTCTTAGATATAATGAAAACTTCCCATCAAGAACATCATTCAAGGAAGACGGCGCTAGGTATTGGGAAATGCTGATTTTAGTGGTGAGGTTAAAATTGGTTAGGGTTACCATAGACTCCAGGTGCGAGATATTGTGCAAAATCGTAAGAGAGAATGGACATGTTGATGTCCACAATTTCCCAACCACTTCTTCACGTCTTTCTCCCCAAGACTTAGATTTTTCTCCGGGAATCACTTGAAATCTCTTCTACTCGTCTCTTCTTTTGTATAATGATATTCTTTAGGTATTCTTTGGCCATAAGACTCTTAGAATTACCGTTTCCCTTTCCCATAGATATTTTTTTTTTCTCTTTTCTTTTTTTCTTTTTTTTTATTTATTTTTTTTCTTTTGAAAGGAAAAAACGGTATCTCTTGATATAAGTCAAGTATAGACACGAATTGTTACTATGTTTTTAAGCATCCAAAGAACGGCCAAACTCTTTGTTATTCGTTCTTTGTACTCCACCATTCTTTACCAAATCGTCGCATCTCTAGTGATTGGAAAATTGCGTCGATCCTTTTCTCTCTGACGTTTTTGCACATATCTGCAAGTATGAAACTAAAAGAGAAGGCATGAGGTCTGAACGAAGGTAAAGGGTTTTAGGTAGGGTACCAACTAAAGATGAGCTGGCCATTCATGACAACAAAGAGTGGTAAAAGAGGATAAGATGTCATGAATGTGTGATTTTTTTCCTTGATCTAACATCCTTAATAAGAAGGGATAAAAAATCATATTAGTAGTCCAAATATAGAGTCAAAATCATATCCATCAAAATAGTTGCAAGTAGAAATTTTCTGGACGAAAGCTCTATAATGAGGTTTCTGAATCGATTGTCATGATCAAACCCTGCAACAATGGGTACATAGTCTTCGTAATCAAAACGGCTATCCTAGGAAAGTGTCATAATTCCAATCTTATTCTTTTTTTTTAAATTATTTTTTTTATTTGAAAATAAATTTTGAAAAATCCTTTTTAAAAACATAAAAACCAAACACTAACAAACATGTTAGTAACACAACAATCCCCCCAGACTTAACTTACACCGTCCCCGGTGTAAAATTAAATCAAATTAAGGGAGTAATGTTGAAAATTTATTTGATAAGAAGAATTAAAAAGATAGAGAATAGAATGATAGTACCGGTGAGCTGTAGATATTTTCGGCAAAAATCTTAGGTTGTCGTGATCAATCTTAGATCTTTGGTGTTTGTGAGCAGTGGTATCCCGTATGAATCGAAACCATGCTTTGTATTTCCAATGTCTTCTCTTTCTATCACATCTCATCCGAATGGTGGATAATTCGTAAAACGATTGAATTGTGCGTCCACAACGAAATCTCATGGAAATCCTGTTGAAGAGCAGCATATTCTTGCAAAAACACTTGAAATCACTCGTTAAATTCATCCTGGAGCAAAGTCTTCAATACAATTGTATTGAATTCCAAGTCCAAGGGAAGGAAAAATAGATATTAAACAAAAAGAAATCAAAATAATGAATCCAAATTGTGAAAAACTATCAATCTAGGTGAAATCAATGAATGAATATGTCAAGATGTGAAAATCATATTGAAACCCATTTAAATCTAACCAAGATTTTAATTTTTTAATATAAAAATTAATGAATCAAATAATATTCTTAATAATTAAATTAAGAATAGATAATTTTTAGGAATAATAATCCATGTTTATGCAAAAATAAATTGGTTAATAAAAATTATGTTTAAAAAATGGTTGTAAAATAATTAAAAGTGTGAAAAAGGAAAAATTAACCTCTTTGACCAAACGGTTAGGTGGTCGGCTCGGTGGTTCGAAGCGGTGGTTCGGTGGTCCATGGCTCGTGACTCCGGTTAGTCGTAGTGGTTGATGGGGATGCGGTTTGGCCAAAACCGGAGTAGGTGTCGGGTGGCTAGTCGCGGTCAAGGATGGTTCGAGACGTGGCTCGGGTCCAAGGCGGTCACGACACGAGATGGTGGTCGGATGGGTGTGGAGTCGCGGGTCGAGGCAATACCGGTCGTGGTACCGGTCGGCAGTGTCGGCCGGCATCGTGACGCGTCGTGTCGCGGGATGGTTCGCGAAGGTGTGGGTCGCGGGTAGGGTCGGGGCGGTCGAGACAGGACGAATCGGGAGCGAGTACCGGTCAGGATAAAGGTCAGGTTGGTTGACCGATATCGGGACCAGCATGGACGTGGGACGTGTGTCGCGGGGTGATGCGGGATGACGCGGGACGCGGGAAGGATCAGGACGGTCGAGTCGCGGCATGGATCAGGACAGGATGGGACGCGGGAAGGTGTTGCGGGGTGGTGTTGCCTACCGGTTGGTACCACGGGTCAGTACTCTGAGGAAGATGGTCGCGGGTCGAGGCAGAACGGGCCGAGTACCGGTCATGATTTACGACCGGCACGCATGACCGGTATTGGGTCACTCGTGTTGTGGTCCGGATGGAATGCGATACCGGTCGAGGGCGTGGGTCAGTATCGGGTCCGGTATGGTCGAGTCGTCGTGTCGCGGGTCGAGTGGTCATGTCGTGGAAAGGGTTGTCGTATCGCGGGACAAGGCATATCGTGTCGTGTATCGGTCGTGAAACACGACCGGTACGTGTGACCAATACTGGGCACTCGTGTTGCGAGGTGTTCGGAACACGATTCCGGTCAATGTCGTGGGTCGATATCGGCTCCGGTATGGCCCCGTGTCGCGGTACATGCGATTTTTCGTCGAGCTTTTTCTCCGTCTATACACATCAGAATTGCGATCCGAATGATGCTACGGATTCATGAGAACGAGATCTTTCCAATGGTATGGATGTTGTAGCCTGGTTCGTGTTGGCTTGAACTGTGAAAAAGCTTGAAGATGCGGCTTCGTAACCTTTCTAGACGGTCTTGTTCAATCGGTCATAACTTGCTAACCGTAATAGCAAATCATGTTCTGCTTTTTCCTGTGGCTTCTCAAGACTGTCTCCTTCGTGTAGACCAAATTTCAAAAACGTCCGGGCTGATATAGAGCTCCAGTCATTCCATGAACAGAACAAGTCATGTTCAATCTCTTCTTCATCGTTCTTCTTAAAAATTCACATTTGTCTTTGAAAAACAATTTTGTAAAAGTCTGAAAAATTCATAGATAGATAAAATAATGAATGACAATGTGGAGAAAAAAAATAAAAACAAATTCAAAAACTTAGAATAAGCAAATCAAAAAAATCAAAAACATAAATATGGGTTGCCTCCCATAAAGCGCTTGTTTTAAGTCGGATAGCTCGACTCCTTGGGTTTTTAGGGTGGTGGAAGGTCTTCGAAAGGCTTGAGGTTGACTTTAGCATGTAAATGAGGTCTCCTTAAGTCATGTTCTCCATAAGTTTCCCAAGGTCGATACATGTGATTGTACCGATTGTTGTGAGAAAGTGGCGGTTGATGGAATTCATGAGGCATGGGGATATAATCTCCAACTTCTTCATGAGGCTAAGGGCTCGCCATTTTCCTAGGATTGTGATCCTCCATTGACGAATCTCTGAAACACAGAAAGATTAAAAACCAAAAACAAAAAGGAAAAATTAGAGAAATCAAAAGGAAAAATAAACTTAAACTTAATCTTTATCAAAAAATTTGCAGGCAATCAAACAAAAGTCCTCGGCAACGGCGCCAAAAAACTTGGACTCAACTATCGTAGATTATTACAAGGTGAAAACATGCTTTGTGCTCAAGATTGATTGTTCACTAGACTCCTTAACTAACCTATCGAGACGCCTAACTTATCGAATACTAGGTCCGGAGATATAACAAGTTTTTGGAAAGTATATCAACCTAAGATCACTCCCTGGGTAGCTAGGCAGTTCGTGCTTTGTGTATAAATAAAGATGGAGAATCAATTCTAGAATAAAACTCTAAACGATTAAATACGTAAAAGCATAGAATTAAGAAAGTGCATATAAATCAAATCAAGCTATAACTCTAACATGTTTTGCAACACGTAGCAGCAAGAGTAAAGCACATAGACATTATAATTCGTTGATCTATCTAAGCGTAAGGAGTTAGGTATTGATTTAGGATGTTAAGGCCGGCTGCTTGAGTTCCTAGAGAGGCTAAAATCAAGTATATATAGGGGTTTAAGGAGGCTTAAGTCGGCTAGGGTTTCTTTGGGCAAATACGTCTTTTTCGGTCGAAACTGAGGAGATTTCGGTCCAAATAACGGTTGGGCTTCTAGAATCAAATAAACATTACGAAGAGAAAAACGAAATTCATTGTTTAGGTATTGATTTAGGATGTTAAGGCCGGCTGCTTGAGTTCCTAGAGATTCTAAAATCAAGTATATATAGGGGTTTAAGGAGGCTTAAGTCGGCTAGGGTTTCTTTGGGCAAATACGTCTTTTTCGGTCGAAACTGAGGAGATTTCGGTCCAAATAACGGTTGGGCTTTGTGGCCGGTATTGGAAGCTTCCATGCCTCTTCTAGAAGGTTGGAAAAGGTCTGGATATCGGTCCATGGGCTGGCCCGGTGTTTGGCCTCCATTTTGCACTCACTTCACTTCGAAGGCAAATTGACATGTCCTTAGTGTTTCGAGTGTATCTTCCCAAGTACAGCTCCAATTGATGAAATTCTAACTCCATTGGAAATATAACTCAAAGGGATATCTCCATACCAAGTTTCATTAAATTCCTAACTGATTTGATTCTCCGTTCGTCAGCGAACTTCTGGCGTATACGTTCTGTCCAGTTTGAGAATGTACATTATCTTCAAGATAAAATGACTTGGCTTGGTTCCTTTGACTTGGATGAGTAGCTGCATCATAGATGATACTCCTTTTGCTCCATTTTACATCCTTTTGATGATAAAACCTGTTAAGACCTTAAAATCTACATATACGAGAAAACTACCTCTTTTGGTCCAAAAGCTTTATTAATATGTATAAAAACCATACTAAAATAAATAGAAAAAGTTATAAAATATAGGGTATATCAGTGAGCGATATTAGTACGTTGAGATTATGTGTGATCTCACAGGAGCCGTTGGGGTTAGAGGCAGCTAACCAGGCGGATTTGCTGAACAGAATTCGAGTAGCTCAGGAGAAGGATCAGAGTTTGATTGATGCTTCTAAGGCTGTAGGTTCAGAGTATGTGGTTTTGGAAAATGGGACGATACTTATAAACGGACGGGTTTGTGTACCCAGGGATGAGGATCTGAGGTAGGAGATCCTAAGGGAGGCTCATTTGAGCATGTGTCGATTCATCCAGGAGCGACCAAGATGTATCGTGATCTGAAGCGGTATTATCACTGGGTTGCAGCGTGCAGTGTGTGCTAGTTAGTGAAGGCTGAGCATCAGGTTCCGAGTCGTATGTTGCAGAGTTTGCCTATTCCGAAGTGGAAGTGGGACATGATTACCATGGACTTTGTGACGAGGTTGCCAGTGTCGTGGACCTATGATGGGATTTGGGTGATTGTGGATCGTCTGACCAAGTCAGCACATTTTCTTGCCATCAAGAAGACCGACGGAGCGGCGGTGTTGGCTAAGAAGTATGTGCGGGAGATAGTGAGGTTGCACGGGGTGCCAGCGAGTATTGTGTCAGACAGGGATCCAAGGTTTACCTCAGAGTGTGGAGGACGTTCCAGGATGAGATGGGCACTAAGGTGCATATGAGCATAGCTTATCATTCTCAGACGGATGGGCAGTCTGAGAGGTTGATTTAGACATTGGAGGACTTGCTGAGGATGTATGTGCTAGATTATGATGGTCATTGGGCAGATCATCGAAACCTGGTAGAGTTTGCGTACAACAATAGCTACCGGGCGAATATTGGGATGGCTCCATATGAGGCTCTGTATGGAAGGCCATGTCGTACACCATTATGCTGGACTCAATTGGGGGAGAGGAGCATGTTTTGTGCAGATATAGTTCAGGAGACGGCGGAGGAGATCCCTATCTTGAGGCTGAACATGAGAAACGCTCAGGATCGGCAGAAGAGTTATGTCGATAAGAGGAGGAAAGAGCTGGAGTTTGAGCTAGGAGATCTGGTGTATCTCAAGGCAGCGATGTTGAGGGGTCCTAATAGATCTATTTTAGAGAATAAGCTAAGTTCGAGGTTGATGGGTCCATTCAAGGTTGTAGAACGGGTTGGACCAGTAGCTTATCGGTTGGAGTTACCTTATATTATGAAGGCTTTTGATAAGGTCTTCAGCCCAACATGACGTTGGCGGCAAAGCCTGTGAGGATTCTCGAGAGGAGAGTCAAGGTGCTGCACCGGAAGAGGATACCGTTGGTGAGAGTCGTGTGGGACTGTGACGGTATTGAGGAGAAGATTTGGGAACCAGAAGCGAGGATGAAGACAAAATTCTCGAAGTGGTTCGATAAACAAGTGGAGGCTTGATTTGTCTTTTTCTGGTTTCAGTGTCTGTAATAGCATGTTGCTATGAGTTTAGATGTATTTTCATCAAATACTAGTTCAGGCAATATAACAAGCTTTTGGAGAGTATATAAACCTAAGATCAGATCACTAAATGCGCGGTAAAGAAATCATGTAATGAGTATGAGTAAAGATGAAGACTATAATGTATTCCCTAAACAATCATCAATCAATTATCGAATTATGAAACTCATTGAAAACCTAAAACCTAACAAATAAAACTACTCAGACCTGATGCACAAAAAACTAGAGATAGATGATGAATTCATGATAAATAAACTTGAATTAAAGAGTAAGGGTAAGAGGATTCTTCTCTATATCGAGATACAGAACGAGATCATCCACCGGATTGCTCTAGAATCCAAATCTAAAGAAGAAAACCAAGAGAACTCGTGGTGGCTGCTATTGTTTGATAAACTACTCTATTTTTTCGGCTGCATACCTAACAAAAGGCTAAAAACAAGTATATATAGGCTTAGGTTTTTCTAGGGTCTCCTTTAGGTCAAATCCGTCTTTTTACGTCAAAACTGCTCCAACGTCGGTTGGAGTTTCGGTCATGGGTCACGACCGGTATTGGACCAAAGTGCCTTTATTTGTGCTGGCATCAGCCCAGAATATCGGTCCATGAGGCGGCCCGGTATTTTGATCGATTCCGCACTTGCTTCATTTCTGAGGCAGCTTGACATATCTTCACTAAATCCAGTGTAACTTCCTGCTCACAGCTTCAATTGAGATGATTAAAACTTCATTGTAAAGCTGACTCAAATATATATCTTCACACCAATTTTCATCCAATTAAAAATTGATTTTATCCTCCGTTCACTGCTTAACTTTGGGCGTATATATTCTGTCCAATTTGGTAGAATGTTGATTCTTGTGAATTCTTGGTTCTTGATGGTGGCTTTGGCTTATGAAAGTTTCTGTAGCTTTTTTTACACCTATTTAGGCTCTTTTTGCTCATTTTTCCTTGATTTACCTGTTAAGACTCTATGTAACGCCCGTGAACCAAAAAGTGGATTTCTGGTGGTGTCGATTGACACAGGCGTGTTGTATCGATCGACATGTGTGTTTTGGACTTAGGAGAAGTCGGGTTTGGGGCGTTATGTCGATCGACACGGTTGGTTTGTGTCAGTCGACACGGGTTAAATCAGACCGGCAGGTCCGTTTTAATTGCCCGGTTTGGCGGGCCGGTTTAGGGAACCCTAGGGCTCGGGTATTTAAAGGATCAGACGGGTTTGTCTTCCTTTTTGGCCGTTTTCAGAAAAAAAGCTGAGAAAGAGAAGAGTGAATCAGAAATCTTAGGGCTGAAGTGATTGTTGGGAGATTCTTGGAGGAGGATTGATCGTGAGTGGTGTTAGAACGAGAAAGGGATTGTTGCTGTGCTGATTTCGGGTCTGTGAGGACAGAATCAGAGGCTGTCTTGGTGTTCTTCGCTCGTTCTTCGCGTTCTTCATCTTTTTTTCAATCCCAATCAAGGTGAGTGCGTGACTGTAGGCTCGTATAAGTATAGGGGACCAATGGAATACGATTGCTTGGTGGTTTTCGTGTGTTTGTGCGTGGATTTGTGTAGGAGACTTGACGGATCGCATCAGATTCGAGTCGTGTGAGGATTGACTCGATTCTGGGTTCTGCGACGTCGTGTCGATCGACACCGGGGTGGTGTGTCGATCGACACGGGGCCTGTGTTTCTTCGACACCTAGTGGTTATGTCGATCGACACAGTGGATCCTGTCGATCGACACGGGTCACTGATCATCGACACCTAGTGGTTGTGTCGCTCGACACAGTGTGTCCTGTCGATTGACACGGTGTATTCTGGACTGGTTTTGTTTGCTTGGTTGTGTATGCTTGTTCTGTGATCATCCTGGTATTGTGTTGGTTGTTATACTTGTATTTAAATAGCCTGTAGATGGGATGACCGCGTCGCTGAGTATTTGTGATAATACTCACGCAACTCTTTTTGCCATGTGTTGCAGGTAAAGAGAAATTGTGATCGTGGAATCGTGGCGAGGAAGAAGAGATGATTTAGGGTCTCACTTTGATTGTATTTCTATGGAATTGTTAGGTTGTTAGTCATTGGATATTGTTTATTCATATTGGTTGATATCTAATAAAGTATGGGATTTGTTAAATTGGAATATGTTGTTGATGTTTTATTGTTCCGCATTGCTTGGTTGTTGACCCATTGAGGATTATTATCTGTGATGATAATAATCTGGAGGGAAAATTTTTGAAATTTTGGGTCGGGTCGTTTCAGTTTGGTATCAGAGCTCTAGCGGTTCTAGGGCGGGTGCAATTGATTGATTAGAAAGTTAATTGATTGATTGTTGTGTGGGTATGGAGTCTTAGATCATCTCTTCCGAGCCTTCAATGAGATTCCACGGTAAGTGTTGTATGATTTCTGTTTTGTTCTAGTACTTAGTAATCTGCTGGTGAGTGCAGAGTTATGGCTAGAGGTGCTAGAGGTAGAGGTCGTGGGGGCCGTGGAGGTCGTGCTGGTCGTGGGCGCGGGCGAGGGCTCGAGAGTGAGTCGGTAGCCGCGAGTGTGGCCCAGGAGACCACGCAGGAGCAGGTGGCAGACTCTCAGGCGTTTCAGGAGGGGTCCGTGGGTCCGGCTTCTACGAGTGTCAGTGTGAGGGCTAATGGGGCTAGTGTGGGTCCCAGTGTAGTTACTGGTGCGGCAGGCCCAGGTGGGGGTGCTCCCGCAGGTGTGGCTCAGGACCGAGATGATCGCCTGGCGGTTTTGCTGCAGTTGATCCTTGAGCGGTTACCAGGTGGGGTACCGGCTCCGGGTCAGGCTCCAAGAGTACAGCCAGTGGAGGCTGGGGTTCAGCCGGAAGTGGCTGGTGTTCAGCCAGTGGTGGCTGGTGTTCAGCCAGTGGTGGTGGGTGTTCAGCCGGGTGTGGCTGAGGTGCAGCCGGTTGTGGCGGTTGCGGAGGAGCTTCCATCCTACCTGAGGATGATGGAGCAGATGCAGCGGATTGGCACCGGGTTTTTCTCTGGTGGTGCCAAGCCGGAGGAGGCCGATGAGTGGCGGCGGAGATTAGAGCGTAACTTTCGCTCGATCAGGTGTCCTGAGGGATACAGAGTAGACCTAGCAGTGCACTATTTGGATGGTGATGCGCATCTCTGGTGGAGAGGCGTTGAGGCTAGGCGGGTGCAGGCCGGGATGGTCTGGGAAGATTTCTTGGCTGAGTTTAATGCCAAGTATTTCCCGCAGAAGGCAGTGGACAGGATGGACTCGAGGTTCCTGAACCTGACGCAGGGGGATCGGACCGTGAGGGAGTTCGATTTGGAGTTCAGTAGACTCCTGGTACATGCTGGTAGAAGCATGGAGGGCGAGCAGGCCTAGGTGAGGAGGTTCCTCGGGGGACTTCGTGCTGAGCTGAGGACTCGCTGCAGGGCGAGTAAGTTCGCCATGAGGGCGGAGCTGGTTGAGACTGCGGCTGCTATTGAGGAGGACCTCAAGGAGCAGGTTGTGGTGGTTAGTCCACCGGTGCAGCAGCAGCAGCAACCGAGGAGATCTGAGCAGCAGACGGGATCGAGCAGGGGCGGCAAGCCTGCGCAGGGTCAGAAGAGGAAGTGGGAGAGCACTTCTGGGGCTAGTCAAAGAGGCAGAGTGGTCCGGGATGCTTTGGGTGTGGAAGTATGGATCATAATGTGGCCAGTTTCCCGAAGAGGACTGAGATTCGGGGTGCCCAGGTGTGCTACCACTGCAGGGAGCCAGGGCATATCAAGCCCAAGTGCCCGAAGCTGCAGCAGATAGAGATGGCAGCAGTGCAGCTATTGGTGGTCCAGCCGTTGGCCCAGATTGCAGCGACGCCGCGGGTTTTCACGTCGGCTGAGGCGGGCGGTTTTAGCTCCAGATCGATCACATGTACTAATTCAGACTTGTCTTTTAAATTCTTGTGGTAATTTATTTTAGTCTGTTTGGATTGTGTGTCTGCGTTAGAGTGTCGGGTCTTAAATCACATGGGATTGTGCAGGGACCTTAGTTGTGGGCGGATGTGAGTCCCACGTGTTGTTCGATTCGGGAGCTACGAATATCTTCATTACTCCGGAGTGTGCGGAGGGCAGCGGAATCCGGAGCGATTCTGGTGAGCAGCCGGGAGTAGTTAGGGTTGCTAGTGGGAGGACGTTAGCTAATTCGAGCGGGCTCGAGGTGTAGACGTTCTGGTGGCGGGTGAGTTGATGCCAGCAGACCTGGTTATTAGTCCGGTGGAGCTGTACGATGTCATACTGGGGATGGATTGGTTGGATCGGTACAGGGTCCATCTGGATTGTCATCGAGGACGTGTAGTGTTTGAGCGGGAGGCTGGGAGGTTGGTATTTCAGAGGGTGAGACCGACTTCCGGAAGTCTTATGATTTCAGCGATACAGGCCGAGCAGTTGATTGTGAAAGGCTGTGAGGCGTATCTGGCGACGATAGTGATGCCAGAGACTATTGGAGAGGTTGCAGTTGGGGATATCCAGGTCGTTCGGGATTTTCAGGATGTGTTCCAATCATTGTTGGGTTTGCCACCGTCGTGGTCAGATCCATTTACGATTGAGTTGGAACCCGGAACAGCTCCGATATCCAAGGCACCTTACCGTATGGCTCCAGCAGAGATGGCAGAGCTGAAGAAGCAGCTGGATGATCTGTTGGGGAAGGGTTTCATCCGGCCTAGTGTTTCACCATAGGGAGCACCGATGTTATTTGTGAAGAAGAAGGATGGGAGTTTCCGGTTGTGTATCGACTACCGGGGGCTTAACCGAGTCACTGTGAAGAACAGGTATCCTCTGCCACGCATTGATGAGTTGTTGGATCAGTTGCGAGGGGCTACTTGGTTCTCCAAGATAGACTTGGCGTCGGGTTACCATCATATTCCGATCGATGAGGCGGACGTCAGGAAGACGGCCTTTCGGAAAAGGTACGGGCATTATGAGTTTGTGGTGATGTCGTTTAGGTTGACAAATGCCCCAGCAGCGTTTATGCGGTTGATGAACGGGGTGTTCCAGGAGTATTTAGACGTGTTCGTGATCATCTTCATAGATGATATCCTGGTATACTCGAGGAATCCGAAAGAGCACGAGGTGCATTTGAGGTTGGTTTTGGAGAAGCTGCGGGAGCAGAAGCTGTACGCGAAGCTGAGTAAGTGCAGTTTCTGGCAGCGAGAGATGAGCTTTCTTGGCCACGTTGTGTCTGCAGAGGGGGTGTATGTGGATCCGGCTAAGATAAAGGCTATCAGAGGTTAGCCTAGACCGAGGAACGCCACCGAGATCAAGAGTTTTCTTGGGTTGGCAGGCTATTACCGGAGGTTCGTCAAGGGATTCGCGAGTATGGCGCAGTCGATGACGAAGCTAACAGGGAAGGATGTCCCTTTTGTTTGGTCTTCAGCTTGTGAGGAGAGTTTCGGGAAGCTGAAGGAGATGTTGACCGGTAAACCTGTTTTGGCGTTACCCGAGCCGGGTGAGCCTTATGTGGTGTATACAGACGCTTCGGGAGTTGGTCTGGGTTGTGTGCTGATGCAGCAGGGGAAGGTTATTGCGTATGCTTCGAGGCAGTTGAGGAAGCACGAGTGCAATTATCCTACCCATGACTTGGAGTTGGCTGCAGTTATCTTTGCACTTAAGATCTGGAGGTCTTATCTGTATGGTGGGAAGGTGCAGATATTCACAGACCATAAGAGTCTGAAGTATTTCTTCACTCAGCCGGAGCTGAACCAGAGACAGAGGCGCTGGATGGAGTTAGTTGCAGACTATGACCTGGAGATTGGGTTACATCCCGGTAAGGCTAATCTGGTTGCAGATGCATTGAGTCGGAAGAGGACAACTTCAGATCAGGAGCGGGATATGGAGGCTCTGATGAGCGAGATCAGCACGTTGAGGCTGTGTGTGATCTCACAGGAGCCGTTGGGGTTAGAGGCAGCTAACCAGGCAGATCTGTTGAGCAGGATTCGAGTTACTCAGGAGAAGGATCAGGGTTTGATTGATGCTTCTAAGGCGGCCGGTTCAGAGTATGTGGTCTCAGCGAGTGGGATGATACTGGTAAACGGGTGGGTCTGTGTACCCAAGGATGAGGATCTGCGGCGGGAGATCCTGAGGGAGGCTCATTCGAGCATGTTATCGATTCATCCGGGAGCGACTAAGATGTACCGTGACTTGAAGCGGTATTATCACTGGGTCGGGATGAAGAGGGATGTAGCTAGCTGGGTTGCAGCGTGCAACGTTTGTCAGCTGGTGAAGGCTGAGCATCAGGTCCCGAGCGGGTTATTGCAGAGTTTACCTATTCCCGAGTGGAAGTGGGATATGATTACGATGGATTTCGTGACGGGATTGCCAGTGTCGCGGACCTATGATGCGATATGGGTTATTGTGGATCGTCTGACCAAGTCAGCACATTTTCTGGCCATCAAGAAGACCGACGGAGCGGTAGTGTTGGCTAGGAAGTATGTACGTGAGATAGTGAGGCTGCACGGAGTGCCAGCAAGTATTGTGTCGGACAGGGATCCGAGGTTCACTTCAGAGTTCTGGAGGGCATTCCAGGCAGAGATGGGCACTAAGGTGCATATGAGTACCGCGTATCATCCTCAGACGGATGGACAGTCTGAGAGGACGATTCAGACATTGGAGGATTTACTGAGGATGTGTGTACTGGATTATGGTGGTCATTTGGTGGATCATCTGAACCTGGTAGAGTTTGCGTACAACAACAGCTATCAGGCGAGTATTGGGATGGCTCCATATGAGGCTTTGTATGGGAGGTCGTGTAGGACACCATTATGCTGGACTCAAGTGGGGGAGAGGAGCATGTTTGGTGCAGACTTTGTTCAGGAGACGACGGAGAAGATCCGTGTCTTGAGGCTGAACATGAGAGAGGCTCAGGATCGGCAAAAGAGTTACGCCGATAGGAGACGGAAGGAGCTGGAGTTTGAGTTGGGAGATAGGGTGTATCTCAAGACAGCTATGTTGAGGGGTCCTAACAGATCCATTTCAGAGAATAAGCTGAGTCCGAGGTTTATGGGTCCGTTCAAGGTTGTGGAGCGGGTCGGACCGGTGGCTTATCGGTTGGAGTTACCTCAGAGTATGAAGGCTTTTCACAAGGTCTTCCATGTTTTGATGTTGCGGAAGTGTCTACATGAGTCTGAGGAGGTGTTGGCTAGGATTCCGGAGGATCTTCAGCCTAACATGACGTTGGCGGCGAGGCCTGTGAGGATTCTCGAGAGGAGGATCAAGGTGTTGCGCCGAAAGAGTATACCGTTGGTGAGAGTCGTGTGGGACTGTGACGGTATTGAGGAGGAGACTTGGGAACCAGAGGCATTGATGAAGACGAAGTTCTCGAAGTGGTTCGAGAAGCAAGCGGTGGCTTGAGTTCTTTCTGGTTCTCAGAGTCTGTATTAGTTTGTTGCTATGTTGGATTTTTGTATTTTGTTATGTTGTAACGAGTTTACAATTTCAGATTTAATAAGATGAGTTTTGCCTTATTAAATGTGTTATAAGATGTGAGTTCTTATGGTATGACTGGTGATGTCATGGATTTGTGATGACTGGTAGGTCATGTGGAGGGCTAGCGATAGAGTTCTATGTGAGTTAGAGCTTGTCTATCGGCTAGAGAGACTAGAAATGGAAGTTCTATGTGAGTTAGGGCTGTCCATGTTCTAGTAGGATTATCTGGGGATAAGGTTCTATGTGAGTTAGGACTTGTGATTCCCCAGATGGCGCTGAGAAATAGGGGTTTTATGTGAGTTAGGACGTGCCTATTTCCTAGGGGGAGTCTGGAATAGAAGTCTTATGTGAGTTAGGACTGTCTTTCCAGGGACTCTGTGAAACACCCTGGTGATTGGGTTGTTTTGGATGACCATGAGAGGTGATTTCAGTCGACATGTGCCTAAGATGCATGTTACAGAGTGATTGCCCCAGGGGATCGTGGGTCTCCTGGGTATACTTGAGTGGACAGTGATGTTCTCTCCGGGGGAAGTGGTTCCCTTGCATATACTTTGAGGGGCCGAAGCCTCTCCAGGGGATGTGTGATTCCTCTGCAACCGATAGCTTGATGGACTGTGTGTCCTGAGAGTGGGAGGGGCTGGAGCATACCGAGAGCTGGATGGACGGCGGTCCTGAAGGTGGGGTGGTATGATATACATCGAGAGCTCAAAGAGTGACGATCCTGAGAGCGGGGTGTTGTATATAGATATTTGTACGAGCAATAGTATCTGTAATATGGTTGTAAGCATGAGACTGGATGAACTTCGGGGATCGGGAGTGGATCTCAGGTGGTGCTGACTGGGTGGGGTCAGGAATTGCAGCCTTGGTGAGACGGTGCAATGGGGCTAGTATGAGCCTGGTAGAGCTCGAGGATCAGGTGTGATCTCGAGTGGTGTTGACCGAGGGTCAAGAGAGTGGATTAGATGTCAAATTTAAGGTTTCGCCAACGTTTGGAACTAGGTTCGGACAACCCTGCTAATATATGTAGCACCGTTGGTCGTACATGTTCTTGTTTGATTATTGTGCGATCATTTGGTCCAATTCGGGTTCAACGGTTGGTCGTGCATGTTCTTATTTGATTGTTGGGCGGTCAATCGGGCAGCCTGATCGGGACCAGGGGGCGTTGCATCGTGGATTTTCAGGGGAAATCTGGTCGGGTTTTAGATGGAAGTGCGAACTTTAGTGAGACGGGGTTGTGTGGTTCGAGTGTGATCTCGAAGGGTCAGCCGGGTTTGGGTCTGGTATTAGTGACCATAGTGCGACGGTATCGCCGGATTCGAGGTCGAATCCGTGTTAGTGGGGGAGAATTGTAACGCCCGTGAACCAAAAAGTGGATTTCTGGTGGTGTCGATCGACACAGGCGTGTTGTATCGATCGACATGTGTGTTTTGGACTTAGGAGAAGTCGGGTTTGGGGCGCTATGCCGATCGACACGGTTGGTTTGTGTCGATCGACACAGGTTAAATCAGACCGGCAGGTCCGTTTTAATTGCCCGGTTTGGCGGGCTGGTTTAGGGAACCCTAGGGCTCGGGTATTTAAAGGATCAGACGGGTTTGTCTTCCTTTTTGGCCGTTTTCAGAAAAAAAGCTGAGAGAAAGAAGAGTGAATCAGAAATCTTAGGGCTGAAGTGATTGTTGGGAGATTCTTGGAGGACGATTGATCGTGAGTGGTGTTAGAACGAGAAAGGGATTGTTGCTACGCTGATTTCGGGTCTGTGAGGACAGAATCAGAGGCTGTCTTGGTGTTCTTCGCTCGTTCTTCGCGTTCTTCATCTTTTTTTCAATCCCAATCAAGGTGAGTGCGTGACTGTAGGCTCATATAAGTATAGGGGACCAATGGAATACGATTGCTTAGTGGTTTTCGTGTGTTTGTGCGTGGATTTGTGCAGGAGACTCGACGGATCGCATCAGATTCGAGTCGTGTGAGGATTAACTCGATTCTGGGTTCTGCGACGTCGTGTCGATCGACACCGGGGTGGTGTGTCGATCGACACGGGGCCTGTGTTTCTTCGACACCTAGTGGTTGTGTCGATCGACACAGTGGATCCTGTCGATCGACACGGGTCACTGATCATCGACACCTAGTGGTTGTGTCGATCGACACAGTGTGTCCTGTCGATCGACACGGTGTATTCTGGACTAATTTTGTTTGCTTGGTTGTGTATGCTTGTTCTGTGATCATCCTGGTATTGTGTTGGTTGTTATATTTGTATTTAAATAGCCTATAGACGGAATGACCGCGTCGCTGAGTATTTGTGATAATACTCACGCAACTCTTTTTGCCATGTGTTGCAGGTAAAGAGAAATTGTGATCGTGGAATCGTGGCGAGGAAGAAGAGATTATTTAGGGTCTCACTTTGATTGTATTTCTATGGAATTGTTAGGTTGTTAGTCATTGGATATTGTTTATTCATATTGGTTGATATCTAATAAAGTATGGGATTTGTTAAATTGGAATATGTCGTTGATGTTTTATTGAGGATTATTATCTGTGATGATAATAATCTGGAGGGAAAATTTTTGAAATTTTGGGTCGGGTCGTTTCACTCTAAAACTACAGATACGAGAAAAACTACCTTTAAAGGTATAAAACCGTAGATAAATGCATAGAATACATAATAAAATATATAGTAAAATGGGTAAAATATGGGATATATCAACTCCCCCAGACTTAAAACTTGCTTGTCCTCAATCAAAATCCAAGCATAGAAAAGAGGTTTGAAAATAATTTAAACTTAGAAAAACCATTTGAAAATAACGTTGATACTAATACCATAAGTGACATGATCGATCCAAGGGTATCTTCATCATACGCCATCCATAACCTTCGCAGCCTACTCCATGTTTTAATTACAATCCTGCAAAAATCTCAACTGCACTTCATTTGACTCTCTACATTCATTAGGGTATAGGTGAATTTCTCATCAAGAGAATCATTCGGGGTAGACGGCGCTAGGATTTGAAAAAGACTAATATATGTGGTGAGGTTAAAAGTGTTCAGGGTTACCATAGACTCCGAGTGCGAGATATTATGCAAAATCGCAAGAGAGAATGGACCTGTTGATATCCACAATTTCCCAACCACTTTCTTCACGTCTTTTTCCCCCAGACTTAGATCTTTCTCCGGGACTCACTTGAAATCTCTTTTACTCGTCTCTTGTTTTGTATCATGGCATTCCTTGGGTATTCATTTGGTCTTAAAACTCTTAGACAAACGTTTTCCTTTCCCTTCCTTTTATTTATTTTTTTTGTTGCTTTTTTTTTTAAGGGAAAAAACGGTATCTTTTTTATACGAGTCAAGTATAGGCACGAAATATTACCATGTATTAATCATCCAAGGAAACGGCCAAACTTTTTGAAATTTGTTCTTTGTACTCTACCCTTCTTTACCAAATCGTCGCATCTCCAGTGATTGGAAAATTGCGTCGATCCTTTTCTCTCCGACGTTTTTGCACATATCTGCATGTATGAAACTAAAAAGAGAAGGCATGAGGTCTGAAAAGAGGTAAAGGGTTTTAGGTAGGGTACCAACTAAAGATGAGATGGCCATTCATGACAACAAAGAGTGGTAAACGAGGATAAGATGTCATGAATGTGTGATTCGTTTCCCCGATCTAACTCCTTAATGAGAAATAATTAAAATCAGGTTAGTGGTCAAATAAAATAGAGTCAAAATCGGATTCATCAAAACTTATGCGAGGTGAATTATATGGGGCGAGTTCCAGTCTTGAAGGTTTCTGAATCGTATATTCTGGATAAACCATGTGACAATGGTAATTAGATCATAAAATCTACGCATAAATTCCTGAAAATATCATAGTTTGAAACATAGGGTTTCGACTCAATAAAAAAACTCTAAGAAAATCATTAAAATGACTCAAAACAGAAGAAAATAGAAAAAGGACGTTGTACGATAAATCTCCCCAGACTTAACTTACACCGTCCCCGGTGTAAATAGTCACATAAGGGTGAGATGACTCAATAAAATAAAAATGAAAGGATAGATAAAAGTCGATACACCTGGCTCAAAAGACTGGTGACATAGATTCTGGTGAATCCGGAACTATCACGTGAAAGTAATCTCCATCGGACTCGTAGTTGACGATCTCCGTCTCGCCTGAAGCGGTAGCTTGGACTAATGAGTGATTTCAGTACTGGACATTGGCGGTCTCATCAAGGGATGACTAGAAACATCATCCTCGACATCCTCATCATGCTCAAATGTAGAGACGAGCGAAAGACTACCAAATTCGTTGTTACTTGTTGTGGCGGTTGTGCTTCTAGAGGAGCGCCTAAAGAGATGTGGAATCGATTTCTTGACTGCATAGAAATCATCTTTCCTTGCCTAGAAACCATAGCTTCAAGAGCAATCCTCTTCTCTTTTTCTTCCTCAAAGCTAGTGCGAAGCCATTCATCAAAACCGGCTTGTGTAGCGGCTGGAAATTGGGGCTCGTGGGGTGGCGTGTGAGATGTGGAAGGCTGGAAAATACCTCCTCCTTGTGGTCCTCTAGACCTCTCCTTTCGGGCCATCCTTGCCTTGGATTGATAGTAGAGCGAAACTCCAACAAGAGGACATCCGGGACAACGGTAAAACCATGTCGAACGAGTTGGGTGAAAGTATGTCTTACCCTCACTCAAGGCTGGGATTTCCGCATGTGGGAGTAGAACACACTTGTTCTCTTCCTCGTATGGTGGAGTGAAAAGGTACCCAAAGTTTGTAGATTGCTCGTACCATCCACAAAGATAATGCTTTCTTAGAAGGGCATGTAGATCAAGCTTTCTCTCAACCATCAAAGGGACTTCGAGGTGTAAATCAACACCACACGCAAGTAGTATGGCCGTGATTGTTCCACCAAAATCACTCGATGCTCCCTTTGGTATTTTCTCCTTAACGGCATCATGCTTGATTTGGACCATTCGACGAGCTAAAAGGGAAGCGAGGTTCACCTTCTCGGGATTCTCCACAAACGGTGATATTAGCATGTAAAACTGTTCTTGTTTCACCACTCCATACTCATTCCTATTGAAAATGAGTTGAGAAAGTAGGTAGTAAACATAACGAATCGCCGGATGTGTAATCTTCAATGCCGTAGAACTTCCGGGCTTAAGTCTATCGCTTCCTATCTTCGAACATTCATCATAATGAGCTTCACTACCACTGAACTTGATCCTCTCATGACATTCAAGTCCCAAAATATCACAAAGTTCTTCAATACTCAAAGTATACGATTTCCCCTTAACCGTAAAAGCGAGAATTCCTTCGTTTGCTATGGTCGTCTTTGTGTTGGGGTAAGACAATGTTAACGTGGCTAGAAATTCACGTGCAAGCCTTCCATAGGTAGGGTGAGAGATAGTCACAAACTTCGATAGGCCCAATGCTTCAAGATACCATTCAACATCCTCTCGAAAACCGAGTAAACCGAGTGTCTCGAAATCAATACCAAGAGTTGGAAGCATAGCAAAATGTTGTAGATCAGACATGTAGTCCATGTTAACATTCATTTTGGGTCCAACATGCTTCATAATAACACTCGGTGCTTGAGTTACAACCATAGTTGATTTAGCTCGCGATTTCTTCCTATTCTTCTGAGGAGGTGATGTGTGAGGTATTGTTTGTGTGACCTCCACAAATTGCATTGGTACTTGAGTGGCTTCATCCTCCTCATCTCTTAGTTAGTAACCAAGTTCTTCTTCATTCTCCACCAAAATATCCTTTCCATGTTTCTTGGATGACTTTTTCGATCTGGTTTTAGAACGTGTAGGTCGAGGGACTTGAGCTTCGTGATCATGGGTGGTCACGTGATGATTCTTGGGTTTATGTCCTCTCTTAGACTTCCTTGGAACAAACTCATTCTCCATTGAAGTTCCTACAAATGAAATATCTCGAAAAAGCATTTTACGGTCTTGAAAATCTCAATTTCCAAAAGAATTGCTTCCAATGGGGAATTGAATCAAAATAAAGCATAGCAAGACATTAGAAATATGTAAGAATAATAACCAAAAGTAAAATAATTTTTCTCTAATTAAATCATAATTTTCGGATTTAATATTAATGACAAGTGAAAAATACAAAATTTTGCAATTAAGTGTTTAATATGCCAAAATTCATACCAATCATATGTATATATAATAAACCCATATTAAAAGATGTATTAACTAACCATGAATCAGCCAAATTCGTTTGTAATTATAACCTCACAAATCCAAATTTGTGAAAAATTAATTAAAAGTTGAAATCATGTAATTAACCCATCAATAATGTTTATATCAAGTCTAACCAAGTATTTCTATATTGATTCTCAAACAACCTAGCCAATTTAAGCTAAATCTATGAAAATTTGAAAATATGCATAAACTTGGAATTAGACAAAAAGAGGGTTTTAGAGAGAAATTACCTTGGGTTTAGTGAAATCTGAGATTAGGAATTGAATTCCTAGTGAAAAACTAAACAAATTATAGTGAATTGAGAGAAATCCCCAAAATTGGATTTTTAGGGTTCTTGGGGTGAAGAACACTTTTGAGAGAGAAAGAGATGAAGTTGTGTTTGCAAATGAGAAAAAGAAGTGTGTGAAACCTTTAAAAATCAGATTTTGTGATGTTTTTGGTTAAAATCCGGTTTAAATCGGTTTAGAACCCGTTAAAATTGGTTTAGAAAACTTACCCGGGTCAGACCGGTCGAATAACGGTCGGTTGGACCGACCAAAATCGTGATCGGAACTTACCTCGGTCATGGGTCGAGACGTGGGTCGAGTCGGATCGTGCGGGATGGGACGAAGGCTTCGGGTCGTGCGGGACGATACGCGGGACGGACGAGACTGCGGGTCGTGCGGGACGAATACCGATCGGGTGTGTCGTCCGGTATTGTGTCCGATATCGGGTCGTGAGTCGAGTCATGGGACGGATGCAGGATGTGCGTGGTAGTGTCGCGACACGAGTAGGACGCGGGATGGAAGGAGTGCGGTACGCGGGATGGACGTGCTCGTGTCGCGGGAAGACTGCCGCGTTGTGTCGCAGGTCGAGTCATGGGACGATCGATCGTGTCGTGACACGAGTGGGACGCGAGTCTCGAATACCGGTCCTGTGGGACGACCGATACTCGTGTCCAGTATCGAGCATCGTGTCGCGGGAAGACTCGTGTAGCGGGAAGACTGGATCGTCGTGGAGCGGGTCGAGGCATCGTAACGCGAATACCGGTCGGGGTTCTGGACCGGTACGCGGGACCGATACTGGGCCTTCGTGTCGTGGGACAGTTGGGTCGCGATACCGGTCGATCACGTCGTCCGATACCTCGTCCGGGACTGGACCCGTGTCGCGGTAAGGTCGACACCGAACGGCCGCGGTCCGGTATCGTGACTGGTACCGGCCGACGGTGGGTTTTTTTTTTATATTTTGTATTTTTATAAATCCTGAAAAATCAAAATAAAATAGATTAGTATAAAATAAACTTATGAAAACAAAAATTAAAATTTTAAAAACTAATTAAAGCATAAACAAAAATAAAAATATGGGTTACCTCCCACAAAGCGCTTGTTTAAAGTCAATTAGCTCGACTCCTTTGAAGATTTTAGACTTCCGATGGATCCACTAAAGGATTGGTTGTTCCTTTAGTGATATGATCCGGATCGGCAGCCGCGAGGTTAGGGACGAGGCACGTGCATTGGAGCTACCGCAAGGACCGGTCACACGCGCAAAGGCGAGGAAACTCACGGACGCGGTTCAAAGGATGCTCGAGGAGGCACAACGCGGAGGATCGGACGAGGCAACCCGGATCGTGACGCTTATGCAAGCCGAGGAGGAAAAAGATCAAGGGAATGTCTAAGTGACAAGCACCTTGTCTTGTACTCTTTTTCCCATGTTCGGTTTTGTCCCAATGGGTTTTCCGAACATGGTTTTTAACGAGCCAAGACTTGGTCGCTTACATCTTTCACTTAGCCCTTCTCTTGGATCTTACATGGGCTTTTTCTTAATGGACTCAAGCCTTCTTATCACCAAGCCCAAGCCCAATTCAAGCCCACCACGTTTTGATAAGAAGATTGAGTCAAAATTCATCATTTTCTATGTCTTTTGCATGCATCTCATTTATTAGTCAAACTTATTTATTATGCTTTGTTATTTCCAAGGTGGGTTGCATGTAACCCACCCTTGGCCTATATATAGTGCACGCCCCCATCAATAATAATCATCCAAGTTTAGTGATCAAACAAATTCTCTTTCTTTACTTGCGATCAAAATTTCGGTTTGAAATAGCCGAACATTATTTCTTCGAAAGAATACTCTTTCTTCTTGGTGCATAATATCCAAGCTGATCGAGCCCCAACCCTTCATCGAGTCTCTCATTGCTCGTGTGATTGTATTCGCGTCCATCTCTATCTCTTCCCCTTTCCACTTCCGTCTCGTTTTACCGCAACATCCTACCGCGTTCGGTTTAGCTCCGATCAAAGTCTCGATCCGCAATTGGGATCGTATCATTTAGCTTCATTAGGCTTTGATCTTTCGGGTTCTATGATGACTCCGAGTGAATCTCCATTGTCGTACTTGACAACTAATGCTTCCGAGAAAAGCTTCAAAGTGTTTTCAATCTTACGCTTGATAGTTTCCCTGTTGATCTCGTCTTCTCTTGGGACGAGGATCTTTATCACCATGATCTCAAAGATAAAATTCTCCTTTGCTTTGTTCCCATTCTTAGCATCATCCATAGGTGTCAAAGTTGTCTTGACATCGTCGGAAATGTCCTTATGCTTCTCTTTGGACATTTTTGCAACTATCTTCATTTTAGCTTTAGGATCTCCTTCTTTGACTCCTTTCTTGGAATCTCCGGGGTCTATACTAGGCTTTGTAACCTTTACTCCAATCGAGCTTGGTATACGCTTAGCATCTACTTCATCATAGAATAAATTTTTGTTGATATTGGCGAAAGAGATTCTTCGGTTTGGAAAATCAACAATGGCTCCGGCGGTTGCTAAGAATTGTAATCCAAGTATCAATGGATTCAACTTTCCGGTGTTCATCTCTAATACTTGAAAATTAGTAGGAACAATCCCCTCTCCTACTTTCACCATGATGTTTTCAAGCATTCCATAAGGTGTATAGGACGACAAATCGGCATACTCTATATAGACTTTGGATGGTTTGAAATCGGCCAATCCAAGTTCCTTTGCCATGGCTAGTGACATGAAATTCACGTTTGCTCCAGTATCACACAAGAAATCGTGGATCTCCTTTCCATTAATAGAGCATGGAAAAACAAACTTTTCCGGATTATCGACTTTCTCCAAAGGTATCCTCTTTAGTCTTCTCTTATAAGCTCTCTTAGATTCGCCGGGAAGATGTTCCTCTTTTGGTTCTTGGACCAAGATAACCTTTTCTTTAAGTGGTTTAGGATCGACCATGGCCTCCTCTTCTTTAGTAGAAGCAACATTGCAAAACTTCTTTGCTTTCTCTTCGTCTTGTCTTCGAACAGCTTCCGAGGTTTGAACGAGTTGCGTATCCATTTTAGAGAGATGAGTAACAATAGACTCGATCTTAGTGTTAAGTTCCAAATATCTACTTTCCACCATTTGGTTTACTTCTTTCTTGTGTTGGCCGAAAACTTCTAGCATTTGGTTCTTTATATCTTCAATTTTAGCATCAAAAGAAATCGGTACGGTTAGTTGGGATGGGTTGAATGGTGGTTTCACTTGATATATTTCCTTAGAAAAGAATGGTTGCTTGAACTGATATTGGCCTCCTTGGTTGACGTTTTGTCGAGGATAGAATTGATCTTGAGGGTTCTCGACATTGTTGCTCCGATAGGACAAATTTGGGTGAGATCGAAAATTGTTGTTGAAATTTCGATTCCCATAGTTTCCTCCTATGTAGTTCACTTCCTCTTGATTCTCCTCCGTTCCATCTCCAATACGTTCCATATTAGGATCATAACTTGTATCATTGACGTCTTCAACGGCATGAACTCCCCTTTGACTCTTTAGTAGTTGTGAAACCATGTTCTTGAGCTCCGCAATTTGAGTTGAATCGGTTGATGATCTAGTAGTGTTGATGCTCCTATTGTAGTCTTGAGAATAGTTAGCATCACTAGCAGCAAGGTTCTCAATCAAAAGTTTTGCCTCCGGTACAAGCTTGGTCATGAAATTGCCATTACTCGTAGCATTCAAAGATGTTTGGTGCTTGTAATCGATTCCATTGTAGAAGATATTCCATAAGTTTCTTTTTGAGAAACCATGATTGGGGCAGTCCCTAGTGTACTCCTTGAAACGTTCCAAGGCTTCAAAGAAAGATTCGGTTGGTCCTTTCTTGAAACTCGAGATCTTGTTCCTTATAGAATTCGATCTTTGTTCAGTATAGAACTGGTTCAAGAAAGCTCCTTTGTATCCGTCCCAAGTAGTGATAGATCGTGGAGGTAGAGACTTCATCCATCTAAGTGCCTTATCGTTTAGAGAAAACGAAAAGAGCTTGCACTTAAAATAGTCAGCAGGAACTCCATTAGCACGAGTCGTACTACAAATTTCTTCGAAAGTATCGATGTGGTCAAGAGGATGATCCGTGGACAGCCCATGGAATTGGTTTTGTTTCACCAATACAATGATTTGAGGTTTGATCTCGAAATCATTCCTTTGAGGTAGAGGTGGGCGGATGGGATTTCTATCAAAGAAAAAAGCATCGGAGGAATCGACATCTCCGGTAGTTTGATGTTGGACTTGTTGTGCTTGTCTTGGACGCAAAGGCTGTTGGAAATCTAGATTTCCTTGACGTTGAAGATGTGGAACTTGTTGTTGCATTTTCATATTCTCAGGTGGAATGAGATGTTGATCGTTTCCACCAACTGGATTCCTAACAACGTTCTCCGGGGGATTGTGGATTGCATCATTACGGATCGGTGGGTTTAGGTGGGCACCGAGTGGTTGCTCCACGGGTTGGTTCTCTCTATCAAGAGCAGCAGCAGCAGCAGCAATAGCGAGGTTTCGTTCCTCCTCATTTATGACGTGCTTGTCAGTTTGATCGGTCATCCTTAGTTGTCTTTATCTCCTAAGGGCTCGTTCAAGCTTATCGATTTCTTGCTCAGGTACAACTAGATTTTTCTCGTTAGAATTTCTAGTACTAGGCATAAACACCTGAAACACACGGAAAAGGATAAAAGAAAACGAGAAATCAAAGTCGAAAAAGAAAGAAATAAAATCGAAATAAAAAAAAACTGAAATTAAAGCGTTCTAGACTGAGTTTTACTCAAAAATTCGAAGGTGATGTTCTTCGAAGTCCTTGGCAACGGCGCCAAAAATTTGATGCGAGTCGAGTTTTACCTCTCAACAATCACGGTTAGTATAGATAAGGGATCGTATCCACAAGGACTTCTTAACCACACTTCAAATTGTAATGAATAAAACTAAGCTAGAACAAGATATTTTTGTCGTTTTGTGATTGAAAATAAAGTAAGCAAGCAACGAATGTGAATTGTAATGAAAATCAATAAAAGAAAGCGTTAGGACTTAGGTATTTCGCAGAGAATCATGCAACAATAAAGATTGATTGATTTTAGGGATTTAGAAATTATGAACCGTCTAGAACACAAAGCACTGATTTAAGGTCATCCCACTATCGTGACGTAGCTAACCATCTACTTTTTAGCACCCTAATAGACTCAACTATCGCAGGTTATTACAAGGATAAAACATGCATTAAAGTTCAAGTTTGATAAAGTTCACCGCACTCCTTAACTAACCTTTCGAATTGTTAAGGCTTTTGGCTCATCAAATACTAGTTCAGGAAATATTACAAGCTTTTGGAGAGTATATAAACCTAAGATCAGATCACTAAATGCACGGTAAAGAAATCATGTAATGAGTATGAGTAAAGATGAAGACTCTAATGTATTCCCTAAACAATCATCAATCAATTATCGAATTATGAAACTCATTGAAAACCTAATGACCACCATAATCCAGAACACACATCCTGAGCAAATCCTCCAGTGTCTGAATCGTCCTCTCAGAATGCCCATCCGTCTGAGGATGATACGATGTGCTCATATGCACCTTAGTGCCCATCTCAGCCTGAAATGCCCTCCAGAACTTTAAAGTAAACCTCGGATCCCTGTCTGACACATTACTCGCTGGCACCCCGTGCAGCCTCACTATCTCCCGCACATACTTCCTAGCCAACACCGCCGCTCTGTCGGTCTTCTTAATGGCAAGAAAATATGCTGACTTGGTCAGACGATCGACAATCACCCAAATCGCATCATAGGTCCGCGACACTGGCAACCCCGTCACAAAATCCATGGTAATCATGTCCCACTTCCACTCCGGAATAGGCAAACTCTACAGCATACCACTCAGAACCTAATGCTCAGCCTTCGCCAACTAACACACGTTGCACACTGCAACCCAGTTAGCTACATCTCTCTTCATCCTGACCCAATGATAATATCGCTTCAGATCACGATACATCTTAGTCGCTCCTGGATGAATCGACAACACGATCACATGAGCCTCTTTAAGGATCTCCTGCCTCAGATCCTCATCCTTGGGTACACAAACCCACCCGTTCATCAGTATCGTCCCATTCGCCGACACCATGCCGCCTTGGAAGCATCAATCAATCCCTGGTCCTTCTCCTGAGCTACTGATATCGTGGGTTATTTAAGCTTTAAATTTATAACCCTAGATAAAGCTGCAAGTGCACAGGCAAACGCAGTAGTACTTAGGGGTCGATCCAAAGAGACTAGAGATGATACGCTACGAATTTATGTGATGCAAATTAAGCTAAGACAAAATATGATTTTGGTTCTGTGGTTTTATGAATAGCAATTATAAAGCAAGGATAAATCAATAAGAGAAAAGCGTTAGGCATTAGCCAATTCGCAGAGACTCATGAAACACATAAAGATATCGGGTTTTAAAGATTGTTCTAGAACTTAAATCACTAATGTAAGGTCATCCCACTGTCGTGACGTAACTAACCATCTACGTTTTCTACCCTAATAGACTCAACTATCGCAGGTTATTATAAGGTGAAAACATGCTTTAAGTGTAAGTTTGATTGTTCGTACTACTCCATAACTAACCTTTCGAATTGTTATGACGCATTACTCACCAAATATTAGTTCAGGCAATATAACAACCTTTTGGAGAGTATATCAACCTAAGATCAGTTCGCAAGATGGCCAAAAAAGCAAACAGCATTACGATCGAATAGAGGTGAAGAATCCACTAGATAAACCCTAACAAAGTTCGATATTCAATTATGCATAAACATGGAATCTTTGAATGCCTAAAACCTAACAAGTAATTCACTCAGACATGATTGAAGTAACAACAAAGCAACAAGGATAGGCACGAATCATCATAGATAAACTGAATTTAAAGAGTAAGAGATATGAAATCTTCTCTATATCAAAGTACAAAGGGAGATCTCCTCCTAGAATCCAAATCCAATGAAGAACAAAGATGAAAACGTGTTTAGTGTTTAGAGAAGAGATAGGCGGCTACCTAGGGCTCCCTATTCGTGCCCTCTTGGCTGCTTATTGATACTTATTCTCCTAAAGAGGCTAAAAACAAGTATATATAGGTGTAGGATCTTCTAGGGCTTCATTTAGGTCAAATCCGTCTTTTTACGTCAAAACTGCTTCAACGTCGGTTGGGATTTCGGTCAGGCTACACGACCGGTATTGGGCCAAAAGTGCCTTGATTTATGCTGGCCCGGTATTTGGATCGATTCTGCACTTGCTTCATTTCTGAGGCAGCTTGATATATATTCACTAAATTCAGTGTAACTTCCTGCCCAAAGCTCCAATTGAGATGATTCAAACTTCATTGTGAAGCTGACTCAAATATCTATCTTCACACCAAGCTTCATCCAATTCCAAATTTACTTGACCCTCCGTTTACTGCTAAACTTATGGCGTATATGTTCTGTCCAACTTGGTAGATTGTGGTACCTTGTGAATTCTTTGGTCTTGATGATGTATTTGGCTTATGAAAGTTTCTGTAGCTTGGTTTACACCTCTTTTGGTCCTTTTTGCTCCGTTTTGCTTGATTTCCCTATTAAGACTCTAAAACTACAAATACGAGGAAACTACCTCTTTTGGCTGAAAAGCTTATTAAAGTGCGTAGAAAATATAGTAAAATAGATAGCAAAAGTGGTAAAATATGGGACATATCAGCTACCCAAATCCTGCTCAGCAAATCTGCCTGGTTAGGTGCCTCTAACCCCAACGGCTCCTGTGAGATCACACATAACCTCAACAACTGATCTCGCTCACCAAAGCCTCCATATCCCGCTCTTGAGCCGAAGCAACCCTCTTCCGACTCAACGCATCTACAACCAGATTAGCCTTACCCGGATGGTATCCAATCTCCAGATCGTAATCTCCCACCAACTCTATCCAGCGCCTCTGTCTCTGGTTCAGCTCCGGCTGAGTGAAGAAATACTTCATACTCATGTGGTCTGTGAACACCTGCACCTTTCCGCCATATAGATAAGACCTCCAGATCTTTAAGGTGAAAATCACCGCAGCTAACTCCAAATCGTGGGTAGGGTTTCCTCAACTGCCTTGAAGCATACGCAATAACCTTTCCCTGCTGCATCAGTACACAACCCACACCAACTCCCGAAGCATCTGTATACACCACATATGGCTCACCCGGCTCGAGCAACGCCAACACCGAAGTACTAGTCAGCATCTCCTTTAGCTTCTCTAAACTCTCCTCGCAAGCTGAAGACCACACAAAGGGAACATTCTTCCCCGTCAACTTCGTCATCGACTGCGCCATACTCACAAATCTCTTGACGAACCTCCAATAATAACCTGCCAACCCAAGAAAACTCCTGATCTCGGTGGCATTCCTTGGTCTAGGCCACCCTCTGATAGCCTTAATCTTAGCCGGATCCACAAAAACACCCTCTGCTGACACCACATGGACAAGGAAACTCATCTCTCGCTGCCAGAAACTGCACTTACTCAACTTCGCATATAGCTTCTGCTCCTGCAGCTTCTCCAGAACCACTCTCAAGTGAACCTCATGCTCCCCAGGACTCCTCGAATACACCAGAATATCATCAATAAAGATGATCACAAACACATCCAGATACTCCTGGAACACCCCATTTATCAACCTCATGAACGCTGCTGGCGCATTCGTCAACCCGAAAGGCATCAGCACGAACTCATAATGCCCATACCTCGTCCTGAAAGCAGTCTTCCTAACATCTACCTCATCGATCAGAATCACGAGACTCTCGGAATTCAACCTCACACCCTGATAAACCAACCTCCCAGCCTCTCGTTCAAACATAACTCGTCTCCGCTAACAATCCAGATGGACCCTGTACCTAAACCGCCAATCTATACCCAGGATGTCATCGGACAGTTCCACCGAACAAATGGTCAAATCTGCTGGCATCAATTCTCCCGCCACCAGAACATCCACAGCACGAGCCTGCCCGAAAGTAGCTAACGACTAGCCACCAACAACACTAACTACTCCCGACTGCTCACCAGAATTGCTCTGCCACTGCCATCTGAGCCACCGGCTACACAGCCGCCACTACCATCTGCAGTGAAAACACACTCGCGTATCCTGGGCCTCGACCCGCGTATCCCGAACCTCAGTCCTCCTCGGACAGCTCGCCACTCGATGATCCGTGCTCCCACACCCTGACTGGCCCCTGAAATGCCTTTCCACTTCCTCTTGTGTCCCTCCGCAGGCTTACCACCCCTGCTCGGACCCACCTGCTGCTGCGATCTCCTCTGCTGCTGCACCGGTAGACTAACCACCACAGCTTGCTCTCTGAGATCCTCCTCAATCGCAGAAGCTATCACAACCAGCTCTGCCCTCGTGGCGAACCTACTCGCCCTTCAACGAGTCCTCAAATCAGCACGAAGTCTCCTTAAGAACCTCTTCACCTCGGCCTGCTCGCCCTCCATGCCTTTATCCGCATGTAGCAGGAGTCGACTAAACTCCTCTGAACTCCCAGACCGACCGGTCACCCTGAGCCAACCCTACAAATCGCAACTCTAAGCGATCCACCACCTTCTGCGGAAAGTACTTGGCGTTGAACTCAGCCACAAAGTCCTCCCAGGCAATACACGCCTGAGCTCTCCTACTCACCACACCTCACCACCAGAGCTGTGCATCACCATCTAGGTAATGAACCGCTAGGTCCACCCGGTATCCCTCTAGACTAGAAATTCCGCTCCAATCTACTCCTCCACAAGTCCACCTCCTCCGGCTTGGCATCACCCGAGAAGAACCCAGTGGCAATCCTCTGCATCTGCTCCATTATCCTAAGATAGGATAAAAGCTCCTTCGCAACCGCCAGATCCCAGCCACACTGGCTGAACACCAGTCACACCCGGCTGAACCCCAGCCATACCCGGCTGAACACCAGCCATACCCGGGTGAACCCCAGCCATACCCGGCTGTACACCCGGAGCCTGACCCTGAGCCGGCACCCCACCTGGTAACCGCTCCAAGATCCACTGTAGCAGACCCGCCAGACGATCATCTCGATCCTGGGCAACACCCGCGGCAGCACCTCCACCTGGGCCCACCGCACCATCGACTACACTGGGACCCTCAATAGCCCTTCCAGCCCTCACTAGGCCACACCCACGGATCCCTCCTAAAACGTCTGTGAGTCAGCCACCTACTCCTGCGTGGTCTCCTGGGCCACCCTCGCGGCAACAGACTCACTCTCAAGTCCTCGCCCGCATCCACGACCACCTCGGCCTCCACGGCCCCCACGACCTCTGCCTCTCGTACATCTAGCCATCTTACTCTGCCCTACCCAGCAGAACACTAAGCATTCTAGAAAAACATAAATGTCAAACAATACTTACCATTGAATCTCATTGAATGCTTGGAAGAGTTGATCTAGGACTCCAAACCCACACAACAATCAATTGACTAAATCACTTAACCAATCAATTGCACCCGCCCTAGAACCATAAGGGCTCTGATACCAAAATGAAATAACCCAACCCAAAAAATTTAAAAATTTTCCCTTTCGAATTATTATTATCACAAATAACAATCCTCAACGGGTCAACACAACAACGCAGAACAATAAACCATAAACAACTAAACCCAACCATTCAATACAATAAATTCCAATAACGACAATCAACAATATCCAACTCATGAAATTCCAGAACTACCAACACCCTAGCAGTTCTAAACAACAACCAACAACACACAACCGAGACTCTAGATCATCTCCTCTTCCCGGCCATGATTCCACGATCACACTTTGTCTTTCCTGCATCACATGGCAAAAAGAGATGCGTGAGTATTATCACAAATACTCAGTAAGACGGCCATCCCGTCTAAGGCTATACGCACAAGCATAAGCAATGATACAATACCAAACAATAACTAATCATCACACAGCAATCAATACGTCAAACTGACGGCATCGATCGACACACGCCTTATGTCGATCGACGCAACAATTGCTTGTGTCGATCGACACCCAGCCTTGTGTCGATCGACACATGCTACAGAATCGCAGAATAGAACCTTCTCCTCTCTGGTCCGATTCTGACCTGCTCACAAGTCGATCTCCTGCACAGAAATCATCAACAAACACATCCAAACAACACATAACACCCATATCAACGAGAATCAATCATCAAATCATCAAACAATCGTATCCTATCAGTCCTTTACCCAGATAAGCCTACGGTCACGCACTCACCTCGATTTCGGATAGGAAAAGCTATGAAATCGACGAAGAACACGACTTATCAGAGGCTACACACCCTGGAATTCCAAAATCTCCCCTACCTCCACGAAGAACACGCAGAAGATTCATTTCCCAACCTCACAAACACCCTCTAACGAGTTCTAATGATCGAGATTACAGGGAATTCAACAATGAATCCTGTTTCTACTCAATCCTCTCAATTCTCTCAACTTTTCTTCTGATTTTGGCCCAACCAGGACCAACAACGCGGCTCTTCTCCTTAAATACTCGAGCCTAGGGTTCTGATGTGCATATAACTTCGATGTAGGGTTTATATGCAATTAGGTTTTAAATTTATAACCCTAGGGAACTGCAAGTGCACAGTTAAGACAATTGTAGTACTTAGGGGTCGAACCACTGAGACTAAGTGATGAATGCACTACAAACCTATATGATTCGGATTAAGTTAAGGGAACATATTATTTGGTTTTTGGGGTTTTATGGAAGCAAATAACAAAACAATAAAAGTAAAGTGATAGATATCAATTAAGATTAGAAATCAAGCAATTCACAAAACATATGCAAAACACAAGCAATCGATTTAGAATTTTAATATTAGTTGTTCTAGAACTCATATCACTAAGGTAAGGTCATCCCACTATCGTGATGTAACTAACCATCTACGTTTTTGATGTGCCATAAAACTTCTATGTATGGTTTATGCAATTAGGTCTTTAAATTTATAACCCTAGAGAACTGCAAGTGCACAGTTAAGACAATTGTAGTACTTAGGGATCGTTCCACTGAGGACTAAGTGATGAATGCACTACAAACCTATATGATTCGGATTAAGCTAAGGGAACATATTATTTGGTTTTGGGGTTTTATGGAAGCAAATAACAAAGCAATAAATTAAAGGGATAGATATCAATTAAGATTAGAATTCAAGCAATTCACAAAACATATGCAAAACACAAGCAATCGATTTAGGATTTTAATACTAGTTGTTCTAGAACTTATATCACTAAGGTAAGATCATCCCACTATCATGAAGTAACTAACCATCTACGTTTTGCACCCTAATAGACTCAACTATCGCAGGTTATTACAAGGTGAAAACATGCTTTATGCTCAAGATTGATTGTTCACTAGACTCCTTAACTAACCTATCGAATTGTTAAGACGCCTAGCTCATCGAATAGGTCCGGAGATATAACAAGCTTTTGGAGAGTATATCAACCTAAGATCACTCCCTGGGTAGCTAGGCCAGTTCGTGCTTTGAATATAAATAAAGATGAAGAATCAATTTTAGAATAAAACTCTAAACGATTAAATACATAAAATCATAGAATTAAGAAAATGCATAGAAATCAAATCAACGCTATAACTCTAACATGTTTTGCAACACGTAGCAGCAAGAGTAAAGCACATAGACAGTATAATTTTTTTATCTATCTAAGCGTAAGGAGTTAGATCTCATCTCTTTGCAATAGGGCAAAGTCAATCTATCCTTAAAGGCTTCTAGGATCAAATATGAATGAAGAACAAGAGAAAAACGAAATACATTGTTTAGGTATTGATTTAGGCTATTAAGGTCGGCTTCTTGAGTTCCTAGAGAGGCTAAAAGCAAGTATATATAGGGGTTTAAGGAGGCTTAAGTCGGTTAGGGTTTCTTCGGGCAAATACGTCTTTTTGGTCGAAACTGAGGCAATATCGGTCTAAATAACGGACGGGTTGCATGAACGGTATTGGAGGCTTCTATGACTCTTCTAGAAGGTCGTAAAAGGTCTTGGTATCGGCCCATGGGATAGCCCGGTGCTTGGATCCATTCTGCACTCACTTCACTTCGAAGGCAGTTTGACATATCCTCAGTGTTTCGGTTGTATCTTCCAAATTACAGCTCCAATTGATGAAATTATAACTCCATTGGAAATCTAACTCAATGGGCTATCTCCATACAAGTTTAAATAAATTCCTAACTGATTTGATGCTCCGTTCGTCTATGAACTTATGGCGTATACGTTCTGTCTAGTTTGAGAATGTGCATTATCTTCAAGATAAAATGACTTGGCTTGGTTTCTTTGACTTGGATAAGTAGCTGCATCATAGATGATACTACGTTTTCTCTATTTTACATCCTTTTGATGATAAAACCTGTTAAGACCTTAAAATTTACATATACGAGAAAACTACCTCTTTTGGTCCAAAAGCTTTATTAATATATATAAAATCCATACTAAAATAGATAGAAAAAGTGGTAAAATATAGGGTATATCAGTTTTGTACCCTAATAGACTCAACTATCGCAGGTTATTACAAGATTAATTGTTCACTAGACTCCTTAACTAACATATCGAATTGTTAAGACGCCTAGCTTATCGAATACTAGGTCCGGAGATATAACAAGCTTTTGGAGAGTATATCAACCTAAGATCACTCCTTGGATAGCTAAGCCAATTTGTGCTTTGAGTATAAATAAAGATGAAGAATCAATTTTAAAATAAAACTCTAAACGATTAAATACGTAAAAGCATAGAATTAAGAAAGTGCATAGAAATCAAATCAAAGCTATAACTCTAACATGTTTTGCAACACGTAGCAACAAGAGTAAAGCACATAGACCGTATAATTCGTTGATCTATCTAAGCCTAAGGAGTTAGATATCATCTCTTCGCAATAGGGCAAAGTCAATCTATCCTTAAAGGCTTCTAGAATCAAATATACATGAAGAACAAGAGAAAAACGAAATAAATTGTTTAGGTTTTTATTTAGGCTGTTAAGGCCGGCTTCTTGAGTTCCTAGGGAGGCTAAAAGCAAGTATATATAGGGGTTTAAGGAGGCTTAAATCGGCTAGTGTTTCTTCGGGCAAATACGTCTTTTTGGTCGAAATTGAGGCAATATCGGTCCAAATAACGGACGGGTTGCATGAACGGTATTGGAGGCTTCTATGAATCTTCTAGAAGGTCGGCAAAGGTCTGGGTATCGGCCCATGGGCTGGCCCGGTGCTGGGATCCATTCTGCACTCACTTCACTTTGAAGGCAGTTTGACATGTACTCAGTGTTTCGGGTGTATCTTCCAAAGTACAGCTCCAATTGATAAAACTCCAACTCCATTGGAAATATAACTCAAAGGACTATCTCCATACCAAGTTTAAATAAATTCCAAACTGATCTCCGTTTGTCTGTGAACTTCTGGCGTATACGTTCTGTCTAGTTTGAGAATGTGCATTATCTTCAAGATAAAATGACTTGGCTTGGTTCCTTTGACTTGGATGAGTATTTGCATCATAGATGACACTCTTTTTGCTCCATTTTACATCCTTTTGATGATAAAACCTGTTAAGACCTTAAAATCTACATATATGAGAAAATTACCTCTTTCGGTCCAAAAGCTTTATTAATATATATAAAAACCATAGTAAAATAAATAGTAAAGTGGTAAAATATAGGGTATATCAACTCCCTCAGACTTATCTTTTGCTTGTCCTCAAGCAAACAATCGTCAAGAATTGAGATGAGGTTTGAGATTCGGAGGAACTCACATATCCTTTGGATTGTTGCATCAAATTCTAAACCTGTAATCCACATGAAACAAGATTAGCTCATAGACATTGTCATCTTCTTCCATCACGAATTCACAACATGTCTATACTCTAAATCTCTGTCCCTACAAAAATCTCAACTTCAAATCAATTGACTCCTTCTACACTCTTAGACTTAATGAAAACTTCCCATCAAGAACATCATTCAAGGAAGACGGGCTAGGTATTAGGAAAGGCTGATTTTAGTGGTGAGGTTAAAAGTGTTTAGGGTTACCATAGACTCCGGGTGCGAGATATTATGCAAAATCGCAAGAGAGAATGGACTTGTTGATGTCCACAATTTCCCAACCACTTTTTCACGTCTTTCTCCCCCAGATTTAGATTTTTCGCCGGGAATCACTTGAAATCTCTTCTACTCGTCTCTTCTTTTGTATCATGACATTCCTTGGGTATTTTTTGGCCATAAGACTCTTAGACAACCATTTTCCTTTCCCTTAGATTTTTTTTTTCTTTTTTTTTTGAAAGGGGGAAAACGGTATCTCTTTGATATAAGTCAAGTATAGGCACGAATTGTTACCATGTTTTACGCATCCAAGGAATGGCCAAGCTCTTTGTAATTCGATCTTTGTACTCCACCATTCTTTACCAAATCGTCGCATCTCTAATGATTGGAAAATTGCGTCGATCCTTTTCTCTCTGACGTTTTTGCACATATCTGCAAGTATGAAACTAAAAGAGAATACATGAGGTCTGAAAGAAGGTAAAGGGTTTTTAGGTAGGGTACCAACTAAAGATGAGCTGGCCATTCATGACAACAAAGAGTGGTAAAAGAGGATAAGATGTCATGAATGTGTGATTCGTTTCCTCGATCTAACATACCTAATAAGAAGGGATCAAAAATCATATTAGTAGTCCAAATAGAGAGTCAAAATCGTATCCATCAAAATAGTTGCAAGTAGAAATTTTCTGGACGGAAGCTCCATCATGAGGTTTCTGAATTGATTGTCATGAACAAACCCTGCAAAAATGGTTACATAGTCTTTGAAATCAAAACGACAATCCTAGGAAAGTGTCATAATTCCTATCTTATGATTTTTAATAAAAACGATTTTTTGTTTTTTTTATTTGAAAATAAATTTTGAAAAATCCTTTTAAAAACATATAAACCAAACACTAACAAACGTGTTAGTAACAACAATCCCCCCAGACTTAACTTACACCGTCTCCGGTGTAAAATTAAATCAAATTAAGGGAGTAATGATGAAAATTTATTTGAAAGAAGAATTAAAAAGATAGAGAATAGAATGATAGTACCGGTTTATGTATAAAATGCCCGAATGGTGGAAATGGATCGGTTTTGTGATGGGCTCGAACAAGAGGTGATTTGACCACTCCAATATGTTTTCCATGTCTTGATAAACAAGACTCCTCAAGGTTCCAAATCAGCTAGTTTCTTATAGAAAGAAGATCGCACCACGATAGTGATTTTTGGTCACTAGAAGATCTATACAAGGTATCTCCAAATCTGTGATATTTTCCTCGAACCATATTGAAAGACTACTAAAGTAGAGGGTATTGTGAAGCTACTGGTGAAGTTTCATTGCCAATGCTCGAACGGTTAAGCATACGGTCCAGGTAGAGGTGGATTTGACTCGCCGGAAGGTGTGGATCATGCCATCTGAAAATCGGTTTATATTTTCTCGAGCCATATTGAAAATTCACCGGAAAACATGACATTTTAGGTCAGTTAGTGAAGTTTGAGTCCATTTTCTCGAGTGGCTTGGAAGTTGTCTCATAAAAAATGCTCAGTGTGATCCGTTTGTGAGCGTAGATGATGAAAATGTGAAAACGGCTCGGACAAACTGGGTTCTTCTCCAAGCACAGTGATGTTGTGTTCCAAAGAGTGGTTAAATGAGGCATGGTGGTCCTTGTTGTTTCTCTTTGTGTTCACATCTCCTTAAAGAGATTCGGATCATGCGTAAGATAATTGAATCGTGCGTCCACAAAGAAATCGCTTACAAATCCTGATAAAGAGCAGCATATTCTTGCAAAAACACTTGAAATCACTTGTTAAATTCATCTTGGATCGAAGTCCTCAATACAATTGTATTGAATTCCAAGTCCAAGGGAAGGAAAAATAGATATGAAACAAAAAGAAATCAAAATAATGAATCCAAATTGTTAAAAACTATCAATTTAAGTGAAATCAATGAATATGTCAAGATGTGAAAATCATGTTAAAAACCATTTAAAGCTAACCAATATTTTAATTTCTAATGCAAAACTACATGAATCAAATAGTACTCTTAATAATTTAATTAAGAATAGATACTTTATGGAAAAATAATTCATGTTTATGCAAACATAAATTGGTTCTTAAAAATTATGTGTGAAAAACGGTTTTAAAATAATTAAAAGAGTGAAAAAGAAAAAATTAACCTCTTTTGACCAAACGGTTAGGTGGTCGGCTCGGTGATTCGAAGCGGTGGTTCGGTGGTCCATGGCTCGTGACTCCGGTTAGTCGTGGTGGTTGATGGGGACGTGGTGTGATCAATACCGGTCAAGGTGTCGGGTGCTAGTCGCGGCAAGGATGGTCGAGTTGTGGCTCAAGTCCAAAGCGGTTCACGGCACGAGACGGTGGTTGGTGGAGTTGGAATTGCAGGTCGGGACAAAACCGGACGCGGTACCGGTCGGCGGTGTGGGTCGGTATCGGCTCGTGTGTGTCACGGGTCAAGGCGGGAAGGATGTGGGCGCGTCGTGTCGCGGGACGGTCATGAAGGTGTGGGTCGCGTCGTGTCGCGGGTCGGGAGGGGATAGGACGAATCGGGGTCGCGTATCGGTCCGAATACCGGTCGGTACCGCGGTCCGAAATTGAGACCAAAACCTACCGTGGGTCGAGGCAGAAAATGCGGCAGGACTTACGATGGGAGGTGCGGCAGGATTGCGGTGGGGATGCGGTGGAACTGCCTCGCGGTAGGATGTGGCAAAATTGCGGCAGGGTCGTGGCATTTTTGCTCTAGTACTAGTAACGATTTTTTACCAGTACGCATGACCGGTATTTGGTCACTCGTGTCGTGAGACGGTCGGAACGCGGTACCGGTCAAGGATGCGGCCCGATTGTAACGCCCGTAAACCAAAAAATGGATTTTTGGTGGGTGTCGATCGACACAGGTGGGGTGTGTTGATCGACACGAGTGGAGAGAAAATGTGTTGTAGGTAAAGAGAAAATGTGATCGTAGAATCATGGCCAGGAAGAGGAGATGATCTAGGGTCTCGCTTGTATGGTTGGATTGTTAGAATTGCTAGGGTGCTAGTGAATTTTGAACTTGTTGTCATTGGATATATTCTGGAATTTGATTGAATTGAACTGGATTAGTAATTTAATAAAGTATGCGATTTATTGAATTGGAATTTGTTGTTGATTGATTATTGTTGTTTTCCGCATGTTGAGATTGGACCGTTGAGGATTATCATTTGTGATAATGATAATTCGGGTTTTAAGTTAGAAAAATTTTAAATTTTTGGGTCGGATCGTTTCATTTTGGTATCAGAGCCCTTACGGTTCTAAGGCGGGTGATTGATTGACTGATTGTGTGAATAGTTGATTGATTGCTGTGTGTATATGGAGTCCTAGATCATCTCTTCCGAGCCTTCAATGAGATTCCATGGTATGTGTTATTTGATTTTCTGTTTTTCTAGTACTTAGTAGTCTGCTGGTTAGGGCAGAGCGATGGCTAGAGGTGCTAGAGGCAGAGGTCGTGGGGATCGTGGAGGCCGAGGTGGTCGTGGAGGGCGCGGGCGAGGACTTGTGAGTGAGTCAGATGCCGCGAGTGTGGCCCAAGAGACCACGCAGGAGCAGGTGGCGGACTCGCAGGCGTTTCAGGAGGGGTCTGTGGGCGAGACTGCTATGAGTGCCAGTGTGAAGGCTGGTGGGACTAGTGTGGGTCCCGAGGTAGCTGGTGGTGCAGGGGGCCCAGGTGGGGGTGCTCCTGCAGGTGTGGCTCAGGACCGAGATGATCGCTTGGCGGGTTTACTGTAGTTGATTCTGGAGCGGTTACCAAGTGGGGTACCGGCTCCGGGTCAAACTCCAAGAGTGCAGCCGGGAGTGGCTGGGGTTCAGCCGGGAGTAGCTGGGGTTCAGCCGGGAGTAGCTGGTGTGCAGCCAGGTGTGGCGGTTGCAGAGGAGCTTCCATCCTACCTGAGGATGATGGAACAGATGCAAAGGATTGGCACTGGGTTTTTCTCGGGTGGTGCCAAGCCAGAGGAGGCCGATGAGTGGCGACAGAGATTGGAGCATAACTTTCGTTCTATCAGGTGTCAAGAGGGATACCGGGTGGACCTAGCGGTTCATTATCTAGATGGTGACGTGCATCTCTGGTGGAGAGGCGTCGAGGCCAGGAGGGTACAGGCCGAGATGGCTTGGGAGGATATCTTGGCTAAGTTTAACGCCAAATATTTCCCACAGGAGGTGGTGGACCGGATGGAGTCGAGGTTTCTGAACCTGACTCAGGGGGATCGGACTGTGAGGGAGTTCGATTTGGAGTTCAGTAGACTCCTGGTGCATGTTGGTAGGGGCATGGAGGGCAAGCAGGCCCAGGTGAGGAGGTTCTTCGGGGGTCTTCGAGCTGAGTTGAGGACTCGCTGCAGGCGAGTAAGTTTGCCATGAGAGCGGAGCTGGTTGAGACTGCTGCGGCGATTGAGGAGGACCTCAGAGAGCAGGCCGTGGTGGTTAGTCCACCGGTGCAGCAGCAACAGCGGAGGAGATCTTAGCAGTAGACGGGTGCGAGCAGGGGCGACAGGCCTGCGCAGGGTCAGAAAAGGAAGTGGGAGAGCACTTCCGGGGCTAGTCAGGGTGGACAGAGTGGTTCAAGATGCTACGGGTGTGGTAGCATGGATCACAAGGTGGCCAGTTGTCTGCAGAGGAGTGCAGCACGGAGTACTCAGGTTTGTTATCACTGCAGGGAGCCGGGGCATATCAAGCCCAAGTGCCCCAAGCTGCAGCAGATATCGGTAGCGGCAGTACAGCCATTGGCGGTGCAGCCCTTGGCTCAGATTGCAGCGGCGCCACGGGTTTCACGTTGGCAGAGGCGGGCGGATCTAGTGCCAGACCGATCAAAGGTATTATTCAGACTTGACTTTTTCTTTTAAATTCTTGTGGTGATTGGATTTAGTCTGTTTGGAACTGTGAGTCTGCGTTAGAGTGTCGGGTCTTAAAGCACATGGGATTTGTACAGGGACCTTAGTTGTGGGCGGATGTGAGTCCCACGTATTGTTTGATTTGGGAGCTACGAATAGCTTCATTACTCCAGAGTGAGCGGAGGCCAGTGGGATCCAGAGCGATTCCGGAGAGCAGCCGGAAGTAGTTAAGGTTGCTGGTGGCAGGATGTTGGCTACTTTCGGGCGGGCTCGTGGTGTGGATATTTTGGTGGCGGGAGAGTCGATGCCAGCAGATCTGCTTATTAGTCCAGTGGAGTTGTACGATGTCATCTTGGGTATGGATTGGTTGGATCGGTACAGGGTCCATCTGGATTGTCATCGAGGACGTGTGGTGTTTGAGCGAGAGGCAGGGAGGTTGGTGTTTCAGGGAGTGAGACCGACTTCCGGAAGTCTCGTGATTTTAGCGGTACAGGCCGACCAGTTGATTAAAAAGGGTTGTGAGGCGTATCTGGCGACGATAGTGATGCCGGAGACTGTTGGAGAGGTTGCAGTTGGGGATATTCGGGTTGTTCAGGTCTTCCAGGATGTGTTTTAGTCATTGTTGGGATTGCCACCATCGCGGTCGGATCCATTTATGATTGAGTTGGAGCCTGGGACGACTCCTATATCTAAGGCGCCTTACCGTATGACTCTAGCAGAGATGGCAGAGCTGAAGAAGCAGCTGGATAATCTGTTGTGGAAAGGGTTTCATCCGGCCTAGTGTTTCACCGTGGGGAGCGCCGGTGTTGTCCGTGAAGAAAAAGGATGGGAGTTTCCGGTTGTGCATCGATTATCAGGGACTTAACCGAGTCACTGTGAAGAACATGTATCCTCTGCCGCACATTGATGAGTTGTTGGATCAGTTACGAGGGGCTACTTGGTTCTCCAAGATTGATTTGGCTTCGGGATACCATCTGATTCCGATTGATGAGGTAGATGCTCGGAAGACGGTGTTCCGAATGAGGTACGGGCATTATGAGTTTGTAGTGATGCCGTTCGGATTGACGAATACGCCAGCAGCATTCATGCGGTTGATGAACGGGGCGTTCCAGGAGTATCTAGATGTGTTCGTGATCATCTTCGTAGATGATATTCTGGTGTATTCGAGGAGTCCGGAGGAGCACGAGGTGTATTTGCGGTTAGTTCTGGAGAAGCTACGGGAGCAGAAGCTGTATGCAAAGTTGAGTAAGTGCAGTTTCTGGCAGCGAGAGATAAGTTTTCTTGGCCACGTTGTGTCTGCAGAGGGAGTTTCTGTAGATCCGGCTAAGAAAGAGGCTATCAGAGGTTGGCCTAGACCGAGGAGTGCCACCGAGATCAGGAGTTTTCTTGGGTTGGCGGGCTATTACCGGAGGTTCGTCAAGGGGTTTGCGAGTATGGCGTAGTCGATGACGAAGTTAACAAGGAAGGATGTCTCTTTTGTTTGATCTTCAGCTTGCGAGGAGAGTTTTGGGAAGCTGAAGGAGATGCTGACTAGTACACTGGTTTTGGCATTATCCGAGCTAGGGGAACCTTACGTAGTGTATACAGATGCTTCGAGAGTTGGTCTGGGATGTGTACTGATGCAGCAGGGAAAGGTTATTGCATATGCTTCGAGGCAGTTGAGGAAGCATGAGTACAACTACCCTACCCACGATTTGGAGTTGGCCTTCGAGGCAGTTGAGGAAGCATGAGTACAACTACCCTACCCACGATTTGGAGTTAGCTGCGGTGATATTTGCCCTTAAGATTTGGAGGTCTTATATGTATGGCGGGAAGGTGCAGGTATTCACGGACCATAAGAGTCTGAAGTATTTCTTCATTCAGCTAGAGCTGAACCAGAGACAGAGGCGCTGGATGGAGTTAGTTGCGGATTATGACCTGGAGATTAAGTACCATCCGGGTAAGGCTAATATGGTTGTAGATGCGTTGAGTCGGAAGAGAGTGGCTTTAGATCAAGAGCGGGATATGGGGGCTCTGGTGAGCGAGATCAGTACCTTAAGGTTGTGTGATCTCACAGGAGCCGTTGGGGTTAGAGGCAGCTAACCAGGCAGATTTGTTGAGCAGGATTCAGGTTGTTCAGTTGAAGGATCAGGGTTTGATTAATGCTTCTAAGGCGGCTAATTCAGAGTATGTGGTCTCCGCGAGTGGGATGATAATTGTGAACGGGCGGGTTTGTGTACCCAATGATGAGGATCTGAGGCAGGAGATACTGAGGGAGGTTCATTTGAGCATGTTATCAATTCATCCGGGAGCGACCAAGATGTATCGTGACCGGAAGCGGTATTATCACTAGGTCGGGATGAAGAGGGATGTAGCTAGCTGGGTTGCAGCGTGCAACGTGTATCAGCTGGTGAAGGCTGAGCATCAGGTTCCAAGTGATATATTGCAGAGTTTGCCTATCCCGGAGTGGAAGTGGGATATGATTAACATGGATTTCGTGACGGGGTTGCCGGTGTCACGGACGTATGATGCGATTTGGGTTATTGTGGATCGTCTGACCAAGTCGGCACACTTTCTGGCCATTAAGAAGACTGATGGAGCGGCAGTTTTGGCTAGAAAGTATGTGCGGGAGATAGTGAGGCTGCACGGGGTGCCAGCGAGTATTGTATCAGACAGGGATCCGAGATTTACCTTAGAGTTCTGGAGGGCGTTTCAGGCTGAGATGGGCACTAAGGTGCATATGAGCACAGCGTACCATCCTCAGACATATGGGCAGTCGGAGAGGATGATTCAGACATTAGAGGATCTGTTGACGATGTGTGTGCTGGATTATGGTGGTCATTGGGCGGATCATCTGAACCTGGTTGAGTTTGCGTATAACAACAGTTACCAGGCGAGTATTGGGATGGCTCCATATAAGGCTCTGTATGGGAGGCCGTGTAGGACACCATTATGCTGGACTCAAGTGGAGGTAAGGAGCATGTTGGGTGCAGACTTTGTTCAGGAGACAACGGAGAAGATCTGTGTCTTGAGGCTGCACATGAGAGAGGCTCAGGATCGACAGAAGAGTTACGCCGATAGGAGATGAAAGGAGCTAGAGTTTGAGCTGGGAGATCTAGTGTATCTCAAGGCAGCTATGTTAAGGGGTCCTAACAGATCCATTTCAGAGAATAAGCTGAGTCCGAGGTTTATGGGCCCGTTCAAGGTGGTAGAGCGGGTCGAACCGGTAGCTTATCGTTTGGGGTTACCTCAGAGTATGAAGGCTTTCCATAAAGTCTTCCATGTTTTGATGCTACGGAAGTGGCTACATGAGTCTGAGGAGGTGTTGGCTAGGATTCCAGAGGATCTTCAGCCCAACATGACATTGGCGGCAAGGCCTGTGAGGATTCTCGAGAGGAGGGTCAAGGTGCAGCGTCGGAAGAGTATACCGTTGGTGAGAGTCGTGTGGGACTGTGACGGTATTGAGGAGGAAACTTGGGAACCAGAAGCGTCGATGAAGAAGAAGTTCTCGAAGTGGTTCGAGAAGCAAGCGGTGGCTTGAGTTTCTTTTCTGGTTTTCAGAGTCTGTATTAGCATGTTGTTATGTTGTTGTTATGTATTTCGTTTGTTGTTGCAACGAGTATACATTTTGAGATTTAATAAGATGAGTTGCCTTATCAAATGTGTGTTTAAGACGTGTGTTCTTATGAGATTACGGGTGATGTCATGGATTGTGATGACTGGTAGGTCATGTGGAGGTCTAAAGGTAGAAGTTTTATGTGAGTTAGAGCTTGTCTATCGGCTAGGGAGGCTATGAAATGGAAGTTCTATGTGAGTTAGGGTTGTCCATGTTCTAGGATGAGGTTCTATGCCAGTTAGGACTTGTGATTCCCTGGATGGCGCTGGGAAATAGGGGTTTTATGTGAGTTAGAGCCTGCCTATTTCCTAGGGGGAGTCTGGAATTGAAGTCTTATGTGAGTTAGGACTGTCTTTTCTAGGGACTCTAGGGAACACCCGGGAGATTTGGGTTGTTCCGGATGGCCTAGTGATTGGCCATGGCACTGGGGAATAGAGGTTTTATGTGAGTTAGGACCTGTCTATTTCCTAGGGGGAGTATGGAACAGAAGTCTAATGTGAGTTAGGACTGTCTTTTCCAGGGACTCCATGGAAACACCCTGGTGTTTGGGTTGTTTCGGATTACCACGAGAGGTGATTTCAGTCGACAGGTGCCTAAGATGCATAATACGGAGTAATTGCCCAGGGGATAGTGGGTCTCCTGTGTATACTTGAGGGGACAGTGAGGTTCTCTCCGGGGGAAAGTGGTTCCCTTGCATATACTTTGAGGGGCCGAAGCCTCTCCAGGGGATGTGTGATTCCTCTGCAGCCGAGCTTGATGGACTGTGTGCCCTGGGAGTGGGAGGGGCTGGAGTATACCAAGAACTGGATGGACGGCGGTCCTGAAGGTGGAGGGGTATGATATACTTTGAGAGCTCAAAGGGTGACGATCCTGAGAGCGGAGTGTTGTATATAGATATGAGTATGAGCAATAGTATCTGTAATGTGGTTTTAAGCATGAGACTGGATGAACTTCGGGGATCGGGAGTGGATCTCAGGTGGTGATGACCGGGTTAGGGTCAGGATTGCAGCCGTGGTGAGACGGTGCAATGGGGCTAGTGTGAGCCTGGTAGAGCTCGGGGATCAGGTGTGATCACGAGTGGTGCTGGCCGAGGGCCACGAGTGTGTGGTGGATGTCGAGTCTAGGGTGTAACTTACGTTAAGAACTTCGTTCGGACAACCCTGGTAGCATATGTAGCGTTGTTGGTCGTACATGTTCTTGTTTGATTGTTGTGTGATCATTTGGTCCAATTCGGGGTCAACCGTTGGTCGTGCATGTTCTTGTTTGATTGTTGGGCGATCAATCGGGCAGCCTAATTCGGACCAAAGGGCGTTGCATCGTTGATGTTCCCGGGAGAATCTGGTCGGGTTTTAGGCGGAAGTGTTAGCCTTAGGGAGACGGAATCGCGTGATTCGAGGTCGAATCCGTGTTAGTGGGGGAGAATTGTAACGCCCGTGAACCAAAAAGTGGATTTTTGGTGGGTGTCGATCGACACAGGTGGGGTGTGTCGATCGACACGAGTGGAAATTAGACCGACAAGTTCGGTTTAATTGTCTGGTTTGGCGGGCCGGTTTAGGGAAACCCGAGGGTTGATATAGAAAGGCGTGAGCAGTCGCTTTTGAGGGTTTTTGGCCGAAAATTAGAGAGAAACCAGAAGGTTTGGGAAGAACTTTCAGAATCAGAGGAATTGAGAGAGAATTGGAGTGTTCTTGAGGAGGATTGATCTCGAGAGGTGTTAGAACGCAAAGAGGATTGTTGCTGGGTGGATTTCGGATCTGGGAGAACAAAATCAGTGGCTGGTTCGAGTCGTTCTTCGCGTTCTTCATCTTTTCAATCCGAAATCGAGGTGAGTGCGTGACCGTAGGCTTACGTAAGTGTAAGGAATGGGTAGAATGCTATTACTTGTTGGATTTCGTGTGTTTTGTGAATGGAATTGTGCAGGAGACTCGATGAATCGCGACGGATTCGAGCCATGAGAGGATAGGCTCGTTTCTGGGTTATGCGATGTCGTGTCGATCGACACCAGGGTGGTGTGTCGATCGACACGGGGCTGTATGCCGATCGACACCTAGTGGTTGTGTTGATCGACATGGGATGTGTATCGATCGACACCTAGAGGTTGTGTCGATCGACACAGGGTTCCTGGATTGGTTCGTGTTTGATTGTTTTCGTGAATGCTTGTGTATGCTCATCCTTGTATTGTATCTTTTGTTTATGCTTGTGTATAAATAGTCTGTAGACGAGATGACCGCATCGCTGAGTATTTATGATAATACTCACGCAACTCTTTTTGCCATGTGTTGCAGGTAAAGAGAAAATGTGATCGTGGAATCATGGCCAGGAAGAGGAGATGATCTAGGGTCTTGCTTGTATGGTTGGATTGTTAGAATTGCTAGGATGCTAGTGAATTCTGAACTTGTTATCATTGGATTTATTCTTGAATTTGATTGAATTGAACTGAATTAGTAATTTAATAAGTATAGGATTTATTGAATTGGTATTTGTTGTTGATTGATTATTGTTGTTTTCCGCATGTTGAGATTGGACCGTTGAGGATTATCATTTTTGATAATGATAATCCGGGTTTTAAGTTAGAAAAGTTTTAAATTTTTGGGTCGGGACGTTTCACCGATATTCGGTCCGATATGGTCTCGTGTCGCGGTAAGGGGCATCGTGTCGCGGTCCATGCGATTTTTCGTCAAGCTTTTTCTTCGTCTATACACATCGGATTTGAGATCCGAAAGATGTTACGGATTTATGAGAACAAGATCTTTCCAATGGTATGAATAATGTAGCCTGGTTCGTGGTGGCTTGAACTGTGAAAAAGCTCGAAGTTGTGGCTCCGTAACCTTCCTTGACAGTCTTGTTCAATCGGTCATAACTTGCTAACCGTAATAGCAAATCATGTTCTGCTTTTTCCTATAGCTTCATAAGACTGTCTCCTTCATGCATACCAAATTTCAAAAACGTCCGGGCTGATATGGTACTCCATTCATTCCATGAACTGAACAAGTCATGTTCTATCTTCTCTTTATCGTTCTTCTCAAAAACACATTTGTTTGTATTTTAAAAACTTTTGTAAAATCCTGAAAAATTCATAGATAGATAAAATAATGAATAATAATGTTTAGAAAAAAAAATCAAATCAACTCCAAAAACTTAGAATAAGCAAATTAATAAAATCAAAAACATAGTTATGGGTTTTCTCCCATAAAGCGCTTGTTTTAAGTCTTATAGCTCGACTCCTTGGGTTTTTAGGATTGTGGAAGGTCTTCTAAAGGCTTGAGGTTGCCCTTAGAATGTAAATAAGGTCTCCTTAAGTCGTGTTCTCCATAAGCTTCCCAAGGTCGATACATGTGATTGTACCGATTGTTGTGAGAAAATGGCGGTTGATGGAATTCATGAGGTATGGGGATATAACCTCCAACTTCTTCACAAGGGTAAGGGCTCGCCATTCTCCTAGGATTGTGATGCTCCATTGACGAATCTCTGAAACACACAAAGATTAAAAACCAAAAACAAAAAGGAAAAATTAAAAAGAAGGAAAATCAAAAAGGAAAAACAAAACTTAGACTTAATCTTTATCAAAAAATTTGTAGGCAATCAAACAAAAGTCTCTTGCAACGGCGCCAAAAACTTGATGTGCATATAACTTCGATGTAGGGTTTATATGCAATTAGGTTTTAAATTTATAACCCTAGGGAACTGCAAATGTACAGTTAAGACAATTGAACTACTTAGGGGTCGAACCACTGAGGAATAAGTGATGAATGCACTACAAACCTATATGATTCGGATTAAGCTAAGGGAACATATTATTTGGTTTTTGGGGTTTTATGGAAGCAAATAACAAAGCAATAAAATTAAAGGGGTAGATATCAATTAAGATTAGAAATCAAGCAATTCACAAAACATATGCAAAACACAAGCAATCGATTTAGGATTTTAATACTAGTTGTTCCAGAACTCATATCACTAACGTAAGGTCATCCCACTATCGTGATGTAACTAACCATCTACGTTTTGCACCCTAATAGACTCAACTATCGCAGGTTATTACAAGGTGAAAACATACTTTAATGCTCAAGATTGATTGTTCACTAGACTCCTTAACTAACCTATCGAATTGTTAAGACGCCTAGCTCATCGAATACTAGGTCCGGAGATATAACAAGCTTTTGGAGAGTATATCAACCTAAGATCACTCTTTGGGTAGCTAAGCCAATTCGTGCTTTGAGTATAAATAAAGATGAAGAATCAATTCTAGAATAAAACTCTAAACGATTAAGTGCGTAAAGACATAGAATTAAGAAAGTGCATAAAAATCAAAGTTAATACTCTAACATGTTTTGCAACACGTAGCAGTAAGAGTAAAGCACATAGAAATAGTATAAATCATTGATCTATCTAAGCATAAGGAGTTAGATCTCATCTCTTCGCAATAGGGCAAAGTCAATCTATCCTTAAAGGCTTCTAGAATCAAATATACATGAAGAACAAGAGAAAAACGAAATACATTGTTTAGGTATTGATTTAGGCTGTTAAGGCCGGCTGCTTGAGTTCCTAGAGAGGCTAAAAGCAAGTATATATAGGGTTTTAAGGAGGCTTAAGGCGCCTAGGGTTTCTTCGGGCAAATACGTCTTTTTGGTCGAAACTGAGGCAATATCGGTCACAATGTCGGTTGGGCTTCGTGACTGGTATTGGAAGCTTCTAAGGTGCTTCTAGAAGGTTAGAAAAAGTCTGGATCATCGGCCCATGGGCTGGCCCGGTGCTTGGCTTCATTCTGCACTCACTTCACTTCGAAGGCAGTTTGACATGTCCTCAGTGTTTCGGGTGTATCTTCCAAAGTACAGCTCCAATTTATGAAATTCCAACTCCATTCGAAATCTAACTCAAAGGGCTATCTCCTTACCAATTCTAATTAAATTCCGAACTTATTTGATCCTCCGTTCATAAGCGAACTTCTGGCGTATACGTCCTGTCCAGTTTGAGAATGTGCATTATCTTCAAGATAAAATGACTTGGATTGATTCCTTTGACTTGGATGAGTATCTAAATCATAGATAACACTCCTTTTGCTCCATTTTACATCCTTTTGATGATAAAACCTGTTAAGACTTTAAAATCTACATATACGAGAAAACTACCTCTTTTAGTCCAAAAACTTTATTAATATATATAAAACCTATAGTAAAATATATAGTAAAGTGGTAAAATATAGGGTATATCAGGTTCCCTAACCCGATCGCGAAACCAAACGATCAAAAACCGAACCTGCCGGTTCAAAACTAACCTGTGTCTATCGACACACACCACTTGTGTCGATCAACACAACGCCAGAACACAACTTCTCACAAGTCAAAAAACGTGTGTCGATCAACACACACACCTTGTGTCGATCGATGCACCACCAAAAATCCACTTTTTGGTTCACGAGCGTTACAGCTGTTGGTAGTGCAGAGAGAGATGGCTAGAGGTACTAAAGATCATGGTCGTGGTGGTTTTTGGATTGTGTATTTTTGTTTGAGGATGTAACGATTACTACATTTTGAGATTTATAAGATGAGTATTTTTTATGGTTTGAGAGTTATAAGATGAGTATTTCTTATGGTTTTACTGGCATTGTCATGAGTTATGTATTTTGAGCGTTTGGAAATAGACATTTTATGAGGATTTAATACTTGTCTATTTCTGAGGGTCTGGGAATAGAAGTTTTATGAAGATTTAGAATTTGTTTATTCTGAGAGACCTTATTGGAGGAACCCTGGGCGATTGGGTTGGTTAGAGATAACTTGAGGATTGGTCATGGATGAGAAGATATTCCGGGATAGTGGAATGTCATGTTAGATTGACTTGAGGATTGGTCATGGAGGAGATGATATTCCGGGATAGTGGAATGTCATGTTAGAGTCGACCTGAAGATTAGTCATTGATGAGATGATATTTCAGGACAGTGGAATGTCATAGTGGGACCACGGGAGATAGTTGCTTAGAGATGCTTATTAACGTTTAAGAATTGATTGCTCTAGGAGATGAAGATTCCCATGAATAACTCATTGGGAGATGAGGATTTTTTTCAGAGTGGATGAGGATTTCTCATATATGTTATTGAGAGATAAGGATTTTTCTCGAGGGGATAAGGATTTCCCCTGTATACAGATAGCTCGACGGACTGTGTATCCTGAGAGTGTGAATGGTATGGTGCACCGATAGCTCAAGGGATGTTTTTCCTAAGAGTGTGAGAAGTGTGGTTATGAGTTGGGAGCAATTAATGTCTAAAATGTGGTTATAAGCATAGGACTAAATGTGAACCTCAAAGGTCGGGAATGTTGATCTTAGGTAGTACTGGCCAGGTGGATCAGGTGGTTGAGACCGGAGTGAACATTATTGCGGGATTCGAGGACAAATCCAGGTTAGTGGGGGAGAATTGTAACGCCCGTGAACCAAAATTTGGAGTGTTTGGTGCAACTTTTGGAGGGTGTCAATCGACACTAGGAATTTTCGGTTCGATCGATTCCATAAATCCTTTGGTTAACGATTTTGGGTTGGAGAAACCCTAGGGTTCTCTATATAAACGAGTAGCCTCTTTCTTTAGGCAAAAAATTAGAGTGAAGAGAGACGATTTTCGTAGGTAGTGAGAGAGAAGAGGAGATTGTTGATTGAGGTTGTTCCGGGAGGCTTGATTAAGGCCGTAGAAGCGAGAAGAGAGCGAATGTTGGTGATTTTGAGAGAAAGAGGAAGAAATCAAAGGGTCCTTAGGTAGTGAAGGGTCTGATTTCGTGATTGTCCTTGTCCTTGTCAATTCTCGATCGAAATCAAGGTGAGTGTATGAACATGGCTTATCAGGGTGGATGGATTGTTAAGATTTGTTGTGTTGGTGTGGATTAGATGAATGTTTGGTTTGTGATTGTGTTCGTGTGTGTATACGGTTGGTTTTGGTGTGTTTGTTGATTTTTTGTTGTAGGAATCGACTTGGTGCACGCTTGAATCGAACCAGAGAGGAGAAGGTTCGATTCTAGCGACACTGCAGCCAGTGTCGATCGATACCGTCATTTTGACGTATTATGTGTTGTTGGTATGATTGGATTTATTGTGTGTCTTAATAATTCATCGTGAATGTGTGTATAGTCGGCAGATGGGATGACCGTCTCACTGAGTATATGTGATAATACTCACGCATCTCTTATAACCATGTGATGCAGGTAAAAGCAAAGTGTGAGCGTGAAATCATGGCTATGAAGATGGGGATGATCTAGGGTCTTGTTGAGTTGTGATTTGATGTTGTTTAGAATTGCTGGTTAGGTTGCTGGATATTCTTGGAATTATTGAATGGGAATTGATTATCCAATTGGTTTAAATGAATTGGTTATTTGAATGGTTTAGTTAAGTTTTGCTTCCACTGGTTGTTTGATTGGTTTGATGGTTCAATGTGATTGACTTGTTGAGAATTAGTATTATGGAAATACTAATTCGATTATATTTATAAAAAAAAAACAGGTTGGATTGTTTCAAAGACCCTGCCGAAGTGCTTTGAATTCGGTGTCCATTATTTTCTCCATCTAAGCAGTGAGTGCTTCCACCAACAGTTTATTGTTCTTGTTGTTGCGGGGTTATTCTTCTTCTACTTCAGGCATCTTTTCTGCAAAAGTAACAACAAAACACGAGTAAATAGTTCTAACAAAAGTGCAACTGCTTTGAAACTTCAACAAACACAAGATCTATGAACCCTAATGGCTTAAAACGACAGATCTGCTTAAAAGATGAAAAGACACAAATTTTCGCAGATCATAATATGACAAATCGAACATAGATTCATTCAAACACATATCTACAAGCCTAGCAATTTAAATCGATGAATCTAATCATAGAAAATGAAAAGACACACACAAAAAAAAATCGTAGAATATAGCAGATCTAATACTTGTGGAATATAAAACGAAAATCAGAAGAAAAGAATACTTAACTTCAAAATGGTGCTCTGATACCAATTGACACACTCCTCCTAAGATCGTCACTCTGAACGTGTTCGAGATAAGCTTTGCAACAACGAAACCAGAAGATTTCGAGATTCAAAGGATGGGGATTGAAGGGTCGCTCAAAGGCTGCGGAAGACCTTTGATATACCACTGCTCTTTCTTCAGATATGACACACCAAAGGTAAGAACAGGATTTCTTGTGGATATTACACACCAACAAGAGATGATCTAACTTAAAAGGTTTTTTGATAAAAAAAGATAAATAGTTTACAATGAGAGAAACAAAGAACTTAAATAGAAAATACAAGTCTACATGCAGACTGTCTAGAAAATAACAACAATAACTCTTAACTTGAAAATTGACCCTTGCACTTCCATTTTCATCACTTCTCTTGGCCAGCAAATTAGATACTTGTTTTGGACTCTTCATAAAATGGTATGAGCTTCATAACTTCTCCTCTGGGTCAATTTTGGGGTCTTGATCAACAAATGGATGATGTGAAAGTGATTCATAAGCCTCATTAAAAACCTTCCTTGGAAAACCCATTGGGACAAAACCAAAGGTAAGGAAAAAAAGAGTGCAAGTGAATCACTTGTCCATTTGTTGATATTCTTTGAACGTGGATCAAAAACAAGGGAGGTTTAGGATCATGTCTTCTTCGGTTTGGCTTAATCTTCACTCCACAATGAGCTGCTTTCTCATCTACAAGTTTGTTTCCATCAGGTTCAAGCTCCATTTCTTTAATGCTGGTCAGGATCATATCACAAATAATATGTGGTTTATCGCTTCATCCTCCATACAACACCTTTGACATATGGGGTCGATATGAATCTTCCTTGACAGCAACCTTGTAACTGTAGCTAATGAACCAGTGACACAAAGCCATAAGAGGTGTTGAATTTTGGGGAGAACTACACTTCCACTCGGCGGTTCAACTAATTCCTCTTGTGGAGATAAATGAGTAGCAACCCAATACCCGGACTTGATTGTGTAACGAGTCTTTAGAATACAGCCAAATAAATAAATCAAACGAAGCATGTTTTGATAAGATAATCTATTTTGCTAGTGTTGCATCCTCTCTATTCAAAACTTGTTGTAACTTATCCTCATCCCACTCTCTTGTACCCAGTTTCCATAAATCACAAATTTGCATATCAACATTAGAAACAATATCTGCAGCTAGTTGAGGAGGTGATGTTGGTAACCATGCATCTTTCCAAACATTTGTAGACCTTCCATCTCTAATTTGTTTCCTCAAATCATGTTTCAGCAAATTTTTCCCAACTTGTATCAATTTCCAACCATATGAAGGTTGTCGGCCACATATCGATTCTAAGAACATCTATTTAGTATGATAACGACCCTAATAAACTCTAGGTAATAGTGACGATGGTATTGTGAAAACACGCCAAGCCTGTTTTGCTAGTAAAGCTTGATTAAAACTCTGAAAATCTCGAAAATCCATTCCACCTTTCTTTGGAAGAACCATCCTTTCTCATGCCACCTATGAGATCTTTCTTTTCCCATTATCCTCCTAAATTAAACCATTGATTTCTTCGCAAATCTTTTTCGGCAACAAATAACAATCCATAGAATAAACTTCTAAAGCTTGAACTATGGATTTAATCAATGTTTCTTTACTTAGAGGTGATAAATATTGATTATACCACATACCAAGCTTGTCTTTAATTCGCTGCACTATGAACATGAAGCTCTTTGTTTTTTTTGCTTTTTATTTAAAATTATTGATTGTTTTGCTTTTTCCCTTTTCGTTTTCTTTTTAAATTTTTTAAATTTTCTAAAATGAGAAAAAACAAAAAAATAAATCCAATGTTGTCTCTGAAAACAAACAATCCCTTAACAATTATTTCATAAACTATTTTGTTTCTGAAAACAAACAATTCCTTTACCTAAAATGTCGGCACGAATAAAAAAGCTAGTTTCAGAATTTATTTAGCTAGAGTTGTTACTTTAGAAGTTTATTTTGTAAGTGATAAAGTGATAAATTTTGAGTGATGTTATTCAGTTATGGAATTTAACAGAGTTTAAATCTCACCAAAATTCATTGTTATTCAATCAATGATTCTAAATCCTATTTTAAAATTCGGCCTTATTGGTTATGATATTTGTAAAATCATGTCTTAAAGATTTGAAAATCTTGTGTTATTCAATAGAAGATTTCAAATCTATAATTAAAATCCACTATTATTCAACTTTAAAAGATTTTAAAAGTCTATTTCTTTAATAGATTTGGAATCACTTGGGATAGACTTTAATGATAAATGATTAGAAATAAAATTCTAAAGATACTGCAGAGATTTTTAGAATCTACCCAAATAAATTCCATCAGAGTTTAATTTTTGGGTCCATTACACTATAGGGCACTTTATAAAGTTTTTATTACATTATAGACACTTTCAGAAACTGAAAACACTTGTTATTGTTTGAACTGTAAAACTACATTTTTGCTCTTACAATTTAATTTAGTTAGAGTAGTTTAATCTTGGCCATTGATTTATTAGAAAATCTAGTGGTTGATGTTGTTGTGATTTATTAAGCATCTTCTCTTTTTCTATGTACCATTTAATAAAGTTGGTGCGGAAAAAGAAACCATGCACTCCTCTTTTCTCTTTCATCTCTCTCTTCATCATTTATCATCCTCTTTTCTCTCTCCATCTTCTCTCTCTCTTCATGGTTATCATCCTACATCATCCATTTTTCATAAACAATCCACAAAATCAAATGATTTTTCTTCTTTTAGACACAAAGACAATTACAAAATCATCTATGTTTCATGAAAACACAAAGATGCTCTAAGCCTCATCTTCCTTCTGATCAAATCCACAAAGTTTTGTCCATTTTAGAGAAAGTAGTCAACTTTTTTTTTTCGTTATGGTTAGTGATTCATGGTCAGTCTTTTATGGTTAGTTATATTACCAATTGTGATATATTCTTGTTGTTTGTATCCAACATAATCAGTCTTGTTATTTGTATCCAACATAGTCAGTCTAAATTATTATTATTTTTTTTTTTTGAATGCGTGTTCGACACCAAATCATGTTATCCATGTGGATTATGCAAAATTGGTGGTAATCAGGATTTTTGTACACAAAACCATCATGTATGGATGGATGTTGGTGGATAGTCACACATGGATGCTCCCATATGGATGAAGATGGAGAATAATTGAAGAGATCAGTGTATCAAAATCTTTTGTAAATTGTAGTTTTAAAAACAGAATCCTTTCAATTGTACAAATCTGTTCACAAATTATTTTTTTTTCCAAATGTGCTATGATTGGTAAGAATGATGGACAAAGATGCATTGTATTGTGTCATGACATTGTATCGTGGTCAGATTTTCGTGGACAAAGAGGCATTGTATTGTGTCGTTGACCATCGATCCGTATCCATGACATCGTGTCCATGAGACAAAGCTTTTTCTGGGTTTGTCGAAATCCTATTTCTCTCAAAAAGGGGAAACATCGGCGGTGGAAGAAATTTTCGAAATGGAAAGTGAGAAACAAGATGAGAAAGAACTTCAATTGGCATGTTTGATTGTTTATCTTAATCCTTTTCCTGAATTTTTATTGGAATTGGAAGTGAGAAGTTCATATAAGATGGATATTTGAGATCTATTACTGCTATTAAATTGTGTTTCAATTTAATCGATGGGAGAAAAAAGTTTCAATTTAATCGATTGAAGAAAAGAGTTGGTGGAGAGAACAAAACTTTTATGATAGAGAAGAAGAAAGAATAAAAGTAGGGAAAAGAATAAAAAAAAAAAGAGGAAAGAAAAAAAAAGGAAAAGAGAAAAAAAAAAATTGTTGTTGTGTTATACTAAGGATAAAATAGACAAACAACATCATACATTTTAGAGAAATTGTTTATATGTATTATGTTATTCCAATAAAGTGTCTAATTTTTTTTTAATTTTTTAAAAATTATAAAACTTATAGAATTGACTTTAAATCACTGATCCAAAAACATCTCTTTAGAGATTTTAAATGTTAATAGTCGTTACTTTAAGATTTTTAAAGTGATAAATTTTAGAGATTTAAAATGTTAATAGTCGCTAAGATTTTTATGCCAATTTTTCGCTGATATAATTCTTCTTCTTCTTCTGATAAAAAAATCGTCAAACCCGATTAAATATAATTCTTCTTCTTCTTCTGATTAAAAAATCGTCAAACCCGATTAAATCCGGTCGGACGACTTTAATTGATGACCCAAAAAAGTTTCCAGTTCGGTGTCACCATTCCGATTTTGAAAACATTGGTTATAATCATATGTGGTCATGAGAAGGCCACGGCATATGCCGGCCCAATAAGTACCACTTTTGTCGTCCCCTTAAATACACAATTAACTCTCTTTTTTCTTTTCTTTTCTTCCTAGGCTTCGACAAAGGCCAGCCGAAAAGCTTTGATTAATGTCCACCGGATCATCCGCTCCGCCGCGGTGGTTGGTCGGAGCGTCACTCCTGCCGTCTCAACCCGAGCGTATCCTGTTACCCGGTACTCTTCTTCTGCCCCTCCACCGAAATGATTTATTTGAGGGAAGAGATTATCTGAAAAATTTCCGGATTTTTCTTTCTTTGATTTTCTTTTCTAGGAATGGAGTGAATTTGGGGCCGAGATTCTTCTGCGGTAACACCACGAGTGCACAGAATTTTGATATTGATCTCTCTAACGAAGAGAATAGGAGGATAACGATCAACAGGTATGGTTTAATTTTGGATTCTTCGTTGTTTCGGAAAAAAAAAATATTGAGTCGTGGGTTTTCTTTTGTGATAGATTGTTGTATAGGAGCAAGCAACGAGGGTTTCTAGAACTTGATCTGGTTTTGGGAAATTGGGTTGAGGAGAATGTCAATTCCATGGACGAAACCACTGTCAAATCCCTAATTCATGTCTTGGATTTGGTATGTTTCTTTGTCTCTGTCGAAAATAAATTTTCACGTTACGCTGCAGATTCTCTTGTGTACATATGCATCTGCAATCATATCATTGAGACACATAAGGATTCATGTAATAGTTTGGAGGAATCAAAACGTTATAAAATCCGGGTGAATCGTTTAGCCAGACGGAGGCTGTTTCGAGTGATCTTACCTCGGTATGATCGATTTAAGAGTTAAGGAATGTTACTCAGGCATCGTTTGTTGAATGGTTTCCCTCTGTTGATATCAGTTTGGAGAACATACACAATAGTAGCTTTTCTGTAATAACTAGATGTCAATCACAATAAACATGGATTTGCTAAGAGCATATGGTGAAATCCTCATTCTGTTCATAGTGACCTAGAAGATGGAATCAGGAATTCTTAAGATTAGTAGATTCAATCTTCTTGCTTTGATAATCGTTTTTTTTTTTGTCTATGCAGGAAAACCCTGATCTCTGGAAATGGCTAACTGCTCAGGAACAGCCTCCCGAGGCAGTGAGCTCAAATCCGGTAACCTTGATCTCATAATCAAGCCCACATTTGATAGTGTATATATTTATATCTTCGTTTATTGTACTCCAGTGATTTATATACTCTTATGTTGTGATATCAAAGGTATTTTCGGCGTTGCACGAGAAAGTCATGAAGAATCTGAACAAGCATGCAGCGCCAGAGACTCGTGCAGCAGCTGGACAGCCTTGGGTCAAAGGCTGGGACGATTTCAAGAGAGGCCGTGATGCTCCCATTTCAGGAAACCAGTAAATATCACAGACTCCTTACAAAAGTAACATTAATATAAAAGGTATCTTAAATAGATACCAAAATGTAGCAACCATAAGTTTTGCTATTGTACTAATAAAGAGCCACGCGCTGAAGAAGGCCGGAGGTACTATGAGATGATTACTGTTTGTTAAAGTTCTTGATAATTAATCTATAAATGTATCAAGGGATGGTAGTTTCATTTTATATAATTTATGTGCCGAGTTTGTAAATTGGAAACCTTGGAACCAATTTGTGAATCTACCAAGGCCTACGAAAACTTTGGTCAAGCCTAGTGAAATTTCATTGTTTTTTCTGTGCATCTTTAGCTATGTGATGGGTCATATGAAATCTGACGTATGTTGGATTAGTATAGACCAGATCGACTTACTCGGTCTGGTCTGGTCTGGTCCAATCCATATTAATCCTAACATGAGTTGCAATGTACCATAGTCCTGAAACCTGAATAAGATCTCAGTTGGTATCATTTCCTAGCTTTTTTAATTAGCTTTTCTAATCAGTTTTCTGGAGAAAAGAAGGCTGAATCTTTTGTCATTTCCATTTATGTGGAATAGCTTCTTTTTCTAATCAGTTTTGTTTATCTACCTTCTTATTATTAACACATGAATAAAAAATGCCGTTATCTCCAAAAATTCTATTACAGACTAAAAGATTACAAATTCCGGTCCAAACTTGATTTTTTATCCACCTATTGAATTAAATCATTATTCTGCTAAATCGAGTGCATTGTTATGGTACTAGCAAATGTGCTTGGTTTACCGATTCGGGATTTAACCCGAAATCTGGCTTTAAAATTAGTGTAACTATATTTATAACTCGTGAGTTGCGTGAGATTTTTTTTTTTTCCGGCCAACTCATTATATTAGATCGAAAAATTAACCCATCATGGGGTACAACCATCCCCAGAGAGGGAAATGACAAACCCAATAAAGGGTAGACAACTAACTTCAGAGTAGAGGTTAACAACAACATTCCTAAAAAGAAATAAGACTCTTCCCGTGAAACGGGATTACATAATCTGGAGCTGTCCCAGCTACCAGACTCGGAGAAACCCACTAAATCTCATATTTTCGGTAAATACTGAATTAGGATCATGCCGTAAGAGGCGTATCTTAATGGGTTATTATCTCCGAAACCTAATACAATAGAGTAGGCAACGACATATACTACACTATTAACCGAAAATATTATTATATTACACATAAAATTAAAGAAACAGCTAGTATTCTTCAGTGGATCTTGATCAAGCCCAAGCCCAAGCAATGGGGTAGCCACGTGCCATCCACAGCCAAATCTCTTCACCCTCCACATAATACGTGTGTGGCTGTCAAGGCTTCCGAAGAAAGACGAAAAGACGAGCTTCACCATCTCCAGATCTGGCCCATCTCGCTGGAAAATTGCCGCTTTCCGATGCTTTCTTTTTCCGATGACTACAAAAGTTATATTCTTTTTGTAAACTCCTCTCCAGAGCCTTATGGAAGATAATACGGTGGATGAAATCTCTCTCGTCTCTCCGACAAAGATCTCGTCAAAGCAAACGAGAAAAGAGTACCACCGCACAACTCAATGAAAAGGAACCTAGAAAAACAGGAGGAAATCCGAATAATACAAAAGAAAAAAAAGAAAGACGCGGCTCCGGCGATAATATATGCCAGACGCCGGCCACAAAAAAACGTAGATATAGATTTTGTTGTCTTCAAGTGCAAAGTTTAGAGAGAAGTTTAGAGAGAAGTATTTCCGTTATCTAAACATTAGGATCGGTTTGGATTTATCCCATGAGTCCCCAACTTTATAAAATAAGCGGAGTAAAATCTCTCTTCACAATTTATCCCCAACAAAAACTTGCTCACACATTTTCAAACTAGATGGTGGTAACTGCGTAAGGGATGAAGGGTAAAAATAGAAATGAAATAAAATGAGATTTTAGTTTTAAACTTTTAGCAAAATGAATTTTTGAATATAGTATAACCATTTTAGTTTAAAAAACAAAATTCTAAAAAATTAATATGAACATTTATATAAATACAAACTTATTTTAGCAAGCTATTAGAACACAAATATTTTTCATGATAGTTTTTTTTCCTCGAAAAACCAATCAATAGTTAGGTGCCACGTGGTTATAAAAATCAGTTGAAAACTTAATAGAAAGAGAAACCGGCATTGACAACCATCCTACGATCTTTTATACCATGGAGAGTGTTCTTTCCTATTGTTACGTGAAAACATCTCTTTAGAGACTTGGATATTGATCATTGAATCAATTTTATAGTGAATGATATCAAAAATATTTTATTTTCACCTTATGCATATGTCTTTCAAAGCTTTAATGAAATTCTCTTATACAGTTATCCACACTCATTTTTTGTCATATTCTAAGGTCATAACGAAAAGAAACGTAAATTAGTTTTTTAAATGTATGCAAACAAAATATTTGATTTTATGAAGGAGTTAAGATAATTTTATAAGTTAAATGTATAGTGAAAAAAAATGAAATTGGATTGAATGTAAAATTTTGTTTTATTGAGCTACAATCGTTTTAATAAAATATAAACTTTTTATATTTTATAAAATATATAACTCTTAAAAATAATATAGATCTTTTTTCTTTTTAACATTTTAGAAATATGGTTACTAACATTTGATTTTTACTAACATTTTAAACTATCAAATTCATAAATATATTTTATTTTTTAATAATAAAAAAAATAAAATCTTGTATAAACGTGTATTTATTAATTTGTATTCTCATTCATTTCGTTTAGTATTTAACGTTTTTTTATGTGACGCTCTGGAGAGAAAACTATATTCTTCTTTTATATGAACGAGAACTAACCATTACTTTTTGAAACGTAGGATTTTACGAAATTAACCTTTTCTTATTCGGACCCATTTTTTTATGCATACTCCGGTAGGTGTGTGTGAAGAAAAATCTAGTCTCTTTTCAACAATCACCAAAAATAAATCCGTTTAATAATAACCAAAAAGTATATGAAGGGCAATAAGGGTATTTAATTACTTGTGTCCCCAAAAAAGGAGTTGATTTGAAAGTCGACTAATGAAAAATATAAATAAACTTTTAAAGTTAATTAATGGTATAAATAATGAAAGAATATCCCATGGGAATATCGTTTCCGCACCATTGGAGATTGTCCCCTTTCCTCCTCTCTCTCTCTCTCTTCTTCTTCTTCCTTGAGCTTCTTCACCTCAGCAGCATCAGCACAAATCCCCATTGTCTTCTTCGAATCAACGTTTCCGATCATTCCTTCTTTCTTCAGTTTTCTCTTCCATCTTTTCCTGAATTTCAAAGCGGATACAGACCATCGTGCTCGCCATCGCATCGGAAAACGGATTTGAAACTCCCTTAGACGTTACGGGCGAATCGTGGTTTTAAATGGTGAGCGTTTCTGGTGATTGTAGATCGGATTCATTACATATCCCTTCTTTGTAGATCTAGATAAAGGAGGAAATGATCATAGACCCAGAAACGCAATTTGATTGAATTCCGATTTGATCGATCATGTCGACTCATGGCGTGGAGCACGTTGGTCTGCCCACGAAAATAGAAGCTAAGAAATCCAAACAGGGTTGCTGCAACCCGGTCAAGAAATCCGGACCCGTTTCCATGGATCATGTTCTTCTCGCTCTCCGTGAAACCAGAGAGGAACGAGATGTACGAATCCGGAGCCTATTCAATTTCTTCGATTCTGAGAATATTGGTTACTTAGATTGCGCACAGATCGAGAAGGGGTTAATCGCGCTTCAAATCCCAAGTGGCTACAAATACGCCAAGGAATTGTTTAGGGTTTGTGATGCGAACCGAGACGGGCGCGTAGATTATCACGAGTTTCGTCGATACATGGACGATAAGGAAATCGAGTTGTACAGAATTTTTCAAGCTATTGATGTTGAGCACAACGGTTGCATTTCGCCTGAGGGACTCTGGGATTCGCTCGTTAAGGCCGGTATAATTTTTATTTACATTCTTGGAAGCCTTTTTTGTTTGTTTGTTACAATATAACTTCAAGATCGTATTGGGGTGAGCATTTGTTAGATCATGGTATCTTTAGCTGACTTTTAGAGTGAGATAGTCTTTGCTGAATAAACTATCTATCTCTGGTGATGCAATCTTGGAAAGTAAAGGATGAGACTGCTAGTTAGGGAGATTCATGGTTCGCGAGGAAAGCTTTCGGTCTAGGTTGATAAGATCGTGCTAATCTTTTCGCTATAATATGTACATATGAATGATCGTTGGTTAAGATGAGACCCTTGTGAATCTGATTGGTTAAGTAAGTTACCATATAATCAGAAGAAGTTTTTTTTTATTCTTTTGAGTATAGAATTGCCTCCAGCATCTATAAAGATTTGAGTATGGAGTACTTATGAAGACTTCCTATTGGTTTCATTTTGTGTACCATAGTTAATACCCTCACTGTCTGTGCATTTAAAGATTAGGCTTGTTAATTTTCATTTATGTGCTCTAATTTTGTCTCAGTGCTGTGTATATAACTTTCAACCACAACTTTTGTGCTTTTGCTCTGTTTACGTCCTATAAGCCACAACAGTTTCTATTTTGCAGGAATTGAGATAAATGATGAGGAGCTCGCTCGCTTTGTGGAACATGTTGACAAGGACAATGATGGAATCATAATGTTTGAAGAATGGAGAGACTTTCTTTTGTTGTACCCTCACGAAGCCACCATTGAAAATATATACCACCACTGGGAAAGAGTATGTCTTGTAGATATTGGAGAACAGGCCGTTATTCCAGAAGGCATCAGCAAACACGTGAAGAGAAGCAACTATTTTATCGCAGGTGGACTTCATTAATAGTTATGACCTTATTTTCTCTCAACAGCTTAAAAAACGATTTTGAAAGTTTTTTGACGACAAAATAGTTCTTTTACAGGTGGCATAGCCGGTGCAGCTTCTAGGACCGCGACTGCACCTCTTGATCGCTTAAAAGTTCTTTTGCAAATTCAGAAAACTGATGCTAGAATCAGAGAAGCTGTAAAGACGATATGGAAGCAGGGTGGGGTCCGGAGTTTTTTCAGAGGTAACGGATTGAATGTTGTTAAGGTAGCTCCAGAGAGTGCCATCAAGTTCTATGCATATGAGCTTTTCAAAAATGCTATTGGTGAGAACATGGGTGAAGACAAAGCGGATATAGGCACAACCGCTAGACTTTTTGCTGGAGGTATGGCGGGTGCAGTGGCTCAAGCCTCTATATACCCATTAGATCTTGTGAAAACTCGGTTGCAGACATGCACTAGCCAAGCAGGGGTTGTTGTGCCCAAGCTTGGAACGCTAACTAAAGACATATTGGTTCATGAGGGTCCACGCGCTTTTTACAAAGGTCTTTTTCCTTCTCTTCTTGGGATTATTCCTTATGCGGGTATCGACCTTGCTGCATATGAGAAATTGAAGGACTTATCCAGGATATATATTCTTCAAGACGCCGGTAAATCTCTTTATTGCTATAGTTCCCATTCTGTCTAAATTTGCTTGAACGTACATTCATAAACTGGACGCGGGTTTGGTCTTCAGAACCAGGTCCACTTGTGCAACTAGGATGCGGAACAATCTCAGGAGCTCTTGGAGCAACCTGTGTTTATCCTTTGCAAGTTGTTAGAACAAGGTAATATCAGAGCGTATTTGCATCTCTCTCTCTCTCTCTCTCTCTCTCTCTCTCTCTCTCTCTCTCTCTCTCTCTCTCTCCAAATTACGTACCCAAGCATAAATCAGTTCTTGTGGGGATTTGAAGTATTTTCATGTGTGTGACACAGAATGCAAGCAGAACGAACAAGAACCTCAATGTCGGGAGTATTCAGGAGGACAATAAGCGAAGAAGGTTACAGAGCACTCTACAAAGGGCTTCTACCAAATCTTCTAAAGGTTGTTCCTGCTGCAAGCATTACGTATATGGTTTACGAAGCTATGAAAAAGAGTCTAGAACTTGATTAGTGGCTTCACTTCATTTTGATATTGACGAAAGAATGGGAATAAAAAAAGAAAGAGAGAACCTAGTTAACACACACTAGGTTATTTTTAACATAATTCTTCTAAACATCATTATTCTTTCTTGTGTCTTGAAACTCCTAATTTGTTTTTAAAAAGTGTAGAAAGCTCACTGGGAACATTGTAGTGATGCTTCTTCACTTTTGATTTGATTATGGTTCTTATAAGGAAGTAATAGAACACAGCCTTCTGGGTCTGGTCTTGTGATAGAATTTGGTGTAGTGGAAGAAAACCAGGCAACGTCTTGTCGTTTTGGTTGTAAGTGGTAACTGACAACTGTAAGGTCATCGAGAGAAATGGCAAGTGTTCGGAAAAACAAATATGACAAAGCTACAAAAGGTGCAATCGGAAAATAGATAAAGACCTCATGGAGTGTCATAATCTGATAACGTATTACACGGTACTGGACTGTCCATCGTCGACATTTGATAACTCAAAGAAATTCTTCGACTATTCAACATTAAATAGTTACTGTGCCCTAACGTAACAACATAAGTGGACGTGCCGGGAGTGGTTATCGGCTTGACTAGAATCCTGCCGTTCACGTTCTTTTTCATTTTTTTTTTTAATTTTTTTTGTCAATCATTTGTATTAAAAACCCATAATGGGTAAAGGATGGTATAAGGCCCAACAGAATAAAAGAAAGAGAAGTACATAGCCCATTAACACGTAATCCTAACAATATGTCTATTGATTCAGTTGCTGCCACCTCAAGGACATGTCAGAGAAACATGGCAATGAAATCATCACCGCTTCAGTTGCTTCATTCCGGATCTTCACCGCCGGTGAAGCTTCAAATCATCGACATCACCCCGATGCTTTAATAAAGTACCATTACTTGATCTCCCTCCACACTTCTCTTTACCGAGGCATCTTGACCAAAATCCAAAGCCACCGGAAAACTTGCAGAGAATTTTGAAAGAGAGGAAACAAACCGTCGACAAAACGCCTCTCCGAGTTTTTTTCTAGATCTCTTAAACAATTTCGATTATCATCTACTTGAAAGATAATCGAAATAAAAGAAAAAGCTTTGAAGAAGAAATACTTTGGTTATTGATTCATTTCAACTTGAGGGATTTTACACATTTTATACTAAGCTTAGGTAGGTTAAGGTGAGTGAAACCTTAAATGATAAACGGATAGATGTCGATCATCAAGCTCAGTCTTCACATAGAGATGAGAGCGAATGGTATTTATTCGCCGTAGCCATTTGATCAGCTGTACACTTTCTCATTCCTGCATCCTCTGTTTTGTCGTGGTGTATGGATGCAGAGGACGGTTGGCTTTGATTCAAATCGGATTTCATAACGATGGGTTTGGGATTAGTCGTTGTGACTTGTTTGTGTTGTGAGCTGAAAGCCTCTGCTTCCTTCAGAGTCTTCCTGAAACCCTCTGTTTCATTCTGAGTCTTCTTTACAACATAACCTTCCACTCCATTCGGAGTCTTCCTGTTAACATCCCAACCCCCCCCCCCCCCCCCCCCTTCAAACTTGGTGTGGGAGGTTCTTGAACACCCAGTTTGTAACATAATGAGGAGAAAGACTAGTAAGGCAAAGACTTCGTAAATATGTCTGCAATTTGCTGATGAGTTGGAATGTGCTTGACCTCTAGAGCTCCAAGAGCAACACGTTCTCGAACATAGTGGTAGTCAAGCTCAAAGTGCTTAGTTTTTTTGTGATAAGCAGGATTGGCAGAGAGATAGACTGATGATAGATTGTCCCCATACAATTCAGGAGTGGCAGGCAGAGGAATGCCAAGTTCCTTGTGGACAATGCAGAGCCAAGTAATTTCAGTAGCCGTATCTGATAATGACCAATATTCAGCTTCAGTAGAACTTCTTGCCACTGTTTCCTGTTTCTTGGACGACCAAGAGATGAGATTGGTACCAAGAAAGGTGCAATAGCCACCTGTAGATCGTCTAGTGACTTTGCAACCAGCCCAATCACTATCACTGTAAGCTCTAAGAGTGAAGTCTGTATCTTTGCTAAAGAAAATCCCCATTATTGTTGTTCCTTTGACATACCTGAGGATTCGCTTGAGCAGAGAGTAATCTGAGACTGTATGCATGTGCATCTTTTGGCACACATAGTTCACAGCAAACTGCAAGTCTGGTCTTGTCAATGTCAGATACTGCATCTTTCCTGCTAAACTTCTGAAGTATGTGGGATTTTCAAAAGCTTTGTCTTGGTCAGGAACTCGGTCTAGCTGGACTGGTAAAGGAGTGGGCATAGGAGAGCAATGACTCATTCTAGCCATAGCAAGAAGATCCTCAGCATATTTTTGTTGGGAAACAAACAAACTAGTAGGTAGAAATTGAGCTTGGATTCCAAGGAAATAGTGTAAAGGACCAAGATCTTTCATTCTGAAGTGTTTGCTAAGATCCGCAAAAAGCCTTGTAAGAATAATGGAGATAATCCCTGTGATAAGCATGTCATCAACATACAACAGCAACATAACCACATCATTCCCTTGCATATAGACAAAGAGAGGGATCATTTTTACTGCAGATGAATCCAAATTGCAGAAGGTAGGTACTGAACTTATCAAACTAGGCTATAGGGGATTGTTTAAGACCATAGATAGCCTTGTGCAGCAAACAAACATGATCTGGTTTGGCCTTGTCCACAAAACCTGCAGGTTGAGTCATGTAGACTGTTTCAGTTAACTCTCCACGCAAAAAGGCATTCTTCACATCCAATTACTTGATTTCCCAGCCCATAATTGTTGCAGTATGCAGGACAGTTCTGACAGTAGCAGTCTAACCACTGGACTATAAGTCTCAAGATAATCTATGCCCTCTTCTTGGTTGAAACCTTGAACAACAACTCTTGCTCTAAGCTTGTCTAGAGAACCATCAACATTGAGCTTAGTTCAGAAAACCCATTTACTACCTAATACATTCATATTAGGAGTATAAGGTATTAGGGACCAAGTGTTAGTCTCTAAACAAATATCCATTTCCTCATTCATAGCCCCATTCCAGCCAGGATCTTTCAAGGCAGTAGTTACTGTTTTTGGTTCAGGGTACGACACCTTTTGTGTCAGGAGAGCATACTTGGGATTAGGCTTAGTGATTCCCAACTTTGATCTAGTTACCATTGAATGAGAAGTACTTTGAGGCAGAGTATGACATGTATCTGATGCCATAGGTTCTTGGTTAGGTGAAGATGCAGTATAAAGATTATCCAAGACACTATCAGAAGATAAGGAAGAACTGGAGCTAATATGATCCAACCTTAAGGCTGCCGTACTCACAGAGTTTCCTTTTTCTTGAGTGGTCTTAGAAGGCAGTGGTGTTGAGGATCCAGAAACTGATGAGTTAGGAGAAGAGAGAATAGAAGAAGCAGAAGCCACAGAAGGAGGGTGACACACTAATGGAACCAAACCAGGTGATACGCCTCAAGATTCAGACATGGACCAGCTGGATGTTTTAGCTCAGGATGGAATGGAACATGGAGTACAGCTTGAACCAGAGTTTGAAGCCGAGGAGAACTTGGTTGTACCAGTTGGACCTATGACTCGTGCGAGAGCTAAAAGGCTTAAGGATGGAGTTGGAGGATTACTTAACTACATGTTTACTCAATCCGATCACTTAGGCTGGAATGGAGAAGATGTATCTCAAACCATTCTGGTTTTGATACAAGCTCAAGAAGATCACTAAAATGGGTATGTGATCATATGTACTCTTTTTCCTTATCTTTGGTTTTGTCCCAATGGGTTTTCCAAAGAAAGGTTTTAATGAGGCAAATGATTCACATCCAAATCACCCATTTGATGATCAAAACCGGGCCAGAATCTTCAGAAAACCTTCCAAGGTGTTACCCATCAAGTTCAGTCTGTTTCATGTCTATTTGAAGCCCAAAAGAAGCCCAAACCAAGTGCCTAATCTGCAGCCAAAGAGAGTGACGAAAAAGGGAAGGGAAATGACTTGAAGAGTCATTTTTGAAGTTCAAACTTAGTCTTTATTATGGTCTTCATAGTTAATGCATTTAATTCCAAATTTGCCTTGTTTTTAGTTCATTTTCATCTCTTTAAAACCCTTGTAAGATCTGAAAACGTGATCATCTTTTTTTTTTTATCAATTTTTCTTGAGAGAATTCTCTTTGTTCTTTGCTAAGAACATTTTCTGTCACTTGGTACGTAATATCCAAGTAACAACCTCTTCTTTGCTGTTCTAGTGCGTCATATCTAGAGGCTTTGAGGAGTGGGAATATCAGCAGACTTACACATCTGTTGTGCGACCCTTCAATCCATCAAATTCACCTTTGTTTGCAATCTGCTGCTTGGCGTGAATCCTATCTTCAATACCCGGTTGAGTGATCCTTAATTTAGGGCGTATCAAGTGGTAGCAGAGCCACTCAATCCGGTATTTTCATTTCTGAAATCATCTTCTCATCTTTTCACCATTCTTTTTTTCTTCTTTCTTACTGAATCCGGGCTGTTTTTTACCCCATAGTGATCACTTCACTACTTTAAAAAAAAAAAAAAGAAGAGAAACCAGAAGTTTGAATCACAACTGAGGAGAAATCCAGGTGGGGTGGTGGAAGAGAAAACCTGCTGGCCGAAGAGAAAACCGGCCTTAGACAGTTAAAACGGATCCCTCAAAACCCTTCATCTTCTACAATTCCTTTTCCCTTGTTACTTGGAAATTCCATTGAGTTTGATTGGGATTTTTCTTTCTTAGAACCTTGGGAAGGAAGTCTCTTGAGTGACCACAAAAATTTGAGAGAAAACACTTGAGAGGGTGAGATTAAACACTTGAGAGAGTGAGATCTTTTCTACTAATCCGTTTGTTTAAGTGTTTTCAGGGAAACCATGGAGTCTAGTGATGATGAAAGACAAGGGGCTGGATTATATAAACTCTAGATGAGAGCTTTAAAAGACCAAATGACTAATCTTATGAATGCAGGTTTGGAACAGATGCACCAAAGGATTGATGAGATCCAAGCTAGCCAGCAAAACCAGCCTAGAGAAACTCCAAGGAGAAACCAGCCTAGGAGAAATGATCGGTTAGATGATGAGATTAATGAGGAGTACTTGTATGAGGATGACAGATCTATCAACAGACCAAGGAGACAAAACCGAGAACGAGGTGATGTTAATCCTTTTGCTGCTAGGAGAAATGAAAGAAATGATGATCTAGGAAATCTTAAGCTTAAAATTCCCACTTTCTATGGTAAAAATGATCCAGATGCTTATCTTGAATGGGAAAAAAAAATTGAGCTTATCTTTGATTGTCAGAATTTTTCAGAGCTTAAGAAAGTAAGGTTGGCTGCCACTGAGTTCTCTGGTTACGCTATTAACTGGTTTGATCAAGTTGTGACTCTTAGAAGGAGATCAGGTGGAAGGCAAATAGCAACTTGGGATGAGCTCACAACACTTATGAGAAAGAGATTTGTACCGGTCCATTACCACAGAGAGCTTCACCAAAAGCTCAGGCGTTTGCTCCAAGGCACTAAGTCCGTAGAAGACTATTGCCAGGAAATGGAAACTCTCATGATTAAGGCGGATGTAGATGAGACCTTGGAAGCTACAATGGCTCGATTCTTAGCTGGTCTCAATCGAGACATTCAGGACCGCATGGAACTTCAGGAATATGAGAGTTTGGAGGAAATGCTCCACAAGGCAATTCTGATTGAGCAGCAGTCCAAGAGGAGGGGATTCTCAAAGTCCACATTTACTCCTAAGCCAACCTTTGCTCCAAAACCAAACTACCAAGACAAAGGTAAGTCCCCAACTCAGTCAAATACTGATTTTAAGACTAATGCTCCTGCTCGTTTTGACAAAGGAAAGGCAGTGGAGACCAAAACCCGAGCTAGAGACATCAGATGTTTTAAGTGTCAAGGACTTGGACATTACGCTAATAATTGTCCGAATCAGAAGGTGATGATTCTCTCGGACAATGGTGAGGTAGAGTCTGAAGAAGAGATAGAAGAAAAAGAGGATCTCGGTCCTATCTTTGATGAGGAGGAAGAGGAGTTTGAATACCCAGCTCAAGGCAACCTTCTAGTCACAAGAAGATCCCTAAGTGTCCAGCCAAAACCAGATGAACGAGAACAAAGGGAGAACCTTTTTCACTCTAGATGTTTTGTTAATGATAAGGTGTGTTCTCTTATTATTGATGGTGGCAGCTGTACTAACGTTGCTAGCGACACTCTTGTCAGAAAATTGGGCTTGGAAGTGCGACCTCATCCTCGTCCTTTTAAGTTGGAGTGGCTTAATGGATCCGGTGAACAGCATGTGAAGGAGCAAGTCAAGGTTCCTATAAAGATTGGGAGATATGAAGATCAGATTCTGTGCAATGTTCTTCCAATGGATGCTAGCCATATCTTGCTTGGTCGGCCGTAGCAGTTTAACAAGAGAGCCATTCATGACGGCTACACCAACAGACATTCCTTTGAACACCAAGGAAAGAAGATCACTTTGGTGCCTTTGTCCCCCTTAGAAGTGCATCAAGACCAGATCCAGCTCAAAAAGAACCGGGAAGCATCAAAGACGACTGATGAGCCAAAGGTGAACCCAAAGAATTCTAACTTCTTGGTCAAGCAAAGTCAGGTAAGGAAATCCTTGTTTTCCCAACAGCCTTTTCTTTTGCTTGTTTACAAAGAATCACTAATGGCATCTTCTAACATTGCACTGGAGCTTCCGAGTGGTCTTAAAGAAGTCTTGCAGGAATTTTCAGATATTTTTTCTGAGGAGAATCCAAAGGGATTGCCACCGGTTCGAGGCATAGAACATCAAATTGATTTTGTTCCAGGCACCTCTCTTCCCAACCGACCAGCTTACCGAACCAATCCCATGGAGACCAAAGAACTTCAGAAGCAGATTGATGAGTTATTTGACAAGGGATACATTTGGGAAAGCCTTAGTCCGTGTGTCGTACCAGTGCTACTCGTTCCAAAAAAAGATGGGACATGGCGCATGTGTGTGGACTGCCGTGCCATAAACAACATTACGGTAAAATATAGGCATCCCATCCCTAGGCTAGATGACATGTTAGATGAGTTGCATGGTTCATCTGTTTTCTCTAAGATTGATCTGAAAAGTGGCTATCACCAAATTCGCATGAAAGAAGGTGATGAGTGGAAGACTGCATTCAAAACAAAGCTAGGTTTGTATGAATGGCTTGTTATGCCTTTTGGTTTAACAAATGCACCTAGTACCTTTATGCGTCTCATGAATCATGTGTTAAGGTTTTTCATTGGTCATTTTGTGGTTGTTTATTTTGATGACATTTTGATTTACAGCAGATCCTATGAAGAGCATGAACAACACTTGAAATCTGTGTTAGAGGTCCTTAGGAAAGAAAGGTTGTTTGCTAACTTTAAAAAGTGCTCTTTTGGAACGGATCATGTGGTTTTTCTAAGATTTGTTGTAGGTGCAGATGGAGTCTAGGTTGATGAGGAAAAGATCAAAGCCATCCGTGATTGGCCCAACCCTAAGACCATTGGAGAGGTCAGAAGTTTCCATGGCCTTGCCGGATTCTACAGAAGGTTTGTGCCAAACTTCAGCACTATAGCAGCTCCTCTCACGGAGGTCATCAAGAAGAGTGTTGGTTTTAAATGGGAGCAAGCCCAGGAGGAAGCTTTTCAAACACTCAAAGCTAAGTTGATCCAAGCACCTTTACTTTCTCTTCCTGATTTCTCTAAGACTTTTGAAATTGAATGCGATGCTTCAGGAGTTGGTATTGGTGCTGTGTTAATGCAGGAAATGAAGCCCATTGCTTATTTTAGTGAGAAACTTGGAGGCGCCACGCTCAACTATCCAACATATGACAAGGAACTTTATGCTTTGGTGAGAGCTCTTCAAACGTGGCAGCATTACTTGTGGCCCAAGGAGTTTGTGATTCATACTGACCATCAGTCCCTAAAGCATCTTAAGGGGTAAAACAAGCTAAACAAGAGGCATGCTCGCTGGGTTGAGTTTATTGAAACTTTTCCCTATGTCATCCGCTACAAGCAAGGTAAGGAAAACGTGGTAGTTGATGCTCTATCACGCAGGTATGTGCTTCTCTCTACTCTTGAAACTAAGTTGCTTGGATTTGAATTCATTAAAGACTTGTATGCAACTGATGCGAATTTCAAAGAAGTGTTTAGGAAGTGTTTCAAGGCTGCTTATGGGAAGTATTACCTTGTCTCTGGGTTTTTGTTATTTGATAACCGTTTATGTGTTCCCCAATGTTCTTTGAGGGAGTTGTTTCTCAGGGAAGCCCACTGTGGTGGTCTTATAGGATATTTCGGAGTTAAGAAGACCCACAAGGTGTTGTATGAACACTTTTTCTGGCCAAGCATGATGAAAGATGTGGAGAGGATATGCAGCAGGTGTATTGTGTGCAAGCAAGCCAAGTCAAAACAACAACCCCACGGTTTGTATTCAGCTCTACCTATACCCTCTCATCCGTGGGTAGACATTAGCATGGACTTTGTCTTAGGCTTGCCTAGATTTAGAGCTGGTAGAGATTCTATCTTTGTGGTGGTTGATAGGTTCTCTAAAATGGCACATTTCATCCCTTGCCATAAAACTGATGATGCTGTGCATGTTGCTGATCTTTTCTTTAGAGAAATTGTTAGGTTGCACGGAATGCCCAGAACCATAGTCTCAGATAGGGATACAAAGTTTCTTAGCTATTTTTGGAAGACATTGTGGTCTAAGCTAGGAACTAGGCTGTTGTTTTCTACGACATGTCACCCCCAGACAGACGGTCAAACAGAGGTTGTAAACCGCACATTGTCAGCCTTACTTAAGTCAATAATCAAAAAGAACCTTAGGACTTGGGAAGAAAACTTGTCAAATGTAGAATTTGCGTATAATCATTCAGTGTATTCCGCAACTAAGTTTTCTCCTTTTGAGGTGGTTTATGGTTTCAACCCTATGTCTCCACTTGATCTTCTTCCTTTGCCTATGAGTGAAAGGGTTAGTACAGATGGCGTAAAGAGAGCGGAGTCCATTAGGAAGTTGCATGAGAAGGTCAAGAGCAACATTGAGGTTAAGACCAAGATCTATGAAAAGAAGGCAAACCAGAAAAGAAGCAAAGTTGTGTTCAATGAAGGAGATCTTGTTTGGGTGCATCTAAGGAAGGAACGGTTCCCAGAAGAGAGGAAGACTAAGCTTATGCCGCGTATAGATGGTCCATTTCCAATCATCCGGAAAATCAGTGACAATGCATATCAACTTGATTTGCAAGGTAAGTATAATGTCTCTTCTACTTTTAATGTTTATGATCTCTCTTCTTTTGTGGCAGATGTTCCAAATTCGTGGACGAATCCTTTTCAAGAGGAGGGGAATGATACGCCTCAAGATTCAGACATGGACCAGCTGGATGTTTTAGCTCAGGATGGAAAGGAACATGGAGTGCAGCTTGAACTAGAGCTTGAAGCCGAGGAGAACTTGGTTGTACCAGTTGGACCTATGACTCGTGCGAGAGCTAAAAGGCTTAAGGATGGAGTTGGAGGATTACTTAACTACATGTTTACTCAATCCGATCACTTAGGCTGGAATGGAGAAGATGTATCTCAAACCATTCTGGTTTTGATACAAGCTCAAGAAGATCACTAAAATGGGTATGTGATCATATGTACTCTTTTTCCTTATCTTTGGTTTTGTCCCAATGGGTTTTCCAAAGAAAGGTTTTAATGAGGCAAATGATTCACATCCAAATCACCCATTTGATGATCAAAACCGGGCCAGAATCTTCAGAAAACCTTCCAAGGTGTTAGCCATCAAGTTCAGTCTGTTTCATGTCTATTTGAAGCCCAAAAGAAGCCCAAACCAAGTGCCTAATCTGCAGCCAAAGAGAGTGACGAAAAAGGGAAGGGAAATGACTTGAAGAGTCATTTTTGAAGTTCAAACTTAGTCTTTATTATGGTCTTCATAGTTAATGCATTTAATTCCAAATTTGCCTTGTTTTTAGTTCATTTTCATCTCTTTAAAACCCTTGTAAGATCTGAAAACGTGATCATCTTTTTTTTTTATCAATTTTTTTTTAGAGAATTCTCTTTGTTCTTTGCTAAGAACATTTTCTGTCACTTGGTGCGTAATATCCAAGTAACAACCTCTTCTTTGTTGTTCTAGTGCGTCATATCTAGAGGCTTTGAGGAGTGGGAATATCAGCAGACTTACACATCTGTTGTGCGACCCTTCAATCCATCAAATTCACCTTTGTTTGCAATCTGCTGCTTGGCGTGAATCCTATCTTCAATACCCGGTTGAGTGATCCTTAATTTAGGGCGTATCACCAGGTGCAGGCTGTTCAGATATAGACTCAGTTGGAATAGAAGGCAAATCCATTGGTAAACTCTGCAACCAGGCTGTCATCAGAGGAGTAGTAGGAGAGGGGTGAAGATGTTTGTTTGTGGAGGAGAAAGGGAAGGTGAGTTCATCAAAGATCACATGACGACTGATGAACACACGACCTGATGTAGGAAGGAGGCACCTGTAACCTTTGTACTTATCATTATAACCCAAAAAAACACATTGAAGAGCCCTTGGATCCAACTTATTCTGGGCATAATCTCTTAGTGTAGGATAATAGGCACAACCAAAGACATGTAATGAGGTATACTCAGGGGGTTTTCCACGAAGAGCTTTATGAGGACTCAAATGCTGAGAGTGAGTTATAGTAGGTAGCAAGTTGCTCAGGAAATTTACAGTATAGAAGGCTTCAACCCAATAGCATTGCGGAAGACGGCCCTGAAACAACATAGATAAACCAAGCTCCACAACATGGCGATGCTTTCGCTCAGCTAAACCATTTTGTTGAGGAGTGTGGGGACAAGACACAAAGTGTTGAATTCCACAATTTTGCAGATGAGAAATGAGCTGTTGATTTATGAATTCCCCTCTTCCATCACTTTGAAAGGTTCCAATTTTCCTTTGTAATAGATTTTCAACCAATGCTTAAAACTTGACAAAGATAGAAAAGAACTCAGATTTGAATTTCAAAGGATAAATCCAAGAGTATCTTGAATTTCAAAGGATAGAAGGGCATACTAAAACATCAGCTAAAGGAAGGTTACCTGAAGAAGAGGCAATACTTGCACAGCCAGTGTGAGTAATGGGGAAGAAGTTTCCATCTCCAATCATTACGGAGTCATTACCAGAATATGGACGAGCATTGGTCAAGTGTTGAGGTGAGCTCGTGACATGAGTAGTAGCTCCCGTATCTGGATACCATTCATTCTCTGCAGTATCAGAAACCTCAGTGATCCGTAAGGCAGCTATGGCTTGAGGCAAGTCTTCATCTTGATAGGACTTATCAAATATGTGCCAACACCTCAAGGCTTGATGTCCAGTTTTGCCACAAACTTGAAAAATAGGCCTTCGTCCATCGCCATAGGAAAAACCTTGAGAGATTTGTTGGGGAAAACCGTGTCCCCTTGTGGAGAAAGAACCTCTTCCTCGGCCTTGAGAGTTGCTTCTATAGTTACCTCTGCCTTTGTAGTTGTTGGAGTATTGAGCAACTTCAGCCTTTTCTGTTTGAAAAGCTATGTGAGGGGTAACACTGGATCCAAGAGAATAACTTTGTAGACGTAGATCAAACACAGTAAGTCGTGGAATGATATCCTCATAGAAAGTAGCCTGAGAACCATCTATAGATCCTTCAATACTCGTCTTAATGTGCTCATATTCCTGGCCTAACCCGTTTAACGCATCAAAAGTTTTCATCTTTTCATTCACAGGGTTACCTATAGAGGACAACTAGTCACAAATATTCTTAACATCTCTAAGGTATTCCTCCATACTCCTATTACCTTTAGAGACAATTTGTAACTTCCTTTGGAGTTCAAACAACCTAGAGGAAGTCACACGGCTAAAGTGCTGAGCAAGTGATAGCCATACCTCTTGAGCTGAATTAGTACCAACCACAACACTCAAACTATCTTCTGAGAGTGAACAAAGGAGCCAGAATTGAACGATCTGGTCAGATCGGATCCAGGCAGTGAAATCAGGGTTTTGGACCTCTTCTTCAATGTTTGGCACTCTGAAAGTAGAAGGAGGCTTCTGTAACGCACCAGTGATGAGCCCCAACAAACCTTGACCAGCTAAGAAGGATTCAAACTGGCGTTTCTACAAAAGATAGTTTCTTTCGGTGAGTTTGATAATAACACAATTTGTGATGTTCATAGTAGGTTGAGCATAGATTTCTACTGTTTGATCCATAGCTCTGATACCATGAAAGATAATCGAAATAAAAGGAAAATCTTTGAAGAAGAAATACTTTGGTTATTCATTCATTTCAACTTAACTTACACTTGAGGGATTTTACACATTTTATACTAAGCTTAGGTAGGTTAAGGTGAGTGAAACCCTAAATGATAAACGGACAGATGTCGATCATCAAGCTCAGTCTTCACATAGAGATGAGAGAGAATGGTATCTATTCGCCGTAGCCGTTTGATCGGCCGTACACTTTCTCATCCATGAATCCTCTGTTTTGTCATGGTGTGTGGATGCAGAGGACCGTTGGCTCTGATTCAAATCGGATTTCATAACGATGGGTTTGGGCTTAGTCATTGTGACTTGTTTGTGTTGTGAGCTGAAAGCCTCTGCTTCCTTCAGAGTCTGTTTTATTCTGAGTCTTCTTTATAACATAACCTTTCACTCCATTAGGAGTCTTCCTGTTAACATTAATTGCCTATCAGCCCAATCTCATGGAGATGAAGATTTATTCTATTAGGAAAAGGGAATCATGAACTGGTGGTAACAGATCTGACCAAAGGACATCGGATTATTAAACATTAACATATAGAGGAAGGAGAGAAGACACCTTAAAACTACATATCCGAAATCAAAAAGAAAAATGCCAACACACTCGGAAACTAAAATTTGGATAAGCCGGAATATCTTACAACAAAGGAGAGAAGAGAGAGAGAGGTTTTTTATCCTTTTTTTTTATCTAAATCATGAGAACAAAAGAAGCACGAGTACTAGACAAGGCAAAATGGCAAATTCGCTTCAACAAAAAAATAAAAAAAACACAGGCCAAAATGTTGAATGTCGAATGATAATAATCGAATGGGTGTATATATATTTGAAAAGGTAATTATATATTAATTTTGAAATACAATTTCGTATCATAGTTTGCTCTCTTTTCTTCGGAGAATAGTAAAAAAAAAAATTTCTTTTTTTTGAGAAATGGAGATTAGTGTATTGATTTCAAAACATGTTTATGAAGATATAGAGAACCACTAAAATACTTTGCTAACTATTAAAATACAATTCATGACATAAACATAATGTAGCTCCAGTCAAAGAATCCATTTGGAATAGAGATAAGGCGATAACCAAACTAAACAACATGGTGATGATGTTGAATCCGTTGGTTGGTATTCTTTCAGAGGTTCTGCATGGGATGAAGCAATCCTTAATGATACAAGATGTCATTGAAAGGAAAACGAGGAAATTACGTAGTTACAAGCAAGTTAATGACCTTGAAAAGGACCCTATAAGAAGAAGGAAGTATTTACTGATGGATGTTGATACAAAGATGAACATGGAAATCGACAAAGGAAAGGGCACAGCTCAATGTAATTTGCAAGAACATAGTCTGGCTAGATATTGGAATAACAAAAATTGCTGAAGATCACATTAGTCCTAAGTTCATGGGTGATGCAATCAGAGTTGAGATTAAGTGTGTACCTGGTCATACGAACGAAGTACTCCGAGAGACTCAACTGATGTTAGAGTTTCCTACAACTGATGATGCAGTAGTTAAAGGTGGTGATCAGAGAATACTCCTCTCACCCAAGATCAGAACAAAGTAGCTGAGGAACGATTCCTTGAAGAGCATAACAGCAAGCTCACTGTGTTTGAGAAAGTACAAGAGCCGGTAATTGGGATTCAAGATCAGAACTTGGGAACTAGAGAAGGGTTTGGTAGTTTTGTGCGACCAATGAATTAGATGGAATTTAAGATTGGAACTGTGGAAGCTAGTGCATTTGGAACCGTGGAAGCTAGTGCATTTGGAACCAGTGGAAAGAGTCGAAACTCCAGGAATGAGTCATCTTGGGTCCGGAAGAAAAGATGTCTCAATGTGCATGCCAAAGATACAACATTTAAGGCAGTGGCAGATGAAAATGGAGTAAGTGACCGTGTGGTTATGAGGAAGGCAGAGGAAGAGAAATAGGTTTCGTCTACATTGTGAAAAAGTGATATGGGTTTGATGGTTCACCAGAAACCATCCAGTAATAATATATGACGACAATTAGTTGGAACTGTCAGGGATTGAGGAGCACCTTGACAATCGACACCTTCAAGAAATGTGTTGTGAACATTTCCCGGACTTTGTGTTTCTCTTAGAGATGAAAACTCTAGAGATCACGTGTTGAATGTTTGGAGATCGTTGGATTATGTCCACTATTTCTTGGTGAACCCAGTGGGTCTTAGTGGTGGTCATAGACTGAGTCTTGAATCTTCCTTTTATCAGCCATATACTAAGTCTTTTCAAAACTTGGTGGTCCACAACGTCTTGATGTGGGTCAAAGTTTTAACCCGTAAATATAACTGCAAGTGCACAGCAATCACGGTAGTATTTAGGGATCAAATCCACAAAGACCTTGTAATTGTACTACAAATTTATAGGAATCAAATCAAGCTAAAACGAAGAAATATGGTTTTGGTTTTTAAAGAGAATACGACACGAAAATAACTAAGTAAAGAGATTAGAATTCAAGGTAAACAAACGTTAGGCATGTAGGTTAATCGCAGAGATTCATGAATCATTAAGCAACATATCGAATTTTAAGGACCTTTTAGAGAGATGTGTTCTAGAACTCAAATCACGGATGTATAATCCTCCCACTGTCGTGACTCAGATTACTATATTTTAACTTCCTAATAGACTCAACTATCGCATGTTATTATAAGAAGAAAACACGCAGTAAGTTCAAGATTCAATTGTTCACTAAACTCCTTAACTAACTTTTCGAATTGTTAAGACGCCTAGTTCATCAAATACTAGTTCAGACAATATAACAAGCTTTTAGAGAGTATATCAATCTAAAATCATATGCTAGTTGATCAGAAAAGCAATCAGCATTACAAGCAAATAAAGATGAAGAACTTAATAAATTATTCCTAATTCATTCGATAGAAATTAACAATTCATGAATTCTTTGATCTTCCTACAACCTAACAAATAAAACTTCTCAAACATGGTGCACGAAAAACACAAGGTAGATGATGAATTCATGATATATAAACTTGAATTAAAGAGTAAGGGTAAGAGAATTCTTCTCTATATCGAGGTACAAAGCGAGATCATCCACGGGATTGCTCTAGAATCCAAATCTAATGAAGAACACCAAGAGAACTCGTGGTGGCTGCTCCTTATAATAAAATTACTCTAAATATTTCGGCACACAAACAAGAGGCTAAAAACAAGTATATATAGGCTTAGGGTCTTCTCAGGGCTTAGTTTAGGACGAAACTGTCTTTTACGTCAAAATTGCTCCAACGTTGGTCACGGGTATCGGTCCAAAGTCGTGACCGGTACTGGGAGTTAAATGACCTCTCTTGTGTGCTGACATCGGCTGGAATATCGGTCCACGGTGCAGACCGGTATTTGGCCCAAAATTGGACTCGCTTAAGCTTTGAGGCAGTTTGACATGTGCTTAGTAATTCGGATGTATCTTCCTGCTCACAGCTCCAAATGATATGATTCAAACTTCATTGTGAATATAACTCAAAGATATATCTGACCATCAAGTTTCATCTAATTCCAAATTGAGTTTCTTCTCCGTTCACTGCTGAACGTCTGGTGTATACGTTCTGTCCAATTTGGTAGAATGTTGTTTCTTCTGAATTCTTGGGTCTTGATGGTGTGTTTGGCTTGTGAAATTTGTTGTAGCTTGGTTTACATCTCTTTTTAGCCCTTTTTGATCCTTCTTGCTTGATTTCCCTGTTAAGACTCTAAAACTACAAATACGAGGAAAACTACCTCTAAAGGCGTAATACCGTAGATAAATGCATAGAAAACATAGTAAAATAGATAGTAAAATAGGTAAAATATGGAACATATCATGTCTCGAATCCTCCTTTTATTAGTTTCGAGCTCTTGCTAAAGAATGTCGTATCAAAGAGTTACCCTGTTTGGGGAATAAACTGTCTTGGGCTGGTTGAAGAGAGATTGTTAAACCCGATGGATCGAAAGAACTAGTTTGAATACAGTGTCGCTTGGATCGTTCTTTTGGTAATGCGGCTTGGTTTCAATTGTATCTGAAATCTCAAACTGAATATTTGGCTCGATATGAATCTGATCATAGGCCTCTTATTACGCAGTTGCATTCGAAAATAGAAAAAAAAAACAAGGTAGATTCTGGTTCGATAAGAGATGGTATGAAAAACCAAAGGTTGTGGAGGTGATAATAAAGGGTTGGAAGACTCAGTCTATGGCGAATACGCACTCTGTTTCAGATCGTATTTCAGGTTGTCGGAAAGAATTTTTGAAATGGAAACGTGCAACAAACTTGAACTCAAAGTCTCGCCTCCAGCAACTTCACCTAGAACTGGACTCTGAATCATCCAGTGTATCACCTGATTTCCAGAAGCTTCTTGACTTGAAAATTGAGATGGAGAAAGTTGCCAATGAAGAAGAGAAGTATTGGAAGCAGAAGATTAAAGAGAATTGGGCTTTACACAGGGGTAAGAATACTCGGTTTTTCCATGGAAGTGTGCAAACAAGGCGAATGAAAAACCTGGTAGTATCATTATTTGATGATCAAGGGGTTGAACAGTTTGAGGAAACGGCTAAAGGAGATATAGATGTGGCTTACTTCACTAAGTTATTTGAGTCGTCAAGTCTTGGGGGACATGGAAGAGCTACTTAATGGTTTTGAACCTAAAGTTATGCCTCAGATGAACCGAGAGTTAGTCAAGGCTGTTACGGAAGGAGAAATTCATTGAGCTGTAAAGGTGATCAAAGGTGATAGTGCTCCAGGAATTGAAGGAATGTTTGGGAATTTTTCCAATCCTTTTGGAAGATTGTCGGACCACAAGTGATCATGGAAGTCAAGCGTTTCTTTGACATAGGTTGGTTCCCACAAGATTGGAATCACACCCAATTGTTTATACCAAAGAAGCCGAATCCAACTCATATGTCGGATTTAAGGCCTATTAGCTTATGTTCGATTTCTTATAAGATTGTTTCTAAGATCTTATGCACTCGGCTAAAAAATATCTTGCCTCAACTTGTTTTACTGACACAAGGAGCTTTTGTGGCAGGGAGATTGATTTCTGATAATCTATTAATAGCCCATGAAATGGTCCATGGTTTATGAACAAATCCGAGATGCAAAGAAGAGTTCCTTGCCATCAAAATAGATTTGTCGAAAGCTTATGACCGTGTTGAATGGACATTCTTAGAGACGTTGTTTAGGAAGATGAGTTTCGATCTGAAATGGGTAAAGTGGATAATGTATTGTATTCGATTCGTCTCTTATACGGTGCTCATTAACAGATAAACACATGGTTATATCAAAACAAAGAGAGGAATACGGCAAGGTGATCTATTATCTCCTTTTCTTTTCATCTTGTGTACGAAAGCTTTAGTTCATGTCATGAATAAAGCGGAGAAAGATGAAAGACTAACGAGTATGAGATTATCTAAATGCTCCCCTCCAATCCAGCGAGAGTAATGATGTGCTTGCTCGGCATTGAAAAGGAAGGTGGAGATGGTACATATTTGGGTTTACCTGAGTGCTTTAGTTGACAAAAAGCTAAAAGGATGGTTTGCCAAAACGTTTTCCCTTGGTGGAAAGGAGGTCCTTCTAAAGTCTATTGCGATGGCTCTACCAATGTATGTGATGTCTTGCTTTCACTTATCTAACATTTAGTGTTAACAAATCGCAAGTACGATGACCAACTTATGGTGAAATGCTTGTGAGAGAAACACAAAATACATTGGGTTCTTGGAGAAAAATGTGTAAATCAAAAGCAAGTGGTGGGTTGGGTTTTCATGATTTGCAGGATTCAACCAAGCCTTGTTGGCGAAGCAGACATGAAAACTACTAAAAGAATCATATTCACTATTAGCAAGGGTCTACAAAGGAAGATATTACGCAACTAGAGAATTTCTAGAATGTGGTTCCATATAGAGACCTTCATACGCATGGGATAGTATTCTACATGGACGGGAACTGCTCAAGCGGGGTTTGATTAAATCAGTGGGAGATGGCACAAAAACAAAGGTTTCGTTAGAGAAGTGGATAATGGGTGAACATCCGAGACGACCAATCAACAAGCAAAGCCTAATTGACCTTGAACTTATTATATCATCACTCATTTCTAGAGATGGAAAATGGAGATCAGATTTGTTGAATGAGTTATTTCCACCGGATGAGGTAACTCGGATCTTATGGACAGTCCAGGTCTCACAGCAAAGCTTAAACAGCCATCCCTTGGATCTTATGGCATGTGTGGAAGAACCAAAACTAAATTATTTATGCACAGAAATAGTGTGTATTAAGTCGCGTTATAGAACAAGCTTTTGAGGATGCAACCTTATGGTTTGAAGTACACAAAAAGACTGAAGAAAGAAATATTTCGGACTCAAGAAATATGGACCAAGCAACTCGATGTTCCCCCCGCCCCCTCCCCCCAGTTAGGGAGTGTCAAATGCAATCTGAATTCAAATTGGAGAAGCACATCTTTGCATAGTGGTGGCGCTTGGATTGCACGTGATCACTCCGGTGTGGTTTTGTTTCATGCCCGAGAAGCTTTTACTAAGTCCCCCAACCGCATTGTTTCTGAACTCCGGTGTTTTATTTGGACCTTACAAAGCTTGCGGGATTTAAGACTTAAGGATGTGGTTGTTGGACTCGATTGTAGACTAGCCTATGAAGCCCTGAACAAAGCATCCGAATGGCCACGATATAGGTTTTTTACTTGTTCATATTATTATGCTTCGTTCGTGGTTTGATTCTTGTTCTTTTGAATTTGAATCGATGGGAGCTAATTCTATTGCGAGAGCGATATCGCAGAGTGTGTTTCGCGATGGGAGGTTTAATTCGTACTTAGCTCTTGGAAGACCAGCTTGGTTACATGATTGGATTGATCGTGAAGCTTTGGGATAACATCTTTGGCCCTTGTAATTGGGTGTTGATGGTTTCGTTGTTTTGAGATTGTTGCTTGAACTATGCTCTGTTTCTTCATTATAATAACAACCAGACGATTAAAAAAAAAAGACATAAACAAAACAAAAAAACGTTTAACAAAAAGAAGTAAAATATAACGATGTTGGCTTTCCGAAAAATCATAGTACGTAGTACGTACCATTAAAATATAGTTAATTACATAAACATCAAACACATAAAATAAAATAAAAACTATTTAAGAAAGAAATTAACTATAACGATGTTGTTCATGGAAATTCATACTCACTAACAGATATGTTTCTCTTTGTAATCGACTTCAATATATGCGAATATTGTAGTTGCTTACGCTCAGTTTTACTCCAAAATGCATTTCGCGTAATCCAACATACAATTTACAAAAAAGGTTTTGGCACTTTTAAAATCCGATACCAAAATATAATGTATTCGTTGTGATTCCACCAATGGCCCCATTTGCCTGTCTTGGAGAAACATATCCAAACTGATGATTCCGACTTTCCGAGGTTTTTAACTTCAACGTGACCTTTTACATGACTTTAGAGTTTATGTCATTTACTTGATTGATTAAATCTCCTCGACTATGCAACTGATGTAACACCTCTATCTAGGTCGCTTGAATTCGACCATCCTGAGCTTTCGCCGTTGATTATGAATGATTTAGAGAAGCAAGTCTTTTTAGGTTCGGAGATATAACAGTCCTTAATGGTGCTGATTATAAGGCCACTGCTTCTTGATACTCTCAAAAGTGATCGAAACTGACATGCTTCTGGTAAATCATATCAAAGGACTTGGCCATTTTTAATAAAAGAAACTCCAAAATAATACATCACTGATATTATTAAAACGAGGCAAAATGAGACAAGGAAAGAGTCACAACGTTATTAACATTATTCATCACATCATTGAGTCCATATTAATATAAGCCTATATAATACATAAGTCTAAAAAATATGCATAACTAACCATGTTTCATAAAAGAATTGTATTGCTAATTACTTTCAACTATTAGCAAGTTCGATGACGATGGTGGACACCGTCAAAACCCTTCTCTGTACGGTGCGCTTTTCTTCTTCTACGACATATTTTAGTGACACATAATTAATAACACTTCATAAAGAAAAAAGGAAATTTTAAAAAAAAACACATACGTATTCTTATTTCATTTGCAAGCTCTACTTTCAATTCTCAAATCTAAACTTACAAAAACGTGAAAGAGATTTACAAAAGTTGGAGTTTTTGAGCTTAAATCTCAACACTCGTAAAGCGTATTTTCCCTTTGTATATAATCTCCCAATCCTTTCCACTTGCAAAACCTTTGCTTCCACCGTCTTTGTCGACAATATAATTAAGGTTACATTTTCCAAACATACGACCAAAAAGCATAAAAGGAAATCTACATGAGTCAAGAGAGTAAATATATGTATACATAAATAGTAAGGGAATTAAGTGAAATTACGAGAAACATATATAATTTTTTTTGTTTAATTACGCCTTGAATTGATCTGTGTCTCTTTTAGAAATTCTCTTTGTGGAAGGAGAATCTAGTGCTCGTCTTGTGGGTGAAATCTAAAGCTAAATGCCTTAGCTCCTTTGTCAATGCTGGTGCTCCACAGTAGAACACTCCTGCACATTTCAAATGATTTATCATATCACTATTTACACTCCTATTGGCAAATCAAGATTAACCGCGAGAACTTACCAACTTTGGTGTTAGGGTGATCCATGGCTATGCGTTTGTACACGTTTCTCCAGTTAGGTTTAGCGAAATGGGACATAACTCTTGTTCCAGAGACAATATCTACTCCGTTCTTCGCATGGTTTAGTGATTGAAGCATATGTATAAGCGCTGAACGAGCGTCACCTTCTTCATAGACGCTTGTACAATAATTATGCAGCTCGATGACACGATTGGTATCTCGTTCCGCGACTTCGTTCATTATGTTCTTGAACCAATCGAAGGAGCCTTGCTCACGCGTAACCCAGTAGAAGTAAGCCCTACGCGTCCTGAAACTCTCTTTCTTGTTTCGTTGTGGTTCGCTTATTCCGTGCTCCATTCGGTTGAGTTCGGCTTGTTCCTTGGCCCTGATGTTGTTGACGATGTCTTTCACGATACTGATCATTGGTGTGGCTCCGATTCCCAGACCAACCAGTAGAACCACCTCGTACTTCTTGTAGTCTTGTGCTGGTGCACCGTACGGACCATCGATCAAGACTTTCGGGAAGCTGCATGTGCGATAAGGGTAATCACCATTAGCAAAAAATGAAAAAGAAAAGAGACTTACGTATAGTAGATCGTGCTAGTGTTTAGATTACAACAAGACTGCTCTTGGTTATAACCAAATATTATGTCAAAAGTCTAAATATATGTCTCTTCCTAATCGAAGTAACATCTTTTAGATCCAATATATCTTTTAATGTTAGTTTGATCAAATCATGTATATGACTACTTTTTAAATACGTCTATTTCATCTCTTCTGATAATGCCATGTTCACTTTCTCATGCGACTTTTTCTTGTCTTCTGTTCTATACGAAGATTATAACCTACAAATTAAAGTAATGAGGTAATGGTTACATTTTTCGATTAATTAGTAGATACTTAACATTTTTTTTAGCACCAAAAGAAAACCCCATAAAAGCAAAAACAGTTTTTTGGCATATATTCTTAGATGAATAGGATCATCATCATGCTTAACCAAACAAATTATTTTTGCATGTGACACTTCAACCAAAACTAAGTACAAGTGGACGAATATAATGATAATAATCATTCCAAGCCACAAATATTAACTTGGCATGTGAACACTTAAAACCAGAATTAAGTCGAATTATATATGCAAGTATATTCGCACACCCGGATCTATATTATATCGACATGTGATGTGCCCCAAAGCCCCAGATAGGAAACTACGAAGACCATTTAAAAGTCAGCATCTATTCGTTGACAAGAAAAACAAAAGTCAGCATCTATTAAAAATATAAATATTTCTATTATTTAGGGGAACAAAAAGTTGATAAAGTAAATAAACCACTAGGCAATATAATTGACATGATACAAAAATATTTTATAATAAAACATTGAATGTTGACATAAGAAAAACAAATAAGTAGAATTTGACCTAGCACCCTCAATTATCCAATCAAATTGCATTTTATTTTATAAAGGAAAATTTTTAAAAAAAGATATTGCAAGCTGAAGGACCCAAGATTTACGCGGTCACAAAAACACATGGAGAAGCAAACACATCGTGCTCGCATGATATACCAAATAATGCGTCTCAATTACAAAAATAAATAGTGATAAGTGGTTAGGTACATAGATTTTGATTTAGTTGTGGTCTCCCACCATTTCCTGTAATGGATTAGGTACATTGTTTGAATTCGTTACCCTTATACCAAAATATCCAACAAAATGCTTTTTGTAAGTGGATATCACGATTCATCATTCACCCTTTTTCTTAGCACGATTTAGTCATTAACGTGTCGAATTAAATTTGTCGACTCATTGATCACATTTTTCAAGATATATATATATATAGTGGTTAGGATGTTTTACTTACTCGGGATTATTTGCACCGTGCAACATGTCGGCTCTGAGCAGACCACTTACTCCTGCCGGAGGTGGCTTACACACCTAATACACACACACAAATTATCAAACCATTTCATAAATACCAAACTCTTTAATTTCATGAAACTTTTGTTAATTAGGGACTTTATAGTAACATATATATATAGATAAAACCTCAGAGAAGACTCCTTTGAGAGCTCGTGTCCAATCTCCAAGAACTCTAATGTGAACGCTTAAGTAGTCATCTTGTGGTGCAGAAGTGATTGAAAATGGATGCCTGCATAAGATCGGATCAAATCACAATAGTAATCGGTTTTTTTTTTTTGTTTGCGCTTTCAATACGAAGTTATGTATTGGTTTGGTTCATACGTACCATTCGAATGGAGATACAGCGGCGCAGTTAACAAACATGTATTGACCGCTCTTGTATTTGAAGTTTTGAGGCCTTGTCAAATGCAACGCCAATACATTTCCCGGATAAACTGCTACTTTCCTAATAGTCACCGCCTTAATGCTCGATCTGAATGCTCTTATCAACCTTTCGCAAGCGTATAGCATCACTGGTACCACCAAATACATCCAGGTCTACAACAATTTTCATGAACAAGATGATTAGATATTAGCTTATGTACGTAGGTTGCAATTTAGTAGTAGTCAGGATTGATTTAACTACCGTTTTGTTATGCCAATCTTTGGTTAGATACAAGTAGTACCCGTGAGCAACAAGAAGAGCGTAGACTATGACGAACAAATGATGAGTGTACCAGAAGGCATTGAAGCTAGCTAGTTTCTTTAATGGCCCCGGAAGATAGTTAAGCTTCCCTCTTCTGAACCAAGGCGTTGCTAGAGTGAAAGCAATTGCCATTAACAGAACCATTACCAGTCCGGTTATACCTTCCACCGATTTTACAAAATGCCAGTAGCTCTTTGGTTGTTCATCCCCAAAAAACTGTCTTAAAGGCCTATATTGTTCTGGAGTTGCGTCTAGAAGCCGCGGGAAATCGCATGCTAAATGCGCCCCGGCGTGCATTGTTACTCCAGCTATAATCCCCACCGCTATAACCTGATGTGTTTATGCACGGTTTGGTTTGTTGTAAGAAATTCCGAAAATATTTTGCTGGAAACCAAAAAGGTGTTCAGTTTGTTTACCTTGTGGAAGTTGAGATTGTCATCAAATGGGACAACACGACCCAACCTGGTCTTATTCCTAAGCCATGTGATGGTGTTTCTGCAAACAGGTAAGAGAATCAAAGCCATGTTTAGCTTAACTGTTTCTGCTGCACCTTTGGCCATGCACACACAATCTCCCATCACTGGATACACAGGGCTACGCCTGTACTGAATGTATTTGTATGTGAAAAGGATGGCCATAACAATTATCCAGAGAACTATCACCCAACATCTTTGCCAGTTGTCTAGCACGAAGAATCTGAGTCCGCGGTACCATCGTTTAAATGGGTTGCGGTTAAATGTAGGCTTAAGCCTCTGACTCATCATATGGCTCAGGTTCTTTCTCTCCCCAGTACTTGTTATTACAGACTGTGATGCCGCTTGAAGAAGCAGTGTCTCGAGACTCTCCAACTGTTTAAAGATTCACCGCATTTAGATTTTACAGGCATGACAGGGGGTTTATATAACGTCCTTTAATTACTTACCATGATGTATCCTATATTGTCTGGGTCCAGCTCTTCCATGATCAGTGCTGCATATTCATCTGCTCTCTTCTGGATTGTATTCAGATTGTTTGCAGAAGCACTAAGGCTTATAATCTGTGGAAACAGAACAAGGCCAGAGCAGAGTTAATACTAGAGTATTTCTTCTTGGAGAAAAGAAAAAACATTTACGTACCTCTCTAACTTCGTCTTCTGTAAGTCTACCATCCGCATCTTTATCCACCCTGCATTCAATTTATCCTCAGCTTCAGATTCACAGCCAGAGAAAGAGAGAAATTCGAAAAAAGAATCTCTACATGTCAAAGAATGTCTTAAGCCTTGAATCGAAGCTTTGGTCATTGATTTGTTCCCAGAATTCTTTTAGTTGATCCCCATCGATCACTTCTCCTGTTATATTCCTTCTTCTAGCCAATGCGTCGAACAGTTCCAAGGCAAACTCCTTTGAATTCATCCCTGCATTTTTATCAATCATGAAAATATTCCACTCCTTGTTCGATTCAAGATGAAGACTAATACCTATGCATTCACCGAATTTGTTCCGAACCAGCAGTCCACCGGTAGTGGCCGTGATCTGTTTGAACCGCTTCTCCACGGCTGACCAGCCAGCGCCACCGTCGGTTTTGCTGATGAACTTGAGTCCTTTCAAGGCTTGAGACGCTGCTGATTTCGTCCGGTCTAACTTAGCCATACCTCGAGTTGGCTTTTTCGTAGCAGGGGAGACCGATGTGAGACGTTTGAGCTCGTGAGAAACAGACGCTAGACGCTTCACCACCGTCGTTTTCTTCTCCAGACGGTTCCGTTTCAGTAGCGTGAGCTCCGGATTCTCTTCCACGCTCGATCCACCTTCCGATTTTAGGCTGTGTACAGACACCCTGTCGTCTTGAACATCGACCGTCAGGTCCACGTACGGCGGCGATTGACGCGTTCTCTGGCTGTTCTCCGCCGTGAATTTGGAATTGTTCTTCATCGCTGGTTTTTTGTAGATCGGCGGCAATTGACCGCTCATCGGACCACTCATCGGACCGCTGATTTCAGCATCGGAGTTATAACCTGACACTTCAAAGCTCACTCTCTGCATTTTCTCCTCGACGGAAAAACTAACAATGAACGGAAAACGATGACGATGAGGAATTCGTGATTTCAAAATTCCAACTCTGAAGTTGATCGGTTCTCAAATGTCATAGCCAACTCATCATCTTTTGCATTTTTTTCAAGTGGAAAGAAAATCAGATCGGAATGAGAGAAACGTCGAAGTTTTTCCGGCGGTTATAACAAAAGAAAAATGAAGAGTGTAAGTAAGAAAGTAGAAAAATGAAGAAATTCACAGCTGCTTATGGAATCTCCCTAATTCAGAGGAAAAGTTGTAATCGCATTTTCCCGAGAAAAATTAGAGAGATGAAGCAATTAATTTTCCGGGAAAATACTTGATGTTCTTGCACTCTGAAAAATTCAGGGAAAGTAATCGATCTCGTGATTTGATAAGAGAAGAGAAGGAAAATGGAATATATATATAAATAGTGAGGAGGTGAGACGACTAAAATTTTTTGAATAAAGAAGAGAGACGTGGTCCGACTTGGCCCACCAGATTTGTCATTTGTGATGCAAAATATTAACAAAAAAAAACAACTGATAAGGGTTATAACGTGCATTTGTAATGCAATACATTATTACCAAACAAAAGCAAAACAAAGTTGGATTATTTATGTTTATTATTCTATTCAAAAACTTAAAAACAATAGTCCACTGTTTTTTAACAAGTCCATAGCGAATGTTTAAAAATCATCGAAAATATATTCTTAATATGAAGTCAAAAAATTCAGATTATATAGTCGATTTTATAATTGAAATATACAAAACAAATGTTGGCAAATACAAATTGCATTTTAAAAGAAACTGGCAATAGAACATGGTCCCATGGAGGATCCTCGATCCATTACCATATACAACTAAAAATTGATCATCCACATCGTATCACTACAATCAAAGAATGATAATAGCTGTGAAGTTTAGTAACGAAATATTCAAAAATAGCTTTATCTAATACAACCATGTGTTACAGATGAATTTCATACCAAATACAACAATGATTAGGCTTCTTCCGTTTGATTGCCTTTGGATGGAAATTTATAACCTGAGCTTCTGGGGACACAGTTTGGATCTCTTGGGCAAATAACCAATTCTCTGTTTCTTCAAACACTTTGATCATGGTTTCATTTGCCATAAAAGTTCTACCTTCAATAAAGAGCATGTTCCTTTCTCACTACTTTAAAGTAGTGTTTCTCACTACTTTAAAAAAAGAAGATACATTCGCTGCAACTATTTTCGACGCCAAGATGGAGATACTTTAGACTCGAAAGGCCAACCGTACTTCAAAGGAAGTAGATGACATGATAAAGAGGATGGTGGAAGGTTGGGTCTTATATAGGTTGAAAAAAACCGCTTTTGCCTTGCTGAACATTGAAAATGATGGAAAGATAATTAGGACTGCTTTAGCCGAGTTGAAAAAGACAAAAAATGACGAGCTAGTAGCAGCTAGTCTTCGTAGGAAACAAGGAAGGAGAGCAAAGACAAAAAAAATAGGTTGCAACACCTATTGAAACAACTCCAGAATTTGTTATTGCTCCGACTGCCAATCCCGGTGCTTCGCATGGAACTCCCTTAGATTTTGCTCCTACTCATACTCTCACAGGAGTAACTAATAACACAACAACCACATTTGATGTTGCACCTACTCTAAGTACACTCGGAATTTGAAAAAGCTGACGTGGCAAGGGCGATTTTTGGCGATTGATTGGGCGATCTCTAGGGTTAACGTGAGGCTGTCTTAGCTAGGGTTCCGGTGGTGTAGCCGCCATCGTATCCTGGCCATGGGGAATCAGGAGGAGGAGAAAGAACAGGGTATAGTGCCGACAGTTTCACAAATCTCGCAAGAAAAAATTTAGAAAACTTCGTGGACTAAGGTAGTTTAATCTAAACCAGTTCTAGCACGCCATGATTTCAACTACAAGGAGATCGATGGTAAGCACGTCGTGGAGATACCTGATGATGTTATTGATGAGGCGCCTCTTTGGGAAAACTTCATAATCGGAAAATTCTTGGCAACGGCACCGCATGTGGCTAAGGTCCGTTGCCAAGGTCCATGTTATTGTCAACAAGATATGGATGTTAAGGGATAAGTCAGTGAAGATTGACGCTTTCAAAGTTAACGCAACAACGATAAAGTTCAGCATACGCAACAGATCCATTCGGGAGCGTATCCTAGGTTGTGGCATGTGGAACATAGCTGAGATTCTGATGTTTGAGTCGAAATAGTCACCGGTGCGAGAGGAGCAACAACCGAACCTCAAGTCAATACCCTTGTGGGTTACCATTAAGAATATCTCGCCTAGACTTTTCTTGAGGAAGGGATTTTTTTTTCTAGCAAGCGATATTGGAGAAGCAAAGCGATTGCATATGGATACAAAATTATGTAAAAGTTTTGATTAAGCAAAACTCTTAGTTGAATTAGACTTGACAAAAGATCTTCCAAAATCCGTTCGATTTGCATCAGGAAAGGGAGTAGATGCTATTGTTGAGTTTCAATATCCAAGGCTGCCGCCACGGTGTTCCACTTGCTCTGAACGGGGTCACTTATTGGAGGTTTGTTTGGCTAATGGAGGTACGAAATTTACTCTGTTACAAAGGAAGGAAGTGGTGGAGGTAGTAATTGAGAAAGGAGGTGGTAATATGGAAGAAAGCACAGAGAATGTTGTTCAACGTGAGATGGTAAGTGAGGCAGTGGTTGCTGGGGAAGGTTCTTCGAAAGTCCTTGCAACAAGCGGGAGGTCTGAAATGGATCATAGTATAGAGCTTAGACAAGAAGCTCAATTATCACACGTAGCAGATGAGTCTAACATCGAACTGGCGGGAGAGTGTTGGCAGATGGTTTCTCCGGCAAAAATTGGTCGGATTTCTAAATCTCTAGCGGCGGAAAAGAGTTTGGAAATTTCACCATCTTGTTTCTCGGTCTTAGAGGAATCAAATGAAAATGAAGAGGATATAGGAACATCGGATGATAAATATGATCAGCTGGAGGAGGGAGAAGTAACAGCTCCAAAGAAAGACCATAATGGAAAAGAAAAATCGAAGAAGGTGAAGGAGGAGAGTACCAGACCTCGCCTCCCTCGAACCAAGAAAGGAGTAAATAATAAGGGTCTAGACTCATATGTTCAAACTGCGAAGACCATCCCTAATGTCGTTGGCAAAAAGGGCAAAAACATTAATTATATGTCGGGTTTTACATGGAATGTGCGCGACTAAACAAAACATCAAAACATTTCCCTATCAGAGATTGGATACGGAGTAGAGATTTTCAGTTTGGATGTCTAATAGAGACATGTGTGAAAGAAGGCAAAGTAAAGAAGATAGCATAGGCTGTGCTTGGAGATTGGTCTATTATTTCAAATTATAAGTTTAATGGTTTGGGCAGAATATGGGTAGTGTAGGGAGAAAAGGCATGGCTTACTCCTTTTTTCAAAAGTGGGAAAATGATCACTTGTTCTGTCTTGTTAGATGGGAAAAACGAAGAATTTTTTTGTTGCTTTATATATGCTTCAAGTCTTGCAGAAAAAAGGAAAAAATTATGGGAGGACATTCGAAAGCACCATGACTCGCCGTTGTTTAGAGATAGACCATGGTTGCTCTGTGGGGATTTTAATGAAATATTGGATGGGGAGGAACATTCAAATTACTCCATGGCTACATAGGGTATGAGGGATTTTTAAGATATCACTCGTTATTGCTCACTTTTGGATCTTCGGTGTCACGGTCCTCGATTCACTTGGTGTAATAAGAGGGAGGAGGGGTTGATATGTAAAAAACTTGATCGAGTTTTGATCAATGAGAAATGGCTTGGTCGTTACCCAAACGCTTATAGTACATTTGAAGCTGGTGGAATCTCTGATCATGCTAGAGGGAGAATTGAATTTGAGCAAGTCATATCAAGGAAGAATCGACCATTTAAATTTTCTAATATACTTACTACGGTTCCAAGCTTTAAACCAATCGTAGCAGACTATTGGCGGTCTATGAATGATTTATTTATATCCACTTCTGCTGTGTTTCGGTTGGGGAAAAATTTGAAAGAGCTAAAACCGATTTTGAGAAAAATGGATAAGGAGAACCTCAGTGATATAACACGTCGAACAAAGGAAGCTTATACATATTTTTGTAATAAGCAACAAGACACATTGCAAAATTCAGTTCAACAAGTTATAACGGTGGAGAATTTGGCTTTTGGAAAATGGCAGAGGTTGGTGGAGATTGAGAAGGGATATCTTAAACAAAAGGCAAAGCTTCACTGGCTTGTGGTAGGTGATAAAAACAACATCTACTTTCAAATATTTGTACAAATAAGGCAAATGCAGAATGCGATTCGACAGGTAATGGTTCCTAATGGGGATATAGTTACGGATCTGGAGGTTGTAAAAGTAGAGGCCGTGAGGTTTTTTGAAGCTTTTTACACTCAAGAACCGGATGACATTGAAATAGCTTTGGTTGATACACTGAAGAAACTTCTTAACTTTTGATGCAGCGACGTAGACCAGGACATGTTGATCCGGGAAGTTAGTAAAGAAGAAATCAGAAAGGTGGTCTTCTCAATGCCGAATAACAAATCACCAGGACCCGATCAATTTACGAGTGAATTTTTTAAATCGGCTTGGCCAGTTGTGGGGAAAGATCTAACAATTGTGATTCAGTCATTTTTTATAAAAGGGTTCCTACCAAAGGGGCTCAATACAACGATCCTTGCTCTATTTCCAAAAACTGATTCTGCTCGGGAGATGAAGGATTACCGGCCGATCAGTTGTTGCAATTTGGTGTATATAGTCATTTTGAAAATCATAGCAAATCGACTAAAGGACATCCTCCCGAAGTTTATTAAGCAAAGATTGTTAATGGAGAATGTGCTTCTTGCAACTGAAATGGTGAAGTATTATCATAAGGATCAAGTCTCGTCGAGATGCGCGATGAAAATTGATATCTCTAAAGCTTTTGACTCACTTCAATAGGATTTTGTGTTGAACACATTGACAACTCTGAACCTCCCTGACAGATTCATACATTGGATACGATTATGCATCACTACAGCTTCCTTCTCTATCTAGGTCAATGGGAAGCTAGCGGGGTTTTTTAGGAGCTCGCGGGGACTTAGACGAGGTTGTGATCTATCGCCACATTTGGTTGTTACTTGCATGAACGTGCTCTTCTGTTTGATAGATAAGGCAGCGGTGGAGAAGAAGATTGGTTACCATCTCCGATGTAAGAACATCCAAATGACGCATCTCTGTTTTGTGGACGATCTCATGGTATTTGTTGATGGCCAACGACGATATATTGAAGGCATATTGGGTATTTTTGAGGATTTTGCTCGGTATTCTGGGTTAAAAATAAGCTTGGAGAAGTCCACCTCGTATCTTGCTGGTGTTTCCGATCAGGTTCAAGAAAGTATAATCACGAGTTTTCCTTTTGGGGTAGGTTAGCTTCCGGTAAAATACATGGGTCTTTCTCTGCTCACTAAGCGGATGACAACAACAGATTGTAACCCTCTAATAGAGAAGATTCGTAAAACAATATCTTCTTGAACTGCTCGATATCTCTCGTATGCCGAAAGAATGCAGCTGCTACATTCGGTTATACAGAGTATTACTGATTTTTGGCTTGCGGCATTCAGGCTACCATCGGCTTGTATTAAGGAAATTAAGAGATTATGTGCAGCGTTTCTATGGTCGGGACCGGATTTGAATCCCAGGAAAGCAAAGATTGCTTGGACAGAGGTTTGTCGGCCAAAGTCTGAGGGAGGATTGAGTTTTCGCCCTCTTAAAGAAGCAAATCAGGTGAGCATTTTGAAACTAATTTGGCGTATACTCTCTAATCAACCATCTTTGTGGGTAAGATGGGTTAAGACACACCTTATCGATAGGGAATCATTCTGAGAAATCAAGGAAACCATGTCAAAGGGATCCTGGATGTGGAAAAAGATTTTCAAATATCGAGCAATTACAAAAAAAAATACGATAAAGTCGAGGTGGGGAACATCGTTTTGGTTTGATAATTGGTCTTCTCTAGGCCGGTTGTTCGAAATAACGGGACCAAGAGGTTTCATTGATATGGGTATATCCCGATTTGCAACTATGGCGGAGGTTTTTGAAAACCATAGACGGCGTGGGCATCGAGTGGAAGCATTAAAATCAATTGAGGATGTGATAGACAAAGCAAGACTAAAACGAAGAGATAGAAATGATTGCTCGTACTGGAAGTCTTCGGATACCACTTACAAGCAGCGGTTCATTACTCGAAATACTAGGGAGTTGATACGGATTGTTAAGCCAATGGTGACATGGTACAAAGGTATATGGTTTTGTCATCATATGCCCAAGTTCTCGTTTTTATCATGGCTTGCTCTCCACAATAGTTTATCGACTGGAGATCGCATGCGAAGCTGGGGCTCAGATAATATTGTGGAATGTTGCCTCTGCAGGAACGTCGAGGAAACACGTACTCACATGTTCTTTGAATGCAGTTTTTCTTGAGAAATCTGGCAGCGAGTAACGTCGATACTTCTTGACTCTGAGTATACGGCTGATTGGAATCAGGTTGTTGCTTTGCTCACTTCTGATCGAGACAAACTGGCTAAGTTTTTGCTTCGCTATGCATTCCAAACAACAATATATCATATCTGGCGTGAGCGTAATCAACGACGCCATGGAGAACCTGCACAAAGTGATCAATAAAAGTATCATAAATCAAATCAACTCCATACGGGTCACTGGTGGCCATGCTTTTGATGGAGCAATGGACCTGTGGCTTAGGACCCGACTGTAGGATCTGCTAATCTTCCACTTTCAACTTCCCTCTCAAGAAATTAAGTTTCAAAGTCATTTGTTAAATAGATTTTTGGGTTTGTTTAAGATTTAAAAACATGATGCATTTACTGTAAAAACGTTTGATTTGAATACAATTTTACATTCAATTCAAAAAAATAAAAAATACACTCGCCTCTACATGTGTAGTGGCAGAACCATCAATCCCAACAAAGCTTGTTCCTCCTGTTGCTATGGTAACACTCTCTACTCCCTCGCTCTCATATTCATTGGTTAATGAGCGAAGGGAGTGTTTTTTGTAGCAATCATGCTACCTTAGACACGAAATTTTCAAGATTTGTGATGGGTGATCCATTTCAAAGGACTCGAGGAGGTATGGCAATAAAACCTACACTAAAACTCCAAGAGATGGAATGTACCAAAGTGGAAGGATAGAAAAAGAAAGAACGTGGAGGCCACGGTTCTTCATCTTAGATATTCCTAAACGGCATGGACGTTGGTTCAGCCTCACACTTTTCAAATTCCAGAATTGGATTTTTTTTTTTTTGATAACCGGGAGGTGTCTGGATTTTTACCACGCGACTAATCTCTCAGGATGAGTGTAGCCGTCGATTAGCTCACTCACCAGGTTTTCTAATGGGCCGAAAGCATGATACCACTTCGACTGGCCAAATGAAAGTGAAAATGTTCCCAGGGGAAATCGAACTCAGGTTGAAAGGGTTTACCTCTTTTCCCTCAAACTCTTTTACCACTAGGTCACCACCACTTGGTTCATAATTGGATTTATTATTTCTAGCAATTTCTCTGTTTGTCCTAAACATATGTTTTTGCTCAATTATAAGATTTATCTAAAAATTTTTAAACTCTTGTTATTTGTTACCTTTAAATATAATGCATCAAAGTTTTTTTAAACAAACAAAAAACTCACACATTTTTTATGTGTTAAGTTGAACTAACATGTGCATGATCATGGATGGATCGACAAGGTGACAAATGGTTGTATCTACCCCGGGTGGACTTTAAAAATCTTTATTTGGCAACTGAATCCCATGTAAATACATACTATGATGAGGAGTTCGATGTCCCCTGTAAACAATTTTTCTAGATTCATTGTGCTCAATTATATTAGTTGATTATGAGTAAATTGACACGTTAGATTGCTTGTTGTTTCTAACCATTATCATTAAACTGTGTTATGTTTTAGATTCATTAAAAACTTGATAAATGAGTTATTCGAGGTCTACCTTCACCCTGGATATTGGTCTGGTAAAAAACCAAATTATCAATGATTATAGAAAAAAGGTTGTTTGTTCCTTAATTTTTATTTTTATAGTTTTTGTTGACTGACAAAAATGTCGTTGTGTAAAGATTGACATACGTCCATACATCCACTTCCCAATTTTAGAAAATAGAAAGGACAATTCGTAAAGATACCATATTTTAAAGTTTTTTTTTTTTAAAACAACTTATGTTTTCAAAAATACCACCATTTTTCAAAAGTTCAAAAAATAACTAAAATTAACTTTCAACATTCAAAATTAAACTCTAAACCCTAAATCCAAACCTTACCCCCTAAAACTATACTCTAATTTTATAATAATTAACTCAAATCCAAAAATTTAAACTATAAATCTTTGAAAATCAACTTTTTGAGTTTGTGGTATTTTTGGGATATTGAATAAATGATGGTACTTTTAGAATAAATGATGGTACTTTTGGAACATGGAATTTTCAAGAAATGGTGGTATTTTTAAAAACAAATTGCAAAGTGGTATTATAGAAAATTCCTCAAAAAGAAATCTAATAATTTGATTAAAAGTTTTCTAGACAATGATGGACTTTACCTCAAATTTAGAAACCCTAAATCGGTTGAGAAGAATCTACTCATTTTTTTTACAATCTAAACTCAAAATACAAAAAAAAATTAAGAAATTGATCGATATAAATTTAAAATTTCATTATTTTTCTAGTTCAAAATCATGATTATCGAATTGGAGTTCCTGATGTCCATTCTTACTCATCTAATTTTTATTTTTATTTTTGTTAATGCTAAGAGATTCTAATTTTTATTTTTATTTCTATACATCTCCTCAGGGCACAGACAAGAACATTTTATATGATCATCTCCTAAGGGAGATAATTTACCAATTGAACTAATGATTCTTTGTCTAATCTTCCCATAAATAATCTCTTTTTGGTTGTTAAACTCTCTCCTTGTTTCAGTTTCACGTTGGATAATTTTTGTCCAAAAAACCACCAAATAGTTATTTGCTTTACTATTTGATAGTCTTAATCAGAACCTTCCACCACCTTTTAGTTTAGTCAATAATTAGTTTTCGCCTCAGGTCTTCCATAGTCATTTCGTGTAACACTAACTTTGACTAGAGATATAATAGATCTTGACTTAGACTCTTTAGGGTGAACATTAGGTGGATAGGAGTTAAGGTTCATGACTGTTATTATTTGATCGGGCTGTTCGTAGTATTTGGATATTTTCTTCGTGATTTCCCCCCTTTCGAGCATCGACTTCTAAGCTTTGTAGTTCTGCATTTCGTTTGTTTTTAGTGAGTGTCTCTCCCATGTTCTTTTATGTGGTTCCCTTTTTTTAAACATCTATGTTGTATTTTCGACAATATCTTTGGTTTCCCTATGATAGGATTATGGCTCCTTTTTAGCGAGATTATGGCTACGGCTCCTTTTTAGCGAGATTATGGCTCTTCTTTGGTGAGATTGTGGTTTTTACCAATGTAACACAAACTTTGGTTTCTAATAATATAAACAGATGAAGAAAAAAAAGTTACTTGCTTTACTTTCCCAAATACATAGTTATAATCTTCGTTACCAAACTCAATATACATTAACTTTTTTATTTTATTTTTGATTAATTTAGGTGGAAGCCCAATGGGTCGAGTTTTGTTTTGGAACCTTCCCAAATATTGGACCTCTTCTCAGCGAAAATGGACGCAATGAACTTTCTCTACCTTTGTCATGTAACCAATGATTTGTCATGTAACTAATGAACAAAAAAAGAAAAGTAATTAAGACGAGATTATAGGAAAGTACACACGTATTCCACAGTACGTTAAAAGTGAATTTAACGTGCATGAGGAGGACTTGGGTAACCAATAAATTGACTCTCTTTTTGTCTGTCTCGTAATTTTCTTCACATGGAGAGAACTTTCCAATGAACCATTAAAGGGTAGACAATTAGGAACCCTAATTTGTCACTGTTAGGCTCGTAAGTTTTAATTTGGCTACCAATTTTATTTTCTCTATTCTATAATTTTGGATTGGGACCGTTTTCTTTGCTTCCGTGTGCAACTCGAGCTTCTTCTTTAGCACGGATGTGCTGCGTTTGGTCCACGTTTTGCATTTTCGACATTTGTTGATTCGATTCAATGGGGTTATATTTTGATTTTTTTTTCTTTTATCATTTTGAGAAATCAAAGTAAAACTGAAGTTTTTAAGATGACAATATGAACTCAAAAAGAATCTAACATTCATTATTGAAATCTTTGTAAAATATATAAAAATTTGAAAGACTAATTATCACTTAAAAGATTACATTATAATTTTTGTCATTATTAGGTAGGGATAAATACAATTTTTTGGATGTGGTATATTTAACAATCTTCTATAAAAGTATGATTTTAATACGACTATTGATAATATGTAAAAATAAAAACTAATTAGATTTGGATCCTCCAAACGTGAAACTATAATGATATAAAAATTCATAAAAAGATCAATAAAATACATTACTAAATTATAAAAAACAAAAACATATTTATAAATATTTATGCGTATTTCGCAAAAAATCACTTAATCAACATTAATTTTATAACTTGATTAACCCTGTATAAAATAACTATAATATGGCTTATATGTAGTTCAACTATAGGAATTACAAATAGCTCAAAAGATGTGGTTCTTTTATTTTGTCAATTTTAATTTCTCCTAATTTGTAACTTTGAAATCGGAAACGTAAAAAACATGGCTACTCTTCTAACAATTAAACATAAGATAATAGTGAAAAGAATCATTATCATTTAGCAAAAAAAAAAAAGGAAAAAAGAAAGAAAATAATCTTTATCAATTCAAAACGCAAACGTGACAAAATTGTAGCCAAACAGTCCCCTTAAGAAGCCAGAATCGAAGTATATTTACGAGTCTTAATTTTTATGTAATCGTATAGATTTATGAATTATTACAAATTATAAAAACAATTAGATAGACGATTATACAATGGACAATTTTAGCATTAACATGCGGAACTACTTTGAACAATTTTCTTTGCACCATGATGAAAATTTTCAGTAAATCTTGCTTTTATTAATTTGCATTCTGTAAAATTTAAATTCTATATCGATAAATATAAAAATATTAATGAACTATTTTTCAAACCAATGAACTAAAACATTACCGAAAGTCTTCATTTACATATAAATAACAGAATAACAAAAAAAAATTCTAAATAGAACGTTGCCTTGACGTGTCATCTTACTCCATCCCTTCCTTTTGCTTCTACCTCTTTGCTTCCTTTTTTTTTTTTTTCTCATTTTCCCCTAGATTCTCATCATTTTGGCACAATCGGAATACATCACCGGAGTTTTTTTCTCGCCGATCATGGAGGTTTTATCTACTTCCTCGCCTCTAACGCTTCACTCTCGCCGTCTCGCCTCTTCTTCCACTCACCGTTTTGACTCTTCTTCTTCCGTTGCCTCCTTCGCCGCTTCTTCCCTTTCTTCTTTCGCTTCTTCGTATCTCGGAATCTCCCTCTCCAACCGGACGATCCACCGCTTCTCCACCAGTCCGGCCAACTTCCGACGATTTCCCCAGAGGAAACGGAAGAAATTCACTCCGATTTCGGCGGTTTTCGAGCGGTTCACCGAACGAGCGATCAGAGCTATAATCTTCTCCCAGAAGGAAGCCAAATCGTTGGGGAAAGACATGGTCTACACTCAGCACCTTCTCCTGGGGCTGATCGCAGAAGATCGTGACCCTCAAGGGTTCCTTGGATCCGGAATCACCATAGACAAGGCCCGTGAAGCTGTATGGAGTATCTGGGACGAAGCTAATTCCGATTCAAATCTGTCGAATCAGGAACAAGTTTCGTCTACTTCCTACTCCAAGTCCACAGACATGCCGTTTTCTATCAGTACGAAGCGAGTCTTCGAGGCTGCGGTCGAGTACTCTAGGACTTTGGAGTGTCAATATATTGCTCCGGAGCATATCGCCGTCGGACTCTTCACCGCTGATGACGGTAGCGCCGGCAGAGTTCTCAAGAGGTAATCAATCATAGAAAAAATATCAAAATAAAATTTGATCTAACAGAGGCAAACACATGTGATCGGTTGGTTTCCATGTGAAAAGAAAAATATGTGTAAAGAAAAATATTATATCTAATGTAAAATCGGTGAACATGCTACAAATGGGTTTAGATGATTTTCCTTTTTCACTCTCAAACAAAGTATTTTGGTGTTCAATGGTTGCTTATGGATGCTGTTGCCGGAATTAGTATATATGGTGCTTGATTTCTGTTTTGTTTCTGATTGGCTCTTATTGATGTGATATAGATTGGGAGCAAATATGAATCTGCTCATAGCGGCAGCACTCACCAGACTTAAAGCAGAACTTGCCAAAGATGGTAGAGAACCATCTCTTTCATCTAAAGGAAGCTTCGATGCTTCCACTAATGGTCGAATTGCTGGTTCTGGAAATGCTGGAAAAACGAAAGGTTATGTTTTAGATACTACTATATTCTCGTGAGTCGTTGTACTTAGTTGAGAAAAGAGTTACTGATAAAACCTTTAACCAACTTTGTGTTCACCAGCGAAAAATGTACTGGAACAGTTCTGTGTGGATCTTACAGCACGTGCGAGTGAGGGCCTTATTGATCCTGTTATTGGCCGGGAAAAAGAAGTTCAAAGAGTCATCCAGATACTTTGCCGCAGAACCAAAAACAACCCAATTCTTCTTGGTGAAGCTGGTGTTGGGAAGACCGCCATTGCTGAAGGACTAGCAATTAGTATTGCAGAAGCAAATGCTCCTGGTTTTCTCTTGGTACGCATCCACATCTATTCAAAGGGAAAATTTGATCTGAAAAGTTGATCAACCAATGTACCTGACCAGTCTTACTTGTTGCTATATGTAGACGAAACGCATCATGTCCCTGGATATAGGACTACTAATGGCCGGTGCAAAAGAAAGGGGAGAACTGGAGGCACGGGTCACTGCTTTGATAAGCGAGATTAAAAAATCAGGTTATTGATCTCAAATTTATATATATATATATATATATGGTCAAACGATCTCAAATATTAATACATTGAAGATTGTAAAATTAATTTGGCACATTCCTAACACTTTTGTTCTTGTTTCTCATAGGTAAAGTCATTCTCTTTATAGATGAAGTCCACACACTAATTGGGTCTGGCACAGTTGGAAGAGGAAACAAGGGATCCGGGCTTGACATTGCTAACCTCTTAAAACCATCGCTTGGGAGGGGTGAACTTCAGGTAAACGTTGCTATATCATTGTTGTCTGTATATGAGAAAGTATACCACTTTGGGTAATGCATGAAGATTTGAGTGAAACTGAAACAAAATAATGTTTTCACATCCGGCTTGACAAAGTAGATCATTTGAAAATGGAACATAAGCAAAATTCCTATGGAAGGATATCTCAATTTTGAAACTGAATGCAAATTTGTTCGGTATATATGGTGCTAGAAGTAGCTCTACTGATCAACAATTAATCATTTTCAGTGCATTGCATCCACAACCCTTGATGAATTTAGGAGTCAGTTTGAGAAGGACAAAGCACTAGCAAGGAGATTCCAGCCAGTGTTGATTGACGAGCCAAGCGAGGTTTCTTTTCGGGCTAGTGTTTTCAATCTTATTAACCAATCAACATCTTTGTTCTTATCTAAGTATATTCATCTTAACAACATTGTAGGAAGATGCAGTGAAGATTTTGTTGGGCTTACGTGAAAAATATGAAGCCCATCACAATTGCAAATATACTATGGAAGCCATAGATGCTGCGGTATACCTTTCAGCACGATACATCGCTGATAGATTTCTTCCAGATAAAGCTATCGATCTCATTGATGAGGCAGGAAGCAGAGCTCGTATTGAAGCTTTTAGGAAGAAAAAGGAGGATGCAATCTGTATCCTTTCGAAGCCACCTGATGATTATTGGCAAGAGATCCGAACTGTTCAGGCCATGCATGAAGTGGTAAAAAAATCAATACACTTTGTTTCTACCAGTATATTTGGATTTGATCATGTTACCTACTAAATGGCTTCATTAATTGTTCTGCAAATAGGTTCTGTCAAGCAGACAGAAGAATGCTGATGGTGATGCCATTGCAGTTGAGTCTGGTGAAGTAGTTGAGGAGTCTTCTCTGCCGCCTGCAGCAGGCGACGATGAGTATGACTTCCTTCTTTTATATATATAGGCCTTGAGGAAATTGAAAGAAACTTATTTTAAGAAGACTATTGAAGGAACCTCCTTAACATTATTTTGATTGTGCTTTCAGGCCTATAGTGGTGGGACCTGATGATATTGCAGCCGTTGCATCAGCTTGGTCTGGAATTCCTGTTCAACAGGTCACTGCAGATGAAAGAATGCTTCTTTTGGGTCTAGAAGAGCAGCTTAGAAGCAGAGTTGTTGGTCAAGATGAGGCTGTAGCTGCCATATCTAGAGCTGTTAAGAGGTCCCGGGTTGGGTTAAAAGATCCTGACCGTCCAATTGCGGCTATGCTTTTTTGTGGACCAACTGGAGTTGGAAAAACAGAGCTTACAAAAGCTCTGGCCGCAAATTATTTTGGATCGGTACAGCTTTGATAACAATGTAATGCTGACACATGACGTTTGGTCATTGACCTGATTTGTTCATCCTGTTTTTTTGTTGGTTATTACAGGAGGAATCCATGCTGAGATTGGACATGAGCGAATACATGGAGCGTCATACTGTGAGCAAATTGATAGGTTCTCCTCCTGGATATGTTGGGTTTGAAGAAGGTGGGATGCTTACTGAAGCTATCAGGAGACGTCCTTTTACTGTAGTTTTGTTTGATGAGATAGAGAAAGCCCACCCGGATATCTTCAATATTCTTCTCCAGCTGTTCGAAGATGGCCATCTAACCGATTCACAGGTTCAATGTCCTATATTTTACACTTAAGACATTCACTGGCCTGAGCTTCTTCAGGAAAACTAAAGAGTTGAAACACGTCTGTGCATAGATTGATTTGCTTGCGCACTCCTCCACGTTTTTGAAGTTTATATTCTCTCTGTTTCTGGAACCTTTGTTTACAGGGAAGGAGAGTATCTTTTAAGAACGCACTGATCATAATGACCTCTAATGTCGGATCATCAGCCATTGCAAAGGGAAGACACGGCTCAATAGGTTTTATCCTTGATGATGATGAAGAGGCAGCATCTTATGCCGGAATGAAAGCTTTGGTAGTCGAAGAACTCAAGAACTATTTCCGTCCAGAGTTGTTGAACCGGATAGATGAGATTGTCATTTTCCGGCAGCTTGAGAAGGCTCAGGTTAGTGATTTTTTCTACCCGTAACCTTGAAAAGTAGGGATTTGTATAAAAACTGAACCAAGTAGGACCGAGATTCTCCACATCAAAACTGAACTAAACGGTAAAGAACTTTATGTCAACCTAATCTGAGAATCAAATAAACTATAAATGTAGTATATATAAAAAAAAATGACGATAGCAAAAGCAAATCATTTTCATTATGTATTACCGATCTGAACTGATACAGTTTTGGTACTAGTTTGGTATGCATTTCTCAAAATAAATAAAAAATCTGTTTTCCCACTCCTACTAAAGAGCATCTGGTTAATTTGTTGGTTTATGTGAAATTTCAAATTTCGATTTGCAGATGATGGAGATCTTGAACCTGATGCTACAAGACTTGAAGTCGAGGCTTGTGGCACTTGGAGTTGGTTTAGAGGTGTCTGAAGCCGTCAAGGAGCTCATATGCAGACAAGGCTATGATCCAGCGTACGGTGCACGGCCACTCCGTAGATCCGTCACAGAGATTGTGGAAGATCCACTCAGCGAAGCCTTTCTTGCTGGGAGCTTCAAGCCCGGTGACACGGCTTTCGTGGTCCTCGATGGTACTGGAAACCCATCGGTTAGGGCCAAACCAGATTCTTCCACTGTACGGGTTACGGACAAGACATCCATCGCATAGTTTGAGCAGTGGGAGATTGTATATAAAGATTCTTTGATTATACTCATTCGTCTTATACTTGAAATTCAATTGCTTGTTGCAAACCTGTATATATATATAGATACATAGTGAATAGTGCATGAGGTAATTAAGAATTAAATCCCCCCTTACTATTAAAAGAGAAGTGCTAATATTTAATCTTCTTAAGTGTTAATTTAATTGGCGTATTTATATGGTTTAAGCTAATTAAATAGATAATTTTTAATTGAATAGTAATCATTTTTTAATTAAATGAGTAGAGAAGAAGACGATTATTGCTCAATTCATGATTATTGTTCAATTTTATGATTTAAAATGCTTAAAATCATAAAAGAAGAAAAATAAGAAGTATATATGTAGTATATAAAGAATGAATTTATACAAAAATCAAAACCAAAAAACAAATATTAACGAATGATAACAAAACATAGATAATTATGATCATTGAGAGAATATACAAATCATGATTGGTGCATGTGCATCACCTAGAAAGTAGAAATTATCATTTCATTTGGTTTCATATTTTCTTTTTAAAAGTATAGTTGTCCCTTCTGTTCCATCTAACTTTTCTACACATATTACATAGTATTTCCTTACATGCATGTAACTAATAACCATATATATTTACTTTTTTATAAATGTTATAATCGCATTATTAAATAGTAAAATTAAATTATTTTCCTAAAAAGAAAAATAATTAGATTTATTTAGTAGTTTATTATTTATGTTTGAAAAATAACAAATTCTTTCTAAATTCAGAATAATATTTGACTTGAAATAATATTAGTTGTTTCTCTTATCAATAATGCATGAAAATGAATATATGAAGTGGTTGATTCGATATTGATGTTAAAATGTTTGTTTAAATTTGAAAATAAATATGTTTGTTTAAATTTTTTTCAACTACATAGATTTGGCAATTGAATAATCATGTTATTTAAATAACCAACTAAATTTATAATAAAAATTATCAATTATTTTCAATCTCTTTCTTTATGATGATTACTTATCGTAAGAAATTCAGTAATATTAAAATAAAATTCGAATAATTCATTTATTGCCTTATATAAAAAAAACATATAATCTTTAATCGAAATAATTACATACCTAGAAAAAAAAATACAGAAGTCTTTCAATGCACCATATTGAAAGTTCAATCCAACTTGGATAGCAACCGTGGAAACCCTTCTCTGTATATATTCATCTATAAAATATAAGCTCTTATGAATAAGAGAAAAAGAGAACGAATTGTGTTATCTTATTCCATCAATAATAAAGAGTATAAATAGAATTACAAATACTTGGGGAGGAAATACAACTTGGAGAACAAGTAATTCTAGAATGTTCAAGAACATGAACCTATAATGGACATCCACCTAATGGGTTTATAACACTACTCCTTGGATGTCATTATAGTAAAAATAATCATAATGCGCATAAGATGTTGCCTCATTAAAAACCTTACCAGGAAAACCCAATTGAGACAAACCCATGGCTATGGGAAAAGAGTGCAACGCGCTATTTCTCCCCCTGATGAGTGCATTACTTGATATCTTTGTGACGACATACCCAAATGTTGAACTTGCATCTTGAAAGTACTAACTGGAAGTGTCTTGGAAAATAAGTCCGCCAAAGCTTCACTTGAACGAATCTGTAGAACATGTACATCGCCTTTCTTCTGCAACTTATGGGTCTTTAAGATGATTTATCTTAATCATTCTCTTTGTTTCTCTCAATATCATTCAAGTATATGATATTCATTTGGGAGATTGATAGACTTTCATATATCATTGTAATGATAACATTTCTCTTTAAGTGTCTATCATATACGTGACCTTTGATGTCTCGTTAAAAACTTTTTCAAAGAAAAACCTTATGGGATAAAAACTATGATAAGGAAAAAGAGTACATCCACGCTCATCATTATATATCTCCCCCTCGGAAAAATCTTCTTCGGGAGATGAATTCCGATCTTTCAAAATTACTATAAACATAGCCTTAAAACTCATATAAATGTCATATGATATCTCAGATGATTGGACTTCTGGTCCATACCATCTTTTCCTTTATCATACAAAATCTCATTGCATTTTATGTATGGTACTTCATGACCAAACATATATGATTTTCTGTAAAATCTTCTAAGGATTTATTGAAATAACATCTCTTGCGGTAGATGTTCAACTTGCGATAAATATCATTATCCAGTGATCTTTTATCATATATTATTATCTTACTACTTGTGATAACTCTACTGGAGTTTCGATGATCTTCAATTAAGAATCACTTTATCAAAATCTTTTGATAAATACATGATTATACCCCATGTTACAGAATTTATATTCATTCGATTGAGTAGAGTTCCCGGGAACATAATTCTGATACCCTTAATCCTTCGGGGATTATATCCTTCACATCCTTCAAGGATTGCAATCATATGTAATTATCCAGTGTTCAACAACATATTGCTAGACTTATAAGTGTTGCATCCACCACAAGAGAACATATCCCTTCATAAAATATTTTTTGTCTTTGTGATAATTTCACTATTGTTTCACAAAAAGACTCATTTATCTTCCACTGGTTTTACACTTCACGTGCATAGACTACTGGTCTAATTCTCTGCAAGAGATTATACGTCTATTTTCTTCCATTTCATTTGGCCAATCATTATTTTGTGTACACTTTTCAATAGACTTTCATGATCCTCTTCTTATTCATAAAATCTACTGCTCATAGCATGCAAAATATTACGACGTCGATTTGCTTTTTGGTTCCATTCTATTTCAAACATGACATAGCTAGCTAGCTCTCTTCATTGTCAAGTACTTGAATATTTTCATTCGTCATATTTATGTCTCTTCTGGAGATCCTTCGAAATCTTTCTTTCCTCGATCTGGTCATTCTAATTATATGCTCCTTTTCTTTTACGAGGATTCTTATATTTGGAACCAAATAGATCTATCACGCTTCATGCGATTTTTAGACTCACTAGCAGTCTCATATTGTCCTTCTGGGACATTAATTCTAATTAGAGCATATATAGCTGGTATAGGTGATTACATCACTCTATTTGGGTCAGTAAATGCGTCTGACAATCAATACGCTAAACTTGGAATTATCTTTTGGACTTCTAATTCTCATCATTTAGTCTGAGGATCATTGATAATTCATAGATACTTATATCCTTTTTCTAGCTATTTTACTTTCTCCCCCTAATGGTGGAAAAACTGGCTCATTAAAATGCAGTCTACGAGTCGAGCCTTAGATAAATCCTTTTGGGATGGCTTTAGACACTTACTTATCATTCTTATCCAACATATATTTATATCCTCCTTTGAGGTCCCATCTTAGAGGATTGTGGTGGAACACTTTTCATACTTAAAGATTCTCATATGGGAACCATTTTGGTTTCTGACCCTAAACCAATAATTATGGGGAGATCTATAAGTTATTCATTGGCTTGATGCGAGTCATTGGTACTAAACCATTTTTGTGCATGAACATGAACTGCGGGATGTTCAACACTTATTCCAGTGGACATAGAATAATCATCAAAGACTTGAGATGTGAATTCACCAACATTATCAAATAACCTTGCAAACTTCATGTTGCAGTTTGATGACAAGGATAAATGTGAATATCTAGTCGATGCATCCATCGAATTTATGCGTCAATCGACTCAATGCGTCCACTGAATCGATGCGTCTATTATAACCATAAGGAATCGAAAATTTCACATGATGGGTGATCAGCCCATAATCATTTTCTTGTATATATTTCAGAAACTATTAGATTTTAAATTATTTATCTGGTGAAAGCCAGATTATCATATTGCTTTCTGAGCAAGTCACATATGATAAATCATTAAGAATAATCTTCTAGATCTTCATGGAATGTCAACATAAATTTTCATAATTTTTCGCATCATCATTAAACCAGGATGACCAATCCGGTTAAGCCAAATATTTAATTTTAGTAAACTTCTTGTTTACTTTACATTCGTCAACCAGAAGTTTACTTTGCTTCGCTAATCACTTAGTCCCTTCAAAGGATATCATAATCAAAATTATTTCTAGAAAATCCAAAGCTAATGGTGGGAGTTGTCAGAGAACAGACTGCTTTATGATTTTTTTGCATTAGAGATATTATGTCAATATAACTGAGTTAAATTCACGTACAAACTTGAATTAAATTCACTTACAGACTTTAAGTCATGTAGTCTTAATATCACATTTTGGTGATCACACTTTTCCTTTGAGAATTGTTCGAAGAACTTAGTGAACATAATTTTCTGGATATGTCAATTATTGTATATGTGAGATTATCTAATTCTCCCCCTCAAGATGGTGAAACTTCAGGTTCATCAATCTCGAATTGCCATTCTAGAATTAACAACATTTTTTAATACTTAACTTTTGAGATTTGGGAGAGTATAACGCATCAATGATTTTAAATTACGTTCTCATAGGCAAATGTTATATCTGCTCTCAAGGAACTTTTACTCAGCTTTACACTTCTTAATATTGTATTCACACTAGATTCTTTTATCTAGAGAAATCTCTCTTACCATTTTTATCCTGTAGGAAATACTATCTTTGTGCTCTTCTGGAGTATTCATATACATATATTCTTCTTAAGCATTCAATATGTTTCTTATACTATCTTGTATAGTACCATCTTTATTTTCTCACTTCTGGTGAAAATATGAGTTTTTGATAGAAACTATTTGATCTCAATATTGACCATTCAGGACAATCTTTATAGCCACATTCTTTGGCTTAGTGCTATTAGTGTGATCTTATGTATAAGACATCACATTCACTTTAGAGAATGGACTATAATCAACTTGTTATTATTTTCTTTTCACACTTCTAGTGAGAATTTAATTTCTACCAAGAAACATCTTGGTCTTGACCACTGAAGACAATTTTTATAGCCACTTCTTTGGCTTAGTGTGTTAGTGTGATCCTCTCTTTTTTCATATAAGATGTCACATTCACTTCAGAGAATTGACCATAAGATGTGATTCATGAATTTTATTGTAAAATTCCAACAATTTCTACCATTCATATCGTATAATCACCTCATTACACTATCACTATGATCGATTAATTCATTATTCAAGACAGTGGACGATGCACTTCACAAATCATGAACTAACACATATATATCAATAAGGATGTTATTGCATGTCTATTCTAATCATTCAAACGAATATGCAATCATATATCAATCATAGTAAAGCGTGACAGTCTATTATGTGTTTCATAATTTTACTATGAATATATATACTATCAAATTGATCTCAATTATCCAGCATAAAACGATTTGCTATAAAACAGTTGAATGCAACAGCAAACTTTATCTAAACAAATCAAGTCTAATACCAAACCGATGAACAAAGCAAATCCTATTATTATGTATCCATGACATAACGATTTTAGTTATTATAAAATCTTACCAATTTCTATCAATCATCAAAATTCTAGTTTTTCTTATTTCATATTTCCAGAACTCCAAAATAATTTTAGCTCAAATCAATCACAATTAACAAAAGGCTACACATGATCTAACTCTAATTAGATTTTAAATTAAATATATAAAGTAAGTCACGATGCCATATGATTTGTGAAAAAGAAATAAGAACTAACGAATTCTTAAGTAAAACCCATCATAATTTTCAAGCAATCAAACCAACACTTCTATATCAAATTCTATCTGATGATTTTCATTCTAGGAAATAAAACAAGTAATATCGAAGCATGAGTCGATTATTATATAAAGTATGGTTCGATTGTAATGTAACTATGCCATTAATTCTTTGATAAAATAATACTTATCTCGATGGTTGGGACAGATACGACGGAGATGGCATCGGAGTATAGAGATGATGTCAAAGTATGTTGGATTAAGCAAGAGTCAATTCATCTGTCATCAATCGATAAATAACATGAATCGTTAAAAGAATATACCAATTTTTTTAATAATTAATGAAGAGTAAATAATGCATTCGGTTTGAGAGAACTAAAACGAACCATACAACTACACCACAAGAAATCCAATTAAAATAAATTGATAATTCTAGTCTCCCACAACTGTCTATGGCTTTGAACTTAGTGATCTATTAGTTTATTTGTTCTCATAACCAAATTAAAGACTAGACCGAATAGAAAAACCAAATTAAACCACCAAGCAATAATTGATCAACAAACATATTTTTGATGAAATCAAATCAAACAATAATCTTGTGCATGTTTAGATAAAAGCCTGAGGCATGTTTAATGTAATGAAATTAACCAATCTGTTGGTTTGCAAACATGATTAGATTAATGTGAATTATGTTCTGATTCTAAAGCAATAAATCATGTATATCAAACAGAGAATTGAACCAGAATCATTGAATATCAAACCAACGATTTATCAATTTATAATTAATAATTTTCAAACCATGAGAGGAAGCAGGTGTCGATCAATGACAAAGCAATCAAATCAAATAACAAAGCACCATAACAAATAATGTGTCGACAATTATAATTTATAAACAATCCGAGTTCTTCTAATAAAACCAGTAAAGCAATACGATCATAATTATGAAATTGCGATTAGACTGAGGCAATTAAAACATGATTCAATCAGTGATAACATATCGAAGGAAGCGATTACTGATAAAGCATGAACCGATCAATTATATAACATGAGGTTACTTATCTCGTATGGTGGTGGTGAGATTGGAGATTGGAAACGGAGAGAGACCGGAGATGGCGTCAAAGATGGGAGTATAACATGGATTAGGGTTTTGCTTATCTTGATGGAAACGAAGTGAAAGATGGAGATAGCTAGACGGCTAGGGTTTTGTGCTCAGGCGGCTAGGGTTTCGTGAGCTAGCTAGAATAATCGTGCTGATAACGTGTTATGAATAAGAGAAAGAGAGAAAAAATTGTGTTATCTTATTCCATCAATAATAGAGAGTACATATAGGATTACAAATATTTGGAGAGGAAGTACAACTTGGAAAACAAGTAATTCTAGAATGTTTTAGAACATGGGCATATAATGGACATCCACCTAATGAATTTATAACATAAGCGATATATTCAATAATATTATTCACATCATCTCATGAATAATAAACATTAGATGCCAGTGGTAAATTAATGACTTTGAAAACAATACATGTTGCTCAAGACCCCTAGTTATCTCCTCCATCGAACTACAATTACTCAAAAGACTAAAAAAAATCCTTCGCGGATTAAACAAAACTAAAACATACAAAAATAATAATTTTAATTAATAAAATATTTTTTCTTTTTTTTTTCGTCGGCTCTCAAGCGAATATACTTTCCCGGAATAGAATTTCAATGTCAAAATCTGTCGCACCAGGCTACACAAAACATCGATCCTCTCAAATGATGTATCCTCATCTTAAAATCTCAAATTATAAATTCAAATTTTATTTTAACATAACATTCATAATATTTGGGTTCTTTAAGTTGACTATGGTTTCTGAGACAATATTATGAAATTATGTTTGGTTACTAACTTATACCAAAAATAGAAAAGGAAATAAAAAAAATTAAACATGTTTTTTTTGGAATCCAATATCTTTCAATCATGAAAAAGATATAAAAAACATATATACAAGTCAAATGTCCGAAACCAAACATAGAATCAAAGATATTATATTTTTACTTGAAATATATCAAGAATGTTATTAAGCTTATTGAGTTAGCTTTATTATATTTACAATCTAATCATCTTCATTTGAATTTATAAATTAGCCAAATAAATCCATATTTAAATCTGTTTACACAATATAAAGATCATAAAATTAGTTTTTAATCTAATAACTTCAATAATTAATTTTAAGATCTATTTTATTCAATGCTTTTCTTGATGTAGTTATTGGTAAGAATTTAATTCTTTAAATGTTTTTCAATTTTTCTTAAGGCTATAAAATCAAAACAAAATTAATTAGTTTTTCATTGAAAGTTTGAAATGAAAGGAGAATAAGAGGAGAATAAGATTTTGAGTAAATGAAATAATTTTAGTAGTATGTTTGAAATTTTCTTAGAAAATGGCATTCTTGAAAAATGACATTTCAAAAATAGTATATTTCAAAATTTCTCTTATTTTTTAAGTATTCCTTAATTTTATTTATTTGTCTCTTTATTGGATGTAAAACTTACCAACTTATGTTTTGCTTTATGAATTTAATTCTAGATTAACTTATTTTTTTAATTGTTAGGAATTGTTTGATATTTTAGTTTTTTTTTAATAATATTTTTGATACAATTTAACCTAAGTAAATAATTATAAGAGGTAAGATATATTAGGATAACTAAATTACCCTATAATTAGTATTGTGTATTAAACTTTTATTAAAAAAAAAAGTGTGTTAAATTTGAAATTAAAATATTAAAAAAAAAATATGATATGGCAATGATGTGGAAAATAACACGAGAATAGAGAGAAACTAACTTTATACTATATATAGAAGTAACCTTGCCGCATACAAAAACATTTGACAAGAAGCATTATAACATTTCTTTACCAGAAAACCAGTAAAAAGCAAATGTCGATAGCCGGAGATGAGCTCGGAAGTACTCTTTCTCTGGTGACGATTGAGTGTTCCACGGACTACCATGGCAATCCAGCCGTCAGATTCTGTTCTGGAGGATGGAAATCAGCGAGGATCATCATTTGTAAGTAAACTCAATTAATCCAATTCCTCACTCTCACCAAATAATAAGCTTTGTCTGGTTTTTTGCTTGTTTGTTTGTTTTTTAGATGCCGAAATGGCAGAGCAGTTTGCTTTTTTTGGGATATCATCTAACCTGATAACGTACTTGACTGGACCGTTGGGAGAGTCAACGGCTGTGGCTGCGGCCAACGTTAACACTTGGAGTGGAACTTTTTCGTTTTTACCACTTTTCTGGGGCTTCATCGCTGACTCGTGTCTTGGCCGTTTTCGTACCATTCTTATCGCATCGTTTCTTTATATCTTGGTATAACAACTTCCTTTCTACTTCATCTTGATTTTACCTTATAGTGTTTCTTATAAGAAGATGATTTGGTGAATGAAACAAGCAGGGACTGGGGTTGTTGTCATTTTCAGCCATGATTCCTTCTCACTACGAAGACCCGAATCAACTTCAAGTGACTCTCTTCTTCGTCTCTCTGTATCTTATAGCAATAGGACAAGGTGGTTACAAACCTTGTATTAGGGTGTTTGGAGCTGATCAATTCGATGGAAATGATCTAAAAGAGTCCAAAGCCAAGAGTTCTTTCTTCAATTGGGTAATGTTTGGAAGTTGTCTTAGCATTTTGACAACTCGTTTGGTCTCTAACTACATTCAAGAGAATATAAGTTGGTCATTAGGATTTGGTATTCCAAGTGTTTTCATGCTACTTGCTCTGCTTTTGTTCCTCCTTGGAACCAAGACTTATCGTTTCAGCACTAGAAGAGGAAGAAACAAAAACCCTTTTGCTAGAATCGGCCATGTTTTCATCGAAGCTGTAAAGAACACAAGACAACCAGATTTAGATGTATATAAGCCTAACGAGAACCTTCTTCTCCTATCTCACCAGAGTTCCAAGCAATTCAGGTAAACATAATTAGCAAAGATGTCATTATTTTCTTTTGAATCTTTGAAGCCACGCTTGTGCTTTATACCATCTTGGTTCTTCTTAAGAATCCCACATGGATAAGTAGAGTGGGAACAATGGTCAAATCTATCATAGCAGAGATATATGTTATTCCTGTGGTCAGATACTAATTGGTACCAATTGATTTTGAGAGGGAATTCAATTTTTGACTGTTTCTCTTGGATGCCATGGCAGATTCCTTGACAGAGCGGCGATTTCGTGTGATTTGGCTGAAATTGAAGAAGCAAAAGCAGTGCTTAAGCTTGTTCCCATATGGATGACTTGCTTAGTTTATGCCATTGTATGTTCACAGTCCTCTACTTTCTTCACAAAACAAGGATCCGCAATGGACAGGTCAATCTCACCAGGAGTCATAGTTCCCGCAGCTACGCTTCAGTGCTTCATAAGTCTCACATTGGTTGTTTTCATCCCAATATATGACTGTCTATTCGTCCCAATCGCAAGATCTTTCACTCAAAATCCTTCAGGAATCACATTGCTTCAAAGGATTGGAACAGGCATGTTTCTCTCCATTCTTGCTATTGTAATAGCTGCCTTGGTTGAGGCCAAAAGGCTCCAAACCGCTCGGGATGGCATCATCATACCAATGAGCGTATGGTGGTTAGGTCCACAGTATGTAATCTACGGTGTCTCAGACGTCTTCACAATGATTGGTTTGCAAGAGTTCTTCTATGACCAAGTCCCTAGTGAGCTTAGGAGCATTGGCATGGCTCTGAATCTAAGCATATACGGGGCCGGAAACTTCTTAAGCAGCTTCATGATATCAGTTATCGACAAAGTCACGAGCCAGTCAGGTCAAACAAGCTGGTTCGATAACGACCTGAACAAAGCTCATCTAGATTACTTCTATTTGCTACTCGCTTTTCTCAGCTCCATTGGTTTAGCCTCCTACTTGTGGTTGGCCAAGTCGTATGTCTACAACAGACCAAACACCTTCTAAAACATTGTATTTTCTTATATGAAATGGGCTTCATGACCAACCAAGTCGGCATTTCCATTTGCATACTAACTACATTGTTTTCCTGAATTGAGCAAGTTATGTATCTAATGGAAAGTGTATTCAATCTAATATTTGGAAAGTTTTGAGTTTTTAAATTTGGAAGGATTGGAATTTTAATGAGTTTTCGATGATATAAGGTGAATTAAAGAATTTTTAGTTTTGGTGGACTTTTAAATCAGAATGAACTTCCCCAGAGTTAACACTTCCATATGTTAAGGGCAATGAAAGAAAGATATATATCCTATTTTAATTATTATTGTCGTGTTATCACCCTAAATGTTTCAAACATGTCATGTGCGGGAATTGTTTTGTAAGACTCATGACAAATTATTTTGGTATTGCTAATGTATCATTAAATTTGTATCTTCAGTTTGTTAGTGTGGAAATCACCATTGATTTTCCTTATTGTTATTATACTTGTCAAATCTCTTAATCCAATCCAAATCAAATCTATATATAATGACAATCCTAAAAAAATAATATATTTGGCTTGTTACTTTTCGTTTAGTAGTTATTTTTAAGAATTGTGTCTTTTAGATATAACCGTTTTGTCAAGAGTTGCAAATTCTAATAACCATTTTGTGGTTATTCCAAGGGTAGTGACTTTTAGTAAAAAAAAACCCGTTAAGTAGTTATTTTCAAGAGTTGCGTCTTTTCGATATAACCATCTTGTCAAAAGTTATAAATTTTGATAACTATTTTAAAGTTATTTTCGAGGGTTCCATCTTTTTGATATATCCGCTTTAAGATTATGTTCTTTCAAAAATAATCGTTTTATGGTTATTTTCAAAGGTTGCGTATTTTTGATGTAACCGCTTTATGGTTATTTCAAGGTTACGATCTTTAAAAAAAACACTTGGCCTATATATATTTGCGTCTTTAACCCCATATGTTTTTCATGTTGAAGATTTTGTTAACCCCTTTTATAATTCAATCTAAACACAACAGTGATAAAAACGTCATTCTATTATTTTAAAATTATTCAAAAGTATTGTTCTTTTTACTATCGTAGAAAATCTAATAATTTTTTATTTTTTTAAAGAATTTTGGATTTCTTTAGACAATGCAGATTTTATCATTATTGGGTATGTTATAATTGTAGAATTTTCCATAAATCCATTCGCTCTTGTCCGTTTAGTGTTGAAGAATTTGGATATCTATGAAGCATTGGTGGATTCTATTTCCCAAGTAAGAAATTAGTTTATTCTTTTGCGTTTTTATTCCTCCATCTAAATTTTCAGAAAAATGTAACGATTCATATCTTCTTCCGTCTTTTGTTTTCTTTCTTGTGTTTGATGTTCTGATTTCTTTTGATGGAGATTGGAAATTTTAAACAAAGTTATGGATTTTTGGTTTTGTTTTGTGATATGCATGTGACATTAAATTCCATGGTATTACGGTTGGTCTAGTTTAGAAAGATAAAAAAAAAAATTGATCCAAACTTTGAAAGAGATGTGATTTTGGAACCCCATTATCCTTAGACTCGCATAAGAGGGTGCGTTATTACTAAGTCATATTGACAGACGAAGATGATAAGTTCTAGGTATTGGGAGCTATATCGGCACTACTCTGGCCATTTCTTTGCTCAACCACTCTTTGTACTATTATCACATAACGCAAGTTATATTGACAGACCCCTTATGCTCATCTGAGCCTAAAGGAACAGAATCGCCGACTTCCGGGATGGAAGATAGAAACAACGGCGTAAAAAGAAGGATCCTCGATATAAACGATATCTCGACGGAGATCCCACTGTCGGTCCACTCGGAGACGGAAAATACGACTTTATAGTCTAATATTCCGACAGAAAAGAAGAACCTAAAAAAATCCTGATGATGAACACAGATGACTTTTCTCCACCAGAGAATTTTATAAAAAAAAAACTAATTGATCCAAACTTTGAAGGGTGGTAGATATTTAGGATAGTAGATTTTCTGATTTTTGTTTACCAATTTTTCTTTTCTTTTTAAGCACTAAAGAATTGTTTTTTCATTAGCATGGACATATTGAAACAATCCGACCTGTTTTTTTTGTTGAAATATTCGGATTATTATTATCACAAGTAATAATCCTCAACAGATCAATTACAATCATGCGGAACTCAACAATCAATTACCCAAACAACACTATTCAATAAATCTCATACTTTATTGAAACACAAAACCAATTCCAATTCAAATCAATAACCAATAATCCAATTATCCATTCTAACTCAAACGTCCAGAATTTACTAACACTCTAGCAATTCTAACAATCCAATAATCATGGAATCGAGACTCTAGATCATCTCCTCTTCCCGGCCATGATTCCACGATCACACTTTGTCTCTACCTGCATCACATGGTTAAAAGAGATACGTGAGTATTATAAAAAATACTCAATGAGACGGTCCCATCTACTTGGCTATACACACATGCATAAGCAAAAGATACAATACCAGGATAAGCAAACAGCAATGCACAACACGAACAATCAAATGAGAATCAGCACAACAACCCGTGCGTCGATCGACACACAACCCTGGTGTCGATCGATGCATTGCTCGTGTGTCGATCGACACACAGCTCGTGTGTCGATTGACGCACCGATGCAGTGTCCAGGAATCAAACCTATCATCTCATGGATCGATTCCAGAACGCATCACATGGATCTCTGGCACGAAAATCTACCAATACAAGCACGAATCCACACAAACAACACAAACAATCGCATCCTATCAATTCTTTTATCCAGATAAGCCATGGTCATACACTCATCTTGGTTCTAGAAGGAAAAAGGAATGAAACTACGAAGAACACTCGAAATCAGATCTCTGATCCGAAATCTTCTCCTCCTTCGCAAAGGATGAGCACCAATCACCTATCCTGAGCCTCCCAACACACAATCCGAGCTTTTAGGATCAAGAACAGGAAGAAATCCATAATGATTCTCCTTTCTCTCAAATCCTCTCACAAAAACTCTCTGAAAACTCTCTGGAACTTTCTGGAACTCTAAAAATCAACCAAAACGTGGCCAACCTCTATTTTATAGGGAAGCCCTAGGGTTTCCCCTTTAACCGACCCGCAAACCGACAACTAAAATTGAATCAGCCGGTTCAATTCTACCTTGCGTCGATCAACACCCATCCCTTGTGTCGATCGACGCATGCACCAAAATCTCAAAATTTGGTTCGCGGTCGTTACAAATATTCTTACTGTTTCTTTGTTCACCATTCTCCATTTGCACCATACACTCCGTAATACCAATTGGTTCTTTTGTTATTTACTACTTTATGATCAATTGGTATTCACAAAATTTCTCACTACATGTATTTGTCTCCCACACTCCAAAGAACTCGAATGCATATTATTATCAATGTCAAACGTTTATGCGAATTGAATGGGCAACAAAGTGAAAACAGACGTTTTTGTTCAACATGTGAACACTTTGGTTTCTTTAGTTTGTTATCCAAGTAGTCAAAATGGTCAATTTTGATATATGTTTTACGATACTCACCGATTGTTCCCCATTATCTATATACTAGATTATGCCTCGTGCGATGCACGAATTTAATTTTAGATTTTTGTTAATTATTGTGTCGAAAAGTTTAACTAATCTAGTAGTTTTAAGTTTATAAATGACAAAACCACCATTTTTTATAGATATAAAATAATATTTATTTTGAATTGAAATGAAATTAATTGTTTGTATAAAAATATGAAGTGATGCTCAATCATTTTAATATCGATACGATAGTTCCTATTTGAAAATAAATATGTTTTTTTGAGAATTTGTTATTTATATATATATATATATATATATATATATATATATATATATTTTTGTAGTTTTGTGTTTAACCGCTGACTACTTTATTAATCAGAATTTTCTTTTATATTTCCAGAAATCAAATATAATATTTTGAATAAATCATAGATTTCCAAATTTTACCTTATTTTCTACTCTTGTTCAATATCTTTTACCGAAATAAAATATCTTTTTTCTTTTTAGATTTTTCACTTTCTTAACAGTTGCTTGATACACAATTACAATGTTTAAGTAATTAACATCATTTAATTTTTTCTTTGATTTTCTCATGTCGTTTATCTGCATTTTTATTCAATTGTATATTTATATACATTTTCATATTTCCAATTTTGAAATCAAAATATGTAAACATCTATCTTTATCATAAACTCATAATATTTATAATACTCTCAAATAAAGTACAATATAAATGAATATATTTCATGTTGTAATTTAATATTTACAACAATAAAATACTCAAATATTCTTGTATATATGTATGACTTTTAAATCATTTATCTACTTATTTTCATTTTTAATTTAATACAAATTTTTAGTAGTTATAAGTAACAATTAATATACATAAACATAATTAATTGAAGATTTAAAATAAAATTTATTGTTAAAAAAACTTTGGTTTAGGTGGACACCTTAGATGGAGAGAAAACTCTCCCATTATATATATATATATATATATATATATTATCTCTTATTGATTTTCTTGCCATACATGTTCTTTTGAGATTTTGTTATTTTCCAAAATATGGAGTCATATATATTGCGAAAAATATAATAGAAGGTTAAAAATATATTTCTCTTTGTTTACGATTATTAGTTATATATATATTAGTTTTCTTGTCATTTGATATATATTATGATAGAAATATTGAACAAATATTTGGAAGAAATATTGTCAACCGAGAATTTGGAAGAAAAATAGTGAACAAATATAAACCATTTATTGGTCGCATGAATTTTTCCCAAGTCGAATTTAGTTAGGTTTAATAAACATTCGATACATGCACTGAATTGAGGGGCAATTAAGCTTTTTTGGCTCTGCAAATTTAGACAAGTAATATGCAAAGAAGAAAGATATGGTAAACATAAATTGGGTATAATATGGTTGCGGAACAAAGTTGATCATCTAAAATGTGAAACTAGGTGACTTCAATAACAACATAGATATGAGGATAATGAATGCAGTGGATGGGAACACGAGGATTACAATTCAAATGGTTAGATTCAACAAGATATCTGAAATATTAAGATCCAAAGAAATAAAAAAATGGACAAAGTGATTTTGAAAAGACATTATGGAATATAGGAGATGATTGTGTACGTATTAGGGGTAGGACGGATCCGGATATCCTAGAATTTTAGGGTATCTGGATCCGGAATCGTCGGATCCGTGGAAAAACTATCCGGATCCGGATATCCGGACTCTAGATATCCGACCAAAAATCATGATATCTGCGGATATCCGGATCTGGAATTAATATTAAAAATAATTAATAAATAAAAATATATTTTTAAAAATTATTAGTTAATATTTTAAATGGTATTTTCATTATAAATATAATTTATTATAAAAGAACTAAACTCAATTTTTATATATATTTATTTATATAAATTAGCTTAAGAGATATATAATATACTAGATGACACTCCCGCGTATACGCAGATAATTTATTTATATTTTTTTTTTTGAATTTTAAAAATGTAAAAATATGTCTTTTTTATTTTTATCATAGACATTGTTGTTGATATATTGTTGTAAACTTTTTTTTGTTAATAATATAAAATTTTGGAAGTTTAGTTTTACCATTTCATTATTTTATATATGTAAACGTATCACGTTGAATATTAGTTTTTTTAAATATTAGCATGTAAAATATGTAACCTTTGAATTAAAAAAAAATATATTTAATATAATTATATAAATTTTATATACAATTTATCTTAAATGATTTTGTTATTTTCATATTGTCTTGTATTAAAAATTTTTTTTAAAGAATACGTATATATGTTTTTATAAATTTAAACAGTTTTTGTCACAAAACATGATAAAATCTTTTTAAAAAACTTGTTAAGTCTTCATTATAAATTTTAGTAAAAATATATTTATATGAAAAAACATTCTAAATATTTATCGTGAAAAAAATAATTTAAATATTTTCTTAATAAAAAACGTAAATATTACTATAAAATATTAAATAAAAATTCTTTTGATTTATTTATGCAAGTAAATGTAAATATAATTAAAAGTATTTTATAAAATATGTTGTTTTGATTTATTTTTTGCCAAGTTATATTTTTTTGAAGCCATGTCATAATAAAATTGGTGAAAATGATTCTTGTGGTAACACATAAGCAAATTTGAGAAAATCACTTTTCAAATAATATATAAAAGATATATTTTTAATATATTTAATGCATCCGGTTCCGGATATCCGGACCTTAAAATTTTGCTATCCGGATCCGGATCCTCTTTATACGGATCCTAAATTTTACTATCCTTATCCGGATCCGGGCTCCCCGAATATCCTAATTTTTAAAGTGATTTCGAACGGATAACGAATCGGATCTCGGATAATAATTCCATCCCTCGTACATATCATATTCAGAGGAGAGCGATATGTTGATTATTAGCATTGATGAGGGTGACTCTTATATATATGGATTAAGACACTAGTTTGGGTCTCTTAAGGACATTACCTAAAAAGTTGTCAATTCAGGTTTGGTCAACTGGCAAATTCAGTCAATTTGATTTTACAATAAAACTTTTATAAATTAATAATGCGGAACTTTAAAAATTTGTTAATTTAGAGATATTAATTAATCGATAAACTAATAATTATTAATTTATAGAGATATCTATTTTAGGTAATAATTTTCTTTAAAAAATCAAACAACGTCATATTAAAAAATATGAATTAAATCTATTTGTAAAAATAATATTCAAATTATGATTTTTTCATTTAGTTATCACAATAGAAAGAATGTTAATATTACCGTATACTATCTATATAAAAATGATATATGTAATTAAGTACAAAATTTAGAAGAAAGCATAGTTAGTTTTTTTAATGTTGATAATAAAGTCAGAATTGACATATATTACGATCTATTTGAAAATGGTTATGTGTAAAGAATCAACAAAGAGAGAGAAAAAGAGTAAATGACTAAGAAATATGACATAGAGAGAATGAAAAATAATTATAAAGCGAAAGAGAAGAATGGGGAATGGTCCACATTGAATCAAGATGTTTATGGAAAAATTTTGGTGGTGAGACATGAAGAAACAATGTATTTGGTGAGGGAAATAGCCTAGTGCGACCGAAAAAGGGTCGTGACTCGTGATTATGAACGTGAGAGGTCAAAAAGGAAACTAGCAACAAATTAAAAAAAGGAAATGGCTCAATTGTTTAGGATCCAATATCAACTCAAAAGCTAAAGAAATATGTGAAAAATTAGATCATTTCTCTTGTAGCTAAAGCTCAATTTATTTATAAGATTTTACATGTCCCGACTAGAATACTGGGTTGTGCATCCTAATTCGGACTAAGTTTGGATCCATTGGTTTGAATATCCACGACGTACTCGAATGGTTTTCATATTCTATCTTTGTCTTTATATGACAATTTCTTGACAACTTAGTCGTGAGACACAAAGCAACATCATCATCGTACGAGGGGCATCGCGTAATATAGCATGTCTAACACCGAGAGATTCCTCGAAATCAGTCTTGTGTCTTTTTATCAGTTTGTAGAATATATGCTAGAGGTTTCACCTATCACATGCGTAAAGTAAATACTATTAACCTATTGACCAGGGCCGGCCGTAGGGGTGGGTAGGGTGTGCATTTGCACATGACCCTTTTTTTTAAATAAAATTTAGGTGAATTTTTTTTTTAAAAAAGGTCCAAATTTTTTTATTGTTTTTTTAATATGTAGTTAGGGTCTAAAATATTTTTTTTTGCTCTGGGTTCTCCCAATCTTTGGACCGGACCTACTTTTGACCGTAAACCAATTCAAACATATTTGGATTATTCAAGGTTCGCGCCTAAGCAAGAATAGATATTCATTCCTAGTCTAGGTTTTATGAGATGGAAACTCATGCTATGTGTTATGCTTCCTATTTACTCTTGATGATATGTCTTAACCACTCAGTTTTCATATCGATTCACCCTTTGCGGTATGATAACAAACTTATTTTTGCAATGCTATTCCTTTTTTCATTTTGTCATATAGTCTATACCGTGCTTAGGTCAAAATATGTCACGAATCGACCAATCTCTTTCTTTTCTTGGTGTAGTCATCCCTGCCCCCTTCTTTCTTCATTGATTACCATGAGTTCTCATGTCGTCTCCATTTATATTTAGCTTGTAGCCAGAGGCGGTTCATTTGTGTAGTGGGCCCTGTTCCAAATTTAAAAAATGTTATAATTTTAGATATATATACAAAAAAAACCCTTAATTATTTGAAAAGGCCCTAAAATAAGCTTAAATTTTACATTAAATAATATGGGCCATGAGCAATTGTTCCGTTGCTCATGCTCAACGCTGCCCCTGCTTGTAGCTTCACCTTCCAAATTCTTCCAAGCGACTACCAGCTTCGTCCTTATCTTCTCCATTTGATTTATCCAAGTCTCACATGGAATCCCAATCTTCAGCAAGCGTAGTGATTGACCCGAAGCAACAGATTTTGGCCGATTTTTGCATGGTGACTATTTTGAAAAAGACATTGGTCATAGGGTTTATGGTTTAGGGTATATGAAAGAAACAAAAGAACGTTAGGATACAATAGATCAAGAAAAACTATAGCAAACTCTCATTTATTTGCTGCTTGATTCTGATCACCATAGTTGTTGGCTTTGTCCAATTTTAATAAAGAAGACTGATGAGCTAAATAAAAAAAAACACATCGACCCATTTTATCGGGTTGATAACCATTATAGACACTTTTTGAAAAATATTATCTTTTATAGATACTTCATACTATTGAGGCTCTTTAGCAAGATTTTTTGATATTTAAATACCAAAATACTCTCTTATTCTTTCTTATAATTTTGTCTTTATCTTCTCTTCTCTCTCTCTTTCTTTTTGACATTTTCTCCTTTAATTAATCTTATTCTTCTTTTTTTTTACACAATTCATCTTCATCATCCAAAGCTCAACAAAAAAATCACTATCTTAATTTTTCTTTTTAAATAAATATTTTTTAATCTAAAATTGCTATCATAGACATACAAATGATGGACAAATTATCATGGACGACCGCCACTATTTTTGAAATGCGGCGAACATATATATATATATATATATATATTATTTGTTTGTTTTGTTTTTGGGGATTTGGTCATGAAAAACTTTATGTGGACAAAAATTCTTATTTACGATAACATGTATTTTATCCAAACACATTATTTCAGATTAAGGTTTGGGGCATAGACAACTTCTTGTGAACAAAATTTTATCCACAAAGATTTGTCCACCGGTACTCGTCCATGGTACTGTCCAGACACATGATTTCGTATTAGAGTCAAGAGTTTAGGACATTGACAACTATACGTGGACAATTATATGTTTATCAGTAGATTTTATTGTTGTTGTTAAATCTTGAACGAAAAACAATGAATTGTCAGAGAAAAAAATTAGATGAGTTAAATTGGAGAAAAAGAGTTAAAAAAAAAAAATTATGTACTTGATTGAATAAAAAAAAAGAGAAAAGTTAAAAAGGGAATATAAAAAAAAATATTCATGTCTTTTACTCCCATAAAAGTGCCTTAATAGTGCGGAGTGTGTATTGACAATTACTTTAGTACAGTATAAAGTGTGTATAAAAGTAAATTTTCTCATTTTATCCGACATTAAAATCAAATCTTTTAAACTAATGAGTGTGTGTATATATATAGTCGGTTTGTGAGGTTATAAACGGAAGAAAAAGAGGCAGTGTTCAATCAAAAGAGAATTGGAAATTTGACTAATTTCATAAATTTTACCTTAAGCGATTTTAGGAGAGGAGGAGGAAACTCCATAGTCGAAATTAGGGCTTTTGATTCCCTTGACCTTCCGTAACGGTTCTCTGATCCCTGGACTTGGCTACGCCAATTGATCCGTCCATGAGGGAGAAGCAACCGTCGTCGCTACCGGTACCGGCGACGATTACACGGAGACATCAATCCGAACGACGGGGAGAATTTCCGGCCCCTGTCAATACCGATTCTACGAATATGGAAATCACGATCGGTCAGTCTAAACATCCGCAATTTTTGAAATCCATCGACGAATTGACTGCGTTTTCAGCTGCAGTAGACGCCTTCAAACGCCAGTACGACGATCTGCAGAGGCACATGGATTACATCAAGGACGCTATTGACTCCAAACTCAAGAGTAGCGGTATGGACATCGCTGCCTCTTCCTCCTTCCACTCGGCGTTGCCATTGTTATCAAACGATACTTCTGGAGACACCACCGTGATTGTGGGTCAATTGCCTGTACGGGATATGTCGGATAAGGCGGAGGTTCAACGATTGTGCGAGTTGATGTGCAGCAAAGGCCTGCGCAGATACATGTACACGAATATCTCTGATCGAGCCAAGCTGATGGAAGAGCTTCCGGCAGCCCTGAAGCACGCCAAGGAGCCAGCGAAGTTCGTGTTGGAATGCATTGGGAAGTTTTACTTACAAGGGCGCAAAGCATTTTCCAAGGATTCCCCTATGATCCCTGCGAGACAGGTTTCTCTTCTCATTCTGGAGTCTTTTCTTCTAGTGCCGGAGCTTGGTAAGCTCAAGATTAGGATTGAGAGTTCTATTAAGGATGAGGCGGAGGCTGCTGCTGTTGCGTGGAGGAAAAGACTGATGGTAGAAGGAGGATTAGCTGCGGCAGAGCAAATGGACGCAAGGGGTTTGCTTCTACTGATTGCTTGTTTTGGGGTTCCTTCAAACTTTAGGAATATGGATTTGTTGGATTTGATACGGAAGAGTGGTTCTGCTGAGATTGCGGGTGCTCTAAAACGGTCAACCTTTCTTGTCCCTATGATTTCAGGTACAATGTTCGGTCTTTACTTGATTAATTTGACTGCAAAGGTGGTTCCTTTTGTTGATAGAATCGACCAGCATCAAGACCCGTCTTTGTTTTCGGTAAGGTTGGGAGTATAATTGTATATACACCATGCAATAAACTAGGAGAACACATAGGAATTTACAGTGCAATGAGAGGAAATAAAGCTGCACATTCACAAAATTGTTTTTTTGCTCTGGTTTTCAATAAATCATATGACTTTGCGTTTGATTACTAATTAAGCCTTCAGCAATGCCGATTGTAAAGGGTTAACAACTGGTCCTTACACAATATTATATTGGTCATAGGTATAGTTGAATCAAGTATCAAGCGTGGAATGCATATTGAAGCTCTGGAGTTGGTTTATACCTTTGGGATGGAAGATAGGTTTTCAGCTTCTTCACTTCTAACTGCATTCTTGAGGATGAGCCAGGAGTCATTTGAGAGGGCAAAACAGAAAGCCCACTCAACAATGGCATTTGTATGACCCTTCCTTGCATATTATGTACCTTCATGAACTCTTTTTCCTCATCTGAATCTGACCATTGTTAGTTTTATTTTCTTAACAGAAAGAGGCGAATGAAAAGCAGTTAGCTGCGTTATTATCAGTGATGCAGTGTTTGGAGGCTTACAAGTTAGACCCTGCAAAGGAAGTACCAGAGTGGCAGATCAAAGAGCAAATGGTTAAGCTGAAGAAAGACACTCTTCAGCTCAACAAAGAGATGAAAGAGAAAGCAAGATCCATCAATTTAATGGAGGAAGAAGTACCCAGCAACAGATTGTATAACCAACAGGTAAAACGTCTGAGGTTGTCATCCATGGAAATGCCACCAGTAGCTTCTTCATCTTATTCTCCTATCTACCGTGATCGAAGCTTTCCTAGTCACAGAGACGAAGATAGAGATGAAATATCAGCTCTTGTGAGTAGTTACCTCGGCCCTTCATCAGCATTTCCTCACCGCTCAAGTCTCAGGAGATCCCCTGAATATATGATTCCACATGGTGGTTTAGGAAGAAATGTATCTGTTTATGAACATCTGTCACCAAATTCTTACTCTCCGGTTTCAAGTATGTACTCTCCGGTTTCCGGACAGAGACCTCCTCGACTGTACTCTCCTCCAATCCATGGGCAACAACAAATACCATTTGGTCTACAAAGCGTGTACAGACATTCACCATCTGTTGAAAGATATTTAGGTTTGCCCGATCACAGGTCTCCTCATCGTAACTGATCACTAGACCACATTGGAGGAATGTAACTGTCTCATAGCTAATTTGTTTAAGGCCGTCGTTTATTTTCCACTGACAGTCTCAAAATTTTTTATTCAAACTTTGAGGCTACTATTATAAATGCGAAATTTTACACACTAATTTTGCATTTCAGATGCTAATGTTATTGCTACACAGGTTTTATTCAACCTCAGATACATCGATATCACTATCTAAGTAGACCTCTGGCTCTTCATCATCTGGATTCTCTTCATCTTCTGTCTCTGTTCCTTCTTTTTCTCTTTGTGCTGCTCTAGCCATTGCGGATTCTAGCCTTGTGCTTACAGTTTCCCATGACACAAGCTTGTCCATGTATGTATTTATGTATTCAGCTCTTCGATTCTGCGTAGAACACAACAAGATGAGAACCATTGCTTCCAAATTTAGTGAAAATCATTTGCCATTTTGATGCTACCTCAAAATCCAGATAGTAAGCGTGCTGTTTGGTACAAATAGGACACAAAACAAAATACTAAGTCAGGGATTATGAAATATATAGGTGAAATTCAGAGAGAGAGAGAGATGCATAGTACCTCCCAGGTATCAATGGTGAGAAGTGGCTGCAGTAAAATGATAGACAGAATATGTGAGGATAAAAACATCCATAATTGCCAAAAAAGATTCATCTTCAGATTGTTAGTACTTACAGAATAATCCCATAAGAGCGGATTTACTGCATTGGGAGTTTTTACTATTACAAGCTTCTTGTCTTCCTCCTTTGGGAGCGGATTTACGGCATTTGCAACATCAAGTCTATTCGCCTTGTCTGTATCAATTGATCCTCATAAGTGTAAGTTGGAGATTTGCATATTTTTCCTCTGTTGGAAAGGGGACAAAGTAAAAAACACTCACATGCAAGCCATGTCCAACCCGAACCAAACTGTGAGGCTGCAGCTGACTTGAACCTTTCTAAAAATTCTCCGAAAGACCCAAAATCTCTCTCAATCAGTCTGAGGAGCTCCCCAACTGGCTTTCCTCCACCCCCAGGTTTGATAGACTCCCAGAAGAACTCATGGTTCCATGCCTGCAAAGCCCCCCATACACTTTAACTCATATTCATTCCAGACAAAGGAAGCCATCGCACATTAAGAATCTTGTTACAATGACCAGTGGACCAAATCAAAACAAGTTCGGGTTTACCCATGTATCCTGAATATTATTCCTGTTGGTTCAATCCTCAGTTTAAAACAAACTAAAATTCATTTGACCAACTGATCTTTACAAGAAACTGGAAAAGCAACGTGTGGAATACCTGTGCGGCGTTGTTGAATGCAGGAAGCATATTGCCTTTGTTGTATGAAAGAAGCACAACCTCTTCCAATGACAATCCCTCTAGATCTGTGCCTACGATTTGCTTGTTCAGGTTCTCTACGTAAGTTTTGTGATGCTTGCCCCAGTGATAATCAAGAGTCTCCCGGCTCATATGCGGCTCCAGAGCATCCTGCCAAAGATCAACACACCCAAAGACAGACACAGAGTTCAAAGCAGCATCACCACTTCTTTAATTCATCAGTATGATTGACATCATGTCCTATTACTTGTTCTTATATTCAACTTTCACAGCTTTATATCACTAGCGTATTATTAGCATAGGATGTGCAAACACTGACCCAATGATCAACCAAATTTCAAACCTAGAAGCTGGAATGTTTCCAACTCCCAAAATCGAATTCGAGAATACGTACAAGAGGATACGGAGGAGGCTTCAGTTCAAATCCGGCTGTGATAACACCGGAAACAGCCATCTTTCTCTGCGCGATAAAAAAGAGAAACCAAAGAGTGTTTTTTGAGTTTTGCTTATTGAACTAGAGTGATAGCTTAAAACAAAAGAAGTTCAAGTTCCATTCAAGCATTTCATCAAACACTATCCATGCATAGTTCCTTGGACATGTTATAACCTATATAACAAAGTTCCATATAGAACTTATCAGATGATTAGAACTTTAAGAGGATTAAAAGAGAAGTCGCAAGACCAACCTTTTCGTTTCTTTTCCATTGCGTTAGACGATTGGACCCTGTAACTCGACGAACAAAACCCATCCATGTAAACCAAGTGTTCATAGTGAGCGAGAGATAAAAAGAAAGGAAAGTGGAAAAGCAGAGACCTTGAGAAGGAAGCAGAGAGCACGAGAGAGCTGAGGAAGTGGCTGTCACTGCAACTGTCATCATCTTTCCTCAAAGCGTTACTGATTTTTTTATTAATGTCTGCAACAAAAATATTATATACATGCCCTCTCTTAGATAAGTGAGCCTTCTTATCTCAAGCAATTATGCTACATTTTATTTTTACACCATATATTATTATTATATTTGCGGTGGAATATATTCTCCTCTGAAGAGAGCTAATCAGAGATCAACGAACGTACATAGAAGAAATTGATGATCTCTTGTGTTCTTGCCTTGTTGACGAGGCAATACACACTTGTATTATTATTATATAGATGGTTATGAATAATAATTAAACAAGGGAAATGAGCTATTAAATATTCTACTTCTGATGCGAAAGCCGACTAATGCAATAGGGTGGTCACCACTAAAATCAGGTCGGTAGCAAAATGAACACTAATCAAAGAGACCGATATCGAAAGGAACACTAATCAAAGAGACCGACCGATATCAAACATCTTATTGTTCAAAGAGATGACTCCAATTAGGCATGTAGAGAAGATATACTTCTTCTTAGATGAAAAAAATCTTCTTCTCTGCGTCACCAGCCATCCATGTCCGTTGATTGTATCTGATTCGCTTCATGATCCATATAGTTGACACTCTAATAATAGTCTTAGAGTATGTGGTAGGTCAATCGTGTTAGACATTATCTCTTAGATTAAGTTGTCATCATGCTTCTGCTTCCTCAATGGCATGATTAAGGGTATTATGAGCAGATTCCCCGTCATTTTAAAAAAAAATCGGTTTCGAACCTTTGATTGATTCCCCGACATTTTTAAATTTTTTTGGTTTTGAACCTTCTCGATAAACCTTAGTACCTATGGGAAAACTCGTAAAGAGTCATCTCCAGCCCGTAGTTCATTCGCTCCCCATAACAGAAAATTAAAGTAAAGAATAATGTTGACGAAGGAAATAAGTCTGAAGCAAGGGAATGAGAGATATGGCCCATACTTGGTGTGAAGGCGGACCTTCCAGCTCCATATCTAGGGCAACTTATCACCTCCAATGTGAGGATAAGAAAAACATTGGCACGTAACCAATGCTTTTAAAACATTGGTTTTATTTGTTCTTTGTTTTTTTTCTGTATGGATTTTAGAGCATATCCAATACAGAGATTTAGAGGGGTTCTAAGAAAAGTTTCTTCTAATAAAAATAAAAAAGATAAAAGTTAAAAAAATAGGAGAACCGATCCTTGATGAAGAACTCCATTAGATACTCAATTCTTGGACACATGACACTCTACAATTGATTCAGATTTTTTTAATGACACATCAAATACATCATAATATAAAAAATAATTAAATAGTTTGTACTTTGTTATTTTTTTTATAATGATCTATTTATAAGTTCCATTATGTATATGTTTAAATTATATATTAATATTAATTTTACTTGATATGAATTAAAGTTGATTCAATAATATGAAATTAGTAACATTTTCGTTAATATAATTACATTAATATATTAGAAAATATGAGATTTAAAAAAATTTTATTTTGAAAATTTTGAATATATTATCTTTTCTAGCATTTTAAATTTGTATTTGTTTATAAGTTTATATTATGTAATTTTGTGCTTACATTATTAGTATTGTTATTAAGATTGCTAAAATTAATATATTACATATATTATTATAGATTATAAAAATACAAATAATTAACTATTGTAGTTACATATATTTAAATGTAATTTTATATTTTATTGAAAATATTAATGAAATAGTTTAAAAAAATAATATTATTATTTTTTATTTGTAAGAGACTATATGAGATTTTCACCATTAGAAGGGAAGAACTCATATAAGTTTCTCCAATTAAAAAAAATTAAAAATATAATTATTATATTGGGAAAAAACTCTATGAGTTTCTCTCCATTGGAGATGGTCTTATTGAATAACCATTGAATTTATTCATATGGTTTTTATTGGTGTATCTAAAAGTACATTGTTTTACTTCAGATGTGTAGCTATGTAATGTCATCTAGTTCATGTATGTCTGAATGTATTATACATTTGTTGGTGTACTTCAACATACATAATTATAGTTTAGATATGTAGCTATGTGGTGTCCGTGTAGCTAACAAAGATTTTTCCTTTAAAAAATACTATCATTGATAAAATAAATAATTAAGAAAATGGTGGAAGAAGCCTTGAACTTGAGACATCAATCAATCAAATTCTACTCATAAACCAATTGAATCAACAAATCTTATTTTAAATTAATTAATAAAATATGTTTAAATCTACTGAGTTTGATTAAGGGTATAATAGGATTTCAATTACTATAAAGTTTAGTTCACCAATCTTAAATAAACAAGGTATATATGGACAAACTCTAAAAAAACATCATTTATTTCTAATTTTCCCTATTGCGGTATTTACCTCATCATTTATGTTGGAAACTATGGAAATCTATAAACGACTTCAAGAATCCGTATATGTTAAGTTGGTTGATTGAAGATTAAGTCCTTTATAGTTTTCTATCATAATATTTTTGAGTTACGAAAAAAAAATCTTACTCAATAATTGAGAGGTCAAAAATCCTACATGTCGGCTTTCCAGCCAGTTATTTACATCCCTTACCATCAAGTTATATGTTTAGCCCAAAATAACACTAAAACGTTTCTATTATGTTATTGGACTTGGATTTAAAAAAAAAAAATTGAATTACGAAAATAGTATTTTCGTATGGCCCATTCCTTTAGTAAATATTTGTTAATATATTATAATATGATATAATCAAAATTTATGGTAATTTTCCGTTAATATCTAATCAAAGATAAGAAATATTCTTTATTTTATTATTGGATGAGATATCATTCTCAAATTAAAACCCTAACTTTTTCTTATATATATGTGTGCTTATATCAGTCCAATGCTAATTGTTTGTTACCGCTTTATTGTTTTATTGGTTTGATATTTTGGTGATTGATTGATCTCTTATCTTATATGCTCTAATAAATCAAATTATTTCTGATTAGTTCTTTGTTTTGTATATTTTTTATATACAGGTCCGTCGTGGCCGTATTTGTGATTTTGTGTTAGTTATCTCACTCTTATATGTGTTTTTATTATTGTTCTAATTAATTGGTCGCATGTGTTTTTCCTTATCGTGTATTTGTATTATATCGTATTATGTTATAAGGTTTATAACGTATGCTAACGATTTCATTGTTGTTGTTTGTTTTCTTTCTTCTTAATTTGTAGGTTCGCCATGATATCGGAACATAATTAAGTTATCATACTTCCATGATTAATCACAAGGTTCGCCATGGTATAGGAAACATAAAATTGTTTAATTACTTTATTCTTGGTGAAATATATTGTTTGTTGTTTTATTACTTTGGGTTTGAGCCTAATTTTAATCATGGCCCATAAAAAAAATCGAATGGCTAGCTATATCCTAAGATATTCATGAATTGCATGGTGTTTTTCTTTCGGGTCTTTTTCTGCAATTCAAGTTTTTGAGATTTTTTTGTTTATTTTAATCATTGATGGTGTTTTATTTTAATTATGTCTTTATGATTTTGTATGCTTGAAATTTGCGGAGATAGATTAAATCGCCATGGCTAAGAAATTCACGTGTCTAATGGTATTTGCTCTCTAATTTCTTCTTTGCTTTTTTATATATATTATATTCTCTAATTCGTTGTTGATTTTTCATAGTTTTTAATATTTTCTTATTTTTCATATATAATATTATTATTAATTAATCCATGTATGAATTTCGTTTTCTATAGTATTTGTCACTTCTGTTTTGATGATTTTAAATTTTTTTTTTTTAATTTATCTAAATCTTTATTTGGATCCAATATATACGTTAGTTTGTGGATATGTTTTTCCTTAATTTTTTGGCTTTGATATTCGTATTAATTATGTGTTTTTATTTTTTTGATTTATATGATCGTCTTAATTACATGTAAATTTTTTAATTTTTTTGTTCTCATGTAATTATAGGATACCATTGTTGTTTTGCCTTTTTGTTTACAGGATACGTTATGCACTTTTTTTAGTCGATCGATAAGATCGAATTATTAAAAAAATCCACTATTATCTTTTTGTATAATAGAATTTGTTCCCTAATATCTTAGTAAATATTTATGCGAAAACGACAATCCTAATTTCTTTAAATGTGTTATGTATTCTCTCTATTCTTGGAATAAGCTTGAAGCCCAAACAATTCTAAAGTGATTAAGATTAGGAAAATATGTTTAGGAGTTATCTAAATATTAGGAAGTTATCCTTTTCTGAGAAAAAGAAAATTTGCTTTGGTCTTTCTCTATATAAGAAGTTATCAATGTGTGTGAATTCTTATTGAGAGATTGTGGTGTTGAGAGCTTTAGTTTTGAGCAAGTTTCTAAAGCTATTAATAGGCCTGGGCAAAAAATCCGGAACCGAGTACCCGAACCGAACCCGACCCAAAAAACTTGGTTCCATACCCGTTCGGGTTTGAGCTATATACCCGATTGGGTACGAAATATATGTACCCGTTATACCCGTACCTGTTCGGGTTTTACCCAAAATTTTTTGGTTTTACCCGAAAAACCGAACGTACCCGAAAAACCGAACGTATCCGAAAATAAATCGAACATACCCGAATCCCTCAAACCGAACATACCCGAATCATATCCGAATCCCTCAAATCGAACATACCCGAATCCCGGTTTTGCCAAAAACCGAACATATCTTTGACTTTCAAGTATAAAAAACAAGCATATGTTTTCAGGTGGTCGAGTTTTCGGGTAGAATTTCAGGTTTTCGGGTACAATTTAGGATATTCGGTTCTTAATTCTCGGTTATTAAACCGAACCGATGTAAACCCGGTGGGTTCGGGTACATTGATGAAAAACCCGACCCGAACTGAACCCGACCGGGTTCTACTCGTACCTGAACCGAAAATGTTTATCTACCCGATCGGGTACAAAAACTCGGTACCCGTTCTACCCAAACCCGACCGGGTTCTATCTGAACCGAACCGAATACCCCGAATGCCCACCCCTAGCTATTAATAAGAGAGTCATTCTTATTATTCTTGTGCACATTACATTCTTGTTTAAATTCGATATATGGTATCAGAGCCTTCTCAAAACTTTGAAGAATGGCCGAGAAGGCTATTACCACAGTTACAAGTCCACTTCCAACGAAGGAAGGAGGGGGATCTTCTTCCATCACATGTCCGATGTTAAACTCCACCAACTATACTGTTTGGACAATGAGGATGAAAGTTATGCTCAAAGTTAATGAAGTGTGGGATGTTGTTGATGGAGAAACAAAAACTTCGGAAGGAAAGAAGAACAATATGGCTATTGCCTTGTTGTTTCAGTCTATACCAGAAACCCTAATTCTGCAAGTAGGCGAACTTGATACAGCGAAGAAGGTTTGGGAAGCAATCAAAGCTCGACATGTAGGAGCTGAAAGAGTTAGAGAAGCTAGGTTACTAACACTAATGTCGGATTTCGACCGCTTAAAGATGAAAGACACTAAAACTATTGATGAATTTGTGGGAAAGGTATCAGAGATCTCTTCAAAATCAGCAGCCCTAGGAACAATCATAGAAGAACCTAAATTGGTTAAAAAGTTCCTTAAAAGTCTTCCTCGGAGAAAGTATATACATATAGTCGCCTCGTTAGAGCAGGTATTAGATCTTAATACCACAAGCTTCGAAGATATTGTTGGTCGTCTTAAGGCATATGAAGAACGAATTTTCGAAGATGAAGAACCTCACGAAGATCAGAGTAAACTGATGTATGCCAATACAGACTCCCCAACAAGCTAATCAAATCAACATGAGTACAATGGAAACTATAGAGGCAGAGGTAGAGGTGGAAGAAACTCTTATAGAGGGAGAGGTCGTGGACGTCATGGAGGAAGAGATACCTCACATATCACATGTTTCAGGTGTGATAAGATGGGTCACTATGTTTATAGTTGCCTAGATCGTTTGTTGAAATTACAAGAAACTCAAGAAACAGAGAAAGAAACAAAGGATGTAGATGAACTCATGATGCATGAAGTCGTCTTTCTTAATGAAAAACGTTGCTTGCCGAGTAAATTTGAAACAAACATTGATGGAGAGAATGTCTGGTATCTTGAAAATGGGGCTAACAATCATATGACCGGGGACAAGATATTTTGACAAGCTTGAGCCTTATGTTATCGGAAAAGTGCGTTTTGGAGACGATTCACGGATTGACATTAAAGGAAAGGGCACAATAGCTTTTATAGACTTGAATGGGAAGCCGAGATTAATGACTGACGTGTACTACATTCCTGATCTAAAGAGAAACATCATAAGTCTTGGTCAAGCTACATAATCAGGCTGTGACATCAGATTAAGAGGAGGATATCTGACAATGAGAGATCATGAAGGAAAACTTTTTGCAAAGGCAGAGAGGTCACGGAATCGTCTATACAAGGTGAGAATGGGGCTACGCAACAATGCTTGTCTTTATCTAACAAGCATTACTGAATCTAGTAAGTGGCATGCACGTATGGAACATGTAAACTTTGCAACATTGAACTCAATGATTGATAAAGAACTCGTACATGGTGCTCCAAACACTGAGTTAGAGAAAGAAATCTGCGGTTCATGTTTGCTTGGAAAACAGACGAGACAAACATTCCCACAGGCAACCACTTACCGAGCAACAAAGAAACTTGAGCTCATACACGGTGATCTCTGTGGACCAATTACGTCAAGTACGAGTGCTGGGAACATATATGTATTTGTACTTATTGATGACTATTCAAGGTACATGTGGACGATCCTACTAAAAGAGAAAGGAAATGCTTTTACAAAATTTCAGAAGTTCAAAAACATGGTGGAGAAAGAATCAGTGGCGAGAATAGGAACATTGAGGACAGACAGAGGAGGAGAGTTTGTGTCACTTGAATTCAATGCGTTTTGTGAAGAATCAGGCATCAAGCGGTATCTTATCACCCCATACACACCACAGTAGAATGGTGTAGTTGAAAGACAAAACAGGACAATGATGGAGATGGCAAGAAGCATCCTGAAACAAATGCATTTGCCAAATTACTTATGGAGAGAAGCCATACAACACGCAACCTACCTCTTAAATAGGATTGCGATACGAGCTCTAAAGGACATAACTCCTTATGAGTGTTTTCAAGATAAAAGACCAAACATCGAGCATATACGGATTTTCGGCTGCATTGCTTATGCAAAGGTGGATAAACCCCACTTGAAGAAGCTAGATGATAGATCGCGAGTGCTAGTCCACCTTGGAATGAAGCCTGGATCAAAGGCATATCGTCTTCTTGATCCACAAGCTAAGAAAATCATTGTAAGTCATGATGTTGTATTTGATGAGACAAAAGGCTGGAGTTGGAAGGAGAATAACGAAGAGAGAAGTAATGAAAGTTTCAGAATTATGCTTGATGGTTTTGGAAATCACGGTCTTCAAGAGCTAGAAAGAGACGCTGAAACAGGACAACAAGTGGAAGAGGAAGAGCAATCTACTGAAAGCAGAGACACTGAAGTTCAAGAAGAGACAAACAGTGATCTCATAACCCAATAATCCTCACCTATTGTTTTAAGAAGATCAGAAAGACAGATTAACAAACCAAAGTATCTTGAAGACTATGTGTTACTTGCGGAAGAAGAAGGTGAGATGTTGCTTCTCTGTATGAATAATGAACCGGGAAACTATCATGAAGCAAAAGAGTCTAAAGAATGGAGAAACGCATGTGAAGAAAAAATTGGTTCTATTGAAAAGTTCAGAACATGGGATCTTGTAGACTTACCAGTCGGAGTTAAACCAATTGGCTTAAAGTGGGGTTTCAAACTCAAAAGGAACTCATATGGAAGTATCAACAAACACAAAGCAAGACTTGTTGCAAAGGGATATGTGCAGCAATACGGTGTAGACTTTGAGGAAGTCTTTGCTCCAGTAGCAAGAATTGAAACCATTAGACTTCTGATTGATCTTGCAGCTGCTCATGGGTGGGAGATTCATCATTTAGACGTCAAAACCGCCTTCCTTCACGGTGAATTGAAAGAAAACGTCTATGTTCTCCAACCAGAAGGTTTCGAAAGAAAGGGAAGTGAAGAAAAAGTTTACAAGCTCAATAAAGCGTTGTATGGTTTAAGGCAAGCACCAAGGGCATGGAACAACAAGCTCAATCACATTCTGTTGGAATTGCAGTTTATCAAGTGCTCCAAAGAACCATCTGTGTATCGAAAGGAAGTTAAGGAGCATCTACTAATCATTGGCGTGTATGTTGACGACTTGTTTGTCACAGAACAAGTCTGGAAGTTATTAATAGGTTCAAAGAAGAGATGTCATTAAATTTTGAGATGAGTGATCTCGGGAGATTGACATACTATCTTGGTATAGAGGTGCTCCAACATCAAGATGGTTTAACACTGAATCAATCACGCTATGCACACAAGATTTTGGAAGAAGCTGGGATGAAAGACTGTAATCCAGTACATGTACCGATGGAAACAGGTTTGAAATTGTCCAAAGCTGAGAATGAAAGATAGATAGATGCAACAATTTACAGAAAGAATGTGGGGTGTCTCAGGTACTTGCTACACACGAGACCTGATTTGTCTTCTTGTGTTGGTGTTTTGAGCTATATGCAAAATCCTCGTGAATCACATGGAGCAGCAATGATGCAGTGTTTGAGGTATTTGAAGGGAACTACTACTCTCAGATTATTGTTTGAAAGAACGAAAATACCAAAGCTTGTAGGATACAGTGATAGCAGCCACAATGTTGATCCTAATGATGATAAAAGCACGGCAGGACATATCTTCTATCTTGGAGAAAGTCCAATTACTTGGTGTTCACAGAAGCAAGATGTCGTTGCTTTATCATCTTGTGAGGCAGAGTTTATGGCCAGTACAGAGGCAGCAAAACAAGCGATTTGGTTACAAGATCTACTCTGTGAGATTAGTGGATCATCAAACGAGAAGGTTACTATTCGCATTGATAACCAATCGGCAATAGCTCTTACAAAGAATCCGATCTTCCATGGTAGAAGTAAACGCATACACAGACGCTATCACTTCATAAGGGAATGCGTTGAAAGCGGACAAATAGATGTACAACATGTTCCGGGAAGTGAGTAAAAGGCAGACATCCTTACGAAAGCTTTGGGAAAAATCAAGTTCAAAGAAATGAGAGAGATCATGGGAATTCGAGATTTGGAGAAGATGAAGTTCAAGCTTAAGGAGGAGATTGTTGGAATAAGCTTGAAGCCCAAACAATTCTAAATTGATTAGGATTAGGAAAATATGTTTAGGAGTTATCTAAACATTAGGATGTTATCCATTTGTGAGAAAAAGGAAATTTGCTTAGGTCTTTCTCTATATAAGAAGTTATCAATGTGTGTGAATTGATAAGAGATTTGAGAGATTGTGGTGTTGAGAGCTTTAGTTTTGAGCAAGTTTCTAAAGCTATTAATAAGAGAGTCATTCTTATTATTCTTGTGCACATTATATTCTTGTTTAAATTCGATAAGCACAAAGAAAGAAATTACTCATGTTCTACGTAATGAATTTAGGTGCTCTTCTCTTTAATTGTTTTTGTTTTTTTCCATATTAACTACGTTTTTTCTTGGATGTTATATCTAATGTTTTTGTTTTATTGGCCACTCTTTCTACCTCTGATTTCGATCATCACTATGAAAATCAGATTCATTCGGTACTGTATTTTTAGGTTGTGATGTTGTGACATAATAAGTTGTGGTTGTCACTTAGGCGTTTCAGCTTTTTCGGACCTGAACTCTAGGTAAGTGGAAAATTTTTTACCTACTATAAGAGACAGTACTTACACATATCCAAACTCAATAAAATTTAAATTTTCTTATCCGAACTTTTAAAATTATGTTTAAACATACATAACGGGTGACGGTGTTAGAGTTTTTGTTAACGGTACTGACTACGATGCTTAGTCATCTAAAGAGATTAGGAGTTAGATTATATTAGTATTTTTTAGTATTTTGTATGAACGAAACAACACCGTTTTGATGTTTTAAAAAAAAAAATTATAAATCTTAAAAACAGAACTCAAAGAGTACAAACAATAATACATTGATTCAGAGTAGGAATATACTATTGTTTGCATTATACTCGAATTTTCGTGTTTTATTTCTATTAAAATGAAAATTAATAATTAAAACATTGATTCAGATGAAAGAAAAAAGAAATAAATAATACTCCCTCCGTTCCTAAAAGATAAATATTTTACAAAAAAAACTTGTTTAATAAAAATAGATATTTTTATGTTTTCTGATATTTTTATGTTTTCTATGCATGTTTATCATTTAATGATAAGAAATTGTAAATTCCAAAACAATTATTGAAATACTATTGGTTGAAATTTTTTGAAAACCGTTTATTACAAAAATCAATACATTTATTATAGACCATTAATTATTTTTTTAATATGTGAAAAATTTCCAAAACATGTTTCTTTTTGGAACGGAGAGAGTAATACATTGGATTCAGATTTGAGAAGTGAGTGAAGAGTACAAAAATCATTTTTGCTTTCCTCGCGGTGGTTCCGCCTTCGATGGCTAAGATCAAATCTCTTGTTATTTCTGCTGATGCTCGTCCGATGATCCTCTTCAAGAACTTCAGATTACCGCATAACCGACATGTCACCATCTCGATCTCCTCCGTCTCCGTCATAACTACGGCATCGTTCCCACTTCCGCAGATCCGAATCCACAGACTTCTTGTCTCGAATTCTTGCTCCTCCGAAGAATTGCTTCACCTTAAGAGATCTAAGTGCAGCACCTAAATACTCTCTAATCTAAGTGTAGCACTTAGAATACTCCATAAGTAATTTTTTTCCAGTACCACCAAATCCGTAAACAAAAAACATACCACCTTTATTATTATTTATTGAGTCTAGAATCTCTTGATAAACACTTCTTTGCTCATCTATTGTTTTGGATAATAAGTCAGCATGCTTCTTTCGTAGTTCTTCACGGCCATAACTCGTCTTTTCTTGTATGAAAGGATTTTTAAGTCGGTTAACCAAAGTAATATTGGGTTGAGGCATGGGCTTGAATTCGGTTAGAGAGCTTCCATTTCTTCGCAACAACTTCTTGATTTTGACAACATCTATTTATTTTACTTGTGCCGGAGATAACATTAAATCTAATAAGAGAAATGAAATATAAATTATTCATATGCAATTACGGTTCAATTTTTTATAGAAACAAAAAATATAATTTACTTGGATTTCCAGATTTTCTTCTTTGTACAATTTATCTTCACTCAAAATTTCCGAAGATGCATCCCAAACTTGAAGAGGGATCAGAATGCTCTTTGTCAACAACATTATAGCATAAAGTCTACGTAAAGACTTGCCCGACGCCCACCAACTTGCTTCTTTACTAGCTTCGATATACTCCTTATCATCATCGAGCAAACCCAAGGCAAAACATGCCTCTTGGAACGTATTGTACACAAAACCTTTAATGGTTTTAATATCATCAAAAGACGTAGGACCTTTGACTATATTTATCAACACTCAAGTAATACGCTTCACCTGATGATTGTGGGACAAACGTAACACGACCAATTGAGAAACCCTTTTGACGTGGTTTCCACACTCTTTCTTTTAAATGCCAAACAAATCTGGTTGGAAAATCACTCGCTTCCGGATATATCTTATTAGCATCCATCCAAGCTTAAAATTTAGTTTGACCCACAGACACGCTTAATAATTTCATCCGCAGAATCACCCTCGTTATACACAACCAATTGTTGGTTCGGTAGATGGAACGAAAGTTTCTCCACTAGAGTAGTTCGATACTGAGTTGGAAAAGCAATTATTCGCCACGTAGCCTTATACGCGGATATATATCTGGAAAAAGAAATGTATATACAAATATTAAAAATATGTTTTATAAACCATGCATAAATAATATATCGTCTTTAGTCAACAAAATCATTAAGCTTAATATGTTGTCGTGATCTTAACATTTATATATCTAAAGATAAAAAAATCGAGTAAAACATATGTATAGAACGATTTACTTTTCAAAAAAGAATTAAGACATAGCTGCAACTAAAATGTTTTTCAACCTCATCGACAGTTAAACTACTTTGAGATTCTTTCTCGACTGAGGCTCTGATATCAGAGCCCTTGGTAATATATTTGAAGAAGTACTTTATGGAACGCGTTTGGTTGTACCATTCTATGTTAATATGAACACGGTAATGAAAAGATAGATCTTTGTTATAAGGAACAACGTATCTATTATCACTGTCGACTCCTTTCTTATTGATAACTTTTCCATCCTCTCTTCGCCTATATATAGGGAAACCTGCATCATCAATCTTCGTAACAGCACATAAAGAGAGAGAGAGGACAAACAAACGCTAGAGAACATCTCAAGTCTAAACAGAGAGGATGCAGAATATAAACGGTTTGAAAATCTAATAGTTTATTTTTTTATTGTTTATACTAATTATGAGAAAAAGAAAATGTCTATTAGTCCACACTAACTAGACAAAAAAAATCTAATAGTTTAAACTTGATATAAAATTAAATGAAAAAAACAAAAAGAGTGTAAACCATAAAAAAAAAAAATACACAAAAAAAAACAAGTAAGAAAAATATTATCGACGATAGTTTGACACGTAAGCAAAGTTATAACTCACCATATCGTGTTATGTGTCCAATATTAATCAGATGATGACATGTATTAAAACTTAAAATCAATTATGAAAAGATAAAATTAAAAATGGAAAACGAACAAAATAATTGTGAAGCACCTAACCAAATAGTAAAACAGAAAATCTCAAATAATCTCAAATAGTTTGGAGAAAAATATTATTTCGTGGTTAAAAATTGCTAATGATGTTCAATTTGAATTTAAGTTCAATTTTCTTTATATGAAATAATTTTTTTTTGTTGGCACTAATTTTATTCCCGTGGTTAAATATTTTTTTAAAAAATCAAATAAATTAAAAAAAATTTGTGTTTAAAAATTGCTAATGATGTTCAATTTGAATTTCAGTTCAATTTTCTTTATATGAAATAATATTTTTTTGTGGGAAAATTGCTAAAAATAACCCATAATTTTATTGTAAATGCAAAACTAGACCCATTATCTCATGTTTGACAAAACTAACCCAAGGAGGGTAGTGAAATTACAATTACACCCCTTATGACCAAAGAAAAAAAACGGAAGCCACAATTACCGTTGTAATCCTCGAGAAGTCTACTTTAGCTATTTTGTAGACTTCAATGGAAGTCTACTTACTAATAATTTATAAAATTTAAATTTATAAATTAACAAAAATTAGTTTGATTAAATATATGTATTCATGACTAAAGTATAAATAATTGTGAAGTATACAAATTAAAATTTCACAAAATTTCACAAATTAAAGAAACAAAGCTAAACTAGGTTAAATATTCATAATGAAATGAAGACTAAACAAACATATGTTTTGATATTGATGTAGTGACATGTTGGTAGTTATTTTTGTTTGATATTTATAATTTCATGAGTTTATGTTGTAGCTTGAGGGATTTATATTAATGGATGTTGAATTTGAAGGTATGTATGTTATATATGGAGTTACAAATATGGGCAATAGTTTGATATCATAAGTTGGAAACATGTATTTACATTTAGGGTTAGATTTAAGGTTTATTATTTTTATATTTAAAATGTCAAATTTGAATAAAAGTGTAAATTTGTGAATATCAAACTTTTTGATTGTTGAAATAAGTTTTTATTTAGGGTTTTGTTTTGAATAATTAATCGAAAATAGTTGATCTATATTTTCGGTAAACTTCTCGGGAAGTCTACATTTAGGGTGTAGAGTTTAGGGCATTGTAGACTTCGTTTGAAGTCTACTAAACAGGAAAATTTAACCTAACCGAATATTTTTACCTGCCTATATAAACTCATACTTTCTGTAACCCTAATCCTCATACAGAAGCATCGAGATGAAGAATGCGATGGTAGCGTGTCTAATCCTCGTATGTGTGATCGGTTGTGTTTGTGTTTGCTTGACAATATTTTAGTTTCTTTTTAATTCGATGACCCTCTAATTTTGTATGTTTGAAAGGGTTTAATGATGAATTGTTCGGACTGGAATAGATGTAACAGATTTAGACTATTTGATTCTCTTTTTCCTTTTTTGGGTTGTAAAATTCAAATTAATTCGATATTAAATTAAATTCAAATCACAAAACTAAAAGAAATGAAGACTCGAAATCAAACTCAAAAAATTGATACAATTTCAAACTAAATATTTTAAAAAAAGTTAATAATTATATATACTGCACTTTGAGTCTGCATACGAAGTCTACATGGGAAGTCTACATGTGAAGTCTACATATCCATTATTCGGTTTATTCAATTATGAAATTAATCAACCGAGAGGTATTTTATTTTAACCACACAAAACAATCAATTAAACCGATTTATTTACGCAACCCATAAAACTAAATCGAACCAATTTATTTACCCTACATATAAAATCTCAAATTTTTTCCTTTTGTAGATAAAAAAATAAAAACGAACCCTAGCCGTTTCTCGGCGTCTTCTCCTTTTCGCCGCCGAGGCCTCACCGTCATTCGAAGGTAAACTCTCTTCTCTTCCTCTCATGGTTTCTCTCTTCTCTTCCTCTCATGGTTTCTATCTTTCTCTCTATGTATTGAAAATCTAACTGTATATCTCTTACTCTCCCTTCCAGATCTGGTTCATCTTCGCCGTGGGTTAAAGAAGAAAGGTAATCTCTCTTCTCTTCCTCTCATCGTTTCTATCTTTCTCTTCCTCTCATGGTTTCTAACTATCTCTCTTTGTATTGAAAATCTTAACTGTATATCTCTCACTCTCCCTTACAGGTCTAGTTCATCATCGCCGTGGGTTGAAGAAGAAAGGTAATCTCTCTTCTTTTCCTCCCATGGTTTCTATCTTTGTCTCTTTGAATGGTAAAACTAACTTTATTTGTTTCACTCTCTCCTCCAGATCGGGTTACCGCTTGCTTCGCTACGAAATCAACTTTGATATCTGTCAAAGGTTTGTTTCATTATCAAAATTTGTCTATCGACTTAGGTTGTAAAAAGTCGGTTTCGATCTAGCAGATTTCTCCGGTAGACTTCTATAGCAGACTTCTCCGGTAGACTTATGTCGCATACTTCTCTGGTAGACTTCTGTAGCAGACTTCCGCGGTAAACTTCTTTAGCAGACTTCTCCTTTAGACTTCTGTAGCAGACTTCTCCTTTAGCAGACTTCTTAGTAGACTTCTCCTTTAGGAGACTTCTTTAGTAGCCTTTCTCCTTTACTAGACTTCTGCTTCAGATAATAACTCTATTGTAGTTTGAATTGCAGATTTTGGTTATTGCTGATGACGTCTGAGATGGAATTCCTGTTGAGGCTTTATACAAAAGACCAGGAACCTCCTCTGGGAAAAAGCATAAGTTATTATGTAGGTGATTCAAAGCTGTTTGATGCTCTAGTTACAGATGGTGCTCTAAATCAATCCGAAGTCAATGAGATTTGGCACTCGAGGCTGGGTGTGTTCCTTAAGTTACACTCTATGAAATTTGGATGGGCTTCGAGGCTGGTACATCACATGCTTAGTTTTCAGCTTCAGACCAGAAAGCCGTATGAGATATGGAATCTCATCGGTGCAGATCCAGTTAGGTTTTCGCTTTATGAGTTTGAACATCTAACTTGTTTGAATTGTGAGTATAGAGCGAATCTGGATACTCCGGAAGTTGAGGTTACCGATATGATGAAAGCATTCTGGGAGCTTCTAGGAGTGGATTTGGAGATGGGTCCAAGTATTAATGACTTAGTTGCAGCTTGTGGTGCATGCCAAGATTGGTCTCGGGTGGATCGCATGAGGTTGGGATATCTCTACATTTTTGCTGGTTACATTGAAGGTCGGAGAGATTCAACACCCACTCCGGTTAAGCTGGCTAGACTAATTATTGATTTAGATGCTTTTGTGAACTATCCATGGGGAAGACTGACTTTCAAGAACTTGTTAAAGTCTGTTAAGGAGAAGGACTTGACGAAGTCGTCCTATGTGATTGAGGGGTTTGTACAAGTTCTCCAAGTTTGGGTGTATGGGGCTCTACCGGATTTATGAAAAGAATTTGGTGACCCTCTACCAAATTCATCAACTCCACTGCTGCTTGCTTTCAAAAGATCTAGAGGCCGGATAATTTTTAAAGAAAATATAATGAAACAGGTATTTTCATAACTGTCTAGTTCTTAAATTTATTCAAGTAGATATTTATTATTGTTTAATTAACTGTTCTTTGTTTCCTTTTGTAGATCAATGTAAAGAGCTTTGTTATGAAGAATACTTTGGTTGAGATGTATCCTTTTTGGGATGGTGATGTGGCAGATGCAAAGGTTGACAACATTCTCAAGGTATCGTTTGATAAAGGCTGGAAGTCGAAAAAGAGGCACTGGCCAGTTGTTGGTGTTAATATCTACAAGAATCCGAATGAAGGATCATGTATTGAGTATAACAAAAGAAGTCGTAGTCTCTGATTTTTCTGATATTTGTTAAAGTCTCTAACAATGTGAATTCTAAAACAGGTCTTGTCAAGTCTGAACCAGCTTATGTGAAGTCTGAATCAGCATATGTGAAGGCTGACAATCTCAGCCTTCACACAGACGGCCAAAGTCGAAAGAGGTCTCGGAGTGTTGATGAAGATCCGGTGTCATTGGTGCTGAAACTACAATCACACTTTGATGATTGCTTTACGGGCTTGAGAACAACGATAACGGATGGGTTTACTAGGTGTGAGAAAAGGATTAAAGGCCTTTCTGATAAGGTGGCAGCTATGGAGAAGTCCATGCTGAAAGGTGCACGGAAAGTGGTTATGCAAGATAGAGAAAAAGAGGAAAAGCAAGTCCATGAGCAGGTCAAATCCAATGTTGCTCCACCAACTGTTGCTGAAGAGAAAGGCGATAATGATGCAGGTCTGGAAAAAATCCACCATGGAATTTCTGATGTTGGGGTTAGTACAAAATCTTTACCCAAAAATGTAATTGCTAATCCTCGGAAAAGCGAAAGGCTTAAAGGAAAAATGGCCAAGTAGGAAAGAAGTAGTATCATTTGTTTCATGTTGTGTGGATTTACATGTTTGTTCATAACTTGTTATTTAATTGTCACTTAAGTTGTTCGAATCACGCGACTCTGTCTCACTAAGGTTCACACTTCCGTTTAAAACCCGACTAGACTCACCCAGAAACATCAACGATGCAACGCTCCCTGGTCCAGATTAGGGCTGCCCGATTGATCGCACAACAATCAAACAAGAACATGCACAACCAATCGTTGACCCAAAATTGGACCAAATGATCGCGCAACAATCAAATAAGAACATGCATGACCAACAACGCTACATATGATACCACGGTCGTCCGAACCGAGGTTCTAAACTTAAGTAAAAACCCTAGACTCGACATCCACATACACACTCCTGACCCTCGGTCAGCACCACTCGAGATCGCACCTGATCCCCGAGCTCCACTAGTCTTATAATAGCCACATTGCACCATCTCACCATGGCTGCAATCCTGACCACAAACCGGTCAGCACCACCTGAGATCCACTCTCGATCCCCGAAGTTCATCCAGTCTCATACTTACGATCACACTACATACACTATTTCTCATACCCATATCTATATACACCACCCCGCTCTCAGGATCGTCACCCTTTGAGCTCTCGATGTATATCATACCACCCCACCTTCAGGACCACCGTCCATCCAACTCTCGATATGCTCTAGCCCCTCCTAATCTCAGGACACACAGTCCGTCAAGCTATCGGCTGTAGAGGAATCACACATCCTCTAGAGAGGCTTCGGCCCCTCAAAGTATATGCAAGGGAACCATTTTCCCCCGGAGAGAACCTCACTGTCCCCTCAAGTACATCCAGAAGAACCACTATCCCCTGGGCAATCACGCTGTAACGTGCACCATAAGCACCTGTCGACCAAAATCACCTCTCGCGGTCATCTGGAACAACCCAATCACCAGCGTGTTCCCACAGATTCCCTGGAAAAGACAGTCCTAACTCACATAAGACTTCTGTTTCCAGACTCCCCCTAGGAAATAGACAGGCTCTAACTCACATAAAACCTCTATTTCCCAGTGCCATCTAGGGAATAAATAAAACCTAACTCATATTGAACCTCCATTCCCAGATAATCCTCCTAGAACATGGACAGCCCTAACTCACATAGAACTTCCATTTCTAGCTTCCCTAGCCGATAAACAAGCTCTAACTCCCATAGAACTCTATCGTTAGACCTCCACATGACCTACAAGTCATCACAACACATGAATCCACCAGTCATACCATAAGAACTCACGTCTTATAACACATTTAATAAGGAAAACTCATCTTGTTAAATCTCAAAATGTATAATCGTTATAACAACATCAAAACGAAAATACATACATCTCATAGACACTCAAGCCACCGCTTGCTTCTCGAACCACTTCAAGAACTTCGTCTTCATCATCGCTTCTGGTTCCCAAGTCTCCTCCTTAATACCGTCACAGTCCCACACGACTCTCACCAACGATATACTCTTCCGATGCAGCAATTTGACTCTCCTCTCGAGAATCCTCACAGGTCTCACCGTCGACGTCATGTTGGGCTGAAGATCCTCTGGAATCCTAGCCAACACCTCCTCAGACTCATGTAGACACTTCCGCAACATCGAAACATGGAAGACTTTATGAAAAACCTTCATACTTTGAGGCAACTCCAATTGATAAGCCACCAGTCCGACCCGCTCCACCACTTTGAACGGACCCATAAACCTCAGACTCAGCTTATTCTCCGAAATGGATCTGTTACCCCTCAACATCGTTGCCTTGAGATACACCAGATCTCCCAGCTCAAACTCCAGCTCTTTCCGTCTCTTATCGACATAACTCTTCTGCCGATCCTGAGCCTCTCTCATGTTCAGCCTCAAGACACGGATCTTCTCCGTCGTCTCTTCAACAAAATCTGCACCAAACATACTCCTCTCCCCCACTTGAGTCCAGCATAATGGTGTCCTACACGACCTCCCATACAGAGCCTCATATGGAGCCATCCCAATACTCGCCTGGTAACTGTTGTTGTACGCAAACTCAACCAAGTTCAGATGATCCGTCCTATGACCACCATAATCAAGCACACACATCCTCAGCAAATCCTCCAAGATCTGAATTGTACGCTCGGACTGTCCGTCCGTCTGAGGATGATACGCTGTGCTCATATGCACCTTAGTGCCCATCTCAGCCTGAAATGCTCTCCAGAACTCTGAAGTAAACCTCGGATCCCTGTCTGACACAATACTCGCTGGTACCCCATGCAACCTCACTATCTTACGCACATACATCTTAGCCAACACCGCCTCCCCGTCAGTCTTCTTGAGGACAAGAAAATGTGCTGACTTCGTCAGACGATCCACAATAACCCAAATCGCATCATATGTCTGTGACACTGGCAACCCCGTCACGAAATCTATGGTAATCATATCCCACTTCCACTCCGGGATAGGCAAACTCTGCAACATACCACTCAGAACCTGATGCTCAGCCTTCACCAACTGACACACGTTGCACGCTGCAACCTAGTTAGCTACATCCCTCTTCATCCCGACCTAGTGATAATACCGCTTCAGGTCACGATACTTCTTGGTCGCTCCCGGATGAATCGATAACATGCTCGAATGAGTCTCTCTCAGGATCTCCTGCCTCAGATCCTCATCCTTGGGTACAAACACTCTCCCGTTCACTAGTATCGTCCCATTCGCCGAGACCAGATACTCTGAACCTGCCGCCTTAGAAGCATCAATCAATCCCTGATCCTTCTGCTGAGCAACTCGAATCCTGCTCAACAAGTCTGCCTGGTTAGCTGCCTCTAACCCCAACGACTCCTGTGAGATCACACATAACCTCAATGTACTGATCTCGCTCACCAGCGCCTCCATATCCAGCTCCTGAGCCGAAGCAACCCTCTTCCGACTCAACGCATCTGCAACCAGATTAGCCTTACCCGGATAGTATCCAATCTCCAGGTCATAGCCCGCAACTAACTCCATGCAGCGCCTTTGTCTCTGGTTCAGCTCTGGCTGAGTGAAGAAATACTTCAGACTCTTGTGGTCTGTGAACACCTGCACCTTTCCGCCATACAGATAAGATCTCAAAATCTTAAGGGCAAAAATCACCGCAGCCAACTCCAAATCATGAGTAGGGTAATTGCACTCGTGTTTCCTCAACTGCCTCGAAGCATACGCAATAACCTTCCCCTCCTGCATCAGTACACATCCCAGACCAACTCCCGAAGCATCAGTATACACCACATAAGGCTCACCCAACTCGGGTAACGCCAACACAGGTGTACTCGTCAGCATCTCCTTCAGCTTCCCGAAACTCTCCTCGCAAGCTGAAGACCACACAAAAGGGACATCCTTCTTAGTCAACTTCGTCATCGACTGCGCCATACTCGCAAACCCCTTGATAAACCTCCAATAATAACCTGCCAACCCGAGAAAACTCCTGATCTCAGTGGCACTCCTCGGTCTAGGCCAACCTCTGATAGCCTCTATCTTAGCTGGATCTACAAAAGCCCCCTCTCCAGACACCACATGGCCAAGAAAACTCATCTCTCGCTGCCAGAAACTGTACTTACTCAACTTCGCGTACAGCTTCTGCTCCCGCAGTTTATCCCGAACCAACCTCAGATGCACCTTAGGACTCCTCGAATACACCAGGATATCATCTATGAAGATGATCACGAACACATCCAGATACTCCTGGAACACCCCGTTCATCAACCACATGAACGCCGCTTGCGCATTTGTCAACCCGAACGGCATCACCACAAACTCATAATGCATGTACCTCGTCCGAAAGGCCGTCTTCCTAACGTCCACCTCATCAATAAAAATCTGATGGTATCCTAAAGCCAAGTCGATCTTGGAGAACCAGGTAGCCCCTCACAACTGATCCAACAACTTATCAATGCGCGGCAGAGGGTACCTGTTCATCACAGTGACTTGGTTAAGTCCCCGGTAATCGATGCACAACCAAAAACTCCCATTCTTCTTCTTCACGAACAACACTGGCGCTCCCCATGGTGATACACTAGGCCGGATGAAATCCTTCCCCAATAGATCATCCAGCTGCTTCTTCAGCTCTACCATCTCTGCTGGAGCCATACGGTAAGGCGCCTTGGATATCGGAGTCGTCCCCGGCTCCAACTCAATCGTAAATAGATTCGATCATGACGGTGGCAATCCCAACAACGACTGAAACACGTCCTGGAAATCCCAAACAACCCGAATATCCCCAACTGCAACCTTTCCAACAGTCTCCGACATCACTATCATCGCCAGATACGCCTCATAGCCCTTCTTAATCAACTTCTCGGCCTGTATCGCTGAAATCACAAGACTCCCGGAAGTCAGTCTCACCCCCTGATACACTAACCTTCCTGACTCCCGCTCGAACACAACCCATCCTCTATGACAATCCAGATGGACCCTGTACCGATCCAACCAATCCATACCTTGGATGACATCGTACAGCTCCACCGGACTAATGACCAGATCTGCTGGTATCAACTCTCCCGCCACCAGAACACCTACACCATGAGCCCGCCCGAAAGTAGCTAACGTCCTGCCACCAGCAACCTAAACTACTCCCGGCTGCTCACCGGAATCGCTCCGGATACCGCTACCCTCCGCACACTCCAGAGTAATGAAGCTATTTGTAAATCCCAAATCATACAACACGTGGGACTCACACCCGCCCACAACTAAGGTCCCTGCACAAATCTCATGTGCTTTATGACCCGACACTCTAGCGCAGACTCACAATTTCCAAAAAGACTAAATTCAAACATCGCAAGAATTAAAAAGGTCAGTCTGAAATTTACCTGTGATCGGTCTGGCGCTAGAACCGTTCGCCTCTGCCGAAGTGAAAACCCGTGGCGCCGCTGCAATCTAAGCCAAAGGCTACACTGCCAACGGTTACACTGCCGCCACCGCCATCTGCTGCAGCTTCAGACACTTGGGCTTAATATGCCCCGACTCTCTACAGTGGTAACACACCTGAGCGCCCCGAGTCTCACTCCTCATCTGACAACTGGCCACCTTATGATCCAAGCTCCCACACCCGAAGCATCCTGGACCACCCTGTCCTCTCTGACTCGGCCCTGAAGTGCTCTCCCACTTCCTCTTCTATCCTTGAGAAGGCTTGCCGCCCCTGCTCGAACCTGTCTGCTGCTGCGGCCTCCTCTGCTGCTGAACCGGTGGACTAACCACCACAGCCTGCTCCTTGAGGTCCTCCTCAATCACAGCAGCCGTCTCAACTAGCTCCGCCCTCATGGCGAACTTGCTCGCCCTGCAGCGAGTCCTCAAATCAGCTAGAAGTCCCCCCTGTAACCTCTTCACCTAGGCCTGCTCACCATCCATGCCCCTACTAGCATGTACCAGAAGTCGACTGAACTCCAAATCAAACTCACTCACTGTCCGGTCTCCCTAAGCCAGGTTCAGAAACCTCGACTCCAACTGATCCACCGCCTCTTGTGGGAAATACTTGGCATTGAACTCAGCCAAGAAATCCTCCAAGTCCATCTCGGCCTGTACCCTCCTGGCCTCAACACCTCTCCACCAAAGATGCGTGTCACTATCCAGATAGTGAACCACCAGATCAACCCGGTATCCCTTCGGACACCTGATAGAGCAAAAGTTATGCTCCAACCTCCGCCGCCACTCATCGGCCTCCTCAGGCTTGGCACCACCCAAAAAAAACTCGGTGCCAATCCTCTGCATCTGCTCCATCATCCTCAGGTAGGAGGGAAGCTCCTCTGCAACCGCCACACCCGGATGCACACCAGCCACTCCCGACTGAACCCCAACCACTCTCGGCTCAACCACTCTCGGCTGATCACCAGCCAATACTGGCTGCACACCAGCCAATACTGGCTGCACACCAGCCACACCTGGCTGAACTCCCGGAGCCTGACCCGGGGCCGGTACCCCACCTGGTAACCGCTCCAGAATCATCTGCAGTAAACCCGCCAAACGATCATCTCGGTCTTTGGCCACACCTGCGGCTGCACCCCCACCTAGGCCCACCGCACCACCGGCTACACCGGGACCCTTACTAGCCCCACCAGCCCTCACACTGGTACTCATAGCAGTCTCACCCACAGACCCCTCCTGAAACGCTTGCGAGTCCGCCACCTTTTCCTGCGTGGTCTCCTGGGCCACACTCGCAGCATCAGACTCACTATGCAGTCCTCGCCCGTGCCCATCACGACCACCTCGGCCCCCACGACCTCTGCCTATAGCCACTCTAGCCATCACTCTACACTAACCAGCAGACTACTAAGTACTAGAAAAACAGAAAGTCATAAAACACATACCGTGGAATCTCATTGAAGGCTCGGAAGAGATGATCTAGGACTCCAAACCCACACAACAATCAATCAATTAACTCACATAATCAATCAATTGCACCCGCCCTAGAACCATAAGAGCTCTGATACCAAAATAAAGATCCAAAAATTTAAAAAATTTCTCTTTGGATTACTATCATTACAGATAATAATCTTCAATGGGCCAAACACCAGCAATGCGGAAACAATTAGAATAAACAAATAACAATCCAATCAATAAATCCCTTACTTTATTAATTCACTAAACCGTTCAAAACAACAAAACAATACTCAAAACCAATATCAATCAATAACCAATAACAGTTCCAGAAATTACTAGCAATCTAGCAATTCTAACAACACAGCCACTCAAACGAGACTCTAGATCATCTCCTCTTCCCGGCCATGATTCCACGATCACATTTTCTCTTTACCTGCAACACATGGCAAAAAGAGTTGCGTGAGTATTATCACAAATACTCAGCGACGCGGTCATCCCGTCTACAGTTTATACACACAGGCATAAGCAAGAGATACAATACCAGGATAAGCATACAACAAGCATACAAGAAACAATCAAACACGAACCAGTCCAGGAGCACTGTGTCGATCGACAAAACCCCTAGGTGTCGATCGACGCGCTGCACATGTGTCGATCGACGCGCTGCACATGTGTCGATCGACACACCACCATGGTATCGATCGACACACCACCATGGTGTCGATCGACACGACATCCCAGAACAGAGAACGAGCCTATCCTCTCATGGCTCAAACTCTCATGCGATCCATCGATCTCCTGCACGATTTCATCCAAAAAACACACGAAATCCAATCCAAACAACCACAATCAATCATATTCCATCTAATCATTTACCCAGATAAACCTACAGTCACGCACTCACCTCGAAAAAGTATTGAAACGCTCAAGAACACGAAGAACACGACACCTACGAAGAACGCCTCGTACACGAAGAATGGATTATCCAAATCCGAATTGGAAAACGGCTCTGGAAACTAGACACAACGAGTTACACAACGGTGTGTAGAAACGTCCCCTGAGTCCAAATGGTTCGACGGGAATCCTCCCTCGAAGTGGACTGTTCGCAGAAGAAAACCACAAAGTTTCACTCCAATCCAACGCGATTTACCCAGCCGTTCGTCTCCTCCAAAACACGAACAACACTTGTTCTCAACCCTCAAGAACACTCACACGAAAAATCACTTGATTCTCTCTCAAAACTCTTCTGATTTCATCTGAAAAACGCGGCCCAACGCGTCGATCTCCTTTATATATCGAACCCTAGGGTTTCCTAAACCGATCGCCAAACCGCGTGATCAAAAACCGAACTTGTCGTGTATCGATCGACACAACACCCAGAACACGACTTCATAAGTCGAAAACACACGTGTCGATCGACACCCAACCAAAAATGCACCATTTTGTTCACGAGTGTTACATATATTAACTAACCAAACAAAAAATTCTTGTCGTATACCCCAGCTGATATATCCATAAAATCAGCATTATAATTTTTAGGAACAACGGTACGAAAATCGATACACATTGTGTCATCAGATGTCCTAAAAATGTGATCTTACGAAACTAATTGTATAATTTATGATTTGTTAACTTTCAATCAGTTTTATATTTGAACAATTTTCTAAAATTGAATACTTCTTATTCACCCATTTTCCATTAACCTATCATAATTTAGTTAGAAATTAGATTAAATTAAATTACTAAAATAATTGTGGAGACTACTAATTTTCTCTTTTTTTCAAGTGACATATTGTTTTTTTCCTTCTTTATAATTAGTTAATCACAATTTACCATGTAATTAAAATACAATAAATTAAAAAATTAATATAATTAACTAAAATAATTAGATTAAATAATTAAATTCTAAAAAGCTAAACCACAAATACTAAACCCTAAATCCATATACTACACCCTAAACCGCAAATACTAAATCCTAAACCCCAAATAATAAACCCTAAACTACAAACCATAAACCCTAAACCCCAAATAATAAACTTTAACCCCAAATACTAAATTCTAAACTCCAAATACTAAATCCTAAACCCCAAATAGTAAACCTATATTGGATTTAGAGTTTAAATATTTAGATTTAGTATTTTGGATTTAGGATTTAGTATGTTAGGTTTAGGATTTAGTATGTTAGGTTTAGGGTTTAGTATTTGTGGTTTAGAGTTTAATATTTGGGGTTTACAATTTAGTATTTATTATTTGGGGTTTACGGTTTTTGTTATGTTTTCTTGTTAGTTTTTTTTAATTAAAAGAAGAAGAAAGACAATATTAGAATAAAATAAAAAGGAAAAGGAAGAAAATTTATTATTATATCTCCTGAAAGAGAAAACAGAGAGAGAACTAGTGGTTCCCATAATTAATTGTTATTTTAGTGTTTTAGTTTAATTTGATTTTTTAAAATATATTGTAATTAGTGAATGAGAGAATTATTTATACTTTTACATATGAGGATTAAGTGTTTATTTCCTTTATATAAGTATGATATGCCAGAAATTGCTGTAACAAAAATTAGTGTTAATCGAGTTATTTTATCGTATTGATAATGACAATTAATAACAATTTTTTTATATCTTAACATCTGGGCAATTTGTGTTTTCTATATATATCCAATATCGATTTTCTTTAATACTATTATTTTCGAATGTTCAAACTAGATTTCACTAAATGAAATGTATAAGATACTAGAAATTAATATCACGTCGATTGTTATTTAATCTCTTTTCATTGACTGCCTTGTTGCCAAATATAAATCTGGTCAACATGCTTGATATCATCAAATTCAATGTCATGAACCGTATCAAAGCATGAAGTTAAGCGGTTTAGAAACAAACATTTACAATTTGGAAAGGAAAAAAAAGTATATTGTTGACCGTAAAACGTACTGACCATATACAAAAATTGGTCAAAGTGATTGCTATAATCAAATTCATTGTGCTTCATTACTACATGGTCCTATTTTTTTTTATCTTTCCTTTAAAAATATTAAACGACAATTGATTAGATAGAAAACAAATACATTTTGTCAAGTAACTCTACTCCATTTTTTTCCCTATAAATTGGATTGTATAATTTCATCAAACTTAATTTACAAGTTTCCAGTAAATTCATCATGTCGATAAAAAGTATGTTTTTTCTTCTAGTGGCGATATGCATTACAGTCTCTATCAATGCTCAACTACCACAATTTCCATTTCCCTTTCCGTTTCCATTTCCGTTTCCGTTGCAACCAAGTCCGGGTATGCCAAAACTTCCGTTTCCATTTCCGTTTCAACCAAATCCAAGTATGCCAAAACTTCCATTTCCAACTCAACCAAGTCCAGGTATGCCAAACCTTCCGTTTCCATTCCCATTTCCGTTTCCATCAAGTCCGGGTATGCCAAACCTTCCATTTCAACCAAGTCCGGGTATGCCAAACCTTCCATTTCCATTCCCATTTCCGTTTCCACCAAGTTCGGGTATGCCAAAACTTCCATTTTCATTTCCGTTTCAACCAAGTCCCGGCATGCAACAATTTTCAGACAAAACCAAATGTTGGTCAATATTGATGAATACTCCAGAATGTTACGCGGAGATCTCTCGATCCAAAATGACCAAAAAATTTGGAAACATAAGTCATGCTTGTTGTAATGCTTTTTTAGAAGTTGAAGCCAATTGTAGACCAAATCTTCCATTCAATCCGGATTTTTCTTCTATGCTGAAACAACAATGTTCCTGAAGTGCTGGTCCTCCAACCACATTGTATGATTAATAGCTATGTAAGACTTTATTTTCAAAATCAGATTTGATCTCATAATTCCTTAACTATTATGTGACAAGTAAAATAAAAGAAAATTTTAAGTGGCCAAAATTTACTTCGAGTTCCATTTATTTATAACCATATTATATCTTCCATAAGTCTTTTATAAAATTTTGTACATCTATGTAGAGCTTTGCAAACCCATATCCAATTCCCTTATTAGTATGATATTGTCCACTTTAGACCCAGAGACAAAGCCTACACGAATTTGTTCTTGGACTCCTTCTCAAATGCCTCATACTAATTAAAGTTGGACATTACTTATATATTAGACCATTCTTGTCTAAACTTCCGATCTGGGACTTAGATTGATATCCCAACAATCCTCCTCTTCAAACCAAATACCACATAAACTCGTGGACTTCTACCTTCAGCGAAACTTAGTACCCATCTTGTACCGCATGTACTCTTGGCACTCTTATTCGTGAGGTCACCTTTTGAGGGTTCTCCTCCCACAACGAACATATCGAACCCAATTCTCCAGATCCACTTCTCTAAACCTTGGCTCTGATACCAATGTAGAGTTTTCCAAGCCCATGTCCAATCTCCTTATTAGTATGATATTATCTGCTTTGAGCCCAGAGACAAAACCCGCACGGATTTGTTTTTTGCCTCTTTCCCAAAAATCTTCATACTAATTGGAGTTAGACATAATTTATATATTAGACCATTCTTGTCTAAACTTCCGATGTGGGACTTGGATTAATATCCCAACAATCTATCTATTAAATATATTAACATTGTTGGAGCTAAATATTGTCTCTTAGTTTATATATACGAATCTCTTAACACCACATAATCAATCTCTTAGAGATATTTGAGCATGAGTCTATAGTAGTCCAAATAACTCAATGGTAAAATCTACAATTGTAGTCGATAACTTATTAGTTGTCATTCCACAAAGTTCTAGAGAAAACGACATTTACTTAATATAGAGACTAGGGGATTTTAAATATAAGTTTTTGTTAAAAAGTTTTGTACTAATTATATAATTTTAAAGAGATGGTAAGAAATTGTGTACTATTCCATCTGTTATATTAATCATTAGTGTAATATACTAATCATTAGTATAATTGTAGAGGTCAAAATCCACCAATTGGAAATCAATACCTAAAATTATCTAAGTATGGGAAAAGCTAGTGGATTTCCCGCAGAAATCCTTGAAGAGTTTTTTCCGCGGAAATTCTTAGCAAGAACCCACGAAAAAAGACATCATCTCATTTTTTAATCCGACACGCGGCTAAACCATAAATCAACCCCGTGAAATGGCAACAGACGAGCAATGGGCGGAGCCGCGGGAGTGGGCCGCAACATCGAGAATTAGGCCAAGCCGCGAAAAGGGGCCCATAACTTGTAGCCGCCTTCGCAGAGAGAATCCTGCAAAATAAGGAAGGCATCCTTATCTCCTCGACAAAAACCCCAGCCGCGGAGGAATACTATAAATATGTTTGTTAACCCCTCATTGAAAGGGATCCGCATCTTTTGACAAAAACACTTGTAACAAAAATCTTTAAAGCAAAACATAGCAATAAAATCATCTCTTATCATCTTTGCTTTCCGTGATTCATACATTAGAAATCTCTGTTCCTCAAACCCTAAGACAAATTATATTGTTCGAGTTTCGACTCCCACAATTTGGCGCTGTCTAAGGAGAACCCAGATTTTCTGACACGAAGGAATCACCCTGCAAACGATAAGAGATAGTCGAAGAAACCCAGATCAGAAACCCCGCGGGCGATCAACCCGGTGACAAGGAGAAGGAACCCGCGATCGACGAATCTGACGTTGACATGACCGGCGAAAGCGAAAAAGGCACCAACGTGCTGGTGAAGGCAAAATTGAAAACAAGTCGCGACTGCAGTGTGTGCTAACCAGACAACCGCACCGATCCAAACGACGCCAAAGTTCCTGGACTAGATGAGAACCATTATGGAAAAACTGATCCAGGAGAAGCTGAACACAGTGCTGTCCAGCGAGCTATGCTCTTTGTTAACGGCGAGCCATTCCCGGAGAAGGGAAACAAGCATAAACGGGAGAGCCGTAACGCGCGTGATCCCGACGTCCTTAACTTTCTCAATGTTGACCAGCGCGCAGAGGATCTGTGGCTTACCACTGATCCGCCCTATATCAAACATCACCGAGCTGAGCCCAACGGCAAATGCCCCAATGGCAGACGGAACGATTCCAGTGATTAACCTAGATGAAAATCTGGTGGGAGAGCGAGTTTTGGAGGTTAACCACGACTCTGTGCGGGAGACCCGAGCCACGGTTCAGCAGAGCAGCTCGCGGTTTGAACATGACCAGGAATACCACGAGAAAGAAAAGAACGTTCTCTGGGTGGAGCAACAGCTTGACGAAGAAGATTAAAACGGTGCTTTAATCTCAAAAGGAAGAGATGGCCCAACTCCGCATAGAGATAGCGCGAAACGCTGTTGACTTAAGGCTGGTCCGATCCCAAGTCCACCGGGTTGCAAGCAAGGCACTCGAAATCGACCGAGTCCTCAAAGAAGCACGAACTACCCCTTTCACAGCACGCATCGCACAATGATCCGCTAGTGATCCAACTAATAATAAATGATCACGACGTAGTGCGAGTACTGATCGACACGGACAGTTCTGTCAATATTATATTCCGCGATATCCTTCAACGGATGAGCATCAATCTGTCCAAAGTCAGGCCATCGCCCAAACCGATCACTGGATTTTCCAGAGAAACCACGATGACAATGGGGACGATTCGGCTACCTGTTCGCGCCGACGACATCACAAAAACAGTGGATTTTTCCGTGGTGGACAACCCGGCAATCTACAACATGATAATGGGGACTCCCTGTAACAACTCAATGCACGCCGCATCGTCCACTTACCATCTATGCATCAAATTCCCCACTTCGCACGACTTAAAGACGATTTAGGAAAACTATTAGGAATCTCGCATCTGTTTCCTGGCGGAACATAAACTCCAAAACCCACAACGAAACAAAAAAGGATAAAAATAGACCGCGAGCCGCGAAAAGAGCGCGCCCAACTCTTATAGCAACTACAACTTGACGAGGATCAGAAAAAAGAAGGTCCTTTGCTAACCTGCGATCCCATCATCTTAGTTTGCATAGACGACGAATTCCCAGAGGGATGCATCGAAATCAGAGCCAAACTCGATGAGCAGATTAAGAAAGAGCTGATCTCGTTCCTAAAGAAAAATGTGAATACTTTCGCATGGGCAGCGGAAGACATGTCGGGCATTGACATCAATATCGCTAGTCATGAGCTCAACGTCGATCCAACATTCAAACTCGTGAAGCAGAAGAGACGAAAGCTTGGTCCCGATCGAGCCAAGGCCATGAACGATGAGGTGGAAAGGCTCCTGCGAGTCGGGTCCATCACGGAGGTGAGATACCCCAACTAGCTGGCTAATCCTGTTGTCGTGAAGAAAAAGAGTGGGAAATGGCGAGTGTGTGTGGGTTTCATTGATTTGAACAAAGCTTGTCCAAAAGACAGCTTTCCTCGACCACATATCACCGCCTTGTCGAAGCCACGGTGGGCAACAAACTCTTGACGTTTATGGACGCTTTTTCCGGATACAATAAAATCCTAATGAATTCCGACGATTGCGAGAAGACCGCTTTCATCACAGACCGCGGGATATACTGCTACAAAGTTATGCCCTTCGATAAAAAAAACGCTGGTGCAACGTACCAACGTTTAGTCAACAAGATGTTCGCTGATTAACTCGGTAAAATGATGGAGGTTTACATAGAAGGCATGCTGTTAAAATCACTGGAAGCAAAAGACCACATTGCGGATCTCGCAGAATGTTTCAAGCAGCTTAATGAGCACAACATGAAGCTGAATCCAATGAAGTGCAGGTTCGCGGTCACGTTAGGAGAATTCCTCGACTACTTAGTCACTCATTGCGGTATTGAGGCTAATCCAAAGTAAATTGATGCGCTTATCAACATGGCCTCACCCCGCAACAAACGAGAAATGTCGCGCCTGACAAGAAGGGTAGTCGCCCTTAACAGATTTATTTCTCGGTCTACCGATAAATGTCTGCCCTTCTATGACACGGTGCGAGGGATCAAGAAGTTCGAGTAGACGGTGAAGTGCGAGGAGGCATTCCAACAGCTGAAGACGTACATGGCTAGTCCCCCCGTACTCGCTAAGCGTGTCGAGGGAGAGCCGATATTTCTATACACGGAGGTGTCACCAACAGCAGTCAGCGGAGTGCTGATTTGGGAAGAGCGCGGCGAGCAGAAGCCAATTTTTTTATGTCAGTAAGTCCCTCACTGATGCCGAGATAAGATACCAGCAAATGGAGAAGTTGGTTTTGTCAGTTATAATGTTCGCTTGGAAGTTGAGGCCATATTTCAATCTCATTCCATTGTCATCCTCAACACCTTTCTACTCTGATCCGTCCTATAGCCCAAGCCAATCTGACAGGTTGGCCAAATTGGCTATTGAGCTAAGCGAATACGACATCGAGTACCGCGGCAGGACATGCGCAATGTCTCAGGTGTTAGCCGACTTTCTCATCAGGCTTCCCGAAGAAATCTGCATTGTCAAAAATCCACATTGGCAGCTCCACGTCGATGGTTCGTCATCAAAGAACGTCTCCGGCGTCGGTATACGTCTAACCTCTCCCATATAGAAAATACTTGAAAAAACATTCCGCTTGGGCTTTCGAGCATTCAACAACGACGCCGAGTACGAGACCCTCATTGCTGGCATGAAACTCACCCAAGGACTAAAATTTGGGCGGGTTAACACTTTCTGCGACTCGCAGCTCATGGTTAACCAGTTCAAAAGAGAGTACACTGCGAAAGACGACCGAATGGAGGCTTATCTGGCAGTGGCCAGGGAGTTAGCTGCAAAATTCATGTAGTTCAGTCTCACACAAATCTCGCGGGTAGAAAACACAAACGCTGATGCCTTGGCGGCTTTCGCCTCCACCTCTAACCCAGACTTGAAGCGGATCATCCCGGTGGAATTTATTAAACACCCAAGTATAGCTCAGCCAGAAACGGTGAATGTCCTTACTCAGTCATAAGCCGCAAAGTAAGCAAAGAAGCATGCCAAAGAAATTGAGGCAGCCGCGGCCAGTCAACAAGAGACTGTAACTAATGACACAACCAGCCAACCTCCCCCTACTCAGGAGGAGCCGCATATGCCAAGCGACCCTATCATCCAGCATGAGACGGGTCCCGTGCATGATGCAAACAAAGCAAGTACGGAACAACCCCAAGACGCCATGGCCGTTGACAACAAAAATGGTACCAGCACAACTCCTCCCGAACAGGAAGCTGTAATCCCGGAGGAAGAAATCACAACGCCAACACCGGAATCTTCCCAGGAAAACGAAGACACCAAAATGGAGAACGATTCGTAAGACGTGGAGTACAGTTGCGACAGGCGCTGGTTTGACAAAATCCACGGGTACATCACCGACGGAACCTTGCCTTCTGACAAATGGGCAGCCCGTAAACTTCGAGCACAAGCTGCTCGTTATATCATTCTGGACGGAAACATCCTCAAGTGGGGTATATCCGGACCACTGTTTGCTTGTATCGAGAGGAAGGAGGCAAGGACAATTATGGAGAAAGTCCACAACGGTTCGTGCGGCAATCATTCTAGCAGAAAATCACTCGCAATCAGGATCAAGCGTCACGGATACTACTGGTATACCATGATCGCGGATTGCAAGAAGTTTACCGCCAAGTGCGAGAAATGTCAGAGGCACGCACCAAAGATTCATCAGCCCACTCAACTGCTTGCATCCGTTACATCACCATACCTGTTCATGTGCTGGGCTATGGACATCGTCGGGCCTTTAGATAAATCACAACAGTAGCAATACTTGTTAGTTTTAATAGACTACTATTCTAAATGGATGGAAGCCGAAGCATACGCTTGCAACCGCGATGCTCAAGTTGAAAGCTTTGTGTGGTGGAACATCATCTGCCGACACGAAGTCCCTTACAAAATCATCACCGACAACCGCTCCCAGTTTATCTCTACGCGATTCGAAGCTTTTTGCGAGAAGTGGAAGATCCGTCTGAACAAGTCCACCCGCGGAACAAGAAAACAGGCCAGGCCGAAGTAGTCAACAAAACAATCGTCGGTGGCCTTAAAACTCGCCTCGACTTAAAGAAGGGGCGATGGGCCGACGAGTTAGATGGAGTACTCTGGTCGTATCGAACAACTGTGAGAAGGGCGACGGGCAAAACCCCATTAGCCCTTGTTTATTGAACGGAGTGCATTATTCCCACTGAAGTACATTTCCAAGCATTCGCCGAATACTCCTATTGGGATAGGAAGGCCTTAACCGTCTCTTTATGGTTGATATGTCCCATATTTTACCTATTTTACTATATATTTTATTATGTTTTCTATGCATTTATCTACGGTTTTATACCTTCAAAGGTAGTTTTTCTCGTATTTGTAGTTTTAGAGTCTTAACAGGGAAATCAAGGCAAAAAGAGCCAAAAAAGGTGTAAACCAAGCCACAGCAACTTTCATAAGCCAAAGACACCATCAAGAACCAAGAATTCATAAGAAACAACATTCTACAAAATTGGACAGAACGCATACGCCAGAAGGTCAGTAGTGAACGGAGGAACAAATCAATTTGGAATTGAATGAAACTTAGCGTGAAGATATAACTTTGAGTCAGCGTCACAATGAACTTTGAATCATCTCATTTGGAGCTGTGACCAAGAAGATACACTAAATTTAGTGAAGATACGTCAAGCTGCCTCAGAAACAAAGCAAGTGCAGAAACGACCAAAATACCGGGCCACCTCGTGGAACATTATTCTGGGCCGATGCCAGCACAAATCAAGGCACTTTGGGCCCAATACCGGTCGTGTTCCTTGGCCGAAATCCCAACCGACTTTGGGATAAGTTTTGACGTAAAAAGACCAGTTTGTCCTAAAGAAGACCCTAGGAAACCCTAAGCCTATATATACTTGTTTTTAGCCTTTTGTTAGGCATGATACCGAAAAAATAGAGTAGTTTATCATATAGGAGCAGCCACCACGAGTTCTCTTGGTGTTCTTCATTAGATTTGGATTTTAGAGCAATCTGGTGGATAATCTCGCTTTGTATCTCAATATAGAGAAGAATCCTCTTACCCTTACTCTTTAATTCAAGTTTATTTATCATAAATTCATCATCTATCTCTGGTTTTTCGTGCATCATGTCTGAGTAATTAACTTGTTAGGTTTTAGGTTTTCAATGAGTTTCATAATTCGATAATTGATTGATGATTGTTTAGGGAATACATTAGAGTCTTCATCTTTACCTATACTCAATGCATGATTGCTTTACCACGCATCTAGCGATCTGATCTTAGGTTTATATACTCTCCAAAAGCTTGTTATATTGCCTGAACTAGTATTTGATGAGCTAAAAGCCTTAACAATTCGAAAAGTTAGTTAAGGAGTACGGTGAACTTTATCAAACTTGAACTTTAATGCATGTTTTCACCTTGTAATAACCTGCGACAGTTGAGTCTATTAGGGTGCTAAAACGTAGATGGTTAGTTATGTCACGACAATGGGATGACCTTAAATCAGTGTTTTGTGTTCTAGACGGTTCATAATTCCTAAGTCCCTAAAATCAATCAATCTTTATTGTTGCATGATTCTCTGCGAAACACCTAAGTCCTAGCGCTTTTCTTTTATTGATTTTCATTACAATTTATACTCATTGCTTACTTTCTTTTTCAATCACAAAAACGACAAAAATATCTTTTTCTACCTTAGTTTTATTCATTACAATTTGAAGTGCGGTTAAGAAATCCTTGTGAATACAATCCCTTATCTAATACTAACCATGATTGCTGTGCATTTGCAGGTAGTTAGTTGAGAGGTAAAACTCGACACACATCAAGTTTTTGGCGCCGTTGCCGGAGACTTCGAAGAACATCATCTTCGAATTTTTGACTAAAGTTCAGTCAAGAACGCTTTAATTTTAGTTTTTCTTTTTATTACAATTTTGGTTCTTTCTTTTCCAAGTTTGATTTCTCGTTTTCTTTTATCTTTTTCCGTGTGTTTCAGGTGTTTATGCCTAGTACTAGAAATTCTAACGAGAAGAATCTAGTTGTACCTGAGCAAGAAATCGACGAGCTTGAACGAGCCCTTAGGAGACAAAGACAACTAAGGATAGGCGATCAAATTGTTGAGCACGCCATAAATGAGGAGGAACGAGCTCTTGCTGCTGCTGCTGCTGCTCTTGATAGAGAGAACCAACCCGTGGAGCAACCACTTGGTGCCCACCTAAACCCACCTATTCGTAATGATGTTATCCGTAACCCTCCGGAGAACATTGTTAGGAATCTAGTTGGTGGAAACGATCAACATCTCATTCCACCTGGGAATATGAGAATGCAACAACAAGCTCCACATCTTCAACCTCAAGGGAACCTAGATTTCCAATAGCCTTTGCGTCCAAGACAAGCGTAACAAGTCCAACATCAAACTATCGGAGATGTCGATTTCTCCGATGCTTTCTTCTTTGATAGAAATCCCATCCGCCCACCTCTACCTCAAAGGAATGATTTTGAGATCAAACCTCAAATCATCGCATTGGTGAAACAAAACCAATTCCATGGGCTGTCCACGGAGCATCCTCTTGATCACATCGATACTTTCGAAGAAATTTGTAGTACGACTCGTGCTAATGGAGTTCCCGCCAACTACTTTAAGTGCAAGCTCTTTTAGTTTTCTCTAAACGATAAGGCACTTAGATGGATGAAGTCTTTACCTCCACGGTCCATCACTACTTGGGACGAATACAAAGGAGCCTTCTTGAACCAATTCTAAACCAAGCAAAGATCGAATTCTATAAGGAACAAGACCTCAAGTTTCAAGCAAGGACCAACCGAATCCTTCTTTGAGGCCTTGGAACGTTTCAAGGAGTACAATAGGGACTGCCCTAATCACTGTTTCTCTGAAGGAAACTTATGGAATATCTTCTACAATGGAATCGATTACAAGCACTAAAAATCTTTGAATGCTGCGAGTAATGGGAATTTCATGACCAAGCTTGTACCGGAGGCAAAGCTTTTGATCGAGAACCTTGCTGCTAGTGATGCTAATTGATCTCAAGACTACAATAGGAGCATCAACACTACTAGATCATCAACCGATTCAACTCAAATCGCGGAACTCAAGAACATGGTTTCACAACTACTTAATAGTCAAAGAGGAGTTCATGCCGTTGAAGACTTTAATGATACAAGTTATGATCCTAACATGGAACGTATTGAAGATGGAACAGAGGAGAATCAAGAGGAAGTGAACTACATAGGAGGAAATTATGGTAATCGAAATTTCAACAACTTTCGATCTCACCTAAATTTGTCCTATCGGAGCAACAATGATGAGAACTGATATATCATGGCTTTTACCCATTTTTAACCATGATATAAGTCCTTTTCATAGAGTCTTTTTGGTATTTTTTTCGAGTCTTTTTGAGTCTTTATAGGTTGACGGACGATTGGAGCTTAATGGGAGCTTTTGGAGCATTTTGGAGCATTTAGGAAAGAAGAGCCGAAGTGATCAAGTCAGAGTCGAGTTTTCAAGGCTGTGTCGATCGACACGACCTTGTGTGTCGATCGACACGATCGTGTCTGACGAGAAGATTGAGGAAATTCCAGTTTTGCCCAAAAAGCCCAGAAGTTATTCACAAAGCCCGATCCGAATTTGACAGATTATATATAGTTTTTCCTTAGGATTTTAGTTTTTTTTATCTAGTTTTTAATTAAGACTTGAGAGAGAAGAGATTTGGAGAGTTTTGAGGAGATTTCAGACTTCCGGATTTCATTGTTTTTGAATCTCTGTATCACTTACTCTATCTCTTTTATGCAATTTATTTAATTTATAATGTTTACTGCATCTATGTCTGAGTAGTTTGCTTGTTAGGTTTAGGGTAATTCTATGGTTTGATGAGAAATTGATAGGATTGAAAATCTGTTAGGATTTATCTTTATGTTCTTCATCTAGATTGATTTAACTCTGATTCTTGGATTGATCAATTGAAATTGGATATCCTAGGTTGCTTTAATAGATGCGAAAGTATTGTTAACAACCGGACATAATCTTAGATGAGAAAAATTGTCTATTCGCAAAGAAATTTGGCTTAGTAATTTTGTGAACAATTGAACCTGAATTTAATGCTTGATTTTATTCACTAAGTTTGCAAAGAAATTTGGAATTTAAGGATTTAGTCATAGATAATCTCTGCAACTAAAGTTGATTGGTTTTATATTCGTGTTTGAGTTCTAGAACTGCTCTTAACAAATCCTGCCCGTTTTTGTCCTGTGTCGATCGACACGGTCGATTTTCGAGTCATTCCTGCGAATTACCCATAGTCTAACTCTTCTGTCTAATTGATTACAGGAACCTTTACCATCATACACTGTTTACTTTGCTATTTTTATTACACTCATACATTCTTACTTAGCATAATTTGAATTCACTAATTGATTGTGTGTTTAGATTCCCTGTGGATTCGATCCCTAAGTACTACTACGATTTCTTAATTTGAGAGAGTAGCTCAGGGCAAATTTGAGCACTTCAAATTTTGGCGCCGTTGCCGGGGAATTCGATTTCACCAATCGATTTTTGATATTAGAATTTTGTCTAAGTTTTTTTTTTGTTACTTACTTGTTCCTTTCTATTTGTCTTGTGTGTTTCAGGTTTATGCCTAATCGCGTTACCAGAAGTAACCGGAACGAAGAGCTAGTTGATCTCAACCTTGAGATTGGAAAGTTGGAACGAGCTAACCGAGCAGCGAGAAAGACATCCAAGATGAACACATTAGTTCTTATCAGAGGTGAAGACGGGTTTCTTCAGGATGTTGAGGGTCGTAGACGCAATGCTCAGGGTCAGAGGATAGATGAGAATGGAGTTATCATTTTAGAGGAGCCAGCTGGGCGTGGGCGTACTCTGGGAGAGTACAACAGGCCTCACGAGTTCTATGCCAACAGGGCAGCGATTCGTCCTCCTGCTTTCCCGAGGAACAATTTTGAGCTGGAGTCGGCTTACTTCTCACTTGTGGCTCAGCACCCGTTCCATGGCCTTTCCTCTGAGCACCCCATGAACCACATTGAGAGGTTCGAGAACTTGACATCTAGCATTAAGGCCAACGGAGTGTCTAACAATTACCTCTACTGCAAGCTTTTCCCCTACTCTCTGGGTGGAGAAGCAGCCTACTGGTTGAAGCAGCTGGAGCCGGGCTCGCTGACTACTTGGGAGGACACCAAGAATGCTTTCCTCAACAACTTCTTTGATGAGGCGAGATCCGAGGATCTGAGGACTAAGATCTGTACTTTCAAGTAGGGACCGACTGAGGCATTTAAGGCTTCCTGGGGAAGATTCAAGTCCTACCAGAGAGATTGTCCTCATCATGGGTTTAATGATATTCAGCTATTGGGCATTTTCTTCAGAGGTATTGATTGGAGGTATCATAAGGCTCTGGATTCTGCTAGCAATGGGAACTTCAATACTCGCTATCTGGAGGATGCATTGATTCTTATTGATAACTTGGCTTTTAGCAATAGTACCAAGAACGCAGATTTTGAGAGGAAGAAGCTCGGTGGGACAAAGATAGTAGCCAGATAGCTGAGGTGAAAGCTAAGATTGACTCTGTGCATAACCTGCTAGTGGGGAAGAAGACTGTTCAGTTTGCTCAAGACATAGAGACCTTCGTTCCAGAGGAAGAGCAGGATGAAGAGGATGTTAATTACATTAGTGGAACTGGGTTTTAGAGTCAGAGGTTCGGTAGTCAGCAGGGTAACAGAAACTTCAACGGTAACAACCAGAGGACTACATTCACTGAAACTCCAAGCTCACCTATCTATTCTCCTAAGCCGCCGTTTCAGAAGACCGAGTACCAGAAGCCTTTCCAGAGCAACTACACCAGGAACTACGGTTCGTCTTCTTATTAGACACCTCCTCCTCAGTCATCAGAGACCGAGATGAAATCTATGCTAGAACAGATCTTGGAGGGTCAACAGAAGATGACTGTGAGCTTTAAGGGGAAGATGGATGTCATGTACCAAGATCTGAATGGGAAATTCGAAGCCTTGAAAACCCATATCAAGAAATTGGATACTCAGTTTGCTCAGACTGCAAAGAATTCAAGGAGGCAAGAAGGGTTTCTCCCATCTAGGACGGATGCAAATCCGAAGCATAGTGTTGCTGCTATCACCACGAGGAGTGGGAAGACGCTTGTAGAGCCAGTAGTGAAGAAGGGACCTAGTGCAGAACAGTTTGATGAGCTTGTGGAGATCGATGACGATGAGAATGTCATTCCAGACCTGTGTCGATCGACACGGAAGGAGTGTGTCGATCGACACACGTCAAAATTTCAACTCTGGAAAATACGCAATCGGAGATTCTTCAAGCAAGGTCGACATTGAGGTCGACACGTGTTCGACTCAGAAAACCCATGTCGATCAACACAAGAATAGTGTCGATCGACACGGGTCCCAGACGAACCCAACCTTGTCAAAACCCTCGGCTAATGCAAAGGAGAGAGCCTATGTGCCTAAGATACCTTATCCTCAAAACCAGAAGAAGTCCAAGTAGGAGCTAGAGGATGCTCGGTGCAAGGCTGTGATGGATAAGCTGGTTGTGGAGCTTCCTTTGATTGATGCTAATTGACTAGCCCGGTGATCCGGCATTATGTGAAGAGGATGGTTACCAAGAATTTGGGTCTTGAGGAAGAGGTTGCAATGATTTCAGAGCAGGTCAGTGCAGTGATTCAGAACAGAGTTCCAGAGAAGCTCACGGATCCAGGAAGCTTTGTGTTGGATTGTCTGATTTTCAAGGAGAAGTTTCCGAGGTCTCTTTGTGATTTGGGCGCTGGTGTTAACCTGATGCCACGCTCTGTAGTTATTGGTCTTGGGATGACTGATTTTCAGCCTACTAGGATCTCCCTTATCCTAGCCGATCGGTTAGTGAGGATTCCAGAGGGTGTTTTGGAGGATGTTCCAATCAAGGTTGGAGACTGTTTGATCCCTACTGACTTCATTGTTCTGCAATACAACGAGGAATCCAAAGATCCTCTTATCTTGGGTAGACCGTTCTTAGCTACAGCTGGTGCTATGATCGATTGCAAGGGAGGCAGTATTTCTCTGAGTGTGGGCGATTTAGAGATGCAGTTTAAGATGGAAAAGCTGATGAAGAGACCTACCATCGACGGTCAGACATTCTACATTGATACTCTCACAGACATTGCACAGGAAGTCTTCAATGAGATGCATCCCATTGATCCCTTGGAAAGGACTTTGGTGAACTCTGTGACAGTGGAAGGCCAACTTTATGAGGTTGCTAAGGGTTTTGCTAAGATGATGGATGCTGGTAAGAAAGTGATGCAGTTGGTTGGTAATGTGGAGCTGGTTGAAACTTCAGTGAAAGCTACAAAAGTCAGCGATTGGAGCAAACAAAAAGCTCTGAAAATCGAACTCAAACCGCTTCCAGCAGGGCTAAGGTACGCTTTTCTTGGTCCTAATTCCACATATCCAGTCATTGTTAGTGCTTTTTTGAACAATGTAGAGCTCACTTTACTGCTAAGCAAGCTGCGCAAGTTTCGCAAAGCTCTTGGCTATTCTCTTGATGACATTTCAGGTATCTCTCTAGACTTGTGCATGCATAGGATTCACCTAGAGGATAAGACTAAGTCATCGATTGAGCATCAGAGGAGGCTAAATCCAAATTTGCAAGAGGTTGTCAAGAAGGAGATTCTGAAACTTCTAGAGGCTGGGATCATCTATCCCATTTCAGACAGTGTTTGGATTAGTCCGGTTCATGTAGTGCCCAAGAAGGGAGGAGTGACAGTGGTAAAGAATGAGAAGAACGAGCTGATTCCTACAAGGACAGTGACTGGGCACAGGATGTGTATCGACTACCGGAAGCTAAATGCAGCCACAAGGAAAGACCATTTTCCTTTGCCTTTCATTGATCAGATGTTGGAGCGACTAGCGAATCATTCCTACTACTGCTTTCTCGATGGGTACTCCGGGTTCTTCCAAATCCCCATCCATCCAGAGGACCAGGAGAAGACCACGTTTACTTGTCCATATGGCACTTTTACATACCGTAGAATGCCATTTGGACTATGTAATGCTCCTGCAACTTTCCAGAGATATATGATGTCGATCTTCACTGACATGATTGAGGATTACATGGAGGTCTTCATGGATGATTTCTCAGTCTACGGTTCTTCCTTCAAGGACTGTCTCGACAATTTGGAGAAGGTGCTTGCTAGATGTGTGGATAAGCATTTGTTCTCAACAGGGAGAAATGCCACTTTATGGTGAAAGATGGCATTGTACTTGGTCATAGAATTTCAGCTGATGGAATTGAGGTGGATCGTGCTAACATCGAAGTCATGACAAGTCTGCAACCACCTACTTCAGTCAAGGAGATTCGAAGTTTCCTAGGCCATGTAGGATTCTACCGGAGATTCATCAAGGACTTCTCCAAGATTGCTCGCCCACATACCACTTTGCTCTGTAAGGATGTCAAATTTGTTTTTGATACTGATTGTTTAGCTGCTTTTAAACAGATTAAGCAGGCTTTGGTGAGCGCTCCAATAGTACAACCTCCAGACTGGGATTTGCCTTTCGAGGTGATGTGTAATGCCAGCGACTATGCAGTTGGGGCTGTGTTGGGTCAGAAGAAAGATAAGAAGCTACACGCTATTTACTATGTTAGTAGAACACTAGACGAGGCTCAGAGGAACTATGCTACTACAGAGAAGGAGTTGCTAGCTGTGGTTTTTGCTTTCGAGAATTTTCGTCCTTACTTGATTGGAGCTAAGGTGATTGTGCACACTGACCATTCAGCACTAAAGTACTTAATGCAGAAGAAGGATGCCAAGCCGAGGTTGTTGAGATAGATTCTACTCCTCCAAGAGTTTGACATTGAAGTGAAGGATAAGAAAGGGGTTGAAAATAGCATCGCGGATCATCTTTCGCGAATTCGTGTAGAAGACAACGTCCCCATCGATGACTACTTCCCAGAGGAGAGTGTACACTTCGTTGAGGTCGGTTTACAAGCGAGCAAAGGAGAAGATCAACACATTTTTGGAGTTCCAGATATCGTGTCGATCGACACGAAGGATGTGTGTCGATCGACACGGGATTTAATTTTCGATTTCCAGAACCCGAAAACAGGTGTGTCGATCGACATACCCGATTGTGTCGATCGACATAGAGCTTGCTGGACTTTGAGTGCAACGTTTGGAGACCCCGTCTATGCTGTTTCTGGATCCGATCGACCATGGTATGCTGACATTGCCAATTACCTAGCTGCAAAGGACGTACCTACGGATCTTAAGGGGTATGAGAGGAAGAAGTTCATGAGAGAACTAAGGCGGTATTACTGGGATGAGCCTTATCTCTACAAGCACTGTTCAGACGGTATCTACAGGAGGTGCATTGCAGAGAGCGAGATTCGAGATGTGCTTTTTCACTGTCACGGTTCTGAGTATGCAGGACATTTTGCCACGTTCAAGACGGTCTCCAAGGTTCTGCAAGCAGGGTTTTGGTGGCCCACGATGTTCAAGGATGCTCATGCCTTTGTTGCACAATGTGACAGTTGTCAGAGGAGAGGCAAGATAAGCAAAAGGAATGAGATGCCACAAAACTTCATCCTTGAGGTTGAGGTTTTTGATTGCTGGGGCATTGACTTCATGGGACCTTTCCCGTCGTCTTATGGGAACAAGTACATCCTGGTCACTGTGGACTATGTCTCCAAATGGGTGGAAGCAATTACTAGTCCCAAGAACGATGTTGCGGTGGTTGTTAAGCTGTTTAAGACCATCATTTTCCCTCGATTTGGAGTCCCCAGGGTTGTTATTAGTGATGGTGGAACACACTTTATTAACAAGGTTTTTTCTAAGCTTTTGCAGAAATACGGAGTTCATCATCGCGTGGTCAGTCCTTATCATCCTCAGACGAGTGGACAAGTCGAGGTATCTAACAGACAGATTAAGGAAATCCTTGAAAAGACTGTCAATTCTACAAGGAAGGATTGGTCTAGCAAACTGGATGATGCACTTTGGGCCTATAAGACTGCTTACAAAACGCCTCTGGAAACTACTCCATTTCATTTGCTTTATGGGAAAGTGTGTCATCTTCCAGTGGAGTTGGAACACAGAGCAGCATGGGCAGTGAAACTCTTCAACTTCGACATCAAGCCTGCTGCAGAAAAGCGTCTGATACAGCTAAATGAACTCGATGAAATCAGACATCATGCCTACGAAAGCTCCAAGTTATACAAGGAGCGGACTAAGGCATATCACGATAAACGGATCATCTCCAGGACATTGAAACCAAATGACCAGGTATTATTTTATAACTCTCGTTTACAGCTTTTTCCTAGTAAATTGCGTTCTCGTTGGTCAGGTCCTTTCACCATCAAGGAAGTCATACCACATGGAGCTGTTGTCCTAATTAGTAAGGATGGGAAGGAGTTCACCGTGAATGGGCAAAGGGTGAAGCACTATTGGGCAGAAGCCGAGATTCTGGAAGGATGTGCCTCTGGATGATGCACCAGCCGCCTAAGCTCCGACATAGTCAAGCTAATGACTAAAAACAAGCACTTAGTGGGAGGCAACCCACTGGTAAGTGTAAATTAATTTGATTTTTCGTTTTGTTTTACTAACTTTTTATTTTAGATTGGTTTTATTCAGATTTTTTGGAATAGAATGACCCGTGTCGATCGACACGGACCACGACAAAAGGTAAGTGTTCTTAAAACCTGACTTCTTCTCCTTCCTCCTCACAACTTTTCGAAAAAAGAAAAAAAACAGAAATCGCTCGACACCGATTTTTAAAAAACCTCCATAACTTTTGCATTTTTTCACCAAATTGAGCGATTTTTAGCTCTAGCCTACTCGGATTTTCACCCCCATCCTGATTCTACACTCCTTTTACTCGATCTGCGAAGGTATGGTCATCTAAAATCACTTTTTAGTTCGGCGTTTTGGAGAAAAGGTTGCAATTTCAGGTTGTTTTCTTTCGAATTAGGTTGTAAGAACGTCTCATATGCGTTTTTCGAGTGATGTTGGGCCGAATCTATGCTTTAATTCCATTGCTTTTTGTGGATTAGATTCGATTTTGAGAATTTTAGGAATTTTAGGTTTTTAAAGAGGTGAAGTCGAATTTAGGGTGTTTTGAGGTTGTTGTTGTAATACATTATACGTATGCGATTGATTTAGGGTGCTTGGAAGTGTTGCGGTTGATTGTTGCGAATGAATTGCCTTGAATTGCAGATCTTCGGAATCGATATTGTCCGTGTCGATCGACACGGCCTAGGCATGTCGATCGACACAGATGCACAAACTGTTGACTTCTTACTGAATTCAGATTTTGTATTTGTTCTGATTTGGTTTTGGTTTGCAGATGGCTCCACAGGGTACCAAGAGCCAAAGAACAGACAAGGAGACTGCATCCGGTTCTGGTACACAAGCACAACCCGTTGCATCACGTCCTCCATGGCCACGACCCGAGGAGAGGAAGATCCCAATCCAGGATGATGTTCCTGTGAAGATTCTAATGCACAGTGAGGTTATTGACAGGGAGATCACGGAGGAATGGGACGATTATGACTCGCTTCTGTATAACGAGTGGTTAAAGGTGAAACTCTCTCCGACCAGAGTTGCAAATCCAAGGACAATGAGTGGTTTGGGTCTTAAGGCTGAGGTGTTGCGACTATTGCGGAATGCAGGACTGGGGACCATTGCCACCCGCAGTTACGATATGTACCCTGACTTAGTATGTCAGTTTTTCGCCTCAGTGCGACTTGGTTGTGCAGACAGAAGTGGTGAGGGCACTGATGAAGTGAGGCAGTGGAGATTGAGCTTTAAGATCAGATGAGTCTGCTACGCGCTCACTCTCCGGGATCTTTGCAGAGTATATGGTTTTGATGAGGATCGAGATTATCAGGGACTCCCGGAGACAATCCCAGATATACAAGCCTTTTGGGCGCGATTTGGGACCGGGATGTATGCTCCTGCTGCCTCCACGCACACTAATGTGAGGCATCCGGTCCTTCGCTACCTGCTCCGCCTATTCTCCACCACGATCCTCTACAAGGTGGACCCAGGAAAATGTGGCTTCAGGAGCTGGTCTTGTTATCGTATGCTCTTCGGAAGGATGTTGCAGACACGGTCTGGGATGAGTCTCAACCCGCGAATTGGATGGAGTCTCACCCTTACATGGGGGTTGTCTTTGCACGCCATTTGATCTCCCTGAAGAACACGCCACTTACACTGAAGAAGAGCAGCAAGCCATTCGAAGCTGGTAGCCTTCTTACCCCCATTTTCACATTTTGTGGAATTGATACATCCGTTTGCACTGTGGAGACAGCAGGTTGTACTGTTGATATTAATTACCTGATGAGAGCCACCTAGCTCAAGCCGGACAAGCATTGGTTCTTCCGCCCAGTTCCTGGCGAGCAGCGGATGGTGAAGCTACCGCGTCCTGAGCTGATAAAGATCTTTGAGGACCCCACCTTGATGGCCTTCGAGCCAGACCAGAGACTTGTGCGCCCAGTTGGAGCTGGGCGCAAGCAGATTACTTGGGGCGCTGCTGCAGCTGGTACCTCAGGAGCAGGCACTTCCAGTGCCCCACCTCAGCTTCCTCCATTACCAACCCTGCTTGACCACCCTATGGACGAATTTCAGAGTTGGGTCGCTCAGAGTCTCCAGGTCATCTGGACCGCCATGTCTTCCTGGCCTCGATGTGGATGTGTTCGTCCCCGCCCGCCTACTCCACTACATCAGTCATCATCATCTGAGGAGGATGTTTAGATCAGCGCTTATCCTTTTTTCTGTTTCCCTTTATTTTCTTTTTATTTACAAACTTTGAGTCATTTTCATGTTTTCTTTAAGTCAGTTTGTGCTTCTTTAGGATTTCAGAACTTGCAAACTAATGGGATTTGACTGTGTTTACCTCTTAATCATGTCTTTTGAGTTGTGATTTCAGATTTTTAGTTTTGACAATTGTTTTCAACGATGGAAAATGATGAACAAACATGCTGCATCGGTCCAGAGCACCCATGTCGATCGACATGGTTCACTGTGTCGATCGACATGGTCACGTTTCGTCTACAACTCTGCACAACTCATGATCCGATTCAGAAAACCCGTGACGATCGACATGGTTCACTGTGTCGATCGACATGAGGTCAACATTGGTAAACTTTCATATTTCCTTCACAAGTTCGTTTTTTCTTTTGATTCTTTCGCAAATCTCAGGCTTGATAACACTGGGGACAGTGTTGTTTAAGTCCGGGGGAGGTAATTGCTAACCTTGTGTTCGTTTTTTAGAGTCAGTCCAAAACATTTTATTGAGTCAAAATAGTCAATTGGAAACAATGATCCTTCTTTTGGTTTAGTGGATTGTCTCTTTCAGTTGTGTGACCATTCTTCTAGGTTCGATTTCAAAGGCAGACTAATGAAAAATCCTAAGGCTGGCCAGTTAACTAGAGACGTCTGTTACTTCCAGCATAATCCGCCGGGTTCGAGCTAATTATGCGGTCTGCTCGGTGATTGGTGTTCATAGAGCTTGACTCCTCATTCATACCTGACAAGTGCACCTTTTAGTGAAAGTAATGGTACTCATCTCCCTTGTTCTAAAAAAAAAGTATATAATGATGATTGGGGTGAAATGATAGTTTTTTAGTATAAGATGAGGAAATAAAATTCCAGTGAGACCTGGAGCTCGAAAGCAGCAGTCTGAGTCCCTTAGAACGGATGTAGAGGACAAGCAATCTCACGACCCTGTCTCCTCACAAGGAACAACAGTAGTAGTGAAAGCACTGCTTTTGGGTCTCAGCATTCATCTAAAAAAAAAAAAAGTAAAGAATCAAATAAGTCTGGGAGAGAGAAAGAGATTCCAAGAGTTGTATGGTTCACTTGACATGGTATAGTATGGAAATGAGTCTAGAAGGTTCTTGGCATCGAGATATGGGACGAGACCCAGCAATGAGGACTAGTGGGTTATGTTGAGAAGTCGTGGATGAATTTGGGAGGCTGCGAATGTCTATGGAGAAGTACATGGTGGTCTGGTTTTGAATTGGTTTGGCATTATGTGGATTACTATTTGAAATGGTCGGTTCGACACTCCAAGGGAATTATGTCTTGCTTGAGGGCAAGCAAATGAAATAAGTCTGGGGCAGTTGATATATCATAGTTTTTATCCGTTTTTAACCATGATATAAGTTCTTTTCATAGAGTCTTTTTGGTATTTTTTGGAGTCTTTTTGAGTCTTTATAGGTTGACGGACGATTGGAGCTTAATGGGAGCTTTTGGAGCATTTTGGAGCATCTAGGAAAGAAGAGCCGAAGTGATCAAGTCGGAGTCGAGTTTTCAAAGCTGTGTCGATTGACACAACCTTGTGTGTCGATCGACACGATCGTGTCTGACGAGAAGATTGAAGAAATTCTAGTTTTGCCCAAAAAGCCCAGAAGTTATTCATAAAGCCCGATCCGAATTTGACAGATTATATATAGTTTTTCCTTAGGATTTTAGTTTTTTTATCTAGTTTTTAATTAAGACTTGAGAGAGAAGAGATTTGGAGAGCTTTGAGGAGATTTCAGACTTCCGGATTTCATCGTTTTCAAATCTCTGTAACACTTACTCTATCTCTTTTATGTAATTTATTTAATTCATAATGTTTACTGCATCTATGTCTGAGTAGTTTGCTTGTTAGGTTTAGGGTAATTCTATGGTTTGATGAGAAATTGATAGGATTGAAAATCTGTTAGGATTTATCTTTATGTTCTTCATCTAGATTGATTTAACTCTGAATTTAGAATTGATCAACTGAAATTGGATATCCTAGGTTGCTTTAATAGATGCAAAAGTATTATTAACAACCGGACATAATCTTAGATGAGCAAAATTGTTTATTCGCAAAGAAATTTGGCTTAGTAATTTTGTGAACAATTGAACCTGAATTTGCAAAGAAATTTGGAATTTAGGGATTTAGTCATAGATAATCTCTGCAACGAAAGTTGATTGGTTTTATATTCGTGTTTGAGTTCTAGAACTGCTCTTAACAAATCCTGCTCATTTTTGTCCTCTGTCGATCGACACGATCGATTTTCGAGTCATTCCTGCGAATTACCCATAGCCTAACTCTTTTGTCTAATTGATTACAAGAACCTTTACCATCATACAGTGTTTACTTTGCTATTTTTATTATACTCATACATTCTTACTTAGCATAATTTGAATTCACTAATCGATTGTGTGTTTAGATTCCCTGTGGATTCGATCCCTAAGTACTACTACGATTTCTTAATTTGAGAGAGTAGCTCAGGGCAAATTTGAGCACATCAAGAACCCTCAAGATCAATTCTATCCTCGACAAAACGTCAACCAAGGAGGCCAATATCAGTCCAAGCAACCATTCTTTTCTAAGGGAATGTATCAAGTGAAACCACCATTCAACACATCCCAACCAACCGTACCGGTTTCTTTTGATGCTAAACTCGAAGATATGAAGAACCAAATGCTAGAAGCTTTAGGCCAACACAAGAAAGAAGTAAACCAAATGGTGGAAAGTAGATATTCAGAACTTAACACTAAGATCGAGTCTATTGTTACTTATCTCTCTAAGATGGATACGCAACTCGTTCAAACCTCGGAAGCTGTTCGAAGACAAGACGAAGAGAAAGCAAAAAAGTTTTGCAATGTCGCCTCTACTAAAGAAGAGAAGGTCGTAGCCGCTCCTAAACCACTTGAAGAAGAGGTTATCTTGGTCCAAGAACCAAAAGAAGAACGCCTTCCCGGCGAATCTAAGAGAGCTTACAAGAGAAGACTAAAGAGGATACCTTTGGAGAAAGTCGATAATCCGGGAAAATTTGTTTTTCCATGTTCTATTAATGGGAAGGAGATCCATGATTGCTTGTGTGATACTGGAGCAAACGTAAATGTCATGTCACTAGCCATGGCAAAGGAACTTGGATTGGCCGATTTCAAACCATCCAAAGTCTATATAGAGTATGCCGATTCATCATCCTTAACCCCTTATGGAATGCTTGAAAACGTAATGGTCAAAGTAGGAGAAGGGATTGTTCCTACTGATTTTCAAGTGTTGGAGATGAAGACCGGAAAATTGAATCCATTGATACTTGGATTACAATTCTTAGTAACCACCAGAGCCATTGTTGATTTTCTAAACCGAAGAATCTATTTCGCCAATATCAACAAGAATTTCTTCTATGATGAAGTAGATGCTAAGCGTGTACCAAGCTCTATTGGAGTAAAGGTTATGAAACCTAGTATAGCCCCCGGAGATGCCAAGAAAGGAGTCAAAGAAGGAGATCCTAAAGCTAAAATGAAGATAGTTGCAAAACTGTCCAAGGAGAAGCATAAGGACATTTACAAAGATATCAAGACAACTTTGACACCTATGGATGATGCTAAGAATGGGAACAAAGCAAGGGAGAATTTTATCTTTGAGAACATGGTGATAAAGATCCTCGTCCCAAGAGAAGACGAGATCAACATGGAAACTATAAAGCGTAAGCTTGAAAACACTTTAAAGCTTTTCCCGGAAGCATTAGTTGTCAAGTATGACAATGGAGATTCACTTGGAGTCATCATGGAAAGCCTTAATATCAAAGCCTAATGAAGTTAAAGGAACAACCATTCCTTTAATGGATCCACCGGACGTCTAAAATCTTCAAAGGAGTCGAACTAATTGACTTTAAACAAGCGCTTTGTGGGAGGCAACCCACATTTTTATTTTTATTTATGCTCTAAATAGTTTTTAAAATTTCAATTTCGGCTTTTCTAGGTTATTTTTATACTAATATATTTTATTTTAATTTTTCAGGATTTAAAAAAAAGCTAAAAAAAAAAACCGACCATCGGCCGGTACCGGTCACAATACCGGACCACGACCGACCGGTGTCGTCCTTTCCGCGACCGTGGTCCAGTACCGGACGAGATTTCGGCCCGCGTCCTCGACCGGTATCGCGTTCCATCTGTCCCGCGACACGCAAGGCCGAGTACCAGTCACACGTATCGGTCCGAAGTCGCGACCGATACTCGGGATGCTCTGCCCCGTCCCGCATCTCGCGTCCCATCAGTCACGCATCCCATCCGTCCCACATCTCGCCTGTCCCGTATCCTTCCCGTGACACGATGACTCGTCCCACATGCTCGATACCGAACACGAACATCGGTCATTCCACCCGACCGGTATTCAGGCATTTATGCCGCTTCCTGCATGCCTCGTCCCGCGTCCATACCGGACGCCAATACCGGGTCATGTACGTGACCGGTATTCGATTCCCACACTCCCATCCATCCTACTCGTGTCGCAACACGACCACGTCCGTCCCGCAGTCCCGTCCCGCCCCACTTACCTCGACACGAGCAACTCCTTACTGCGACACGAGCAAGTCCTTACCTCGACACGACCCATACCTTACCGCAACACGAGCATAGACCGCGACCCAAGGTAAGTTTCGGTCACAATTTCGGTCGATAAACCCGACCGGTATTTGAGCGGTCCAACCCGGGTAAGTTTTTCGGTTTGATTTTAAACCGGTTCCAAACCGATTTTAACCGAAATTTAACCAAAAACATCACAAAATCTGTTTTTATAAGGTTTTCACAAACATCTTTTTGTCATTTTGCAAACACAACTTCATCTCTTTCTCTCTCAAAAGTGTTCTTGAGCTCAAGAACGCTAAAAATTTAATTTTGGGGTTTTATCTCAATTCACTAAAAATTGTTTAGTTTTTCACTAGGAATTCAATTCCTAATCTCATATTTCACTAAAACCAAGGTAATTTCTCTCTAAACCCTCTTTTTGTTTAAATTCCAAGTTTATGCATATTTTAAAATTCTCATAGATTTAGCTTAAATTGGCTAGGTTGTTGGAGAATCAATAGAGAAATACTTGTTTAGACATCATATAAGCATTATTGATGAGTTAATTACATGTTTACAACCTATAATTAATTTTTTCACAAATATGGATTTGTGAGGGTCATTATTATAAACAAATTTGGGTGATTCATGGTTCGTTAATGCATCTATTAGTGTGGGTTTAACATATATACATAGGATTGGTATGATTTATCATATATGCATAGGATTGGTATCATATATACATAGGATTGGTATGACACTTAAATGCAAAATTTTGGTGTTTTAACATGTCATTAACATTAAATCCGAAATTTATGATTTAATTAGAGAAAAATTATTTTACCTTTGGTTATTATTCTTACATATTTCTAATGTCTTGCTATGCTTTATTTTGATTAAATTTCCCATTGGAAGCAATTCTTTTGGAAATTGAGATTTTTAAGACCGTAAAATGCTTTTTCGAGATATTTCTTTTGTAGGAACTTCAACGGAGAATGAGTTTGTTCCAAGGAAGTCTAAGAGAGGACATAAATCCAAGAAGCAACACGTGACCAACCAAGATCACGAAGCTCAAGTCCCTCGCCCTACACGTTCTAAAGCTAGATCGAAAAAGTCATCCAAGAAACATGGAAAGGATATTTTAGTGGAGAATGAAGAAGAACTTGGTTACCAACTAAGAGATTAGGAGGATGAAGCTACTCAAGTACCAATGCAGTTTGTGGAGGTCACACAAACAATACCTCACATATCGCCCCCTAAGAAGAAGAAGAGGAAATCGCGAGCTAAGTCAACTATGGTTGTAACTCAAGCACCGAGTGTTATCATGAAGCATGTTGGACCCGAAATGAATGCTAACGTGGACTACATGGCTGGTCTACAACTGTTTGCTATGCTTCCAACTCTTGGTATTGATTTCGAGACACTCGATTTACTCGGTATTCGAAAGGATGTTGAATGGTATCTTGAAGCATTGGGCCTATCGAAGTTTGTGACTATTTCGCACCCTACCTATAGGAAGTTTACATGTGAATTCCTAGCCACGGTCACATTGTCTTACCCCAAGACAACGACGACCATAGCGAAGGAAGGAATTCTAGCTTTTACGGTTAAGGAGAAATCGTATACTTTGAGTATTGAAGAACTTTGTGATATTTTGGGACATGAGTGTCATGAGAGGATCAAGTTCAGTGGTAGTCAAGCTCATTATGATGCATGGTCAAAGATTGGAAGTGATAGACTAAAACCCGGAAGTTCTAAAGCATCAAAGATTACAAATCCTGTAACGCCCGTGAACCAAAAAGTAGATTTTGGTTAGGTGTCGTTCGACACGGGTGTGTGTGTCGATCGACACGAGTGTTTTGGACTTGTGAGAAGTTGGGTTTTGGGTGTTATGTCGATCGACACGAGTGGAGTGTGTCGATCGACACGGGGTTAAATTGAACCGACAGGTTTGGTTTTTTATCACGCGGTTTGGCGATCGGTTTAGAGAACCCTAGGATTTAATATATAAGGAGATCAAATGTGTTGGGCCGCATTTTTCAGAAGAAATCAGAAGAGTTTTGAGAGAGAATCAAGTGATTTTTCGTGTGAGTGTTCTTGAGGGTTGAGAACAAGTGTTGTTCGTGTTTTGGAGGAGACAAACGGCTGGGTAAATCGCGTTGGATCGGAGTGAAACTTTGTGGGTAAGTTCTCCAATCTTTGTTCTTGACGTAGGAGGAAACCGTTTGTCAATCGATCATGTACTTAGGGATTTATGATTGTTCTAACTGGGTAGGTTTGTGCAGTTTTCTTTTGCGAACAGTCCACTTCGAGGGAGGATTCCCGTCGAACCGTTTGGACTCAGGGGATGTTCTACACATCGTTATGTAACTCGTTGTGTCTATTTTCCAGAGCCATTTTCCAATTTGGTGATAATCCGTTCTTCGTGTGCGAAGTGTTCTTTGTAGGCGTCGTGTTCTTCGTGTTCTTGAGCGTTTCAATCCTTTTTCGAGGTGAGTGCGTGACCGTAGGTTTATCTGGGTAAAGGATTAGATGGAATATGATTGATTGTGGTTGTTTGGATTTGATTTCGTGTGTTTTGTGCATGAAAATGTGCATGAGATCGATGGATCGCATGAGAGTTCGAGCCACGAGAGAATAGGCTCGTTCTCTGTTCTGCGATGTCGTGTCGATCGACACAATTGCCTTGTGTCGATCGACACAGATGCATTATGTCGATCGACATCATGGTGGTGTGTCGATCGACACAAGTGCAGTATGTCGATCGACACCTAGTGGTTGTGTCGATCGACACAGTGCTCCTGGATTAGTTCATTGTTTGATTATTCGTGTATGCTTGTTGTTGCTTATCCTGGTATTATATCTCTTGCTTATGCCTGTGTGTATAACCTGTAGATGGGATTACCGCGTCGCTGAGTATTTGTGATAATACTCACGCAACTCTTTTTGCCATGTGTTACAGGTAAAGAGAAAATGTGATCGTGGAATCATGGCCGGAAAGAGGAGATGATCTTGTCTCGGTTTCGTGGCTTTGAGTTAGAATTCCTAGGTTGTAGTAATTCTGGAACCCTGTGTTATTGTTATTAGATATTAGTTTATTGGTTATTGATTGGTTTAATGAATTTGTGTGATTGTTTATTGATTCCAGCATGCTGAGATTCGACCGTTGAGGATTATCATTTGTGATAATGATAACCCGGGTTTTAATTGGAAATTTTTTAAATTTTTGGGTCAGGTTGTTTCATTTTGGTATCAGAGCTCATATGGTTCTAGGGCGGGTGCAATTGATTGATTATGTGAGTTAATTGATTTATTGTTGTGTGGGTTGGAGTCCTAGATCATCTCTTTCGAGCCTTCAATGAGATTCCACGGTATGTGTTTTATGACTTTTTGTTTTTCTATTACTTAGTAGTCTGCTGGTTAGTGCAAAGTGATGGCTAGCTTGAGTGGCTAGAGGCAGAGGTCGTGGGGGCCGTGGAGACCGAGGTGGTCGTGGTGGGCGCGGGCGAGGACTGCAGAGTGAGTCTGATGCCGCGAGTGTGGCCTAGGAGACCACGCAGGAACAGGTGGCGGACTCGCAGGCATTTCAAGAGGGGTCTGTGGGTGAGATTGCTAGGAGTACCAGTGTGAAGGCTGGTGGGGCTAATGTGGGTCCCGGTGTAGCTGGTGGTGCGGTGGGCCCAGGTGGGGGTGCTGCCGCAGGTGTGGCCCAAGACCGAGATGATTGCTTGGCGGGTTTGCTGCAGATGATTCTAGAGCGGTTACCGGGTGGGGTGCCGGCTCCGGATCAGGCTCTGGAGTTTAGCCAGGTGTGGCTGGTGTGCAGCCAGTAGTGGCTGGTGGTCAGCCGGGAGTGGCTGGGGTTCAGCTAGGAGTAGCTGGTGTGCAGTCGGGTGTGGCAGTTGCAGAAAAGCTTCCATCCTACCTAAGGATGATGGAGCAGATGCAAAGGATTGGCACCGTTTTTTTCTCGGGTGGTGCAAAGCCTGAGGAGGCCAATGAGTGGCGGCGGAGGTTGGAGCATAACTTTCGCTCTATCAGGTGTCCAGAGGGATACAGGGTTGATTTGGCGGTTCACTATCTGGATGGTGATGCGCATCTCTGGTGGAGAGGTGTGGAGGCCAGGAGGGTACAGGCCGAGATGGCTTGGGAGGATTTCTTGGCTGAGTTTAACGCCAAGTATTTCCCGCAGGAGGCGGTGTCTCGGTTGGATTCGAGGTTTCTGTACCTGGCTCAGGGAGACCGGACAATGAGGGAGTTCAATTTGGAGTTCAGTCGACTTCTGGTACAAGCTAGTAGGGGCATGGAGGGCGAGCAAGCCTATGTGAGGAGGTTAATGGGGAAACTTCGAGCTGATTTGAGGACTCGCTGCAGGGCGAGTAAGTTCGCCACGAGGGCGGAGCTAGTTGAGATGGCTGCTGCGATTGAGGAGGACCTTAGGGAGCAAGTTGTGGTGGTGAGTCCACCGGTTTAGCAGCAGAGGAGGCCGGAGCAACAGACGGGTTCGAGCAGGGGCGGCAAGCCTGCTCAGGGTCAGAAGAGGAAGTGGGAGAACACTTCAGGGCCGAGTTAGAGGGGGGCAGGGTGGTCCAGGATGCTTTGGGTGCGGAAGCTTAGATCACAAGGTGGCGAGTTGTCCGAAGAAGAGTGAGGCTCGGGGTGCTCAGGTGTATTACCACTGCAGAGAGCCGGGGCATATTAAGCCCAAGTGTCCGAAGCTGCAGCAGATGGCGGTGGCGGCAGTGCAGCCGTTAGCGGTGCAGCCTTTGGCTCAGATTGCAGCGGCGCCACGGGTTTTCACTTCGGCAGAGGCGGGCGGTTCTAGCGCCAGACCAATCACAGGTAAATTTCAGACTTGACCTTTTTAAATTCTTTTGATGTTTGAATTTAGTCGTTTTGGAAATTGTGAGTCTGCGCTAGAGTGTTGGGTCTTAAAGCACATGGGATTTGTGCAGGGACCTTAGTTGTGGGCGGGTGTGAGTCCCACGTGTTGTTTGATTCGGGAGCTACAGATAGCCTCATCACTCTGGAGCGGTATCCAGAGCAATTCCGATGAACAGCCGGGAGTAGTTAAGGTTGCTGGTGGCAGGATGTTAGCCACTTTCGGGTGGGCTCGTGGTGTAGGTGTTCTGGTGGCGGGAGAATTGGTAGCCAGCAGATCTGGTCATTAGTCCGGTGGAGCTGTACGATGTTATCCTGGGTATGGATTGGTTGGATCGGTACAGGGTCCATCTGGATTGTCATAGAGGACGGGTTGTGTTCGAGCGGGAGTCAGAAAGGTTGGTGTATCAGGGGGTAAGACTGACTTCCAGGTTTCTTGTGATTTCAGCGATACAGGCCGAGTAGTTGATTGAGAAGGGCTGTGAGGCGTATCTGGCAACAATAGTGATGCCGGAGACTGTTGGAGATGTTGCAGTTCGGGATATTCGGGTTATTTGGGATTTCCAGGATGTGTTTCAGTCATTGTTGGGATTGCTGGCATTCCGCTTAGGCTTTCGAACATTCAACAACGCGGCCGAGTACGAGACCCTCATTGCTGGCATGAAACTCACCCAAGGACTAAAATTTGAGCGGGTTAACAGTTTCTGCGACTCGTAGCTCATCGTTAACCAGTTCAACAGAGAGTACACTGCGAAAGACGACTGAATGGAGGTTTATCTGTCAGTGGCCAGGGAGTTAGCTGCAAAATTCAAGTAGTTCAGTTTCACACGAATCCCGCGGGTAGAAAACACAAACGCTGATGCCTTGGCGGCTCTTGCCTCCACCTCTGACCCATACTTGAAGCGGATCATCCCGGTGGAATTTATTAAACACCCGAGTATAGTACAACCAGAAACGGTGAATGTCCTTACTCGGTCACAAGCCGCAAAGTAAGCAAAGAAGCATGCCAAAGAAATTGAAGCAGCCGCGGCCAGTCAACAAGAGACTGTAACTAATGACACAACCAGCCAACCTACCCCTACTCAGGAGGAGCCGCATATGCCAAGCGACCCTATCATCCAGCATGAGACGGTTCCCGTGCTTGATGCAAACAAAGCAAGTACGGAACAACCCCAAGATGCCATGGCCGTTGACAACAAAAACGGTACCAGCACAACTCCTCCCGAACAGGAAGCTGTAATCCCGGAGGAAGAAATCACAACGCCAACACCGGAATCTTCCCAGGAAAACGAATACACCAAAATGGAGGATGATTCGTAAGACGTGGAGTACAGTTGCGACAGGCGCTGGCTTGACAAAATCCACGGGTACATCACCGACGGAACCTTGCCTTCTGACAAATAGGCAGCCCGTAAACTACGAGCACAAGCTGCTAGCGCTCGGCTTTATTGTTGCATGATTCTCGGCGAAACACCTAAGTCCTAGCGCTTTTCTTTTATTGATTTTCATTACAATTTATACTCATTGCTTACTTTCTTTTTCAATCACAAAAACGACAAAAATATCTTTTTCTACCTTAGTTTTATTCATTACAATTTGAAGTGCGGTTAAGAAGTCCTTGTGAATACGATCCCTTATCTATACTAACCGTGATTGCTGTGCACTTGCAGGTAGTTAGTTGAGAGGTAAAACTCGACACACATCAAGTTTTTGGCGCCGTTGCCGGGGACTTCGAAGAACATCACCTTCGAATTTTTGACTAAAGCTCAGTCAAGAGCGCTTTAATTTTAGTTTTTGTTTTTATTACAATTTTGTTTCTTTCTTTTCCAATTTTGATTTCTCGTTTTCTTTTATCTTTTTCCGTGTGTTTCAGGTGTTTATGCCTAGTACTAGAAATTCTAACGAGAAGAATCTAGTTGTACCTGAGCAAGAAATCGACGAGCTTGAACGAGCCCTTAGGAGACAAAGACAACTAAGGATGGGCGATCAAATTGTTGAGCATGCCATAAATGAGGAGGAACGAGCTCTTGCTGCTGCTGCTGCTGCTGCTGCTCTCGATAGAGAGAACCAACCCGTGGAGCAACCACTTGGTGCCCACCTAAACCCACCTATTCGTAATGATGTTTTCTGTAACCCTCCGGAGAACATTGTTAGGAATCCAGTTGGTGGAAACGATCAACATCTCATTCCACCTGGGAATATGAGAATGCAACAACAAGCTCCACATCTTCAACCTCAAGGGAACCTAGATTTCCAACAGCCTTTGCATCCAAGACAAGCGCAACAAGTCCAACATCAAACTATTGGAGATGTGGATTCCTCCGATGCTTTCTTCTTTGATAGAAATCCCATCCGCCCACCTCTACCTCAAAGGAATGATTTTGAGATCAAACCTCAAATCATCGCATTGGTGAAACAAAACCAATTCCATGGGACAGAGCATCCTCTTGACCACATCGATACTTTCGAAAAAATTTGTAGTACGACTCGTGCTAATGGAGTTCCCGCCGACTACTTTAAGTGCAAGCTCTTTTCGTTTTCTCTAAACGACAAGGCACTTAGATGGATGAAGTCTTTACCTCCATGGTCCATCACTACTTGGGACGAATACAAAGGAGCCTTCTTGAACCAATTCTACACCAAGCAAAGATCGAATTCTATAAGGAACAAGATCTCAAGTTTCAAGGAAGGACCAACCGAATCCTTCTTTGAAGCCTTGGAACGTTTCAAGGAGTACACTAGGGACTGCCCTAATCATGGTTTCTCTGAAGGAAAGTTATGGAATATCTTCTACAATGGAATCGATTACAAGCACCAAACATCTTTGAATGCTGCGAGTAATGGGAATTTCATGACCAAGCTTGTACCGGAGGCAAAGCTTTTGATCGAGAACCTTGCTGCTAGTGATGCTAATTGATCTCAAGACTACAATAGGAGCATCAACACTACTAGAACATCAACCGATTCAACTCAAATCGCGGAACTCAAGAACATGGTTTCACAACTACTTAATAGTCAAAGAGGAGTTCATGCCGTTGAAGACGTTAATGATACAAGTTATGATCCTAACATGGAACGTATTGAAGATGGAACAGAGGAGAATCAAGAGGAAGTGAACTACATAGGAGGAAATTATGGTAATCGAAATTTCAACAACTTTCGATCTCACCCAAATTTGTCCTATCGGAGCAACAATGTTGAGAACTGATATATCATAGTTTTTACCTGTTTTTAACCATGATATAAGTCCTTTTCATAGAGTCTTTTTGGTATTTTTTTGGAGTCTTTTTTAGTCTTTATAGGTTGACGGACGATTGGAGCTTAATGGGAGCTTTTGGAGCATTTTGGAGCATTTAGGAAAGAAGAGCCGAAGTGATCAACTCGGAGTCGAGTTTTCAAGGATTTGTCGATCGACACAACCTTGTGTGTCGATCGACACGATCGTGTCTGACGAGAAGATTGAAGAAATTCTAGTTTTTCCCAAAAAACCCAGAAGTTATTCACAAAGCCCGATCCGAATTTGACAGATTATATATAGTTTTTCCTTAGGATTTCAGTTTTTTATCTAGTTTTTAATTAAGACTTGAGAGAGAAGAGATTTGGAGAGCTTTGAGGAGATATCAGACTTCCGGATTTCATCGTTTTCGAAACTTCTATTCCTAGCCATCACATGACCCACCAGTCATCACAACACATGACCCCACCAGTCATTACATAAGAACTCACGTCTTATAAACACATTTAATAAGAAAATCCATCTTATTAAATCTCAACAATGTATGATCGTTACAACACAAACGAAAAATACATCCAAACTCATAGCAACATGCTATCACAGACTTTGAAAACCAGAAAAAGACAACTCAAGCCTCCACTTGCTTCTCAAACCACTTCGAGAATTTTGCCTTCATCCTCGCTTCTGGTTCCCAAGTCTCCTCTTCAATACCGTCACAGTCCCACACGACTCTCACCAACGGTATCCTCTTCCGGCACAGAACCTTGACCCTCCTCTCGAGAATCCTCACAGGTCTCACCTCTAACGTCATGTTGGGCTGAAGATCCTCCGAAATCCTAGCCAACACCTCCTCAGACTCATGTAGACACTTCCGTAGCATCGACACATGGAAGACCTTATGAAAAGCCTTCATACTCTGAGGTAACTCCAACAATAAGCTACTGGTCCAACCCGTTCGAGAACCTTAAACGAACCTATAAACCTCAAACTTAGATTATTCTCTGAAATGGATCTGTTAGGACCCCTCAACATCGTTGCTTTGAGATACACCAGATCTCCCAACTCAAACTCCAGCTCTTTCCATCTCTTATCAGCATAACTCTTCTATAGATCCTGAGCCTCCCTTATGTTCAGCCTCAAGACATAGATCTTCTCCGTCCTCTCCTGAACAATATCCGCACCAAACATGCTCCTCTCCCCCACTTTAGTCCAGCATAATGGTGTACGGCATGGCCTCCCATACAGAGCCTCATATGGAGTCATCCCAATACTCGCCTGGTAGCTATTGTTGTACGCAAACTCTACCAGGTTCAGATGTTCCGCCCAATGACCACCATAATCCAACACACACATCCTCAGCAGGTGCTCCAATGTCTGAATCGTCCTCTCAGACTGCCCATCTGTCTGAGGATGATAAGCTGTGCTCATATGCATTTTAGTGCTCATCTCAGCCTGGAACGCCATCCAGAACTCTGAAGTAAACCTTCGATCTCTATCTGACACAATACTCGCTAGCACCCCGTGCAGCCTCACTATCTCTCGCACATACTTCTTAGCCAACACCGCCACTCCGTCGGTCTTCTTGATGGCAAGAAAATGTGCTGACTTCGTCAGACAATCCACAATCACCCAAATCGCATCATAGGTTCGCGACACTGGCAACCCCGTCACAAAATCCATGGTAATCATGTCCCACTTCCACTCCGGAATAGGCAAACTCTGCAACACACCACTCGGAACCTGATGCTCAGCCTTCACTAACTGGCACACGTTGCACACTGCAACCCAGTTAGCGACATCCCTCTTCATCCCGACCCAGTGATAATACCGTTTCAGATCACGATACATCTTGGTCGCTCCCGGATAAATCGACAACATACTCGAATGAGCCTCCCTTAGGATCTCTTGCCTCAGCTCCTCACTCTTGGGTATGCAAACCCGCCTGTTTACCAGTATCGTCCCATTCGCCGAGACCTGATACTCTGAACCTGCTACCTGAGAAGCATTAATTAAACCCTGATCCTTCTCCTGAGGTACTCGAATCTTGCTCAGCAAATCCGCCTGGTTAGCTGCCTCTAACCCCAACGGCTCCTGTGAGATAACACACAATCTCAACGTACTAATCTCGCTAACCAAAGCCTTCATATACCGCTTCTAATCTGAAGCAACCCTCTTCCGACTCAACGCATATGCAACCAGATTAGCCTTACCCGGATGGTATCCAATCTCCAGATCCTAATCTGCTACCAACTCCATCCAGCGCCTATGTCTCTGGTTTAGCTCCAACTGAGTGAAGAAATACTTCAGACTCTTATGGTCTATGAACACTTGCACCTTTCCACCATAAAGATAAGACCTCCAAATTTTTAAAGCAAAAATCACTGCGGCCAACTCCAAGTCGTGAGTAGGGTAATTGCACTCATGCTTCCTCAACTGCCTTGAACATACGCAACAACCTTCCCCTGCTGCATCAGCACACAACCCAGACCAACTCTCGAAGCGTCTGTATACACCACGTAAGGCTCACCCGGCTCGAGCAACGCCCACACAGGTGTACTCGTCAAAATCTTCTTCAGCTTCCCGAAATTCTCCTCGCAAGCTGAATACCAAACAAAAGGGACATCTTTCCCCGTTAACTTCGTCATCGATAACACCATACTCTCAAATCCCTTGACGAATCTCCGGTTATAACCCGCCAACCTAAGAAAACTCTGAATCTCGGTGGCATTCCTCGGTCTATGCCATCTTCTGATAGCCTCTAGACACCACATGGCCAAGGAAACTCATCTTTCACTGCTAGAAACTGCACTTACTCAACTTCGTGTACAGCTTCTGCTCCTGCAGTATCTACTCCTGCAGCTTCTCCAGAACTACTCTCAAATGCACCTCGTGCTCCTTAGGACTTCTCGAATACACCAGAATATCATAATGAAGATGATCACAAACACATCAAGGTACTCCTAGAACACCCCGTTCATCAACCTCATGAACGCTGATGGCGCAATCGTCAACCCGAAAGGCATCACCACGAACTCGTAATGCCCATACCTCGTTCTGAAAGCTGTCTTCCGAACATCCGCCTCATCAGTTGAGATCTGATGGTAACCCAAAGCCAATTCAATCTTGGAGAACCAAGTAGCCCCTCGCAACTGATCCAACAACTCATTAATCCGTGGTAGAAGATACTTGTTCTTCACAGTGACTCGGTTAAGTCCCCGGTAATTTATGCACAACCGGAAACTCCCATCCTTCTTCTTCACAAACAACACCGGTGCTCCCCATGGTGAAACACTAGGCCGGATAAATCCCTTACCCAACAAATCATCTAACTGCTTCTTCAGCTCTGCCATCTCTGCTAGAGTCATACGGTAAGGCGCCTTGGATATGAGAGTCGTCCGAGGCTCCAACTCAATCGTAAATAGATCTGACCTCGACGATGGTAATCCTAGCAACGACTGGAAGACATCCTGGAAGTCCTGAACAACCTGAATATCCTCAACTGCAACTTCTCCAACAGTCTCTGCATCACTATCGTCGACAAATATGCCTTGCAGCCCTTCTCAATTAGCTGCTCGGCCTGAATGGCCGAAATCACGAGACTCCCGAAAATCGGTCTCACACCCTGATAAACCAACCTCCCCGCCTCTCGCTCAAACACTACTCACCCCCAATGACAATCCAGATGGACCTTGTACCGATCCAGCCAATCCATCCCGAGAATGATATCATACAACTCCATCGGACTAATGATCAGATCTGCTGGCATCAACTCTTCCGCCACTAGGACATCCACACCACGAGCCCCCCCCCCCCCCCCGAAAGTAGCTAGTGACTTGCCACCCGCAACCTTAACTACCTCCGGCTGCTCTCCGGAATCGCTCCGGATACCGCTACCCTCCGCACACTCCCGAGTAATGAAGCTATTTGTAGCTCCAAAATCAAACAAAACGTGGGACTCACATCCGTCCACAACTAAGGTCCCTGTACAAATCCCATGTGCTTAAGAACCCTTACACTCTAGCACAGACTCACAATTTCCCAAAACAGACTAAATTCAATACACCAAGGAATTTAGAAAGTCAAATCCAGAAATTACCTGTGATCGGTCTAGTGCTAGAACTTCTCGCCTCTACTAAAGTGAACACTGGCGGTGCGGCTGCAATCTGGGCCACCGGTTGTACCACCGCCACCGCCATCTGCTGTAGCTTAGGACACCTGGGCTTGATGTGCCCCGGCTCCCTGCAGTGATAGCACACCTGAACTCCCTGTGCCTTGCTCCTCTTCGGGCAGCTCGCTACTCGGTGCTCCATGCTCCCACACTCGAAGCATCCCGAACCACTCTGACTGCCTTGACTCGGTCCCGAAGTGCTCTCCCACTTCCTCTTTTGTCCCTACGCAGGCTTGCCGCCCCTGCTCGGACCCACCTGCTGCTGCGACCTCCTCTGCTGCTGCACCGGTGGGCTAACCACCACAGCCTGCTCTCTCAGATCCTCATTAATCGCAGCAGCTATTTCGACCAACTCCGCCCTCTTGGCGAACCTGCTCGCTCTACAGCGAGTCCTCGGATATGGTCAAAGTCCCCTCAGGAACCTCTTCACCTGGGCCTGCTCGCCCTCCAGACCCTTACCAGCATACATCAGAAGTCGACCGAACTCCTCATCAAACTCCCGGACCGTCCGGCTACCTTGAGCCATCTCCAAGAATCGCAACTCCAAAAAACCCTAGGGCTTCCCTATAAATAGGGGGTGGCTGTATTTTGGGACTTTCCAGAAAGTCCCAGAAAGTTTCCTGAGAGTTTGTGAGAAGGAGATTTATTTGGGAGGTTTGGGAGATCGTTGTCGGGGCTTGTTCTTCGCGAATCAAGAGTGGATTTCAAATCCTTGAGGTGTATTTTTCTCGTTCTTGGGTTTTTCTTCCTTTTTCTTTCCAGATCTAAGGTGAGTGCATGATCATGGCTTATCTGGGTAAAAGAAGTGATAGGATGCGTTTGATTGTTGTTGTTGGGTGTATTTCGTGTGGTTTTCGAGTGGTTTTGTGCAGGGAATCAATTGTGATGTGATCTAGAGTCAAACCATGTGAGGATAGGTTCAATTTTTGGATCTGTGTCGGTGCGTCGATCGACGCAAGTGCTATGCGTCGAACGACACACGTGCATCGATCGACACCGGGGTGGTTTGTCGATCGACGCACGTGCAGTTTGTGTGATATTGTTTGATTGCTCGTGCTTGTCTTGTTGTGTATTCACCCCGGTATTGTATCATTTTCTTATGCATGTGTGTATAGCCTAGTAGATGGGATGACCGTCTCACTGAGTATTTGTGATAATACTCACGCATCTCGTATAACCATGTGATGCAGGTAAAGACAAGGTGTGATCGTGGAATCGTGGCCGGGAAGAGGAGATGATCTAGAGTCTCGTGTTGGTCGCTTTATGAGCTTGTTAGAATTGCTAGGATGTTAGTAATTCTGGAATTGTTGTTGAATGTTTTATTGGATTATGGTTTATGGATTAAATTGGATTAGTGGTTTCAATAAAGTATGGGATTTATTGAATGTGGTTATTGGTTATTGATCGTATTGTTTCCGCAGTTTGTGTTGTTGACCCGTTGAGGATTATTATTTGTGATAATAATAATCCGGAAGGGAAAATTTTTAAATTTACGGGTTAGGTCGTTTCAGTTTGGTATTAGAGCCCTTATAGTTCTAGGGCGGGTGTAGTGATCGGTTGATTATGTGAGTTAGTCGATTGATTGCTGTGTGGGTTTGGAGTCCTAGATCATCTTCTCCGAGCCTTCAATGAGATTTCACGGTAAGTGTTTTTTGACTTTCTGTTTTTTCTAGTATGCTTAGTTGCTGCTGGGTAGTGCAGAGTGAGATGGCGAGAGGTACTAGAGGCAGAGGTCGTGGGGGCCGTGGAGGACGAGGTGGTCGTAGCGGGCGTAGACTTGAGAGCGAGTATGTTGCTGCGAGTGTGGCCCAGGAGACCATGCAGGAGCAGGTGGCTGATTCGCAGACGTTTCAGGAGGGGTCCGTGGGTGGGGCCGCTATTAGTACCAGTGTGAGGACTGTGGGGCTGGTGTGGGTCCCGTTGTAGTCTGTGGTGCGGTGGGCCCAAGTGGGGGTGCTGTCATAGGTTTTTCCCAGGATCGAGATGATTGTCTAGCGAGTCTGCTACAGTTGATTCTGGAGCGGTTACCAGGTGGGGTGCCGGCTCTGGGTCAGGCTCCGGGAGTGCAGCCAGGTGTGGCTGGTGTGCAGCCACATGTGGCTGATGTGCAGCCGGGTGTGGCTGGTGTGCAGCCGGGTGTGGCTGGTGTGCAGCCGGGTATGGCTAAAGTCCAGCTGGTTAGGGCTGGTGTGCAGCCGGGTGTGGTGGTTGCTGAGGAACTCTCATCTTATCTTAGGATGATGGAGCAGATGCAAAGGATTGGCACTGGGTTTTTCTTGGGTGGTGCCAAGCCTAAGGAGGCAGATTTGTGGAGGAGTAAATTGGAGCGGAATTTCCAATCTCTCAGGTGTCCAGTGAGATACCAGGTGGACTTGGCAGTTCATTACCTTAATGGTGATGCACATCTCTAGTGGCAAGGTGTGGTGGCTAGGAGAGCTCAGGCGGGTATGGCCTAGGAGGATTTTGTGGCTGAGTTCAACGCCAAGTACTTTCCGCAGGAGACGGTTGATCATTTGGAGTTGCGATTCTTAGAGTTGGCTCAGGGTGACCGGTCGGTCCGGGAGTTCGATGTGGAGTTCGGTCGACTTCTGGTGCATGCCGATAGAGATCTGGAAGGCGAGCAGGCCCACGTGAAGAGGTTCTTGAGAAAACTTCGACCTGATCTGAGGACTCGCTGTAGAGCGAGTAGGTTCGCCACGAGGACGGAGCTGGTGGAGACAGCTGCTGCAATAGAGGATGACCTGAGGTGAAACAACCCAACCCGTAAATTTTTAAAAAAAATTCTCTTTCGGATTATTATTATCACAAATAATGATCCTCAGCGGGTCAATACAATACGCGGAAACAATTCAACCATTAACCAATAATAGTATTCAATAAATCTCATACTTTATTGAAACCCACTAAACCAATCCAATCCAACAATACCAAAATCCAAATAAAACATTCAACAACACTAACCAAATAACAATCCAACATAGTTCCAGAATTACCAGCAACCTAGCAATTCAATAAACAGCATCAACCAATCGAGTCCCTAGACCATCTCCTCTTCCTCGCCACGATTCCACGATCACACCTTGTCTTTACCTGCATCACATGGTTAAAAGGAGATGTGTGAGTATTATCATAAACACTCAATGAAACGGTCATCCCGTCTACAGGTTATACACACATGCATAAGAATCAATACAATACCAGGGTAAATCAAACAACAACGCAAGCACGAACAAACAACACAAGTCCGTCGCAAACAAACATGCAACGATCGATGCATAGGCCTGCGTCGATCGACACGCAACCTCGTTGTCAATCGATGCATCAGCCAGTGTGTCAATCAACACACAACCTTGGTGTTGATCGATGCACTGTCCCGTGTGTCGATCGACGTAGAGCAACTGCGTCGATCGACGCAACATCACAGATGCCAAGATCGAACTTATCCTCTCATGGATCGATTTTGGATCGAATTGCATCAATCTGTGCACGAAATCTACACATAAACATCACAGGAAACGCATTCTATCAACCCTTTACCTAGATAAACCTACGGTCACGCACTCACCTCGATTATGAAAGGAAAAGAACAAGGAAAACCCGAAGAATGCGAAGAACACGGTCTCCAAATCCCAAATCCACACTCCCAAATCGCAGAACACAGCCCCCACACACTCCTGGATCCTCACAATCACGAAACCCAACCTCCAAAGGATCAAGAACAACCAGAATCTCCCAAAACACTCAAAAATCACTCAAAACTCCCTGTTTTCTCCAAGAAAAATCGGCCAACAACAGTCTGTTCATCCTTTATATACCAACACAGGGTTCCTTAAACCGACCCGGCGAACTGGACAATTGAAATCGAACCGGTTTGGTTCAGTTCAAACTTGTGTCGATCGACGCACGACCAAAATCCAAAGAAATTGGTTCGCAGTCGTTACAATTCTCCCCCACTAACACGGATTCGAATCACGCAACACCGTCTCCCGAAGGTTGACACTCCCGTCCGAAACCCGACCAAATTCTCCCGGAAACATCAACACTGCAACGCTCCCTGATCCAGATTAGAGCTGCCCGGTTGATCGCGCAACAATCAAACACCAAATTTTGATTTCAGATTTCAAAGAGAGTGAGAGAAAGCTAAACGAAACCAGTGAAGGGTTAGGAATTAAAGCAACGACTATATCGAATTCGACGGAGGAGGTTCGTAACCGAAGGCGTATTGGCGGTGGCGGTGTGTATTTGGAAGTGATAAAGTCGCAGGCAGTGAAAAAGGAAGTTAGGTTTTCCGATCCAGATCTCACACGAATTTTGGATTTGTGAACGAAAAGTTTGGGTTAGACTCTGTAAACGGTTAGTGAAATTGAGCTTTCATTTGTTTTGTTATATTGCAGTTGCATGTCCGCCAATGGTGGGTTGTCGTGAAAGGGAATAAACGAGATCGTTTGCAAAGCTAGTTGATACAAACAGGAGGACAAAAACTTAATGGAATTGATATGTTTGTAGTTAACAATTTTTCATCTAGTCCATGAGACGCTACTTTCTCCGGTGATACATTTCTTGTATAACTTGGTCGTCGCTTCTTTGCTCATCAACACCTTACGACTCCTTCATTGTTCTTTTGCTTTATCACTTATTGCAGCCATTTTTCGTTTTTGTTCGTCACTGTAGCAATCGCGGCGATAGATCAAAGAACAGAGCCATAGTATGCATTGGTTGTAAAAACACATGAATGTATGAACTGTTTTTGGTAGAGGTCAAGTCTTTGATGAGTGAGGGAATGGAAGGGGAAGATGGGTCCATAGGGTTCCTGATGAGATGGATGATGATTCGTGATGAATACCCTTTTGAATAGAATTTGTGGTGAGAGAGGGTAAAGGATGTAGAAGTCTCTGGGAAAAACCAGAGAATATCATTTGTCTCTAAACAGGAGGTTTGACATTAAGAAAATGTAGTTGTTGGTCCTATGGAAGAGAGTGAAGACGAGGCTGGAACGTTAAGCTTATATCTGTTTATGTATAATTTGAGTTAGATATAGTTTCCATATAATAGAAACGTGAAGCTTAGATGTAAGGCAAACACTACATACACAAATCTGGTGCACACTACGTTGACTTTACTATCTATAATATTTTACATAGTTACAGTTTCTTACATAGTAAAAGAAAAAAACTATTTTCACTCATTATTCTATTTTTACAGATGTAAGATCCACTTGATTATACACTAATACACAGTATAGACAACTTTTTAAGTTATCCTACAACAGTTCCTAGCCACAAATAGTTAGAGGATAAAAGAGTCAAAACACTAATCATTTGTTATTCTCTCATTATATTTACTACATAGCCTAATTAACCTAATAAAGAAAGGGTTGTTATAGCACTAATTAGCCACGAAAAGCTAGGGATGGTGGTTCGTCACAAGCTACAACCACATATTTGTTCTCTGGCTTTACATGGCTACTTGGACTTATAATTCGTGGCTATACAACTTTTTTTTGAGTAGTGTATATAAAATGTTACAAAATAGTGAAATGAGAAAGAGGAAAGATAACAAAAAGCCACACTTTTCAAGCCCAAACTCTTTTCCTAGGGGAGAGATCAGAAGTCTTGATATCATCTATTTTGGCCGCCACAATGAAATCGTTCATGCTTAACCCTCCTGTATTGTTCATCCAATAACCAACAACAAATAAACTGTTATTGAGAAAAAATATATAAAACAAAAAAAAACTCTGAATGTTTGTTTGTTAATTTGTGGACATACCAATGGAAGAGGTGGATAGTTCAGCTCGAACTTGGGAAGGAGTTTCCAAATGGAGAGAAGGGTAATGACCAGAAGCTTCAGCAACCTTATGGATCCTGTTTATGAGTTCAACACCGCACCCGAAATCCCTCACTTTCCACATGCATCTTATTTTCAGACCGCCCGCTTCAGCCTCCACTATACTCCATCCCAGAACCTGAATTGTTTACATAATAATCATAGAGATTGAGACTGCATATCATTAGAGTGAACCACAGTTTAGAAAGTTGGAGATTTATGAAGACAATGCTTGTGAATTTGTGCCAACAAAACAAGTTCACTTGATTATAAAGCGGCTACGACATACAAAAATTAAGATTGATATATAATAGTTACTTAGTTAGCCAGCAATACGAAGACTAGTTCATAAACGATGGTATTCCTAATATGATCCTCATGATAATAAATCCTTTTTTTTTTGGGCTTTGTTTATATTTTTTATCTTTCTGGGACAATGTAAGCATATAGTTGTAATTTCAAACTCAACTGATAAATGATAATTAGTGAAATATAACAGAAAATGATTCCTATCATAAAAGTTGTATAACTCCATGACAATGAATGGACTTGTATAGAAGGTTCGAATGTATAGTCCTTACTAATTTAAACACTAGATCGATACGAACATTTTACACCACAAGAAGCTGTTAAAAACTGCATAGTATATGAGAAAATGAACCTTATGGAGGAGCGTTTTGGCATCGTCGGCGGACAAAGGAGGCTGTGAAGGGGAAACAGGGGAGCAATGGAGCTGCGAGAGCGAGAGAACAGAAGCATTAGGAATCAGAATCTTGTGCTCAGTGCTTTGGCAACCCAACACTTTATCTCCGAATTGGCTCGCTATCTCCTCCGGGTAAGGGTCACGAGCCCCGAAATCCCCCAGAAAATCCTGCGCCGGGGTAGACCGGGTCACCGTTAACCGGCCGAGTTTACGGTGGCTCTCAATCGCTGGTGGTGAGAAACCCACGAATTGAAAGGTGGTGCACGGAGGATGACGGTGGAGGAAGGAGAAAGAGATATGACACGCCGGAGATGACGTGGCGGCCATCGGAGTCGTTTTTTGCAGATAAGAGTTTTGGTTTTTGGAGAGCGAAACGATTTTCAGACCACACTTGCTTGCTCAGTTAAAAAAAAAAACTTAAGTGGGTGAGAGAGGTGCCACGTAATCACAAGTGGGACCCACTAGACACGTCAGGTTGCATCTAAAAATAAGCCCATTGGTCCAAACCGACGCGTTTGTTTGGGTTTGTACTTTGGGTAAAACCGCATTAGATATTTTAATTCCAAAATTACCCTTTTTGGGTATCTGTTATTACGAACAACCTTTTTCCTTTTCTTTCCCGATTTCAAGCCCTAAAATTCCGAAACTTCTGTTTTCTCGCTCTACGACAGTCGCCGAGTGTGAGAGATAGAATAGAGAGAGAGAAGGATGCCTCTTCACGATGAGCAAGAGCACGAGGTGTACGGTGGAGAGATCCCTGAGGAGGAAGAAGGAGAGATGGATACGGAGGAGTACGAAGAACACGCCGGAGACGAAGGCGCCGCCGTCGGAGATGAGGAGCTTGAACCTGGCTCTGGCTCTAAGGTAATTGCGATTTCTTCGATCTATCTTTATCTTTATCTTTAATTTAATTGACGACCACTCTCTCTTCCACCCCCCACTGAATCAATTTAGTCTGCTGTTTTTGCTCGTATGGTGGTTCTTTATAGGATTTAGAGGACATGAAGAAGCGAATTAAAGAGATCGAGGAAGAAGCTGGAGCTTTGCGTGAAATGCAAGCCAAAGCTGAGAAAGATATGGGTGCTGGTCAAGGTTTGTGCATATGCTGATGCGTAGAATCTTTGGCCTAATTCTTAATATCTCTTGTTTTGACAGATTAGGTTTAGAGAATGTCTTGTTGATTATGATATTACTTTAGTTTATGTATTGGAACCTTTTAGTAAATCATCGAATCTCTCAAGAAATTTCCTGGAGGTTGGGTGTGGGAAAGAAATCATTAGTAGTTTTCCTGTTTTGGTCCTGAAACGATTCTAGTCTTCTAGGAAAGAATACCCTCAGAGCTAATCGACTCAATGCCTCTCTTTTTTTGCATATCGATGAAGATCCTTCAAGTGGTATTAGTGCAGCTGAAAAGGAGGAAGTGGATTCGCGCTCAATATATGTTGGCAATGTGAGGCTTCCACCATTATTTTTTTCGCATGTTTCGAATTTATGTTTGTGCCTTTTCCAAAGAAAAGTTGGTTTACAATATTTGGATGCTGATTGTTGTTTGTTTCTTTGTATCTAAATACATAAAACCCTATCTCCCCTCTTTGCTTTTATTGTGTATTTGTGAAAGCTTTAGTCATTGATGATTCTTAAACTTTCCTGTGTCTCTGGTTTTGTGTATATCAGGTGGATTATGCATGTACTCCAGAGGAAGTTCAGCAGCATTTTCAATCCTGTGGAACGGTCAATAGGGTTACAATCTTGACAGATAAGTTTGGTCAACCTAAAGGTTTTGCCTATGTCGAATTTGTGGAAGTAGAAGCCGTTCAGAATTCTCTAATTTTAAACGAGTCAGAACTGCATGGTCGTCAGATAAAGGTGCAAACTCAGTTCAATAACAAGTCGTTAATTGTCTTTTAGCTAAAGATATGTCATTACCAAACTTTGTTTAATCCATTTTCAGGTATCTGCAAAGAGAACTAATGTCCCCGGAATGAGGCAATTCCGAGGAAGGCGCCCCTTTAGACCCATGAGAGGATTCATGCCCGGGCCTCCATTTTATCCGCCATATGCTTATGGGTACGTTCTAGAGACTTATCTACCTTCTCTCTTTTAAACAAACAAACTTGGAATGGTTGAGCTGAATTGACTTATATAAAACTAAAGATTTTGATAAAAGGAGATATGAGAAATCCATTTGTTTGACATATCGAGAGGGGATCATAATGGTTGTTTATAAATGGTGGATGGTTCATGGTCTGTGCAGGAGAGTTCCCAGGTTCAGACGGCCCATGCGCTACAGACCATACTGATTCAGGCAAATTAATGTTAAAGGTAGCAGCTGCTTTTTGCTTCAAGAAGGCTTTATCAACAGCCCGGTTCATCGGGCCTGGCAGTGGCTTCGATCAGCAGAGATGGGCTGAAGCATTGTATGGCAAAAGAGGAGCAAAGAGAGGAGTTTGTGTTTTTAAATTTGTGTACAATAGTTGATGAGAGAAGAGCAACATTTTGAGTTCCTTCTCTTTATCTTTATCATAACTCATAAGCTTTCTATTGAGAATGACCTCCACGCTACTGAAAAACTCAGTTACCACAATTTATAAACTTTTTAGGTTTGTGTCTTTCGGTTAGATTTGAATATGCTTCCGTCAATTCATCTCCAATGCTGATCTTAGCCTCTGGGCACATCCTGGAGGAGGAGGTCTCCACTGATTCATTCTATATTGTTTATTGTCGTTGTGGTCAGGCCTTGTAGACATTTTCTTTGGTTTTAGGTTTAATGCGCATACATATTTTGGTCTTCTTGCAAGGAAAAAAACACTTGCGAGAACATAAAAAAGGTAAAAGAAACTTGCAGTATTTACATAAGTCGGTGATAAAAAATATTTTCTTTGAAATAAGAGAGACAAGTTTGTTAATAAACTCGCTAAACCCTTTTCGGCTTGGAACGACGTCTCTTCTTCTTCCTCCTCCTCGCTCTGCGCCGCTTACTCGACCTCTCGGTACTCGAGCAATCATCTCTTGGACTAATCGTTTGGTTTGGTTTCCAAACATCGATTTGATCGCCGTAACACAGAAACCGATTTTGTTTAGTTTTCCAGTATTCATCAACCGGCGGCATGAGTGAGGTCAAGGATCAGAAGAGGAAGAGAAATAAAAGCAATGAGAAGAGTGTTGTGAAAGTAGTTCCTATTGAAGAGAAACAGAAACAGCAACAAGGACAAGGACAAGGGAATGGTAATCCGAGCAAGAAGAAGAAAAGCCAAGAGGTTTTTCCTTTTGGAAATTACAGAAACTACTATGGTTACCGAGTCAGTCAATCCTTCCTAGTCTGCTCATTTTTTCATGTTCATATTCTGGTTTTTGTGGCTTCTTTTGACAAAACATTATGTGTTTAGATTAGCCAAGATATGGATGAGGATCCTCGGCTTAAAGTTATGAAGCAAGAATGGTTTCAGGACAAGGACTGTCTTGACATCGGCTGCAATAGCGGGATTATGACTATCCATATTGGTATTCTCATCACAAATTGTTCCACACTTGGGTTTTTTATTTGGTATTAGATCGAGAATGTTGGCTTTTGTAAAAGATTTGTTCTCTGATCTTTGTTTTCTTCCTCTTCTTCAGCTAAAAAGTTCGGTTGCCGCAGCATTCTTGGAGTTGATATTGATTCAAGTAAGAACTATTGGTTTTCATAATTGCTTCCAAGGTGGCATTAAGTTTTTGTGTGTAGTCTCAACTATAGGGAAAACACAGTGTAGTAAATACATATTCTTTTTGGTGAAGGCAGAATAGTAGATACATTTCTGTGATAATTTCGTACGTATTCTTGAAACATTTGTATGTTTTTCTTGCCCCGTGCATGGAATTAAATTTTCTGTCATTGTTAAAGGTCGCATTGAGGATGCTCACTGGCATCTTAGGAAGTTCGCCAGAATGCAGAATTCTGCTAAGCCAAGTGAAAATAAATCTTGTTCAGAGGTTGCAGATGTAGTAAATGGTTCAAAGGAGCAATCTATATCTCTCTCCAATGGTGAGACGAGGACAGACAAGCCAGAAGTTAAACACCTATCTCAGATTGTCTCGTTTCAGAAAGAGAATTTTGTTCAAACTCGACATCTTGATAACAATCGTTATGATACAATTTTATGGTAAATTTCTTTCTTTTTCCCTCTTCTTTTCTTCGTATGTTTCGCTTTGATTCTTGAAGAGGATTGGCAACAGAAGAGAGTTATCAATTTTGTTGGTAATGCTCATACCACAAACTACATATGAAATTTCAACTGTAGTTGAGAAAAGATCTGCCTAGGTTTTCAGTTAAAGAATCTTATGTAACTAAGCCTTTTTTACTTCACTTTTGTCTAAAGGAGGTATCATTCGTAGCTGAAATCAAAATGTCCTCTGTCTTGGTTGTCTTATGCTGAAATTGAAAATAACAGTTTTATTGATGACTTTGATGCAGTTTGAGTGTGACAAAATGGGTTCATCTGAATTGGGGTGACGATGGTTTGATCACCTTATTTTCAAAAATCTGGCGACTTCTTAACCCGGTAATTACATTGAACTTATATACTAAATGTGCCCCTTTTTGCTTCTCATAAGCACAAATGACCGTTGGCTTGGCTTTTCAGGGTGGTATTTTTGTAATGGAACCTCAGCCATGGAAATCTTATGAAAACAATCGTCGTGTCTCAGAGGTGTGTATACACAAAATTTCTTTCTAGTGATTCAGGGTACACAGGTTAGCTACATATAAAATTTTAATCTGTATTTGTCTTCTGTGAATGCAGACTACTGCAATGAATTACCGAAATATTGTTTTACGTCCAGAGCGTTTCCAAGAAATTCTTCTTGATAAGGTACTCCTACTCCATTTACTTCCTTAGTTTACCGATTGTCGTACCTGATGTATAAAATATGCCATGGATAGCATACGTGTACAGAGTTAGAATAATAGATTCAGGTAAAGCGTAGACAAGAACTATGTGTAGCACAACCGATTTTTGGAACAATGTAGTCTTGGCTTTCTTTTGTTCTTGTAACCTAATGTTGTAGGTAAGTTTTGGGTTAGATCCTCATGTTCCGTTACTTTTATCTTTGTTTGCCACAGATTGGGTTTAGAACAGTGGAAGATCTTACATCAAGCTTGTCCGGTGCAAACAAAGGGTTTGATAGACAGATCCTTGCATTCCAGAAATGAACATAACAATCTGATGCCTCATTGAAGAAGTAGAAGAAGAAGTTAGTTTTTGAAAATCAAATTAATTTTCGATGACATGGTTGAACAGAGGATACAGTATGAGAGCAACTCATATCTAATATGTAATGTATTTTGCTACTTGTTCGGCTCTCTAATTCCAATTCCGAAGTGGTTTTCTGTTTATACACTGTTTCAAATGATAATAGCACAAAACTATATAAAATTTGAGAGAGAGATAAGAATCTTTGAATCCAATGAATCAACTTGATACTCTTCCATGTTATCACTAATCAGCACATACTAGTAGAACCCGTATACAATACAGTTGCAACCAGATATTGGTGATAAGAATTACAGTTTCTTGTCCAGAAAATGGCAAAAAAATGTGTTAAAGAGATGCCCAAGATGGATAAGGACATTCGTATTCCCATCCTGTTCCAGAGTATCGAATGCAATGTAACCAAAGAGCCTCGTCATGCTCCTCGTACCTGCATAATTACAAACATGAGACACCATTTTCCTCAATGCAATAAGAACATAGATGGTGGTTTTATTGTCTTTTTTACCCTTGTGGGATCAACTTCGGGCAGTTCGTGCACATTGGATCGATGCTGAAATCTTCACTGGAATACACGTAGTCATCCGGGGAGACCATCTTTTTCTCACCAGCATCAATTCTTTTTGCAATCAAGGTCTCAAGATTATCCATGTGTTGATTAAGATATAGTGGGTCATTCGCTATAGGATGTCCAGTATATTGTAGATGCACTCGAATCTACATTCGTCAAAACCGAAATGAGAAACCCCAAAAGAAAGGCCAAACTCTCTCTATCTACTCTTCTCATATCTAATAAGATCTAAAGATTGAAGCTTTGTGAGTTTATATGTGTAATGGCTGATAAAATTATGCATTATGTATTCACTTGCTTACTTGATGAGTTCGCCCTGTCACTGGTTCACACAAGACGAGGCTATGAGTCCCATTTGTATCGATTCTAGTGAACTTGGTACACGCAGGCTTCCCCTTCACCTTCTTATCATCACCACTAGATTTAGCGTCCTGCATAAATCATACAAATTCAGATATTTTACTTATACATGTCAAAACGGACAACAATATGCTTTATATCTAGAGGCATAATGTCGCTTTACCTCTGCCGTGCTTCTTCCTTCGCTGCCATCATAATTTATGTTGGCTTCAACTATTTTCTGACACATTAAAGTCATGCAATGCAACTACATCAAATAACTTTCAAACCAAAAGCCCCAAGTGTTTACCATATTATAACTCCCTCAAGATAAGTTGGTAGATTTTGAAGATATTATGACTAGCATCACATCAGTTTTAATGTAGATTAATACCATAGTGAGTACCATTCGTGTAGCAGTATAAGAAGTTGGTAATTAGAAACAGTCCGCAAATCATCGATAATGTCAAAAGGAATTCAAACCTCATCTTCTGGGAACACGCCAATAACCTTTGCAATATAACACTTCTTCACCATTCCACCCTCAATCTGAAACAATTAAACAGAGGTACTAAGATGATATTTTAATTTACTACAGCCGTGGCATCTTATTACGATAATATAGGAATGATGGTATAGGCAAGCAAATGCGAGTAACTTTTAAGAGTACCTGCTGCCTGAAAAAATCAGCTTTTGCAGAATTTCTTGCTATGATGAGCAATCCAGAAACTAAACGGTCTAATCGGTGAATAGCTGTGAAATGATGCAAGGATAACTCGTATTGTATCATTTAAAAAAAAAAGGGGTAAATTAAGACTATGTATTCTCGTCTAATATTGTTGGCTGGATACGAAATAGAGGGCCCATGTCATGCTCAGCCTCAAGGATTCCAACAACCGTGTTCTTACGGTATTGACCACATGGATGCACCTACACAAACAAGAAACAGATCGGCGCTGTCACCAAAATATCAAATCTCACACCACAAAGGCATAAAGCATGTATATGTATACAAGGTGAATTTTGTATTCACAACGTTTGATATATACTAACGCTTCAAATAGTACTAAGAGGAAAAAAGCCATATCAATTTGGCGGAGTCTAATCCAATCAACCTGAACAAAACGTGTTTCACATTCTCCAGCAAAGACCACATGAAGTGAAAAATATCAAATGGAATACTCACAGGAATGGAAGCTGGTTTGCAGACAGTAACTACGTCAGGTTCTTTCACAAGGATCACCACATCGTCAGTCATCACCGGTGGTTCATGCCTGAAACCATTCACACATTTTAAATTAGATATACATTCAAAACTGAGATACTACTTGTAAATAGGAATAAGAATCGCATCTCGAATTCAAATAGCAAAGCAGCAAAACCAGAGGGTTTATAGAAATTGATCAAACCAACTGCTAGATGCAACCATCTGCTAAATAGGTTAAGCTAAAGGACAACCTGTGCAGGAAATGAGTGATCTTTTGGGATGATCTCACAACGTATGAAACGGGTACAATTTCTCCATCAACTCTAATTCTTCCACATTTGACAGCACCAACCTGCAATTGTTGAGCCATATCAAGATCCCAAAACACCAACTTAACATGGCTAATTCCTTGAGATGATTTAAAGCATGAAAGGAACATACATAATACTCACGAGTTCGGCCTTTAAATTCATCGGCGAACAAATCAAGAATTGTTTTCCCCGTCCAGCGTTTATTCACCTACAAATAGACAACATGGCAGCAATTTTGGTGTGAGCAGAAGAATTAGTTAGGGCTAAGGAAGATGAAAAATTACTTACATGAGAATTATTTAGGGCTAAGGAAGATGAAAAATTACTTACATGAGATATAAACTCGAAGTAGTAGGGTCTCACATGGCGCCTCCCTGCACGAACAAAATCAAGCAATTAGAAACAAGTCGATCCGATTAGAGAAAGTAAAAACATTGGGTTCCTTGGACCTCCATGGAAGATGTAGTCCTGTTTCTGTGAGAGATAGGAAGGTGACTGCAAAACCAAGTCAGTATTCATGGAGTTGGAGCTACTACTACTGGTAATGGCACAAGACTCTACTGCGTCCTCGTCTTGCTGCTTTCGTTTCATCTTATTCAGGCAGATAGTTCGGTTTGGATTCGGTTATGGTCATTCAACCGATCGGCAATAAACTAAATTCAAATCGGTTCGGTTCAGTCAAACCGAACGGTTAACCGGAAAAAAATCAAAACTTTAGTAAAAACCAAAAGTCTAAACCTAATTCACGACAAATCTCATTCTTCTTCGCCTCCGTTACTTCTTCCCGTATCCTTCTCTCCTTCTTCACTGTGTCGCTTTCCATCTTTCTTCATCGTTGCCGCCGCCTGTATTTTATAAATGTTTAGTTCAGTGGGCTTGTACGTTTTTTTAGTTTAATTATTGAGCCCATTTAAAGAGAATTGTTCTATGTTATTGGGTTTTTAATGTGTGGCCCATTTAGCTCTAACCAAAAGTGTATAAAGGAAATTAGAAAACAAACCGAATAAACCGATTTTGCACACAAAATCCGATTTTTTTTGAAAATATGCTAACAATTTCGGTTAATTCAATGGAATTTTTTATCACCCGAAATAACCGAACCAAAACGCTATTTAGTTCGGGTCAATTCGACATAATTACCACAATCTGAACTAACCGATTAATCTAAACCGAAAAACCTGAATTAACCGAATCTGCAGCCCTAATTTTCTCTTGCTTTTTAGATTACATTAGGCCTTATGGGCTGTCCTTGTAAATTTAACCCATTCTTAACTTCATCGTAGTTAATAGTTATTGAAGTAAAGGAGCCTCCACAAGAATTAGAGGGTCTCCAATCTTACTTCTTTTTTTTTTGGCTTACTTGTTATATTAAATAAAGAAACCCAACTATGGGATACATTAATCCCACATGGTAACATCTCTCGCATAAGAAAACTAATAGATTCCGCAAAATATATATTTCTAACATAACAAAAAAGGGGATTGATCACATTAAACAAAATTACATAGTCTAGTGTCGTCTCAACAACTAGATTCGGAGAAATCCATTACAGCCCATGTGTTCAGTAAAAACCGAGCAGAGATGTTACCATGGGAGATGTATCCTAGTGAGTTATCTCCGATTAATACAAGAAGGACATAAATAATTATACATACTAGAATATTACACAAAATTATTACACTAATATAATACACTAAGCATAATCGGGTAATTGAAAGGCCATGAGTAAAGACCAAATCATTAACAAAGATATGTATGATATGTTTATTAAACTAGTCTCATGGGCAAAGAGATTACGGTTTACTCTCTGGTGGACAAGGAGATTACAATTTAGTCCCTCGTAACTCAAGATATAGCCTAAATCCTGCAAAAATCAGAGGAGATTTATAAGCCAGTGTTAATGGCATCATTCGAGCAATACAAGCCACACAATTATTGTCTTGGACGACTGCATCAAATGTGAAGATTTTGCAAATTTCAGTGTATACATATAATGTATACAAAGCCTTTCATAGCTACATTATGTTCTGATAGAGTTATCTCATTTCTCTCTTTTATGCTATATATGAACATGTTAAATCCAAGCCTACCCCAAGGATATCCCAAGGCGTGCTCTTTCACAATTTTTGGGTGGTGGGTCGTCGACTGAAGTACAGAGGCAAGCAATGCGAGGCAGGCGTACTTGATTCTTATGTCTTTGTCCGTAACAATCTTCTTCTTTAACATCCTAACAACAGAGGGAATCGTGATGAACTGCAACTTCCCAAACAACGATGGCCAATACGGTGTCTCACTAATGTTGCTCTTGAGTTTCTTATTCGATTTTTTGGAGAATTTCTCGCAAGGCAGTCCCAGTTACAATCGCAAACTCTCTCAATGTAAACCAAATTGGTTTTGCCAGCAAAAAATATTCATTTTTCGTGCTTCTTCTTCACTTTCAATTGCCGCGAGATGATGAATCTACCAAATATCCCATAAACAATGGTTTATTTGCTATTCTGATGACTTTCCCAAATGAGGAGCTGCGGAGAAACTCTACTTCGTCTTCTTCCACAGCACTAAGAATTGCTCTAATCCCTCTCGATTGGATACGCCGTTACCCGGTACCGAGGGGATTATGTCCAACGGCGAAGATCCGGTTCGGTAATGGCGGTAACTTATGTGTCTGCATCCAAAAACTTTCTTCTGTCGAAACGTTTCGACATCTATAGACTTTAAAATGTCTTTATTTTCTATTTAATATAACGATCGATTTATGAAACGGGTGTATGTATACATTTAGCTATAGGTCGATGATATTAATAGGCTTCTTTTCTAACACATGGAACTAAATAAGTATGTCATAGGACGTAGTATATATCTAATGCACGCACATAAGGGTAAAACCCAAATTATGCACGCACATAAGGCTAATTTGCCGATAACTTGTGTGCATGAATAATTGCAAATAGTCACAAATGGATTTCTAAAATAAAATTATTTTTTCATGTAAAAAGAAAAAGATATATAAATGATGACGTGTCATGGCATATCCCCATCGCTTCTTCCTCACTGCTCCCAACATTTTTCTTCCTTGTGAAATTCGTCTTTCTTCTGATTGCATCATTGTAGCTGCGATTCAATTCCTTCTCTCGAGATGCCTTCTTCCTTCTCCAAGCCGGCTTCGGATCCCTCTTCCTCGCCTCCGCAGAATTCTCCTTTGCCCCAAGACAGCTCGGAGGCTGAGCGCCGGCTTCGCGAGGCGGAGGAGAGGCTACGCGAGGCCATGGCGGAGCTTCAGCGTAGACAGCGTTCGGCGGCGCGTGGATCTCACGGAGAACTCTGCGATCACGCAGACGTTTCCTGCGTCGCCAATGCCATCGGCAATCTCTGCCAGAGTTTTCTCCTCTCCTATGGCGTTAGAGTTGGCATCGGTATCCTTCTTCGCGCTTTCAAGCTCGCCAGGGGGCAGTCTTATTCCTCTCTTCTCGATCTGAAGGTGAGCAATAGAGGAAAAAAGATTGTTTTTTTTTGCTTTTTTGGTGACGATTTCATTGTCTCTGTCGATGAATTATGGATTTTGATGGAGATTAGAGGAGTCTTACTAGTCTGCTTGAGCGTTCCATTTGATACGATTCTTTTGAAATTAGGGCCAATGGGTCATTGACTTGGACATAATATATGAGGCGGTTCCCAAATGGTTCAAATGTTGCTATGAAGAGGCTAAGGTGTTCATATCTTGACACAAGCTCTAATCATCTCTTCTTCTTGTCAAGCATTGCCATGTTGTCTTCTTATTTGTTCCAAAACAAGGTTGACTTTTCCAATTGGGATACAAACGTTTCTTCCTCTTTGTTGGATGCATCTGTGATTTTTTTTTCTTTTTTTTTTTGTCTAGGATGTGTTGAAAGAATCGGTTTCCCTAGCTCTCTATTCAAGTTGTACTAATAATTCTCTGAGTCTTGGTTTATGTGATTGCAGCAACTTGTCTCAGAGAAAGATTTGATAGTTAGGGAAGAAGCATGCCGCATTGGTCTACTTTTTGGTGGCTTTACCGGCTCCTATCACGCCCTTAGATGCTGTTTAAGGAAGTGGAGAAAGAAGGAGACGCCACTGAATTCGTAAGTTTATGGTTTGCTTTATGTTGGCTATTGTTTCATGTATGTATTGTTGTATCTCTTTCCTTGTATGCTTCTCCTGTTTGCTTGTACATAGTGCTTGAAAAGTGTATTCCTTATTATGACTTTGATTAAGGGTGGAGCAGAGTCTTAGCAGGTTCAGTTGCGGGTTTGTCTGTCCTGGCTTTAGATGATTCCAACCAGCGGCGCACACTTGCTCTATACCTCTTGGCTAGATTAGGCCAGGTACATCTAATGGTCATGAATTGTCTGTCATACGAGTAATATCACATGACAGATGTATTTTTGGGAGTCTGATCTTTCTTCTTATTAATAGGCGGCTTATAATTCTGCAAAGTCAAAGAACAAGTTCCATCTCTGGGGAAGCCATTGGAGACACGGAGATTCATTACTTTTTTCTCTTGCATGTGCCCAGGTAATTGAGATTCTTCTCTTTTCTTCCGGTTCTAGTGGTCTGAATTCTAGTGGATGTGTTAATGGAAGTGGTATCCATGTTGAAGAGATTCATGTGATATTTTCTTCTCATCTATTGACTTGTTGTAGTGTGGAAAAGAAAAGATTTTGTGTATCGTAATTATTCTCTTCAATCTGATATAGTCATGAACTGGTGATTATGATCAACAAGCTAATTTTGCTGCGGTGAGGCTGATGCAGGTTATGTATTCCTTTATAATGCGCCCTGAAACCTTGCCAAAATCATATAGAGAATTTATTCAGAAGACTGGTCCAGTTGCAAGGCCTGTCTACCAGGCTGTAAGAGAATGCTGCAGAGGTGGTCCGATCGATGTAGCCTCCTTATCAGCCTATATTTCTAGCAAAAACAAAGCCAGTGACGTGAAGGTGGAAGAGTTTGCTTCCATCATTCCTTGTTCAGCTATTCATCCAGACACTAATTCGTGTCTGGCCCAAAATGCTAATGCAATGTCAGCTACATTCAAAAAAACATTTCCATTATACTTCTCCCTGACATTTGTCCCATATGTTGTTCTACACCTACAAAAGGTAATGCTTTTCTTTAAACTCTGTGGTTTCGGTCTTTTAGAATCTTATGGTTTATTCTTTAGTCAGACATAATATGTATGTGATGATGCCATCCTGCACTTTCAGTTTGTGGCTTCTCCTTACCGGACATCTTGGCATGCAATCAGAGATTCAGTTCGATCGACTTCCTTCTTGTCTGCTTTTGTTGGGATTTTTCAGGTAGCTGGTTTTTACATTTGATAGTCTCCCCCTTATTTCGCACAATTAGTTTCTTAAAACCATTTTAAAATGTATGTGCCTAAATTCATCTTTCCTTTTGCACTAGGCTTTCATATGTACCCATAGAAAAATTGCATCCAAAGACCACAAGCTCGTTTATTGGTTTGCGGGTGCTGCAGCAGCCCTTTCGGTTATGCTGGAGAAAAAACCGAGACGCTCCGAGCTTGCTCTATATGTTCTTCCCCGAGCAGGAGATTCTCTGTGGGAGATACTTGTCAACCGCCACCTTCTTCCTGATATTAAAAACGCTGAGGTACAATTCAACCACAATTGTTTTTTAATGCAACTTTCTGCCCCTTTTAACCATATAACTGATTTTTTTACTCCAAATTTCAACCGATGAATCAGGTGGCTTTATTCTGTGGATGTATGGGAGGAATTATGTACTACCTAGAATATGAACCCGATACAATGGCTCCATTTCTGAGGGGACTCATCCGTAGGTTTCTTGCTAGTCAGATAAGTAATCCTAGCAGCAAAATTCGTCAAAGTTCTTCCTATGTATATCTCCAAAGTCTAGATGCGTTGGAGAAGCCGAAAACGCAGGAGAGTAGAGAAAGCGAAACTCCAAAACCTGAAGAAAAGTATAACCTGGAGTCAATTCCTGGTCTTTAGAAGCAAATGTCTCGGACACTTTCAACAGCTGTACTAGCATCATGGATAATGGTTTTTTGATATAAATTCATGGAAGAAATAGGTTCCTCTACATAGAAAACTTGAGAGATTGAAGTAATTTTTTGGCGTCTTTGTTTTCTCTAACTCTCTTCCCATAATAACAAAAACTGTCTCTTCTCAATTTCAATGAGAAGTTGCAGAGTAGTGAAGATTTATGGAGTCGTACAGCCACAGATAAAATATTTATTTAGAATACAAATAAATTATTTAATATTTTAAAACATTAAAATATAATCATAAATTTTATAAATAAAACGCAGATAAAAAAATTGTTGCTTTTGAATGAAAAACTATTTTTATTACTTTCAAATTGTCTTCCGTAAAAATAATTTCAATAAAATAACTATATTTCTTTTATAAACTTGGGAAGTTTTTTCACAAACATATCAAAATCTTTTTTAAAATTTTTTGTTAAGTCTTTATTATTATTATTTTCAAAAGAATATATATTCTAGAAAAATGTTCTCTAATTTTATTTTTACAATAATTAATTTCTAAACTATTTTTAAATGAGAAACAAATTTGTATATAACTTTAGAATAAAAACGAAAATTTGATCTATATTGATTAAAAACTCTTTTGATTTATTTATGGTAACAAATATAAATTTAGTTGTACAAGATTTTGTTATTGATTCAAAATTGTCATGTCACAATTTTGTTAGTCATGTCATAATTGTTTTGGTAAGAGTGATTGTAGAGATGACACATAAGCATTTTTTCACAAATGACGTCTCTGGGGATAAATAATTGAAATCGTTAAGATTATCTCTACAAAATTTTCAATGTATTTTAATACATTTCCATAGAAATATTTCTGAAACTTTACTATCTTAACGATTTTGTGGAGATACTCTTAACGATTTTCCTAGTTTTCTAATTATAAATAATGGTACTAAAATTGCGGATGTTATTAACGTCAATCAATTAATCAGAATATGGTAATTTTTATTTAATTAGAATATTTCCACAAGATTGTTCTTGTGTAGATTTTACTAAATAGTTTTCATATTTTTAAATTTGGAGTTGATGATACATAAATTTCGGACCATAATAAGTCCATTATTAGTTAAATATCAAAAAATGTTAATTTTTTTAATTGAAATCTTTCAATATTTTCAATTATCAAAGACTTTCATATTTAAAAATTAGAACTGATGATACATAAATTTTAGAGTAGCCAAATTCTATACTTTTAAATTAATAGTTGCTCATACATTTTATTTCTGAGATATTCTTAAATTTTAGATATGCAAATTTGTGGAGATACGATTACCATAATCTTGTAAACGTCAGATTAATCTTGTGTAGATTTTACTAATGATTATCATACTTTTAACTTTGGAGTTCATGATGATAAATAATTTACATTTGGACCGAAACAAAATGTAGTCGATTTATTTAATTGATCTTTTTTGGTTGCACATACTTTTTTGGAAATAAAATAAGATCCATTAAAATCCAAAAAAAAATCATTTTTAAAAGTAACAATAACTAAAATTCCTAATCAAATCATCGAAAAAAACATGTAAAAATAATTTTCTATTCTGTGAAATTATTTTTGAATAATCACTTTCTTAACTTCATCAATGGAGTCATCATTCTCGTCTTCCTTTTGAACTTGGGTTAATTTTAATTATTGAGTTTAGGTTAATTTTAATTAGAGATTAATAGGCTAAATTAGAGAGAATGTCATGTCACATTAAAATTGGGAGAGTAGTTTTGGTGAAGACACCTAAGTTTTCTTTTTTAAAATCACTTTCCAATTAATATATAAGAGATAATACCTAAAATACAATTGCTCTGTTTCTAAGGGGACTAATATCTCCGTCGGATTCGTGCTAGTCAATAGTCACAACAAACAGTTTTGTAAGTTCCTTTTATACTTGTTCTGACAAACTACAGTTTTATAAGTTCCATAATGCAAATCCTCATGTGAAACAGATGAAGATAGTCAATTGTCTAACCTCTGACTTGGTCATTTGGTTCTCATACGGTCATACCCCAAATATTATATCACTCAAAATGTTGTGATTTTGTTTCTATTGGTCGCAGTGGATTTGGATTTGCACATACGATGCTGATCTCAGGGTCAGAAGAGTCAGGATTTAAAATCACTACAATTCAAGAGATATAATACAAAAGCATAACACTTGTAAGCATTTGGTTTCATTTACGGAATTTATCATATGCTACCAAGTCAAATGTCAAAAGGGATGAATTTCTTGTAATAGAATAATTTCAAGCGATTGTCGTGATGATACACACCTTCATCATAGCATATTCAAATCTCTCTCTCTCTCTCTCTCTCTCTCTCTCTCTCTCTCTCTCTCTCTCTCTCTCTCTCTCTCTCTCTCTCTCTCTCTCTCGCATTATCACCAAAATGAATGCTTTTGAGACTCATTTACCAAAGGAGATCTTGCCTGATTCTCCCCATAACTCTTTTAATCCCAGTCGTGAAGAGTATGCAATCGCCGGGAAGATTCTCCGGCAGCGATCAGACTTTGTCTTTGACTTGGAAGAAGACGGTTTTAGCCCTCTTCATACGGCAGCAGCAGCCGGTCAGGTAGAGACTGTGAGGGCAATTTTGGGAATTGATACAAAGCTTTGCCGCCTAAAAGGTAGAGATGGAAATACTCCTCTTCTTGTAGCAGCGATGAGAGGGAAAACCAATGTGATCAGAGAGATTATATCGAGCTGTATTGATTGCTTAGAAGACGTGACGGTTCAAAGTCAAACTGCTTTGCATCTTGCTGTTTTGCACCGAGAGATCGGAGCAGCCATAGCTATTGTTGAGTTGATAACAGAGACTAATCAAATTGACGTGTTGAGCAAGAAAGATGAACAGGGTAATACAGCTCTTCATCTTGCGACCTATATAAAAAATCGCCAGGTAAGAAGAATTATGTTGTGGTTAAGATAGTTAGTTGTCTTAAGAGTATAATCAAAACCTGTTTTTGTTTTTCTCCTTACAGGTGATTGAAGTGTTGGTTCAGGCAATCCCAGAGGACTCAAGAGCATTTGAGGTGAATGCTATGAACAAGATGGGTCTGTCTGCACTGGATTTGCTAGTTATGTTTCCAAGTGAAGCTGGAGATAGAGAAATCTATGAGAAACTCGTGGAAGCTGGAGCTCAAAGAGGGAGAGACGTCTGTACAACCAATGTCGAGAGAACCACTTCTATTTCCACATGCCAAGAGGGAGCAGTGGGGTCACAAAGCCACAAAGATCTTGTCAAGTACTTCACTTTCAAAAAGTACAGAGACTCACCATCAGAGGCACGTAGCGCTTTACTGGTGGTGGCTTCGTTAGTCGCCACAGCCACGTTTCAAGCCAGCCTGACTCCACCAGGTGGAACCTGGCAAGATAGCTCAATACCTGCTGTTTCCCAAAACAAAACGAGTGCGAATACTACAAATCAACAAGCTCATATAGCAGGGCAGTCTATCATGGGAACCTTTAATGGAGTTGCTTTCACTTTGTTTGTGTTCTTTAACACAATTGGGTTTTCCGTTTCACTTTCTATGCTCAACATTCTCACCCTCGGATTCCCATTGCGGTTCGAGCTTCAGGTCTGTATGATAGCTATGTACTTCTCGCACAACACAGCCATGTCCAGCATTGCGCCCGATCATGTCAAGCTTTACTGCATTCTCATCACGTCCATTCTCGCTGCTACCACCCCAGTTTTGATGAGGTTGCTTGCGACACCTATTGGCATGCTCGGTCAATTCTGGAACTCCATGTTAAAGAAAATCTGTAGATTTATTTCAGTACATAATATTTCGTGGAGAGGTTCTGTAATATAAAAAGCTAGTTCGACATCTATCTTTTTCCAATCACTAGGACAGTTCTTGCATTGTTCAGAAACCAGCATTATTATTATGAATGATGTTATGATTTACGAAGACATACAATGTGGGCTATCCAAGGAAACAGATAAACTCATGCTTCTATGTCATAGCAAACACATACCTGATAGTTCTTCAAACACAGAGAAATTATTCATCTGAGAGGTTACATATTTTGTGTGTTTTGTTTCCTATCTTACATATGATCCCACAAAACTTAGAGGTGAAGATACGATTCTGCACGCAATCACCAGCTCTAAGCTTCCTCAATTCCCTGTCAACAGCTCCCTTTAGGGAAGTTCTAATATCACCCAACGCCCAGACCAAGGATATATGCGGCCGCGGATCCTAAAGGAAAAATTGAAGCAGAGACGATGGGTTAAGTGTAGGTGACGATGATTTCATTAGCTAAATAGTAAACACCATCAAGCTTACTAGCTGTAAAGTACTATATAGAAAGGCAAGTGGACCTTGTAGAACTCTGGCAAATTGTGAAGCTTGTAAACTTCATTAACAGCATCAATTTGCTTACTTATCTGAATTAAAAGTATGAGAATCAGTAAAATACCTAACACAAGGTACTGAGTATACAAAAAGCTTATATTCGAGGTAACTCTTGTTGTAAGCATACCTCGGAGAGTCCTGAAGTGGTAATTTCCAAAGAAAGGAAAGAGCGAGTACAGTCATCATTCACAAAGACTTCCCACTTATTAAAATCGATCCAATATCTGTCGAAAACAGAACAGAACACAATTCACAAAGCCCATCGTATACAAAATGGATTGGTTCATATGAATGGTAGACGACAAATGATCTTACCTCTTCTGAAACTGTAGTTTTTGCCGAAGTAAAGAAACCACTGAGTTAATCTGATGAACACGTAGAGGAACGCTTCTTCCCAAGCTTATGTGGAACTCTCTCCCCAAGGCATGCTCAAGCTTCTGTTCATCCTTGCATAGAATGCTGAGTGGAACATCAGCCTCCACCAAATGAAGATGAGGAACAACCGATGCAACCCTCTTCAAGAAACAGACAATCTCCTTCTTCGGCAATAGAGGTATAGAAACTAAAATCCAAAACCAGAAGGTATCTGAGTGAGGAACAAGTGATGCCTTTTATCAATAGATTCTCGAACGCCTACTGATCCTCTTTAGCGAGACCACTTATAGAATTTTTGATGCAATGAAGAAAACTAAAAGACCTTGTTCCTAAGAAGCCAATCCTGTAAACTTAAGCTGAGCAGAAGACCATAGTGTCCAAAAACATCCATTAGGTCCTCTTACACTAAACAAACCACTCACTCCAGAATTTAAGAACCTCCAACTCTCAGGATTTCAAAATAAGAGCAAAATGAAGGATACAGAAAAGCGATTACCAGGGATGTAAACGTGCAAGGCGTAGTTTCCATCGACATGAGGAAAGTTCCTTACTCGAAACCCAGGCTCTGTTGAGTAGAAATCAACCGAACCTTCAAGTTCATAGAAAAGAAAAAAACGTGATGAGAGCAATCTTTATGGATCAGATTGAAGAACAATGAGCGTAACAATCACCTGTGAATCCAATGGAATCGAGAAGGTCAAGTGGCGGCGGAGGTAAAGAAATCGATTCCCTGCCGGTTGAATTCTCGCCGGAATTTGCAGCAACGGAAACCGCCGGAGAGAGATCGTCGGTACCGGAGTCCGATGAAGAGTCACCGTAAGAAGTTCTCAATGCTTCCATAGCCCGAAAAACTTGACAGAATGCATCAAATATGTCAATTCGAAGCCAAACCGAACGAAATTGAATCGAACCGAATATAAAACCAAATCATCCACGGAAACAAAGCAGGACAATTCGGAACGGGCCGAGAATGGGCCTCTAGAAAAGAATCTGTACCGAAGACCTAGCAAAACCCTAATTACGTCCCCTATAAGTAGAGAGCAATCGCCGGGAGACTAATCAGTAGCATCATCTAGTGATTTCTCTTTCGTGTAGTTTTCGATAATCTCAATTAAAGAAGGGAGAGATGGCAGTGATGACTCGGAATATTCAAGCTCAACAGACCGGAACTAGGCGTTTCTTCCTTTATAGGAGATTCGTTTCTGTGTCGATAACCCCGCTGATCTGAGCCTTCTCTCTCTTGATGAAACTTATGATTCTACTTAGTTTTGCTCGAGAAACTTGCTTTTGTTTTTAAATTACGTTTGATGATGAGTGGTTTGGAGATGACGATGAGGATATACAGCTCCCTCTTCTGATTAAATCTGAAGAGATTTGCTGGCAGAATCGAACCTAAAATCACTGGCCACCACTGAGTCATCTCCTTATCATCCTCTTTGTTTGTTTTTTTTTTAAGATTTGTTTTTACTCATAATTCAGTCAAATCAAATTGACGGTGATAATGATGAAGCAATTAATCTAATCCAACACTTGATCTGAGTGATGATGCTATGTGCATCTCTTTGATGTCACAACAGTTTTTAGCTTCTGAATCTAACACCACAGAACTAACTATTTATGATATTTTTTAGTGTCTAGATTTGTTTTCTATATCTTCTGAATTCAACAGATATCACTATAATTGCTGCGATACGGAATTATTTTGTAGCAAAAACATTCATGTTTTGTTCTAATTCTTTATGTCTTTATGAGAAAGTGTTAGTATGATATAATGATATATGGCAAATATAATTACATATTCAACATCTTTGTAAATTGGTCAGAACTTTCAAAGTTATGATATATATATGTAATTTTGCGTAAGAATTCCAAAGTCCGTTGCCTAAAAAAATAAAACTCTCTCTCCAACTCCAATGAAAACGCATGGCTGATTCATTCTTATTTAGATGTTAACTAGTTTCAGAAATCAATGTGGTGCTCACACTTAATTCACTATTTGAAAGAAATCCCCATAGAATTGAAAACTTTTGAAAGAAGCAGTTATAGAATGATACTGTTACATAACCAATTAGATCATTCTACTCCTCACTTCATCGAAGGGATTCGTTAGCACTTGCCTCACCTTTGTCCAAGGGAATATCCACTTACTTGCCTATTCACCAATGCATGCGTTTTTATATCAAACATGACATGTAATCAAAATTATAATTCACGAGACCGATTATTGATGACAGGCGGGCGAAGCGGAGACTGCTGAAGAAGTGCTTTGTCGCGCTGCAGGCACCATTGTGACTCCTTTTATGCAGTTATGAACTCCACGGAACTTTCTTGATTCCAACGCAATTTATCCTTTTGGAGCTTACCTAACCAACTAGGCGAGCCTCCCAACGAAGCAAACATAAATCCTATCCGAATAAAAAAAATAAAAGGCAGTTTCATTATGGTGGTATACCAACCTTTTGTTCTGGAACTTCCAGTTCCAATCGAAGCATATAAATCCGTAAATAGATTTGTATGTATCTAATATTGATAAGATGAAGAATGTGTTAAAATTTAAAAATAATTACGAAAAAAATTTTAAACTGAAAAGTGATTGACTAAATTACTAATTAAATAATAAAAAGTAAAATTTTTAATATTATCAATAATAATTAAAAAAATAAAATTGAAGATAAAATATAGATATGAAATAAACCATAAAATAAACAAATAATATATATAGAATAAAAATCTCAATTAAAATTAATAAAAGACACAAAGTTATAGAAATTTTAATTTAAAAGTTTAAAATATACACATGCAAAAAATAAAAATAAAAAATCTATAAAAATACTTATTTTATTAATATAGAGTTAAAAAATATAACAAAGAAAATGAAAATTTTTGACCTATAATGCCATTGGTACTCTTCAAGTATATATATTAAAAATTATAGAAGTTAAATAATAATAATAATATATTTACTATTAATTTAATATTGTATAAAGTTTGGTGAGTATAAATCTCTATGAGAAATAAAACGATGACATTAATAAAAGACAGTTATTAATTATGTACTTATGTGATGGCTCACAACATTATTTATAGTTTTTATATAGTTACTAACATAAAATTTACTTTTTTCTGATTTAACTATATAATATTTTAGTTATTTTTATTTTCTATCACATAATCATAAATATTCATAATAAATTAAAATATATATTTTTCTGTTATTAAGAATATGATTTAAATTTCGATAATATTTATTTTTCTATTTGCATGATATGTATTAGAACATGAGAATTATGAAATAAATTGACTTCTATTAGTTTTAGGATCCACGTTAAATAGTATTTTAAAATTTAACGAGTTACTAATTAAAATTTCAATATTTATTTTATTAAATTTTTGAGTATTTACCCGCGGATTCTATTCTAGTAATTCATAAAATATAATATTACAAATTTCAAAACTTAAAATTTGTAATCCATCATCTCCAAAATTATCAATGATAATTCAAAAACACAAAAAATTGACGTTGTGAGTATTTATACTATACTATATATTATACCATTTATTTTATAACTAAGTTTATCAAATATTAGTGATATAAAATGCGAGTATTTACGGATCAGGTAGCAAATCGATTACGAAGACGAGTAGTAAAAAAAAAATGATACCCTTTACCCGATCCTTACCCGCGGATATCAAAATTATAGTACCTTTTACCCGACTCGAACGTTACGAATACCCTATTTTTCAAGACGAATACGAGCAAAATAACATGTAAAAGACGGATAACAGGTATCTGTGCCCAGCTCTACTTCCCATACCATAGTATAGAGAAGGGTTTCCAACCAATGCGTCTACAATGCATAGTTTACCCATTCTTCGTTGTTAGAAGGATTTCTTGTTCCCATTCTCATTCTGTGGTGGTATTTTAACCTTAAAAAAAAAAAAATTTGCATCACCGAACATGATAGAGAAATTCACTTTGTAAAATTTAGCTAGCTAATTTTGCTATCTGAGAAAAAAAAAACAAAAAATTCATTTTGTAAAATTCAAAACAAACGCAAGTCAATACATTATTGCTTGTTAACGTCTCAACGTCATTCATTCACTTAACTGACGGATAGTAAATGTTTACAAGTAACATTTATAACAAAAATTTTTTTGAAGAAATGAAACTGCTCAGCATTTTGCATGCTATTCCTGTGAAAATAAGGAGAAAAGACACAAAAATCTGCGGGAAAATGGCTTGAAAAACTTTTAAAGTAGAGACTACTAGCACTTTAAACTTCAAAGTTTAGTACTCACACTTTTAAGTTTAAACCTCCAAAGTAACATTGTTAACATATTAAACCGTCAAATTATGGTCGACATTTTACCAGACGAAACAGTTAACTCCGTTTTATTAATAAAAATGTATCTCTGTGTGTTTAACTAAAATTTAGAAAAACTCCCCAAATCGATTTGGGGCTAGGATTTCGTTATTTGGGATAATTTTCTGGAAAAAAAAAATAGAGAGAATCAAAGTCGGCGAAGGAGAATCGAAGGAGAAGGATTCGACAACCGAAGGATTCCTGGAAAGTTTTCGAATCTATAGAGGTTAGGGCATCTCCAACCCATTCCTATTATTTTTTCTAAAAATAGAACAAAAATAGCAATCCTCAATTTTTTTCTCGAACTCATCTCTATTTCCAACTCTAAGATAGACATTGTTATTTTTGCCTCTATATATAGAGGAAAAAGTGAAGAGAACTCTAAATTGGAAGGAAAAAATAGTATTTCCTCTATAATAGAGATACATTGGACTGAAAATTGAAGAATTTTATTTTTTACTCTATTTTAGAGTCAAATATAGAGAAGATATGGTCTTAGGGATTCGATTTTTATGAAGTGTCTACTTTTATCAATTTATGAATCTAGAAAATTTGAAATCAGATTTGATGGTGATTGTGTTGGCTGATGAATGTGGGTGCGAAAGTAGTAATGCATGTGGTGTGTATATGTGTGTTTTATGCAGATGGCCAGGTTCGTCAATCTTTGAATACAAAAATGACAACAATGATGTTGTGTGTCTTTGCAAGTGTCCATCAAATATTGTGAAAGCTTGGACAGAGGACAATTCTAGGCGGCGATTCTATAGTTGTGGTAAAGAACGTAGAGTTGGTAATGGGTACGACTCTTGCAATTTCTTCTATTGGTTTGATTTGGAGAAACCTCACGGATGGCAATACTTTGCATTGATGGAGGCAAGAGATCACATGCGCGAGCATAAGGAGGAGATTAAGAAGTTAAAAGATACGATAAATGAACTGATGCGAGAATGCAAAAATGAAGATATGAAATTTCCGACGGATTTTGCGAACGAGTTAAAGAATTACCGTGATGAATGTGTCATGCTCAAGCAAGAGGTGTAGATACTAAAGGAAAAGAACAATGGTTTACGCAAGAGATTCGCTTATACAAAACTCATGGGTAGACAAATTTGTTTCCATCAGATGATAGAAATCATTCTTACCCCATTTCAGCTCAAACGCATCCGTCCTTCACACAAAATCTTTGATTCTCGAATCCTTCTACTTCGATTCTCCTTCTTCGTCTCTGATTCTCTCTGATTTTTTTTTTCTAGAAAATTACCTCAAATAACGAAAACCCTAACTTCCAATCGATTTGGGGGGTTTTTTGTAAATTTTAGTTAAACACGTTTATTTTGTTAATTGCAAACAGAGACACATTTTTTTTTAACACTTGGTTTTATTGAAACTGATTTAACACATATTACATTATAAGAGGAGTTTGACAAATACAATGCAAAGAGAAACTAATGGTCTTTTGGAAGAGAGTGAAGACAAACATCCTTTATGACACATTATCGATACCAAAACGGTCTTGATTCCGAGTCCAAAGTAAACAATTAGGTGTTTCCGTATCCACAATAGCAGCCGAACTTACAATATCATTTACGACAACAATTCTCTTAATTAGATTATCTCTTTCCATGATTGTCTTTACCAATTTTGTTTCGGGTACCCTCGTTAAACAAATTTGATATGCAAAACTTAAATCAAATAAATCTAGACCGGATGAAACCAAGCTCAAAAGAGCAAACCCAACAACATAACAAAATTGACCAAAAAAAAAAACAAACTCTAAGCGAAAATGATAAGACACCAACTGGCAAGAGCTTTAGAGGTTTACAAATCGCCTCAAGTAGAGCTGGGACATAAAAAGGAAAGACAAATGCTTTTGTAGACAAACCACACCATAGATCCATAGATCTCGAGCCGCGTTCTCTCATTCAACCTCAAGACCCACCCATAACCAGGGTCAGAAACACCATCAGACACATTTTTATTAATAAAACAGAATTAACTATTTCGTCCCGTAAAATGTTGGCGTGACCAAAATCCATACTTTGACGGTTTAATATGTTAACAATATTACTTTAAAGGTTTAAAATGGGAGTGCTAAATTTTAAAAGTTTAAAGTGCTAATAGTCTAGAGTTTTTTCATGCCAATTTCCCAAAAAAATTCTATCCAAAACGCCTTAGTTCTCTTTTTTCTTAACTCAGTCAAATTTTTCTGTCTATATTTTATAACAGTTGCGAGATATTTGCATATCGGATAAAACAACGTATCTATCTCTGTGATAAATTGATTATGGTAAAGTTTTTAATAAAAAAAAAAAAAAGGTACCTGGTAAAGTCAAAGATTTTTTGTTCAAAAAAGGTCAAACTTTATCTTTAGCTTCCTTTATTTTTTCCCAACACAGAGAAACAGAAAAAAACCGTAGAGAGAGAGAGTTGGTTCCCAGAAGTCGGTGTCTCCCTGTGGAAGCCGACCTCTCTCAAAGATTCCTTTCTTCTCCGTTACATTATTGCTTTGTTTCCTTCTCTGGCAAGTCTGTCTTCTTCTCTTGCTCTCTCCATTTCCACTCCAAGAACATCCTCCTCATTTATTTCCAACCGTTTTAGTTTATCCACCGAACCCAAATTCCTCCAGAAGAATCCTGAAATTGGGGTTTTTGAAGCGGTAATCGGATCTGATCTGATCTGATCGAATTCGAATTGCCTAGTCCGTCCGATTGCTGTTTGTTTTGACCTAAATCATCCCATGGAGAAGCACGAAGACGGCGTTTGCTCTGCAGAGTCTGTTGATGGGAGCCTTGACGTTTGGAGTTGTAAGAATTCCGATTCTTCTTCCGCTGATCACCTCGTCGTTATGGTCCATGGGATCATGGGAAGGTAATCAAAGCTCTTGACAATTATGACAATTGTATTTTCCGACACTCATCATAAGCTATATGTTTGGGAGGACAACTGTAATGTTATTTCCTTATTTGCTTCTTGCAGTACGGACGATTGGAAGTTTGGAGCCCAACAGTTCGTCAAAAGGCTCCCAGACAAAGTATTTGTTCACTGTAAGAATTCTTACTTGTGATTTTTTAAAACTGCAAATGGGAATTACTTTCCTTTTCAGAAATAAACTTACTATATATTATATAGTTAGTGTGGTCCCTTTGCCTAATCTTTTGGTTACTAATTCTAATTGGCTTCTCTTCGTTCTACTTCCTGCTCCTATTTGCTCTGTCTTGCTGCAAAGTATCCCCATCAATTATAATGCTATTGCTAGTTGAGCCTCAAGATTCTTTTCATCTTGCTGCTGTTTAAGCAGGTAGTGAAAAAAATGCATCTGCTCTTACTCTAGATGGTGTCGATGTAATGGGTGAACGTCTGGCAACTGAGGTAAGCATCACACATTTCCTCTTTCATTGACAATTGCTAACTCGAAATGCATGATAAAGACACTTTAGCATGTGTCAGGTCCTTGAAGTTATTCAAACAAGACCAAATATCCGTAAAATCTCCTTTGTTGCACACTCTTTGGGTGGGCTTGCAGCAAGATATGCAATTGGGAAATTGTACAAACCAGCTGACCAGGATGATCGGAAAGACTCGTTAGGAGACACTAGTGATGGGACTTCCAAAGGCACAATATGTGGCCTAGAAGCTATGAACTTCATAACTGTAGCTACACCACATTTGGGTTCAATGGGTAATAGACAGGTAACTATGCTTATGTGCATCATTTATTGTACTGAGTTGTTTTGCTGAATCGTCTTACAAATTGTTTGAATTTCAAACGAGTTTTGCTTCTACAAAATTTCATTGCATAATATGATTCTGATGAATACAGAAAAACAAACAATATAAGCATGACTCGTGTGATATCTTAATAAAGTCACTTTTAACCGAATTTCCGCCAACGTAAAGTATAGTCTCATATATAAGAAGATAAATGGCACTTGCTTTCTTGAACCATGGTACTCTGATTGTATGCTTGAATTACCATATCACTTATGTCTGGATGTTATTCTCATAGGGTTTAGAACAATTTGGTATTTGCTTCCAGGTTCCGTTTCTCTTTGGTGTTTCTTCCTTCGAGAAAGTTGCAGGTCTCATTATCCACTGGATATTTAAAAGAACTGGCCGTCACCTTTTCTTGAAAGATGAAGAAGAGGGAAAACCACCCTTGCTACGACGCATGGTGGAAGATACCAATGATTATCATTTCATGTATGCCAGTCTATGCCCCCCCCCCCCCCCCCCCCCAATTTTCTTACAAGTTAGCTCACCTAACCATGTCTCAGAGATGTTCTCACTAGAATAGTTTTTCCTCTATTGCAGATCTGCACTGCGTGCCTTCAAAAGGCGGGTTGTTTATTCAAATGTAGGCCATGATCGTATCCTTTCTGTGTTGCTTGTAGTAATGTACTCTTTAGCATGTGCCATTTACATATCTTTTCCTTAACTAGATCTGAATAGACATTGTTGGCTGGAGGACGGCATCTATTAGACGTGACAGTGAATTGCCGAAGGTATCTGACTCTGACTGGATTTCTTCATTTGGTTCAGGATTTTTTTTATATGATGAGTCTCTGATAATTGAATAACTTCCTGGTAACTAGTGGGAAGATGCTCTGAACGAGAAGTATCCTCATATTGTTTATGAGGAACTCTGCAAGTCATGTGATGCTGAGGACACACCAGAAGGCGAGAATCATTCAGTCGACATAGAAGGTCAGCTTGCACTTGATGATGTACCGCCTGTTTTAGGCGTTGATCAATTCAGCTGTAGAATATTTTGCTCATTGCTCCTCTTATTTCTATTTCTGTTTCCTATGATTTAGATCTCATTAGCTGGTAAAAGATGTTAGTGTTAAGTACAAACTATTCCTATGTTGTACTACCACATGTAGAACTTCTGCTTTCTTATTTTCGTCATGGGGTTCTAATAACGCAGTGCCTTTCTGATTTTGCAGAAGAAATGATCAGAGGCCTCTCCTCTGTCTCTTGGGAAAAAGTTGATGTTAGCTTTCACAGTAGCAGGCAGAGGTTCGCTGCTCATAGTGTTATACAGGTCTCTCACTCTTTCCCACCATCCCTCGCGAGTCCTAAGATATAACCTTTGTTTTTACACCCTCCTAAGGGTTTTAACTGCGTGTTCTCTTGATATTTGTTTATTTTCATCTTAATAATTAAGCTTTAATGTTAGCATGGTGTCAATTCGTTCTGATAGCATGTGGTATTATGCCTGTTACAGGTCAAAAACGAATTTATGCACATAGAAGGAGCAGATGTCATAGAGCATATCATTGATCATTTTCATGCCTAAATCAGTAAAAAATTCATCATCCAAGAATCTGAGACACGATTACTAAGGACTCAAGTTTCTTAGAGGTAGGCAACAGGTTTCATGTTGGGCATTTATATTTCACATAGTTGTTTATACTAAGAAATGGAAATCATCTCATTTTCTCTGTGATTGCAGGTAACAAGACACTGATTATGACCAATTTCTTTGATACATGGTGATAGCAAATGCAGAAATCTTGTTCAATTCAAATGTATCATGTATTCACGGATATTATGCAATGGAAAGTATAAAATAGTGTACGTAAAACCTCAAGTTTTGTGCCGATATATTCGTTCGATTTAGAAGAATTCGGACTGAGTTGGTATTATCACTTGATAACCAACGTCTTAACAGTCAAAGTGAAGCAGTGTAGTGAGTACACTCTCATATTCTCTATTCCCTTCCAGTTATTTCCTTTGCTTTCTTGTCTTGAATACTCAAGGTAATCTTGTCATTTTGTAAGATGTGAACATGTTACGACCTTAGCTCAGTCATGCAAGTATATCTGGAAGCAGAAGATCTGGTGGAACTGTGACAAAGGAATGGCTTGGTCTTTATCGTTTTAGAATCTCTGTGACTTGGGCATTCTCTATTTGCAGTCAGGACATCATTGATGTTCTGACAAAGACAGGTTTGTTGGTTCAGTCTCTCGTTTCGTCGTTGCTTTATTGTCTTTTGTGCTGCAGTTCAATGGTCGTCTTCAGTATAACGTGTGTATACATACGCATGTATATATATATATATATACACGTGTATGTGGTTATGTGACATTGCCACTCCAGATATCCAACAGAGAGAGGGTTTCGGATCAGAAATGAAACTTGGCTATTGATCGATGACTCACTACATTTGATGTTGAGCAGGATGTTTTCAGCTAAGTTAAGTAGTTTCGAAGTATATTGTTGATGAACATCCCTCCGGTTAGAAAATAACATTCTTGGACAAACAATTGGTCTTTGTAGGACCTTCTTGTTCTGGCCATGGAATTGTCTGTGTAGTCAATTTCTGCACTATACAGATCTGTTCTTCGAAATGTAGATATCTTATCTTTTGGTTCTCTTGAGTGTGTGATAAGAATGTCGAGATCGGATAGGAGGGGAACAAATCAATGCTAAGATCTAAGGACACCCAAACCCTTAAATTAATTTTTGTGGTGAGTTCTACCCAAAGGGTATTTGCGCGCTACTCCTATCAATTGTTGTCGAACTATATGCTGCCATCTACTTTTTTTACCTGATGAACTTTTGTTCTATGGTGAAATGTTTAGGATGGAATCAAGTTGCATCTGCACTACTACAAGAAGTAAGACGGCAACAGAAGTCTTGGATTCTTATCCATCACTTGTTCGAAGGGATCATTAGGATAGTCTTGTAAGTTTGAACTTCCTCTTTGTTCTATAAGAAAACTATCATCCTTTTGAGCTCGTTCAATGAAACGTAGAAAGAATTGCAATTAAAAAAATGAATGAATATAGCAAATCATTTACAATCAACTGATCTAGAAGCTAGTTCACTCCAGAGCCCTCAAGATTTACAATTTCTGTATCATCTTTGTGCTTTGCCTTTGGCTTGAAATTAATGTTGGGAGTGTTCATAGGCTTATTACTTAACCACGAGTTGAGAGTTTCCAAGAGATGGATAAGGAGATAACGGAGGGACAGCGAATAGTCCCATCCCGTTACTGTCTACTCCGTCCCAGAACCCCATCCAATTTGACGGCGTTAACGGACAAGCCTCCCCCTGAGCTTCTGTCTCTTCCCTTTTCACAGCTTTATGGCTGCTCGGGTTTCTTTCATGGCTTTTTTCCTCCGTTACTTGTCTCTTCCTCTTTTCTTTTAAAGACACAATCTTCTTGTTGTTGTTGTCTTCAAAGTCCTCGTGCTTGCCTGCTTCGAGTGGGAAGTTAAGAATGGCTTTGCTTCCACGTAGTTTAAAAGCAGCCTTGTCGTAACCTCTTGCAGCTTCCATGGCTGTGTCAAAAGTGCCTAACCAGACACGAACACCTTTCTTGTTTGGGTCTCTGATCTCTGCCGCATACTTACCCCACGGTCTTCGTCTCACGCCTCTGTAATGCCTTTGATGATCCTCTTGAGCCGCAGGTGCAGTAGAGGGAACCGCAATGGTGGCAAGAGGTGGCTTGCGTTGGGTTAGAGTGGAGGTGCAGTGGTGTATGCTTGAGGCGAAGGTCTCTATGGAAGGGAAATCGGTAAGGAGGTGTTGGGTGATGAGATCCAAAGCTGATTGGTCTTGGTCTTGTTCTTGTTCTTGTTGTATTTGTTGCTGCGAAGAAGCCATAGATGAATGTTCTCTGTGGTTTTTGATTGTGTGTGGATTTTTGGTTTTTTGAGATTGGAGGGTTATATAAAAGTGGGAAGTGAGAGGTTTCGTAGTTGGCTTCTTGGGTTGTAGAGAGGAAGGATCCTTTTCAAAGAAATTTGACTTGTTTAGTTGCTACTGTTGTTTTGGAGTGTGGCAAGTGGACTTTAAATTATTGTTTTAAGATAAGAAAGGAGGGTTTTTGTGTTTTTGTCTTTTTCCTTAGGGCCCATCATTAAAGCTTGTGTCTATTTCCTGGATTCTTCATATTTCGACACATTCAAAATGGTTTTTTTTAGAGAAATTTGATAGAAAATTTTACACTTTTGGTCTGCATATGGAAACTTTAAACTGCTCTTTTGGCTGTGCACATTTTTTCTTTGATAATTAACATCTACTTTTCATTAACCTAAATCTTAGTTTTACGATGGTTTGCCAATGGTTTACCCAACTTGGTAAACATTCCAGCTTACTCCATCAATAAACTAGCTCTGCCTCAAAAGATAAAAAGCAAAAAAAAAAAGATTAAAACCAATGCTTTACCTTATACCAGTCATCATGAGTCTCACTAAACCTAATACAAGACATGGATCCAAACGATTTATCCTCTTGGATTTCTGGAACAATCAGGCCAGTACCAAGTATGTACGTACTACCCAAACAAAGTACAAAGGCATTAGAGATTATGTCAAGTGTTAAATGTCTCACATCGCTTAGGTTTGTGATTCTTGGGTAATATATAAGTGTGTGGCAATCCTTTTTCTTTGAACTAGCTTTTGGGAATGAGTTAGAGCATCATTATTGGTGATACCATATGATATCACTAAAAATAATTTAATATTAATTTTAATAATATTTTATTGCTTGAGACTCATTTAGAATTTTGTAAATTTTGTATGTTTAATGGTGATACCATGTGGGTATCAAAAGAATAATTTTTTTTTTAAATTAAAATTTGAAAAACATGAAAAAATAATATTTATTAAGTTTGATAAAATTTTAATCGGAATCGGAATTAAAACAGTTGTTCCTTGTGACAAGAATTTAAAATTTTAATTCTTGTTCTTCTCAAAATAGTTGCTCCTTCTGACAAAAAAAAAACAAAAACAAAAATTTGACCATTCACAAATTGCCATGTGGCGTTTGAGACGTATCACAAGTCTTGTTCAGTTGAGACGTATCACACACTTTTCTTTGTATAAAATTAACTTTTTAATTTTTTTCATTAAAAAAATAGGCTGATACTTTTGGTTGTATCACCAATATTAGTGCTCTTATCCATACTTCTAATATGGTATCAGAGTGGGCCTAAGTTTGATTATGGACCACTCGTGGACAGTGGCGGAGCTAGAAAATTTTGTTACCGAGGTCAAACAATTTATCTACTATAAAAATTAATCAAAAACAATATATATAATTAAAATAAAATATTATCTCAATCAAATATAATTTACAATCACATTTATTGCATTGCATGATACGTTTAAATTTATGAAAAATCTAAAATGTAAACGCGTACATAGTAAAATAAAAAATCTAAATATTATTATTCGGAATACAACACAAAATTGATCAAGGTGTCTTAGTGCTATGAGTTGTTGTTTTTGAAGACCCAAAATAAAAATAAAATGTTATATGTGTTTTGTGAGAAACAAAAACTATTTCGGTAGATTCTTAGCTTAAATATGTGAATCATGAAAATTACATTACAATTGGTTCTCAAGTCTTAACACAAATCCAAATAAATTAGTTAGTTTTTCCTTACATGTTTTGGGTTTTTCCAGTAGGGGTCAAAAATCATTTTACACCGGAGTCACTATAATTGTTATTAATTAACATATAATAAAATTATCAAAATGCGTAGGGGTCAATTGACCCCCTATTATGTATGTACCTCCACCACTGCCTGTGGATGTCCAATCCCACAAACTCCACGTTTCAGATGTCCAGTCCTGAACGTGAGGGGGGGGGGGGGGGGGTGTTAAATGTCCCACATCGGTTAGGTTTGTGATTTTTGGACAATATACAAGTGTGTGGCAATCCTCCTCTCTTGAGCTAGCTTTTGGGAGTGAGTTAGACCCATACTTCTAATATCAGGAATGAGTAAATTTGAAACTCTCAACACCTACATATACCTATTCTCTTTCAACTGATAGCAAACATACCAAAATGAAATCATTTCCGAGGCCATGGTGCTAGTGGCGGTTATTGAGATACTGGGGAGAAAACATGGCCTTGTTTTTATAACTTAACTCCACGTTGTTGTCAATCATGGGAAAGGTTTCGTCTATTTTAGCGCAAGTTCACTTGAGTAACCAGAGGATGAATTTAGAGTTTCCATGTCCATTGTAAAGAAAAATGAAACCAATAGAGATGCAAAAAAAAACCTTGATTACTATTAAGACCCTTGATTACTAGTTTGCAAAAAAAACCCTTGATCACTATTCTCATGGAGTTATAGATGCCCATTTTGAAAGCTTCCAGCTGTTTCAAACAAATAATATCCATTTCCCTTTCACTGAAGCATATACCAAACTAGTGCGCTTCTTATTGACACATCCAAGTTTAATGAACGTAAAATAAAGCTTTAAAATATTTAATTCAATACATGCCATTTGGATCTTCAATATTCGTCACATGATCAACTTCATCTTCACTAGTAATCTTCAACTTATAAAAAGAAACTATAATAATAGCTTGTACCAATAAAGATAACTTTGTTGAACCGCAGAAAAATGAGTACTATTTCCTTGTATGAAAGATCTTGAGCATAGCTCTGTATCACTAATCTTATTAAATTTCACCATGGTTTCGTGATCATCTAAATGCTAACCAACCAGCATAGTCCTTTGTCTTCGATAGTAGGATAAAATAAATTTAAAAGAAAAAAACAAAACAAATGAAAGATTCATTCGCAAAGCAGAGTGCCACAACTTCCTCTATTTCATTCAGATCACAGGGGCTTGTTCTCCAAGGGGGTAAAGGAGAAATTACCAGACAATATGGACTCTTTATCTGTACATCACAAACCAGAACATTATAGAAAGGTTTGTCTATTTTAAATGCAAGTAACAGAATTAGGTATGCCAAACTACAGCTTCTTAGGTTACTATAAAACTAAAATGATTAAATACAAAATATTGTTTAATATATTAAACTTTAACAATGTATATGATTAAAACTTATGATTTTATTGATAATATATAAAAAAATACAAGTGTTTTGGTAAATAAAGTTTAAAGATTACAAAGTTTAAAACTTAAAGATTTTGAAGGCTGTTTTTAGAGATTTTAGAGAGAGAAAGGGATCAATTTGCTCGTGTCCTCCTTCTGATTCCAAAGGTGGGTATTTATAGGGGAGGTGAGCGAATCTTTATTATTGGTCTTGTGAAACGAATCTTCATTTTTGGTCTTGTGAACATTGCTTGTCTTTTGCTTTTCTTGTTTAATTGGTGCATGTCATAGTCTTCGATCCAGTCTTGCTTAGCTGAGTCAGGGTTGTCTGACTCTTTTTTGTTGTATCCTTCTGATTGGTGCCGACAGTATAGTTGAGTCTTCTAGTAGATCTTCTAGTGGATCCCACATGTTTCCACGTTTGTCTTAATCTTTCTAAAGTCTTGGTGTTTTGTTAGAGTACATATTATACAGAAACTCTGTATATTATTTTGTATACAAGTAACCTCATAAGATAAAATATAAAATAAGATCAAAATAAAATACATAGTCTACCAGAATATACATTATGTAAAATTTTATATACAATACTTTTACCCTTTTTATATATTAAATTTTAGATTCACAAAGGTGACTTGCCAATGGACTTACGGCCTTGGTGTAGGATTTGCTGCCTGGAACATCAACCTTAACAGTGAGTCTGAAAATTTGGTATTTTTTTTTTTGCTTTTCTTGATTAAATTTCTTCAAACGGGTCTTGTGCTAATGGACCGCCAAATGGGTCTTTTTGATCGTCTTGATTAATGCTGTCATCGTCGTGTGAGGAGCTGACGTTGAGTAGTTCTTGACTTAAGGTTTTCAGTACTTCCTTAAGTTTGGCTTTCTTTTTATTCTTTTGTGATGAAGTAGAGCTGGTTGATTTAGATGGGCTTGATCATTTTTGAATAAGTGATGTGGGTGGTTTTGGGGTAAGTTGACTAGGAGTCAGCAATGGAATAGACTTTGATATGGTTTTGACCAATAGATGATCGTGGCGGTTGGTTTGGAAATTTTTTTGGATGTTGGATAGGGAGCAACGGTCGAAATTATATTTATCCCACCATTTAACTCTGTATTCTTTGACTAAGGAATATAGCATACCAGGTAGGGCTAAAATGAGGTTTAAATGCCATGAACAGATCTGAAACAACCCAACCCAAAAAAATTTAAAATTTTTCCTTTTCGAATTATTATTATCACAAATAATAATCCTCAATGGGTCAACACAAACAATGCGGAACAAATAAACGATTAACCAATTAGCCAAACATCATCCAATAATCCCTACTTATTGAATCGCTAAACAATACCAATTAATCCAATTCAATTCACCATAAACAACATTCCACAATCACTAACATCCTAGAAATTTTAACATAATGACCACGAAATACGAGAAGATCATCTCCTCTTCCCGGCCATGATTCCATGATCACACTTTGTCTTTACCTGCATCACATGGCAAAAAGAGATGCGTGAGTATTATCACAAATACTCAGTGAGACGGTCATCCCGTTTACAGGTTATACACATAGGCATAAGAATCAATACAATACCAGGGTGAACACACAACACGCAAAGCACGAACAATCACACAAGTTTGCCTCAAACAGACATGCGTCGATTGACACAACCACTAGGTGTCGATCGATGCATCAGCCAGTGTGTTGATCGACCCACAACCCTGGTGTCGATCGATGCACTGTCCCGTGTGTCAATCGACACAGAACAACTGCGTCGATTAACGCAACGTCACAGAATCCAGGATCGAACCTATCCTCTCATGGATCGATCCTGGATCGAACCACATCGATCCTGCACTCAAACAACACGAATCCACACACAAAAACAACACAACAATCGCATTCTATCAACCTTTTACCGAGATAAACCTACGGTCACGCACTCACCTCGATTCTGGAAGGAAAAGAATAAGGATTCACAAAGAACGTGAAGAACGCGAAGAACACGGTCTCCAAATCCGAAATGCACACCCCAAACGTATAGCCACAGACCCCAACACACTCCTGGATCCTCACAAACACGAACTCAAGCCTCCAGAGATCAAGAACGAATTAGAAATCTCCCAAACACTCAAAATCTCCCAAAACTCTCTGACTTTTCTGATTTCTGAAAGAAAAGTCGGCCAGAACCTGTCTGTTCTGCCTTTAAATACCCAATCCTAGGGTTCCCTAAACCGACCCGCCGAACCGAACAATTGAAATCGAATCGGTCTAGTTCAATCCAATTTGCGTCGATCGACGCATGACCAAAATCCACCAAAATTGGTTCGCGGCCATTACAATTCTCTCCCACTAACACGGATTCGACCTCGAATCACGTAACACCATCACCTTATGGTCACAACCGATATCAACACTCTGACCACCCCGGTCAACTCCACAGATATCTACACTCCTGGCAACCCGGCTAGCACCACCCAAGATCACACCCGATCCCGAAACTCAACTATTCTCACACTAGCCACATTGCACCATCTCACCACGGCTGCAATCCTGACCCAACCCGGTCAGCATTTCCTGAGATCATCCCCCGATCTCCGAAGCTCATCCAACTTCATCACATAGCACCGTCTCACTACGGCTACCATCCTAATCAAACCCGGTTAGCACCACCTGAGATCATCTCCTGATCCGTGAAGCTCATCTAGTCTCATACTTATGATCACGTAGCAGACATTATTTCTTGTAACTCATATATATATACATACACCATACCAACTCTCAGGATCATCACCCCCTTGAGTCATCGTATGCAGGGAACCCACTATCCCCTGGAGAGAACCACCATCCCTCAAAGTATATGTAGGGAACCCATCATCCTCTAGAGAGAACCACCATCTCTCGAGTATATGCAGGGAACCCACTATCCCCTGGAGAGAACCACCATCCCTCAAGTATGTACAGAGAACCCACCATCCTCCGGAGCAATAACTCTGCGGCGTGCACCATAAGCACCTGTCGACCAAAATCGCCTCTCGTGGCCCATTATGACATCCCCTAACCCGGAATATCATCTTATCCATGACCACCACTAGGTCATCCAAAACAACCCCCACCAGGTGTTTCCATCAGAGTCCTTGGAAAAGACGAGTCCTAACTCACATAAGACCTCTATTTCCAGACTCTCCCTAGGAAATAGACGGGTTCTAACTCACATAAAACCTCTATTTACCAGCGCCATATAGAGAATAGACAAGTCCTAACTCACATAGAACTACCATTTCCAGCCATCTCATGACTCCACCAGTCATCACCACGCATGACTCCACCAGTCATCACCATAAGAACTCACGTCTTATAACACATTTAATAAGGAAAAACTCATCTTATTAAATCTCAACAATGTATAATCGTTACAACACAAAACGAAAAATACATCAAACTCATAGCAACATGCTATCACAGACTCTGAAAACCAGAAAAGACACTCAAGCCACCACTTGCTTCTCCAACCACTTCGAGAACTTTGTTTTCATCCTCGCTTCTGGTTCCCAAGTCCCATCCTCAATACTGTAACAGTCTCACACGACTCTCACCAACGGTATCCTCTTCTGGCGCAACACCTTGACTCTCCTCTCGAGAATCCTCACAGGCCTCGCCGCCAATGTCATGTTGGGCTAAAGATCCTCTGGAATCCTAGCCAACACCTCCTCAGACTCATGCAGGCACTTTCGTAGCATCAAAACATGGAAGACCTTATGAAAGGCCTTCATACTCTGAGGCAACTCCAACTGATAAGCTACTGGCCTGACCCGCTCCACAACCCTGAACGGACCCATAAACCTCAGACTTAGCTTATTCTCTGAAATGGATCTGTTAGGACCCCTCAACATCGCTGCCTTGAGATACACCAGATCTTCCAGCTCAAACTCTAACTCTTTCCGTCTCTTATCGGCATTACTCTTCTGCCGATCCTGAGCCTCTCTCATTTTCAGCCTCAAGAACGAAATCCGCACCAAACATGCTTTTCTCCCCCACTTGAGTCTAGCATAATGGTGTGCGACATGGCCTCCCATACAGAGCCTCATATTGAGTCATCCCAATACTCGTCTGGTAACTATTGTTATACGCAAACTCAACCAGGTTCAGATGATCTGCCCAATGACCACCATAATCCAGCACATACATCCTCAGCAAGTCCTCCAATGTCTGAATCGTCCTCTCAGACTGCCCGTCCATCTGAGGATGATAAGTTGTGCTCATATGCATCTTAGTGCCCATCTCAGCCTGGAATGCCCTCCAGAACTCTGAAGTAAACCTCGGATCTCTGTCTGACATAATACTTGCTGGCACCCCGTGCAGCCTCACTATCTCCCGCACATAATTCTTAGCCAACACCGCCGCTCGGTCGGTCTTCTTGATGGCAAGAAAATGTGCTGACTTGGTCAGACGATCCACAATCACCCAAATCACATCATAGGTGCGCAACACTGGCAACCCCGTCATAAATTCCATGGTAATCATGTCCCACTTCCACTCTGGAATAGGCAAACTCTGCAACATACCACTCAGAACCTGATGTTTAGCCTTCACCAACTGACACGTTGCACGCTGCAACCCAGTTAGCTACATCTCTCTTCATCCCTAACCAGTGATAATAGCGCTTCAGATCACGATACATCTTGGTCGTTCCCGGATGAATCGACAACATGCTCGAATGAACCTCCCTCAAGATCTTCTGCCTCAGATCTTCATCCTTGGGTACACAAACCTGCCCGTTAACCAGTATCGTCCCATTCGCCGAGACCAGATACTCTGAACCTGCCACTTTAGAAGCATCAATCAAACCCTGATCCTTCTCCTGAGCTACTCGAATCCTGCTCAGCAAATCTGCCTGGTTAGTTGCTTCTAACCCTAACGGCTCCTGTGAGATAACACATAATCTCAACGTACTAATCTCGCTCACCAGATCCTCCATATCCCGCTCCTGAGCCGAAGCAACCCTTTTCCGACTCAACACATCTGCAACTAGATTAGCCTTACGCGGATGGTAACCAATCTCCAGATCGTAATCTGCTACCAACTCCATCCAGCACCTTTGTCTCTAGTTCAGCTCCGGCTGAGTGAAGAAATACTTCAGACTCTTGTGGTCTATGAACACCTGCACCTTCCGGCCATAAAGATAAGACCTCCAAATCTTTAAAGCGAAAATCACCGGAGCCAACTCCAAATCGTAGGTAGGGTAGTTTCACTCGTGCTTCCTCAACTGCCTCAAAGCATATGCAATAACCTTTCCCTGCTGCATAAGTACACAATCCAGACCAACTACCGAAGCATCCGTATACACCACGTAAGGCTCCCCCGGCTCGGGTAATGCCAGCACTGGTGTACTCGTCAACATCTCCTTCAGCTTCCCAAAACTCTCCTCGCAAGCTATCATCCACGTAAGGCTTATCACAAATACTCAGTGAGACGGTCATTCCGTCTACAGGTTATACACACAGGCATAAGAATCAATACAATACCAAGGTGAACACACAACACGCAAAGCACGAACAATCACACAATTTTGCCTCAAACAGACATGCGTCGATTGACACAACCACTAGGTGTCGATCGATGCATCAGCCAGTGTGTTGATCGACCCACAACCCCGATGTCGATCGATGCACTGTCCCGTGTGTCGATCGACGCAGAACAACTACATCGATTGACGCAACGTCACAGAATCCATGATAGAACCTATCCTCTCATGGATCGATCCTAGATCAAACCACATCGATCCTGCACTCAAATAACACGAATCCACACACAAAAACAACACAACAATCGCATTCTATCAACCCTTTACCGAGATAAACCTATGGTCACGCACTCACCTCGATTCTGGAAGGAAAATAATAAGGATTCACGAAGAACGTGAAGAATACGAAGAACACGGTCTCCAAATCCAAAATTCACACACCAAACATGTAGCCACAGACCCCAACACACTCTTGGATCCTCACAAACACGGACTCAAGCCTCCAGAGATCAAGAACGAATTAGAAATCTCCCAAACACTCAAAATCTCCCAAAACTCTCTGACTTTCTGATTTCTAAAAGAAAAGTCGGCCAGAACCTGTCTGTTCTGCCTTTAAATACCCAACCCTAGGTTTCTCTAAACTGACCCGCCGAACCGAATAATTGAAATCGAACTGGTCTGATTCAATCTGACTTGCGTCGATCGACGCACACCACCTGCATCAATCGACGCACGACCAAAATCCACCAAAATTGGTTCGCGACCGTTACAAGATCTATGGGATTCCCATGTCTGTGTGAAATAGAATTTTTTGGTAAGGGTCGATGGCTTTTATTTGGTAGGTGTTTGATGTAGTATGGGTAAGATGTTTTGATAACTTATGGTGGATAAATTTGGTCGGAAGGCCCAAACCAATGCAACCATTCATTGAACCATCCTAGTATGTATTTAGGAAATTTGGGATCAAAAGAGATGAACCAAGAATGGTCATAGGGATGTAGGTATAGAAAGCGGAACCAAACGTTCTGATAATCAGTGTATGAATAGCTAGAAACTTGGAAACCTGGTTGAGAAAAGGGTGGGGTTGTATGTAGGTGTAGTAAACCAAGATCTTGGATAGATGCTATTCTAAGTATTTTACAGGTGGAGTAGGAGATAAGGTTTGGGTTGGTTTTGTCTGGGTAATGAGTAACTTCGATAGATTTAGAGTCTACCAGAATATAATCGTAATAGGTTTGGTTTTTGGTTATGTTGTCTGTTGGGTAGAGGGTGTCTTGGTAAAACGTTATGTTGGTGAAGTTCTGGAGTTCTTTGAGTTTAATAGGTTCGATATAATGAGTAGTCATAAGGTGTTGTTTTGTGGTTTTAGAAAATAGGTAGATTTTGCTAGTGGATCTTGGGTGGTTGTTGAGGCTTGACATTTTTCTGTGGTTACGGCCTTTGAGTAGGATAGGGGTGGAAATTCAGAAAGAGTTGTGTAACGCCCGTGAACCAAAAAGTGGATTTTAGTGGGTGTCGATCGACACAGGGTGTGTGTGTCGATCGACACATGAGTTTTTGGACTTGTGAGAAGTCAGGTTGGGCGTTGTGTCGATCGACACAGGGGTTGTGTATCGATCGACACGAGTTAAAATCAGACCGTCGGGTTTGGTTCCAATTGGCCGGTTTGGTGGGCCGGTTTAGGAAACCTAGGGTTCATATTTAAGCCAGGAACAGACGGGGTTGTCTTCCTTTTGGCCGTTTTCAGAAGGAAACATAGGGTTTTGAGAGAAAATGCTGAAATCAGAGAGTTTGAGCGAGTTCTGGTGATTTCTGAGAGGGCTTGATTGTTCTTGAGGCTGAGGTTTCATGGGAGGCTTTTGGGGAACGAGGAAGGATCATTGCTAGGTTGATTCGGGTCTGGGAAGGACGAATCAGAGGCTGGTTCAGTTTGTTCTTCGCGTTCTTCATCTTTCAATCCGAAATCGAGGTGAGTGCATGACCGTAGGTTAATATAAGTATAAGGAATGGATAGGATGCGTTTGCTTGGTGGATTTTGTGTGTTTTGTGAATGAAATTATGCAGGAGACTCGATGAATCGCAACGGATTCGAGCCATGAGAGGATAGGCTCGTTTCTGGGTTCTGCGACGTCGTGTCGATCGATACAAGATGATGTGTCGATCGACATGTGTCGATCGACACCGAGTGAGTATTGATCGACATGCATTTTTGATTGCCGTCAGTTTGATATATTAGACGCGTTGTTTCTTCGTTTGGTTGATGTGTGATGCATGGTTGTTTGTTCATCCTGGTATCGTATCCCTTGTTTGTACTTATGTTTAAATAGCCTGTGGACGGGATGACCGCGTCACTGAGTATTTGTGATAATACTCACGCAACTCTTTTTGCCATGTGTTGCAAGTAAAGAGAAAATGTGATCGTGGAATCATGGTCGGGAAGGAGAGATGATCTAGGGTCTCGTATGGTTGTGTGCTGTTGTAGAATTGCTAGGTTGCTAGTGAATTCTGAGTTGTAGTTAAATGGTTTATTGGTTATTGGTTATTGTTCGGATTGTTGAATTGAACCGGTTAGATTTAATAAGTATGGGATTATTGGATTGATTGAATTGGTTTAATTATTTTATGTTATCCGCATGTTGTATTGACCCAATTGAGGATTATTATCTGTGATGATAATAATCTGATGGGAAAATTTTTAAATTTATGGGTCAGGTCGTTTCAATTTGGTATCAGAGCCCTAACGGTTCTAGGGCGGCCCTTATGGTTCTAGGGCGGGTGATTGATTAATTGATTGTGTGAAAATTGATTAATTGCTGTGTGGGTTTGGGGACATAGATCATCTCTTCCGAGCCTTCAATGAGATTCCACGGTAAGTGTTGTTTGACTTTTGTTTTCTAGTATGCTTAGTGTTCTGCTGGGTAGGGCAGAGTGAGATGGCGAGATGTACTAGAGGCAGAGGTCATGGAGGCTGTGGTGGCCGTGGTGGTTGTGGTGGGCGAGGGCGAGGACTTCAGAGTGAGTCAGATGCCGTGAGTGTGGCCTTAGAGACCACGCAGGAGTTGGTGGCTGATTCGCAGATGTATCAGGAGGGGTCCGTGGGTGTGGCCGTGAGTGCCAGTGTGAGGGCTGGTGGGGCCAGTGAGGGTCCCGGTGTGGCCAGTGGTGCGGTGGGCCCAGGTGGGGGTGCTGCCGCAGGTTTTGCCCAGGATCGAGATGATCGTCTGGCGGGTCTGCTACAGATGATTCTAGAGCAGTTTCTAGGTGGGGTGCCGGCTCCGGGTCAGGCTCTGGGAGGGCAGCCGTGTGTGGCTGGTGTGCAGCCGTGTATGGCTGGTGTGTAGCCGGATATGGCTAGGGTTCAGCCGGGTGTGGCTGGTGTGCAGCCGGGTATGGCTGGGGTGCAGCCGAGGGTGACGCTTGCAGAGGAGCTTCCATCCTACTTTAGGATGATGAAGCAGATGCAGAGGATTGGTATCGGGTTCTTCTCGGGTGGTGTTAACCCTAGGAAGGCGGATTTGTGGAGGAGTTGATTGGATCGGAAATTTCCAATCTCTCAGGTGTCCAGAGGGATACTGAGTTGATCTAGCGGTGCATTATCTGGAGGGTGATGCGCATCTCTGGTGGGAGATGTTGAGGCTAGGAGGGTGCAGGCCGAGATGGTCTGGGAGGATTTCTTGGCTAAGTTTAATGCCAAGTATTTCCCGCAGGAGGTGGTGGACAGGATGGAGTCGAGGTTTCTGAACCTGACTCAGGGGGATCGGACCGTGAGGGAGTTTGATTTGGAGTTCAGTAGGTTCCTGGTGCATGCTGGTAGAGGCATAGAGGGCGAGCAGGCCCAGGTGAGGAGGTTCCTTGTGGGACTTCGAGCTAAGTTGAGGACTCGCTGCAGGGCGAGTAAGTTCGCCACGAGGGCGGAGTTAGTCGAGACTGTTGCGGCAATTGAGGAGGACTTCGTGGAGCAGGTTGTGGTGGTTAGTCCACCGGTGCAGCAGCAGCAGCAGCAGCCGAGGAGATCTCAGCAGCAGACTGGTTCGAGTAGGGGCGGCAAGCAGGCTCGGGGACAGAAGAGAAAGTAGGAGAGTACTTCCGGGGCCAGTTAGGGTGGACGGGGTGGTTCAGGATGCTACGGGTGTGGTAGCATGGGCCACAAGGTGGCGGACTGTCCGATGAGGAGAGAGACTCGGGCAGCACAGGTGTGCTTTCACTGCAGGGAGCCCGGGCACATTAAGCCCAAGTGTCCGAAGCTACAGCAGATGGCGGTGGCAGCAGTGCAGCCGTTGGCTGTGCAGCCTTTGGCACAGATTGCAGCGGCGCCGTGGGTTTTCACGTCGGCAGAGACGGGCGGCTCTAGCACCAGACTGATCACAGGTATAATTTCAGACTTGCCTTTTAAATTTTTGGGTCAATTCTTGTGGTGATTGAATTTAGTCTGTTAGGAAATTATGTGTCTGCGCTAGAGTGTCGGGTCTTAAAGCACATGGGATTTGTGCAGGGACATTAGTTGTGGGCGGATATGAGTCCCACGTGTTGTTTGATTCGGGAGCTACGAATAGCTTCATTACTCCGGAGTGTGCGGAGGGCAGCGGGATCCAGAGCGATTCCGGAGAGCAGCCTGGAGTAGTTCAGGTTGCTGGAGGCAGGACGTTGGCTACTTTCGGGCGGGCTCGAGGTGTGGACGTTCTGGTGGTAGGAGAGTTGATGCCAGCAGACCTGGTTATTAGTCCAGTGGAGTTGTACGATGTCATCCTCGGGATGGATTGGCTGGATCGGTACATGGTTCATCTGGATTGTCACCGAGGACGTGTAGTGTTTGAGCGAGAGGCTGGGAGGTTGGTGTTTCAGGGGGTAAGACCGACTTTTGGAAGCCTGGTGATTTTAGCGATACATGCCGAGCAGTTGATTGAGAAGGGCTGTGAGGCGTATCTGGCGACGATAGTGATGCCAAAGACTGTTGGAGAGGTTGCAGTTAGGGATATTCAGGTTGTTCGGGACTTTCAGGATATGTTTCAGTCGTTGTTGGGATTGCCACCATCGCGGTCGGATCCATTTACGATTGAGTTAGAACCCGGGACAGCTCCGATATCCAAGGCGCAGTACCGTATGGCTCCAGCAGAGATGGCAGAACTGAAAAAGTAGTTGGATGATTTGTTGGGTAAAGGTTTTATCCGGCCGAGTGTTTCACCGTGGGGAGCGCCAGTGTTGTTCGTAAAGAAGAAGGATGGGAGTTTCCGGTTGTGCATTGATTACCGGGGACTTAACCGAGTCACTGTGAAGAACAGGTATCCTCTGCCGCGCATTGATGAGTTGTTGGACCAGCTGCGAGGGGCTACTTGGTTCTCCAAGATTGATTTGGCTTCGGGATACCATCAGATTCCGATAGACGAGGCAGATGTCAAGAATACGGCTTTCAGGACGAGGTATGGGCACTACGAGTTTGTGGTGATGCCGTTCGGGTTGATGAATGCGCCAGCAACGTTCATGCGGTTGATGAACGGGGTATTCCAGGAGTATCTGGATGTGTTCGTGATCATCTTCATTGATGACATTTTGGTGTATTCGAAGAGTCCTGAGGAGCACGAGGTACATTTGAGATTGGTTCTGGAGAAGCTGCGGGAGTAGAAGCTGTATGCGAAGTTGAGTAAGTGCAGTTTCTGGCAGCGAGAGATGAGTTTTCTTGGCCATGTGGTGTCTGCAGAGGGGGTGTATGTGGATCCGGCTAAGATAGAGGCTATCAGAGATTGGCCTAGACCGAGGAGTGCCACTGAGATCCGGAGTTTTCTTGGGTTAGCAGGTTATTACCAGAGGTTCGTCAAGGGATTCGCGAGCATGGCGCAGTCGATGACGAAGCTAACAGGGAAGGATGTCCCTTTTGTGTGGTCTTCAGATTACGAGGAGAGTTTCGGGAAGCTGAAAGAGATGCTGACTAGTACACCGGTATTGGCGTTACCCGAGCCGGGTGAGCCTTATGTGGTGTATACAGACGCTTCAGGAGTTGTTCTGGGTTGTGTACTGATGCAGCAGGGCAAGGTGATTGCGTATGCTTCAAGGCAGTTGAGGAAGCATGAGTGCAATTACCCTACCCACAATTTGGAGTTTGCTGCAGTTATTTTTGCACTTAAGATTTGGAGGTCTTATCTGTATGGCGGGAAGGTGCAGGTATTCACATACCACAAGAGTCTGAAGTATTTCTTCACTCAGCCGGAGTTGAACCAGAGACAGAGGCGCTTGATGGAGTTAGTTGCAGACTATGACCTGGAGATTGGATACCATCCGGGTAAGGCTAATCTGGTTGCAGATGCGTTGAGTCGGAAGAGAGTAGCTTCAGACCAGGAGCGCGATATGGAGGCTCTGGTGAGCGAGATCAGTACGTTGAGGTTATGTGTGATCTCACAGGAGCCGTTAGGGTTAGAGGCAGCTAATCAGGCAGATTTGTTGAGCAGGATTCGAGTTGCTCAGGAGAAGGATCAGGGATTGATTGATGCTTCTAAGGCAGCCGGTTCAAAGTATGTGGTCTCAGCGAGTGGGATGATACTGGTGAACGGGCGGGTTTGTGTACCCAAAGATGAGGATATGAGGTGGGAGATCCTGAGGGAGGTTCATTCGAGCATGTTATCGATTCATCCGCGAGCGACCAAGATGTATCGTGACCTGAAACGATATTATCACTGGGTCGGGATGAAGAGAGATGTAGCTTGCTGGATTGCATCGTGCAACGTGTGTCAGCTTGTGAAGGCTGAGCATCAGGTTCCAAGCGGGTTATTGCATAGTTTGCCTATCCCAGAGTGGAAGTGGGATATGATTACGATGGATTTCTTGACGGGATTGCCAGTGTCACGGACCTATGATGCGATATGGGTTATCGTGGATCGTCTGACGAAGTCAGCACATTTTCTGGCCATCAAGAAGACCGATGGAGCGGTGGTGTTGGCTAGGAAGTATGTGCGTGAGATAGTGAGGCTGCACGGGGTGCCAGCAATTATTGTGTCAGACAGGAATCAAAGGTTTACTTCAGAGTTCTGGAGAGCATTTCAGGCTGAGATGGGCACTAAGGTGCATATGAGTACCGCGTATCATCCTCAGACGGATGGGCAGTCTGAGAGGACGATTCAGACATTGGAAGATTTGCTGAGGATGTGTGTACTGGATTATGGTGGTCATTGGGCGGATCATCTGAACCTGGTAGAATTTGCTTATAACAACAGCTATCAGGCGAGTATTGGAATGGCTCCATATAAGGCTCTGTATAGGAGGCCGTGTAGGACACCATTATGCTGGACTCAAGTGGGGGAGAGGAGCATGTTTGGTGTAGACTTTGTTCAGGAGACGACGTAGAAGATCCGCGTTTTGAGGCTGAACATGAGAGAGGCTCAGGATCGGCAGAAGAGTTACGCCGATAGGAGACGGAAGGAGCTGGAGTTTGAGCTGGGAGATATGGTGTATCTCAAGGCAGCGATGTTGAGGGGTCCTAACAGATCCATTTCAGAGAATAAGTTGAGTCCGAGGTTTATGGGTCCTTTCACAGTGGTGGAGCGGGTCGGACCGGTGGCTTATCGGTTGGAGTTACCTCAGAGTATGAAGGCTTTTCACAAGGTCTTCCATGTTTCGATGCTGCGGAACTGTCTACATGAGTCTGAGGAGGTGTTGGCTAGGATTCTGGAGGATCTTCAGCCCAACATGACGTTGGCGGCGAGGCCTGTGAGGATTCTCGAGAGGAGGATCAAGGTGCTGCGCTGGAAGAGTATACCGTTGGTGAGAGTCGTGTGGGACTGTGACGGTATTGAGGAGGAGACTTGGGAACCAGAGGCGTTGATGAAGACGAAGTTCTCGAAGTGGTTCGAGAAGCAAGCGGTGGCTTGAGTTCTTTTTCTGGTTTTCAGAGTCTGTATTAGCATGTTGCTATGTTTGTGATATTGTATTTCGTTGTGTTGTAACGAGTATACATTTTGGAGATTTAATAAGATGAGTTGCCTTATTAAATGTGTGTTAAGACGTGTGTTCTTATGAGATGACTAGTGATGTCATGGTTTGTGGTGACTGGTAGGTCATGAGGAGATCTAGCTGTAGAAGTTCTATGTGAGTTAGAGCTTGCCTATTGGCTAGGATGGCTAGGAATATAAGTTTTACGCGGCTTAGAGATCGTTCATGTTCCAGGAGTGGCTGGAAATGAGACTGTACATGTTCCAGGAGTGGCTGGAAATGTAAGCTCTACGCGCGTTAGAACTTGTCTATTTCCTAGGGAGAGTCTGGAAAAGAGGTTTTATGTGAGTTAGAATCGTCTTTTCCAGGGACTCTGTGAGACACCCTGGTGATTGGGTTGTTCTGGCTGACCACGAGAGGTGATGCTGGTCGACAGGTGCGTATGATGCACGTTTCAGAGTATTGCTCCAGGGAACGGGTGGGTTCCTGTATACTGAGGGATAGTGGATCTCTCCAGAGGACGGGTGGGTTCTCTGCATATACTCGAGAGTTGGTGGTTCTCTCTGGGGGACGGGTGGGTTCCCTACATATACGTTGAGGGATAGTGGGTCTCTCCAGGGGACGGGTGGGTCTCCTGCACTCTGTCGCTCAAGGGGTGACGATCCTGCGAGCATATATGTGGTGTATATGTTTATGAGTTATGAGTATGAGTTAGGAGCAGTAGCGTCTGAGCGTGGTCGTGAGTATGAGACTGGATGAGCTTCGGGGATCGGGAGTGGATCTCAGGTGGTGCTGACCGGGTGGGGTCAGGATTTGCAGCCGTGGGAGACGGTGCAATGAGGCTAGGGTGAACCTAGTAGAACTCGGGGATCAGGTGTGATCACGAGTGGTGCTGGCTGAGGGCCAGGCGTGTGTTGTGGACGTCGAGTCTGGGGTTATTACTGGAGTCTAGAATTCGGTTCGGACATCCCTGGTAGCATATGTTACGCCGATGGTCGTACATGTTCTTGTTTGATTGTTGGACGGCCAATCGGGCAGCCCTAATCCGGACCATGGGGCGTGCATCGTTGATGTTCCGGGTGAATCTGGTCGAATTTTAGGCGAGAGTGTTAGCCTTAGCAGGACGGGTTGAGGGATTTGAGCGTGATCCCGAAGGATACTTGCCGGGTGCAGGTCAGGTGGTTGAGACCGTAGAGTGGCGGTGTCGCTTGATTCGAGGTCGAATCCGTGTTAGTGGGGGAGAATTGTAACGCCCGTGAACCAAAAAGTGGATTTTGGTGGGTGTCGATCGACACAGGGTGTGTGTGTCGATCGACACGTGAGTTTTTGGACTTGTGAGAAGTCAGGTTGTGCGTTGTCTCGATCGACACAGGGGTTGTGTGTCGATCGACACGAGTTAAAATCAGACCGTCAGGTTTGGTTCCAATTGGCCGGTTTGGTGGGCCGGTTTAGGGAACCTAGGGTTCATATTTAAGCCAGGAACAGACGGGGTTGTCTTCCTTTTGGCCGTTTTCAGAAGGAAACATAGGGTTTTGAGAGAAAAGGCTGAAATCAGAGAGTTTGAGCGAGTTCTGGTGATTTCTGAGAGGAGTTGATTGTTCTTGAGGCTGAGGTTTCGTGGGAGGCTTTTGGGGAATGAGGAAGGATCATTGCTAGGTTGATTAGGGTCTGGGAAGGACGAATCAGAGGCTGGTTCATTTTGTTCTTCGCGTTCTTCATCTTTCAATCCGAAATCGAGGTGAGTGCGTGACCGTAGGTTAATATAAGTATAAGGAATGGATAGTATGCGTTTGCTTGGTGGATTTCGTGTGTTTTGTGAATGAAATTGTGCAGGAGACTCGATGAATCGCAACGGATTCGAGCCATGAGAGGATAGGCTCGTTTCTGGGTTCTGCGACGTCGTGTCTATCGACACAGCTCGTGTCGATCGACACCGAGTGAGTATCGATCGACATGCATTTTCGATTGCCGTCATTTTGATATATTATACGCGTTGTTTCCTCGTTTGGTTGATGTGTGATGCATGGTTGTTTGTTCATCCTGGTATCGTATCCCTTGTTTGTACTTATGTTTAAATAGCCTGTAGACGGGATGACCGCGTCACTGAGTATTTGTGATAATACTCACGCAACTATTTTTGCCATGTGTTGCAGGTAAAGAGAAAATGTGATCGTGGAATCATGGCCAGGAAGGAGAGATGATCTAGGGTCTCGTATGGCTGTGTGCTGTTGTAGAATTGCTAGGTTGCTAGTGAATTCTGAGTTGTAGTTAAATGGTTTATTGGTTATTGGTTATTGGTTATTGTTCGGATTGTTGAATTGAACCGGTTAGATTTAATAAGTATGGGATTATTGAATTGATTGAATTGGTTTAATTATTTTATGTTATCCGAATGTTGTACTGACCCAATTGAGGAATATTATCTGTGATGATAATAATCTGATGGGAAAAATTTTAAATTTTTGGGTCGGGTCGTTTCAAGCGGAGTATTGGATTTGCATAGTCAAGGGTTTTCCTTGTAGATGGGGTTGGTTCTTGATATAATCCAATGATGTCATTGGTCTCTTGGACTTTGGTTCAGTCATCTTGAATATTGATTTGGATATCTGTGTTTTTTTCCTGCAAATGTTCTCTTGTTAAAAAATCAGGTAAAGAATTATTTTCACCTTTAATGTATTGAATATCAAAATCAAAGACAAAAAGGATAGCTTTCCATCTGGTAAAAATTTGTTTCGATACTAGATTTTTAACATCTTTCTTTAAAATTTCTTTAGCTGACTTACAGTCAACTCTTAATAAGAATTTTTTATTGATTAGATCATCTTGAAATTTGGAAATACAATTGACTATAGAAAGGACTTCTTTTTTTTACAGTTGAATAATTTTTTTGAGGTTCTACCCAGACTCCTGAATGAAATCTAACTATTGACTCTGGACTTGAGTCTGATAATTTTTGTTTTAAAATACCATCGAATCCTATTTCTGAAGCATCAGTTTCAACTATCATATGTGCTTCAGGGTTGGTTATTGTTAAACAAGGAAGAGATTTGACTTTTTGTTTAATTTGTTGTACGAGTTGAGTATGTTGATTAGTCCAAGGCTTTGGGTTTTTTTGAAGCCGTTGGAATAAAGGTTGTATAGTTTTTCGAAGATTAGGTCGGAAACATAGTTTAGACATCCTAAAAATCTTTGAAGTTGTGTTTTCTCTCTTAATTCATCTGGAAATTTAGTGGCAAATTCAATTGATCTTGATTTTTAGTTTGGAATAATGACATCTTTTGGCTGATAATACTAATCCATGTTAACTATGTTTAAAAATGTGTGTAGATGATTAATATGTTTATCTATTGATGTTGAATAAACAAGTACATCATCGATGTAAACTATTGTTAATTTTGAGTAATTATTGAATATATCATTCATTATGTGCTGAAATTCAGAAGGTGCATTTTTAAGCCCAAAAGGCATTACATTCCATTCGTAATGTCCAAATGGTACCGTAAATGCTGTTTTATATTGTCATGTTCGGCAATTTGAATTTGCCAGAACCCGCTTTTCATGTCAAATTTTGAATATATTTTTGCGTTATATAATCGTTTTAATAAATCTCTTTTATTTGGTATGGGATATCTTATCCATTGTAGTAAGAGGTTTATAATTAATTACTAATCATGGTACTCCACGTTCTTTTTCGGCTTGATTATTAACGTAAAAGGCCAAACAACTCCAAGGGGATTTGGATGGCCTTATTATTTTTTTGTTTAGTAATTCATTTATTTCTTGTTTACATTGTTCTAATAATTCTTTATTCATTTGTATAGGTCGTGCTTTAGTTGGTATATTTTTTTGCTAAATTTTTTTATATATGGGAGTTCAACAGTATGTTGTTTTCTTTCCCAAAATGCATTTGGTAAATCTGAACATATTTGATTTAGTAGATCATTTTCAATAGATTTTATTTTTTTCTATTATGTATGTGGTTTTAAGTTGTTCTTCTATTTTTTATATGTTATTTCTTCTTGTAAATGTTGAATATGACTTTGTTTTCCTTTTATTAAATTAATTGTTTTTTGGATAGTATTTTGTTGAAGGTTAAGAATTTCTTTTGTTTTCATTGGAGATAAGAAATTGAATATTAATTTTGTTCCTACTACTTTTGTTGTTATTCCCACTTCAGTTACTTTAAAGGAGTATATTTGTGTAAAAAATGGAGTTCCTAGTATTACTTCTTGTGTTAAATTTTTTACTAGAATGAATTGATTTTTAAAACAATATCTTTGATTACATATTTTTGCACATGGTAATTTATATTGTACTTTTAAATTACCGCCATTAGCACCGCTTAATATTTCAGTAGTTTTTTCATAATATTTGGTTGGTATAATTCCTTCACGGATGCAGTTATAATCTGCTCTGGTATCCATTAATGCAATTATATTTATTTTAAAATTGTGACTTATATGTAAAGTAATGTTTGTGTATCACTTTTGATAATTAATTCTATTGATTATCTGGATATAGTATTCATTATCTTGTTGTTCTATTTTATTTTTATTTTCTGGATTTTGATTGCTAGATGATGCTTGAATATTATTTGATTCGATTAAAGATAATCTTGCATCTATTTGTAATTGTTTAAGTTCTTGTTGGTTAATGGTTAGTTTTAATTCCTTATTTTGTGATTTTATTTGCTTAATTTCATTATGTAGTTCTCCTGTTGATACTTGTTTAAATAAACTTTGAGTTGGATATTTTTCAAATATTTTATTGAGACTAAACGGTTGTGGGGAAGACAATTGATTTTCTTGATTTATAATATCCTTTAATTTTATTAAATATTTTTTTTTAATTTCGGGATCATCGATCTTGTCTACTAAATCTATTAGAAATTTCTTATCACTATCTCTTGTTATTACATTAATTAATTTACAATTGCATAAGTTGTCAAATAATTCTTGGGATTCTTTGGAAGAATCACTTGAATTCTCGATTTCGTTTATTGAATAATCACTATCAGATTCTTCTGATAGTTCAGATTCTAATATTAATAATTTGGTTAATTTTTCTTGAATATCTGGTTGATCTTCGAATATTTCGTTTATTTTGTTTTTCATTTTACATTCAGTGGACCTATGTCTGGGTCGTTTACAATTCCAACACACTATTTTTTGCTTATTTGTTGAATTAAATTTTTTGTTGTTTTTTGAATAATGTCGATTTTTTGAGTAATATTCATTAGTTGGTTTTTTTATGGAAATTTCTATTTTTATTATAGTATTTTATGTTACTAGATTTTTTATGTCTATAATTTAATCGTTTTATTCTGGATGGTGGATTAAATTTATCGTAGCCATATTGTTCATAAAATGAACTCATGGTTACTCTAAATTTAAATTTATCATTTAGTTTTTTTGTCTTTATGTTCTTGGCATATAGATAATCCTTATTTTTTAATGAATGCAAATAATTGACCATAGGTTGTCCTCCTGAAATTTCTTTTAATTTGTTGATTACAATTTCTGCGAAAAAGGACGGTAATCCTGCGATAAACCATTCTTTCCAAAAGGGTTGATTACAATCATTTCGTTGAAATATATTTGTTATAAAGATATCTTTATACCACTTAAAATCTCCTAGGGTGGGACATCTTAGATTGGTTAATACTATTTTTTTACTTTCTAATTCCTCGGTTGGATTCCCAATAAAATGCATCATTAAAGTGTGGATTAATACTTCTACAACATTTTTTTTTCTATCATAAAACCATCTTCATCTTCTGTTCTTATTATTTAAACATGATTAATATAGAGTCTTTAGTATGTATATCGAGTGAGTTATCCCACCAATATTTTAATGCTCCTGTGAATCATGTTACTAACATGACGCATGCTTGTTTATTAGTAAAATTAGTATTTGTTGCTTTATAGGCTACAGCTGCCATACCCATTTCTTGTAATAAATTCATTATTTTATACTCAGAACGTCCATCAATATTCCATTCATATATACCGTGTCCAGTATACACATTGCTAGAATATTTATGGTGTTCTTCAAATAATAAATCTGGTGGAGTATGTCTCGGATAATAAGGTTTGTTAGACCTCATCATTTTATTTTGTATTCTATTAATTTCTTGATTTTTATTTTCTGATTGCATAGATGTTTGAATAGATTCATTATCATTTTCGTCTATAATACTATTTTCTTTTCCTTTATCCAAGTTTTCTAGCTTGTTAGCAATTGTTTTTAGAATTTCGTTTTCTGCAAATTTAATTTGTCTATTTATAGGTTTGAAGATGAGTGGAGTAATGGATGAAAAGGGGTGTTGACCGATTTGATTATATTGATCTAATTTATTGTTTTCACTATTTAATTTATTGTCTATGATATATACTTGTCTAGAGATGGTGTGTAATAATTGACTTTGATAATTATTCTGTTGATATACTTATTTAATGTCTTGAATTATTACTGGTTCTTTATCATTTTTATTGCCTCCAGTTTTAAAAGGAGTAGCTAAAATTTGTCTATTTGGAGTGTTTATTTTTAAACCTCTTAGAGGTGGATGTATTGATTTAATTTTGTTACCATCTACCAGTTCCCATGTTTGACTTAACGATGAACTTGTGTTAATTGCTTTAAATGGATAATTGATAGTATTCTCAATTGAGTATGTTTCAAACCATATGAAAAATGGGATATCCATTTCTTTTGATTTCATATAGTCATACCATTTTTCTCTAAATTCTAAAGTTTGTTGTTTAGAAAATGTTTTTAAATACCAGTTTTGTTTTTCTTCATTTTCTTTTGAATAAAAATCCTCTTTTATGTATTGTTTATTAATTTCATATTCTTCTAGTATGACATTTATAGACTTGAAATCTGATAGCGTAGGAGAGGTTGGATATAAATTTTGGTCCGGTTCGGCTATAGGAGCCTTAAATTTAATTGAATTATCTTGTTTAATATTTTGATTTACGCTTTATGTTTCTGAACTAGCACTAGATTGACCAGTACGAAATTCAGAAAAAGAAGCTCTTGAGTGATATGAACTAATTCTTGGTGAAAGTGGTTCTCTGAATAACACGAATTATAATAATATTTTCCGATCTCGTTGCTCAATTATTCTTGATATATTTTTTTGTTCAAAATTCCTAGGTGGTTGAGTTATTTCGATTTTCCATTGAACGAGAATAGTTATTTCATTCCAATTTAATTGTTTATGAGTATATGTAGTTGTTGGAGTATATTTGCTATTAACTGCTAAGATTGTTGTCTCTCCTTTATCATCTTGTAGTAAGCATCTTGGGTTAAATTCAGAAGTTGATTGTTTAAAATAAATTCGGTACAATAATAAGTATCCATGTCTTTCGTTTTGAAATTTAATTTCTGGTAGGTGAACATTTAATACTAAAGTGTTGAGTATTGTTGGGTCATGTAGGCTTACTTGATAATTAGGAGCACAGTTAAAATAAATTGCTCTGTTGCATAGATTAGATTGGACCGCTCCTAAAAGCGAATCCTCAAATTTCAATAAGGTTTTGTCCCTTAATAACATTAATATCGGAGAATCTATAGCAATTCTTGATAATGGTTTAACTGCTATTTGTATTAATCCAAAATGTAAATAATTAAATTCTTTTTGTTTATATTTATCTAAAGCGAGTGAGGATAATAATTTAACTTCTTCAAATTCATTTTGAAGAGGTAAAGTTTGTTCATATTCTTTTATTGAATATGCTGTTTTAAAATCAAAAGTTCCAATTTGATATATACTTTCTGGATTAATATGGGGTAACTAATCTTTTGTTATTTCTTGATTAAATGATGTTTTTTGTCATAATCTATCTTGAATTAATAGTAGTATGCGATGTAGAAGTAGAAGCATGTTTTGGCTTAAAGAGTTTCCTAAACGAGGATGCCATGACTTAATCTAAAAGTAAACTCATACTAAAAGATACTAACCGATTCTATGTCGTCACGACTGCGGCTTGCCAACGAATTTACTGCCTTCTTCAGGACTTGCAACCTGGAATACCTGCAGTTTCTGTGGCTCTATAGAAGGGTACGGATTTCTCTTAGTAAGGTTAACTTTTGGATTAAGGTCACGAAAATCTTGTTTTGAAAACTTTTTAAGAAACTTCTACGACTGATTGCAAACTTTTATTAAAAATATTTAAGACTTTTTATAAGATCGTTTGGCAACTGATACCATATAATTTCTCGGAAGTCTTAATAATTAAATACAAAATTTTGTTTAATATATTAAAACTTAACAATGTATATAATTAAAACTTATGATTTTATTGATTATATATAAGAAAATACAAGTGTTTTGGTAAATAAAGTTTAAAGATTACAAAGTTTAAAACTTAAAGATTTTGAAGGCTGTTTTTAGAGATTTTATAGAGAGAAAGGGATTGCAAAATTTGCTCGTGTGCTCCTTCTGATTCCCAAGATGGGTATTTAGAGCATCAATATCGTTGATCCTCTAAAAAAGTATCTAATAATTATGATATTAATATAATATTAATATTTTAAAATAATTAATTTATATAATAAAATAATAAAATCTAACCAATGAAAAGAGAACATGTATCTAAGAGAATATCAAGAGAGTATCAACAAAGTTTCTAAAATCTCTACACGATGAGACGTCTCTACTCTCTCACCTCTTCTTTTTAATTTTTTTAATTTATTTAATAGTGTGATACTCACTTCAATATCACCGATATTGATGGTCTTATAGGGGAGGTGAGCGAATTTTTATTATTGGTCTTGTGAAACGAATCTTTATTATTGGTCTTGTGAAACAAATCTTCATTATTGGTTTTGTGAACATTGCTTGTCTTTTCTTGTTTAATTAGTGCATGTTATAGTCTTAGGTCCAGTCTTGTTTTAGATGAGTTAGGATTGTCTGACTTTTTTTTTGCTGTATATCTTTCTAATTGGTGCCAATAGTGTAGCTAGATCTTCTACTGGATCTTATAGTGGGTCCCACATATTTCCGCGTTTGTCTTAATCTTTCTAAAGTCTTGGTGTTTTATTAGAATACATCTTATTCAGATATACTCTGTATATTATTTTGTATACAAGTAACCTCATAACATAAAATACAAAATAATATCAAAATAAAATACAGATGAACGCAAAATAAAGCTTTAAAATATTTAATTACATGCCATTTGGATCTTCAATATTCGTCACATGACCAACTTCATCTTCACTAGTATAATCTTCATCTTATGAAAAGAAACTATAATAATAGCTTGTACCAATAAAGATAACTTTGTTGAACCGCAGAAAAATGAGTACTATTTCCTTGTATGAAAGATCTTGAGCATAGCTCTGTATCACTAATCTTATTAAATTTCACCATGGTTTCGTGATCATCTAAATGCTAACCAACCAGCATAGTCCTTTGTCTTCGATAGTAGGATAAAATAAATTTAAAAGAAAAAAACAAAACAAATGAAAGATTCATTCGCAAAGCAGAGTGCCACAACTTCCTCTATTTCATTCAGATCACAGGGGCTTGTTCTCCAAGGGGGTAAAGGAGAAATTACCAGACAATATGGACTCTTTATCTGTACATCACAAACCAGAACATTATAGAAAGGTTTGTCTATTTTAAATGCAAGTAACAGAATTAGGTATGCCAAACTACAGCTTCTTAGGTTACTATAAAACTAAAATGATTTGAATGTTGCAACTGATAAAGCATTATAAGATAAAGGAGGTTAGTGTGTGCGTGCACCTGTTAAAGATAGAGAACTAACTTCTCTCCGGACATATCTTGCCATTGCCTGAAAATCACAAACGATGTCTCAAACAGTTTGGTACACAAAGCCTAAAATTTGTATGTCTATGTGTGTGTTTGTGAGCGAGATAGAGAGGGCAGAATTCATGCCTTTGCTGCTTTTAAATCCGTGTCATCAGGTGTTGTTGTTCCATCATCTGAAAATACATTCCTACAATCCAAATTCTTTTTAAGGCTTTAAGACAAATCCATTATCTATGGCTGTCATAATGAATGTACATTCAAACCAAGCTATTTTCCTGTCTAATCTCTACCGAATTCGATGCATAAAGCACGGCGTTGTAGAAGCTTTACCTCCATATTTTGATTTGTAGTTCATTTGGTTTAGCTCCTGGAAGTAGCGCAGCATCATAGGCAACAACATTTCCATAAAATATTTTCTCTAATTCCTTCATCCACTTAAGCAGCAGCAAGTTAACCTGCACTTTCGATAAATATCAAGACCATCTTATTTGAAGGAATCTAAGAAAGTAAGATTTATCTTGTAAAACTACAGTAAAGCTGAACCAAGACTAGCACATACCCCAGCTTTAGATACCCTGACTTCTACATCATGATTGTAGATCTCATACACATACTGACCAAGGTCAACACCTTCTTTTCCCTCTTCGTTCAAGCGACGTAAAACAAGCCACATATGAAGGACGAGCAATGAAAATGTTATTTTGAACGTTTTCTCCAAGTTGAATACTGCAACAGAGATAAAGCACCAGGTATATAAACGAAGCCCAAAAAGTAAATACATAACTCAGTTTGCAAAACAAAACAAATCTTGAATGTTCTATTGTGTTGGAAACCAAATAAAATACCATCATATATTGCAGGTTTCTCGACTTGTGAAATGATTCGCTTGTATATCACATTTGCCCTACGGATAGATACGCTCTGTTTGCTGTAGAACAATAGCAGCTTTAGTATAAAACGCCGAACCCCTTCATAGGTTGGTTCATCAAATCTGAGAGGAGAGTCTTTAGGCAGAGCCAATGAACATGGCTTTGACCAAAACAGCTTATCCAAGTTTACCTGTCAAACACAGAACATATACTTTTCGTTAAAGAAGACACACAATATCCAGAAACAGTTGAAGAAAGAGTATGAATCTAACCAAACACACAAAATGAGTTATGTATATACTAAGTGAAACTTCAACACAAAAAGGGATGAATCCAAGTCCACCCTCGTTGTAAATGCTTACAAGCAAGTAGATGCAACAAAACTACAACATGATAAAGACAATGGGGAAGCAGAAGTCACTTTAGACATTTTTATAAACAGCCCTCTTTGAGCTTAGCTTTGAATCCTATAACGCGACCTGAACATCACTACAAATAAACACTCAATGTTGGGTATTTTCAGATTGTAGTACTTGCCGATCATAGACTTCAACGAGCCCAGTAGTAACTAGTTCTGAATACGACGAGATCTAAAGTGGGTAAACAAAAATGTCAGGACTTGGATCATACCGGAGATTTGCTGGGGAAATCCTTCTGCGGAGGAGCATCAGGCGCCGGTGCTACAGTCGCGTACCCAAAGCGCGATAGAAAGGAGAGATTCTTCATCGATCCATTTGTGCTCAAAGATCGAAGCTTTGAGGTTTGAGTAACAAGTCGACCTAATCTAGGCAACATTTGACAAGGCCCTTTTGTTTTCTTACTGAATCGACCAAGGAATTAGAGAAGTAATTGAAAACGAAATGCTTCAGCTAAAACCTGCGAAATCGTAAAGAGAGAAAAAGAAAAGAGTCATTCGTCAAAATTTCACAGCTGCAACCATCAGAAGCAGAAACCGGTTCAAAGACGTATTGTATGAATCTGAACAGTGACCTTGAAAATCGAGAAAGAACCAATCGAAATGATCCAGAATCTCCGGATTGAGCTAGTACGTAAGAAAATCTTCGAATTAGGTATTCAGAGGACGAGCAGATTCAACAAATTGACAGAGATGAAGAACTGAAGGAGAAGGAGAAGATTAGAATGGAGATGGAACAGTTAACCCTAAAAAAAAACCCTAATTTTGAGAAATTATCTTCGCACGAATACGGAGGAGTGAATGGACTATAACAGCTTGAGAAGAGCGTTTTGGAACAATAACATATTATATACTACAGAAGTTATTATAAATATTTTACTACAGAAAAAATTAGGCGTGTACAGTATAAAATCTATATCTATAAATAAGCTTTTCTCCCTTCTTTTTGTGCCACCTCATCATCCACATTATTGACAAATAATTTTTTTTTTTAGTTTTTTTTTAATCTCAAATTTAATACACATACTAATTATATATTTGATTTTATCATTATGAAAAGAATTTGAAAAGTCATTTTTCATTTCAAAACTAAATAAGAAAACAAAAAGCTCATAGAAATATAGTTCACTGAAATAATTACAAATTTAATAAATTTGTTTATACTAATATAAGTTGGTAATCTAGAACAAAATTCATAAAGCAAAATATAAGTTGGTAAGTATTATATCTAATAAAATAATTAAAATATCAAAGTATATTTAAAACAATAATTTTAATTATACCTAATTACATAACTAAAAGAATTTTTGTTAGAAACAAAGTAAAAGTACTTACGTGAAATTATAATATAAGAAAAATAAGATTGTTATGTTTGGTGATTTTATTTTTAACCAAAAGAAAACTTTAAGTACAACTAATATATAATAAAAAACTAAATTGGGAACTATACGAGATAAAACAAAAACTAGATACAATTTTTAACTTCACAAATACTCTTTATTTTTAAGTCTTTTGGACTAAGTGTGAATGAAAGTACATATTTTAGCTATGAGATTTTATTTTTATTTTTAACGTCTGGAATTTATTCATGAACAAAAGAAGAAATAAAACCAAAGTTTATAAAACACAACTCAAAATAACATGAAACAGAACATCAAGATCAAAATGAAAAAGGATTGAAAGATGCTAAGAATTAATGAATTTATGTTAAGTCCAAACAATTAAACAAATAAATTAATCTATAACTAAATTCATAAAGCAAAATATAAGTTAGTAAGTCTTATATCTAATAATATAATTAAAAATATTAAAGTATACTTAAAAATAGTTTCAACTTACAAGCATATGTGTTTGTTAGTTATCCTAAGTTATCTTCATTACTTCAAAATAATACAAATTTTTAAAAAGCAATTGAAGCATTAGTTAATGATTTCTTTACTCAGTTAGATATAAGAACTACTAAAGACAACGATTTTGAGACGTAGTTATAAAGATGTGCACAATAATTAATACTATTTTCACAAAACAAAAATAAAAAATTATTTTATCAAAGAGGTTTTAATCAATTTCCAAATTAGAATGGTTTTAAATATAAATGAAATCTACAATTTTAAAACCAAGAGTATACTTACATTGTTTTGTTAAACATACTATTATTAATATATAAACAATGGTAAATATATATTTATCGCGATATAAAAGTGAATATATAAGTTATCCCTTATAAATATTTTAGGTACAAAATCAAAAAAAAAAATGCTTTTGAACCTGTGCATGCTATTACAAATATTTTAGGTAAAATATCAAAACCAAAAAGCAAAATACATTTACGAAAAAATAATACGCGTATGCGCGGGTACTCACCTAATATTATATAAAGGAAAATTTTTTGTTGTCATAAAATCTAGAAGAATGTAAACATAACAAAGTTAGAGATCACAAAAAGGAAGTTATTTTAGTACTATGAAACTTTTATCAACAAAATCCAAATTCAATTTTTTTTAATAAAACTTAAACTAATCTCTACATTTAATTCATCTTAAAATTAAAATAATCAAAACAAAATAAATCATTGTTGAAGGTGTGACGATCAATATGAATTTCAATTGTTTTCCCAAAAAAAAAAACAACTATATATCAACTCTAACTTTATCTAAAAATAAATATTATATAGGAAAAGAGAGAAAGAAAAAGAAGCCAGTTTACTTCTAAAATGTTTTTTATACAAGACAATGGTTTGGAGCTCTAAAACCACCAAGAAATCAGTTGATCGAATATGTTGCCAACTTGGAAAAGTGTCTCTTCCTAGAGTGAAAGATCTCCAAAGATTTTATCAACATTACTCGAAGAAAAAAGTTTTAAAATGATATCAGAATTGATAACTTATTACTAATTTTCACTTTTATCAGAGCAAAAAAAAAAAGGAGACTTCAATTATATCAGTATAAAGGTCATTCACATTAAAAATTCAATAACAAAACGACCAAAAAAGGGATCATTGTTACATAACTTTTCTAAGCTTTCTTTTCTTTCTCTATTTTGATTACAAAAACTGAAATAAATAGATGACTATAGGGGTTTATTTTAAACAATCTTTCAAACCTTTTCATAGTTTTTATTTTACAGAAAATACTTCATATTTTTGGTTTAAAAACAATCCTACAAATAAAATACAAAATTTATACTATAGATACAAATCTGCGTGTATACGCGGGTATTCACCTAGTATTATAAATATTATACTACAAAAAAATCTATACAAATGTATTTACTAAAAAAATAAAAATATTCAGAACTAAACAAAAACTTTTATTTAATTTGAATCAAGTGACATATGAACTTTTATTACCATGTAGATGGATTATAAGATTTATAAATTTAAATCTTTATAGTTAGAAATAAAATATACATTAAAATAGAAACTTTTTTTTTAAATAATTGATTAACAATTATGTAGGATCTCTCTTAAGCGTTTATGATCACTTAAAACCGCTTAAATCCGTTTAATAACAATGATACATAATTTAACTTGTATAAGGTAGCTTCCACGGTCTAAACGGTCATCTAGACATTGTTTGAGTATCTAGCGTTTAAATAGGGGACCAGACGACTGCTTAAACCGCTTTTTAGAACATTTCTAATGAGTAAGGTTAAATTTGGTTAATAATGGTAAAAAAATATTAGTATATAAAAAATCGAAGTACTGGATATGAAAATTGAAGATTTATCTTAAAAAAATAAGAAATGGATTAATTTCTATTTAAACGGATCAGAGAGGTGACTAAGAAGTATACCTAAAACATATTAACATATCTAAAGATCCCACGCCACTTCTCTTCTCCTTTTTTTGGCGAGAAAACAAAAAATAGAGGTGACTTCTTTTTCTTCATCGACGTCTCCTTCTTCTTCTTCGCATCTTCTTTTGGCGGAAACAAAAATAGAGCCACAGTTTTCTACTTTCCATGGCTGTTCAATAGAACATTTGAAAGTTGTTATCGTGAGTTAACACCTCAGCCAGTGGGATAAGAGGATCAACTCCTTTTGAACACTTGGCCAAGTTATTGAAGAATTGATCTTTCTTTCCGAGATCTGTCAGTGATATCCAACAGTGGATGATCCACATTATAGAAGAATTGATCTTTTCTCGCTTTTCGGATATACCACATAATCAATGGGTGAGATCAGAAAGAGTATTCTGGTACTCTACGGTCATGTAATCTAAAGAACAAAATAATCCATATTCTCTCTTAAGCTTTCAGATGGGGAAATGTTTGATTAAGCATGGAGGTGCGAATGTCCAATATTGTAGAGCTGGCGAATACCTAAATAATGCATGGTTTATTGTTTCACCATGATGTTCGTAATGTGGACAACATCGTTACACCCGTAAGTGCATGTGAATTAGATATTCATTAACCACCAAAACTTTTGAGAGGAATTACTAGTTGCCTCTAACAAGTCGACCTAGTCTTGACAACAAGCCAGAACCGAAAAACCGAACCAAGCCCGACCGAAATTACTAGTGAGAGCCCAAACCGATTTTCTAAAATACCCAAATTGGTAAAAAAATATCCGATAGGATCTAAGGACTTAGACCGACCAAGGAACCTAACCAAACCTAATCCAAATTTCATATATATCCAAACGTAATATATCTTATATTTAGAAACTTGAAAACCCGAAAAATTTAACGAAAGGAATTCGGGTACCCAAACGTCCATGTCAAAGAATTACCATAAGAAATGTCCAATTTTATTTGAAGCGACAACCCATAAACCGCTGCACTATGTTTTGTGTTTAATGTAACAACGTAAGTTAATATCTGGCCAAATGGGTGCTAATATATGATTAGCCCATCATCATTCACAATCAACACACCAAAGAGTCGTAGAGGTTTTTTCGCCTAGGGTTTTAGGATGCGATCGAACAAATTCAGGTTCGTCTCTAATTCCTTTGTCGATTCTGTAAGAAAACAAAAGGGTCTTGTCAAATGTTGCCCAAATTAGGTCGACTTGTTACTTAAACCGCAAAGCTTCGATCTTTGACCACAAATGGATCGATGAAGAATCTCTCCTTTTTATCGCGCTATGGGTACGCGACTGCAGCACCGGCTGAAAGATTTCCCCATCATATTTCTGGTATGATCCAAATCCTGACATTTTTGTTTACCCACTTTAGATCTCATCGTATTCAGAACTAGTTACTACTAGGTTCGTTGAAGTCTATGATTAGCAAGTATTACAATCTGAAAATACCCAACTTTGAGTGTTTAATTGTAGTGATGTTCAGGTCGCATTGTAGGATTCAAAGCTAAGCTCAAAGAGGGTTATTTATAAAAATGTCCATTGTATTTAGCTTAGAAGGACAAAAGTGACTTCTGCTTCCCCATTGTCTTTACCATGTTGTAGTTTTGTTGCATCTATTTGCTTGTAAGCATTTACAACGAGGGTGGACTTGGATTCATCCCTTTTTGTGTTGGAATTTCCCTTAGTATATACATAACTCATTTTGTGTGTTTGGTTAGATTCATGCCCTTTCATCAACTATTTCTGGATATTGAGTGTCGTCTTTAACGAAAGGTATATATTTTGTGGTTGACAAGTAAACTTGGATAAGCTGTTTTGGTCAAAGCCATGTTCATTGGCTCTGCCTAAAGACTCTCCTCTCAGAATTGATGAACCAAACTATGAAGGGGTTCGTTGTTTTAGACTAAAGGTGCTTTTGTTCTACAGCAAGCAGAGTATATCTATCCGTAGGGAAAATGTGATATACAAGTGAATCATTTCACAAGTCGAGAAACCTGCAATATATGATAGTAATAAAATAAGGATCGGTAGAGTGGAGAAAAATATGGGTTTTAATAAGAACGGGTAGACTAGAATATAAAAGGGATAGTTACATTTATTTTGATGAAAAATGGACAAAATAAATTTTAATTCCATAATATCGCATCCACTGAGATCCTAGTGCAAAAGAGAAACAAGCTATTAACGATCTCTCTTTCATAGATTTACCACCAAAATAAAATGATAATTTCGCAATACTTATTTTCAGGCATGAGATTCTTGCAAAATTATCAAAGAAGTATTTCCATTCATCGTAGCTTCCCATCCCTAACAACTACTAGGTTAATGCCGCGGGATTAATTTTTTATTTTATTGTTTTAAAATTTTTAACTATTATATATTTTTAAAAGATATGTATAATATAGTTTTTATGTTTATACTCGATCATTTTCCATAACGTAATTTATTATGTATAATTATTTTTATTAATGATTAATTTTTTTAATAATTAAATTGCATACATGATACATCACTGTTATGAATAACCATAGCTGATCTGTTTCCCGAATATTGACGTTTTATCCCTTTTGTAGTTGTTTTTATATCAGTGATCGTTCGTAATGTACTTGAACAACATCTTTATGTGATACGTCCTCTCCAATGGTGTTAAAATTTTCTGTTGCTTTTTCATCCATAACTTGTGTTTTGTGTTTCACACATACCCTGTAGTAAATTTCTCATAAGCTAGTACTTTTGTTTCATAAATATCTTCTTGTCCCTGTAAAAAAAAATAATATTGTGTTTTCATAAGTAAACACTTATTTCCGTACGTAGGTATATATTTTGTTTATATTATATATATAAATATAAAATTGCATGCGCTGTTTACAAACCTGTTTGTTTGTTTGGGATATGAAGTACGATACATTTTTTTCGGGTAGGTTTGGTAAGAGATTTGGTTGTGGTGGAAATTGTTGATGTTCCATGACCTGATTAAAAAAAGAGAATAATGGTAACTACATATAATTGTATTACAAACCCCCAAGAAAATATAATATAATATTGGAGAAATAAAAAGAATAAAAAACCTTGTATATATTGTAGATTTACAGAAGTTTTATGAAAGAAAAGTGTTTTGGATGAGTGTTGAGTGTTAGATGTGACTCTTATTTATAGGGTTTGTGTGATAGAAATTTGTGAGTTAAATGATATTGACTTTTTGATTTTAGAGAAGTTTAATAACGTTACACAGAAAACTATACATTGAATATGTTTTTTAGTACATTTGTGAAGATGCATCCCTCCATGTATTTGATTTGTGAGTGACTTTTAAGTTATCATTATTATTTTTTGTCTGTTAATATTTAATTTGTCGAATTTTGTTATATGAAAGATTTTTTATTGGGGAGAAAAATAGTTTTCTATTGAAACCATGAGAAGAAAATGTTAGCCTATAGGCCCAGTAGCTAAATAGTTCATATACACATAACATACCTTAATTGAAAATTGAATGAAAAATCCACGTTAGATTATAAGGTTTAGTGAAAGAGGCCCAATGGAGGAAAAAGTCTATTCCATCGTCTTCCCAATTTTTTAAAATGGAGATGAGTTTCGTGATCAGTTGATATGAGAGAGAGTAGGACCAATGAGAGAAGATCTATCACTGTAAGGGAAAGACATAAGTCTTCTTATCCATTTGACATTTCCACTCGCCTTATTTTCTTTTTCGTTCTTTCTCTACCTGCAATGCTGGAAAATCAGTTTTTTAAAATTATTAGCAGAGAAGTTCTCAATTTGTTTTGGAGAAATAAGAACTGAATAGGTTTTTATTTTTCTTTAATTTGATGCCGTGAAGTTATTGTATATCATCAGGATTCTAAATTTGTGTCTTTAAAAGTTATGATTCAGCTGTTAGTATTGATATATAAACTTAATCTGAAAATGTAGTATCAATTTCAACCTATTGTTTGTCTGGATCTGTTGATAAAGATTGGAAGACGATGGTAGTTTGTCAACTCCTTTGGTAATGTACTTGAAGATATATTTGACTGCCTTTGAAGAACCACACCATTCAACATTAATATGTGCTTTATACTCTTTTAATAAAGCCATATTATGTGGGATTACGTAGCGGTTGTCAAGCCTTGTACCACTTTTCATTGCATATTTTTCCTCATCATCTCGCCGTCTGTAGATAACGTATCCTTGTTTATCTATAGTAGCCAACGTAAACTCTTAAAAAAGCATTTAACATATATAAGGTCAAATTTCAAAATTAAGAATAATACTATTTACCTAACAAATGAAGACTGGTGTCTGCAAACTTGTGGAATTCGGCATAAGAGTGCAACCTGAACTTCTGTAGTTTTATTGAACAAACCCCTTCTTCCACTTTGGTGATCTGAGTTGTATCCATAAATCTGATAGTGAATGGATTGTCTGTCACCTTATAGTGACCGTAGGTGGAAACAACTTCAAAGTTGCTAATCAGATACATTTTTCCTTCCTCAAGTAGCTCTTTAAATTTGTGTATATGGCGGTGGAAGATCGATCCTTGAATTACAGTTTCCTGTAACGTAAATGTTTTATTAATTATAGTTTAGTGCATTACATCGTATAAATGAATGATGTATAAACTTAATCTAAAAATACCAATTAAATGAGCAATGCTACTCCAAGGACAAGTAACAATTCAAGTCCTAGGTTTTTGTCTAACCTTTCTTCTCCTAAATCTTCATCTTCTACTTCTCATGGTGGTGTCTCTCTCCTCCGTGCTACGCTTCTTCTCAACAAGGTAATAAAGATTTTGACTTTGATTTTAATCAGTCTCTTAATTTTGATAAATTTGGTGAATTGATTATAAAGCTCTGTTTTTTTTTAATTTGTGATACAGAGTAATGTGGAAGATGTGGGATTTGTTTGCAGAGAGTGAACTCCGGTCAAATCAAATCGATGACGATTTTTACGGCGGAGTGTTCTCATTTGTTTCATCTTTCTTGCGCCGTTAAATTACAAGACAAACGTTGTCCGTTCTATTCCGCCGTGTGGAGCCAAGCTCCGAAGCCGGATCTTCCGTATATTGGATCCGACCCGATTAGACGATCCGAGATCCGAGAAATCAAGATCGGAAAATGTCTGAGATCTTACAACGACGACGAACCAATTTCCTACTCGCCGGTTTCACTTGCTTAGTTCAACAATATACCAGAATCAGACGAAAACGACGACGAAGGGGACGAATTTCTCAGTTTCTTCACCAATTCTTCGATTGCTTTATCTGAAGATAGCATTGCTCGTGGTTCTGCCATTCTGACGACACCGGCGGTTTCGATTCCGGCGAGTGAATCCACAATTCGCCGCGCCGATTGCCGTTTTTTCGCCGTCATCCATCATAACGGCATTAACCATTTTGATCTCGTAGAGAACACGGCGATCGAGAGACGATCCATCTCTCGAAGAAGAGAGATAACCAATCTCATCGCGTGCTTAACCGTCTGCAAATTTCCACCGCCGTTGCTCAGATCGAGAACCGTAACCAGATCTATCGAAGGTCTATGCGCTCTAATCGCGTCGGAGATCGACGACGGAGACGGAGAAGCTTTCAATTTCATCACCACGACGTGCGTCTCGCTCCTCCTTCCGGTTTCCACCACGTCAGATTCCGGTTGCAATTTAACCTCCAGATTACCGGAGATTTGAGCCCATGACCAGTAAAATTAAATACATGATTTGGCAAAATGGATCTGTTTTTAAAGCCTATTTTTACCAGTTAAATGAAAAGATGATTTGGCAAAAATTCTGATGATTTGTATCTATATATTATTTTTGCAACCTTTTAAGTTTGTTTCCAAACACTCCTAATCTAACTTTTTAAGTTTGTTTCCATTAGTATTTTGTTTTCAAACACTCCTAATCTAGCTTTTTAAGTTTGTTTCCAAACACTCCTAATCTAGGATATTTGCCACTCAAAAATTGAAAAGTCACTTTATGGAAACAAATTAAATCGACAATAATGTATGATACACGAGTCTTAAAAGCTTCTTCCATATCCTAAATCTAAAATATTCTTCTTTCCTCCTAAATCACGGGTCTTAAAAGCTGATTACCTATTAGATGATCGAAAATATTCATCCTTCTTCCTAAATCATGGGTCTTAAAAGTTTCTTCTCTCTTTCTAAATCGAAAAGTCACTCTATAGAAACAAATTAAATCGACAATAAACTCTTAAATCATGGGTCTTAAAAGCTTATTACCTATTAGATGATCGAAAATGGGAAAGGATTTTGATGTTTATGAAGTTTGTTATGTGGAAACAAACTTCTTCCATATTCTAAATCTAAAATATTCTTCATTCCTCCTAAATCACGGGTCTTAAAAGCTTATTACCTATTAGATGATCGAAAATATTCATCTTTCTTCCTAAATCATGGATTTAAAAGCTTCTTCTCTCTTCCTAAATCGAAAAGTCTCTCTATGGAAACAAATTAAATCGACAATAAACTCTTAAATCACGGATCTTAAAAGCTTCTATGGAAACAAATTAAATCGACAATAAACTCCTAAATCACGAGTCTATATTATTATTTTTGCAGCCTTTTAAGTTTGTTTCCAAACACTCCTAATATAGGATATTGCCAATCAAATTCCAAACACTCCTAATCTAGGATATTTCCCAATCAAAAATCGAAAAGTCACTCTATGGAAACAAATTAAATCGACAATAATTTATGATACACGAGTCTTAAAAGCTTACTACCTATTAGATGATCGAAAATATTCATCTTTCTTCCTAAATCATGGGTCTTAAAAGCTTCTTTTCTCTTCCTAAATCGAAAAATCCCTCTATGGAAACAAATTAAATCGACATTAAACTCATAAATCACGAGTCTTAAAAGCTTCTTCTCTCTTCCTAAATCGAAAAGTCCCTCTATGGAAACAAACTAAATCGACAATAAACTCCTAAATCATGGGTCTTAAAAGCTTATTACCTATTAGATGATCGAAAATGGGAAAATGATTTTGATTTTTATGAAGTTTGTTATGTGGTTTAATGTCTTTTTTTTAAGTCTGTTAAGTTATCAGTTGTTGGTATTTTGTTTGGGTGTGGTATATTTGTATTACTATGATATGCGTTTAACTTATCAAACAAAAATTATCCCATTGCTTTTTATATATTCGCTATTCTGAATAATCCGCTATTCTGTAGAACTACGTCATAGCATTTATATTCTCATATAAGAAACTAATGTATACAAAAATGAATCGTAGTCTATACTAAAGTCAGAGATTCAAACCAATTAAAACAAAGATAAAATAGAAACAATACAAACGTTAAAATAAAGTAACCGCTATGATATTCTAACATTACAAACGTTAAAATAAAATAGATATAAAAATTTCGAAAAAAACATAGACCCGTGGTGTACCACGGGTTAAATCCTAGTTAATTCTTATAATTTGATTGATTGTTTTTTTAGTTGAGTTGTAATCTCCTCATAATACAGTTTGGCTGATTTGGCACTCTCTGGAGAAGTAAACTGTGTTTTCATTGTATTGATTAAGTCGTCCACTAAACATAGATGCATTAATTGTTTCTTCTTTGGATTTGAAGAACCATAGATACATAAATTTTCAATTCGATTTTTAAGAAGAATCCAATAATATGTTTTTTTCTTTAAAGTAAAACAAATTTGTTAATTAAAAATTATTTTATTATGTTAATCTATATATGTGTAATCCAAGTCATATGAAACTAATGGTGCATGTTTTGGCACTAAAATCTAAATTTGTGAGGAAAATTTTAAATTCTACCTTGTTGAAGAGATTATCAATATATATATAAATTCGTGTATGAATCCATTTAAATAGAAATTAATCCATTTCTTAATTTTATAAGATAAATTTTCAATTTTTATATCGAAATACTTCGATTTTTGATATATTTATTAGTATTCTCTTACCATTATTAACCAAATTTAATTTTATTTATTAGTAATATTCTAAAAAGCAGTTTAGACGATCATCTAGACTCCTATTTAAGCGCTAGATACTCAAACGATATATAGATAACCACTTAGACCGTAGAAATTATCTTATACACGTTAAATTATATATTTTATTATTAAGCGGTTTTAAATGATCATAAACGCTTAAGAGAGATCCTACATAATCGTTATTCAATTATTTTAATTTGTTTTTCTAATTCAATATATTTATTCATTTTTAACTATACAGATTTAAATTTATAACTTTTATCTCTATATACATGGTTATAAACGTTCATATGTCGTTTGATATAAATTAGATAAATGTTTTTGTTTAGTTCTTGTTTACGATGTAATATTTTATTTTTTAATAAATGCTTTGGTATATAATATAATATTTATAAATGCTTTTATAGGAATAATTGTAAAAATATCATTTTTGATATATCATTTTTCAAAAATACAACAATGGATTGTCCATTTGCAAAAATGCCACTAATTATGAATTTTAAAAATCTAGATCTTAAAATTATAAATCCTAAAACCCTCAAAACCCTCAAAACCAAACTCTAATACAAAATAGTTAACTCAATCATAAATAATATAATAAATAATTAATTTTGAAAAAGTGGTATTTATATAAATTTATTGAAAATGTGTCATTTTTGAAAAGTGACATTAATATTTTATGCAGTAAAAGTCTAAACCGTCCAAAATCAGAGTCACTTAAGCCGCGATTAATATGACACTGGTCATTACTCATTAGTAACCCAACTAAATGGATCCTATGTCATATGGTAATAATTAATTTTTTTTTAATCGTCTAGATTTTTGAATTATTACAAATTATGAGATTAATTATATGGACGATTATACAATGGACAATTTTAGTCTTGAACTGCATAACTATTTCGGATGACTATCTTTGCACCACACCGAAAATCTCATGTAAATTTTGTCTCTATTAATTGTATTTTTCGGAACTCGAACTCCACATCTGTAGGTGTTAAAGTATTAATGAACATTTTGTCAAACCATTAGATTGAGGGAACTTCAAACCTTGGGTAATAATTTAATTATTTCTAATTATTTATCATAGTAACAAAGATAATGTAATATGGTGAGAGTTGGTGAGATTCAGACATGGTTACATAATAATTTTCGTAAAGGAAAAAAAGAAGAGTAAATCACAGTCTCTGAATTAATTTACAATATTTTACTTTATTGTTCCAAAGCGCTCTTTCTCAAGCTGTCATAGTCCGTTCAGTCCTCCGTATTCGTGTGAAGATAATTTCTCAAAATTAGGGTTCTTTTTTTTTTGGGGGGTTAACTGTTCCATCTCCATTCTAATCTTCTCCTTCTCCTTCAATTCGCCATCGCTGTCAATTTGTTGAATCTGCTCTTCCTCTGAATACCCAATTCGAAGATTTCCTTACCTACTAGCTCAGTCCGGAGATTCTGGATCATTTCGATTGGTTCTTTCTCGGTTTTCAAGGTCACTGTTCAGATTCACACAATACGTTTTCTACTAATCGCTTTGAACCGGTTTCTGCTTTTGATGGTTGCTGCTGTGAAATTTTGACGAATGACCCTCTTCTTCTTCTCCTTCTTTACGATTTCGCAGGTTTGAGCTGAAGCATTTCGTAATCTGTGATGGTGTCGGTGCTGATACTGGCTATGGTATTGTACTCTAGGATCTCGTAGCGAGAATGCCAGGCATTCCTCTCGTCACTCGTGAAACCTCTTCGTATGTTCTCTTTCACTTTACTAATTTCGCCCATTTGACTTAAAAGCTTAAGGCTTTTTCATCTTTGAAGAATGTATCTTCCCCCAAATGTCTAGCCATTTTGGAATTTAAACAGTCTCTATTATATGAGTATATGCTTATGGACCCTTCGGTACAATAGTTGACAGTAAGCTATAGTTGACAATAGTTCATAATGAAACGCAGTTGTTCAAGAAGCACAGAGCAGATGTGCCATGAAGACTCCCGTGTGCGTATTTCCGAAGAGGAGGAGATTGCTGCTGAAGAGAGCCTCGCAGCGTATTGCAAGCCTGTAGAACTCTACAATATTCTTCAGCGGCGTGCTATTAGGAATGTATGTGTTTATTTTACTGTCACCTTTCTGTAAAGGAATGTGTATAACTATGCGTAACGACATAGGTTAAATCACAATTATTGGTTTAGTTTTGACATAGAAAATTCCCATGGCAGTGTAAATTTAGTTGACATCATCTAGTATAAGCAAGCATTTGTAATCTTGATATGCAGTCCATTCTAACCTTTTCTCCTCTCTCCCGTGTAGCCCTTGTTTCTTCAGCGATGTTTGCATTATAAGATTGAGGCAAAATATAAAAGAAGGTATTTTTTTTTTTCCGGAATCTCCATTAGCTTTGTGTAATTATTAGACTGTGTAATTATTAGACTATACCTCAATAATTCACTCGGCACCTGAATGCTTTCTAAGTTTCTGGGAAGATGTTTTGAGACTGAATGTGTTCCTTTCGGGCACTATTGATGCTGGTGGATAGTAATCAACATTTTACTGTGGTGCAGAATACAAATGAATGTGTTCCTTTCGGGCACTATAGATGCTGGGGTACAAACTCAAAAACTCTTCCCTCTGTATATTTTGTTGGCAAGGCTGGTTTCCCCTAAGCCTGTCGCCGAGGTAGGTGTTTGAGCTTCAGACAGAATTGATCTTTATCTGATGTTATTTGTAACTTACTAACATTTTTTTTTTTTTTGAAATTCTCAAATTATAGTATTCTGCAGTATACAGGTTCAGTCGAGCATGCATCCTAACTGGTGTCCTTGGGGTTGATGGAGTTAGTCAAGCCCAAGCCAACTTTGTTCTCCCTGATATGAATAGACTAGCGTTGGAGGCAAAATCAGGATCACTCGCTATCTTATTTATCAGCTTTGGTGATTAGAATTGACTGGTGTACAAAATTATTTGAAGACATTCATATATGTCGTATTCAGATAAAGTGATCAAATTATGTTCTTTCTTGCAGCGGGTGCGCAAAATTCTCAATTTGGCATTGATTCAGGCAAGATTCATTCAGGTATATTTCCATTTTTTAATTTGAAAAGTGGGTGTATCTATTTGGACATATCATATTTTTCCATTTCATAGTATGGAGAAACCTCAGTCTTACTTATTAACAAAATGATCCAGGGATGCTTTGAGTCCAGTTATGAGAGTTCCTGAAAGTCTCTTTCTTCTTCATCTCTGTAATCATGAGAATTTTGTCCTGGCAGGAAATATAGGAGGACATTGCCTATGGAGCAAAATACCTCTGCAATCGCTCTATGCATCGTGGCAGAAATCTCCAAACATGGACTTGGGACAGAGAGTTGACTCAGTCTCTCTTGTTGAAATGCAACCTTGCTTCATAAAGGTAAAGACTATTGCCTAAATCGTTTGTTTAAATAGACTCTTTAGGTAGGTTATACTCTTCACCGTGTTCTACGACTCTTTGTCCCTATAGTGAAATGAGATCTCTGTATTGAACTTCTTTCATGTAAGTTGAAGAAGTAAATTGGAAGCAATTGCTACCGTAATTTTTTTATTTCTGCTGTTAGTTTACAACCTTGATCATTTAAATAGATATTTTACTGGTATGACTTGTCCTTTGTTGAAGCTAAAGTCTATGCGTGAGGAAAAGTGTGTCTCGATTCAGGTTCCCAGCAATCCCCTCACCTCGGTAACTTTGCACACTTTGCTGTACTTCCATTCGTTATTCTGAGAATACTATGTACTAGTATCTTATAATTCATATACTTCTTTCTTGAAGAACTCGCCGCAGCAAGTGCAAGTCACCATATCTGCAGAAGAGGTTGGGGCAACGGAGAAATCTCCTTATAGCTCATTTTCATATAATGACATCTCTTCCTCTTCGTTGTTGCAAATTATCAGGTAATCTTGAGTTTAGTCTACAATCCCTTTTCTGCGCTTTCAGCTTTCTTGCCTCATCTCATTATGACTGTTTGTAATTGTGTAAATTCTATTGACCTGTCTGCTATCTCCCGTAATCTATAGTTGTCAGAATTCTTGAATTGTGGCTTTACCTCTTTTTATGGGAAGTGTACTAGTTTTTAATGTTACCTACAACTTATAATGTCCATCTCTTCATGTTGACTCTAAACGATTCTGCCACATTCATTGCATAGGTTGAGAACACGGAATGTAGTTTTCAATTACAGATACTATAACAACAAATTGCAGAGAACTGAAGGTAATTTAGTATTATCCCTACCTGTTTCATATATATATATATATATATATATATATATATCATCTATTTCTCTAAACCTGTTTCATAGCCATATATATATATTATCATCTCATCGTGTTGTAAATTACATTTTGGATTCTATTTGCTATGTGTCTTGCAGTAACTGAAGACTTTTCTTGTCCATTCTGCTTAGTAAAATGTGCCAGTTTCAAGGTGGACTTTCATTTCCATTCCCGTTCATACCTCTCATTCAAAGATACAGCTGTAGTGACTAGTCTTTGTAGTAATGTAATTTTTTCTTTTGTTTCCAATCATGTTGCAGGGCCTGAGATATCACTTGCCATCAACCCATGATCTCTTCAATTTCGAGTTTTGGGTTTGTAACTTCAAAATCCAGTTAGCTGTTGCTCATTATTTATTTATGGGTGCCTCTAATCTGCTCCACTTGGTTTTTAGGTAACTGAAGAATATCAGGCTGTAAATGTGTCTCTCAAGACTGAGACAATGATGTGCGAGGTTAGAGCATCTTGTTTATTCGATTTATGATAATTAGTTTTTCTGCTGCAGATCTTTTTAGGCTGATACAATTTCAGTTTCGTCCAATCTAATATCATCGTTGAGTTGTTCACTTGTAAGTGGTGAAATAGGAGAATTGGAATGTTTCGTTGTTGCCAAACTATGATCTTTGTTATTGTCCTTAATGATGCGAAGAGAATAAAATCATACTGACATCGCTGTAGCCCTTAAGTTTTGTGGCCATCAAAGCTGAACTATAGAATAAAGTCTTGGACTATGTCGGAGTGTCGAACCTTTTTGAAGTAGTTGGTGCTATAATATATTCTACGTCTTCATTGTTTTTCCAATTTGATGATTATTCTTAGCACAATTTTCAAAATGCAAATGTTCATATGAAAAGTTCTTCTCAGATTAATGAGGATGACGTTGACCCAAAGCAACAAACATTCTTTTTCTCGTAAGTTATCTGGCCTATTATGCTGCCTTATCTTACTAGCATTTGACTGTCAGTCTTCCAGACCTTAAAAATTCTATAATATGACAGGTCAAAGAAATTCAGACGTAGGAGGCAAAAGAGTCACGTACGGAGCTCAAGGCAGGGGCATCATCTTGGTTTAGGTTGCGAGGTGCTAGATAAGACTGATGGTATGTATTTGATTGAAGTGAAAAGTTACTGGGATTTGTTGTATTGGCTTCTCTTGCGATGAGAGCCTGTCTTAGTTCTATGTATACTAGTAATTTACTTTCTTATGTGCATTTGAGAACATTGGATTTGCTGGCACATCTTTTAATATTTATTTTCAGATGCTCATTCTGTCAGAAGCGAGAAGAGCCGAATACCATCTGTAAAGCATTACGAAAGAATTGGGGGTCCTGAGTCTGGTCAAAGAGTTCCTCCCGCCACAACAAGTCCTGCAGATGCGCAAGCATGCGGTGATCCAGATTATGTGCAGTCGATAGCTGGAAGTACGATGTTGCAGTTTGCTAAAACGAGGAAGCTATCTATAGAACGGTCGGACTTGAGGAAGTATGCTCGAATATTTTGTTTTCGTTCTATCCACCTCTTCTTGGATTTTCATTTAACTACATATGGTTCATGCTTTGACGTTTCTGTCCTAGTTGTATGACAAGTATCTTGTCATCCTGAATTATGTGAGTTGAGATTTTCAATTTGTTTTCTCCTCCAGCCGTAGCCTCCTTCAGAAGAGACAGTTCTTCCACTCTCATCGAGCTCAGGTGATCTATTTCATCTAAAACTTACTTGCTGATGAAGGTTGCAACTGATTGGGATTTTACAATGTGTACTATCGCAGCCCATGGCTCTAGAACAAGTACTTTCTGACCGAGATAGTGAAGACGAAGTTGATGATGATGTGGCAGATTTTGAAGATAGAAGGGTATGTTTTTTTAATGTAAAAATTTCAGCACTTTAGCTTACTCTCTCATTTAACTCTGATGTGATAGATAAAGTTCAGTAGGTTGGTAGATATATGCTTTGTGTGAAAAGGAAATGATTATTTAAAGCATGGGCAGACTTCTATAGGAGAGACGTTGTTATAAAATTGTATGGTAGATATATCAACAGGAGATATGTGAGCAAGCCTCATGGTCCGATATGGAACAGTAGAACCAGATCAATGTGCTTATATAACACTTGTTAGAAAAACAAAGTGTTATATAACAAAGTGTTCTCCATCGTAACATAATTTGTCTGATTCTCCACTAGTGTACAGTGAATAATTAAATTTATCTTCCTTTAACTGTGTGGAACTTCTTGCTTTCAGATGCTCGATGATTTCGTTGATGTGACTAAGGATGAGAAGCAGATGATGCACATGTGGAACTCGTTTGTGAGGAAGCAGCGGTATGTCTTATCACTTTCCAGTACATGTGATGATGACGAGTCTTATAGTAAACAAATTAAGAGTACCATGTGTTAGTTTGTGGATATTCGTGCACGCTTTCTTTTGGTTATAAAAAGTGAACATCTTCTTCCACTCATGATAAGAGCATTACCTTGACACTAGTTTTCGAACCTTTGCAGAGTACTAGCAGATGGTCACATTCCATGGGCATGTGAGGCGTTCTCAAGGTTACATGGACCCATCATGGTTCGAACTCCGCAATTGATTTGGTAATTTAACTCTCATTTCCTCCATTTTTTTTTTCCAAGTGTTTCAGGGAAGAAAGTGGTTTTGTTGATAAAGGTGAGTGCTTTTGTAGGTGCTGGAGAATGTTTATGGTGAAACTGTGGAACCATGGCCTTCTTGACGCCCGAACCATGAACAATTGTAATACCTTTCTCGAACAGCTCCAAATTTGAAGACCAAGAAACCATTATTTAGAGTAGAGAAAAATGTAAACATTAAAAAAGAGATGAAGAGTTTTGGGTCTCATTTTTAACTTACATTTGGTGTTTAAAGATAGTAGCATATCTATGCATGAACTGTCCTCTCTTTTCTATAAAATGTGTACATTGGCTCATCTTCGACGTTTGTTGTTCAGAGTAGTGCTGATACATGTTTCTTATTTATTTGGGATTTGAATTGTTTTTTGGTATGGTTATCAAGTGTTGAGTTTTAGGAAGAAAACAAAAGTGTTCGGTGTTTAGATTTGGGTTGTTTCATGTTTGCAACAAAATTTTGCGAATTTATCCACAACGTTTTAAAAATGCAAGTCAATCCACAAGTCAAAATGGAATTGTCTTCAACTCTATTGCAAATTGTAAAAATACTATTTTTAGTGTGTTATTTTGCAAAAATATCACAATGGATTGTCTATTTGCAAAAATACCGCTAATTACAGATTTTTAAAACCTAAATCTTGAAATTCTAAATTCTAACAAATATTTTGACCCCTAAAAACTCTTAAACCCTCAAAAATAAACTCTAATACAACATAGTTAACTCAAACATAAGTAATATAATGAATAAATAATTTTCTTAAAATAGCATTTTTGCAATTTTTTTGAAAATGTGGTATTTTAAAAAAATGACACTTTGAAAATAGCATTTCTCAAAATTTCTGATATATATATATATATATATATATACATATTTGAACTCGTGACTTCAAAGACAAATTCATTACGAAATACGAAATATGCCTAGTACTGTCAATTCAGATTACTCCGCAGCACAATGATTTTTTTTTTTTTTTTTGCTGATTTTGGTGGACCGGTCCACATTAAGTTTGTTATGTGCTATATAAACCTTCTCTTTGGCGCTTTAGCCTTTGCTATATAAGTAGTTTGTTAATTGTTAGTTTTATTATTTTTAACATTTCAATATCAATTTATAGTTGAAAATATCTTCTCGCAATTCCATTACAAAGTAATTGTTGATTTGTAATTGGTTTTATAGTATTAATGTTTTTTAATTTTGTTTAAAAATTATATTGTATATCTTATTATATAAAGCTTGATGCTTCAAACTTTATAATTAACCAGATCGTGACACGTGTCAGCCAATCGGTTATATTTTGACACGTGTTAAAAAAATTCTAAATAAATTTTCCCAAATATATCATACAAATCTTATTTCTTTTTAAACTTATATATTTGTATTTATCAAGTAAATTATAAAGATCAATGTATATCAAGTTTTTTCAATTGATCTCTAATTAATACTTCATTAAAATAATTAGTTGGTAAATATAGTTTATTTCTTTAAATTTTGTCTTTATTATATGTCTCGGTGTTTTTCTTACGTAACATATTTTTTTTCTTCTCCTTTCCTTTACGTGTATTACATGAAATAGGTTTTAAAATTTTCTCATTAAAATATCAACAATACATGTATAATAACTTTTTAGTTCAAATACTTAGGTTTACATACCCAAATCGCCATAGTTTATAATATTTTGTCTGTATATAATAAAATCGTTTCTGCTCTCTTAATCTTATTTTAAATTTCGATAATCTCTTCCACGAATTTTTTTCAGATTTTTTCATTAGAAAATAACATCAATTATCTTCTTATTCGATAGGTGAGATAAATTACGACGATCAAATTGTAGTATTTTCATTCGCTTCCTGCAAATTACAAACTAAAGCTTTGTGCATCATTCGCTTCTTGCAAAATTTCAGAATCAATTATGTGAAAAGAAACTTATTAAAATTTGCAATTTTAGTTTGCAACTAAAAATATGAGATTTAATTCGTCAAAATTTTGGAGAAATAGATATATGAGTAGATACGTAAAAAGAATAACCTAATTCCATTAGGAATAGAAAAAAACTAATTATTTAGAAATATTTGACAAATATAAATGAAAAAAATATATAATAAAAAGATTCAAAACAACTAAATAACGGTGAGACTTCTATATTAGTGGTATTGCATTTTTTAGTTTTGTTTTTGTTTACAGATTATAAAATATTTATAAAACTGAAATATTTAAATAGGAAAATGTGAGTAATTAATTCAAATTTTTATAAAAAAAAATAGAGTAGTGAAGTAGTAAAAATTAAATTACTTCATACATGAATAGAAAACTAGGAGCAATTGCAAAAATGCCATTTTTGGTGTGCCACTTTGCAAAAATGCCACATTGGGTTGTTCATTTGCAAAAATACCACAAATTATGGATTTTTAAAGCCTAAATATTAAAATTTTAAATCCCAAAAAATGTTTTGACCCCTAACAAACCCTAAACCCTCAAAACTATACTCTAATACAACATAGTTAACCTAAACATAAATAATATAATGAATAAATAATTTTTAAAAAGTGATATTCTTGCAAAGATTTTGAAAATGAAGCATTTTTGAAAAGTGGCACTTCAAAAGTGGAATTTCTCAAAAAAATAATGACATGATAAAATTTAAGAATTATTTGGAAATCAAATAAGAAAAACAACCAAGATAAAAAGTAATTCTTAAATTATTTTATATCAACATTTTTGAGTTTCTTTTGTTTATTTTTATGGGTGATTTATTTATTTTTAACCTTTTGAATTTGATATTTTCAAGAATTATAAAAATATTTAATCACAGGATATGAAATATTCTATCACAAATCCGCATATATGCAGATCTTTTACCTAGTCTAAAAGGATAGTTAATCTTATTGATTTATTATATCTCTATAAAAATATAGTTATATCCCATTGTAAATGAGTTTGAACAAGACATTGTTCCAGTAACAATCTGTTCAAAGAAAACAATTTTAAAGAATCTTAAGAATGACAGATTTAAATTTTTTTTTTTGATAAATGGCAATTGGAGTAATTTTCACTTGAGAATTTGTGAGTTTTATTCTCCTTAAGATACCTTCAAAGGTCTTTAACAACAAAAAAAAAACAATTTTAATTATTTGAAATTTTGAAACTGATTTTCGAAACCTTTTGATATTATAATTTTCATTTTTGTTTTGTGAAAGCAAAATTAATTATTGCGTACATCTACATAATCTATTTCTCGAGTAGAGTTTTTTTTTTTGCTAAACAGTTCTCGAGTAGAGTTATTTACGTGATTTTTGAGTGAAGTAATTACGAATGTTTAAGATGAGGTATATTTATATATGTATGGGTTGGTCGACAAATAATTGCAAAATTTCAGATTAAATTTTTGAATGTATGAAAAATGGACGTATAATAAAAGAACCTCATACATATATACCTATATAACCTCAGATAAAGATGAGTCTCATACATATATATACCTCAAAGTAATTAAGATGAGTCTTGTTGGGCCAGGACCTGCGGTCCAAGCGATCTAGAGGCCCGATAAACCTCTAAAACCCAACTCATGTTCTAATCATGGTGTGGTCAAACAAATGTCAGATTTGAAAACCATAGTTAATTAAACCTAGGATGTACCTTCAACATTTTACTATAAATATGAGAAAGGTGATGTGACAATTCATTCATTATTCCTTGGAAGAGAGTACAAGGGACCAGAAATATTCTTTTAGGACTCTGACTCTCTCTCGAAAGGACACTTTCGGAAAGTTACCGCTGATCGGAAAGCACCTAGAAAAGATATTCTTCACAGCAGCTCGTAGCGACCTAGTAGCCCGGGATCTATCCGGTCTAAAAACATTCCATCTAGTTTGTAGCGATCTGATAGCCCGGGGTCTGTCAGGTCTATCAATTTCGAACTATTCAGTAACACTCACAATCCGCAAGCTCATTTCTCAATAAACGACATTCTCCGACCTCCTATCTACTATAAATTCATTGTTCCGCTTTCGGGCTACAACAATTGGCGCGCCAGGTAGGGGACTGGAGATTTTCTAACGCAAAGAATTATGAGTCCGGAAGCATCGACCGGTCGGCTAGTCGACAACGCGACAACTCAAAAGACTGCTGAAAGGAGTGTTGTATTCTCGATATCCTCCCTATCCGCGGCAGTCATTTGAGTCTCGTATTCATCAAAAGGACCCTCAAGGTCAGTTTGAGGAGGGATCGCGAGCAGAAAACAAGGAGGAGATATCACGAAGTCTGCCTCTGTGACCTCCTATACGTCCAACGCCTCGAACTGAGCCTCAAACTTCTTAAAATTCTCTTCGAGACCTTTCGGCTTGTCGTCAGGAATGGCGATTCCTTCTTCCGTCAGAACGGCCAGGTAGTCCTTAATCGTCATTGCTTGATTCATCAAGGCCGAGCCGAAAGCCGGTTTACTTCCTCGCAGTCCGAGATCGACTTCTTGATCCTACCCAACTTCTCGTTGCACCTCGCAACGATCTGGTTGACCTCATACTCCCGGGAAGCTCGCAAGCGAGTCATCTCGCTGTCATGGAAGGTCTTAAGAGACTCCTTCTCCGCCTTCGCTTTCTCAAGCTCCTCCTCAGCAAACCTCGCCCTCTACCTCGCTTCCTCGGCTTTCGCAGAGAGATCGTTCATCGCAAGATTCTGCTTAGCGATCTGCTCTTTTAGACCGGCTACCTTGTCGGCCTCCGCGTTTATTTCAGGAAAACCCTTGAGCTTGTCGGCTAGTCTTCGAACGCGACGTTCATACCTTAGAGTAAGCAGGTTCGCGTGGGTAATCATTTGTCAAAACAAAACGACGAGAAGCTCAGTAAGCAAAGTCAGTATGAAAAGGGTAAAAGATTACAAGGTAGGAAGCGAAAGCGAGCTCACCTCCATCGCGCCCCTTGCGAACACTTTGTACGCATCATTCTCCACCAAAGACTCCGGATCGGGGAAATCATAATCCGTATGGCAGGGGATCCTGGAAAGCAAATCGGCGGATGCTCACAAATTGTCAGCAATGTGCTCCCGCCCGCTATAGTTGAAGGCCAGATCATAGGCTTTCGTGTTTTTCGTGGTAGGATCGGCCTCGACCTCCGCTTCTTGCGCCTCCTCTTCTCGCGCCTCCTCAACACGAGCTCTCTTCTTCTGCCCGCTGGAAGTCCCCTCAGACGTCCTCTTCTTTCCCTCCTTTTTCCTCTCCCAGACCTCCTTCGCGGTCTCCTCAGAGGTCACCGCCATCTTCTCGGCAAGCGAGGCCCCGACCTCTTTTGTAGCAAGGGCCCCGGCCTACTCGCTAGGTTGAAGACTGGCCCTTTTGGTCACAGCAGCGACCTCCTTCGAGCCCGCTGTCCTTCCGGAACCAGACGCCCCGACCTCTTCAGTATAGTTCACCTTTTTGAACGTGGCTTTCTTTTTAACCATCTTCGCCTCTTTCTTTTGACGAACCCTTTTGGGTTTGATTGGTGGAAAAGTGTAAGGACGCAGCGGAGCGAGCTCCAAGTCAAAACGTAGCGGAGCGAGCTCCAAGTCAAAACAGCCTTCAGGGAGCAAGAGAGTTTATTTCAATAAATAGCTCGGTCAAAATCAGAACGCAGCAAGGAAGTAAAGCATCTACTTGTGAGGATCCGACCTATGCACCTTTGAATCCGCTGTTCAAGAAATTTTGGCCAAAGCTGAGGCGTCACGCTTCTCAGAACGTCGGTCAGCAAATCTTCTCCGGGCTTCGGCGGGAGAAAAATCCTAGGAACGATAGAATCTGCATGCAAAGGAAAAGATTAGATGTCAGTCCGGAAAAGAAGAGTAAAAACACATCGGAGATTAAACATACTGTATCTGATATTCCAGCCAGCCCGAATGGGCCATCTCAGATTCGCAACCGACGCTGCATTTATCTTCACAAAGAAGTAGTATCGCTCCCAGTCCTCGGACTTGTCACTATGGGAGTCCGGATCAACCAATTTGAATTTCGGACGGGCTGATACGTAAAAGTGACCTGTAGGCCTCCTCCATTTAAATAGGTCATCGCCTCAAAAGAATCGCAGTCACATTCCATCCCGTGCTCGGCGGCCAGCGTCATGCATACCACGAAGTTACGAATTGACGCGTGGGTGAGCTAAGACATAGCTATGCCGCGTCGGGCGCAATACTCGATCAGCAGTCGCGGTAATGGGAACCACAACCCGCTGTCCATAAAAAAGGATTCGTATAGACACATGAATCCTTCCAGAGGCGACCAGGGACGGTCACGGTCACCTGCGACTAGGAATTCCACGCTGTCCGGCAAATCCTGGGAAGATCGCATAATCGTCAATGATGTCTCGTCGGATAAGGTTTCCCAATCATCACAACGCTTCAGCACGATTCGCGACCTAGACCTGGCCCTGGAGAATCCATTCCTTCTTGAGGGAAATCCGATAGATCAAAGTAGTCGGGATTCTCTGCGCCTCGGGTCCAACCTCCTCCGGCTATATCACGAGCGGGATGTCGATGCCCCGCCTTGCAAAGCTTAGGAGTAGCGGGCTCAGAGGTCCCGACCTCCTCGTGATCCAGCCCCCTCTGAGGGATTTCAACGGGCTCAGACTCAGCCTCCCGCCCTGATGCAGTACGATTAGTCGAGGTGGAAACTGAAGACGAACTACCGAAAGCTTGTTCGGAGGAGAAGTCATTCTGGGAATCGGTCTGGGATGGCAAAGCCATGGGTCAGATACAACATGGCAGATTCTTCGGAGACGGATCGGAAAACTTAAGGACCAGATGATGGGACAGGAACAAAATCTATCAAAAGCAAGAACCAGAGAGGTAGAGAGAGAAAGGAGAAGAAAATACCTTAGAGAGAGAAGCAAGCAGAATAAAATGTGAGAAAGAAGAGCGGTGATCCCATTTTATAGATCCAGAGCGGAAACCGAAACGTCGCACCTCGAAAACTCTGAACTCCGCTTGACAGACCAGTCAAACATCGACACGTGGCAAGATCAATTCGCCCAGGATCCAGATCGTGAACCCATTAACAACGAAGCTCAGCCCATTTCGTTTCGTTGACCGGGGGGGGGGGGGGCTATTGTTGGGCCAGGACCTGTGGCCCAAGCGATCTGGAGGCCCGATAAGCCTCTGAAGCCCAACTCATGTTCTAACCATGGTGTGGTCAAACAAAGGTCAGATTTGAAAACCATAGTTAATTAAATCTAGGATGTACCTTCAACATTTTACTATAAATAGGAGAAAGGTGATGTGACAATTCATTCATTATTCCTTGGAAGAGAGTACAAGGGACCAGAATTATTCTTTCAGGACTCTGACTCTCTCTCGAAAGGACACTTTCGGAAAGCTACCGCTGACCAGAAAGCACCCAGAAAAGATATTCTTCACAGCAGCTCGTAGCGACCTAGTAGCCCGGGATCTGTCAGGTCTAAAAACATTCCATCTAGTTTGTAGCGATCTGATAGCCCGGGGTCTGTCCGGTCTATCAATTTCGAACTATTCAGTAACACTCACCATCCGCGAGCTCATTTCTCAATATACGACATTCTCCGACCTCCTATCTACTATAATCTCATTGTTCCGCTTTTGGGCTACAACAAGTCTCATACATATATACTCCAACCATCTTTTTGTGCCTAATCTTCTCTTCCAGAAGCCAAACCTATAGATAACTAAACATACTAAGGAGGAGGAAAAAATCTTAGCGTGAAAAAAAAAACTAACAGACTTTATGGACAAAACAACATGAAAATTACACAATTTGAAAAATGTATCAAGAGGAAGACTAAGGAAAATAAACACAGTTAGAGACGAACCTTTCAATTGATGAATGTACATTGCGAAGAACAACGTTGACAATGAGTAGCATCTACAACTCTATCATCTAGTAGAGAAGGCTTTATCATAATGAGAAGGTATCAGAGCATTCTGATATATTTTGGAGAAAACCCTAGAAGTATGATAGTTTCTCTCTGTTTTATTGATTAGCCAATAGACATATTTATACAAGAATATAACCTTTTTAGCAAGTTTTTTACATAATATAACTTAAACACAATTATTAACTTTCATAATCTTTGATATTGACAATATTTCCATAATCTTGGTTGGTCATCTTAACCATTCAATCTCGGTCGATTTCGACCTTTCGATCTCCCAATAAAAGGGGATATAGTGATCGTAAGCATGTAACTACGAAAATCAATAAGGAAAAAAATGTAAGTGAGTCAATCTTGAAACTTTAACAATGTAAAGATGCATTAAAAATAAAAAACTTTGAAGATATCTTAAGAAGAGTAAAACTCACAAATTTCCAAGTGAAATTACCCCAATTGTCATTTATCAAAAAATTCTTTTAAAATCTGTCATTCTTAAGATTCTCTTTTATTAAATGCCATTATTTTGTCTTCTAGGGTATAAGAAAAGACTGTTTGACCTTCGATTATTCTCTTCCACATAACCCTATCTTCTCTCTCTCTCTCTCTCTCTCTCTCTCTCTCTCTCTCTCTCTCTCTCTCTCTCTCTCTTTCTTCTTTCTTTCATGGTGGAAGATGGTCGCCGGAGACAAAAATGGTGGTGGATGGTCGCCGAAGATAGTGACAGTGGTGGACGAAAACAGAGACAGTGATGGACAAAAACAGAGACACTAATAGAGCCGGTGGTTGTGGACAAAAATAGTGACAGAGACGGTGGTTATTGTCGAAAACCACTACAAGAAAACAGTCAATCTGTGACCATTTTTTGTGACTGTTATTTTGGTCACAAAAATGTGCAACTAGTTTGTGACGTTTTCTTGACAGATTTGTGACTACACAAAATATCATAGCAAAATCGTCACATATCTACGACGGAATGATATAGTCGTAAACACGTCGCTCATTGGCGACGGAAGTAAGACCAATAGTCGATTGTTTTAAGTGGTCACAAATTTGCGACGCTTTTACGACTACATTATGATAGGCTATTTACTCAATTACGATCGTCCTAAATCCGTCGCATATTTGTGACGAATGTCAAGTGTCACAGTTCCGTCAGACAAATTATGTCAGCAACCTGAAAAGTAGTTGGACACGTGATAAATAAGCGCCACCTAACTCCTTTTTCTACGTGACAGAGTGGTTGTTAAAGCATCACAAATGTGTGATGGAATATTTTTTCGTCGCAAAGTCGTGACAACCATTTTGGCTATATAAACGAAAACCCCCCTCATTTCTCACAATTCAAACGGAAAGAAAAAAAAATAGAGAGAAGAAAATTGAAAAGGAAAAAGAGAAAAGAAAGAAAAAAAGAAAAAGAAAAGAGAAAAAAGGGGAAAAAGAGAGAAAAATATTTTTAAAAAGAAGAAAAAATGTGGAATTCATCCCGAGAATGGATGTATAACCGAATGGATCCGTGCACAAACAATATATCAACCAAGTATTTGGAAGGGGTTGAGCAATTCATCAGTTTTGCAAGCCACCAGGACTTAGCTCTAAGCAGTGGAGGTCAGATATACTGCCCTTGTGTTAAATGTATAAACTCTAAGGATTTACAGCCTGTTAGAACCGTGTCGAACCATTTGCATAGTAGAGGATTTATGCCCGAATATCATGTATGGTATGCACATGGAGAAGATTATGATGTAGTTGGGGCAGGATCTAGTAGCCAGTACAGAAATGCTAATTTTAGTAGTGGTCAACAAATTGATGATGATGGCGGAAATGTTTATGTTGGGATGGTCAACGATGCCTTCCATGGTTCTACGCCATTTAATGATTATCATCATCATAATGAACATGGTCATAGTGGAAATGATCATGTTTATGAAGAATCTACCCATGAGGCGCAACAATTCTACAACATGTTAGATGCTGCAAATACGCCACTGTATGATGGTTGTCACGAAGATCATTCACATTTATCGTTAGCTTCGCGGATGATGAACATTAAGGCAGACCATAATTTGGCTGAATCTTGCATGGATTCATGGGCGGAATTATTGACGGAGTATCTACATGAACCTAATCATGCCACTTGTTCATACTACGAGACAGAAACGTTGATGCGAAAGCTTGGTTTGCCGTATCATACATTTGATGTATGTGTAGATAATTGTATGCTCTTTTGGAAAGAAGATGAGGAATTGGAGCATTGTAGGTTTTGTGGAAAACCAAGATATAAGGATAGTCGAGGACGAACAAAAATACGGGTCAGTCGTATGCGGTATTTACCTATCACTGACAGATTGAAGAGGATGTACCAATCAGAGAAGACTGCAGCTTTGATGAGATGGCATGCTGAACACGAATCAGAAGACGGAGTTATGTGTCATCCATCTGATGCGGCGGAGTGGAAAAATTTCAATGAGACGTATCCAAGTTTTGTAGAGGAAACACGAAACGTTTATCTAGGATTGTGTACAGATGGGTTTAATCCTTTCGGTATGTAAAAAAACCATTCGTTGTGGCCTATGATCATGACACCCTACAACTTACCCCCTGAAATGTGTATGAACAGTGAGTATTTGTTTCTCACAGTTTTGAATTTGGGACCAAATCATCCACGAGCTAGTCTTGATGTGTTCCTCCAACCACTAATCGAGGAACTAAAGGATTTATGGAATAACAGAGTTGAGGCGTATGATGTGTCTTTAGATTAAAACTTCAATCTTAAAGCGGTTCTCTTGTGGACGATAAGTGATTTCCCGGCATATGGTATGTTGTCAGGCTGGACGACATATGGAAGATTATCGTGTCCAATTTGTAAGGGTGATACAAATGCTTTCCAATTGCTGGCTAGTTGGAAGACATGTTGGTTTGACTGTCACAGAAGATTTTTGCCGACCGAGCATCCCTTACGGAAAAATAAAGTGAAAATCTTGAAGGAAAAGGACGCAGTGGACGACTACCCACCAGCATCATTGACTGGAGAACAAGTTTTGCAGCATATACGGAATGTCGGGGCACCAAAAACATCTGATTGTGGTGGAAATGGACATCATAGAAAATCTGATGGGTACGGGAATTGGCATTAGTTGGCATAAAGAAAGCATTTTGTGGGAGCTACCGTATTGGCCCGATTTGAATGTATGGCACAATCTTGATTTGATGCATATCGAGAAAAAAAAATTCGATAACATCATGTACACTGTTATGAATGTTAAAGACAAATCAAAAGACACAGTGAAGGCAAGATTAGATATCGCAAGATTTTGTGGACGGAAAGAATTGCATGTCGATGGTCGTGAGAACGCTCAATTTCCTATCTGGCGATTGACTTCAAAAGCTAAAGATTCCTTACTACAATGGGTTAAGAATGATGTTAAATTTCCAGACGGCTATGTAGCAGATTTAGCAAGCTGTGCAGACATCAATGGTGGCAAGTTTTCGGGAATGAAAAGTCACGACTTCCACGTATTTATGGAAAGATTGCTTCCATTTGTTTTTGCAGAAATTCTCACCCGTAATGTGCACCAAGCATTATCAGGTATATATATGTATATATATTAAAAAAATTTATATGTTGATTTCATTAAATCTTGGTGCTTGTACATATAATGAAGTTTTTTATGTAGGGATTGGAGGATTTTTTCGTGACCTCTGCAGTAGATCATTGGAGCAAAGTCGTGTCCAACAGTTAAAGGATAACATTGTGATGCTCCTGTGTAATTTGGAAAAAATCTTCCCACCTTTTTTCTTTGACGTGATGGAGCACTTACCTATCCACCTACCATACGAAGCAGAACTTGGTGGTCCTGTGCAATATAGGTGGATGTATCCTTTCGAAAGGTTCTTCAAACATCTCAAAGGCAAAGCTTAGAACAAAAGATATCCAGCATGATCAATTGTTCAATCGTACATGAATGATGAGATATTTTATTTCTCACAACACTATTTTGCGTCACACATGTCTACTGCTATCAGAAGAAGGTAAATTTATTTCATATTAATTTTAATATTAGTATTATGTTTAATTTGGTTTTAATGGTAAAGACTAAAATTTGCAGAGTAAGTTGATATGATGAAGGTGAAGTACCGGATATATTTACTACTGCTGGTCGGCCAAGTGGGAAATGTAGTGTAGAACGGTTATCCGAAAAAGATTACAAGTGCGCACATGCATACGTTCTACGGAATTGTGACTACTTCAGACCCCTAGAAAGGTAACGATCTTCCTTTTGCATAGTAATTTATAAAATTAAAATAAAAACTTAGCACATATATTCTGCTTGAAACACAGGTTGTTGGAAGCGCAAATTCATTATGAAAACCCGGAATTATCTGATAATGAAGTCATGGCAAAGAGAGATGGAGACTTTCCTTCATGGATCCAACAATATGTATGTATTTCGATCAATGTGAATTATGTAAAGAATAATATATGTTTTATAGTATTGACTTATAATTTTACATTGTAGGTCACCGCCACGAAAAATCAACAAAGTTTTCCGCTTTGGGTAATTGATATTGTGGAAGGTCCTATATTTAAAGCGCGCACATGACCCATGTATTTTACAAGAGGGTATTTGTTTCACACACGTACTCATGGAAATGGGAGAAAAACTATGAACTATGGGGTTTGGCTCAAAGGACAAAGTTATTCTGAAGCAACCGAGGAGGATGATTTTTATTGGACAATTGAGAAGATCATGGAGGTCCAATATCCGGGATTTTTGAATTTAAAGATTGTACTATTGAAGTGCGTATGGTTTGACTCAATGATCGGAAAAGGAATCCAGAGAAGCGAGGGTGGCACTATTGACGTGCTCGCGACAGGGAGATTTCAAAATTACGAACCATTTATTTTAGGTAGGATCATATTATTTATTATATTTATATATAGTGTCTATATATAGAATTCTAATCTAATCAAGTTTTACCTTTGCCAGAGTCTCAAGCTGATCAAGTTTGTTATCTTCCATATTTCTATACTAAACGTCCTCGGAAATTCTGGTTCGCAGTCCTAAAAGTTAATCCGAGGAATCGTGTCCAAGGAAAGTATTCGGACAAAGAGTTGGTCATCTTGCGACAGACGCACGATTATAGTGCAACGGAAAATGTTGAAGAAATTCATGTTGATAGACTAGTTGACGACTCTCGTTCGGTGGAACCAATTGATTTCGAAATTGAAGATGGTGAACCTGAATGTTAAATTATGTTTGATTGATTTTGTAAAATATTTGTAATATGTTTGATTAATATCGACTTGTTTGGATAATTTTAAAGTTTAAATTCCCTTTTTCCATCTATTAATATATTAAATACATTACAATGTATTTAACAATGTATTAAATTCCCTTTTTCCATTCGTGTTTAACAATGTATTAAAGACAATGTAACAAGACACCGAGTACTTACGTAGCCCAGTGGCAACATAACATTATTACTATCCACAGCTTTGGTTCGAGTCCTGGTTGCTACATACGCACCAGATTTTTGTATTTACTCTTCAAATGGGTTTATATACACATGTTACGAAATAAATGACAGGAAATACAACTTAGCATGATGGAACATACACTTTTTTGTGTTCGTAGCATATGGGTCACAATTTTGTGCCGCATTACTAGTCGTCACAGCTTTCTTACACATTTGTGACTATATTTCCACAGTTTAGTAACCCCCGATATAAATTTATAGAAAATTACAAAGTTTGCGTATTAAAAAGTTAATTTTTCCGAAGGTAAATTGATAAATTAAAGTAGGAACATTACATTTACCATTACGACATTTGAAAATTTTATATTTCGAATTTACAAAAATCTCACAATGCTTACACTACTTTGATCATAAACATCTCACAATGTTTCATCAACTTTCAATCTTACATTTTCAAATCACTAGGTTTTGATGAAAATGTACTTTCAAAGGTTAAATATCACTCAACATACTTTCCAATAAGATCACAAGTATATGAAAAAGAGATTGGAAAGGATTTGGCACACAATTATGAGTTCAAATGTTTGGGTTTAGGGTTTCCAGTTGTGACCAATACGAGGGTAAGGAAATAGTCGCAAATTTACGACGTTTGAGCAACGTTATTGTGACTGCTTTATTGTTGTGACACTTTTGTGACTCTTTTTCAGTTTGGGTTTCGAAAAATTTGGCCCATTTAGGGAAAAAATTTGGGCCTTTGGGCGGCTAAATTTCCCTCCAAAACTTAATTTGTGACGTTTTTGTGACGGATAAGCGATGCCTACGATTTTAATACAGTCAAACACCGCAACATTTTTTCATTTTAATCAAATCCCTAAAAAAAATTCTCTCTCGACGGCGACAAAATCGCCTCTCGGTCGATTTCTCCATTTTTTCCGATCAAAATCTCCTCCTCCTTCTCTATTATCTCTCTTTTCTTAATCGCCTCCTCCTTCTTTGTTAATCGAACTCAATCGGTTCGATTTCTCTTCTTCTTCTCCAAACCCTAAATTTTCTTCTTCATCGCGATTCTTCATTCCTTTGAATCGCGATGTGTAAACACATGGCTGTTCGCAAAAAAGGTAAAACCGCCGGCACCGACGCCGGTGGTGGGACAGAAAAAGGAACCGCTGGAAGACAAAGCGGCAGATCTGGTCGTGGAAGAGGAACCGTCAGAGCTGGAACCGGCGGAAATGGAAGAGGAACCGCTGGACCTGGAACCAGCGGAGATGGTGGAAGAGGAGGCGTCACAACTTGTGGAAGAGGAGGCGTCGCAACTCGTGGAAGAGAAGCCGTCAGTTCTCCAAACTCCACCGGTTCTCCAGGCAGTGTTGGCTCCAAATGCCCCGCCGCTTCACCTGTCGACCGTGGAGGTGGTGATCGCTCCAAACACAAAGCCATCCTTTGTGAAAGCGGTGGTCGCAGTGGAACCGACGCCGGAGCTTCTACATCCAACGGTAGTGTTGGCACTGCTACTGTCTTTGAACAGTCAACATCCGCCTCACTGTCTCGAACAAGTATTCCGACTCAGTATCCTTCCCGTACCCTACCGTTGAACCTTCACTCTCCTACTCTTGAAGACACTACCCAAGCGGTTCCAGAAGAAGAAGAGGATTACAAGATGCCCAATACGAAGAGGAAGAAGTAGAAGAAGATGATGAAGAAGAAGATAACAATGAAGATGAAGATGCTCCGGTTCCAGAGGATCAAGACTTTAACCAGCTCCTGGATAATCTTCTGCTGCTTCCTGGCCGAGAACAGCTGGTGCATTTGTCTGTGGATCCAATCCCCAACGTCAAGTCTATTTGGTAAGTGTTTCTTGACCGTTAACAGTTACTTGCTTTTATTCAATATATGTTTGTATAATTTGATCAAACATATGTTTCTATAAGGTTCAATCGGGATACTAATTTGATCAATATATGTTTTGTATAAGGTTTGATCGTGATAATGGTAATTGGGTCGTGTGATCCCTGGAATTCTGCGTGATAAGTTTGATGGACCTTACTACAGCTGGAAGGTTACTCTTAGACACGTCCAAAAATGGATTTTCAGAACCTTTGAGGTAAAGTTTTTAGTTTTGTTATCTTCTATTTAAGTTGTTACTTTCTTTGACATATCACCACTAACACATTTTCATGTTTTTTTGTAGCGGATGTACCACTGGGATGTTGGACTCACTCAAACTGTTAGGAAGCATTTCTTGATCATTGCAAAGAAGAGACTGAGAGACATTGTTAGTCAGGTTAGGCACGACCCTAAAAGGCCATATTGGATTGGACCAAAGATTCGGAAAAGGATGAACCAGTTTTGGAAGACTCCTGAGGCCAAGGACAAGAGTGGTACTGCTTCACAGTGCCGCAACTCAGACTGTGAAGGGCTAGGCATCGCGAAGCACGTTTCCAGTCAGAAGTCGTACTTGAGAGTGCAACAAGAAATGATAAAAACTCTATACTTCCTCTCTGCTCTTAATCTTCATATGTACACTAAAACTGTGTTTTACTACTATAGGAGGAGGAGTTAGGTCGTCCTGTATCGTGGGGAGAAGTGTTTCAAAGGACTCACACAAAGCCAGATGGAACATTTGTTGATTTCAAAGTTCAACAAGTTCATGAGGCTTATGAGAAACACCTGAATGAAGTTATGTCTGAGGAAGATCATTAAGGGCCTGACGTTTCAGGGAATTCTTCTCAACGCTCTACTCAGCGGACACTAACCATCGAGGAAAATAATGAGATATTCCGCAAGGTATTCTCCTTTCTCATGTGCTCGCTGCTAGTTTTGAAGTTTCAGTTTGATTACTCATGACTTTGATTTTAGTTTAATTGCTTGATATACCCTATATTTTACCACTTTTTCTATCTATTTTAGTATGGTTTTTATATATATTAATAAAGCTTTTGGACCAAAAGAGGTAGTTTTCTCGTATATGTAGATTTTAAGGTCTTAACAGGTTTTATCATCAAAAGGATGTAAAAAAGAGCAAAAAGAGTGTTATCTAAGATGCAGCTACTTATCCAAGTCAAAGGAACCAAGCCAAGTCATTTTATCTTGAAGATAATGCACATTCTCAAACTGGACAGAACGCATATGCCAGAAGTTCGCTGAAGAACGGAGGATCAAATCAGTTTGGAATTTAATGAAACTTGGTATGGAGATAGACCTTTGAGTTGGAATTTCATCAATTGGAGCTGTACTTTGGAAGATACACTCGAAACACTGAGGACATGTCAAACTGCCTTCGAAGTGAAGTTAGCGCAGAATGAAGCCAAACACCGGGCCAGCCCATGGGTCGATATCCAGAACTTTTCCGACCTTTTAGAAGAGTCATGGAAGCTACCAATACCGGTCACACAACCCGTCCGTTATTTGGACCGGTATTGCCTCAGTTTCGACCAAAAAGACGTATTTGCCCGAAGAAACCCTAACCGACTTAAGCCTCCTTGAACCCCTATATATACTTGCTTTTAGCCTCTCTAGGAACTAAAGCAGCCGGCCTTAATAGCCTAAATCAATACCTAAACAATGTATTTCGTTTTTCTCTTGTTCTTCATGTTTATTTGATTCTAGAAGCCTTTAAGGATAGATTGACTTTGCCCCTATTGCAAAGAGATGAGATCTAACTCCTTACGCTTAGATAGATCAACGAATTATACTGTCTATGTGCTTTACTCTTGCTGCTACGTGTTGTAAAACATGTTGGAGTTATAGCTTTGATTTGATTTCTTAATTCTATGTCTTTACGCGTTTAGAGTTTTATTCTAGAATCGATTCTTCATCTTTATTTATACTCAAAGCACGAATTGGCTTAGCTACCCAAGGAGTGATCTTAGGTTGATATACTCTCCAAAAGCTTGTTATATCTCTGGACCTAGTATTAGATGAGCTAGGCGTCTTAACAATTCAGTAGGTTAGTTAAGGAGTCTAGTGAACAATCAATCTTGAGCATAAAGCATGTTTTCACCTTGTAATAACCTGCGATAGTTGAGTCTATTAGGGTGCAAAACGTAGATGGTTAGTTACTTCACGATAGTGGGATGACCTTACCTTAGTGATATGAGTTCTAAAACAACTAGTATTAAAATCCTAAATCGATTGCTTGTGTTTTGCATATGTTTTGTGAATTGATTGATTTCTAATCTTAATTGATATCTATCCCTTTATTTATTGCTTTGTTATTTGCTTCCATAAAACCCCAAAAACCAAATAATATTTTCCCTTAGCTTAATCCAAATCATATAGGTTTGTAGTGCATTCATCACTTAGTCCTCAGTGGTTCGACCCCTAAATACTACAATTGTCTTAACTGTGCACTTGCAGTTCTCTAGGGTTATAAATTTAAAACCTAATTGCATATAAACCCTAAACCGAAATTATATGCACACATCATTGCTCCTGTCTTTGATTTTAGTTTGATTCCTCATGTCTTTGGTTTGAGTTTAAGCGTTTGATTCCTCCTGTCTTTGGTTACCTGGTTTTAGAGTTTGAGTTTCATTCCTCTTGTCTTTGGTTTTGAATTATTGTAGAATTGTTGATTGGTTTACTGGTTTTAGAGTGTGATTTCTTCTCTCTTTAGATTTGAATAATTGTTTAACTGCTGCTTCTGGTTTTAGCTTAACTGCTGCTTTGGTTTTAGAGTTTGACTTGGTTAATTGCTGCTTCTGGTTTGAGTTTGATTTCTTAACTGCTTGCTTATAGATATTGTGTTTTGGTTTCCTTTTTAGTGTACACATATTGATCCGAAAGTAGTCGTCTTCGGACTTGGGGAACTACCTCTGATGGTTAAGAGCGGAAAGGGGAAAGAGAGCTTTGCAAGCTCCACTGCGCCGGAACTCTCACAGATCCAAGAGCAACTTCAGGAAGCGCAGCGTAAGATTGATGCTCAAGAGGCAGAAAATGCTCGACGTGATGAGGAGCACCGCATAGCTCAGGAAAAGATCTCTGAAATGTCAAAGCTTCTAAGGTACTTGAAGAACTCCGATCCCCTCATCGCAGAATACATGGCTAATCAAGATGACCAGGAGAACAGTCCCACTGAGGCACAAGGAACCGCAGCAGAAGAAGACCTAGGCAGCACACCACTCGACCCACAACCCACTGCTTAATTCCAATCTCTTTCTCTTTGAACACTGAACTTTTAGTATCATTTGTTTTAGTACTTTTTTTGAACATACAATTATTTTTTGATGTATCATATTTCTATGTTCTTGTATAATATATTAATCTATGGCTTTTATTGTTTTAATTTTGTTCAAAACACAAAACAATTGTCTAAATTGTGACCAAATATGAGATAAAATCTGTGACCAAATCTGTTATATAATGTTTCCATCACAAATTTGTGATACAAGGGTCATTATACTTAACGATATCAAAATATAATCGGATTTAAGTTGCACATTTGTCACCCTTTATCGACTAATTTTTCACCCCCAGAGTAGTCACTAATCTATGACTACCTAATACTGTCGCAAATAGGACATAATTATGACGAATTTAAGACTACCAATTACAAGTATATGAACACCTAAAACAGTCGCATATCGGTCACTTGTATGATTAACGTTAGCGTCATAACTTGGTCGTTTATTTATGACTAATACACTTTGTCGCATATACGTCGCGATATTACGACCAAACATATTCATCTCTGTTTCTTCACACATATAGGAAGAAATATAATGGTCACGGGTTTGTCGCATATAAGCGACGAACTTGCGACGACTTTATTTTGTACGAAAAATTAGCGACGCTTTATTTTCGTCTCAACACAAAAGGCCAATCACGACAGATGTGTGATTGTTTTGGACGTCGCAAATGGACAGTTTTCTTGTAGTGAACGGTGATAAAGATGATGGTTGTGGACGAAAAGAGTGTGGAGACAGTGGTTGTGGACGAAAACGGTGATGAATATGGTGATAAAGATAGTGGTTGATGGTAAACGGTTGACGGAGACGGGGGTTGTGGACGAAAACGGTGACGGAGACGCTGGTTGTGGATGAACGGTGACGGAGACAGTGATAGAGATGATGGTCGACGGTAGATGGTCGATGTCCATAGACGGTGGACGAGTGGTGGTGGTGGACATAAACATACACCAATTTCATACACTTAGGACAAAACTATTTTTCTACTTAAATTTCAATCCAATTTGTGGTAATTGGTAAAAACCATCAAAACAATGACATTTTTTTAAAGATATTTTTGGAAGATGGGAATTGGTGTAATAATCATAATTTCCAATTTTTCAAAAACTATATCGCATACATAATACTCCCTCTGTATCACCTATATAAAGATGGAAATAGGTGACCTCAATGAATTAACGAGCAACCATGAAAAGAAAGGGGGCATTCTGAGGAATCCCTCAACTTTTCAAGCTTTTAATACTATGATCTTGAATTGCGGTTTATTAGAATTTCCATGTCTGGGAAATAAACTGTCTTGGCGAGGACGACGTAGTTCAGAGATTGTTTGGTGTAGGTTGGACAGGGCGCTAGCTAATGAAGATTGGCATGCAATTTTTATTCACTCTTTGGTAGAGTATTTGGCAATGATTGGGTCAGATCATCGGCCTATTCTAGCCACTATAGATAATAAAATTCCAAGGGGAAGAAGGCAATTTCGGTTTGACAAGAGATGGATTGGTATGGATGGATTAATAAAGTCGATAAAAAAAGGTTGGGAAGCTAATGCGGGTCTCTCAACGGGAAATGTTGTGGATAAAATTATAGGGTGTCGACATGAGATATCGAGATGGCGACATAACCATCCTCCATATGGACGGGAGAAAATCAAGGAGCTTAAGAACATAGTTGAGGAATGTCAAAAAGATGACGCTCGGTCCGCTGAGGAACTGTCAGATCTAACGCATAAACTCCGCGAAGCTTATAAAGATGAGAAAGAATATTGGCATCAGAAGAGTCGGACAACTTGGTATAAAGAAGGGGATGCAAATTCAAAAAAATTTCACGCTCTGACAAAACAGAGAAGAGCTCGCAATCGGATAATTGGGCTACATAATGCAGCGGGCACCTGGGTTACTACGGAGGAGGAGGTGGAAGAGGTGGCGGTTAACTATTTTAATGAACTGTTCCAAACGACAGCTCCAAACGAGTTCTCCGAGGTTTTAAGTGAGGTACCATCTTTGATTACAGGCCAAATAAATGATTCATTAACGGCGATGGCATCAGAGGAAGAGGTGTGAATGGCACTATTCATGATGCATCCTAAAAAGGCACCGGGCCCGGATGGGATGACAGCACTATTTTTTCAGAGGTCGTGGCACCTAATTAAGACGAATATAGTGTTTCTCATTAATAATTTTTTACAAACTGAACGGTTTGATGAACGGTTAAATATGACTAACATATGTTTAATTCCTAAAATGGGAAGACCAACAAGAATGACAGAATTGAGACCCATTAGTTTGTGCAATGTGGGATACAAAATCATTTCAAAGGTCCTTTGCCAACGGTTGAAGCGGGTTCTGCCTGACTTGATATCAGAGACTCAATCAGCATTTGTTGCGGGACGACTAATTACGGATAATATTTTAATAGCATAGGATATGTTTCATGGGTTGAGGACGAATAAGGCTTGTCAGCATAAATTTATGGCAGTTAAGACAGATATGAGTAAAGCATATGATCAGGTAGAGTGGGCTTTCATTAAGTCCATCCTTCGGAAAATGGGGTTCGCCGAGAAATAGATTACGTGGATGATGTGGTGTGTCACCTCGGTACAATATAAAGTTTTACTAAACGAACAGCCTAAGGGACACATAACTCCGCACCGAGGATTACAGCAAGGGGATCCACTTTCCCCATATCTATTTATTCTGTGTACGGAAGCACTCATTGCTAATGTACGAAAGGCATAAAGAGAAAAGAAAATAACAGGTTTGACAGTAGCACGAGCAAGTCCGGCTATTACGCTGCTTTTTGCTGATGATATCATGTTCTTTTGTAAGGCCACTAAGGAGGAATGAAAGGTACTTCATGGTATCTTACAGGCATACGAAATGGCATATGGCCAACAAATTAACTTTTCAAAATCGTCCATACAATTTGGACATCGGGTGGAGGAATCAATTAGGAAAGATATCCATCGGCTCTCAGGAATAACAACCGTAGGGGGGATGGGTACATATCTGGGTATACCGGAAAGTTTGGGAGGGGCACAAACACATGTTTTTGCATTTGTACGGGAATGACTACAGGATAGGATCAATGGATGGACCTCCAAATTTCTATCTAAGGGAGGAAAGGAAGTTTTCATTAAATCGGTGGCGGCAGCCTTGCCGACATACGTAATGTCTAGCTTCAGGCTGCCTAAAGCTATTACGTCCAAACTTACTAGTGCAGTTGCACAGTATTGGTGGAGTTCCAATGGAGGTTAGAGGGGAATGCATTGGGTTGCCTGGAATAAATTATGCCAAGATAAACAGGAAGGTGGGCTCGGGTTTCGGACGATTGAGGCTTTTAATACGGCACTGTTAGCAAAACAACTTTGGCGGTTAATGGAAAATCCGGATTCCTTATTTGCTAAAGTATTTAAGGGTCGGTACTATCGGAAATCCAATCCGATGGACTTCGGCACCTCGTACTCTCCATCTTATGGGTGGAAGAGTATAATATCGGCTAGACCCCTGGTTCGCAAAGGGCTCATCAAACGAGTTGGATCTGGATCTTCCGTTTCTGTATGGAAGGATCCCTGGATACCAGCTCAACCGCAACGGGAAGCCACATGTAAAACTATAAACTATTATTCTTCTTTCATGGTTAGTCATTTGATTGATCCTACGACGAGAACTTGGAATATGGCATTAATAGATGCGATCATAGTCCCCGCCGATGTGGATATAATTCGCACTATTCTGGTTAGTTCTTCTCTTCTTCCAGATTCGGTAAGCTGGTGCCACATAAAATCCGGAAATATACTGTTAAATCGGGTTACCATATGGAATACAATAGTACGGTATCGGATCACCATACGATGTCGGGACCGACCATTCGGGCGCTGCAAGCTTACGCATGGAAGATAAAGTGCCCTTCAAAACTTCGACATTTTATATGGCAAAGTATCATGAGTTGTCTTTCGGTGAGTGCAAATCTAAATAAACGGGGAATTAGGTGTGATACACAGTGTACTAGGTGTGGCGTAGAGGAGACAATTAATCATGCCCTGTTTGAATGCCCGCCGGTGTTTCAAACATGGGCTTTGTCGAACATTCCTACAGCACCAGGGGTTTTTCCGGTATCGGGAATTTATGCTAATATGGATTTTCTCTTTTAGCGGATGCTAGATGGATGTTCATCGGCGTTTTTCCCATGGATTCTCTGGTATATCTGGAAAGCACAAAACGATAAGGTGTTCCGTGGTTTGGATGTATCCAAATAGAGTTTATCGCAATGCGGCTGCGGAAGCAATGGCATGGGAGAAAGCTCAATCTGAGGTTCCATCCCAACTCCATATACCTATGGCGGACGGCTAGACGACTATGCAATACTCTGGCTTAAAGTGTTATATTGATGGATCCTGGAAAGATAGCGATCCAGCATCGGGTATTGGCTGGTTTTTGTTCCAAGAAGATGATACGGCAATTTTAATGGGGGCTAGAAATACGAGACGGAGTATGTCCCCTTTACACTCAGAAGCTGAGGCGTTGGTATGGGCGATGCAGTCCATGCTCAATCATCAACGGACAGAGATAGCCTTTGCATCCGATTGCTCAGATTTGGTGAAGATGGTGTCTACACCGAAGGAGTGGCCAGCTTTTGACGCATACATCGACGAAATACGGCGACTATGGGAGCGTTTCAGTTACTTCTCCTTGTACTACATACCGCGCACTCTCAATTCCAGGGCTGATCGGCTAGCGAATTGTGCGCGAAAAATTAGGCACAATGTTACTTTTGTAAGTTCTTCACCACCATCCTAGGTAACCAATTGATGGTAAGAGCACTTTATTCTGTTGACAAAAAAAAATACTCCCTCTATATCATATTATAGTAAAACTTCTATAAATTAATAATATTAGAACTTTGAAATTTTATTAATTTAGAGAGATATTAATTAGTCGATAAATTAATAATTATTAAATTATAGAGAGAAATCTATTTTAAGTAATAATTCTCGTAAAAATGATGTTATATTAAAGAATTTAATTAAATTAATTTGTAAAATAATATGCATTAACTTGAGATTATGATTTATACTTTTAGTTGTCGCAACAGAATGAATGTTAATGTCATAATATACTATCCATATAAAAATGATACATGTTATTAAGTACAAAATTAAAAAGAAAAAGCATGGTTATTCTTCTTAATGTTGATGATAAAGTCAGAAATAATATATATATTACGATGAATTTGGCAAGAGTTATATGTAAAGAATCAATTGTCGTAACTATAATTTTTCACAAGTTTTGGATACCTAGAAAACAATCATAAAAGTTTTTTGATGTAATAAATAAAATAAAAAATCATTGAAACCATATTTTAGTATACTATCATAGTTCTACTTATATATGCATCATTATTATTAATTTATGGTATTATTGGGACTATATTTTACATAGAAGTTTCAAAAAAATTATTATCCTATTATCTTATCAAATTTTGTTAATTTTTACATTGGTCCGACTCGGGACCAGAAAAAATTATTAATTTATGGTGATTATTAATTTATAGAGTATTAATTTATAGAGATTTTACTGTAATTGATTTTTAAGGTTTCTACACACAAATTAATAAACCATTTAATTTTCTGGTTTTCAATATAAAATCATCAATTTCAATACCATTCAACCAATAAAAAAATAATCTGCAGAATTTAAACAGTCAAAAACAATAAAAACATAATTAATTTTACATTGAAAATTGAAAATTGAAAATATCATCTAATTTGAGACAAAAAAAAATTCCTAAAACATCATCTATTATGATAAGAGTATATAAACATGAACAATCTAGAACTTGCAATTAATGGTTCCTTGGAGCTATGTATATGGGAAACAAATAACACATGTTTTTTTTTTTTTTTTTGTCACATGTTTGAGGAAACGAAAAATACAGAAGACATCCACTCCCCATATGTGAGAACTATATATCGAAAATTGCTTAGGAATCATTAAAGAAATTGGGATTTAAATATCATTTTGTACAATAGATTTCCAGTAGTTTGATCGCACCCTTTAGTAACATCAACATGCACAAAAGACAATCCTCATGAAAAAGGGAATTTAACAATCCAATTGAAAACTAAATTCTCTGGTATGTAATTTCATGAGATGCGATAACAGTTTGCATGATTGAATCTCTGGAAATGAAGAACCAAGTCTGATAATTTATACTTGTCAAAATTCCTAGGGATTAAAAAAATAATGAGATGGATCTCATGGGAAGACAAATTTATATCACATTAGAGGGTATGAATGCAAAAATCGAGAAATCGTCATGAGCTAGAAAGCGATAATATTAACGCGTCGTGGTTAGAAACTAACCGGAGAGATAGATGGAATATCTTTACACTGAAACTATGAGTGAGACGCAAAGAGGAAAAAATGTTTTGACTTGTGGGATAAGTTAGAACAAATGCATGAGAGATATCAAGATATAATGCAATGCATATATCTTCATAAATATAGGGAATTCAATTGCTTTCACCGGAAATATTTGTCATCAGAAGGGACGAGAAACGCCAAAGCTTTCGTCTTGAACAAACATTGCCAGTGAAAAGCTTAGAAATTTAATATTCTCTGATCTTCTCCCTTTTCTGTTATTTCTGTCTATATTTGTAATACAGTGATGGAATACAAAAAAATTCAATCGTCTTTTAGTGTTTAGATTGTGATTAATGATTCAATGATCAAGGATTGAAGTTTGATGTCGCTTTGGTTATCGAATTAATATTTCTGTTTCTAGGGATTTGAAAAAAATTGAAATTGTGTGGGTTAATGAGAGAAGTAGAAAATGGAGATGATGGATTAATGTTTTTGACCAAAAAATGTGGCAAAAGGAAGGGTGCTGATGGGACGAAATTCATCTTTTATATATAGGATAATTATCTTTAAAGGTATACACCTTGTCAAGTGCAAAAAAATTCATTTGATTGTTTATATAGTTTACTACTACTCTCCCTTTTCAAAACCTTTCATTATTTATATGTTTTTGAAAACATTTTAATGGCCTCTATGATTGTATACAAATGTAGGTTTACCGTATATTTTAATTAACTAGGCTTTTCAATCAGCTTTTAAGAAATCAGAAACATGCATTGGTGACTTTTCTTCTTCGTTCTTTGTTTAGAAAGTTCAAAGGTAGACTAACAAGCTGTTTTATGCATACTGGAAATATTGAAACTCATGGAAAAGTTCCTTCTGCAAACTTTAGTCTTTGTTGATACTTAATTATCATTCCTTTGGTATTTTTAAGAATCCAATACTATGAATTAGGAAGCTAACACATAAAACAAAACAAGAGAAACAAACACATACCAAATCCAAGACATGAATTAGGATAAAAAACACAAAACACAAAATAATTATGTTTTATTCATTAGAGGTGTCAATTGGACAAAAAACCATGGGCTCGGTCCAGTCTATTTTATTGGACAAATATGGTTCTACCATCTTAAACTCATTCTAAAACAAACCCAATAAAACGGACCCATATTTATCCAATAAAACGGACTGGTTAGTTTCTAATCATAACGCGTTAATATACTCATAGTTCTCTAGTGTTACGAGTTAATTGTCTTTATCTTAGTTAATATAAAACATAAATCATTGATCTCTAGTGTTACGGATTAGTTGTCTTTATCTTTAGGAGTGTTATCTACCTCTTGTATGAGGTAGGTCTCGTTTTTGGATAGACTTAAAAAGTAGACAGACTAATCATATTACTGTCTACTCTATATCTTATTGGTACATTAGCAACAACTCTGTGATCATTGAAACAGAGAATGCTCAGTCATTAGTACATTTAATTGCTTGAGAGTTTACAAGCCGAGGCAATCGAACTTTAAAAAACATTTTTGATTGCTACGATTTAGAAAATGTTTTAGGCAGTTGTGAAATAATGCTCCCTTGGTCTTCACTCTTCACTCTTCAGGGGATATAATACATTGGATTTGCAAGTTTGAAGGATCGTTGAGACATGGAGGAACCCAACAAATCACTCCACTGATCACCTGAATTGCCTCTAATTCTATATCCCTCTTTCACCATCTCATCCCTCTTCTCAGATTTGTATAGCGTCGCCATTTTGTGCTGTTCGTCCGGAGATCTGCGCGTTACATACAAGGCCAAAGAAAGAAAGAAAGGTCTAAGAGTATACACACAAAATTGCAATGCCAATACAATAAAGCAAAGGATGTCTTCTAAAACCTATCTCCAGAGATCAAACCTCTACTATATGGTTTCACAAGCATCAAACATTGCATAACAAACAAACTCATCACATGACCTACATTTGTTTACATGAGTGAGTAGGGTTTATTTATTGTACCTGAGAATAAGCTTGTCCCAATTCTGGAAACCAGCATTGATGAGGTTTTCAACAGTGATAAGCCTGTGGCTCTCTTTCCTCCCTGTAAGCAAGAAAATTTTGTACCCCAAATCTATAACTCTTTGGTAAAGCTTCAAGCTTGGTGCTATGGCTGGTGCCACACCTTTCTCTACCCACTTATCGAATTCAGAGTGATCAAAAAGCTCAAGCCTGCACAATTCCCAATCATGATCAAAATCACATTGTGCCATATAACGATTGAGAAATCAATTTCGTTTGAAAAGAAAGGGATTGAGTACCCAAAGCCATGGTCAATGTAATAGGGCAGATTGGACAAGAGAGTTTCATCGATATCGAAAATCCAAATATCTTTACCATCGCCGGAGAATTCGACGCTGCTCGCGAACACGGAAGCCTCTTCAGAGACTCTCTCCAGATCGGTGACGTAACCTTTACCCAACACGTAGTCCTTGACGTAATCGGCGCATTCGACCGGAATTGTTTTCCACGGCGCGAGATTATTCGTCTCCGCCGCGAATCTCCAGCTCGTGCAATGCAAATTGACCTCTTCTTCATCGGCTTTCTTGGGTCGGGTCACGATTTCCGACGGGTACTCGAGAACCAACGGCCTCGGCAACAGGTACGAGTCGGAAGTCTCGTCGGAAAACGCAGAGGAGAACAAGAAAACCACCAGCAAAATCACATAAATCCTCATATCACCGGAAATCGAATCAATCAAAAAACCCAAAAAGAAAAAACCGAAATTTGGGTCTTTTAAGAATCGAAACCTGAATAAAAGAAAAAAAAGATGGTTTATTTGAGATGTTGGAGAAGGAATATAAAAGAAAATCGAAATCGAAAGGAGAGTTTGAAAATAGGAATAATGGAATATCGTACGGAAGAAGAAAGCTTGGATTTTGATTTCAATGGAGATAAAACCGGAGAAAAATGGCAAAGACAGAAGTGGTCGGTGACGTGTATTAAACGCCATATATTTAACATTATTTAATTTTCACAATTGAAAAGAAAAGAATCTGTTCGTTTTCGGGTTCGGACCTAGCATAAAATCCAATTGGGTCGATCCGAATATACCGTGGGTCCAACCGTCAAACTTTTGACATATCCGTCTATAACATCAAACACTTTCTCTCGGTGTCAAACTTCTTTTCTTTCGGAAATGGTGTTTGTAATATCTAAAACCATACATTCATCTTTCTATATCAATATTCTAAAACAAAGAAAGTGAACCAAATACCAAACTAATGTAATTGGAAAAATAAAGTTTCATTACAACCAAACATCATTTTTAATTTTTTTACGATCAATAGTCACAAAACAACACCATTTAGACAAATCAAATGAAAGAAAACAACCCGCGCGTAGCGCGGACTTTCATCTAGTATAATTAAAACAAACAAAAATAATTAATCTATAAAGAATAAATTTGTGATTCATTTTACATGAATTCATCACTTTCATTTGGTTATAGTAGATTAATCATGTAACTTTTTCCTTTCTTCTTGTACATGCAAAATGTTAATAGTATATGTTGGAAATTCCAACTTGGAATCAATTGTAAAAAAAAAAAGGGTATTTATTTTGACACTTTTCACACAAACATATTTTCAGATATTTCCTATGTATCATTTTAATTGATTTTCTAGATAAAAGTTTTTGTATCAAATTAGATGATTTTTTCAGTTTTTAATATAAAATTAAATGTGATTTTATTTGATATGACTCTTTATATTCTGCAAATTTATTTACTATTAGTTGAATTGTATTTAATTGGATGATAAATAATGTTTTAATTTAGGAAAATTAAAAAATTTAATATTTTCTTAATTTGTGTATCAAATCCTTAAAAATCAACTATCGTGATAGAGGGAGTATAATTTTTTAGCTGCATTCTGAAGGTGAAATAAAACGAAACACGAGTTTACGAAAGACTAATCGGATTTAGAATTGAAACGATTTATGCATCATTTATATCCAGAACGAGTACATAAAATGTTATGAAATTCTACACATTTCAACCGAATCCAAATGCCGGAAAAAAAAAAACTCCTACAAATACCTTTCTTGGGTAACACACTAATCCCCCAAAAGACAACAAAAGAAAGATAAACCAGTTACCAAAGACACAACATACAAAGAGAAGCAACAAGGAAAGGCTGTGAGAACATTACGCCGGTTTATCTAGACTGAAAACGCTACGCAGTTTCAGATAGAGGCGGCAAAACGGAGCGTGGTTTTCTTTGTGCCCCTCATTGATTTCTACGTCTCCATTCGACAATGGCTGCATAAAGAGTGTGATCGGGCAAAAGGTTCATGTTTTGCAACGGCGAATTAGTCACGGGTGAGGTCCGGTGGTCCTCCATCCACTTCTCTATGGCACGCCGGTCATAAGTGTACCCATCAGCCGCAACGCATGGCTCCTTCATCACATCCTGCAAACATAACATGAAAACATTCTTCTCTAAACAAACGAACCTGACTTCTCTTGCAAGTAAACATATGACGTAATGAACAAGTTATTACCTTAAGTAATGGGCAGATGAAATGGCTTGGAGGTTTTCTCGGCGCAGCGGAAAGCGAATTTCTTGCTTTATCAGCTACTTTCTTCAAACTCTCCAATGCTGGAAGAATCTGATTTTCCAAATCAGGCCTGTCTTTAGCACGGAGCTCTGTACAATAGAGGGCTAAAGCGGCTAATTTCCGGGTTTCTTCCATCGGCCAGTTACCCGCTTTTTTATCAAGAATTTGTATTAACTCATCGTCGTCGTTGTTCTCCATTGCTACTTCTACCGTATATGTCAGTGCTATAGCCGGCTGAGCGGTAAGAAGCTGCAGAATGATCATTCCCAAAGCATAGACGTCTGATTTTGGAGATATCATTCCCGTTCGTTGATATTCAGGATCGATGTAGCATAACGTTCCCACAGGGCTAGTCTGTTTGTACATTGTGAATTTGGTTGCCAATGGGTCAACTTGGATCATTGTGGAGAGTCCCACATCTCCTACTTTGCTGACAAAGTTGTGATCAAGTAAGATATTGGCGGGTTTAAGATCGCGGTGAATGATTGGTGTCGGTTTTGATTTGTGGAGGAAAACGAGCGCTGATGCCACTTCCCAAGCGATTCTGAACCGAACGAACCACGGGATTGGTTGGCTATTGTTGACTTGGAACAGTCTATCTTCCAGGCTACCGTTTTCCATGTACTCATAAACTAGAGCACCGTGCTCAGGGCATGCTCCTAGAAGAAGAACTAAGTGCGGGTGGCTGATCTTGCTCAAGATTTCGAGCTAAGAGAGATTGACGCCGGAGAATAAAGTCAGCTATCTTTTGTTTCTTAAGGAGAAAACTTTCAAACAAGAACAAGTTTTGGTTGCGTACCTCTTGATCGAATTGTTTAGATAGATTGTTCTCAGCAGAATGCAAAACTTTGACAGCAGCGATTGTATGATGCAGATTGCATTTGTAAACAGCCCCGTAAGCTCCCATTCCGATCTTTAGATCTTCCGAGAATGATGAAGTTGCGGTAATGATTTCTTCCCAAGTGAACTCTTGGTATTGCAGCTTAGGAGCCACCAGGGAACTTTCTCCAAGCTTCTCCTTCTCCTTTGCTTCATGGATTGCTTTCATCTCGGCTTCTCTTCTCTGTGCAGCTTCTCTATCTTCCCTTCTCTTCTGCTCAAAAGTCTGTGTTTCATTTTCTGCTAACCCCTTCGTTTCGTGCTCCTTCAACGTTAGCTCTTCGAACTTAAGCTCATTTAGCTGAAACCACAAAGGAGACAGATTTTTTAGACACGCAAATCAATAGCTAAAGAAGATCTCATCAAATACAAAGTTGTCTAGAGATTATATCAAAGCCGACCTTTTGAGAAGCAGCCAAGGTTTCTACTTGAGCCACTGCATACATTTCTTGAGCATCTCTAAGTTCAGCCCTCAACTTTGTAATCTCAGAGTCTAGATTTACCTGAAACCAATGAAGACAGCTTTCATTCCCATTTTACTAGAGGCATAAGAAGAATCTTGTTTAGAAACTTAATTTACATGGTTGTCTGTGAAATAATCTTGGCCTCGAGTAACATTATTTACGTATTCACGGTTGCTAGAAATAGAACTCATAGCGTCTTGTCTCTCATCAAAATCTCTAAAATGACGATTCCAAGAAACAGTACGTGATGTCTCAGGGCTACTTGTCTTGCTTATTTCCTCTGCAGCATCCGAAGACGTACTTCTAGTTTCATCTGAGTGAGCAGAATTAGTTTCCATACGAACAGAAACCCCTCTTACTATTGTCGGGAGATGTTGCAATCTCTTATTGGACAGAGAAAGAGAGTTGGGTTTGAGTGCACTTGACATTGCATCTAAAGAATATGTACAATTAGACTCAAGAATCATCACATACATACAGATACAGTAGATAAGTTTCAGCTTAAAGATTGATGAAACCTGAGTTAGGTCCTGAACCAGAAGAACAGCTGGAGGAATCGGTTCTCTCACTTGCAGTATCTCCTAAATTTTCAATCCTCTCCGTTTTCTCTTTAGAAAGAATATAGACTCCTTTTGAGACAACATAGACCGTGCAAAGGTTTGACACGTAGGCTGATATCTTTGCGGTAACATCATGGCTCCTACAATTGTCTCAACTCAAACACATATATATTCATGGAGAAAACTCTGTTCAATCAGATAATGTTTCAAGCCGTACCCGTACAAGCCACTATGAGATGAGCGTCCAATAAAAAGCTTGGTGATCTTCTGCTGGCTAACCTCTCTGGTTAACGCCACCGCAACACTATTTGATTCGAGGACGACAAGTTCTACTGCAACCTTTGTTAAGAAGATTCAAAACGAGTTTCATGTATCTTTATAGGTAAAGATATCTGATCAAACAAGTCCAAGAAAGACAACAACATAAAAAAAAAAACCTTTTTCCGCTCGCACATCTTCTTAAAAGGTTTAAGAAGAGTTTCTTTCGTCTCCTCCATGACCTGTCGTCTATAAGTAGCCGCCACATCCTCTGGTGCATCGGAGATAGAGACCATGTTTCCCGCTTAGGAGGGAAACAGAAACCGGTATCAGGCTCTTAAGTTGTCATTATTATAAAGCCTCAAGTAGAGAAGACAATCTTTGGAACATACCTGGTGTAGGTACAGAAGTGATCTTTGGATGGATGTGAATCAGGTTGAAAACGACATTTTTGTAAGAGCCAAACTTTTTGAGCGCCCACTTAACTACATTCTTGCTTTTGTCGCTCCCACTAATAGCTACCGCAATGGTCAGCGATTCAGAAGGAGACGCAAGATCAGGGCCGACCTTCATAGAACGCTGGCCAACCGCCGACTTGTGGTCTAGAATTGAATTTTTGAAAAAATGGTCCATTTTTTCTTGTTTCTGAAAAAAAACAGCTAATTTTGTTTTTGTTTTTTTTATAAAGCTGTTTGGAGCCTCTTAAATGTCTACGCAAGATGGTCTGCAACGGTTCTTCTACTCATTGCTTATCTTCCCTCCAACCAAATGAGACAGACACCAGCAATCTGTGTCTCATTGAGCCAAAATCATATGCAACATCACAATGCCACATTCCAAAGTCAATTAAGCTAAACAATGCAATTGGAGAGGACTTTTTCAAGACTATTTATTATCAACTCTGAATCATTTTCGGAAGACATAAAATTTTGAACTTTATCATCTCAAAAGCGTGGAAACATGAAAACCCATCAAGCCACGCATGATCATAATCTCTGAAAAACAAGAAAAGAACAAAATCTGACCTACCTGATAAATAAAAGATGTAGCTTTAAGCTCAAACCCAAAGAGAGAAGTTGTGGGAGAAGAAGCAATCTTTTCTTTCTCTCTCTCTCTCTCAGTTGAAGAAGCAATGGAAATGGAATCTTCTAATCTCACAGAGGCAAACGCAAAGAGAAGCCACGTTCGTGCTCCTAATTTCAGAGACAATCAACAGCTTTGAATAATAATCAGAGAATCTTATGGAATTTCTTTAAATTATTACTAAAATTTAATAAGACAACTAAGGATCATTCTTGTAATTTGGTACTCTCTTCATTGAGCGACAGAGAAGAGGGGTTTTGAATTTTATCAAATAATTATTTTCTCACATAGTTTTTTTTTTGTTTTTGTCGACTTTTCTTACAAAGTTTTAATTCCTACAATAATTTAATCGTGTTGATATTTTTTTTTTGGAGAGTAAATTTATATTATTTTAAACGAGGTACTTTTATTAAAAAAATATGCATTACTCAACAATCTTACGAAGGGACAATTTGCTAGCCAGTGTTTTTTAGATTTGGAAAATGTCTGCTTTGGAAACTAAATATTCTTTTATTGTATCGTCATTTCTTATCGTTTTTAATTATTTACTGTCATTTCGTACGATAAAGAATATGTACCATTTTGCATTACCAGTGGAACTCATATGAGCTTATCGTATTTAGCATCAAACTTTATGTATTATCAATCGTAAATAAATCCTCACGAATAGTCCTTCAGTGATAATGTTATCAAGATTTTGTTTATTAAACAAAACCAAGGAACATATGATTTCAAACGTGTTAATCTATCTATTTGAAATATGACAACATTATTATTATTTTTTAAATATTCTCACTTCTTTGCATACATTTTATTGTTGGTTTTGTTTTGTCTCTCGTTACTTATAAAATGTGGGTGAGATACATGCACAAACAAAAGATAGATAAGACTCATGTGTGTTTACACTTTATACATAACTTACATCAGTATATATGGTTTTGTGTATTTGTGTTAGATTGTATGTGCATTAAAAATATGTGCACCGTCAAGTCCAAAACAAAAAAAAGATGAACACTTTAAAATTTGCGGAAGACTAGTTGCATGTTTAATGCAACAAACAATATTTTACTATTTACGATTTTAAATTGGAGTAACTTTTCCTATATGTTAATGGATTTTTTTTCATTTTTTCACTACATGATGTTAGTTTACGAATTAAATCTATAAAATAGTTCAATATCATAATATATGATGTTATAAACAATTATTTGATTGCCCTTAGTTGTTCGCATGATCTATCTTGTCCTCACGTCTTTTCGTCTCTTCCCTATAATATGGGTTTGTGCAAATGCGATTGAGTAGTCTATTTTTTTTTTTAACACAATCCGTTATTTTTTTCCGGTCAATGCTATGTTAAGAAAGTGTTAAGCGATGATTTGTATAAATGAAGAGTTGAGATAATGCATCTAGACATACACTAATAAAAAGAGACAAAAAACATTTCTTCTGTTTAAAAACTAAAACATATGCAATGTCAAACCCTTTAAGAAGTCCATATGTTGTTATGTAGGGTCCACTTTATTAAGAGATTATCAAATGAAGAATAATATTAAGAACACAAGATAAGAGTAAAAAAACTTGTATGTTTCACTTTTCACTTTATCAACTCGTGGAGTATCGGCGCTTTGCGCGGAAAATAAAGTACGAAAAACAGCATTTTAAGATTGTAATTTGATATATAGTTTACATTCAACATAAACCAATTATTTATTTCAATTAACGAGCACCTAATTTTTATATATTATACATGGTAAAGTATGAGGAGCTTTCTTATTACAATAATTGGCATAAGTAAACTTTACTTGCTAATGTTTTGTTGCGTCAAATTTGATGTCTTTGGCATAGATTTTTTGCTTCAATGTTATTGTCATTATTTTTTTTTCATTAAGTAAATCTTACTTTTCATTGATGTATTTTTTAAAAAGACGTTTAAAATTATTCACGTAATTTTTTTGAAAATTAAAGAGTAATATGGGAGTTTAAACCCTTAAAAATTCATGTAAATATTGAAAACAATACATAGATCTTAAACCGTAAAATCTAATATCAAGTCTAAATCTATATACAACCACGTAAAATTTGATATTTTAAGTAAACGCCATCAAATTTTTTGATCATTGATGTTAAACCGTAGCATAAACGTCTAAATCTTAACAATGCACATTTGATGGTTTATAAAACTTGCGCTAGAAGTACAAAATCCAAGTCATTGATTCATCATGTCTTTCCTCTTTCAACAATATAGTCTCCTCCACATCATAGAACAACTTGATCGATGAGTTTCCCTTCGATTTTTTTTGTTTTTGTTTTTGTGTTTGCATAAAGAATTTGAAAGATATGAGTTTATTGTTAGAATATATAAACAAAAGGGTGTTACTCGTTGTGTATTTTATTTAAATTGTAAATCTGGTAGGATTTAGAAATCTTTACAAATATGTATGTTTTCCCTCGGATTTGACTTTTTATATATCTAACTTGAAAAGATCATTTTTTTTAATAATATTTAGTAATCATAGAAAATAATTTTTCAATCATATTTTATTATTTGTACTAATACCATTTATATTTTTTGGATACTAAAAATTCATCAAATAAATATGTTAGGCCAAACAATTAAAATTATACTAAAAATATATCAAAAGATCATTTTTTTTTTGTAAATTAAAAAAGAAAAAAATAAACCCTGAGTGTGGGAGCCTTAACCCAAGGGAAACCTTAACCCTAACAAACTAAACAAAACTGTGGTCCAATTTAGCTAAGTTATAGTGAAATCTAGCTCTTATATGTAGTGTTCGGTTAGTTTTGGCAGGTGGTTTTATACTCACATCGCACTTATCCTTCTCATATAACTTTCTACCAGCATTTATATCATATGATCGTTTATCATTATTTTAAAACGATTTCGGTCAATATTTAGTTTTCATAAAAAATAAGTTTCAAATCATATTTTTTATAATATATATATATATATATATCTTTGATATTTTTTAGCAAATTATAAATTCATCAAAAAAACATTATTTTTTTTTTCAAACTAAAAGGAGCTAAAAGGAATAAACATTCAACAATCAATATTTAGTTTCATATCAAAATCGGAAAAAAACATCTAAATCCATATTAAGAAAAAAACAAAAAACAAAAAGAGTAACACCTAAATAAAAAAAATTTTAAAAAAATAACTACAACTATTATTCAGAAACCAACCCTTCTTTTCTAGAGGCTACAAAATATCATCACCATCATCACCTTCATTTGCACGAGAAACTTCACAAACATATGCCGTCAAAAGTGGCTATTTTGAAACAAACCGAAGATACAAATTCTGAAGATCAAAAATACATACAAAATTAACATACAAAAGTAATTAAATAAATTAATATACTCATACATAGAGCATAGGATAGAAAAGTTCGTTTGTTTATAAAGTAGAGGTACCCGCGCCCAGCGTGAGCATTAAAATTTTTAGAGAACTATAATGAATTCTATATATACAATTGTCAACGGAAAACAAATTAAAAGTAAACATTAAAATTTAATATAAAAAATGTGTAAAATTCAGTCCATTTTGATAAACACCATATAATGAAGTGAAATTTCATATATTTATAGAAGAAAATGTTATGATTGAATACTCGTTTTACAATAATAACTCTTTAATGTATAGATATACCATGTTTATTTTTAGCAAATTAAGAGATTATAAACATTTAAAACAATTAAATTTTTAGCAAATTAAGAGAAACTAAACCCTAAGAAGGGAAGTCTTAATCCTAAGGAAGCTTTAATCCTCACACACTGAATAAATCTACGGTTCGATACAGTTTGACTATAGAAAATAATTGGTTCGTATGTAACATTGCAGAAAGAAATAAAAATTTAATTCGATTTGGTTTTTAGTGAAAATTATTATAACAATCATGGTATGATTACTACAATAATAAGATAAAATGTTATGATCGAATACTCTTTTTATACTAATAACTTATTATTTGTTTTGTTTTAAATTTCTGGATATACCATTATACTTTTAGCATATAAAAAGGTTCTACACATTAATATGTTAATTTAAACAATCATAAATGTATTCCAAACATTATAAACAAATATAGCATATTATAAGGTTCTAAACCCTAAATGGGGGAGCCTTAACCCTCACCAATGAATAAAATTTGGTTCGTATTTAACGTTGCAGAACTAAATAAAGTTTTAAATCAAAATGATTTTTAGTGATAGTTACCGAATTAATTTTAGAATGTTCGATTTATTGTGGTGCATGTATTTGTGTTCACGCCGCGCATATCCTTCTCCTGAAGTTTCGTACCAACATAAATCTCTCGTGCTTGTATAAACATTGCTTTGATTTTAACAACCTTATCATCAAAATTCATGGATTAACCACCATCAGCTCGAGATAAATTAAAACTTCCAATTACTCATAAATTGGAGGCACAACGCAAACATTAAAATTTTGAAGAATCATATCATATCTTATATAAAAATAGTTTTAAAAAACAATAAAAAATCAACATAAATTTTGATAAAGAATTGTGTAAAATTGTGTTCAAGTTGAAAAGCACCATAAAATGAAAAGAATGTCCATAGATTTATAAAAAAAATATTATGCTCGAATAGAATTTAATTCCATTTGATTTTTATTGAAAACTGCAACAACAATCATAATATGGTTACTACTACAAAATGTTTTTTGTTATGATCGAATACTCGTTTATACTAATGATTAATAACTTTTTTCTTGAATTTATAGATACACTATTTATATTTTTAGCAAACTAAAATGTTTTAACTATCAATAGGTGAGGCTAAATAATCATAAATGTAGGCAACACATTTAAAACAATGATTTTTTTTAGCAAATTAAGAGGTGCTAAACCCATTGAGGAGAGCCTTAATCCTTACACACTGAATAAAATTACGGTTCGATTCCATCCGACAATTGAAAAAAATTGGTTCGTATGTAACGTTGTAGAAAGAATTTAATATCAATTTGATTTTTAGTGAAGATTACCGAGTTAATTATGAGGTGTTCGGTTTATTGTGTTGCATATATGTTATTGTGCTCACATCAAAATCTTTTTTTTTACGAATTTTTGTGCCAGCATCTATATCCCGTACGTGTCTAACCATTACTTTGGTTTTACCGATCTTATCATTAACGTCAATGGAACCACCATTCTAACTCAAAATGAATTAAATTTTTATTTTTATGTCAAAATATGATATGTTTTAAATTGCGGTATTTTTTATGATCTCAAACACATATGAATATATTCAAAATATATATTACAAATATCTATGCAAATGCTCGATAAGTCATGAACATTAATGAGAATAAAAACTAAGTTATCGGATGGGAACAGTAACATTGAACCGAAAAAGAGATAAGTATTAGAACTAAAAAAATATTGTTTTCCCCCCGTCGGAAATACATTTGGAACGTACAAAGAACACTCTACATAGCTTTTACAAACAGAGCATAGGATAGCTTGTGCATACATAGCACAATTTTTAATACTTTGAGAGCTAATACCAAAGATACAACAATGGGAGGTCACTTGTCACTTAGTAGACTGGCAATTGAAGAACTGAATGAACCCAAACCAAGTTGATAGATAGGATTCTCTTGCACCTTGTGTTGCTTGTTGATTGGAAGTAGAATGGTGATTGCTAATTTGCTTCGAATTTGTTGATGGACATGACGAATTTCTTTCTCTCCATATCTCATATATCGTTGCTTGAATAACGATCTCTCATATTGTGTTGAGCTTATAGTTTTGAGAAGCTGACCTTACCCACATGATAATATCGTTGAGTATATGAAGGAGATGGAGAAGGAGATAACGATGAATATGTGAAGAATTGTTGTAACATTGGGTATATGAACCTGATGGTGAAATAACAATAACAACAATAAACAAAA